>CM042693.1:431676599-432926599 GCA_023614405.1 Avena insularis | reverse complement strand
TCAAATATTTTGTGTCACAGTGTGAAACAATATTAAGAAATTCAAAAATGATCCAAACAATGTGAAACCTTCGTGTGGTGTCATATTATGTGTCACAGTTGCAAGGAAAAATATTGAACTTGAAAAATTCAAACATCATAAAAAATCCTTCACAAAATGACCTATCATGTTCGAGGTTTCATGGCATTTAGGTCAAACCACCAATGTTATGGCTAGAATCAGGGCATAGTTTGTGATAATGTGCCCATATTCTGCACACATGTGCATCTTGGGATGGCTTACGATGTTACAGGAGGAAGATTTCCTTTTCGACACACGAAAAAGCCAATTTCCATTTTTGAGGTACCGAAATCGGGGTGTTCTATGAAGCAACCAGCAAATTAAAGTTTGGCATTGGTACCAAACCATTTTTCAAAAATACTATACCACCTTATATGGATAATTTCCCAACCGGTGTATCTGGAACCTTTCTGTCCATCCCTCATGAAAAAGACAAATTCCTAACGAATCGGTAGGAGGTTGCCAAGATTTGAACTACAAGTACATGATATAATGCTTGTGAATTTTTAAAAAAATCATTTATAGGTTCACAACATGCTATTTCATCAGAGATCCACTTCAAGTTCAGCGAGGCTCAGCCCCGGGCTAAGAAGCTTCATGCCCGCCGTTTTGAATATAGTTTGAAACGGGCATAAGAAATTCAAAAATGATCCAAACAATGTGAAACCTTCGCGTGGTGTCATATTATGTGTCACAGTTGCAAGGAAAAATATTGAACTTGAAAAATTGCAAACATCATAAAAAATCCTTCACAAAATGACCTATCATGTTTGAGGTTTCATGGCATTTAGGTCAAACCACCAATGTTATGGCTAGAATCAGGGCATAGTTTATGATAATGTGCCCATATTGTGCACACATGTGCATCTTGGGATGGCTTATGATGTTGCAGGAGGAAGTTTTCCTTTTCGACGCACGAAAAAGCCAATTTCCTATTTTGAGGTGCCGAAATCATGGTGTTCTATGAAGCAACCACCAAATTAAGGTTTGGCATTGGTATCAAAACATTTTTCAAAAATACTATACCACCTTATATGGATGATTTCCCAACCGGTGTATCTGGAACCTTTCTGTCCATCCCTCATGAAAAAGACAAATTCCTGCCGAATCGGTAGGAGGTTGCCAAGATTTGAACTACAACTACATGATATAATGCTTGTGAATTTTTAAAAAATCATCTATAGGTTTACAACATGCTATTTCATCAGAGATCCACTTCAAGTTCAGCGAGGCTCAGCCCCGGGCTAAGAAGCTTCATGCCCGCCGTTTTCAATATAGTTTGAAACGGGCATAAGAAATTCAAAAATGATCCAAACAATGTGAAACCTTCGTGTGGTGTCATATTATGTGTCACAGTTGCAAGAAAAATATTGAACTTGAAAAATTGCAAACATCATAAAAAATCCATCACAAAATGACCTATCATGTTCGAGGTTTCATGGCATTTAGGTCAAACCACCAATGTTATGGCTAGAATCAGGGCATAGTTTGTGATAATGTGCCCATATTGTTCACACATTTGCATCTTGGGATGGCTTACGATGTTACAGGAGGAAGATTTCCTTTTCGACGCACGAAAAAGCCAATTTCCATTTTTGAGGTACCGAAATCGGGGTGTTTTATGAAGCAACCAGCAAATTAAAGTTTGGCATTGGTATCAAAAAAAAATTTTAAAATACTATACCACCTTATATGGACAATTTCCCAACCGGTGTATCTAGAACCATTCTGTCCATCCCTCATGAAAAAGACAAATTCCTGCCGAATTGGCAGGATGTTGCCAAGATTTGAACTACAAGTACATGATATAATGCTTGTGAATTTTTTTAAAAAATCATTTATAGGTTCACAACATGCTATTTCATCAGAGATCCACTTCAAGTTCAGCGAGGCTCAGCCCCGGGCTAAGAAGCTTCATGCCCGCCGTTTTCAATATAGTTTGAAACGGGCATAAGAAATTCAAAAATGATCCAAACAATTTGAAACCTTCGCGTGGTGTCATATTATGTGTCACAGTTGCAAGAAAAATATTGAACTTGAAAAATTGCAAACATCATAAAAAATCCTTCACAAAATGACCTATCATGTTCGAGGTTTCATGGCATTTAGGTCAAACCACCAATGTTATGGCTAGAATCAGGGCATAGTTTGTGATAATGTGCCCATATTGTGCACACATTTGCATCTTGGGATGGCTTACGATGTTGCAGGAGGAAGTTTTCCTTTTCGACACACGAAAAAGCCAATTTCCATTTTTGAGGTGCCGAAATCAGGGTGTTCTGTGAAGCAACCACCAAATTAAGGTTTGGCATTGGTATCAAAACATTTTTTTAAAATATAAATTAAGGTTTGGCATTGGTATCAAAACATTTTTTTAAAATACTATACCACCTTATATGGACAATTTCCCAACCGGTGTATCTAGAACCATTATGTCCATCCCTCATGAAAAAGACAAATTCCTGCCGAATTAGCAGGATGTTGCCAAGATTTGAACTACAAGTACATGATATAATGCTTGTGAATTTTTAAAAACTCATTTATAGGTTCACAACATGCTATTTCATCAGAGATCCACTTCATGTTCAGCGAGGCTCAGCCTCGGGCTAAGAAGCTTCATGCCCGCCGTTTTGAATATAGTTTGAAACGGGCATAAGAAAATCAAAAATGATCCAAACAATGTGAAACCTTCGCGTGGTGTCATATTATGTGTCACAGCTGCAAGGAAAAATACTGAACTTGAAAAATTGCAAACATCATAAAAAATCCTTCACAAAATGACCTATCATGTTCGAGGTTTCATGGCATTTAGGTCAAACCACCAATGTTATGGCTAGAATCAGGGCATAGTTTGTGATAATGTGCCCATATTGTGCACACATGTGCATCTTGGGATGGCTTACGATGTTGCAGGAGGAAGTTTTCCTTTTTGACGCACGAAAAAGCCAATTTCCATTTTTGAGGTACCGAAATCGGGGTGTTCTATGAAGCAACCACCAAATTAAAGTTTGGCATTGGTACCAAACCATTTTTCAAAAATACTATACCACCTTATATGGACAATTTCCCAACCGGTGTATCTAGAACCTTTCTTTCCATCCCTCATGAAAAAGACAAATTCCTGCCGAATCGGTAGGAGGTTGCCAAGATTTGAACTACAAGTACATGATATAATGCTTGTGAATTTTAAAAAAATCATTTATAGGTTCACAACATGCTATTTCATTAGAGATCCACTTCAAGTTCAGCGAGGCTCAGCCCCGAGCTAAGAAGCTTCATGCCCGCCATTTTGAATATAGTTTGAAACGGGCATAAGAAATTCAAAAATGATCCAAACAATGTAAAACCTTCGCGTGTTGTCATATTATGTGTCACAGTTGCAAGGAAAAATATTGAACTTGAAAAATTGCAAACATCATAAAAAATCCTTCACAAAATGACCTATCATGTTCGAGGTTTCATGGCATTTAGGTCAAACCACCAATGTTATGGCTAGAATCAGGGCATAGTTTGTGATAATGTGCCCATATTGTGCACACATGTGCATCTTGGGATGGCTTTAGTCCCGGCTGGTGGGATAAGGACGCGTGGGTAACCTTTAGTCCTAGCTGGTGGGTGCAACCGAGACTAAAGCTGTCAGTGGGATAAGGACGCGTGGGTAACCTTTAGTCCCGGCTGGTGGGTGCAACCGAGACTAAAGCTGTCGGCGGGATAAGGACGTGTGGGTGGACGCACTGCTTGATGAGATAAAGCATGTAGCGCACGACGCGCTGTCGGAGGAACAAGACAAAGTAGAAGTGGTGTTGTGCCTATAAAAGGACCATCGATACGCCATGGCAAGCAGCTCAACAAGCCAACATAGGTAGAGAGAGTTTCATCCCCATGGATGGAGGGTTGGGAAACCTCCCGTGGCGGAGCTTCTCGAAGATGTCGTTGGTGCACATGTCCTACGGCATCTTCGGAAGCTCCGCCTCAGAAAAATTTCCCTGCAAGCCCATCAAAGACTCCATCTCCTCTAACAGTGTTGGGGAAAGGGTTGAGAAATCTCCCATGGCGGAGCTTCTCGAAGATGTCGTTGGTGCGCACGCCCTACGGCATATTCGGAAGCTCCGCCTCGGAAAATTTTCCCTGCAAGCCCGTGAAAGACTCCATCTCCTCTAACAGTGTTGGGGAAAGGGTTGAGAAATCTCCCGTGGCGGAGCTTCGCGAAGATGTCGTTGGTGCACACGCCCTACGGCATCTTCGGAAGCTCTGCCTCGGAAAAATTTCCCTGCAAGCCCGTGAAAGACTCCATTACATAAAGTTTCGATACATCACATAAAGTTTCCATACATCACATAAAGTTTCCATACATTACATAGATTTACATAGGGTTTAGGGTTTAGGATATGAATCCTTTGTCGCGTATGTCGATCCCTTGCCTATGATCGATTCTTAGGCCATAACCATAGAGCATCTTCTTTGCTTAACGGGATGCTTGGGTCAGTTTTCACGGGGAAGGGCGGAATTTCATCAAACTTATCATAATCTGTTGACATGTCTATCTTGTCCTCGACTCCCGCGATGTTTCTTTTCCCTGAAAGAACTATGTGACGCCTGGGCTCATCGTCTGATGTATTTGTTTCCTTATTTTTTCTTTTTTTCGGTCTAGAGGACATGTCCTTCACATAAAAAAACTGAGCCACATCATTGGCTAGGACGAATGGTTCGTCTCTGTAACCAAGATTCTTGAGATCCACTGTTGTCATTCCGTACAGCTGGTCTACCTTTACCCCTTCTCCATTCATGTTGACCCAACTGCACCGAAACAATGGGACCTTAAAAGTAGGTCCATAGTCAAGTTCCCATATCTCCTCTATGTAACCATAGTATGTGTCATTTTTCCCATTCTCGCATGTTGCATCAAAGCGGACACCACTGTTTTGGTTGGTGCTCTTTTTATCTTGGGCAATCGTGTAAAATGTATTCCCATTTATCTCGTACCCTTAGAAAGTCAATACAGTCGCAGATGGTGTCGCGGCCAACAAGTAGAGCTGATCTCCAATAGTGGTGTCATTCATGAGATGTAATTGCAACCAAGTGTCGAAATTCTCCATGTGATTTTTTTAATCCAGTAGTCATCCTTCCCCGGTAACTTGGAGCGTACAACATTCATGTGTTCCTCGATATACGGATCCACTAAGGTAGAACTTTGGAGAACTATGTAGTGTGCTTGATTCAAAGACTATCCGTCCCTAAATATCATTGCTTTCTTTCCTAGCGTGCCTTTTCCACTCAGTCTCCCCTCATACCGTGATTCAGGAACACCAATCGGCTTAAGGTCAGGAAGAAAGTCTACACAGAACTCAATGACCTCCTCTGTTCCATAGCCCTTGGAGATGCTTCCTTCTGGCCTAGCACGGTTACAAACATATTTCTTTAAGACTCCCATGAACCTCTCAAAGGGGAACATATTGTGCAAAAATACAGGACCGAGAATGTAATCTCTTCGACTAGGTGAACTAAGAGATGCGTCATAATATTGAAGAAGGACGGGAGGGACACCAACTCAAAACTGACAAGACATTGGACCACATCCTTCTGTAGCCTTTCCAGACTTTCTCGATCGATTACCTTCTGAGATATTGCATTGAGGAATGCACATAGCTTCACAATGGCTAATCGAACATTTTCCGGTAGAAGCCCCCTCAATGCAACTGGAAGCAACTGTGTCATAATCACGTGGCAATCATGAGAATTCAGGTTCTGAAATTTTTTCTCTGCCATATTTATTATTCCCTTTATATTTGACGAGAAGCTAGCCGGGACCTTGATACTGTAAAGGACTTTAAAAAAGATTTCCTTCTCTGCTTTGGTAAGAGCGTAGCTACTTAAGTATTTACGTCCTTTATTAGTATGCTTGTTGTGTGGGTCTTTGATACGTTGCTGGTCCTCCGTTACGGTGTATCTTTTGTCTTCCCATACACGCCCAGGAAGCCTAGCAGGTTCACGCAAAGATTCTTCGTCACGTGCATCACGTCGATTGAAGAACCGACCTCTAGGTCTTTCCAATACTCAAGCTCCCAAAATATAGATTTATTTTTCCACATGGCCGTGTGTCCGGTAATGGGGTCTTTCGGAACAGATTGACCGCCAGGACCCTTTCCAAAGATTACTTCTAGGTCCTTCACCATACCAAATACATCAGCACCTTTAGGGAGCTTAGGCTTCTTCCGGTAATCTGCCTCACCATTGAAATTCTTGCCTTTCTTTCTTACTTGATGATTGGTCGGAAGAAATTTACGACACCCCAGGTACACAACCTTCTTACATTTATCCAAATATGTACCTTTAGTATTATCTAAACAGTGCGTGCATGCATTGTATCCCTTGTTTGACTGTCCTGAAATGTTACTAAGAGCAGGCCGATCATTGATGGTTACGAACAACAACGCTCGTAGGTCAAATGGCTCCTGTTTGTGCGTATCCCACACCTTTACACCTGGTTCTGCCCACAACTACAAAATTTCATCGACTAATGGCCTTAGGTACACATCAATGTCGTTGTCGGGTTGCTTCGGTCCCTGGATGAGCACTGGCATCATAATGAACTTCCGCTTCATGCACAACCAAGGAGGAAGGTTGTAGATACATAGAGTCACTGGCCAGGTGCTGTGACTACAGCTCTGCTCCCCAAAAGGATTCATGCCATCTGTACTTAGACCAAACCATAAGTTCCTCCCGTCACCTGCAAAGTTTGAGTACTTTCTCTCGATGTTTCTCCACTGCGACCCATCGGCGGGGTGTCTCAGTTTCCCGTCTTTCTTATGCTCTTCTTTGTGCCATCGCAACAACCTGGCATGCTCTTTATTTCTGAACAGACGTTTCAACCGTGGTATTATAGGAGCATACCACATAACCTTAGCAAGAATCCTCTTCTTGGAGGGCTCGTCATCACCCTCAACATCACCAGGGTCATCTTGTCTGATCTTGTATCGACATGCATTGCATACCGAGCATTTATCCATATTCTCGTACTTCTCACCGCGGTACAGGATGCAGTTATTAATGCATACATGTATCTTCTCCACATCTAATCCTAGAGGGCAGATAGTCTTCTTTGCTTCGTACATTGTCTCGGGCAGCTCGTTATCCTTTGGAAGCTTCGGCTTCATTATTTTCAGTAACTTCTCAAATCCCTTGTCAGATAAGCCAGTCTCTGCCTTCCATTTCAGCAGTTCAAGTGTGGTACCGAGCTTTGTGCTGCCATCTTCGCAATTTGGGTACAACAACTTTTTGTGATCCTTTTGCATGGCCTCCAACTTAAGCTTCTCCCTTTCTGTATCACATTGTTGCTTTGCATCAAAAATGACCCAACCAAGACCATCAGCGGGCTCATCCGATGCCTGTTGTTCTTCTTCATTGCCGCCTCCCTCTTCTTCATTGTCTTCCATTGCAGTATCACCGTATTCTTCAGGGGACATAGGATAGCTGTCATCATCCTCCTCTTCTTCATTTTCTTCCAGCCTAACCCCTCTTTCTCCGTGCATGGCCCAACAATAATATCCGGGCATGAAACCTCTCCGAAGCAGATGGCTTTGAAGGATTCTCGGGGCAGAATGCTCCGCCACGTTCCGACAGTCGGCGCAGGGACAAGGCATAAAATTATCCACTTTGTTTGCCTTAGCCAAATCGATAAATTTATGGAGGCCTGCAATAAAATCGGAATGGCGTCGGTCGCCATACATCCATCGCATCCGTGCATCGATCTGCGTCATAATAATTAACCATTACAATAACATCATGAATAGTAAAATGACCACCCTACATGGACAGATGCAATATTTTTGTATCAGTTACAGATAAAGAAGATAAGGTTGCTAACCTCAGCCGAGGATACCGTTTTGTGCAAACTAAAGTGTGGCTCGGACATTTCATCGAACACCTTGTGTGCAATCAAAGAAAAAAAAAGCTAGCACCCACACCTCACACACAATCCAGCAAATTTTGGTGGGCAAAGGGCTGGTCTTATATATAGCCAGGGGAGGGTTTTTGGTCCCGGTTATTGCCACGAACCGGTACCAAAGCCCTCCAGCAGTCATTGGTCGGTTAATGGCACGACCGGGACCAATGACCTCGATGAAAGCGTGCTGGGCCGCCACGCGTCGCTTCGAGGCTTTGGTCCCGGTTGATGGATAACCGGACCAATGCTCCGCTTCGTCGTCCCCGTGTATAAATATGAGGCCACGGCGCTCGCTTTCGCCATCGCCTCTGCCTCTCTGCAGTCCCTCTCCACCCTACCACTTTAGCCATCGCCTCTTCACTGCCCCGTCGTCTCGCCTCCCCTCCCTCTCCAATCTCCACCGCGCCGTCATGGAGGTGCCCACGCTCAACCACTATGAGGCGGCGATGTTTGCGATCTACGGCATCCTCGCGCCGCCGCGCGCGATCGTGCCCGCCGGATTTTGCATCAGCGAGGCGGGTGTGCCGGTGGCTCCGCTACTCAACCCCCGCGGATACGAGATGGAGTACGTCATCGCGGAGCGTCGCCGCCAACTGCCCGCATGCATGAGGGCGTTGCCCCGGTACGCGGCGGCCAGCGAGTACTGGCCCCGGCTGTTCAAGAAGGAGCGGAAGACCAAGCTTGGCAACCGTTTCGTGGACGGGCGCCTAGTGCACCCGGATCGCCGCAACCAAGAAGGGCGGGAGATGTTCTGGTCCGTCCCTGGACGAACCATCTACACCGCCATCGACGCTGCTAGGCGCGCAGACGAGCTCCGTCTCCCGAACAACGCCGAAATCGTGGAGATTTCGTCCGACGACGATGAGGAAGCCGGCGGCTCGGAGGACAACGGCTCGGAGGACAGCAGCAGCGGAAGTGTTGTCGACTAGGAATTTGTAAAGTCGCATCTTTGTATGGAAAAATTTGTGGTCGAATAATAAAATATCTCAATTTAGACCTTTGTCTCGATTAATTTATGAAAGATTTTTTCAAAAATAGTGATCAATTCAATTTCTACCTCGAATTAATTTCTGCCTCGAATTAGTTTCTGCCCCGAATTAATTTACATTAATTGTCCTAAACTGCTGACCGTCGCGGGGTTTTTGGTCCCGGTTGCTGGCATGAACCAGGACCAATGCCCCGCAGAGCGCCACGTGTGCGTCGCGGGGGCATTGGTCCCGGTTCGTGCCACCAACCGGAACCAATGCTTACAGATGAACCGGCACCAATGCCCAGACGGCATGAACCGAGACCGATGCCTGGCATTGGTCCCGATTATGGAAACGAACCGGGACCAATGGAATTTGGACGCTGGACCAAAGGCCCTCTTTCTACCAGTGTAGGTGATATAACATCAGACATTATTTCTTTTAATCTCAAAGCTAACATCTTTGAGATAATTTTGTATATCACATTGTATAGGCTAATGGGCCAAAATTGGGTTACCTACTCTGGTTCATCAACCTTTGAAATTAACACAACCGTAGTATCTTTCCAACCTTCTGGTATTACTCCAGTATTCAGTGCAAGAAGAACTTCTTGCGTAATCTCAGTACCACATAGGCCCCAGGACCTTTTATAAAAGAGGACATGCAATCCATCGGGCCCGGAGGCTTTGAGATCACCAATGCTAAACACTGCATTCTTCACATCATCGGGAGTGAAAGGGGCTAGTAGTTTATCATTCATCTTCTGCGTCACCCTCGGCATGATCTTGTCGAGCACAGTAGGATAATCTTTGAGAAAATATATAACGTGGAAGTTTGGATAAGTAGAATTTACGCAAAAGAGCCCACCTGCAGACGCACATGGATTTGTGAGTGATAGGTTCCTTGATTTCTGCATCGAATAGTTGAGCCCGAGTTGATATTTGGATACCCGTTAGAAAAAAAATCGTCGAGCCAGATTTTTGCAATGAGCTTGATTCTCTTTCTCTCTGGGAAGTTGTTAGATTTGACAAACTAACAGGAGAACACACAAGATAGTAACAACGATAAGTCGGTAACTCATGCTTTGTACGCAATATTAGTTTGAAGTATTTAGTTTGCTACTCAGCTGCCGGTTTCTGCAGACGTATTAGTTAGTTTGTCGAAAGGATTGAGTGCGGTGGCATTTGGTCTGTAAATAGTTGAAAGTGCGACACTATGTGAAGTGTGACACCACCATTTCTGATATTTTTTAGGGTGCCATTTCCGATTTAATAGTAAAGAAGATTACATGCTTCTCGGATAAGTAACGTGTTGGGTGACATGCCATACTTAACTATACAACAAATTTGTGCATAGATGCTAACTTAGTTAGTCATTACATGTTTTCTACTCCTTGGTCCTGAAAAAGATGTCGTAGATTTGTCTATTTTTACATATATGGATTAGAGGGAGTATTTTGTAAACATATTAATACCCTCTTACGTAATTATTGTGATTTTTGGGCCTAGAACATTATCCCTCTACACAATGCCTAATGGGTCATTACGGATATTAAAACTGAAACAAAAGAGGCTCTCTCACGTACTGGTCGTTCTGGACCGTCTGTTTATCTTCACTGGCCAGTTCGATCCGCTCAATGTGATTTAATCCAGAGAGCAGCTACTCTGGAGAACAATTCAAAGCCGGTTGATTTGGGCCACATGGAAAGCGCATGTCTGCTTGCGCGGCTGCGCGGTGTAGTCCAACTAACCCGTGGAGCTAGGTCCAGCACTCCTATCGCTCCGGTAAAAAAAACACTCCTCTCGCTCGACCTCATACCCACCCTTTTGCCTCGTCTCTTTCTTGTTGTGGCAGCGCCTCCCGAACCCTAGGGACACGACAGTGGCGGTGAGGTGCCTCCCCGTGTTCCCAATCATTCTCCCCTTCCCAGCGATGCCAATCAGTTCTACACGCGTCCGATCCTCCTTTCCACCGGCGTGAGTCCCTCCCGGCATAGAGCCACCTCCTCATTTCCAACGGCGTGCGTCCATCTCCTCCTGAAATAGGCTTTCACCCCGCTATATTAATATAGCAACCACACGATACAATAAGCAAGCTGGAGCCGCAGCACAACCAAGCCCAAAAGAAAATAAAGAGAACAAAGAGAAACAAATGCCAAAATTGGCACTTCGACAAAACGAAGATGGCCCTGAACCGCTGCGCCCTTCCAACAAGTCCCACCGCGCTCCTAGCAATCCGAACCGCCATGTACCAAACAACACCTTCACCAAGGAATGCGACAATGACGCCACTACTGCCGGATTGGTCCTAGGGTTCCCCTCGGTACATGGAGGGGAGTGGCAATGAGATATACCCAACGCCCTTCAAGGAGTAGCGCCACCCGTAGGCGTCACCGCGTCGGTGCCGGACAAAGACGACAGAGATTTCTCCCAACCCCCCAAAACCAACACCCCGGACGTTCCGTACCGCTCCACCCATCATGCCGCCAACCAGCATGCGTCACCGCGGGAAAGGCACCATCTTATTCATCTTAGTGTGGATGTCAACGCGAGGCCTCGAGGTCCAAGAGCAGTGACACTAGGAGAGGGGGCAGCAGCATCACATCCGCACGGGAGGGAACTACCTCCACTACAATCGTGGTAGCCGACCGGATGCGGTGATTGGGACACACCAGGCCTGCCTGGCCCGACCAGGCCCAAAAGGGCCCACAAAGCCCCCATCTCCATGCTGTAGCAGGGGTGGCTGCGAGTGCCGCCACCACCCAGACCCACCGTCGCCGTTCTACACCTCTAGGGAGCTGCGTCCACTCACAGGGCATCCGGCCCACCGCAGCCCAGATGAGGCCCAAAGGGGCCTAGATCTAGGCCGAGCGGGCGCCACCGGCCGCCGCTCGCTGCGCTACTCCACCACCCAAGAGGCATTACCACCCGCCTCCTCCCACGGATCCTACACCGCCAGGAAGAACCACCACCGCCGAGTAGCACCGCCGCTGTCCAGGGCCTACGCCCCCTTCCGCACACCGAGGAAAGGCCATCTTACGAGGGTTAAACTCATCAATGCCTATTGTTATGGACTTAGGTTCATGGAATTGGGGTGCACTGGAGATCTCGTTCGGCTAACTGACAAGCAACATGGGACACGATGTTTACCCAGGTTCAGGCCACGGAGGGAAAACCCTACTCCTGCTTGTCTGCTCTTGATTGATGATGAACCGAAGGATTACAAGGTCGTCGATGGTGGTTGATGTGCAGATTGGATCTAGCGTATGTGTATGCTACGGGTGTTACCTAGATCGGTTGTGTTGTATCTACTGTGGCAATGTGGGAGATTGTAGATCTGTCTATTGGGTAGTATCCCTCCTCGTTGGACCCTCCTAGCCTTTATATATGGGGAGACTAGGTCTCAGGTACCAATACGAGTTGGTTACAAGTTAGATTCAAACTCTAGTATTGAGATTTCCTTATCTTGTGTGTTTGGGAGTCCGTGTCCATATGGGCTTCATACCACCCGAACTGTCTTGGACTTCGTGGATCTTGGCAGGTTGTCGAGTGAGCCTTCCGTTGAGCCGCACAAGTTAGGCCAATAGCAGGTGCATGTAGGGCATACCTATGTCAGTAGCCCCCGAGTGTCCATCGGAATCGTAGATTCGGGTGGAGACTTTAGTTGATCTTGAATCTTGCATTAGGATGCCGGAGTCGACAGTAGTGTCGAGTGCTAAGCACTCACCCGGAAGTTCATCGGGTTAACCGAATTTGTAACAGTTTATAAGGATGATGATAAGCGTGCCTGGTGCACTCGATAGATCGGTACCAGTTAATTGCTCTATGGCAAAAAAACACTACCTACTCAAATTTGAGTCCCCAGATTCGAATTCGAAAATTGCTGGCGTAGTTCGACTCATGTCGCAGAGGCCTTACTGAGCCGAACTCCAGTTGATAAGTATGTGTACCCAACGTGTTCGTCAGGATTTTCTTCATGTCGTGGACACGGTATTTTTCTGGTAGAGCGCAACGAATGCGGTTGCCAGGCCATCAAATTAGATCTATAGGTCTTACCTTTGCATCGTAGACACAGCATTTGAATGTTTATCACCGCGGAGGTGTTTCGGGTCGTCAAGGAGACGTTGTCTCTAAACATGACATTGTAATGTAAGTAGCGGAATCGCCAATGAGTTCGGCTGTTGTAAGTGAGTCGACATTGTGGATGCAGTCGACACAATGGACTATGATGTGAATCTTCTGTTTTCTATAGGGTGCGCGACCAGCGCTCCCTATGGAAGTAGCTCCCGAGTGTATGTTCAAGTCGTAGACTCAAGCAGAGACTTGTATTCGTCGGTTGTCTAGTCACATCGATCTGGAAGTGCTTTAGATGGTCTTGTAAATGCCATCAACTTCGACGCTTTTTTGAATGTGCGACCAATGTGACCTATGGGAGTAGCCCCCGAGTCATTAGTCGAATCGTAGATTCGAGTTAGGATTCGGAGTGTGCCACTTGAAGATCTTGCATGTGCGTGTCCAACGCTTTAGTTTGGATTAGCCCCCGAGTGTCTGGCGGAGTCATAGACTCGAGCAGAGACTCGAGTCTTGTATATTGTAGATGCAATTGACAATCACGCAAGGAGAAACAACTGACCCGGAAGTGCATCGAGTCAGCATCTCACGCATAAGGAGCCAAGAGTCGACAATGTAGTCGGAATCGAAGTAGCAAAGTCATGCGGCGTTTCACCGGGTGAGTCGACGATACGGATGGAGTCGATGCAACCTCTTATGTCGGTTGCGTGTCTAGTGTCACGTCTTTGTAGCATTAAGCGATGCGACCATCCGAGGAGGGGATCGACTCGGGTATTGAGTCTATGACGTAGCCAGTTGTTTTGTCGACTCCTGTTGGAGGACCCGATATAATATCCAGATGCATTTGGATCCCTTTTAAGCTGCAGAAAATGCAAAAAATTGTGAAGTACATGCATCTTGTAAAGAATATTTTCATGTTGGATTGTAAAGTAAAATTCTGGTGCCAATCGAATCCACACTTGTGCACTGCATGCTAGGTCTTTTCGTTAGCCTAATTACCCTTAGTCTCAGTACCTTTCCGAGGTACTCAGGGTTCAAGGATTCGATGATCAGGCAGAATCAGCTACTCGGGCCGTCGCGTATAAGGTGCTCGAGTGCGTGGAGTCGATATCACATTAGGTTACTCGAAGAGGGCACATCTCCGAGTATTTCGAGTGCGAGTTAAAATAAACAATTATTGACTCATGGTAGAGAAAACTTAGTTTTATTGGTAGATATCGTTGATGCGGCTGCGGATGAGGTCGATGACGACAGTGGGTCATGTAACCGAGGGAGGCAGTGGATTTCCTCATCCGAAGATTGTATTGGGTCACCGGATCCAAAGACCGTAGTGGGTAACCAAAGCCAGAGGAGCTCCCGAGTCACTGGAGCTGAGGACCGAAGCGGATCACCAGAGTCGAAGGATGCAACGGGTCGTCGGATCCGAAAGATCCCCCGAGTTGCCGGAGCCGAAGACCGCAACGGGTCGCACGATAGAGTCGAAGGAGCTCCAGGTCGCCAGGACGGAAGACCGTAGCGGGTCGCATAGCAGAGTCGACGTAGCTCCCGAGCGTGGAGTAAGCATGGTCGATGGAGTCGTCAGGGCGGATGTATGGTCAAGGTCGATGGAGTCGCGTGGTGGACACGGAGTCGACACCATGGTGAGTCAGTGTTGTTCCCGGCGGCAAAGACGAATTTTAGGCTGCGAAGCAGCCTGTAAGCATCAGTGACGTCAACGCAGCGATGAATCTGTATGCATGGAAAGGTCTTTGCGAAGGAGGCGAAGCCGGTCCATATATCTTCACGTGACATGACAAATACTCGATTCGGACAGTGTCGGACAGTGAGCTACTAGCATCCTTGCCATGAAATCTATATAGTCGTCTCCAGCCAAAAAATCCACGCAGTCGTATGTATCTCTTCCGGTCTTGGACTACCAGTCTTACTTTGGCTGCCTCCTTTATTGAACAGAATAGGATTGTGTGTATGTATCCCGTCCGGTTTTTTTGAGAATCAATTCACTGCTATATTTTATTCAGAAGAAGCTTCGGGACTTGAGCATCTGGACACGTAAAAAACAAACAGCAGCTTAGCTCGGCCTTTCTTCAAGGGATTTAATCCCGTGTACTGATCCATGATCGATGCTTCCTTTTTTTCTTACAAGAAGTACTAGGCGTGATCTTTTCTTGGATTTGTAGTCATCCGTGTTTGTTTGAACTTAGTTTGTACCCGTATTTTCCCTGATATGCACGCCTTATGCTCCAATGACTTCGATAGTAAATCCAGTTAATGAGAGGTCTTCGATTATGAAAATAGAATTGGCCATCTGATCCTTGATACTACCGGTGTCCTGCAGCCACGTTATTGTGCTCGATACGTAGACAACCGTCTCTTTGCAGACTGTGTCAAATCGATTTTTGTGCCAAAGAAGATGAAGTAGCCAGATGCGATCCGGCCACCATCGATGGTGATGGATCCTGCTCGAACGATGTCGGCGAGTTGTAGATTGTTGGTGATGGGGCCATCGAGATCGCAACATCAGCGCTTCTAGTTTCCACAGATGGCACCAATTGACGAGGGTTAAACTCATCAATGCTCATTGTTATGGTCTTAGATTCGAGGAATATAGGTGCACTGGAGATCTCGTTCGGCTAACAGACAAGTAACACGAGACACGATGTTTACCCAGTTCAGGCAATCGGAGGGAAAACCCTACTCCTGCTTGTCTGCTCTTGATTGATGATAATTCGAAAGATTACAAGGTCGTAGATGACGGTCGATGCACATATTGAATCTGGCGTATGTGTATGCTATGAGTGTTATCTAGATCTGTTGTGTTGTATCAACTGTGGCGATGTGGTAGATCGTAGATCTGTCTATTGGGTAGTTGCCCTCCTTGTTGGACCCTCCTAGCCTTTATATATGGGGAGGCTAGGTCTCAGATACCAATACGAGTTGGTTACAAATTAGATTCAAACTCTAGTATTGAGATTTCTTTGTCTTGTGCGTTTGGGAGTCTGTGTCCATATGGGCTTCATACCACCCAAACTGTCTTGGGGCTTCGTGGATCTTGGCAAGTTGTCGAGTGGGCCTTCCGCTGAGCCGCACCAGGTAGGCCAATAATAGGTGCCTGTAGGGCATACCTATGTCACCATCCCACCGCCACCAGCCCCGTGCGGGCAACGCCCGGCGGTCCAGGCCGATAGCGGAGGCAGTAGGGAGGGGGCTGGAGCGGGGAGAGGAGGGGGCGCACGCTCCTCGCCCCGGCGGGGGGGGGGGGGGAGGGGAGTGGGGGTGGGGGGAGGGGAGCGAGCGAACGAGACGAGGGTTCAAGAGAGAATCCGTCCATCTCCTCTCGTGAGCCATAAGTGCATTGCCGCCTTCGCACCTTCCTTCCCCTATTCCCTCTGGCTTGTAGGCCCTAGCGGTATAGCCGTTTTGTTGGAGCGGCAGTCCGAATAGGAGGAGCATGGTGACGACGACCAGGACCTATCCTTTGGCCAAGGCCGAGCTCAACCAAGATGCAGCGTAGAGGGAAAGTTGTGGTCTGAACCATGCCGTCTGCAGGCCTGGTCGGCGTTGCTGGAAGGCGCGGAGTTTCCTGCTGCTCCAATCGCGATGGAGCGCACTCTGACTCGCTATCATGTGTCTTCTCTACCTTGTCCATTATGTGTTCGATCTTGCTTCGTTCCCTATCATGTCATTAGGAATATAAAGTATTAATAATTTTTTTATTTCAGGTTAATTCATTTCTTACTACTGTATTCCTTATTTTTTTCATCTTGCAGCTATCAATGCTATCTTGAACTCTTGATATCATGTACCTGTAGGAATTGATTCGATGACGTTCTATTCTGAATTTTTACTCTGATTTATTTCACCAGGTGCTCAATGAAATTCAAACTAAAGCAAAATTATGTTCTATTGTACCATGTTGCTATAGTAGATTCGTGATTTCCTATGGAACACACGTGAGAAGCATTTAGAGTCTGTTATTGACATTAATTTTCTTTCAGGCTGATGACGAATCTACATAGAACAAGGAAAAGTTAAGGATTGGAGATGATGTTCCCTTCTCAGTTTCTACAATATGCTGATACACTCAAAACAGTTTCCCAGCCATCGTTATGATTGATTAGCACACCAAAATAATACAAGAAATTAACTACTTCAATAGATTAATCTATAAAACTTAGTCAGGGTTTAGTATCAATTCAAAACATACTTAAGAGGAATATAATGAGCAATTATGTTTAGAAGGTTATGCTTATAACTTTTTTAAGTTGCTATTAAGGTCGGCATCTTTAGGGTTGTCCTATAGAGAGGATAAGGAAGTTTTAAAATGCTTGCAAATCATGAATTCTCTGAAAAGTTTTTGAACACCTCTAAGTATTACTCTTAGTCCATGTAAAATATTTATGATATTTAAATTGGATATAGGGGAACTGTTCACATAATTTCTTTTATGTGCATGTTTGCCCTTTACTGCTCCCAAATTAACTCTTCAGCTTAGTACAAGTTTTGCTTAGGTCTGCTCTAGCTCTGTAAGCGCCTGATTTAGTTTACCAGATATGTTCTCTTTATGTGTTCTAACATTAGTTTTCATATTGCACTAACAATCCTTTATACTAGTATCATTTATACTCTGCTTTCCTAACTGAAGTTCTTTAAGAACCTTATCACAAATAAATATGAATGATCTCAAGTTGAGGACTGGAGGAGGAGAACGAGGGCGGCTAGCAGACGGTGACAACTACGGAGAAGAGAACTGCATAGATTTTCTACTTTAAGTTTTCATAAACCATATCATATATAGTATCTTATCTCAAGACATTTTTGTAACTTAGATTTTTCAAATTTACTTTAATTGTGAGTTGTATGCGATATCTCCGTACTCTTGCCAATATAGAGAACTGGTTTTCTGTGTATTTAACTTTGTCTTTATTACTTTGTGTGTTTGTACAAGCTCCTGTAAATATATTGGAAAAATAGACGGGCGCGTTCATGATCTAGTAATTTTCTAGTGAAGGAACATACATGGAGTAAAAGTGATGAAATACAATTTATATGGAGAAACATGTCCATGCTGAAAGTAGCATATATAGCGGATTTATCCATGTTGTACTTAGAATTGCAGAGAGTTTTATTTATTGATTAATAATAGATCAAATACAAGCAAATTCTAGGGGCTCAAGTAGTAAACACTGGCGGCAATCGTACCATTTGTCGATCTTGCTAGCATAAGTGCTTCATAGTTCAATTCTAATGTAAAGAGATGTTTTATGAGCTTGTCAAGATCTTTAAGACTAAGATCTTATTTTGAGAAGAGAAGATTTGCTGCCATACATTTTTTTAATCTTGGATCATTCCCAAATCATGTATAGAGAGTTGGTTTCTCTTAGCCTGCATCATGTTCTCCATGTACGGACGAGCCACCTCACCTTGCAGCCATGCAATTCTACTAGTTGTCAAATCAATAAACCAATGGAGTTATTGGTGGAGCTCTTAACAGGAAAACATCAACAAGTGAGTTTGGCCGATGGCATCCCAAATGAGTACATCTTATTTTTTTCACTCCACCGGTGATGGCGAATAGGTCAAAAACGCCTTTGAACAAACCTCCATGTTGCTTGAAGAAGGCAGTGTCATGCTATTTTTCATTATCTATGTACATAACAACCAATTCCCAGACATACTAAGACAAAAAAAATGAAAGAAACTAACTACTACAAATAGGTAGAACATGGATCTAAAAAATCTACAAATTTATGGGTATCAATGGATAACGGCATATTAGTGAGAGCTATTAGGATATGTACTTCCTTTATGAAAAACAAAAATGGATGTAAACCAAAATATCACTACACGGACTCTAAAACGTGTGTGCTATGAGAAGATATTAATGACGAGGGGTTAACTCATCAATGCCCATCATTGATGGACTCAGGTTCGAGGAATTAGGGAGCGCTGGAGGCATCGATCGGCTAGCAAACAAGCACACAGGGGACACAAGGTTTTACCCAGGTCCAGGCCTCGAAGAGGACCCTACTACTACTTGTCTGCTCTTGATTATCGGGGAGTCGAAATTTACAAGGGGTGCACAAATGCAGTCTGGCGAGGTGTATGCGAGAGTTGTGGATTGTCCTCCTCGCTGCCCCCTCCTAGCCTTTATATAGGGAGGCTAGGTCTCGGGATAGCAGGCCGAGTCGGTTACAGATTATGGTTTTCCCTTCAAGTTTCTATCTAATCTTTGAAGTGCTTTTGTGTTCTTCAATAAGTCGTGCTCCTGTGGGCCATCCAAATCCTTATTGGGCTTCGTTCACACCATGGACTCCTCTTGGGATGGACCGTATAGGCTAACCTCGAGTACCTGTAAGGTATACCCATTTCAGTAGCCCTCGAGTGTCCAGCCGAATCGTAGATTTGGATGGAGACTAGAAGTCTTCGACTGGATGTAATGTAGGCTCATCTGAATTTCTTTTGGGTGCCACAATTTGTGTCATAGTGATTGTCGATATGTGTGCCTGATTCATTCGACGGATCAGAATCAGTTAACTGCCTTAGGGAAAAACAACGCTATCTACTCGAACTCGAGTTCCCGGACTCAAATTCAGAACATTGCTGGCGTAACTCGACTCCTCTGCTCCACTTCGCCCATCTCTTCCGTTGCACTAGACGTTCTCAGACCCTTTCCTAGCGACTTCCTTCGATCCCTTCGCCACTGGAAGATGGGGAAGAAGAAGGGTGCCACTGCTGCCGGATCTACCGCTGGCGCCACCGTGTCAAAAAAGAGGGGCGATGCCACCACTGGGTCCGACGCTACTTCCACAACCACAAAGAAGAAGGGTGCGGGGACCCTCGTGACCAACAGGTGAAGGAAATATGTCCTGAGAGGCAATAATAAAGTTGTTATTATGTATTACTCGTATATGATAGATGTTTATTTTGTATGCTATAATTGTATTGATCGGAAATGTCAATACATGTGTGTTTAATAAACAAAAAGGGTTCCTAGTTATGCCTCTCTTATAGACTAGCTTGTTGATTAACAAGATGATCAAGGTTTCCTGATCATGGACATTGGATGTTGTTAATAACAAGGTCACAACATTTGTGAAATGATGTGATGAACATTCATCCGAAGTATAGCATTACGATCAAGTCATTATGTTTATATTGCTATAACATCATACGAAGTAATCTTTATCCTTAGACCATGAGATCATGTTAATTGCTAACACCAGAAGAGTATCTTGATAACATCAAACGTCACACCGTAACATGGTGACTATAAAGATGGGTTCAGTGGTACGAAGGTGTTATGTTGAGGCTCATGGATCAAGAGTGGAATTTTTCAATCCCGATGACGGATAGATATACTCTGGGCCCTCTCGGTGATATCACATTAAGATAGCTTGCAAGCAAGTGATGTGATCACTAGAATGTTATATCACGGGAACAAGAAAAGAGTGCATGTCGGTAACGAGATCAAACTAGGTATTTGGATACCGATGATGGAATATCAGACATGTATTATATCATGAGACAAAGGGATTAAGTTACTAGCGTTAAAGGTTCTCACGATCATAGAAGTCATCGTTGAATGTGCAGGAGTCAGTATGGATCTCCAGGTCTCGCTTCTGATTATTGATCTGAGAGGAGTCTCAATGATGTCTGCATTATTCGCGAACCATAGGGTGACACACTTAAGGGTTACCAGACACCATTTTGGAGCACATATGTTTCAGACGAAAGGATTGCAAAGCGCAGGAATTGTTTCGATAGAAACCGGAATTGTTTCGGGTGAAATTGCAGAAAGTGGTTCTGCATGTGATATTGAAATGTTGCAAGGGGTTTTATGTGAGTGTTTGTTAATTAAAGTAATTAACAAAATTCTGAATAAATTTAATAAAAGAGTTTTATTAAATGAGAGAGCATTAAACTTAGAGAATTTTAATGCATTTAAAGTGGAGACTTTAAAAGAGAATGTGAAGAGGCATTTTAATGTGGAGGGAGTTACCACCACATGAATGGAGGAGGTGAGGGGTCACCTCCATGAGGCGCCGGCCATGGAGGGGGTACCCCCCCCCCTCTTCCTCCTTCTTCCTCACACCTCCTCATGAAGGATCTCTCTCCCCCTCTAGAATTATTCCCCCATGGTCTCGAATTAGTGAGATACATGTTCCCGGTGGCATTCGTCTAGAAGGAGTTTCTGCTTCCGCTGCATCACTGGAGCGAGGAGGTGGAGGTTGTCCGGTGTCTTGAACGTGTGTGCGAGGACGGATGTGTTGCTGATTTGCGGCGCTCGGACTTCCACACGATCTTGAGATCGGCAAGTGTACGACTACATCAACCACGAGTTCCTACTCGTTAACAAAACTCGTTGTCTTCGAGGGTAAGTTCTCCATGGATGTATGTCCACCCATTGCTCTGTATCTAGTAGATAGATCTTGGCGTATAGTTCTCATCGTAGGAAATTTTTTGTTTTCTATGCTACGGACCCAACAGTGGTATCAGAGTCTGGTCTATGCGTAGGTGCTTTGCACGGGTAGTATACATATGTTTATATGTGGGCGATGATGATCATGTTATTGCATGTTCTATGTATTTTTGATATTGGTGGCATAGTGGGATGACGCGGCCTAGACCAACCTTACATGTCATCGTACATGAGACCGGTTCCACGACTGACATGCAAATTGTTTTGCATAAGTGGATGGCGGGTGTCTGTCTCTCCTACTATAGTCAATATCTGATTTACAACGAGTTGCTAATAACTTGGTTATCCTCGTTGTGGTTCATGTTCGTAGGTAAGACCGGTTCTATCTTCGAAAGCCCTAAGCCACGTAAAACTTGCAATTGATAAATTAGAGACGTCTAGTTTAGATCGTTGTTGGGCTAGTGTCTTGATATGGTATTGTTGTAAGTAGATGTATGATAGATACTCTTACAACACACTCAACGTGTAAGTTCCATAGACCTTGGCCTTACACACAAAGGAATGATAGAGATCATACCACGATGCAAATGATAGAGATCAAATGCATTGACCATATCATCTCACTTTACACGTTAGATGTTAGCATCTTATACTGCTAGTTTGGCGCTTTTTGTAGCATTGTAAGATGATCCCTCATTTAGATATCAAATAAAATGTGTTCTTCTTTAAGTATTAATGACCCACAAGTATAGGGGGTGTATTGCAGTATTTTTGATAAGTAAGAGTGTCGAACCCAACGAGGAGCAGAAGGTGCTGGCTAGTGGTATGGATCAGAAATTCTCTGTAAATACTTAGCAAACGGATTTTTAGGGGTTTTCGGTAAAGCAAGTAAACAAAGTACGAGTAAATAAAAGATAGTAGGAATAAATGCAGCAAGTGGCCCAATCCTTTATGCAGCAAAGGATAAGCCGGTTGTATTTCTTAAGATGATCAAACGTTCTCGGGGACACATGGGAAGACTGTCAAGTGCTTTCGCTTCATAAAGTTGATTAATCTTCTTTAGCTTGCTAAGTGTTGTGTGGGTGAATCTGTGCTCATGTACTACCGCATCCAAGACTAATACATACTTGTGATTATACCCCTTGCAAACATCCGTAAGTACAAGAAAGTAATTAAGGTACAAACCTAACCACAGCTTTAAACTCTAAGACCCTTACGTCCCTTGTGCAATGGTTTCCTAACGGGGGTTCAGGTTTCACACCGCAACCCCTACGATTAGTAGCCAAATACACAATGCATTCCCCTAGGCCCATATAGGTGAAGTGTCATGTAGTCGACGTTCACATGCCACCACTAGAAGAAGTACACCACAACTTAAATAACAATCTATTGAATCTTTCTCAACGCAACTCCACTACTAACAACAAGACTTCTCCCATGTCCTCAAGAACAAAACGAACTACTCACAAGACATCATATGGATCATGATCAGAGATGGAATAATGATGTATAACAATCTGAACATAAACAATAATTCAATGGTTCACTCAATAGCATCAACTACAAAGAGTAATCAACACTGGGAAAGTTTCCCCCTATGAACTATGCAAGATTCAACGCAATTGTTACAGCAATATGGAGATGGTGATGAGGGTGCTGATGATGATGGTGGTGGTGATGATGATGATGATCTCGATGAAGTCCAGCTTGATGGTGGTGTTGATGGCGACGATCTCCCCTCTCCGGGAAGGAATTCCCCTGGCAGAAATCTGTCTACCGGAGAAATCTTTCTCTCTCGGTGTTTTCCGCCCCACAGAGGCGACGGAATCTTTCTGTGGTCGCTCCCCCAGTCTTAGGGTTTTGGGAGGATGATATACGCTAGAGGGGAGAGGCTGGAGTGGGCCAGGGTGGCCACACCACCTCCAGGCGCGGCCTAGGCCTGCCCGCGCCAAGGGGTGGTGTGGGCCCCCTATGGCCCACCTCCACTCCATCTTCTGGCATCCTTAGTCTTCTAGAAAAATAGGATTTTCTATATATTTTCCCAGATTTTCTGATCTTCGCGAATTTTGCCTCCAAACAACACCTTTTCCATCAGAATCCTGATTGCAGCGGTCCATGCTCCAAAAGTCATCAACCATGCAAAAATACATGAAATAACGTAAGTATCACCTCTCAATATGAAATATATCAATGAATAATAGTGAATTAATACATAGAATAGTGATGCAAAATGGACGTACCAACTCCCCCCAAGCTTAGACTTCGCTTGTCCCCAAGCGAAACTGAGCTCAATAAACATGACCTTAGGTTTATGGAGTGAAGAGTCGATAAAATAATACGGACAAGAAGCATCACATTCATCAAATACATAGATCATAATAGAATACAACTCACTACTATATAACCCAACTTGTAATAAGTAAAGGAAACACAATAAAGATACATAAAGTGAATCATAATTGGTAATGGCAAACTTAGCTCTTGGTCGAAGAATAGTTGATAACTTGTCGGAGTTCACAAATTACTGGTTTTTCAATGAAAGCTTTCAAAGTAGTAAACATCAGGATAAGAGCAATGTGCAAAGCAAGGAACATAAGAAACATGATTGCATAAATCATCATATGCATGAATGAAACACAACAACTCAAGATACTTGCTGAGATAGCAGGGAGTAGGTTTACTGACTCAACTACAAAGTAAAAGAAAGGCCCTTCGCAGAGGGAAGCAGGGATTGCAAGTCTCATAAAGAGCTCCCAAAAATTATGATACTTACTAGCTTTCAGCTCTCATTGCCCCTATCATAGGCATCTTTAGGTGTTAAGGTTAAAGTGACACAACTAAGAGGATATGCTTTACAAGTTATAAGTTGAAATCTCATGCCCCTTACTTATGAGTATCGATCCTCATGCTACTCAACTTCAGTCACGAGCAAGCTCTTGTCATTGTAAATACATGTGTATCATTGAGAACCGCCAACGGGGTACCCCTTGCACATGACACAGGAGCTATCCCATAATCAAAATGACAAGGAAAGTAGACAGTGAGCATCTCAGCGATCTTTTTATTTGCTATTTGCATAGGTTTTTATTGAGGATGCTTCATAGAATGCTCACTATAGTTATGCTGCAAGTTTCCACCATGATTAGGCATGGCTTAGGCTAGCGGCCTAGGCGTTTCTCTAACACACATATAAACTCTATGATCTTACAAGTTCCACTTTTATTTCACACCGTCGGGATCCATAAGCAAAAGAACATGATATCAACTAGGTACAAAGTACCAAATGAAGTGTTGAAAGCGGTCCCCATGATACATGGTTCGGCTAACTTCAACTCATAAAGCGCAAGCATATACGCAACAAAGAAGGACCCAATGGTTCAAGTTTATTAAATGCAAGAAAGTAAAGTGTGCCATCAAGTTCGTGAGAGCTTTAATCACTAATTTTCACATAAAAAGTTTAATTTGGGAGGTAGATAAAACAATAATTTACTTGGAATAGCAATGATGCTACTAGGTAGGTATGGTGGACACAAATGGCATGGGTTTTGGTTTAAAGGAGGTGGATGTATGAGAAGAATACCCTCTCAGTACAGGTTTTTGGCTAGCAAGGCTGGGTAGCAAGTATAAGAGTTGAGGGAAACAAACAAACATACAAGTGATAAATACAAACATGCAATCTTCCTTGGAAGCACAAAAGATCTTAACTAGAGAATACTAGACTTATGAGCAAATCAAGAAAGAAAGATGATGAAATTATTTTACTCTAGAGTACTTCTATCTTTTTCATTCAACTCTCAAAAATAGTGTTGCTACTGACCGAGCCAGGTTTGCCAAAACCAACTAAATTAACTCAATAATCCCAGAGTGCTACCAATACTAACAACAAGATCAATCATATAACCACAAATTGAAAACTAATATAAGCTATTGCAAAAGAGTGAATGATAGAACTTCTCATTAATATTCCATAACGGCAACTCACACCAAGGGATACAAATCTAACGAGAGAGGGGACACTTCCATAATGCAAACCATACTACATAATAACTCCTCTATTCATGATATGACTCTACTAATAAGGTAAAAAAGATAGAAGATAGTGATGTGATACCGCGGCACTCCCCCAATCTTGGAACAAACCAAGGGGATGCCAAACCTGATGACAAATTACTCCTTAGGTGGTGGTGATATCCTCTCGATGAGCTCTCTGATCAGTTTCCCCAAGTCCTCAATCTCGAAAGTGAGAGTACGAATCAACTCCGAGTTGTGCTCAATACGGCTCGTGATCATTTCAGTTTGTGGATCCCAGCTCTTGTGATTCTTCTTCCGTTCTTCCCTCTTGGAGTCTTCTTTTCCTGCATGGTTATGGATGAAGGTATGGAAGGGATTCTTGGTGTGTGGAGGAAGTGACCTTGGAGCCAAACTGTGATGAGGAGGCTTCCCTCCAATGGCTGGATTTGCCACCACTCCAATGCTTGCAACGGTAGTGCCGGCGTCGGGTGTTGGCCTTGCTCCTCTTCACCTTCACTCTTGACCTCCTTCTCCTTCCCGGTGTCTTGGAGGTCTTCCTCCATGGGCTCCTTCCCTTTATCCTTGGCAGACACCATTGTGCTTCTAAGCCTTCAAAGAGTATGTCCTGGCAGAAACATATCGAAACAAAAACACGACGAAAACACGATATACGAACCTCGGGGGATCCGAGGGGTTATATATTACGAAGTTTCATATCAAAAGGAGGGTACTGGGTGAAAACAGGTCGGAGGCGGAGTCCGGGGTGGCCTCACCACCTGGTGGCGCGGCCAGGGGTGGGCCCGCGCCATGGGGTGGTGTGGGCCACCCCGGCTCCAGTTCCGTCCCTTTTTTTCTTTGAAACTTTCCTTATCGACTGAAAACTGCAAAAATATAGTTGTATTGTATTTTTGCGGAACTTTTCTTACCAGAACTGTTACCTACATGAAAACAGACTCTCCTTGTCTCTAAATTTGGTATCTAGTAGATTCTTCCAGAGTCATCTCTTGAATAACATCGATATCTTCATCTTCATATACTTATTACTTGAATCATAAAACCCTTCTCTTCCTTATTACACCATTATCTCCACTTCCTGGAAATTTCTTTCTCATAAAACTTCACACAGTTCTCATTAGCAACATTAGTATAAGTGAAGTGATAAAACCTTTTGAGTCTAACTTCAACTGAAAACCATCAAAACAAAGGCTACTGTAGCAACTCCTTCCGAAAACCCAAAAAGAATTCAAAAAGGAAATCGAATAAAGAAGCAAATGCAAGAGTGGCAAAATCTGTCAAAACAGACCAGCAGGTAAAGATCAATTTTTTCGAAAATCTTCTGTTGCTCAAATCAAAAAGTGCAAACGAAAGTTAAATAACAACCTGGGGCAGAATTACAAAAAATTACAGCTCAATCCGACATACAGAGATCTCTCACGAATTTTTACGGTGAAGCACAAAAAATCTGTTTCAGGACAGCAACTTCCCCAAATCTTACTTCTCTCTCATTAGAGGTTGATCTTGACACAAAAACCAAACAAAACGGATAAGGAGCGGTTATTACCGAAGTAATAACTTCCAAGACTCAAAGAAACAAAAACAAACTGAAAGCAAAAACAAATTGGATTGTCTCCCATAAAGCTCTTTCTTTATAGCCATTAAGATGGGCATGATAATTTTGAAGAAGCTCTCATAGGGATATGAATTGAAGTGAAAGAGAGCATTAAGATGCAAAAAACACACACACATTTAAGTCTAACCCACTTCCTATGCAAGGGAATTTTGTAAACAAACAAGTTATTGAAACTAGAGGCAACTTGCATAAGAAGGCAAAAGAAGTGCAACATAAAAACTTTCAGCGTAAAACGGGGAAACTTGATATTATTGAGATACATAAGAACACTTTTCCCTCTCTCATAGTAACTTTCAGTATCATGCATAAACTTAACAATATAGCTATCACAAGGACTATCATAGCAATGATCACTTATTCTAACAGAAAACACAGGAATACTAGCTCTCATAACACTACTATGTGAAACAATATTAGAGATATCCTTACAATGGGTAGTGTGTCCCTCTTCCTCATACTTAGTGATAAAGTCTTTCACATTTTCTATTATAGGTTCATCAACCATTTGTTTATCAGGTTCAACAGCTTTATTTGTACTTTCATTAACCATACTAGCTATCATGGAATGTTCCTTTACCTTGACTGGGAAAGGCATTTTCTCAATGTAAGGCTCAGGTAAGACATGATTAGTAGTATAAACTTCAGTATTTCTTGCAGGAACACTCTTAACAACATCTTTATAGGGTTCATGATACTTATTCCACTTCTTTTTAGGCACTTCAATGTAAGAAGCAAAAGCCTTAAAATAAGAAGCAATAGCTTGAGAGTCTAGACCATAAGCATTTTTAATATTTTGAAAGTCATCAGTTCCCATAAAAGATTCAATGCATTCATAATCATAATTTATACCTGACTTTCTACCTTTGTCATTCTCCCAGGCTTCAGCATTGTCTTGAATGCGGTCTAGGAGGTCCCATTTGGCTTCTTCTTTCATACGAGTGAATGATCCAGCACAAGAAGCATCCAATAAATCCTTATCATGTAGAGGGAGCCTTGCATAAAAGTTATTGGTAATAATATTGTTGGGGAGCTCATGAATGGGACATTTGAGCATTAGTGACTTCAATCTCCCCCAAGCTTGAGTTGTACTCTCTCCATCAAGAGGCCAAAAGTTGTATATTTGATTCCGATCTTTATGAATCTCACTAGGAGGATAAAACTTTGAATAAAAGAGAGGCACTATTTCCTCCCATT
Source organism: Avena insularis (assembly GCA_023614405.1). Lineage (NCBI taxonomy): Eukaryota > Viridiplantae > Streptophyta > Magnoliopsida > Poales > Poaceae > Avena > Avena insularis. The sequence continues at coordinate 432,898,305 of CM042693.1, read as the reverse complement.
CCAGAGCTTGACCATTCTTCAGCAGCTTATACCATTCCTCAGCTCTTCCTTTTAGTGATAATGAGAATAACTTCTTAACTTGATCTGTAGTAATACCTGCACACTTGAACAACCCGCATAATTCGTGTATAAAGATTAAATGATCACCGGATGGATGGTTCCATCCCCCACATACTAGTGATCCATACCACGATCCATAATTCTTGTAGGGATTTTGAAAACATCTTTCTCAAATAGTGGTGGCTTATCTACTACCTTAGCAGTGGTAGTAGCATTACCAAATAAGAAACTTAGCGAATTATCCATAACAAAATAAAGCAACTAACATAAGTAAACAATACTCACGGAGAAGTTTCCTTTACCGTTCCACTCTCCAATAGCGCTTCACTCCAAGACAGCGCCAGAAAATAGTCTTGATGACCCACAAGTATAGGGGTGTATCGCAGTATTTTAGATAAGTAAGAGTGTCGAACCCAACGAGGAGCGTAGGTGGCTAGTGGTATGGATCAGGAATTCTCTGCAAATACTTAGCAAACGGATTTTTAGGGGTTTTCGATAAAGCAAGTAAACAAATTACGAGTAAAAAAAGACAGTAGGAATAAATGCAGCAAGTGGCCCAATCCTTTATGCAGCAAAGGACAAGCCGGTTGTATTTCTTAAGATGACCAAACGTTCTCGAGGACACATAGGAAGACTGTCAAGTGCTTTCGCTTCATAACGTTGATTAATCTTCTTTAGCTTGCTAAGTGTTGTGTGGGTGAACCTGCGCTAATGTACCGCCCCATCCAAGACTAATACATACTTGTGATTATACCCCTTGCAAACATCCGTAAGTACAAGAAAGCAATTAAGGTAGAAACCTAACCACAACTTTAAACTCTAAGACCCTTACGTCCCTTGTGCAATGTTTTCCTAACGGGGGTTCAGGTTTCACATCCACAACCCCTACGATTAGTAGCCAAATACACAATGCATTCCCCTAGGCCCATATAGGTGAAGTGTCATGTAGTCGACGTTCACATGACACCACTAGAAGAAGTACATCACAACTTAAATAACAATCTATTGAATCTTTCTCAACGCAACTCCACTACTAACAACAAGACTTCTCCCATGTCCTCAAGAACAAAACGAACTACTCACAAGACATCATATGGATCATGATTAGAGATGGAATAATGATGTATAACAATCTGAACATAAACAACAATTCAATGGTTCACCCAATAGCATCAACTACAAAGGGTAATCAACACCGAGAAAGTTTCCCCTATGAACTATGCAAGATTCAACGCAATTGTTACAGCAATATGGAGATGGTGATGAGGGTGCTGATGATGATGATGGTGGTGGTGATGATGATGATCCCGATGAAGTACAGATTGATGGTGGTGTTGATGGCGACGATCTCCCCTCTCCAGGAAGGAATTCCCCCGGCAGAAATCTGTCTGCCGAGAGAGATCTTTCTCTCTCGGTGTTTTCCGCCCCACAGAGGCGGAATCTTTCTGTGGTCGCTCCCCGAGTCTTAGGGTTTTGGGAGGATGATATACGCTAGAGGGGAGAGGCCGGAGTGGGCCAGGGTGGCCACACCACCTCCAGGCGCGGCCTAGGCCTGCCCGCGCCATGGGGTGGTGTGGGCCCCCTGTGGCCCACCTCCACTCCATCTTCTGGCATCCTTAGTCTTCTGGAAAATAGGATTTTCCGTATATTTTCACGGATTTTCTGATCTTCGCGAATTTGGCCTCCAAACAACACCTTTTCCATCAGAATCCTGACTGCAACGGTCCATGCTCCAAAAGTCATCAACCATGCAAAAATAGATGAAATAACGTAAGTATCACCTCTCAATATGAAATATATTAATGAATAATAGTGAATTAAGACATAGAATAGTGATGCAAAATGGACGTATCAAGTATGCATCGTTCTGTGGATCATGTTTTGAGACATCAGTGATGATCGGGTGTACTCAACTCTACGCTTTCATATAACGGGTGTAAGACAGTTTTACACACGCGAATACTAAGGTTCTTACTTGGTGAGCCTAGCATGTAGAGACATGGCCTCGGAACACGGACCAAAAGGTTAAGCATGAGTCATATAGTTGATATGATGCCCATATAGATGCTCGCCTTTGAAGCTACACCGACTCACGTGATGATCGGACTTGGTGTAGTGGATTTGGTTCATGTAATCACCAAAAAGACACGAGGGATGTCGTTTTTGAGTGGGAGTTCATTAGTAATTTGGATTAGTTGAACTCACTCTATCATAAACTTAGTCTAAATAAACTTTACAAATTATGTTGTAGATGGCACCACCTGCTTTTAATTTCAATGTGTTCATGGAGAAAGAGAAACTTGCTGAGAATGGTAGCAACTTCACCATCTAGGCTATGAATTTGAGGATTCTCCTCACTGCTGCACAAAAGCAATATGTGCTAGAGGCGCCTCTAGGCCCCCCACCAGCTCCTGATGCCCCTGTCGAGGAAAAGAATGTCTATATAACTTGTCAGGAGGACCACAACTTAGTTCATTGCGGCATACTGTATGGGCTAGAGCCAGAACTTCGAAAGCGTTTCGAAAATGGAAATGCCTTTGATACCATGGGGGAATTGAAAATGATTTTCGATACCCATGCTGCCGTAGAGAGTTATAATGCTTCTAAAAAGTTCTTTAGCTGCATGATGGAGGAGAACAGCTCCGTTAGTGAGCACATACTCAAAATGTCTGGGTACGCCGATAAGCTTGTGTCCTTGGGAATAACGATTCCCATTGACTTAGGCATACATCGTGTTCTCCAATCTCTGCCACCTAGCTACAAGAGCTTCATGATGAACTATAATATGCAGGGCATGAAGAATTCTCTTCTCGAGCTTCTGTCAATGCTTAAGACTGCAGAAGTAGAGATTAGGAAAGAACATCAAGTGTTGATGATCAATAAGACCACCGGTTTCAAGAAGGACAAGAAAGGCAGGCAGAAGGGAAAGAAGGGTGGCAAATCTGTTGCCACACCTGAAAAGAAATCCCGAGCTGGCCCTAAGTCTGATACCGAGTGCTACTATTGCAAGGGGATTGGCCATTGGAAGCGCAACTGCCCCAAGTATTTGGCGGACAAGAAGGCCGACAAGACAAACAAAGGTATATGTGATATAGATGTTATTGATGTGTACTTGACTAGTACTCGCAGTAGCACCTGGGTATTTGATACAGGATCGGTTGCTAATATATGTAACTCAATTCAGGGGCTGCGGAACAAGCGACAGCTAGCAAGGGATGAGGTCAAGATATGGGTCGGCAATGGATCAAGAGTTGATGTGATCGTTGTCGGGACGCTACCTCTCCATATGCCATCGGGATTAGTTATAAATCTGAATAATTGTTATTTGGTGCCTGCACTGAGCATGAACATTGTATCCGGATCGTGTTTGATGCAAAGTGGTTATTCCTTTAAATCTGAAAACAATGGTTGTTCGATTTATATGAATAATATCTTTTATGGTCATGCACCTGTGTTGAATGGTTTATTTCTATTGGATCACGATAGTAGTATTACGCATATTCATAATGTTGATGCTAAAAGGATTAAACTTGATAATGATATATCTGCATATATGTGGCACTACCGTCTAGGTCATATTGGCGTTAAACACATGAAGAAACTCCATTCTGATGGACTTTTGGAATCACTTGATTTTGAATCATTTGATACATGTGAGCCATGCCATATGGGCAAGATGACTAGAACGCCGTTTTCCGGTTCAATGGAACGGGCGACAGATTTATTAGAAATCATACATACTGATGTGTGTGGACCAATGAGTGTGTCGGCGTGAGGTAGATATCGTTATTTTGTTACTTTCACGGATGATTTGAGTAGATACGGGTATATCTATTTGATGAAACACAAGTCTGAAACCTTTGAAAAGTTCAAGGAATTTCAGAATGAAGTGGAAAATCATCGTAACAGAAAGATCAAATTTCTGCGGTCCAACTGTGGAGGTGAGTATCTAAGTTACGAGTTTAGCACACACATGAAAGAGTGTGGAATAGTTTCACAACTCACGCTTACAGGAACACCACAACGTAATGGTGTGTGGGAACATCGTAATCGTACTTTACTGGATATGGTTCGATCTATGATGTCTCTGACTGACTTGCCACTGTCATTTAGGGGTTATGCACTGGAAACTGCTGCATTCACTTTAAATCGGGCACCATCTAAATCCGTTGAAATGACACCGTATGAATTATGGTTTGGAAACAAACCTAAGCTGTCGTTTCTTAAAGTTTGGGGATGCGATGTTTATGTGAAGAAACTTCAGCCAGATAAACTCGAACCCAAAGCGGAAAAATGCGTCTTCATAGGATACCCTAAGGAAACGATTGGGTATACCTTCTATCACAGATCTGAGGGCAAGGTTTTTGTTGCCAAAAATGGATCCTTTCTTGAGAAGGAGTTTCTCACGAAAGGTGTGAGTAGTCGGAAGGTAGAACTCGAAGAGGTTATTGAACCTTCTCTTCATGAAATGGTGAGTAGCGCAGCAACGGAAATTGTTTCGGAGTTGACTTCACCTAATAAAGAGAGAGCTAATGATATTGATCATGAAACTCCGAAAGAGGACACTACTAAACCTCGCAGGTCAAGTAGGACACGTGCAGCTCCTGAACTGTACGACAATCCTGTTATGAATTTCATGATTGATAAAATAGATGACCCTGCGACGTATGAAGAAGCGATGATGATCCTGGATTCCAACAAATGGTTAGAAGCCATGAAATCCAAGATGGAATCCATGTACAAAAACCAGGTTTGGACCTTGGTGGACTTACGTCACGATCGAAAGGCCATTGAGAATAAATGGATTTTCAAAATAAAAACTGATGCTGATGGTAATGTGACCATCTATAAGGCTCGACTTGTCGCAAAGGGGTTTCGAAAAATTCAAGGAGTTGACTACGATGAGACATTCTCTCCCGTAGCGATGCTTAAGTCGGCTAGGATTATGTTAGCAATTGCTGCATATTCCGATTATGAAATATGGCAGATGGATGTCAAAACTGCGTTCCTCAATGGTAATATTGAAGAAGAATTGTATATGATACAACCTAAGGGTTTTGTCAATCCTAAGGATGCTGATAAGGTATGCAAACTTCAACGATCCATCTATGGACTGAAGCAAGCATCCCGGAGTTGGAATCTCAGCTTTGATGAGGTGATCAAAGAGTTTGGATTTGTCCAAACTTATGGAGAGGCTTGTATTTATAAGAAAGTGAGTGGGATAAATGTGGAATTTCTGATATTATATGTGGATGATATATTATTGATTGGAAATGATATAGATCTTTTAAACAGTGTTAAAAGTTATCTAAACAGCAAATTTTCGATGAAAGACCTTGGTGAAGCGTCATATATATTAGGCATTAAAATCTATAGAGATAGATCAAGGCGCCTAATTGGGTTATCGCAGAGTACATACCTTGATAAGATATTAAAGAAGTTTAATATGGACGGAAGTAAGAAGGGGTTCTTACCTATGTTGCAAGGCAAGACATTGAGCAAGACTCAAAGTCCCGGCCACGGAAGAAAGAGAGATAATGGATAAGATCCCCTATGCCTCGGCCATAGGCTCTATAATGTATGCCATGCTATGTACAAGACCGGATGTGGCACATGCTATTAGTTTGACTAGTAGGTACCAATATGATCCAGGTTCGGAACACTGGATAGCGGTCAAGAATATCCTTAAGTACTTGAGAAAAACTAGGGATATGTTTCTTGTATACGGAGGTGAAGAAGAGCTAGTCGCTAAGTGTTATGTCGATGCTAGCTTTGACACCGATCCGGATGACTCTAAGTCTCAATCCGGATACATATTTCTCTTGAACGGAGCAATAATTAGTTGGAGGAGTTCCAAACAACCTGTGGTGGCTGGATCAATGACGGAGGCGGAATATGTTGCTGCTTCAGAAGCGGCGCAGGAATCAGTTTGGATGAAGAAGTTCATAACGGAACTAGGTGTGGTTCCTGGTGCATTGGACCCAATGGTGATCTATTGTGACAACAATGGAGCCATAGCCAACTCCAAGGAACCGAGGTCTCACAAGAATTCCAAGCATATTAAGCGTCGGTTTCACTCCATCCGCGAGCATGTCAAGGATGGAGATATAAAGATTTGTAAATTACACACAGACCTAAATGTAACAGATCCGTTAACTAAAGTTCTCCCTAGGGCAAAACATGATCAACACTAGAACTCCATGGGTGTTAGATTTATCACTATGTGAACTAGATTATTGTCTCTAGTGCAACTGGGCGACTCGAGGAAATATGCCCTGAGAGGCAATAATAAAGTTGTTATTATGTATTCCTCGTATATGATAGATGTTTATTTTGCATGCTATAATTGTATTGATCAGAAATGTCAATACATGTGTGTTTAATAAACAAAAAGGGTTCCTAGTTATGCCTCTCTTATAGACTAGCTCGTATATTAACAAGATGATCAAGGTTTCCTGATCATGGACATTGGATGTTGTTAATAACAAGGTCACATCATTTGTGAAATGATGTGATGAACATTCATCCGAAGTATAGCATTATGATCAAGTCATTATGTTTATATTGCTATAACATCATACAAAGTAATCTTTATCCTTAGACCATGAGATCATGTTAATTGCTAACACCAGAAGAGTATCTTGATAACATCAAACGTCACACCATAACAAGATGACTATAAAGATGGGTTCAGTACTACGAAGGTGTTATGTTGAGGCTCATGGATCAAGAGTGGAATTTGTCAATCCCGATGATGGATAGATATACTCTGGGCCCTCTCGGTGATATCACATTAAGATAGCTTGCAAGCAAGTGATATGATCACTAGAATGTTATATCACGGGAACAAGAAAAGAGTGCATGTCGGTAACGAGATCAAACTAGGTATTTGGATACCGATGATTGAATCTCGGACATGTATTATATCATGAGACAAAGGGATTAAGTTATTAGCGTTAAAGATTCTCACGATCACAAAAGTCATCGTTGAATGTGCAGGAGTCAGTATGGATCTCCAGGTCCCGCTTCTGATTATTGATCTGAGAGGAGTCTGAATCATGTCTGCATTATTCGCGAACCGTAGGGTGACACACTTAAGGGTTACCGGACACCATTTTGGAGCACATATGTTTCAGACGAAAGGATTGCAAAGTGCAGGAATTGTTTCGATAGAAACCGAAATTGTTTCGGGTGAAATTGCAGAAACTGGTTCTGCATGTGATATTGAAATGTTGCAAGGGGTTTTATGTGAATGTTTGTTAATTAAAGTAATTAACCAAATTCTGAATAAAATAAATAAAAAAGTTTTATTAAATGAGAGTTGCATTAAATTTGATAGAAATTTAATGCATGTGAGTGGAACTTTGGGTGGAGGCTAAATTGATGTGAGTGGAGCTTCCACCACATGAATGAGGAAGAGGTGGGGGCACCCCCTTGGCCGCCGGCCATGGGAGGGGACGATCCCCCTCTCTCCTATAAAAGGCCCCCCTCTCCTCCCTCACAAAGCACACCTCCTCGTGAAGGATCTCTCTCCCCCTCTAGATATATTCTCCCATGGTCTCGGATTAGCGAGATACATGTTCCTGGTGGCCTTGCGTATGGAAGGAGTTGCTTCTTCCGCTGATTCGCTGAAGCAAGGAGGTGGAGGTTGTTCGGTGGCTTGAACGTGTGTGCGAGGACGAATGCGCTGCTGATTTGCGGCGCTAGGACCTCCACATGATATTGAGATCGGCAAGCATACGACTACATCATGCACGAGTTCCAACTCGTTAACAAAACTCTGTTTTCTTCGAGGGTAAGTTCTCTATGGATGTATATCCACCTGTTGCTTGTATCTAGTAAATAGATCTTGGCGTATAGTTCTCATCGTAGGAAAATTTTTGTTCTCTATGCTGCGAACCCAACAAGCAAAGGTCACAGCGTCCGGAGCTGCTGCTGCTAAGGTCCCAACGTTGGATGCTGCCGCAGAGTCTGTGAAGTCCCCGAATTCTAATGCATAGGCATAGCTGTCATTCTTGTTTTGTTTGGAAAGATGTTAGGACCCTAGGCTTACTTTTGTGGGCGTTCCCTTGTTGAAACTTGTTGCTACTCTTGATGTATAAATCTTCTTTGTGTTTTTGTCATTCGAATTCCATGTGCAGTGTCTCTGATTCTTCGAATCTTTTGCTTGGTTAGGGGCCTTCGTGTGGTGTGCATGATGTGCCTTCTTCTGATGTGCCTATGGCGCAACCACGTTCAAAAGTGGAGGAACTGCCAATTTTGTCTCGCTTGCGTTATTGTGTGAAGCACTTGGAGTGAGACGCGTTGGTGATTTGTGGGAATGCCAATGTCTAGAAGTCAAAGGTAGAAAATCTACAAAGCAAGAAACTTATCTTCTTGGCGAGGTAGCTCAAATCAATAAGCAACATCAATGTGGGTGTTTTTCGACTCCCTTTGTTATTGTTCCTCTATGTTGTCATTGTGTTGACTGATATTTTTTCTATTGCTATTTGTGCAGTTGTCAATCTCATTCCACGGGAAGAGAGGGATCGCGTTAGCATTTGACTGAACTACTTGACCCAGGAGCAGCTGTAAGCTGGTGGGTTCTTTTGGACCAACCGAAATCGTGCAGTTCTGCTTGCAACATTGCGGGATCGCGTGTCCACTAGTAGAAAAAGGCTTATGGATAGATTTATTATCAGTGGAGCACTTTTTTGAATATGATCCACCGATAATTATTTGATAATTATTTATGACGCATTTAAAAATATGCTCCACTGATATTTTATTTAACCAATGGCGCACATCTAAAAAAATACGCCACTGATAATGTGGGCCTGATATCCCGGAGGGCTGTGGACCAAATATTGCACCATTGATATTCTCCTCACCAATGGCGCATCTTTCTCAATATGCGCCATTGATAAGTTATGGATCCCACCACTTAGAAAGGTGGCAGGATTATCAATAGCGCATATTAGAGATGCGCCACTAATATTTTTTTTACCAATAATACATATTAAAAAAAATACGCTACTGATAAATCTTGTGGCCCTAACCCTTAATCCCCTCACCTAGCCCTACCTACTCCCTCGGTCGCTGCCACACCCTAGCTAACACACCCAGCGCACGCACAGCCCCCACCCCGCGAGCCCACCGCGTACACACCGCGACGTTGGCCTACCCCGTGGCCCCACCATCTTGTCCTCCCCATGACACACCGCCCCACCGACGTGCCCTTGGATCGCGATCCTGCCCTCGCGTCTCTCCTCCCTCCCGTGATCCCCTTCCCCTGCCGCCGCCTCCTCGAGCTCGACTCCCCAACGCGAGCAAGCTCGCCTGCCGCCGCCGCCTCCTCTGATCAGTCACCGCTAGCTCCGCGCGCCAACCCCGCCTCTGCGCCTCCTCCCGCCTCCACCATCGAGATCCCCGCCGTCCTCTGCAGCTTCCGGCCGCACGTCCCCGTGCTCCCTCTCCTCTACCGCGCCATGTCCTCCCCGCGGCCGCTCGACCTCCCTCGTCTCTTCCCGGACCCGGCGCCGCCCTGGGCCACGGCCACCTCACCTTAGTCGACCCGCGTGAGCCCTCCTCCAAGTACATCCCCCCACCGTCCTCCTCCGAGCTCCGCCACCACCCGAGCCCCACCGCCATCCGCGTCATCTCCGGCCGTTGCGGATGCCGTCGCGGATGCCGCCTCTTCCTCCCCGCGTGAGCCCTCCTCCAAGTACATCCCCCCACCGTCCTCCTCCGAGCTCCGCCACCACCCGAGATAGAGCACGGCCACTGCAACTGAGGAGGGGCACGGCCGTACGAGTGCCGCCTCCATCTTTCTGTACCTCTCTCCTCTGCCTTGCCTCGGTCTGTACTCTTCTTCGTCAGATCTCCTCCTCCTGGCAGCAAGCAAGGTATGTGACGGTTCTTGCCTGATCTCTTCCCCGGGATTACTTCATATGATCTTTTTTTTGTGCTGAGGTCGCTTCCGTTCTTGCTTGCTCGTCAGATAGATTCATGTAAAGATAATCATGAATATATGTAGATTATTCACTCAGTTTGTTGTTGTTGGATAGAGATTATGCAGTGGGGACAAGGGACGAATTAGATCTGGAGCTAGGCATTTAAGGGTATGCAAGGAACAACATTATTCTAGGATGCTAACCTGCTGGTATCTCCTACACCATGGAAGAAGTATTATTGAACTTTGGGAGTATGGGACTGCACAACATACTGTAGGGTAAGCCAGCCGTAAGCTTACTTATGTTTTCATGTTTATGTCTATTTTGGATTAGCATCTGATGTATAATTGTGTATTGGAAGGTGTAAAGGGAAGAGCGATTGAGGAGTTGAGGACGAGTATCATACAGTCAGTCTTATTTTATCAAGAAAAAGGATATAGATAGTTAGTAGGTACTTTATTGACAAATCTTAATTTTGTTTATTGTGTTAGTACCCGATGCTGCAATTTTAAATACTCTTTGTGCTTGAGTAATAGTTAGGGTTAAGCTTCTTATGCTATTTTATATTTTGAAGAATTTACAACTGAAAGGAAGCTGCTATTGATATTTTACTATGAAAATGCAATTACATATGTGTACAAGTTGGCCCATTACTGTTAACAAATACAAGTGAAGGCTATTGATGAACTCAAGTAGTTAATTTTTTTTTCTTGGCTGAGCCTATTCCTAAGTAAAGTGAGCTCGTATTTCTAGAGTCTAAACAAGGCTTGATGTGTCAGTTTAACTCCTCGAAAAACTTTTTATTTCTTGTCTCTATTATGCACCAAGCTCGGTAATCCAATGCACCAAGCTCGTGTAATCTAATGCACCAAGCTTGTTTAATCCAGTGTTTAGTAAACAGAGAGCATTGCCACCATCTTGAATAATTTACATTTTTGTACAAAAAAGATCTCAAATCAAATTTCAAAACTTTAGAGCAAGAGTGGCCGAAGGAGCATTCAAAGTAAATATGAACTAGTGTTTCTTCTACTGGGGCTTCTTTTTTTTTGCACATGTTGATTCAGTTGCTGTTACTTTGCTGCTAATGTACAGAAACAAGACTTTGATACATGGCATTATTTCAGCAGTCTAATTACGTCTTCTTCGTTTTTGCCGTGCAGATGATGGATGAACTGAGCTTCTTCACAAGTGGTATCTGGTAGGACGATTGATCAATGCCGACGGGACTATTAGTGACAGACAAGGTTGGTCGCCAAAAGCTTTTCCCGACCAACATTCTGTTGATGAAAGTTGTTTTCCCAACCAACTTTGTTGTTGAGAATATAGTGCTGTGGTGTAGTGTGTGTGTCCAGAAGGGGGCCAGGTCCCCTGGGTGAGTTCCTGATCAATTGATGTGTCGCCCCGAGCCTATCGTTAGCCTTCACGTATCCTGGTGTGTCTGATGCTAAGCTCGCCTTCCTGACACTGTCCTGATCTCCATCAAGCCTATGTTGTGGCTGGGTACTTGTGCCGCCACATGAAGCCACAAGAAGACGTCGGCAGGTCCATGATACCTCGAGGATGCACAACGTGACAAAGCTATACCAAGTTCGGCACCGACCACCGGCGCAAGTTCTACTTCCCGACACCGCCTTGACCTTCTTCACGGATCAACCGTCGAGACCCCCTAATGTGCCAAGATGTATGAGATGATGACCAACTTGTTGTATGCAAGACTTGTATAATATTCGGGCACTTGTCACTATGTCGGGTTCTAATTGATGTGATGTATAATTCTATTTGTACTATTATCTCTGTTTCTATACTATTGTGTACCTGTATAAATACCTGTATATGTACCCGTATAAATACCTGAGAGCCCTGTATTCTATATACATGTACGAAACATAAGTGGTGCATCTTTTATTCAGCCAGTGGCACATCTAACATCAGTGGAGGATTTGGAAATATGCTCCACTAGTAAAACATCAATGGTGCATATTGTAGATGCGCCACTGGTTGTCCCATTATCAATGGCGCACAAATATGCGCCATTGATACCTAATTATCAATGGTGCAACACTAGTGGCGCATTTCATATGCACCATTGATAGCAAAAAATATGCTTCACTGATAAGCAATTCTCCACTAGTGGTCGTAGGTACTGTATTTTCTGAAGAAGGCTCGGTTATGCCTGAGGCATATATTTGTGGCGATGTACCCATTGGACACTATCCTAGGCTTGGATTCATAGGTTTCAGAATGCTGGTGTTGTACGCGAGTGCGTGCATCAGCAACCCGTCGCGTGTGCCAAGGCTGCGCTAGCACTTGTGCGTATGCAGTGTCCAGGCTTGGATTTGGAGGCAATCGTAGAAGGTCCACCAGCACCTCCAGAGGGAATGCCGCATTATCGAGCGGTCGTCGGGCCAATGGAGCGGGTTGTAAATTTGTTCGACGAGCGCACCCATGTACTCCTTCAGCGTCAGTAGAATAGTTTTGTCCTGCACAAGGTGTATAAGTGTTGTAAAACTTGTATAATATTTTGACTGAGTGTTTTGATACCCATGTTGTATGTAAAGATTGTTAGCCTATGTGTTTTGCGAGTAAGTTTATTATGCAATCTCTTTTCGTTAGCCGGACGCTTGCGTATCTCGGCACCTTGCCAGCCTGTCGATTGCATTGCAACTGGGTTACGGTTATCAAGGGTTTGATTGACAGCACGGTCAGCCACTCAGGTTATTGCATTGTCAAGGAGGCGTAGCCCTCGAGTGCAGAATAGTAATGAAAGTAAATGTAACGAGAAACATAGTTTGAGGCACTTAGCTTTATTTATTCGGAGAATATCAGGAGGTACAATGTTTGGATAAGTAGCTTGGCTGAGTACCCTTATTGTAAAGTAAAACATCTAGGGGTAGAAACGTCGCAGCTGGGTGACGTTTCATGGGTTGGAGTATTCGACTCCAATCTCTACGTCCTTCTGGCTATGGGCACCACCTAGGATTACTTCAGTAATCACATAGGGTCCCTCCCAGGGGGACTCGAACTTGAGGTGCCCTTTCTGCTTTAGACGCTGGACGAGGTCTCCTTCGACGAAGGACCTTGGGTGCAGCCGTCGGCTGTGGTAGTTGTGGAGACTCTGCTGGTAGATCATTGATCGTTTCACCGCGATCTCGTGCGCTTTATCGAGGAGGTCGACGGAGTCTTCGAGTGCAGCCGTAGATTCGGTCTCACTGTACACGACAACCCTTGTGGCCTTTTGTAGCGCGCTTCTACAGGTAACACCGCCTCGGTGCCATGCACCATGAAGAATAGGGTGTAGCCTGTGGCGCTGTTTGGAGTGGTGTGCATGCTCTATAGTACGGAGGGCAACTCCTCCGACCAACAACCAGTTGCTCGCTCAAGTGGTCGAAGGAGTCTCTTCTTGATGTTGTTGGCCTTCTCGACTTGACCGTTGGTCTAGGGGTGTGCCACTGAGGTATAGCTAATGTTGATTCCCAGGTTTTCACAGAAATCCTGGAACTCGTTCGAGGTGAAGTTCATCTTGTTGTCGGTGATGATGTTGTGTGGCACCCCGAACCTAAAGACGATGGACTCGAAGAACTTGATGGCGGTGGCGCCTGTCTGGTTAGTCACCAGCATGGCCTCGATCCACTTGGTGAACATGTCGACTGCTATGAAGAGGTAGACGTATCCTCCGGGTGATGATTTCTGTAGCTTACCGACCATGTCGAGTCCCCATTGTGCAAAGGGCCAAGCCACAGGTATTGGCCTGAGTTCTGCACCTAGTGCATGCGGCTTATCCACGAATCGTTGGCAAGCATTGCACTTCTGGACGATGTCCTTGGCATTGTGCATCGCGGTTGTCCAATAGAAGCCAGCTCGTAGAGATTTAGCGACAAGGGCGAGACTGCCGGCGTGCTGCTCGCAGGTGCCCTCATGTATCTCGAGGAGGCTGCCCCTTCCGTCTCTGTTGGTGACGCATCACTGGAGGATGCCCGTGATGCTACGCTTGTATAGCTCGCCGTTGATGATGGTAAAGCCTTGGAGCGCCATTCTATGTGTCGCACATCTGTTGGGTCATCTGGCAGCCTTTTGGTGAGCAGGTATGTGATGTATGGATGCGTCCAGGATGGCTCGATGATCATGACCTCCATGGGATCTTCGGGTGTGGGTCCCTATTCTTCATTTCTAGGACCTATGACTTCTTCGGGTGGCGCTGCCCCCGAGTCCGTTGATGTGCTGGATGGTCCTGCAGGAGTCTTCGGCTTGATGGAGCGCTCGCAGATCTGCTCGAGGAATAGGCCTGGTGGCACCAGGGTGTAGGTGGAGCCTATGTTGGCGAGCATGTCAGCCTTCTCGTTGCTTTCGCAGCCTACGTGCCGTAGCTCGTAGCCGTTGAAGTCTCCTTATAGTGCGTCGTAGAGATTGTGGTATGCGATCATGTTGTCACTTAAAGCATCGCACTGGTTCATGGTATGATTCACCACGAGCTTGGAGTCGCCGTAGAAGACAAGTCGTGTTGCACTGCAGGCTGTGGCCATCCGCATCCCATGGAGAAGAGCCTCATACTCCGCCTCGTTGTTGGAGGCGCGGAACTTCATCCTAGAACATACCTCATCTTGTCACCCTGTGGTGACGTCAGGATGACACCGGCGCCACCTCCATCTTGATGTTTGGATCCATCAAAATGCATTGTCCATAGGCAGGACATGTCCGGTGTGTCTAGGAGTTGGTTCTCCATCCAGTGGATGAGGAAGTCCGGAAGAACTTGCGACTTGATCGCCCTTGCCGCTCGTATGTGATATCACATGGGGACATCTCAATTCCCCAAAGGGTAACTCGCCCCGTGGCATCAGGATTGTTGAGGATGTATCCTAGCGGGGCGTCATTCACCACAATTATGGGGTGCTCCTAAAAGTAGTCACGCAACCGTCACACTGAAGACACCGTAGGCCAGCTTCTAGTAGTGCAGGTACTGATGCTTTGTTGGCGTTAATACCTTGTTGAGGTAGTAGACTAGGCGTTGTACTCCATGAAATTTGTTATCTTCGGCTTGCTCTACCACCAACACGGTACTGACCACCTGCTTGGTGGTGGAGATGTATAGCAACATTGGCTCTTTTTCCCTAGGGGTCACCAGCACGGGTGAGGTGGATAGTTGGCGCTTGAGGTCATCGAATGCATCCTGCACCTCGTTCGTTCACTCGAACTTTTTAGTTTTGTGGAGGAGCTAGTACAACGGTAGTGCCTTCTCTCCCATTTGACTAATGAATCGACTGAGCGCCACGATTCACCCAGCCAGCTGTTGGACGCCTTTGACGTTCTTCGGCTTCTCCATGGCTAGTATGGCCCTTATCTTCTTTGGGTTAGCCTCGATTCCCTTGGCGGATATGAGGTACCCGAGTAATTTCCCGGATGGCACACCGAAGGCGCACTTCTCCGGATTCAACTTGATCCGATAGAGGTCGATGTTGTCGAAGGTCTCGCAGAGATCATCGATGAGTGTGGCTTCCTCCTTGTTTTTCATGAAAATGTTTGACATAAACTTGGATGTTGCAGCCAAGCTAGTTTTTGAGGCAGGCCTCCATACACCGTTGATAGGTGGCTCCTGCGTTCTTCGGCCCGAAGGGCATTGTTGTGTAGCAGTAGACGCCAAAGGGCGTGATGAAGGCCGTCTTCTCCTGGTCCTCCTCCTTCATTCGAATCTGATGGTAGCCTAAGTAGGTGTCGAGGAAGTAGAGGTGTTTGCATCCCGCGGTGGAGTCAATTATCTGATTGATCTGCAGTAATGGGAAGTGGTCCTTCGGGCAGTGCTTGTTAAGATAAGTGAAGTCCATGCACATCCACAGGATATCCATGTCCTTTTTAGGAACGAGCACGTGGTTAGTTACCCAGGTGCTTTCCTTTATTTCGTGTATAAAATCGGTGTCGAGGAATCTGTTGACTTCCATGCCGGTCGCCTTTTCCCTTGGTTCTGATAGTCGATGCATCGACTGCTTGAATATTATTGCATCTGGATTCACGTTGAGTGCATGCTCAATGAATTCCCTGGGAACTCCTGGCATGTCCGCTGGACACCAGGCGAAGATCTCCCAGTGCTCATGGAGGGATTCGACGAGCGCGAATTCCTATGCAGGACTCAAGTTGTTGGCAATGAGGGTCGTCTTGGTCTGGTCCGTTGGGTGGACCTGGACCGTCTTGGTGTTCAACGATGAGTCGAAGGATTGGTTGGGTGCATTTGGCTTGCTCACAGGAGGAAGATCGTTGTTTGTCGACTCCTTGAGTCTTACCATCTCTTCTTGCATGCCGAATGATTGGGAGATTCTGTTGAATTCTCTGTCGCAACTATCTAACTTGGCGAAGCTCCTGGTGACTGTAATAATGTTGTTGGGTCCCATCATCTTCACCTGCAAGTAGGCGTAGTGTTGTACCACCATGAACCTCGCAAACACGACACGTCCGAGGATTGTGTGATATTGCGAGGGCCAGTCGACCACCTCGAATTCGAGGCTCTCTCGCCGAAAGTTTGCGGGCGTGCCGAAGATGACGTCCAGGTTGATTTTTCCCAAGGGGTATACGCCTTTTCCTGGGACAATGTCATGAATCATTGTGTCAGAGGCCTCTAGATAGGAGAGAGGGATCCGCATGGCACGCAGGGTGCTGGCGAACATGAGGTTGATTCCGTTGTCGTCGTCCATGAAGACACGACTCATCTCATAGCCACCAATCTGTGCCTCGAGCACTAGGGAGAGTGACCCGGGTGAGGCACTTGGCGCGGGTGGTCACGCTTGTCGAAGGTGATGCAGGACTCGCACCCTCTGAGTTGACCGCCAAATTGATATGGCGAGTGATCGACTTTTGCAACCTATTGGAGGGACGCCCATTTTGGATCATACCCATGTTCCCCAGCACTTGTGGGTACTGCTCGCCTCTGTTGTTTTGCACCAGCATAGCCACGGGTGGCGCGGGTGCTCCTGGTGGCGGTGGTGGTGCTCCATGAGCTATGGCTCCTGGGCAGCTCCGTACCCTGGTTAATCGCATGGTGATGTAGTTGGGCATAGCCTTCATGGAGCTTCTGGAACTCACAACAGTCCTTGAGGAGATGACTGGACTTCTTCTTGCCATCGTGATTGTCGATGTAGAAGTGGACGTTGCAGGGTCCAGATAGGTTATCCTGGATCGATGTCCCAGGTGCTTCATTGTGGGTGAAGTGTTTCCACACCTGTGCGGGTTTCCTACTATCGCAGTAGCTGCCGCTACGGTATCCCCTGTTGCAGTTGCCTTCGTCGCGTTTGTTGGCATAGCCAGCCGCGACCATGTCGACTTCCTCGCGGTCTTCATAGCCGCGTGATTGATGCTTCCCCTGACGGTCGTGTTGGTAGCCGAGGTCGTCCTTGTCGTTTGAGTGGGCACGGTTCTTGTTTACCGAGTCTTCTCCATCTGCCCACCGATTCACGATGTCCATCAGGTGGTTAATGGTTTTGGGCCGTGTATGGCCTAGCTCCTCCCTTAGCTCTCTATGGTGGACACCGTCATTGAACATGTCTATTGTGCGGTCCTCAGAGATATCTTCCGCTGAGTTCTTGATGATGGACCACCTTTGGATGTATGAGAGAAGGGATTTTCTCGGCTTCTGGAAGTAGGCCCTGAGCACTTCGATTGATGCGGGTCATTTATAGGTGCCCTTGAAGTTTCTCACAAAACTGTAGACCAGCTCCTCCCAGCTGCGGATCGACCCGCAGGGCAGGTTGTTGAGCCATGCACGGGCAGCGCCTTGCAGCTGCAGCTAGAGACACTGTATGGTTGTGCACTTGTTTCCACCATGCAGCTTGACGGAGAAGACGTGGTCTTCCAGCCAGATCTTCGGGTCTTGGAGGCCGCCAAACTTCGGGTTCTCCGACGGGAGTTTGAACCCTTTTGACATTCGCGTCTGTCGTATGGCTCTGCTGAAGTAGTCGGCGCTGCAGATCTCCGTTCCTTCGTCCTCCGACTCTGTTGAGTAAGCAAGCTTGGCACGCATCTTGTCGACTGTGCGCTGGGTAATTTCATCCCGTGCGTTAAAATCGTGATCGTGTCATCATGAGCAGCGGCATCGCTGTGACACGTCATCCTCGTCCTCGCTAGAAGATAGTGAGTAGTACTTGGGTGGAGCCTTGCTTTTCTTAGGCTCCGGTGTTTTCTCCTTGGCCAGCACAGCCTCGACCAGTCTAAGGCCAGCGATGGTGGATCGGTGAATGGCAGCTCGTGGATCTCCAACCAGTGGCTGGTTGGTGAGTAGGTACATGGTGGCTGCAGTCACCGCTCCGTGTGGCGTTTTCGGGAGCACATTGCCCCATGAGTCCATCATCATGAACGAGAAGTCGAGGGCTTTAGTGGCCTCTCCTTGTTATTTGTCGATGATTTGGGCTAGTCGAGAGCACCGTTTGGCGGCTGCATGGTTATTGCCCTTAGAGGAGGATCCTCCAATAGAGGAGAGTGCTGCCTGCCAAAGGCTCGTCGAGTCGAGCGGTCACCTCCTACTGGCGCTTGAACTCCTAGATGAGAAGGTAATGATAACCCACACCATCTCCTGTGTGAGTTTGGTGGCAGGGGTTGCCCTGTAGATCCTCCTTGCATCGTGCCCACTAGGCGTCATTGAGGTGGACCTCCTACCGCCTCGTCTCGCTGTTGACACGTTTGCCCTCAGGTTTTGGCGGGTTGGATGGTTGCTGATCATTATCAACAGGGCCAATGGTAGGGGGTCCATTGATCGGCCCGTTGTTGGTGGGAGCGTTGTTGGCGTTGTACCATTGAGTGCCTCTGTCGTCGGTGTTGATGATGGCACACATGTAGTGGTTTGGGAAACCACTGCTCCCACAACTCTCAGATCCGGAGCCGTAGGCGCCATCCTCTGATGCCGGATCGCACATATCATACTCACAACTGTTGTCACTATCCGTGTCCTCGACTGATGCCGAGGCGTTGAGCTTGCTCAGGGTACCAATCTGTGGTGGGAACCACGATGAAGGGGCAATCGAAGGAGCCTATGGGCGATCGGGAAGACAAAGCGTGCCGATCTGATTGACCTGAAAGCGTAGGCTTCTGATCGCCATACCGATCCTATCTCCCATGAACTCAAAATCCGGGCGAGTCGCTACCGAGTGGACGGTGAAGTCGATAGCGCCGAAGAGGAGGCGAGTCTCCACTGCAGCGGAGTTGTAGATCGCAGTTGATAGGGCCAAGGAAGCCGCAACACCAGCACTCCCAGTTCCCACAGAAGGAACCAAATGATTATGGGTTAACTTACCAATGCCAATCGTTGATGGACTTAGGTTCGAGGAATTAGGGAGTGTTGGAGGCATCGATCGGCTAGCAAACAAGCACACAGGGGACACGATGTTTTACCTAGGTTCAGGCCTCGAAGAGGACACTACTCCTGCTTGTCTGCTCTTGATTATTGGGGAGTCAAAAGTTACAATGGTGAGTAGATGCAATCTGGCGAGGTGTATGCGAGAGTTGTGGATTGTCCTCC
This sequence comes from Avena insularis, assembly GCA_023614405.1. Lineage (NCBI taxonomy): Eukaryota > Viridiplantae > Streptophyta > Magnoliopsida > Poales > Poaceae > Avena > Avena insularis. The sequence goes on along the minus strand of CM042693.1, from coordinate 432,878,823 downwards.
TCGTCGCTCCTCCAAGACTTTATATAGGGAGGCTTGGTCTCGGGATAGCAGGCCGAGTCGGTTACAGATTAGGGTTCTCCCTTCAAGTTTCTATCTAATCTTTGTCGTGTTCTTGTGTTCTTCAAGAAGTCATGCTCCTATGGGCCACCCGAATCCTTATTGGGCTTTGTTCGCACCATGGACTCATCTTGGGCTGGACCGTATATGCTAACCTCGAGTACATATAAGGTATACCCATGTCAATTAGAAACATACTATTTTGTAGAAATTATTACTTATTATCCAACTTTTCATACTTGACTACATGTACACCCTTCTTTGAAATCCCTAATATATTCATTGGTATATTCATATCACATCCCTATTTAGAACCATTAAAACATTGCCATCTAATAGACACAAAAATTCTGCATGCAGGCTAACTTGGTTACCCATTAAATATTTTCTAGTTTATAACATATGAATACCTTCTTATGTAGTTATATTGCGATTTCTAGGTCTAGAAATATCCTGTTACATTTACATATTTTTTGGAATAGCTAATATATCCATTGGTATCTTGATATCACATCCATAATAAGAACCATAAAAATATTTTCATCTTTATGTAGAAAGTATTTATTATCTAGATATTCATAGTTGATTACATTTACATGCTTGAATCACTAATATATTTATTGTTGTCTTCATTTTACGTCCTTATTTTGAACCATTGAAACATTGCTATCTTATTGCATAATATTAATTTTAAGCTAGTTGTTCATATTTGATTATATTTACATCCTTGTTTTAACACTAATATATAATCATCATTATCTTCATATCACATCCTAATTTATAATCATTAAAACATTGTCATCTTTCTATAAAAAGTATTAATTATTAGCTAGTTATTCAAATTTGATTATATTACATTCTTTTTTGAAATGGCTATTTGTTTGTTATTGTCTTCATTTTACATCTCTATTTAGAACCATTGAAACATTGTCATCTTCTTGTAGACAGTATTAATTATTAGCTAGCTATTTATATTTGATAACATTTACACCTTTCGAATTGCTAATATATTTGTTGTCATCTTCAATTCACATCACTATTTAGATTCACACCTTTTTTGGGAATATCTATATATTGATTGGTATCTTGATATCACATCCCTATTTAGAACTATTAAAATATTTCCATCTTTCTGTAGAAAGTATTAATAATTAGCTAGTTATTCATATTTACTTATATTTACGTCCTTCTTTGGAATCGGTAATATGTTTACTGTTGTCTTCATTTCATATGCCTACTTAGAACCATTGAAATGTTGCCTTCTTACTACAAATAATATTAATTATTAGCTAGTTATTCATATTTGATTACATTTTCATGCTTCTTTGGAATCACTAATCTAGTTTTGTTGTCTTCATTTCACATTCCTATTTAGAAACATTAAACCATTTCCGTCATATAAACATTACAAATTTCTCTTATATGCTAACTTGGTTATCCATTACATATTTCATAATTTTTATAACATATGACCATCTTTTTATACTCACACCTTTTTTGGGAATAGCTATATATTGATTGGTATCTTGATATCACATCCCTATTTAGAACTATTAAAATATTTCCATCTTTCTGCAGAAAGTATTAATTATTATCTAGTTATTCATATTTACTTATATTTACGTCCTTCTTTGGAATTGGTAATATATTTATTGTTGTCTTCATTTCATGTGCCTACTTAGAACCATTGAAACGTTGCCTTCTTATTACAAATAATATTAATTATTAGCTAGTTATTCATATTTGATTATATTTTCATCCTTCTTTGGAATCACTAATCTTGTTTTGTTGTCTTCATTTCACATTCCTATTTAGAACCATTAAAACATTTCCATCAGATAAACATTACAAAATTCTCTTATATGCTAACTTGGTTATCCATTACATATTTCATAATTTTTATAACATATGACCATTGTTTTATGTAACTATATTGTGATTGCTATGCTAAAACAGTATCCTGTTACATAATTCCTAATGGGCCATAATTTTTATGGTAAGAACATACATTATGTAAGAATAATTGGACATTTTACATGGGAAAACATGTAGGTCCATGCTCAAAGTAGCATATAGAGTGGGTTCATATATTTTTCAGAATTCGAGAGAGTTTTATTGATTAATAATAGATGTAATATAAGAAAATTCATGGTGCTCAAGTAGTTAGCAATGGAGATTAACTAACATGCGGGTTGCCTCTCTTTCTAGCACACATGATTCGAAGTTCAATTCTAATCTAGAGAGATCTTTGAAGATCTTTTCGAGATCTTCAAGACTAAGATCTTTTTCATTTAAGAATATAAGATTTGCAGCCATTCCTTGGTTCTTATCTTGGATATCCTCCATACAAAGCATAGAGAGTTTGTCCTTCTTATCCTCCATCATGTTCTCCATGTCCAACAAAGAGCACCTCACCTTCCATCCATGCAATTCTGGCAGTTTTCCTTAACCACGAATGGAGATCTTAATAGGAAAGCATCGACAATGGGTGCACCTGATGGCATTCAAAATCATACATCTTTTTTGTCACTCCACTTGTCAGGGTAGACATGTCAACAACACCATTGAACAAACCTCATGTCGCTTGAAGAAGAATTTTTCTTTCAAAAGGAGGTTAAAACCCCCATTCTCTCCATCAAAATTATGCACATAGTCTTTTTATTATATTATTCAACAAATACTTACGACATAATACATCGAGAAAACCGGAGCTACCTTGTTGGCGACGAGTGTCACTATACCTATAATCTTGATGATGGGGATTGGCATGATTGGGACCATGCACCCTAACCTCGCTCCTTGCTTGTAGAAGGTAGCATCAGGCTTTTGTCGTTATTTATGTACATGACACTAAACCACTTCCATCCTCGGAAAACTAAGATAAACAAATTGAAAGAAACTAACACCTACAAATAGGCAGCATAAGGATCTTAAAAACTACATATTTATGGATACAATTGGCTAAAAATATATTAGTAAAAGGTATGAGGAGATATTTTCTACCTTCATCATCAGGGGAGTACATATCCTCGTACCTCAGACTAATATGTCGACTAATATGTCGTTAGCGGCTGGTACACATAAATCTAAAGATTTTTTACATCCTTATGCTACCGGTTTGTAGAAGGAAGTTGCTTTTTTAATTTATTCCTCTTAGTGTGCCAAGGAGGGAGAATCGGTTGGGTGTTATACATCAATAACGACAAAGAGCGTGAGGTTACCTTCTTCATCAAGCGACGTGGAGGTTTGTTCAAAGGTGTTGCTTACCTCCTTATCCTCGCTACTTCTAGAGTGGATATCAGGGGCGGAGACAAGGGGGGCGTGCGGTGTATAGACCCCCGGGAGAGGGGAGAGTGGTGGATAGACCCCCTATGTATCGACCACCCTTTCAATTTATAGAAGTGACCCACGCTAATATGTTTTATTATTCAATACTAATCATGATTAGTCACTGACCATTAAGCATAATGGGCGACTGCCTAAAGGCCCGAGCCCACCAAGACGATAAGATGTTGCTCTCTAATTTTGGAAAATGCATGATAGCAATGTGTAGACTCGGTCGTATAGAGCATTAATGTACGTGAGGACTGCAATCCATTACCTCTTGACGGTTCAGATTTCTCCCACTAGTAGGTTTTACATTTATTATCTCCACATGTTCTAGGGTGTTGATTTTCCATCATCTACCGCTTCAGATATTTGTATGTCATGTACAATAGATCCTTGAGCATGTCGCTCCCCTTGATGTTACCCCCAGACATTTTGTTCTTGCAAGGAGATAGAGCCTGAGAGAGACATAAAGAAAAATAAGGCTCCGCGAGCCACCGTTGGAGGAGAATTGGAGTTGGAACCACTCCATAATCTCCTCCAGTTGTATCCACTCCTCCTACATTACGTTTTGATCGATGCACGCCATGAAGAGGGAGTAGTCCAACCCCTAGATTATGGTTTGTGGTAGTATCCTGATCATATCTCTCTATGTGCTATCATCGGAGTAAATAAGAGTTGTCAAAAGTCTCGACTGATTTGGCTATCCACATCTCCTTGATTCTTTCTGGCTGTGGGACATAGGCCGCGGAGGACACCCGACGTCATTGTAGCGGAGCCCCTCTCTCAGGTGATAGGACCACCATGGGACCGGGTGACGAATTCCCTCCCACGACCGTCTCGCATGTGCCCCTGTTGTGCCCCACATTGTTGGACAATGGACTACGCGCGCCATGGCCCCGATGTCATCGCCCATAGATAGGAGCTCATTAGGCAAGAGTAATTTGGGCATGGGAATGCTCTGTACCCATCGGGTGGTCGGTCCCGGCATAGTCTAAGGCTCTGAGCTAGCGTACCTATGGCGTGGGCGGGCATGGTTCCTTGTGGAGAGATCATGTAGTGTATCCCCCTAAGCGCGGGCAAACTAAAGTCATCGTGGCCAGATCATGTGGTGGGTCCCATCTGCGTGGCAAAAATGATGACTGCAAGTACACAGATTGTATGTAGGTAGTTTCAAAGTAAGAGTATCAAACCACTGATATTTTTTGATGATGGTCTTTATGACCCTTGTTATGGTGCTAGCAAAGTGTACCAGCAAGTTTCCTTTTATTCCAAACAAGAGAGTTGTTTGTGAATGAATGCAAACAACGTTTAATGAGAACATATTGTGACACAGACGCTAGTAAACTATGCCAAGTGATGAAACTGTAATAGGGCTAAAGCATTCTCAGGGTATTCTGGATATGCCACTAGCATGTACTAATAAATATGATCGAGATATTTTTGTCTAATGTGTATTCTTGTGTAGGGGCGGAAATCTCCATAATAGGCGACCATGTTGGCCTCGTTCTTCCTGCCCCTCATAACCGTCACTCGTCATCAGAGGAAAGCATGCATGATTACGCAAGTGATTAAGGGTCTCCCCGTGGCTATGGAGATTCATACTTTGGATTCCCCATGATTCACATTGATACTTTGCTTTTGGTCAGTAGTGTGATATGTCACATAACACCATAGCCTCTCCACAAAGTACCAATGTGATGTATGCAAGAGAACATATTGTTTATATCTAGTTTTGAAATAAGAGTATCAAATCCACGAAGAGCTATTGGTAAAGGTCTTAATGCCTCTCATCACTATTTACCAAAGAGTGCTTGGAAGTTGTCTTTGATTTCAAGTAGGGGTGTTTAAGAGAGTTTGAGTGTGTGTGAACAAAACAATAAGAAGTAATGAAAGTAAACATAGAGAGGTTTGCGGTGTAATATATTTGGAACTGCAATAGGACTAAACCATTCTCAGGGAGTCTTGGATCCACCACTAGCAATTATATTTAGTCATGATTAGGATATATCTATATTGTCATTCATATATATGTATGGAAGAACCTCCAAAGTAGATGATCAAAGACGAGCCATCTTATATTTCACCCCTCATAACCACAGTAGTAATCTTAGGCAAGCCACATGCGATTCCCTATTATTATTGGTTGCCCCATGGTTACGGATTAGGATTTGTGAGTCCCCTCTTACTCCCCTTGAACACATTCGTAATGATCCAATGCAATATGTCACTTAGCACCTTCACACCATCACATGCCCAAGGGTAGTTTCCTCCCTAGTCCCGAAGGCAAATGTTGTGTGGTCAACTTCACACAACATCAAGAAAGAAAACTAATACATATTCATGAATAAAATTATGGATTATCTTTATTTCAATTTATCACCATACTAGGGTTTCTCCATCTCCCCAAGAACAAAGTAAACTACTCACACATGGAGGCAATCAACTTCATCATAGTAATATGGATAGAAAACAAATGGACTGGTAAATACTTGTGCAAATGCACACAAAAAAGTCTAGGAAATACAACATGACTGTAATGGAGAAGATAGGGTCAATGGTGATGGTGGAATTATATAGGTTGATGGAGATGATGTTGATGGCCTGCAAGTGCACATGTTCGTCATAGAATGTTTTCGTGGAAGTATTGATTCCAGTTTTTATATCAATCCCAACGAGGAGCCTAGGAAAGTGTTTTTATGCGGTGTTTTTGTTGCACCCAAGGTGTCACAGGTGTTGAGTGAATTGACTGCAAAAGTTGACGGTGGAAGTGGTGAATAAAAGATAGAGGAAACTTGCTTAGGAAATAAGTAAATTGCATAAAAGTAAAGATGCGAAAGGTGTGTAAAGGTCCTGTAGATAAGAAGATAGGCGCGGAGAGAAACAGTTCATGATGATAGTGAAAGTGCCAAATGGATAAAGTGGAATAAGTGATAGTGATATTTCTTATTTATAAGTGAGTAGGCAAGCAACCCATATACTGACTAGGAGTCCTCATGGCCAATTCTTCCCAGTCCCAATGATCCATCTGTCTGTTACCACGACCATGGTCAGCACATTAATTAAGGTCTTGCGACCGGATCAAGGCTTTAATCTTGATGGTTCCTTGTTATCCTCGAGTAGTACTATCTCTTCATTGATATCGGCCGTGTCACTCGGGGGTCGCCGAATTACTAGCATACAAGTTCATACCTATGAGATCTTTGGATCATGTTACCCGGGCCCTTAAATTAGATAACAAGCATTAGGAAAACATAGATAATCATTCTCACTATTAAATAAATACTACAACGATCACAAATGGATGAATTTAAAGGGGCACAACACATCTCACCAATCCCCTACATCTCCCACGCCTATGGGGATTTACTCAGACATGAGAAGAAGACAAATCAAAGGCATAATTGTATTGCAAGTAAAAATCATCTCAAAGTTATTGTAGCAAACCACAATAGCGACTAAAGATCGAATCAAATACAAACCAAAGGTAGATCAAAGTATCGAACCCTAATCTTACAAGTGCCAATCTCTCTCTCTAAGTAATGATGGGAATGATGGTGGAGTGTGTCGTGTAGACATTGGAGATCATCGAGGAACGAGGTGAAGTTCTTCTCCTCTTCCAGATCTAATCTTCCCCTCTAGATGGCTTGCGGCAGCTGTATCTTTTGTTCTATGGTTCTTCTCGTCTCTCCCTCTTCACAAAAGTTGCTTTTATTGATACAAGGAAGGCACCGGCGTGTAGTACGGGCGGGCGGTACCGGCGTGCCCCGACTATACTATTGGTCGTTATGCATACTAGAAGCCTCCAATGAAAGGGGCTCCAATTGGGGATTGACTTCTTTTGGTGCATTTAGCCCATAAATGCTGCTAGATCTCGAAAAAAATGTTCATTACCTAAAAACTAGCACATGAAACCAAGGATTTGCTAATTGCGATGTTAACATTAGTAGAAAAGGTTTATCTTCGATGAAATTGATCTGGCAATAAACAAGAGGAAAATCAATAGTTAAAAGTGATGAAATTTGGAGCTATCAACATCCCCAAGCTTAGCGGTTACTCGCCCTCGAGTGACAAAGCTATAATGAGTAATAGCAAACAATTGAATCAATATGAAAACTTACACTTCAAGGTTGTATCATATTCCATCGTCTCAAATCATGTAAGCTTGAACACGAGCACAATATATCTGAATAGTTGCACTTATGCTTAATTCCTAAACGCAAGTAACTCGCTAGCTAATAGTTCTTATAACTCAAATGAGATTTTAAAAATTTGGCAAGGCTTTGCAAATCAATTTATTTTGGCGCCTCCCTTATTATGAGAGTGAAAATGTTTTTAAGCGAGGTCGCTTGAGTCAAAATTAAGGGTGCACATGTAGATGTCAAAAGAAGGATAAACTTAGAGCTTTTTCATTAATCATCCACTTCAATAATCGCGGCTATCAAATACCTCTTCTTTTCCTTGCCTATCAAGAACTCTAATTTTACATTTTAGGTGGTGAGGTGATGCCAAAGATCAAAAGTATCGAAATTTCTTCAGCTCATATTTTGGTGATAAATTTTTTCTTTCTCCTTCTCAAGGATCAACGAATATTTCTTTTTTAAACGCCTACACAACCTTTTGGGAATACCAATATTTTTTCTCATATAGCGACACGTATGCCACTCATGCCATCAAGGGGTTATACCATAGATCGTTCAGAAGTTAGCGAAGTTGTTGGCATCCCAAAGGTGTGTATTCGAAACAATGTACTTTTATTTCCTTCTTCTCTCTTTTCCCTTCTCTTTTCTTTTTTACAGCAGGTCAATATAGGTTTTGGCATCTCTCTCTCCCACTCTAAAAAGTTCGTTCTATCAAACAAATCTTTTTCAGAAGGTATCATCAAGTCAATGATCAGTATGTGGGGTTGAGCACTACTAAGATTAAGCCCTTAAGACAAAAACATGGCACCAAAGTTATTAATAGACACTTTCACTTATTCTTTGTTTGGAATTAAATCCAAAGGGTAGTTTTTCAAACAGATATTAATTGTCGAAAGTCTTAAGCAAAGAGGTGACAAAAACCTTTGAGCTCAAGTCCTAAAAGATAATGAATTAAGCGTGGAGTCAAACTCTAGTGCAATCGAACGAACATAAAATGTTCATGAATAAGCTTACAGGAAGAAGGAAAATAGGAATGTGGTACCTCCTCTTACTTGCTCGTCTCCTACTTGAGCCAACCCTTTTGCGTTCGTCTCCATAGCTTGATCACTAGAAGTGAGTAACCTGCAGAAAGAATCAACAAGAGCCGAGAGAAATTTGCACAAATAAAATAAGAAGCTCGTCTAATATTTTTTGGTTTTTCTTTTTATCAAATGCAAAATTGAAAGTAAACATGCATTAAAACAAAAACAAATAAAAAGAAGAAATAAAAATATGAATGCAAAAAGGTGGGAGTAGTTTAACCTCCCCAAGTTTAGGCTTTTTTCCTAGCTAGAATCAAGCATCGCCACCATCGGGCGGTGGCTGCTGGTATGGGAAGTTCGGGTAGCGGTTTGGAAAGTCGGTCATGAAAGATGTGAAGTCTTGGGTGAGGTTGACTAACGTGTTCTCTATATTTTCAATGCGATGCACCACCTAGTCAAACTCGCCCCTCGGGACATAGTTGAATTCCGGTTGTGGTGGAGGTATACCTTGTTGTTCGTATTGGTGAAAAAGATGTTGGTGATGGTGTTATTGACCGTAATCGTCCCATCCTACACCATGCCAATCTTCTTCGCCTTGATCTTGCTGTTGTTGGCCAGCTGTTGTGTTTTCCTAGTTGGGGTGGCCACCTTGCGGCACAGTCCTACCTGAGAGGATCAGTGCCTGCCGGAACTCCTCCTCAGTGAGGACCCAACTTTGTTTCCCTAGCAAACCAAAATCTTGGACAAAAGGAAGCAAAATATGTTGGAGATCACCACTAGGCTCAAAATAAAACTGGTAAGCACGAAGGGCATGTTCGGGTCTATAGACCCCCATGAACTTGGTGTTAGCCATATGAATATCATCCAGGCTCTTACTGCCAGCAATAGCTCTTTCCTGTGGTAGGACAAATTCGTTTGCGTAGGCGATCTGTGTGATCAACCCACCACAACGAATGTCCCCTGCGAAAGCCGACCTTTGGTGGCGGAAGTGCTAGATGAGGAAATCACCCAAGTTTACCTTGTACTCCATCTCTGGATGCAAGGCCATATGAATTACACTAATTTTAGGGCCTACCATTGCCCCGACATCACCTTTCCCAAAAATAGAATTAACAAGGAAGGTATGAAAATAATGGATAGTAGGATTCTGGATGGTGGCACTCTTTTTGTGCAAATAATTAGTGTTCCTATGGACAGAAATTTTCTCCCAAGAATGCATTGCCTCTATGTGCACACTGTCATTAATATCGAGTTCTCCCTCATGGGAGAATTCGAAACTATCACAAAATTTATAGAAGGTCAGGTTGTGGAGTTTCCCATTGAGTACAAAACTTACAGTGCAATTACGCTCTTGGGCCTCGAGATCATCATGGAATGATGAAAGGAACTCTAACATGGCGAGATTGTAGGTATCGACGGAGAGGTAGGAGAAGTTGACCATGCTAGCTTGCACAGTCATCTGCTCGAAGTCCTCCAAAAGACCTTGGCAGGAGAGGAACTCGCGGTCTACCCACTTAGTGGGCAAAACCTTGAGGTTGCTCACCCTCTCATAGTCTCAACTCATGGCGTCCCTCAAGTTTTCCACCTCCAAGCACCTCTTCTTTGAACCAGGTGGCTTGGTGGAGCCCGAGGCTCCCGCCGTACCCGAGCCCTTGCCCAAGAATAAAATCCTACCAATATTATGCATTGGGCTATGAAAGTTTTGAAGAAAAATATAGCCATCAAGTTTCTATCACATGAACAAATGATTATAGGTAGAAGTTACAAATCCTAACGTGAGAAATCAACAATAATCTCAAAATATGATGAACTCATCTAAATAGCCATTGTGATGAATTCAACCATGGATTTCAGAAAATAGAGTATGGATCAGATGAGAAACTTACCGATGTGAAGATTCCCCAACTCAAAAACACAAAATCAATGAAGAATCAAAGGTTCTAGGAGGCTAGGATTTGAGGTGGAGAGAGAAAGAACAAGGAAGAAAGAGGAAGAAGAAGAAGGAGGAGGCTGGCTGGGAGCCAGCCGCCATCGGCCTTTACCTGGAGACGCACGCGGTACAGGCGGGTGGTATGGGTGCAGCCAGCCCGTACCGGTGGTCATCACCATTGGATAAACATTAGGGTTCGAGATCAAACCTGGTCGACCTAGTATGGGCACGCGGTACGGTCGTACCCCTGTCCATACCGTTGGTTGTTATCCATACATGGAACTTGGTCGATTTCGTCGTGGTTCAGTACGAGCACGTGGTACGGTCGTACCCTGGCCATGCCACCTCTCGTTATTGGTACCGTTAATCTTCTAAAATTGTCGAGACTCAGTACAGGTGCATGGTACGGTCATACCCCAGTCGTACCACTGCTCGTTATATGTGCTAAACCCTTTTCTTTTCTTCATTTTTCCATTGCTTCTCAACTTCACTAAGGTAAATTCTCTGAATGAACTCAAAATCAGAAATAAATTTATTAGAGCATACAAATAATAAAGTAGTAATCATAAGTAAAATTTAAAATTAATTTATAAAGAATGGGTTAACTTCCATCAAGTATTTTATTCTAGAGTTTCGACTAGTCAAACTGGTGGTGTCACAGCAGATGCCATGGATAGGCTAAAGGTGGGGACAAGATGCACTAGAGGAATCCAGGGAGGGATAGTGTGGTGATTCCACACACAAATGTTTGTATTCGATTCACTTCTAATGTTTACAAGTGCTCCTTGAGCTGTATTAGGGAGAGGAGGAAGAAGGAACTCTCTTACTCTCTCCACTAGCTAGCCTTCAGGAACATCCTAGTAAAACTCAACCAACTAGAGATCAACCCCTTCTACAGAGGCCCTAGCCCTCCTTATATAGGGGTGGCTAGGGGTCCAATTAGGGAATATGCCTCTTCCCAAAATAGCAAACCGACCGGGTCACTTTTCCCCTTCGTAAGCCATGCAGAGGCTACGTGAGCCTCTACAGCGCCAGCATCATCCGACACAGGCGATGTCACCCTTGTCGGCCATGCCTCGGTGGTCCTGGCCTCTAAACCGCTCATGCTCGCGCTGCATGCCACCTTTTGACCAGCGAGATACCTTTCTTCTCTTGCAAGCTTGATATAACCCGGATCGTGCCTGGTTGATCCAGCCACACCGGTACCTGCATATAAGTTACATAAATCCTGCCGGCATACGACATAAGTCGACCGGGACTCAGTTAGGCGGACATCCTCAGGTCCGGGTTACTCCGTGATTCGGCCTGCCTTGAGGTGACTCGGCCAGCATTTGCTTTGACCTTGCCGTACCTCAGCTAACTCGGCCATTATACCCCGGCGTGACCCTACCCGAGGGTATCCCCCCAACATTAGTCCCCGAAGCTGGTGCGGTCTTAGCAGCCTCAGCCGCTAAGGCCACAACAGGTTCAATTTTACCGAGCTTTTTGCCCTCTCTTCCGAGTTACCTCATATCCCGGATTTCATGGGCTATCTTTTCCCTTGGCACATTCCGAGTTTTCACTCGCTGGCCGGGTCACCCTATAGTTATCCGAGTTATTCTTCCTTCCCTCGTACGCTTCCCCAAGTGGAGGGTAATCATTATTTTGCCTCATTTTAAGGGCCTGCGCCAGTTACTGCCGTAGTTAATGTCAGGTGTTACTATTGCACATGTCACATCGTGTCTGTCTCCTCGTTAACTGTATCACCACGTCACGTCGTGGGATCCCCTGCGCCCTGTGGCCCTTCCTGTGGCTCGTTTCTGATTGGTTGATCCGGATTATACATGGCCACACCGTGTCGCCCTTTCGCACAGCACGATCCCACTACCCCTCTGGGGCGTGGTTAAATAGGGGAGGGGCGCACCCCTTGGGACTTTTTCCCATCTTAGCGCCCCTCTGCCCCTTCTTCTTCTTCCTCCCAGCGACAGCGCCGCCGCCACCACACCTGCTTAGCTGCGCCGCCGCCGCACCGTTCCTCGCGCACCAGCGTCACCGCCACTCTCGTGCATCTCCACTGCCACGGGTCCGCGCTAGTCCAGGCCACTCCCCCCACCGCCAATAGGGCCAGTGAGGACAGTGACCTAGAAATGACAGAGGAAGAACTCGCCGTCACGGAACAGGAAATGGAGGAGGATGCGGAGAACACCGAGCGCGGCGCCTGGGCTGGGTCCTGGGTATGCCAGGATGACCTAGACTGGTTGTACCGCACCCGGCGTATCCTGGAGGGCGTCATCGCCCGCCTCGCCGCCGAGGAGCTCGCCTCCTCACCCAATCCGGGTGAGTTTGTAGTGTTCCTCTCCCACTTCCAGCATGGGTTCGGCCTCCCCGTCAGTGACTTCTTCCATGATTGGCTCAACACCTACGAGCTTCAACCGCATCACCTTCCGGCGAATGCCATCACTTCCCTTTCTGCCTTTGCTTCCACCATAGAGGGCTACGCCGGATTGTGGCCCACAAAGGAGCTCTGGATCCGGTTTTTCGGTCTCCGCCGGAACGTGATTCCGAACAGAGAGCTTGACCCAGAGGACAAACAACTCACGCAGTTCGGCGCTGCCTCTATTTCTCCATGGAAACAGTTCGTCTTTCCCCGAGTCATGGGGCTTGATTCTTGCAAGGGCTAGGCTCGAACCTTCTTTTATGTCAGAAATGGCATGACTGAAGATCTGATCCGGCTGCGCCCCTACGCTTCGGATCCTCCTAATCCGGATCTGTGGGACCAGATCCCCAAGAAACCCACTGTCCTGGCGAACCAAGTCAACAAACGGTTCCAGGAGCTGAAGGATCAGGGACTGTGCAACGAGGACGCGATGATCACCTTTGTCCGCAACCGGATCTCCCCTCTCCAGAAACACACGCATAAACTTTGCCACATGAGCTGGCGCCTTGACCCCAACCGGACCTCCTCATTCGAGTTGAGCAATACCGAGATATTTCACCGGGTCAAGGCCCTCTTCACTACCAACAAGAACTTCTCTGCCGATTGGGAGTGGGGGATCGAGCACTTCTGCCGAGATAGGCTTCCTCCTGCGGTAAATCTCGTGCTCCCATCTTTTTCCGAGTTAAATATTATGTCGAAATTTATTGTATGTTTGATCCCTTCGCATTTTCTATCTTAGATGTTTCTTCAGCAAACTCTTGAGGATGGCACCGAGCCTTCTCTCAAGTGGCCCCCGGATCGAGATGTCCCGGACGAGGAGGAGCCGGATCAAGAGTTGTTCCTGCCATTCCCCGATGCGATCGAGCGGCACACCGGTAAATTCTCTTCCATTAGAGATTGGCCTGACGATGAGGATGATTCCGATGTTGAGGTGATGGAAGCATTTGACGATGTCCCCCTTTCTTACGCCTTTCCGGCATCAGCTAACCCCGGTGGGCAGATTCATGAAGATCCTCCCCTTGCCACGGGCGAACCTGTTCCGGTTGCGTCCAAGAAAAGGGGAGTTGCATCTACTTCTTCTTCTGGACCTTCCAAACCAACGAAGAGACGAAAGAAGTCCGCAGACAAAGCTGCCACCAAGCCTACTACCAAGGCCACAACCCGGAGAGCTCGCAAGCCCAAGGAGCCTTTGACCTCTGATGAGTAAGTCATTTCTTCCTTATCCAATTTTCTGCTTTGTGTTTTGCTATTCATTTGTTCTTCCTTTGTTATAGTTTCTTATCATTCATCATTTGATTCGGCAGGGCCATGGTGGAAGTTCCTCAGAGCGAATCCGACATCGCCTCGCCGCTCCGACATAGCCCTTCTCCCCCTCACGGCGACGATTCTCGCCCGCTGAGCCCCATTCAGGAGGGTTCAACAGCTGCTCCGGGTTCTAGCCCACCTCGTCCAGAGGAGGGCAACCTCGGAGCAGGGGGAAGTGGCTCTGCCGAGGCAGCGGTTGCTCCCAGCTCCACTTTGGCTCCGCCGCAACCATCTACATCCGGGATACCAACAACACCCCCGCCAAGACAAAAATCAGCACCAACACCAGCACCGGCACCAGCAGCAGCAACACAAGCATCAGCAACATCACCAAGACCCTCCGCCTCGTCCGAGTCATCCAAGACTCGGCGAGAAGGCACCAGCAGCGCCAAGGCTAGCACTAAGGCAGCTCCCAAGGCCAAATCCATGGCTCAGACCTCCAGCTCTCAGCAGCAGCCCAAGGGCAAGAAAACTCCTGACGCCACCAGGGCAGCGTCTATTGAAGCTGGACAGCATACACTTGTGTCCATGCTTTCGAAGAATACCCCGCCGAAGAAGGACATCTCTGCCGGGTCAGCTGATGCGCAACTTGTTTTGCACATGAGCCCCGCTGTTGCACAAGTTGAGAGAAGGGAGGCCCACGCCAAGGGTTTAGTCGCGCCACATATGCTTAGCGGAGAGCGCTATCCTCCGGCCTTGATCGAGTTTGTCAATAACTGGAACAAGGCGGAGTTCGTCCACAACGACGATCTCCTGGAGAAATTTGGGCCTGCCGAATTTGCCGCGCAGATGAACACAGCCGCTAAGGCTATAAACCTTGCGGGTCGGATGATGGAGGTACATTACTTCATCTTTCCTTTAACATGTACTAGTGCTTAGTTATATAACCATTAGTCCCCGAGCCTCCGAGGGAGTAACTTGTTACTCAGCCGGATGCTCCTTAGAGAATTAGTGTAGCTCCTTAGTAACTTCGAATATGCACACACCTAGAGTTGGGTTAAGTTCCACTTGGCCCGGATCTTGTACACTTCGAATATGCACACACCTAGAGCCGGGTTAAGTTCCACTTGGCCCGGATCTTGTACACTTCGAATATGCACACACCTAGAGCCGGGTTAAGTTACACTTGGCCCGAATCTTGTACACTTCGAATATGCACACACTTAGAGTCGGTTTAAGTTCCACTTGGCTCGGATCTTGTACACTTCGAATATGCACACACCTAGAGTCGGGTTAAGTTCCACTTGGCCCGGATTTTGCACACTTCGAATATGCACACACCTAGAGCCGGGTTAAGTTCCACTTGGCCCGGATTTTGTACACTTCGAATATGCACACACCTAGAGCCGGGTTAAGTTCCACTTGGCCCGGATCTTGTACACTTCGAATATGCACACACCTAGAGCCGGGTTAAGTTCCACTTGTCCCGGATTTTGTACACTTCGAATATGCACATGATCAAATCAACTTTGCCTTTCACAGGTTACCACCAATCGCCAGAGCGCTGAGTTTCAACGCCTCTTGGCACACATAAGTCGCTGCGCACGAAACATTCTACACTTCTCGCTGAGTTTGAGAAAAGGGGTAAGTTTTCTCCATGGCTTTTTCCCATCTTTGTTTGTTTTTCCCGCCATACTAATTCATCATTCGGATTGTGCAGCTGGAGTGGAGGCCGAGAACATACTTATGAGGAAGAATTTGGACCAAATAAAGGGTAAGTTATGTTTGCTTAATCTTGCTCTGCGCTCTATCTCCTTTTTCTGCTTGGCTCGGCAAATATTCATACCTCGGCTTTGCCGGGTCAACAAACTGTTTCGGCATCTCTTGAAGATAGTGTGCCCATGCCTGATATGATGTTGCATTTTCTCGAACAAGTAGGGAAGCATCAGGCCGAACTCAAGAACAAGGATGATGAGCTCGCTCTCCTCCGGACCAAGGATGACGAGATTGCCAAGCTCAAGGCAGACATGAAAAAACTCAAGGCGCTTCACAAATCCGAGATGGATAAAGCTGGCCAAGATTTTACCGAAGAGCGAGAGCGTCTGATCCTCCAAATTGCCAAGGACCAAGAACTGCTGAAAGAGGCCGACACTAAGCTTGAGTCGGCGAATGCTGAACTTGCACAACTCCGGAAGAGGCGTGACAACTGCACCAAGGAGCTGATCCGGATCCATTGCCATATTTCTCGTAAGTTATTTTCCTTCAGCCGGCATGAATTTCTCCGGGTTAACCTCCCTCACCTGTTTCACTTGTCTTGTTTTCAGGAAAATTTCCGGAGGGTGAAGCCATTGCAACCACTGCCATTGCCAAGTTCCGCCAGAAGAGGGGTACCCTAGTTGGTCCTGGCGCTGAAATTATTCCCTATGACATGGAGGACCTGCTGGTCAGCTTATCTTCTCGCGTTGAAATCATGAAGAACTATGGTAAGGATATCCTGGATGTGGCAATCCAGATCTTCAATGCCTTTTGGCCTGATGAAGATACTCCGGAGGGGACCACTGCTCTTATTGCCAAGTTAATGGAGTGCGAGACCCAGCTCGATCTTTGGAGGGAATCCGCTGGACACGCCATAGCTGAAATCGTCCTCCACTATGTGCTCACATGGTATGAGAAAATCAATCTCAATCTTCTTGAGCGGATGCGCACCGAATCAAGGTGGTCCAATGATCCGGATTGGATAGCTCGGCGCAAGGCTTGCGCTCATAGCCTTATTCAGTATGCCCCCATCCATCAGTGGAACGAGGGACCAAGCTTCCTTGGTGCCGCCGACGACGAAAATGCTGAAGATGATTCGGGTGAGGAGGAAGAGGACGAAGCCTCGGACGTCGAAGGAGGTGAAGATGATGCTGAAGCTGAGGCTGGAGTTCCACCTGTTGGTTCCGAGTTACCTCCTCCCGCTGCTCCTTGATTAAAAACACTTTGCCATTTATCAGATCCCCGGTAAGCCGGGAGCAAATGTATTAAGCACACAAGTTATATTTTGCTACTAAGTTGTTTGTGCCGGATTAACTTGGGCATAGTCCCCGAGTTTCATTTTCTTGTTTCTCCAATTTCTTGGCTCAGCTCGTGTCTACCTTGGTTCGGTTTTATGACTTACGAGTCCGAGTTTCAAAAATTGACTTAACAATACTTGGAAACTTTAGGATTAGCTCAAAATAATTCAGCATAGTAAACATAAAGTAAGCATAAGGTTAGTCTGAATAACAAATGTCGGCTCGATTAAGTTCCTTTCCTTAGTTGTTTTTCGTGTGCTACGCAATTCCAAACTTGTTCTCTTGCTTGCCATGAAGCCAAATCTTGTTGGACAACAGCAAGTCGAAGAGTTAGGTTTTTGGGGCTCACACACTACTAATCCGGCTTAGGTAGAAACAACTTACGCCAGCCGACATATGAATAATAAATACAGAAAACAAACAATAAATATCACTAAGGCAGTCCCCGAGTTACTACTCGAGGTGCCAAGATTTCATTGATAAACTCATTGCCAGTATACATACCGACATATGAGAGACTCGGATACACACACTTCTTTGCTAAGTGTAGAAAGGACGAAGTAGAGCCACATTCCATGGACGCTTAGATTCCTCGCCGGACCTGTCCGCCTTGTTCTTCTCCTGTGGTTTTGCATCGATGAGATAATACGAGTCATTGTGCAATGCTTTGCTCACAATGAACGATCCTTCCCATGGGGGGATAGCTTATGCATGCCAGCAGTACGTTGTACCAACCGGAGTACCAGATCACCTTCCCGGAAGACTCGGGGGTTTACTTTCCGGCTACGATAGCGTCGGAGATTTTGCTGATATATGGCGGATCTGGACAATGCTAATTCTCTCGCTTCTTCCAGCAGATCAACATCATTTCGCCGGGCTTCTCGCACTTCGGCTTCTGTGTATTGGGTGACTCTAGGCGAATCATGCTCTATGTCGGCTGGTAATACAGCTTCTGCCCCATATACCAGAAAGAATGGCGTATAGCCTGTTGATCGATTCAGAGTTGTTCTTAAACTCCACAGTACCGCTGGTAGTTCTTCTATCCAGCACCCCGCTGATCTTTGCAGCGGCTCAATGAGCCGGGGTTTTATCCCGGATAATACTAATCTGTTGGATCTCTCCACTTATCCGTTCGATGCGGGGTGGGCTACCGAGGCAACATCCAGGCGGATCTTCTTATCTCGGCAGAATCACGCAAATGCTCCTTCAGCAAAATTTGTGCCATTATCTGTTATGATACTATGAGGGTAGCCGTATCTCAAGATGATTATCTTTGAGGAATGTTACGGCCGTAGCTCCATCACATTTTCTTATTGGCTTTACTTCAGTCCATTTTGTGAACTTATCAACCATGACTAGGATGTGGGTCATGTTCCCTTTCGCAGGTTTAAACGGGCCAACCATGTCCAAACACCATACAGCAAATGGCCAGGTAATTGGTATAGTCTTGAGCTCCGACATTGGCATGTGTGTCTTGGTAGCATACCTCTGACAGCCATTGCATTTTCTTACTAGATCTTCTGCTTGTTCCAAGGAACTTGGCCAGTAGAACCCATGTCAGAAAGCTTTTGCCACTAATGCTCTGGATGAGGCGTGATGCCTACATTCCCCTTGATGTATATCCTGGAGGATGTCAAGCCCTTCGTCCGGGTCAACACATCGTTGTAGTACGTTAGTGACACTTCTCTTGTATAGTTCGGCATTGATGATTGTGTACGCCTTTGCGCGCCTCTGAATTTGCCTAGAAAGCACTTCTTCACTGGGCAAAGTCCCATCTTTAAGGAATTGAAATATGGGAAGTGCCCAGGCTGGTATAGCTCGCACTGGAAACACATCCTCATCTACTTCCATTTGCTCCGTCGGCATAACCTCGGCCAGATCATGCTGCGCAGTCCCCAGGTTCTGCGAAGCAGTCCCCGGGTTTCCTGAACGACTTCCCACGACAATGTCCATGGTTACAGCTCCGGACTCTGGATCTGCCGGGATATAGATTGAGTCGGTTTCTGGGGACGGCCTGATAGATGGTTTTCTGAGGTGTTCTAGTGCTACACCCGGTGGAATTGCTTGTCGGGTTGATCCGAGCTTCGACAATACGTCGGCAGCCTCATTCTCCAGCCGGGGTACATGGTGAAACTCGCATCCCTCAAAGTACCCAGATATCTTTTCCACATGGAATCTGTACAATGCCATGTTTGGATCAAGAGCGTCCCACTGCCCTGAGACTTGCTGAACTACCAAATCCGAGTCGCCAAAGCATTGGATCCCACGTATTCCAATTTCTTTTGCCACTTTGAGCCCATGCACAAGTGCTTCATATTCGGCGACATTGTTTGACGCTGCGAAATGGATCTGCAGCACATACTTCAGCTGGTCGTTCTTTGGCGAGGTAAGTACAACTCCGGCGCCTAAACCGGTTTTTGTTTTTGATCCATCAAAATACATTCTCCAATAGTTCGGATCTGGTAACGGTGGTTCGTATTGCATCTCGGCCCAATCCACGAAAAAGTCAGCCATAGCCTGAGACTTGATCGCATCTCTCCTGTTGTATTGCGGAGCATAAGGGGCTAGCTCAATTGCCCATTTTGCGATTCAGCCGCTTGCATCCTTGTTACTCATTATCTCAGAAATAGGGGCTTCACATATCACTTTGATTGGGTGTTCTTCAAAGTAGTGTTTTAGCTTTTTTGCCGACATGTACACACCATATGCCATTTTCTGATACTGAGGATAGTTTTGCTTTGATGCGGATAATACCTCGCTCAGGTAATACACTGGCCTTTGCACTGACTTACCCTCTTCATCGCGCTCTACCACCACCACTGCACTTACAACTCGGTTGGTTGCGGCTATATAGAGCAACATTGGCTCTTTGGATAGTGGAGAGGCTAACACTGGTGCAATGGCTAGTATTTTATTTAATTGGATAAAGGCTTCATTGGCCTGCGGCGTCCATATGAACTTATCCGCTTTTTTCATCAGTTGATAGAGAGGCAATGCCTTTTCTCCCATTCGACATACAAACCGACTTAAAGATGACAGGCAACTAGTGAACTTCTGGACATCGTTAAGACACGTCGGTAGCTCCATTAGCTCTATGGCTCGGATTTTAGTTGGGTTAACTTTGATACCTCGGCTGGATACAAGAAATCCGAGTAATTTTCCAGCCGGGACACCGAAGGTACATTTCTCCGGGTTAAGCTTCATTCGGAATCTTCTCAAGTTCGCGAACGTTTGCCTGATATCATCAAGGAGCGTTTTGCTTTCCTTGGTTTTTATAACCACATCATCCACATATACTTGCACATTCTGGCCGATTTGGTCGTGTAGACATTTTTGCATACATCTTTGGTACGTTGCCCCTGCATTACGTAAACCAAAAGGCATGGTGCGATAACAATAAGCCCCATACGGGGTAATGAATGTAGTCTTTATTTGATCATTCGGATTCAGAGGTATCTGGTGGAAACCAGAATATGCATCTATGAATGACAACAGTTCACACCCAGCAGTTGAATCTATGACCTGATCTATCCTTGGCAGTGGGAATGGATCTTTTGGGCACGCCTTATTCAGGTTCGTGTAATCGATGCACATACGCCAAACCACTGCCACATTTGGATCATCCTTCTTCTTTTCCACCAGCACCGGATTAGATAGCCAATCCGGATAAAGCACTTCCATGATAAACCCAGCTGCTAGGATCCGAGCTATCTCATCTCCAATCACTTTTCTCCTATCTTCGGCGAAGCGGCGGAGAGGTTGGTTCACCGGCCTCGCTCCGGGTCTCACATTCAAAGAGTGCTCGGCCAACTCCCTCGGAACTCCTTGCAAGTCTTGTGTGGACCAAGCAAAGTTATCCCGATTCTCACGGAGGAAGTTGACGAGCTCGCTTTCCTATTTGTCATTTAACCCAGCACCAATTGTTATGGTGCGCTCCGGGAACAGATCATCAATAGGCACTTTCTTCGTATCTTTCGTTGCTTGAAATGAAACAGTTCCATGCGGGTTACTCAGCGCAGGCATATATTGCTGAGCGGATTGAGCCAATGCCACCACCTCCGGGATCTTTCTCTTTTCCTGTGTGATCATGAGTGACTCGGCCAGGTTAGACCCGACCGACGCACACTCAATGGAACGTCGGAAATCTCCTGCGATAGTGATTACTCCATTTGGCCCGGGCAACTTCATCTTCAGGTAACTGATGTGACAACTTGCCATGAATTTGTTCAGGGCAGGTCTGCCGAGTAACGCGTGATACGCACTTTCTAAATTCACAACCTCAAACTCCAAGTTCTCAGTTCGGCAGTTATCTCGCGTGCCGAATAACACATCAACCCGGACTTTGCCAATGGGCTCACAAGATATGCCTGGCACAATACCATGAAACGTTTTTCTGGTAGCCTGGAGCATGTTCTCCGAGATACCCAACTTGCGCATTGTATACACATACATAATATTGATACTGCTGCCATTGTCTATCAGCATGTTAGAAAATCTCACGATTTGGCCCGATGAACATCGGGTCCAGCACTAACGCATACGAACCAGGGCTAGGCATGAGCTTGGGGTGATCCTTGATATTCCAGGTGATTTCCTAATCCGAACAAGGCATATACCTCGTCACTGCGGGCATTACCGCATTCACCTCCATATGTCGGTGCCGCAAGCTCTTTCTATCTGTTTCCTCTGTGGTAAACACACAGTAACTCTGGTGATGCTCTCTGTATTCATTTCTCCCCTCATTTGCGGGATACCTCTGATTTGGGTGATGTTGGTTTTCTACCTGATGCACTGCATCTCTTCTTTCATGGTTTTCATACCTCGGTGGAGGGGAGGCAACATTAACTGTTGCGTGTTCGCTCCGGAGAGCAATTGCTGCCGGGGTAACTCCTGCCGAGGTTGATCGTTCCGAGGTGCCTGAGCATTCCTCGAACCACTTTGTTCCATATTCCTCATCCATTCACATTGCCGAGTCGTGTGACCCGCCGGGTTACTCGGATTTGGCGTGTGAAATTTACACGGCTGATCCAGCATTGCCTCATAAGTATACCTCGGACGGTCCTTATTTTCTTGCCACTGTTTCTTCTGCTCTGGCGTCCAAGTTTTCTTGCCATCATTTCTTGGAGTCCATTGTTGCCCTCCAGTTTTCTGACACTGATTACTCCCTGCTCCAGGTTGATCTTGATTTACAGCTGCAACTTGTTGCGAACTGTACCTGTAATCCGGTCTATCATCTCTTCTTTTACCCCGATAGTCATTCCGCCGGGATGATCCGGCTCCATCTCGCTGGTAGTACTCCTCATTTGACTTGCTTGACATAAGCCTAGGTTGAGTCGGATCACCCAAGGCATACGAATCAGCGATCCAGATTGTCTCTGCCAGTGTAGTTGGCATATCCCTTTGCAACCTTTGCCATAACATGCTTGCATATCTGCACCCTTGTGCAAAACATGCTATAGCCTGCGATTCAATCACACCCTCACACGAGTTTCGCACGTTGCACCAACGGGTCAAGAACTCCCGGTCTGTCTCATTCGGTCTTTGCTTGCACATTGCTAGGGTATGTGGCCTATTCGGCCTCTGATACGTGCTCGAGAAGTTACTGACAAACATCTCCTCAAAATCAATCCAATAGTTGATACTTCCAGGTGGTAAGTTGTTTAGCCATACCCTTGCTGGCCCCTCCAGCATTTGAGGTACGTATCTCAGAGCCCATCTCAAGTTGCCTATTGCAATTTTCATCGCTGTCGCGTAGTTGATCAACCAATCCTCCAGCTTGGTGCTACCGTCATATGTTTTTGTGCCTCTAGGTAACTGAAAATTAGGCACCGAAGGCTCCTTCATGATCCGGGGCCCAAAACACGCAGGACCCGGAGGACCTTGACACTCAATTTGCTCCGACCTATAGAGCCGATCCAGTTTTAACCTGGCATCGTCAGGCATCAAGTTCCTGCTTCCCAACCTTGACCCTATCACGTGATAGACTGGCCTAGGGTATCCTGCATTCACCATTTTCCGAATCACCATCATTGTATCTATCTTGCTCCTATGGAGCTTCTCTCTGTTGGATACCTTGGCCGGCACTTTGCTCTTGCCGTGGTATATTCTGCTGCTGCGGTTGCCCTGCACCCGCCAAGTTATGCTGTCCGGCATTGCCGTTCACAGCGTTTCCCTGACCGGCATTGCCTTGGTCATGGTTACCTCGGCCAGCTTCACCTCGGCTCACACTTTGTCGATCCTCATTTCTCTGCACTTCTTTTCCTTTCCCTGCCCTTGCCGGGTCATACGGGACTATCTGCTTGTTTCTCCTTGCCGAGGTTACGACCTCCTCTCTTCTTGGGCCACCATGAGGAGACGATGCAGCTCCAACAGATTTCTCCGGGTTACCTACTGCTGAGTGAACGACTTTGGAGGCCCTAGCTCTTCCCAGATTAGCCCTGAGTAACTCTTGATTTTGTCTGTTCGCGATCCGAACTAACTCATTGACTCTATCCTGCTGTCTTTATCGGGCTTCACCCGTCAAACCCTCTAACTCGGACGCGGCTGCATCTGCTGCTCTGAGGTTCTTTGTCGGGGTACTATACTTCGGCAGCCCCACGGACAAAACTTTCTCTAATTCCTCAACTCTAGTATCACCCTCTTTATTCATTTCACTGATGAGGTTTCTCCCCTTCACTTTTACAGCATCTACCTTATTTGCCTTAGCGTACTCACGCAGTGTCATGTTCAATGAATGTTGAGCCGCTGCTATCTTTTTCGCACCCTCGAGTATTTTTTGCCTAGTCTCCTCTAACTCGGCCTGTGCCTGAGCCGGATCTACCGCAGGTGCTATGGGGTTCTCTAGGCTATCTATCGCCTGCTACAGCACATTCTCTGGCCTCTCTAGTGGAGGACCTCTACTTTTCCTCGGTGCCTTTGGTGTTACCTCTGGATCTGGTGCTGGATCCTTGCTCGCGCCAGCGTCAGGCGCAGCCATCATCACCTCAGCACGGTCAGGGGAGCGAGCGATACGTGCCCCATGAGCCACGCTAAGGGGTGGCTCGCCTCCCTCGACGACATGCCGTGGATGAACGCGCGACACATCGACAGCGACGTAGATCTTGTGCGCGCCGAGCTTGATGAAGAGGCCGTTGTGCGGAAGAGGTCGCTTGCCGAAGCAGCCAGCATTGTCGCTGACAAAGTCCAGCGCTCCAAAGCGTTGAACAAGCCTGGAGACGATGCGTTCACCAGTGCTGATGAGGTTTCCCGTCCAGATCTTCACTCCTGCTAGCACCGCTAGACCCACGGTGGGCGCCAACTATCGTGGTGGTGTCATGGCAGATGCCATGGATAGGCTAAAGGTGGGGACAAGTTGCACTAGAGGAATCCAGGGAGGGATAGTGTGGTGATTCCACACACAGATGTTTGTATTCGATTCACTTCTAATGTTTACAAGTGCTCCTTGAGCTGTATTGGGGAGAGGAGGAAGAAGGAACTCTCTTACTCTCTCCACTAGCTAGCCTTCAGGAACATCCTAGTAAAACTCAACCAACTAGAGATCAACCCCTTCTACAGAGGCCCTAGCCCTCCTTATATAGGGGTGGCTAGGTCTCCAATTAGGGCATACATGGAGGCATATTCCAGGGAATATGCCTCTTCCCAAAATAGCAAACCGACCGGGTCACTTTTCCCCTTCGTAAGCCGTGCAGAGGCTACATGAGCCTCTATGGTGCCAGCGTCATCCGACACAGGCGATATCACCATTGCCGGCCACGCCTCAGTGGTCCTGGCCTCTGTCCGCTTCGCTCACGCTTTGCACACAGTGACCACCTTTTGACCAGCGAGATACCTTCCTTCTCTTGCAAGCTTGATATAACCCGTATCGTGCCTGGTTGATCCGGCCACACCGGTACCTACATACAAGTTACATAAATCCTGCCGGCATACGACATAAGTCGGCCAGGACTCAGTTAGGCGGACATCCTCATGTCTGGGTTACTCCGTGATTCGACCTGCCTTGAGGTGACTCGGCCAGCATTTGCTTTGACCTTGCCGTACCTCGGCTAACTCGGCCATTATACCCCGGCGTGACCCTACCCGGGGGTATCCCCCAACAATATCATCGACGTTCATCTCAAGCTTATCTTTTTCTTTAGTTCTCGCTGCTTGATCACACTTAGTTGGCGCAACTGTCGGAGATTTGGCCCGCGAAGGAACTAGGGTCCAACGATCCCTTGGTTCGAGAGGGGGCTGAACACACGAGCCCGAAGGAGTCCGGCGACGGCTATGACGGCGGATCGGATGCACGATAGAGAGTTAACACCGTTTTTTCTCCTGCTTGGTTGTATTGCTCTCTTACCTTGCGAGGTTACAATGGTGGATGAAAGTCTAGGGTTTCAGATCTCTGGGATCTATCCCCATCGAGGTAGGAGATGGGCTCCTTATATAGGGCGGCGTCGGCCCTCTCCCCCTGGTCCATAGACGAGGAGGGTCACCATGGTGTCGTCCCTTGTAATCTTGGACTAGGGGACAACTTTTTGGTGGACTTGGTCTTGGGCGCTAAACGCTCCTCCGCCCATTGAGAATATCATTTTGCGGCCCGAAAGATGGGGCGACTAGGAAAAGCGGTACCCAAGTTGATTTTAATCAGCCGCGATGACTATAGTTGGTGTGCCAAATACTCAGAGCGTCTTTTTCGGCACGAATTCAACTTTACGTTTCAATACAAAATATCAAGCTAACGGCCGTCAAGTTGGGCCCCTTGTCAGTTCTCGCTATTATGTCGCTCCCGTCACTTAGGCGGGGTGACTGTCACATAGGCTTGCAGCGCTGGCACAGTGGATAGGACAACGCGACCGGCCCAGTGTATTGACGTGACAAAACAGTGCACATATATCGTTGTTATAATTATTTTTTTGTTTACTCATAAGCTGGAAGGGCCACCGCCACACGTCTCTCCTTTGGACCTCCGTCCCCGTCGTTAACCACTACCTTAAAAGCGCATTGACGGTTCCATCGTTCCCCTGCCTCGAAGAAACCACTCTTCTTCTTCCTATCATATGTCTTCTTCCCGTCTTCTCCTTGCCACCATGGAAGGTCGTCGCACTCTAGAGACAAGCTTAACTACCCATGACAATAAGAAGATAGATGTCGTCTACATCAATAAGGAGGAGACAGTGGTGCGAGTCCTAAGGATGTACGAGGGTTGGCTTGAGAAAGACGAGGACAAGTTTGTGGGATTGGACCTCGAGTACACCATGGAGGACCCATATGAAGGGAGTGAAGTCGTCGTCGTTCAACTAGCCATGAGGAAACACGTCCTCGTCTACCACCTCTCCCGGTTTGTAGATCTGC
Organism: Avena insularis; assembly: GCA_023614405.1. Taxonomy (NCBI): domain Eukaryota; kingdom Viridiplantae; phylum Streptophyta; class Magnoliopsida; order Poales; family Poaceae; genus Avena; species Avena insularis. The sequence goes on along the minus strand of CM042693.1, from coordinate 432,852,298 downwards.
TCTCTATAGCTAACCGCTTTTAGGGTTTTCTCCTCTTGTTCTTTATCCATTTGTTCATCTTGCAACTACTGGATTTTATTTAGGACCAAATAAATTATGACAAGACAATGTTGAGAGTCTTCATCTTGCATTTACTAAACTTTTCAAAATTATATTCAGATGATGATCTTGCATTGACAAAATATTTGTAGTTACAAATTTTGGTGATGACAAACTACATACTTTCAGGACTGACAGGAATTGTCCGGAGCTGTGCCAGTTCCTTGTAGAAAAGGGAATTGTTTTTTTCACTGTCGAAAATACAACTGATTTTTCAAAATTTCATCGAGAGGGAATTACAATTCCTGCACACAACTGGATCGATATTCAGAGTCTTGTCAAGATCCTAGGGGGCTCGAGGAAGGATGGAATGGCATCACTTGCAACTAGAATCCTCGATGAGTCGTATGACAGAATGAAGGCAGATTTCCCTACGGATAGGCACGATTTCTGGGACAAATGGCCGTTGTCTAATATAAACCTGAAGTATGCAGCCATAGATGCTTACGTGACCTACCAGCTGTACAAGAAGATCCATTTTTTCTACGTTACCTTGTGTTTTGCCCTATTTGCAAGAGGGAAGACGAGCTTAGGGGAGCCCTTTGTAGAAAATGCAGAATAGCTGAGTTTGAAGCTGCATATGCAAAGGAAATGGCTGCATCTGAAGCAGCTGACAGAGAGGCTGCAGAAGCATCTGAAAGAGAGCTTGAAACTAAAGCAGAAGTAGCTGATAGAGAGGTTGCAGCTGAAGCAGCAAACAGAGAGGCAGCATCTTCTAGCGGCAACAATCAGGTCTATGATGCACCGCTAATTGTGCTGCATGACGCTGAAGATAGGGAAGGCAAGCCAGATCCCAAGTGGGACAAAGCATTTCGTGAGCTGTGGAGTGCCAATAACGTAAGATCCACCTGGAATGATCGCAGTTGGTCGCCTAGGAACGATGGCAAGCGCCTCAAGTGGGCTGATGAGAAGTGAATTAAATTTCACTCCTTTGTGTTATGTTTCTATTTTGTGGAACTCATTTATCTTATCAAGATTTCTAGCGCCTCAAGTGAGAGTAGTAAAATAAATTTAACCCTCTTTGTGTTATGTTTCTGTATGTGTCTTGTAGCTTGTCAAGATGGTAGCTCGTTAACTGGCAGTTTGAAAGAGTACTTTTTCCTCTCTCTCTAAACAGATATGTTTCATTTTGCCCAAATTGGTAGCAAATCTAGAGAAGATTCTCTCTTTGATAATTCGTTCCCTTTTGGTCCTCTTTTTGCCTCCGATCTGGTAGCAAATCTAGAGCAACAAATCACACCAGGTAGAATACATTCACTCAGAAAAAAACCAAATGTAGATATAGTTGTGCGTGGCTAAATAGTGCATCGATAAAATAGTAGGAATCATTGTGCAAAGCTTTGCTTACAATGAAAGGTCATTCCCATGGAGGGGATAACTTATGCATGCTAGCAGTGCATTGCACCAACCCAAGTACTAGATCACCTTCCCGGAAGACTCGGGGGTTTACTTTCTAGCTATGATAGCGTCAGAGGTTTTGCTGATATATGGCGGATCTGGACAAGGCTAGTTCTCTCGCTTCTTCCACCAGATCAACATCATTTTGCCAGGCTTCGCGCACTTAGGCTTCTGTGTATTGGGTGACCCTTGGCGAATCATGCTCTATGTCGGCTGGTAATATAGCTTCTGCCCCATATACTAGAAAGAATGGTGTATAGCCTATTGATCGATTCAGAGTTGTTCTTAAACTCCACAATACCGCTGGTAGTTCTTCTATCTAGCACCCCGCTGATCTTTGCAGTGGCTCAATGAGCCGGGGTTTTATCCCGGACAGAACTAGTCTATTGGATCTTTCCACTTGTCCGTTCGATGCGGGGTGGGCCACTGAGGCGACATCTAGCCGGATCTTCTTCTCTCGGTAGAACCTCACAAATGCTCCTTAAGCAAAGTTTGTGCCATTGTCAGTTATGATACTGTGGGGATAGCCATATCTCAAGATTATATCTTTGAGGAATGTCATAGCTGTTGCCCATCACATTTCTTGATTGGCTTCACTTCAATCCACTTGGTGAATTTGTCCACCATTACCAAGATGTGAGTCATGTTTCCCTTTGCCGGATTAAATGGTCTGACCATATCCAAACACCATACTGCAAATGGCCAAGTGATAGGTATGGTTTTTAGTTCCGACATTGGCATATGCGTCTTTGTGGCGTACCTCTGACAACCATTACATTTCCTCACAAGATCCTATGCTTGCTCCAAGGCACTTGGCCAATAAAATCCATGCCAAAAAGCTTTTGCCACTGATGCTCTGGATGATGCATGATGACCACATTCTCCTTGATGGATATCTCGGAGGATGTGAAGCCCTTCTTCCGAGTCTACGCATCACTGCAGCACTAGTAGTGACACTCCTTTTGTATAATTTGGCATTGATAATTGTGTATGCCTTTCTTCTTCTTTGGATTTTCCTTGAGAGTACCTCATCATTCGGCAAAGTTCGCTCCTTTAGGAACTCAAATATTGGCTTTGCCCATGCAGGTATGGCTCGAATGGGGAAAAGCTCTTGGTCTATTTCCATTGCATCCACCAACATAACTCCAGCCGGATCAAGCTGAACAGTCCCCGGGTCTACTAGAACATTCCCCTGGTTTGCCGTAGCTGTCCCTAGGTTTGCTGAGGTGCTTCCCTAGTCTATTTCCATAGGAGTAGCTTCTGATTCGGAGAGGGCCGGGATATAAATTTATTTGGATTCCGGTGAGGGTGTAATGGATGGCTTTCTCAAGTGTTCCAAAGCAATGTCTGGCGGGATTTGCTGCCGAGAAGAACCCAATTTGGATAATATGTTGGCAGTCGTATTTTTGATCCTAGGTTGATGGAATTCACACCCCTCGAAGAAACCACTTATCTTCTGGACATGGAATCTGTAAAGTGCCATGTTTGCATCCAGAGCATCCCAGTTGCCAAACACTTGCTGTACCACCAAATCCGAGTCTCTAAAGCATACTATCAACGTATGCCTACCTCCTTTGCTACCTTAAGTCTATGCACAAGTGCTTCATATTCGGCCACATTGTTTGATGCGCTAAAATGGATCTGGAGGATGTATTTTAGCTGGTCCTTTTTGGATGAGGTAAGAACTACCCCGGCCCCTAGTCCTGCCTTTAGCTTTGACCCATCAAAGTGCATTCGCCAGTAATTTGAGTCTGGCAAGGGTGGTTCGTATTGCATCTTAGCCCAATCCACGAAGAAATCTGATGGCCCAAAATATATCGAGCTCATTGGGGAACCCCAGGAAGGTATGATGAGCACAACAACAAGTTTTCCCTCAGTACGAAACCAAGGTTTAATCGAACCAGTAGGAGCAAGGAAACACCCCAAAGGTGTTGGTAGCTGAACTTTGGCAGGGTGCACTACCGGTGCCAGCAGCAACGTGGAGACCTGCACAACACAACCATAGAACTATGTCCCCAACTTGCGATGAGGTTGTCAATCTCACCGGTTTTGCTGAAAACAAAGGATTAAACGTATCGAGTGGAAGAAAGTAATAGTTTGCAGAAATTAAACACAAAGCAGTAAACAGTTGATTGTAGATTGAAAGTAAAAGAAAGGACCGGGGTCCATAGTTCACTAGAGGTGGATCTCCTTAAGATAGATAACATGTTGGGTGAACAAATTACAGTGGGGCAATTGACAAACATCGATAAGCATACAAGCATATACTACCAATATTGACTCCTATGAGATTCGATTGGGCATTACAACATTATACATGGACCGCCATCCAACTGCATCTATGACTAATAATGTACCTTCAGGTTATCATCCAAACCCCCTCTAGTATTAAGTTGCAAGCAACGGATAATTGCATTACGAATTGTGTGTAAAGTAAACAATACGATTATTCTATGAACAAAGGATTGTTGTTTTCTCCCTAGTAGCAACAACACATCTAGTACCTTAGAGATTGCTGTCACTTCCCCAGATTACCAGAGGCATGAACCCACTATCGAGCATAAATACTAACTCTTGGAGTTGCTAGCAACTACTTGGCCAAGATAGCTACTAACAACGGAAAGCATGCAAGATCACAAATAACAAAGACATGATAGAATCAATAATGAATCTGAAATAGCATCTCAATATCCATCGAATCCCCGCAAACACAACATGTAGAATTACAAATAGATGATCTTGATCATGAACGGAGCTCACAAGATCTAAACATGATAGCACAAAGGAGGAGAACCAGCCATCTAGCAACTACATAGACCCGTAGTCCAGAGATGAACTACTCACGCATCACACTGGAGGCTTGCATGATGATGATGAAGGCCTCCAGGGTGAATTCCCCTCTCTGGCAGGGTGCCGGGAAGAGCTTCAGATCCCTCTCGATCTAGGGATGGAGATGATGGCGGCTATAGACTCTTTCATGGAATTTTTATCGGGTACTTAGGGTTTCCGTATCAGAGGCAATATATAGGCGAAAGGAGAGGCCGAGCGGGTGCCTGGGGCGGCCAGACCACCCCCTCGCGCAGGCCAGGCCTAGCCGCGCGGCCAGGTGGTGTGGCCGGGCCCCAGCCCCTCTCCGTCTCGTATTCTGGCTCCAGGTGTCCCTCGGTGAAATATTGACTTTGGCTTTTGTCCCGTCCAATTCCGAGAATATTCATTTTCTGACTTTCCTGGAACCAAAAATAGCAGAAAACAGGCAGCTGGCACTGTGGCTCTTGTTAATAGGTTAGTCCAAGAAATCATATGAAAAGTACTCCAAAGTGTGGACAAAACACAAGAAAGTAGATAAAATCAAGCATGGAACATCAAAAATTATGGATACGTTTGCAACGTATCAACATCCCCAAGCTTAACTCATGCTCGTCCTCGAGTAGGTAAGTGATAAAAAGAAAGAATAATTTTTGAGGTGACATGCACCATCATAAACTTGATCAAAGTATTTGTAAAACATTCAAAGCTTGGATCATAGTACTTCAATCATAACATGAAAGACAAAGTTCTCGAAATAAGAAAAAGAAACTATGTTGCAACATGAAAAGGCACAAACAAAAGATTAATGGATAACAATGCTTTGCAAGATGTTTGTTTGTTTCACATAAAGAAAACATAGCATAGTAGCATTCACCTTGTCCCTCATAGAGTAGCAAACATAAATGCATAGGACACCTTCAAAGTTCATAAGAGTGACAAGATACAAATAGTTTAGAACAAGCAATATCAAGTTATGCATCAATCAACAAGTCTTGGGACAATGCACATAGAACTAACAATGGCCACTATGCTCTCAAAGTAGGTGCATAAAGATAGAAGGTGGAGACTCAATATAAAAGTGGAAGAAAGGCCTTCATAGAAGGAAGTAGGGATTCAAGTTTCATAAAGAGCTTCCAAAAATTATGGTACTTAATAGCTTTCAGCTCTCATTGCCCCTATCATAAGCATCTTGAAGTGATTAAGGTTAAAGTGAACAAACTATGATGTATATGCTTGACGAAGTATAAGTTGGAAATCTCATATCCCTTGAATACGAGGGACACTCCTCATGCTACTCAAGTTTAATCACCGGTAAGTTCTTGTCATCGTAAGTACATGTGTATCATAGAGAACCGCCAACGGGGTACCCTTGCTCGATGATACGGAAGAATCCCCATATCAAAATGACAAGGCAAGCAGACAACGAGCATCTCAGCAATCTTCTTATTTACCATGGGAATATGGTGCTTTTTTCTCTCTTTCCTCTTTTCATAATCTCTTTTTTTCTTTTTCTCTTTTTTTTCTCAATATCTGACTCTCTTTTTTTATAAGAAGAATGCTTCATAGACAGCTCATTATGGTTACGCTGCAGGTTTCCACCATGTCAGCATGGATTAGACCAGCGGCCCAGGCGTTTCTCTAACACATATACATAACTCCATGGACTTACAAGCTCCCCTTTCATTTCACACCGACGACATCCATAGACAAAAGTGCATGATATCAACTAGGTACAAAGTACAAGTGCAATGTTGAAAGCGTTACCCATGACAGCATGGTTCTGCTAATCCCCAACAAATAAGTGCAAGCATATACAACATAGACGACACAATGGTTCAAGTTTATTAAGGGCAAGAAAATTAATGTGTGCCATCAAGTTCGTGAGAGCTTTAATAACTAGTTTTCTCATAACAAGTTTAATTTGGAAGGTAAACAAAAGCATGAATATACTTGTAATAGCATATGGTAGTAGGTAGGTATGGTGGACTCTTTGGAATAACTTGGTTTAAGGAGTTGGATGCAAGAGTGGAACTCGTACTTGGTTGCGGAGGCTAGCAAAAGACTGGGAGCGACCAACTAAGAGAACAATAATGGTCATAATCATGCAGAGCGACAAAACATCATTGATCAAAGAATAAAGTGATACTACAAGTTGAAAACTAAAGGATCATAAAGGCTTATGGTGACTTGGGATAGTCATAACATGGTGTGAGCATGCGCCAAGTCAACCCAAATAAAGCATCAAAGGAGAATACCACAATACTATGCTTTAATATGCTAAAACAACGCATGATCCTTCCAAGGCACATTAAGAAATCTCAATTGTTTATAACTAGTCATGCTATAGCAAACTAAGCATAAAGCCAAAACAATATCAAGCATGGCATGACAAAGCATAGGCCACAGTCAAAAACAAGCTCTCTTTAACACTTAAGCATGAACTTTCCTACTATTTTCCAATCCAAACCAAACTATTTGAAAACCAATGTAATGAAAGAGGGGGTCCAATAAATTTATTCAGCAAACTAAGAAAACTAAGCAAACGAAAACCAAAAACAAAAACAAAGACGCTCCAAGAACAACACAATTGTGCATGAAACAATAAAAATGAAGTGTTTGGAAGAAAACCGGAGATTTTTATTGATGAAGAAGGGGATGCCTTGGGCATCCCCAAGATTTGACGCTTTTACTTCTTGGATATTTCCTGGGGTGACACGCGTGGCATCCCCAAGCTTGAGCTTTAGTCCATCCTTCATCTCATTACTCATTCCTTCCATACACCTGAAATTTTTGCTTCATACAAAACTTCACACAATCTTTATTAGCAACATTAGTGCACTCAAGATAATAGGTCTTTTGGTTCAGTTCTAACACCAATAAAACTTCCATTAAAACACAAGCTACTGTAGCACTTCCCTCAAAAAGCTCAATTCCCCAAAAGAACTCAAAAAGGAACCAACAAGAAGCAAATGTAGAAAATGACAAAAATCTGTCAAAACAGACCAGCAGGTAAAGACGAACTTTTTCGAAGACCTTCTGTTGCTCAAATCAAAAAGTGTTGAACTAACGAAAGTTAGATAACAACCTGGGGAAGAAGCAAAAAAATTCACACCTCAAAAGGACATATAGATATTTTACACGAATTTTTACGGTGAAGCACAGAAATCTGTTTCGGGACAGCAACTTTCCCAATCATTACTTCTCTCTCATTACAGGTTACTCTTGGCACAAAAAGCAAATAAAAAGGATAAGGAGTGGTTATTACAGAGGTAATAACTTCCAAGACTCATCTAAAACTTTTGGGTTATCTCCCAATAAGTACTTTTCTTTAACGCCTTTAAGATAGGCATAAGAAGTAAGAAAAAGAATCAAATGTTCTCAAATGAAGAAGCATTAAGATTAATACCAGAAATATCTTCAACAAGGCAAGGTATCTCATCCAAATAAGTTCTAGAGGATCCTTTCTCAATGCTCTTGGGTTCACTATTTTCATCAAACGGGTTTTCGGGAACAATCCAATCAAGATTCTTTTCTATGGCTTCATGCATTGCTACTAGTTTAAAGGGTATTGGTATCTTAGTTTCCTCCCCATTAGGTCCAGTTTTGTTCATATTTTCTCGTGTACCAATAACATCTACACATGAGCCTAGCATATTGAAACGTTCAAAGACTTTTCTAGCCTCCTTGGCAACATCATAGAATTCCTTAAGCAAAGTTTCTAGGATAAAATCCCTCTTTTTAGGGTCCTCAATTTCTTTAAGTTTAAGAAACATTACTTGCATTAAGGGGTTAAGGTTAACAAACCTAGCTTCCAACATGTGAACTAAAGAAGTTGTAGCAATCTCATAGTTTGGAGCAAGTTCTGCAAGTGACCTATCCTCAATATCCTCATGTTTACTAACATGATTAAAGAATTCTTCAATATTATCTTTTCCAATTATAGAGCCACTACCTATTGAAAGGTCTTTCAGGGTGAATTTAGTGATCAACATGGTGAGTTAAGGAAGAGGTAACAACTATAGAAAGACTTAATTTTTTTGTGTGTTTTTAATAAAGAAAGACAAACTTGTAAAACTAATTTTTTGTGTTTTTGATAAAGAAACAAGCAAACAAAACGAAAGTAAACTAAGCAAAACAAAAATAACAAAGTAAAGAGATTGGTTATGAGGGACTCCCCTTGTGAAGATGTCCTTGACTCCCCGGCAATGGCGCCAGAAAAATAACTTGATGGCCCAAAATATATCGAGCTCGTTGGGGAACCCCAAGAGGAAGGTATGATGAGCACAGCAACAAGTTTTCCCTTAGTACGAAACCAAGGTTTAATCAAACTAGTAGGAGCAAGGAAACACCCCAAAGGTGTTGCTAGCTGAACTTTGGCCGGGCGCACTACCGGTGCCAGTAGCAACGTGGAGACCTGCACAACACAACCACAGAACTTTGTCCCCAACTTGAGATGAGGTTGTCAATCTCACCGGTTTTGCTGAAAACAAGGGATTAAACGTATCGAGTGGAAGAAACTAATAGTTTGTAGAAAGTAAACACAAAGCAGTAAACAGTTGATTGTAGATTGAAAGTAAAAGAAAGGACCGGGGTCCATAGTTCACTAGAGGTGGCTCTCCTTAAGATAGATAACATGTTGGGTGAACAAATTACAGCGGGGCAATTGACAAACATCGAGAAAGCATACAAGCATATACTACTCATCTTGACTCCTTTGAGATTCGATTGGGCATTACAACATTATACATAGACCACCATCCAACTGCATCTATGACTAATAATCCACCTTCAGGTTATCATCTGAACCCCCTTCAGTATTAAGTTGTAAGCAACGGATAATTGCATTATGAATTGCGTGTAAAGTAAACAATACGATTGTTCTATGAACAAAGAATTGTTGTTTTCTCCCTAGTAGCAACAGCATATCTAGTACCTTAGAGATTTCTATCACTTCCCTAGATTACTAGAGGCATGAACCCACTATCGAGCATAAATACTAACTCTTGGAGTTGCTAGAATCTACTTGGCCAAGATAGCTACTAACAACAGAAAGCATGCAAGATCACAAATATCAAAGACATGATAGAATCAATAATCAATCTGAAATAGAATCTCAATATCCATCGGATCCCCGCAAACACAACATGTATGGATTACAAATAGATGATCTTGATCATGAACGGAGCTCACAAGATCTAAACATGAAAGCACAAAGGAGGAGAAACCATCCATCTAGCTACTACATGGATCCGTAGTCCAAGGATGAACTACTCACGCATCACACCGGAGGCTTGCATGGTGATGAAGAAGGCCTCCATGGTGAATTCCCCTCTCCGGCAGGGTGCCGGGAAGAGCTTCAGATCCCTCCCGATCTAGGGATGGAGATGACGGCAGCTATAGAATCTTTCATGGAATTTTGATCGGGTACTTAGGGTTTTCGTATCAGAGGCAATATATAGGCGGAAGGAGAGGCCGAGGGGGTGCCTGTGGCGGTCAGACCACCCCTTGGCGCAGGCCAGGCATGGCCATCCGGCCAGGTGGTGTGGCTGGGCCCTAGCCCCTCTCTGTCTCGTATTCTGGCTCCAGGTGTCCCTCGGTGAAATATTGACTTTTGCTTTTGTCCCATCCAATTCCAAGAATATTCATTTTCTAACTTTCCTGGAACCAAAAACAGCAAAAAACAGGTAGCTTGCACTGTGGCTCTTGTTAATAGGTTAGTTCAAGAAATCATATGAAAATACTCCAAAGTGTGGACAAAACACGAGAAAGTAGATAAAACCAAGCATGGAACATCAAAAATTATGGATACGTTTGCAACGTATCAAAATCTGCCACAACTTGGGATTTGATCGCATCTCTTCTGTCAAACTGCGGTGCATATGGGGCTAACTCAATTGCCCATTTTGCAATTCGGCCGCTAGCATCTTTGTTGCCCATAATCTCGGATATGGGAACTTCACGTATAACTTTGATGGGGTGTTCTTCGAAGTAATGCTTAAGTTTTTTAGCTGCCATGTACACATCATATGCCATCTTTTGGTAGTGAGGATAATTCTGTTTTGAAGCTGATAATACCTCTCTCAGGTAATACACTGGTCTTTGCACTAACTTGCCTTCCTCATTGTGTTCCACCACTATTACTGCACTTACGACTCGGTTGGTCGCGGCTATATACAGCAACATTGGCTCCTTAGGTAGTGGTGCAGCTAGTATTGGTGCAGATGACAGCATATTTTTTAACTCTCGGAACGCGCTATCTTCCTGCAGTGTCCATGTGAATTTATCTACCTTTTTCATTAACTGGTAGAGGGGCAATGCCTTCTCTCCTAGCCGACTTACAAACCCACTTAATGATGCCAAGCAACCCGTAAACTTCTGCACATCATTAAGGCACTTTGGCAGTTCCATTCTCTCTATGGCTCGGACTTTCATAGGATTAGTCTTGATACCTCGGCTGGACACAAGGAAACCGAGTAATTTCCCTGCCGGCACACCAAAGGTACATTTTTCTGGCTTAAGATTCATCCGGAACCTACTTAGGTTCGCGAATGTTTGCCGGATATCCTCAAGGAGCATTTTTCTTTCCTTAGTTTTTATCACCATATCATCCACATAAACTTGCACATATCGACCAATTTGGTCATGCAAACATTTTTGCATGCATCGCTGATACGTTGCCCCAGCATTATGTAATCCAAACGGCATAGTGCGATAGAAATAAGCTCCATACGGGGTAATAAACACAGTCTTTATTTGATCATCTAGATTCAAAGGTATCTGGTGGAAACCAGAATATGCATCTATGAATGACAATAGTTCACATCTGACAGTTGAGTCTATGACCTGATTTATCCTTGGCAGCGGAAATGGATCCTTTGGACACGCCTTATTCAGGTTCGTGTAATCGATACACATGCGCCATACCACTGATACATTCGGATCATCCTTCTTCTTTTCCACGAGCACCGGATTAGAGAGCCAATCCGGCTAAAGTACCTCCATGATAAATCCGGCTGCAAGGAGCCGAGCTATCTCTTCTCCAATGGCTTTTCTCCTGTCCTCGGTGAAGCGGCGGAGAGGTTGCTTCACCGGCTTTGCTCTAGGTCTTACATTCAAAGAGTGCTCGGCCAACTCCCTCGGCACACCTTGCAGGTCCTGTGTAGACCAAGCAAAGATATCCCGATTCTCACGGAGGAAGTTGACGAGCTCGCTTTCCTATTTGTCACTCAATCCGGCACCAATAGTTATGGTGCACTCTAGAAACTGATCATCAATAGGCACTTTCTTTGTATATTTCATCGCTTGAAATGAGACACTGCCATGTAGGTTAGTCAGAGCCGGTATATGCTACTGCGCGGACTGAGCCAATGCCGCCACTTCCAAAATTTTCCTCTTCTCTTGAGCAATCACAAGTGACTTGGCCAGGTTAGATCCGGCGGAAGCACATTCAATAGAACGCCTGAAGTCCCTAGCTATGGTAATCACTCCCCTTTGTCTAGGCAATTTCATCTTCATATAACTTATGTGAGTACTTGCCATAAATTTGTTTAGAGCAGGCATGCCAAGTAACGCATGATATGCGCTTTCCAAATTCACCACCTCAAACTCCAAGTTCTCAGTCCGACAGTTGTCCCTTGTGCCGAATAACACGCCAACCTGGACTTTGCCAATTGTCTCACATGAGATACCTGACACAATGCCGTGGAAAGTGGTCCTTGTTGCCTGGAGCATGTTCTTGGATATTCCCAACTTGTGCATGGTATCCTTGTACATGATGTTAATGGTACTTCCGTTGTCTATCAGCACCTTGGAAAACCTTACATTGATATTCGGGCCAATGAACGTCAGATCCAGCACCAGCACGCTGGGGGCTGTCCGAAAGGGCTCCTCTGTCTCTTCTTCGACAAGCGTTGGGATGATAATCGAGGGCCTCCCGTCCTTCAACACCAAGGATCTTATGGGGGCCGACGAGTCCTCTTTTGATGTTGGCGATGATACGAGGGAGGGTTAGGTGCCCTTGGATGCTAGTGTGGGCTCGTCACCCATGACTTACTACTTTACAGGGGGGGATATTCTCATGAAGAGTCACCCCCAAGATCCGAGAGCGAGTCAGCAGGAGACGCACCCTCGCCAATTTCTTCAACGGCGTGACCTGGTCGTGACTCACGTAGAGGGAGGTGCTATCCTTGAAGGTGGTCCTGGCGTCTTTGCCTCCTCGGGACGACCTCAACTCCCCGCCTGAGGAACAACCCAGCGACCTGGCGGCCTAGGGTCCTCCGGACGTCCATCACAGGCGTGCTCCTTCGGGGCCCGAGATCCTTGCTAGGCCGACAGGTGAGTGAAACGTTGCTAACGTACCTATAATTTTTGATGTTCCATGCTTGGTTTTTATCTACTTTCTTAAGTTTTGTCCACACTTTGGAGTATTTTTATACACTTTCTTGGACTAATCTATTAACAAGATGCCACACTACCAGCTGCCTATTTTCTGCTGTTTTTGGTTCTAGGAAAGTCAGAAAAGGAATATTCTTGGAATTGGACGGGACAAAAGCCAAAGTCAATATTTTACCGAGGGGGCACGGAGCCAGAATACGAGACGGAGAGGGGCCAGAGGGCCACCACACCACCTGGCCGCGCGGGCCAGGCCTGGCCGCCTAGGGCACCCCCTCGGCCTCTACTTTCACCTATATATTGCCTCCGAGACAGAAACCCTAAGGACCCAATCAAAATTACACGAAAGAGTCTATAGCCGCCTTCATCTCCATCCCTAGATTGGGAGGGATCTAAAGCTCTTCATGGCACCCTGCCGGAGGGGAGAATTCACCCTAGAGGCCTTCTCCATCACCATGCAATCCTCCTGTGTGATGCGTGAGTAGTTCATCCTTGGACTACAGGTCCATGTAGTAGCTAGATGGTTGGTTCTTCTCCTTTGTGCTATCATGTTTAGATCTTGTGAGCTCCGTTCATGATCAAGATCATCTATTTGTAATCCTACATGTGTGTTTGCGGGGATCCGATGGATATTGAGATGCTATTTCAGATTGATTATTGATTCTATCATGTCTTTGTTATTTGTGATCTTGCATGCTTTCCATTGTTAGTAGATATCTTGGCCGAGTAGATGCTAGCAACTCCAAGAGTGAGTATTTATGCTCGATAGTGGCTTCATGCCTCTAGTAATCTAGGGAAGTGACAAAAAATCTCTAAGGTACTAGAAGTGTTGTTGCTACTAGGGAGAAAATAGCAATCCTTTGTTCATAGAACAATCGTATTGTTTACTTTACACGCAATGCGTAATGCAATTATTTGTTGCTTGCAACTTAATACTGGAGGGGGTTCGGATTGATAACCTGAAGGTGGATTATTAGTCATAGATGCAGTTGGATAATGGTCTATGTATAATGTTGTAATGCCTAATCGAATCTCAAAGGAGTCAAGATGATTAGTATATGCATGTATGCTTTCTCGATGTTTGTCAATTGCCACGCTGTAATTTGTTCACCCAACATGTCATCTATCTTAAGGAGAATCACCACTAGTGAACTATAGACCTCGGTCCTTTCTTTTACAATCAATCTACAACTGCTTTCTATTTACTTTCTACAAGCTATTACTTTCTTCCACACAATACGTTTAATCCTTTGTTTTCAGCAAAACCGGTGAGATTGACAACCTCACTGTAAGTTGGGGGCAAAGTTCTGTGGTTGTGTTGTGAAGGATTCCAAGTTGGAAACAACACCTTGGAGGTGTTTCCTTCCTCCTACTGATTCGATAACCTTGGTTTCATAACTGAGGGAAAACTTATTGTTGTGCTCATCATACCTTCCTGTTGGGGTTCCCCAACGAGCTCGATATATTTTGGGCCATCAAGCTATTTTCTGGCGCCGTTGCCAGGGAGTCAAGGACATCTTCACAAGGGGAGTCCCTCATAAGCAATCTCTTTACTTTGTTTTATTTGTTTTGCTTAGTTTATGTTTGCTTTGTTTGCTTGTTTCTTTATCAAATACACACAAAAAATTGTTGTACTAGTTTGCTTTCTTTATTAAAAATAAAAAAAATGACTACTCTTGAAAACACTAAGTTGTGTGACTTCACTAGCACCAACAACAATGATTTCATGTGCACACCTATTCCTGAAGCTACTTTCTTTAAAATTAAACCTGCTTTACTCAATCTTGTTATGAGAGAACAATTTTATGGAATTGGTAATGAAGATGTTGCTGCTCATCTAAATAACTTTGTTGAACTTTATGAGATGCAAAAGCATAGGGATATAGATGGAGATATTATTAAGCTTAAATTGTTTCCTTTCTCTTTGAGAGGAAAAGCTAAAGAATGGTTGCAATCCCTAACTAGAAATAGTATTGATTCTTGGACTAAATGCGAAGATGATTTCATTGGAAAATACTATCCTCCTGCTAAGATTATATCTATGAGAAGTGAAATAATGAAGTTTAAACAATCTGATAATGAACATGTTGCTCAAGCTTGGGAAAGAATGAAATCTTTGGTAAAGAATTGTCCCACTCATGGATTGACTGCTTGGATGATCATCCAAACCTTTTATACAGGACTGAATTATTCTTCAAGAAATCTACTTGATTCTACTGCTGGAGTTACCTTTATGACCATTACTTTGGGTGCTGCAACAAAGCTTTTGGATAATATGATGGTTAACTATTCTGAATGGCATACCGAGAGAGCTCCACAAGGTAAGAAGGTAAATTCTGTTGAAGAAACCTCCTCCTTGAGTGATAAAATTGATGTTATTATGTCTATGCTTGTTAATGGGAAAGCTCATGTTGATCCAAATCATGTTCCCTTAGCCTCTTTGTTGCTCAAGAAGAGTATGTTGATGTGAACTTTATAAGAAATAATAATTTTAGCAACAATGCCTATAGGAACAATTTTGGTAATAATAATTATAGGCCATATCCTCCCAATAATGGTAATGCTTATGGAAATTCCTACAACAATAATAGGAGTGCACCCTCTAAACTTGAAGTTATGCTTAAAGATTTTATTAATAAACAAACTTCTTTCAATAAAATTATTAAGGAAAAACTCTCTAATGCTAAAAGAAATATAACATCTTTGGCTAAATCACAATCTTCTTTTAATAAAATGGTTGCTAAACCTGAAACTATTGAGAATCCCTTTGCTGCTACTAATGCCATACAAGTTAGAATTAATGAAAATGTTAGACTATTAGCTGAATTGCATGCTAAGTGGGAAAGAGAAGATGAAATTGCTAGAAATATTAGTGTTTCTATTATCACTACCACTAATGTTGAAGCTAGTAAGCCCAATGGAACCTTTTCTAATAAAAATGCTGAAATTCTTCAAATTATGGGAAACAATCGCTCTACTAATTTAGATGATAAATTTGATCTTGATGGTTGCAATATCTCTGAATTAATTAAGTTCCTACAAAAGCTTGTGAAAAGTCCTAATGCTAGTGCTATGAATATGGCCTTTACAAAACACATTACTGATGCTCTCATAAAAATCAAAGAAGAAAATATGAAACATAAAGCTTCTATTCCTATGAAACTAGAAGATGGTTGGGAACCCATCATTAATATGAAAGTGAATGATTTTGATTTCAAAGCTTTATGTGATCTTGATAGTAGTGTTTTTATTATGCCTAGAAGGATTTATGATATGCTTGATTTGCCACCATTGGAAGATTGTTATTTAAATGTCCCACTTGATGATAATGCTAAAAAGAAACTCATGGGGAATGTTAATGATGTTCTTATTATGGTTAACAATTCCTATGTCCCTGTTGATTTCTATGTTTTGGATGTTGAATGCAATGCTTCTTGCCCTATTACTTTGGGAAGACCTTTTCTTAGAACTGTTGGTGCCATTATTGACATGAAAGAAGGCACCATTAAATATCAACTCCCACTCAAGAAAGGTATAGAACACTTCCCTAAGAAGAGAGATAAGATTCCTTTTGTTTCTCCTATGAAAACAAAATTCTCTCTTAATGCTTCTTCATTTGAGAACACTTGATTCCTTTCTTACTTCTTATGCCTCACTTAAAGGCGTTAAAGAAAAGTACTTATTGGGAGATAACCCAAAAGTTTTAGATGAGTATTGGAAGTTATTACCTCTGTAATAACCTCTCCTTATCATTTTTATTTGCTTTTTGTGCCAAGAGTAACCTCTAATGAGAGAGAAGTAATGCTTGGGAAAATTGTTGTCCCGAAATAGATTTTTGTTCTTCACTATAAAAATTCGTGTAAAATCTTCGTACATCGGTTGAGGCGTGAATTTTGTACTTCTGCCCCAGGTTGTTATCTAAGTTTCGTTAGTTCAACACTTTTCAATTTGAGCAACAAAAGGTCTTCAAAAAAATTGGTTTTTACCTACTTGTCTGTTTTGATAGATTTCTGCCACTATTTGTATTTGCTTCTTGTTGGTTCCTTTTTGAGTTCTCTTTGGGGAATTGAGCTTTTCAAGGGAAGTACTACAGTAGCTTGTGTTTTAATGGAAGTTTTATTGGTATTGGAACTGAGCCTAAAAGACTTATTATCTTCAGTGCACTAATGTTGCTAATAAAGATTGTGTGAAGTTTTGTATGAAGGAAGAATTTCAGGTGTATGGAAAGAATGACGTAATGAGATGAAGAATGGACTAAAACTCAATCTTGGGGATGCCACGCGTATCACCCCAAGAAATATCCAAGAAGTACAAGCGTCAAAGCTTGGGGATGCCCAAGGCATCCCCTTCTTCATAAATAAAAATCTCAGGTTTCTTCCAAACACTTCATTTTTAATGTTTCATGCACAGTTGTGTTTTTCTTGGAGCGTCTTCGTTTTTGTTTTTGGTTTTTGTTTGCTTGGTTTTCTTAGTTTGCTTGAATAAATTGGTTGGACCCCCTCTTTCGTACATTAGTTTTCAAATAGTTTGGTTTGGATTGGAAAAGAGTAGGAAAAGTTCATGATTAAGTGGTAAAAGTGGCTTGTTTTTGACTGTGACATATGCTTTGTCATGTCATGCTTAATATTGTTTTGGATTTATACTTAGTGATTTTTGTTGTAGCATGACTTGTTATAAACAATTGAGATTGCTTAATGTGCCATGGAAGAATCATGCGTTGTTTTAGCATATTAAAGCATAGTATTGTGGCATTCTCCTTTGATGCTTTATTTGGGTAGACTTGGCGCATGCTCACACCATGTTATGACTATCCCAAGTCACCATAGTCTCTATGATCCTTTAGTTTTCGACTTGTAATATCACTTTATGCTTTAATCAATGATGTTTTGTCGCTTTGCATGATTATGGCCATTATTGCTCTCTTAGTTTGTCGCTCCCAGTCTTTTGCTAGCCTCCATAACCAAGTATGAGTTCCACTCATGCATCCAATTCCAAATAAAACCAAGTTGTTCCAAAAAGTCCACCATACCTACCTATTAGCATATGCTATTCCAAGTATATTCATGCTTTTATCTACCTTCTGAATTAAACTTATTATGTGAAAACTAGTGATTAAAGCTCTCACGAACTTGATGGCACACTTTACTTTTCTTGCACTTAATAAACTTGAACCATTGTGTCCATCTTTGTTGCGTATATGCTTGCGCTTTATAAGTTGAAGTTAGCAGAACCATGTATCATGGGGAACGCTTTCAACATTGCACTTGTACATTGTACCCCATTGATATCATGATTCTTTTGCTTATGGATCTCGGCGGTGTGAAATAAAAGTGGAACTTGTAAGATCATGGAGTTTGTATGTGTGTTAGAGAAACATCTGGGCCGCTAGCCTAAGCCATGCCCAATCATGGTGGAAACTTGCAGCATAACCATAATGAGCACTCTATGAAGCATCCTCAATAAAAACCTATGCAAATAGCAAATAAAAAGATCGATGATATGCTCATTGTGTGCTTGCCTTGTCATTTTGATTATGGGGTAGCTCTTGTATCATGTGCAAGGGGTACCCCGTTGGCGGTTCTCTATGATACATATGTACTTACAATGACAAGAGCTTACTTGTGACTAAAGTTGAGTAGCATGAGGTTCGGTCTTCGTAAGTAAGCGGCATGAGATTTCGGCTTATAACTTGTCAAGCATATCCTCTTAGTTGTGTCACTTTAACCTTAATCACCTAAAGATGCTTATGATAGGGGCAATGAGAGCTGAAAACTAATAAGTACCATAATTTTTGGAAGCTCTTTATGAGACTTGAATCCCTGCTTCCTTCCATGAAGGCCTTTCTTTTACTTTTATGTTGAGTCTACACCTTCTATCTTTATGCACCCATTGAGAGAGCATAGTGGCCATTCTTAGTTCTATGTGCATTGTCCCAAAACATGTTGATTGATGCATAACTTTGATATTGCTTGTCCTTAAACTATTTGTCTCTAGTCACCCTTATGAACTTTGAAGGTGTCCTATGCATTTATGTTTTGCTATTCTATGAGGGACAAGCTGAATGCCACTATGCTATGTTTTCTTTATGTGAAACAAACAAAGTCTTGCAAAGCATTGTTATTCATGAATCTTTTTTTATGCCTTTTCATGTTACAACATAGTTACTTTGTCTTATTGTTAGAACTTTATCTTTCAAGCTATGTTGAAATACTATGATCCTAGCTATCCATGTTTTACAAATACTTTGATCAAGTTTATGATGGTGCATGTCACCTCAAAAATTATTCTTTATTTTTATCACTTACCTACTCGAGGACGAGCAGGAGTTAAGCTTGGGGATGTTGATACGTTGCTAACGTATCTATAATTTTTTATGTTCCATGCTTGGTTTTTATCTACTTTCTTATGTTTTGTCCACACTTTGGAGTATTTTTATACACTTTCTTGGACTAACCTATTAACTAGATGCCACAGTGCCAGCTGCCTGTTTTCTACTGTTTTTGGTTCAAGGAAAGTCAGAAAATGAATATTCTTGGAATTGGACGGGACAAAAGCCAAAGTCATTATTTTACCGAGGGGGACACGGAGCCAGAATACGAGACGGAGAGGGCCCAGAGGGCCGCCACACCACCTGGCCGCGCCAGGGGGTGGTGTGGCCGCCTAGGGCACCCCCTCGGCCTCCGCTTTCGCCTATATATTGCCTCCAATACAGAAACCCTAAGGACCCGATCAAAATTCCACGAAAGAGTCTGTAGCCGCCTTCATCTCCATCCCTAGATCAGGAGGGATCGGAAGCTCTTCCCGGCACCCTGCTGGAGGGGCGAATTCACCCTGGAGACCTTCTTCATCACCATGCAAGCCTCCAGTGTGATGCGTGAGTAGTTACGGTCTATGTATAATGTTGTAATGCCCAATCGAATCTCAAAGAAGTCAATATGATTAGTATATGCATGTATGATTTCTCGATGTTTGTCAATTGCCCCGCTGTAATTTGTTCACCCAACATGTCATCTATCTTAAGGAGAATCACCACTAGTGAACTATGGACCCCGGTCCTTTTTTTACAATCAATCTACAATTGTTTACTGCTTTCTGTTTACTTTCTGCAAGCTATTACTTTCTTCCACACAATACGTTTAATCCTTTGTTTTCAGCAAAACCGGTGAGATTGACAACCTCACTATAAGTTGGGGGCAAAGTTATGTGGTTATGTTATGTAGGATTCCAAGTTGGAAGCAACACCTTGGAGGTGTTTCATTGCTCCTACTGGTTCGATAACCTTGGTTTCATAAATGAGGTAAAACTTGCTGCTGTGCTCATCATACCTTCCTCTTGGGGTTCCCCAACAAGCTCGATATATTTTGGGCCATCAGTGAGGTACTTCCTCATGTTGCTGCTTAGATGGTGTACTTTATGTTTCTTGCTTAATTGTTGGTCTTCTCTCCTCAGGGT
Organism: Avena insularis; assembly: GCA_023614405.1. NCBI lineage: Eukaryota > Viridiplantae > Streptophyta > Magnoliopsida > Poales > Poaceae > Avena > Avena insularis. Next base: position 432,832,150 of record CM042693.1, on the reverse strand, counting down.
CACTTGCTATGTCCGGAGTCCCCACCGGATGGGCTAGAAAGACCTCGACGTCCCCGAAGAGACCCCCAACTAGGCTTCTTCATTAGTAGGAGATGGAGGAGGGGTCCATGCTGGCTCCCTTGGTGAGAACACGGTTCTTCAGGGCCCGTCCTAGCAACGTAGATCTTGGCCCTGAACGGGGGTCCACGTGCCAGCTGATTTGCAGAGCTTGGATGGCCATGCATAGAGCGATGTACGTCTGTCATGCTAAGCGCTTGTCTCTCCACGCCCGACTGGAGCCTGTGGGTACTCAGGTGGCCCCGGGGCGCTCCTGTCCCAGAGGCCCGGGGAGCGGAGTGTTCCCGCTGGTCGGTTGGGTGTGCTACTAGAAGCGGCTCCTAGGTGACATGGAGTTCTCATGGAAACCTTGCCTCGACAACCTTTGTCCTCCCAGTAAGAGGCTTTCTTTGCCGGACGGCACCTCCACTGACCTGACACAGAGGGTTTAGTGCTTGAAGGTCCAGTTGGACGAGGATCGGGAGGAGGCCGAGGAGACAATGTGGGCCCTTCAGAAGGAGTGAAAGGTTAGTGATGAAAAATCTGCCTCCCTCCTAGAGTCTCTCCTTCTGCCGCTGGTTGAGCCCCCTAGCCAGGGGGTCAACGCTAGCCTGAATCTTTTGTCGTCTCTGTTGTCCCGGCTCAAAAGCTTCCATGCGTCCGTGGACTCGATGATGCTAGGGGAAGGCAAGGAGGTGGCCTATGGCGTAACCTAGGAGTTCTTGTCCCAGGTTCACCACCACGTCCCCAACATCGACGCCAGGTGATCTTCAATCCCCTTGGCCAGGGTAGTAGCCTCCACACCTCCTAGGAGGTCGTGGAAGCAGCAGTGTCCAAGGTGGTTGCATGTCTTTATCGCAAGCCGGCCATTTGAAGGCTCCCCTTATTTTTTTTCTACTTAGGAATAAAATAAGCAAAGTGTTGAGCTTTGTAGTACTATAATTCTTATGGCACATAATCGTACTATCTATTAGCCAATACTTAGAGCACTCATGTTTGGAGCTAGCCTTACTTAGAGCACTCACTGCCCCACGTCTCTTCGGGGGATCGATCAGCGTGACTACACCAGCTGTAGGACTAGGAGCCGTGCTCCCTAGTACCGACTACGGTGTGCAGCCGTACCTAGCAACCTCTTCGCCTTTCGATCGGAAACACCCCGGTAGTGAGGACCCTGGGCCAGACCCGAGCGATGCCCAAGGAGGCGCTCCCTTCCTAGGGTGCCCTTTGTACGATGAGGAACACACTAAGAATGTCGAGCAACCTATATAGAGCACGCCTAAGATGCGGGTTTGCTTTTTTTCTTACAAAAGAGCTTCTTCGCGGTTTGCGACTAAGCAACACTTATTTTTCTGGTCGGTCCCAATGGTCATGGATGATGCCCGCGTGGAACTAAGTTTGTTCCTAGTACTGGGATCCTGGGCACTGTCCTGGTCGATCCTCGAGGGGGTGCCTTGCTTGGAGTGGCATTCTGTACCAGGGAAGCTTATTTGACCTAATGATACGTTGCAAACGTATCCATAATATTTGATGTTCCATGCTTGGTTTTATCTAGTTTCTTATGTTTTGTACACACTTTGGAGTACTTTTCATATGATTTCTTGGACTAACCTATTAACAAGAGCCATTGTGTCAGCTTCCTGTTTTCTACTTATTTTGGTTCCAGGAAAGTCGGAAAATGAATATTCTTGGAATTGGACGGTACAAAAGCCAAAGTCAGTTTTTCACCGAGGGACACCTGGAGCCACAATACGAGATGGAGAGGGGCTGGGGCCCGACCACACCACTTGGCCGCGCGGCCAGGCCTGGCCCATGCCAGGGGTGGTCTGGCCGCCCCAGGCACCCCCTCGGCCTCTCCTTTCACCTATATATTGCCTCTGATATGGAAACCCTAAGTACCCGATCAAAATTCCACGAAAGAGTCTGTAGCCGCCGTCGTCTCCATCCCTAGATCGGGAGGATCAAGCTCTTCGGCACCTGCTTTGAGAGGGGAATTCACCCTGGAGGCCTTCTTCATCATCATGCAAGCCTTCAGTGTGATGCGTGAGTAGTTCATCTCTGGACTACGGGTCCATGTAGTAGCTAGATGGCTGGTTATCCTCTTTTGTGCTTTCATGTTTAGATCTTGTGAGCTCCATTCATGATCAAGATCATCTATTTGTAATTCTGCATGTCGTGTTTGCGGGGATCCGATGGATATTGATATGCTATTTCAGATTCATTATTGATTCTATCATGTCTTTATTATTTGTGATCTTGCATGCTTTCCGTTGTTAGTAGCTATCTTGGCCAAGTAGATGCTAGCAACTCCAAGAGTTAGTATTTATGCTCGATAGTGGGTTCATGCCTCATGGTAACTGGGAAGTGACAATCTCTAAGGTACTAGATGTGTTGTTGCTACTAGGGAGAAAACAACAATCCTTTGTTCATAGAACAATCGTATTGTTTACTTTACACGCAATTCATAATGCAATTATCCGTTGCTTGCAACTTAATACTGGAGGGGGTTCGGATGATAACCTGAAGGTGGATTATTAGTCATAGATGCAGTTGGATGGCGGTCTATGTATAATGTTATAATGCCTAATCGAATCTCAAAGGAGTCAAGATGAGTAGTATATGCTTGTATGCTTTCTCGATGTTTGTCAATTGCCCCGATGTAATTTGTTCACCCAGCATGTTATCTATCTTAAGGAGAGCCACCTCTAGTGAACTATGGACCCCAGTCCTTTATTTTACAATCAATTGTTTACTACTTTGTGTTTACTTTCTGCAAACCATTACTTTCTTCCACTCGATACGTTTAATCCTTTGTTTTCAGCAAAACCGGTGAGATTGACAACCTCATCGCAAGTTGAGGACAAAGTTCTGTGGTTGTGTTGTGCAGGTCTCCACGTTGCTGCTGGCACCGGTAGTGCGCCCTGCCAAAGTTCAGCTAGCTACACCTTTGGGGTGTTTCCTTGCTCCTACTGGTTCGATTAAACCTTGGTTTCATACTGAGGGAAAACTTGTTGTTGTGCTCATCATACCTTCCTCTTGGGGTTCCCCAACGAGCTCGATATATTTTGGGCCATCACCTAACAGTTCATGTATTCCGTCCCGCTCATTGCCCTATGGCAACTAACTTGAGGCCGGTCCAACGATGAGGCACAAAGACGGCTTTCCCCTTATGTTTCCTCAATTGCGTACCCCCGCGCATACCAAAGCCATGCATTAGGCGAATCGCTTCCCCAACGAGTGCTCGACCGGGGCGTGCACCCCTTTCATCTTTCTGGTCTCCTCGGAGGGATGTTCCAGGGGTCCCCTTGGCCCGCCTCTCATCTCCCTGGGTTCCTCTCTCAGGGAAACCTCATGGTAAGGCCTCAATCATGGTCCCCACGGTCCTCCCCTCCTTGCAAAGGACTTCTCATCTTCCTCGATCCTAGCACAGAGGTTTGCCATGTTAAATAGTCCTGACATCATGTACTTATGCCCCTGACTCGTATTTCCGTCTGGAGGAGCGCGTAACACGTTCCTAGCTGTAGGGCCCAGATAACGAGCATTGGAGTCGCCTCATGTACAGTGTCAAGGATGAGCCTGAACCGACGTAGGTAGTCTCAAAGGCGCTCTCCTGGCCGCTGGTGGAGTTCGTTGAGGTCGTTGATGCAGCCTGGCTGGTGCCGCCATCTCGGCAACCATATCCCATTCCGGGGTTGTATGAACGCGCACGAGACGGGCCACCCTAGCAACACTTCGAACGTCGGTGGAAGGAGCGAGTTCAAGCTGTCGGCACTAGCGACTCCCCCTTCTGCTAGCCTCCCCCGGCGGTGCCAGGGTTAGCCATGCTCCCAAGGCTTCTCCTGAGCCCCCTGGCGAGTCTCCTTCTCTCTAGGAGCTCATGGAGGCCCTAGCCATGGCTCCCTGGCTCGATCATTATCGATGGCTGGTAACTTGGATGACGAGGATCACTTTGGTAGCACCCCTACCTGGCATGCCATATGTCGTGTCTTGATTTTCGACACTGGGGTGTGAGTCCCCTTTGTTGTTCAGCCAGGGGAACAACATTCGAAGAGATCGATCAGTGAGTGATATGAACACACTCACAGAGAGAGACACATGTTTTTACTCAGGTTCAGGTCCGAAGTGAGCGGATCCCCTACGTGCTGCAACTAGCTACTAGCTGATTATCACAATGTTACACTGGGTTCCTTCCCCAAGAATGTTCTCTAGTATGAATCTTTACCTGACCTCAATCCGACTTGGGCCTCCTTTTATATAGACAAGGGGTAACCACAATGCTCGGTCTACATGTGGAGGTGCAAGATCAGCCACGCAGTGGGCCGTGTGCTGTAATATGGCTTTGAATTCCTGCTTTGGCACCGTGTGTTGCTCTATCTGCCCATGGCAGACTAGCATTGGACATTTCACTTCATCCTGATTCCTGTCGCCCGGTGATCTATCTGGGACAAGATTGTTGGCGGGGGTGCTGCCAGGCCTCGTGAGGACACCCCGACAGAGTCCCCAGTGCGCACCCCTTCTCGGGTCATGGTCCTCTCGTCATATCTAGGGTACCCCGATTCCACGGGTGTGACACTGATAAGATGTATGTTATGAATCTTTTCATTAGTCACTTTGCTCAAAATAAAGGAGAAAGTCTACCTCAAGCTTGGGGAGATTTAATGTTTTAAAAAGAAGATGTCTTGCACATGGATTTCTTCTTCTCTGGTGACGGTAGCCCTTCTCCGGCCGGTGAGTTATGTCTAACTTTGCTTTGGCCTCCCGTTCGTCTTGGCTGTAGTATGGTGCTATGCCGTTGACCTACAAGAAGGATGGCAATGGCAACCGTGTGCAGGCAAGGATATATCTCACACCAAATTATTCTGATTAGCAGGGGCCACTTGTTGTGGAGAATCAATTGGCGCAACTCGGGAGCTCAATTGGGGGTGTGCTTGCTGTGGAGAATGCAACTCACAGAGGAGCCGTTCTGATGATTTAATTTTTTATTGAGTTAGTGTCTCAGTTGCAATCAAGTGAATCTATGAGGTGAAAGTCAAACTTTAAGATTTAGGGAGATGGAAGTATAAGAAAAAAAGAAATGACACAACTCTTGAACACTTTCAAAAAAAATACAACTCTTTATGTAAAAGAGAGTTTATAATTTTTAGAGGGTGAAAAGTAATGCATTCACTAAAATTATACACGCTTGAACACTTTCAAATCGCATTTAGTACATGATAATATTGTGCAAAGAAAATGTTGAGAGTTTATGATTTTCATAGAGTGAAATGTAATGCATAAACATTCATATACAAAAATTATACACCTTTGAACACTTTCCCTACAAATCACACTTAGGACATGATAATGTTGTGCTAAGAAAATCTTGAGAGTTTATCATTTTTAGAGAGTGAAAATTAATGCATAAACATGCATATACGAACATTATACACCTTTGAACACTTTCCCTTCAAATCACACTTAGGACATGATAATGTTGTTCGAAGAAAATCTTGAGAGTTTATCATTTTCATAGAGTGAAAAGTTGCATAAACATGCATATATGAAAATTATACACCTTTGACAACTTTTCCTTCAAATCACACTTAGGGCATGATAATGTTGTGCTAAGAAAATATTGAGAGTTTATCATTTTCATAGAGTGAAATGTAATGCATAAACATGCATATACAAAAATTATACACCTTTGAACACTTTCCCTTAAATACCACACTTAGGACATGATAATGTTGTGCTAAGAAAATGTTGAGAGCTTATGATTTTCATAGTGTGAAATGTAATGCATAAACATGCATATACAAAAATTATACACCTTTGAACACTTTCCCTTCAAATCACACTTAGGACATGATAATGTTGTTCTAAGAAAATCTTGAGAGTATCATTTTCATAGAGTGAAATGTAATGCTTAAACATGCATATACGAAAATTATACACCTTTGAACACTTTCCCTTCAAATCACACTTAAGACACGATAATGTTGTGCTGAGATAATCTTGAGAGTTTATCATTTCCAGAGAGTGAAAAATAATGCATAAACATGCATATACTAGAATTATACACATCTGAACACTTTCCCTTCAAATTGCATTCAAATTCATTTGTTTATGGAGTTAAAGTATTGGTGGCAAACTCGTTATTTCACATAGATAGAGGGGTGGCCACCGATAGAGAGAGGGGTTATCCTGCCCGCTAGATCACATAGGATCAACAGTTGGTGGGCATGATCCACGTGACAACTGTCTCGACCAATCAGAGTGTAGCAGCCAAAATGAGCACAGGTTTGGGCTTCTGTGAGAGTTTGTGGCAAAGAGAGAGAGGGCAAAACTGAGTACTATTAAAAAAAATAGACCAAGGGGTTCAAATAGAAAATAGAAACAGATTTTTAAAATGGAAAATGCATGTTTTATACAATTAAATGCATCTTGGCATACATCAAATTATTTGCAATTCAAATATACATGAGTGTGCCAATTATGGCCTCATTTAGGCAAACTATGTTTGGGAAGGATGTTTTGGGAAGAGGTTTGAGTAGAAAGCCATGAACCTTCATAGATAGTAGGTGATTTAGGATAAAACTTGATTTCTCTATGTTTCTGATGGTTTCCTAGGTGGCAGGTCACATGAGAAGTCTCCGTGAGTAGGTGCCACTATGTTTTGATTTTTTTGAAGTTGTTGTGCAGAAAATGACTCAATTAGCTAGCTAAACCCCATTCGTTGACTCTCTGTTGACCATCCACCAGAGGGCAAAACTGAGTATATTACACATGGTGTGTTAGTACTCGAGGGTAAAACTATGTATAGCTAAATTGCCATTGTTACTCTCGAGGGTATAACTGAGTACACCTAACTCGCTAGGTTTAGACATGAGGGGGAAATGTGACACACAATATGCGTGTTACGTGCATGATGTAGTAGCAGACATGTGTCGTGGTGCATAGTGCAGCAGCGTATGCGGTGATGTGGTGCACGGTGGTGCAATGAAACATCCCTTCCCTTCACCTTCATAGAGGCTCTCTCCTTCTCACTCTCTGCCTCCCCACTCTCACTCACTCCCTTACTCGCTCATGTCCACTGTCCCATCACCTTTTGCAAACCCCCAGGAAAACCCCAACCGCGTCCGTGATGGAGAAGAAGGGTGCGGTGGCCATCGTCGCCTCCAAGGCCGCCGGTGAGGAGGCCCTCATCCCCATCTAGGCCCCCGTCAAGACATCGAAGGCAGCCACTGTCCCCATCCAGGCCCATGTCTCCACTTTTGTAGTAGCTGCCAGCGAGGAGGCCCACGCTGGTCGCGGGTAGATCCCACTCGATTGGGACCCCTACGAGAAGGAGGAGACATCTGGCCAGAGAACCCCTACAACACTAGCATTGTCGACCCATGGTTGAAGGTAACTAGAGTTTGCTCCCCTTCCCTTGTTCTTCCCCCATTCCCATCGTTGCATGCTAGATCGTATGTTATTAGGGTTTGGCTATTCACATTTTCAATCGTTGGATGCTAGATCTTTTTATAGCAGCTAATCCTCTTGTGTTAGATCTTCTGTTTCAATAAATCTGCTTGTTCGCATTTCAATCCTATTTTATTTCTGCTCCGAGTTGTAGTTAATGGATTCCCTAGTTAGTACTAGCACCGATCTGTAGTTGGGCTCAGTATTTCATTTTGTTTGAGATTTGGGGATTGGGGAATTTAACCCACTCGGTTAATTTATGAAAATAATCATGGGATCTCAATCATTTAATTTATGCAAATTATCAATCCCAATAATCAAGGGATCTTAGTCATGTCCTTTATTGCATGCTACTATTTTTTCCAACATGTGGAGAGCAGTGATGTCTGCAATCATGACGAGTCTAGGCACACCAAGGCTCGTCAGGTGTTGAGGAAGCTGAAGTCCGGACAATATGACACCTACTTCTCTAGCAACGTCTACATGTGCTCCTTCTTCAAAAGGAGACTTGGCACTACCGACTTCAACTGCCTCGTGATGCATGCCGAGGATGTGAGCTCCTGCAACCCAAACATCGGCTAGACCGTGAACATCCACGCCTTCTTTGCTAAGCACAAGGCGCTCGGCATTCACCTCCGCAACATCCAGATGGTGGCCATCGCAGAGGGTCACATGCCCTCGATCAATCACTACAAGAAAAATTGGCTTTTACAACAAACGGTTTTCGTGGTTAAAAAGTCTTCTATGACAGATGGCCTTCATGGTCAAAGCCCCATCACAAATGAATCTACCACGTTTTTTTTTTGAACATGGTAGATCACACCCTTCAGTCACGAAAACTTGTTCTGTCGTAGATCTGTTCGCTAGCCGTGTTGACTACTGACGTCATGCAAATTGCCACGTGGCAAACACCGTTAATGTCCAGTTACCACTGTTAACAGTCACAGAAACCATGGTAGAGGCCTGGCCTAGCCAAGGCCTACTAATTATTAAGTGGGTCGGCCCATGAGGAGAGCCCAATAAGAATACGGTTTGTTACTGTTTGAAATGGGCCCATTAATGCAGCCAGCCGCGGCCCATGAACTTTCAGGCCCAATAAAGTTTTGACTTATAGAAGTCTCACATTGGTTGAATACTGTGTGGCCCATTATTAGCAGCTTGCATAAAGTCGGTGCGATACATTTAAGGCATGTGGTCAGCCCATCACTGTTCTCATAGCCTGTTGTGGGCCGCCTACTAACGTCCCTTCTTTGAGAATGTTCGTTACTATTCTAGCCTTTTACTGTTTCGGCCGTCAACTATTCAGGCCCACATGTGGCATGTTACTATTCTGGTCTAGTACTGTTCTAACCTGGTAATTTTTTCGGCCTGTTACTGTTCTTGTCTAGTAAAAAAATTCGGTTTGTTACTATTTTACTCGTTACTGTTATGGCCTTTTACTATTTTGGTCTTTTACTATTGTGTCCTTTTACTATTGTGGCTTGTTACTGTTCTGGCCAGTTACTACTCTGGCATGTTACTATTCTGGTATGTTACTATGCTGGCATGTTACTGATGTGGCCTTTACTGTTGTGGCATGTTACTGTACTAGCCAGTTACTGCTCTAGCCTATTATTTTTCTGTCACATTATTGTTATGTCATGTTACAATGTTGGCCTGCTGCTATTCTGGTCGGCTACTATTCTGGCATGTTAGTCTCCTGGCCTGTTAGTGTTCTGGCCAATTACTGTTATGGCATGTTACCGTTACTAGTTCCCACATGTGGGTCGGCCCATTACGTTTACGGTCTTTTACAGTTTCGGCCTTTTGAATCCCATGTCAATATCATAAAATGTGTATAATTAGTGAGCATCTCCCAATAACAAAGCCCGATAATGTTCCCTAATCGACCTGGCTGGTGCAGTTATGGTACCGCCTACCACCATGTGTGGACGGTGTCAACTAAATGCCTACATGGCCTATGTGAGTTATCTAGATATTACATCAGCTGCAAACTTCTTAAAATTATTACATATTATCAACTTAAGGGAAAGAAAATTCTGCATTTCGGTTGACAACCGAGTTGATAGTAGAGTCCTCAATTTGCTTTCTCAATCTATCACCTGCATTTCCCTTTTGAGTGTGACAACTACATTGGAAAACCGCCTTGAGACATGATCTTGCAGCCCCCTCTTTGGTGGCAATAGCAATAATTGGAGTCTAAAACTAAGTAATAACAAGTTTACATCAAACAATACAAACATTTGACTGATATGGCAGGAGCTATGAACTGGAGTTTACTATTGATCAATGGTTCAATTATTGACCAACACGTCAAACAAACAAGATAAGCAAGCACACATTAAACAAATGTGCCTACCGTGGAACAAGCAATCAAAAAATGTGTGTGTGTGGCTAAGAATTTCAGCAAATATAAACTAGCCAAGTCTTTTCAACAAATATATATGGAAGTAGTTGTATACCCTAGAATGCAAGAGGCGTTGGGTGAGTCAGAATATGCGTTGAGCTACACAATGGCATGCAGTTACTAGCCTAGCTAATAATGAACCAGATAAAAATTATAACCGCATCATACGAGAACTTGTAGAGCAGGAATGCAAACCACGAATGAACTATATAGTAGAGGATAGTTATGTCGTTGCTGAGGATGAACCAAAACCAGTTACGAGATATAATGGCGTCGCTTGTGAACCTGTAGAACAGGACAGATAAGCATTAGACAAGTGTGCCTACAATAAATGAGCAATCAAACAAAGTGTTTCTTAGAATTTCAACAAGTATAAACTAGCTAGGTCATTTCAGCAAATATATATGGAAGCAGTGGTATTTCCTAGAATGCAAAAGGCGTTGGGTGACTCGAAATTTGCGGTGAGCTACACAGTCACATGTAGTTACTGTCAATGTTAAGAATGAACCAGATAGAAATTATAACCACATCATATGAGAACTTGTAGAGCAGGAATAGAAATCACGAATGAACTATATAGTAGAGAATAGTTATGTCATTGCTTAGGAAGAACCAACACCAGATACAAAATATAATGGCATCACTGGTGAACCTGTAGAAGAGGTTGTGCAAACCAACATGTTCAGTGCTCTGTTTTTGAGATCTACGCAAAGAAAAAGAAAATAGTCAGTGTTGTAGCTTTTGAAGAACTAGATGGCAACAAAAAAATTATAATCAAACTCGTACGAAGAGTTTGAACGGGTACTACAGGATAGAAGAACCATGATACGGAGGAAATAGTAGCAAGAACTTAGCTCAGAATGAACCAAATCGGTTCAGTAACCGTGGAGCAGGGAATCCACACTAATATTTTCCACTGACTTTACATTTTGTAAGAACTACACAATAGTAGGAAATTACTTTCTCTCAAAAAAATAGTAGGAAATTACTGTTGTACGGAGTAGCTAAAAACATGTGCATGACAAAATAACAAACATGTGGATGACTTGAAATTTGTAGAGGAGCGAATGCAAACCAACATGTCTAATGACCTTGTATGTAGCACAAAGTAAATGTGTGCCTAGTGACTTGTATGTACTAGCACGATTACAAAAATACAGTTCACTGCGAGAGGCTTGAACTTGCTACTGCTGACAAAACAAAAATAGGTTGGAGAATTTGTTACCTTGGTCGGAGAGGCGTCTAATCATCGTCGATACCGTGCAGGTGACATCCAGGTCACTAAGGACATGGAACTCCTTGAACTAGATACCGTCCTGTGAACACCCGTGAAGATGATCTGGTACGGTTGGCTAGCTTTCGACGGCAGGGAAGTAGAGCTTGGGCGGTCGATGATGCCATCGGCGTGGTGAACGAGAACACAACTCCAGTGCAGTGGCAGAGAGACCCGGTGAACTAGATCTGGTGGATGAGCGTAGGTGAAGCGGCTTTGCGACGGTGCACGACACCGCAGCTCAAGCCGGTGCATGTGGTGGTCGTGGAGGGGACATAGGATCTTGGGATTTTTGGGAGGGCCGGCGGGAAAACTAGGAGAATTGGGACCATAGAGGTAAACAGAAAATATACGACCGTGCCCTCGAGCTACCGACTTTAGCATGCCCATTTGGCGTCTAAACAATGGGTAGACTGGGAAATTTAAATTCTATTTTTTTAAATGGAAGGGTGTGAAATGCTTCAAGGTCGGTGTGTGGTTTTGCTTCTCGATTGAGATTTTGAATTTGGCTAGCACCCATCTAAAAATAATAGAAAAATGATACTCCCTCGATGGGAGATTTTGGCTCAAAGTTTTTGAAATGGTGGGGCGAGAAATGCTTCAAGATCGGTGGGTGATTTTTCCGCTCGACTGATATTTTGAATTTGGCTAGAGTCCATCTACTAATAGAAAAAAGATAGTAGATCGTACGCTATATGTCCAAGAATTCAAGGCCGAGAGTCACATCAACTAATCATCCATAACCATATTTTTGCACAGAAACTTGGATACGTTCAATTCACACAGCGTAGGCGGTAAATTTTGCCGCTTGACTAAGATTTTAAATTTGGCTAGCATCCAAGTAATAATATAAAAAATTAAAAATGGCACTACCTCGGTGGGGAATTTTGCCTCAAAACATTTGAAATAGAGGGGAGCGAAATGCTTCGGGTCGGTGGGTTATTTTGTCGCTCGGTAACGATTTTGAATTTGGCTACCATCCAAATTTTATTACTAGAAAAAAGATTGTGTAGGCCGTATGCCATCTGATCAGGAATTTAAGGCGAGAGTCACATCAACTGATGCCTTCGGTTCAAATGGGATATGCAGTAGGTTTTGGCGGTAGACTGTGATTTTGAATTTGGAGATTGTCCAAAGAATAATTAAAAAAATAGGTCGTTCTCTCTTTATTTCAGGGATCCAAGTCGGGGAGAGTGATTATGTACCATGCGTATGAAAATGCAGATCTCCTATACAAGAATGTTTATTTAACATAACAACAAACAAATGTCTGAAGTAGCTCTGATTCAAGAATGTAGTTTCATTTATCACAACACATGTGAAAATGATGTGCAACCAAGGTCTACTAATTATTTAGGTGTTGGCACAGACTCTTGTACAGGAAGCACTAACTAAATGGTAGTACTAATTCATATCAAATAAAATCTTGCTGCAAAACAAATACTACTGCATACTATCAAAACACAAACATCAGCTACGCGTATATATAGATCACATAAAATAAGGTTTTATCACGCATACACTATTATATAGAGAACACCATTTCATCATATAAAACAATGTTTCATCAGACACACATAGGCCCCTAAAATGAACAGATAGCTCTAACATTCTAGCCCCTACTGATGTGACTGTAGCACAAAAAAAGGTACCGCCATAGTTCCATCAGCTACCAAAACAAACAAACATCAGACTCCAGCTCCAAATAACACAACCTCGGCTAACACATGTTTGCCCAAACAAGCCTTGATTATTCATCCGAGTGTTATTTTCATCTCCTTGATGTTGCAGTCTGAATCATCTAGGTTGCTAACATGACTTTCTTTTCGTTTCTTTGATTTAGCACTCCGAATCACGTCGATTATTGAAGGAAATGAACAAAATGATCAGCAAAATTATAGGTGTACAAAAATGCAAGGGTTGCACATAAATGACTACACTAACCAGGTGTAATTAAGTAGGGATGTAAAGTACACCAATGTTAACATGATCTGAACTTTTTAGACTTCATGCTGCTGAGATCTAATTCGAACATTCCCTCCTTCGCCTATATAACCACCATTTCTATATCCTCAAATGCAAAGAGTAACCTTATTGCATCTCCCCCACCATATGTCCATGATTTCTCAAGGCCAAGGAGAGTATCCAGCTCAACCTTTATATGAGGCACCCAAGCTTACCATTTGCATATTGATGATATTGCACTGGACCACATGTTTAGAGTGAAGTCTCTTATAACCGCAAGGGAGACATCTCCATTATGCCCCTTAGCGATGACAAAATTGCGTCTGAAAATGTCATGTGTCTCATGTGGGCACTCAATATAACACAGTTTTGTTGTCATGTTGTTGAAGGCAATTATATATCTAGACTTCATTGTTGGCTAGTACAAAATGTTCCCTATGAGAGTTGACGTCATGTGATCAATATTAGCCAGCATCTCAGCAGGTTCAATCCAGTCCTCCCATTTTCCTAACTCTGATGAGTACCTCTGGACCAGTGCTTGGTTACCATTAGTTACTATCCAAACAACCTAGAAATTGCTGCAATAGTGTGAAGACAATTTCCCACGGTTTCTTGAATAGAGAATTGTGCCGCTATCATACTCACGTCTCCACCAAATTGGTGGTCCTGATATCACTATTTCACTTTCACTGATTAGATCTTGGGCCATTATCATGTTACACCCTTGCAGATAATAAAGTAGCACCCTATCATTACGACATCCGAGTACACATGATTTGTAGGCTTTATGTACTTCCACTAGTCTGTTTTGCTTTTGGAAGATGGATTGGTTAGAATTATGATCTGTTAAGAATCGATCGTCCTCGGAGTTGTTCGTGAAAAATCCAAGTAATGGCATTACTCTGTTGTGTGACAGGGTTAGCGTTTTGAAATCGTTGCTCCCGTGAAGTCCATCCAACGTTTTTGGGCGACTAATGCCCTCAGTATGCAGGATAGGTGCAGAGGAAGTCTGACAAGAATCTGACCGAATAAATCGCCTAGCAAGTCATTGATTATTGTGTATGTTCTTCCACTGGAGCTAGTAGGATGATGCAAATAGCACAATTGCATCATTCATTAGATATTTATATTTTATTATATTTACATCTTTAAAATCGCTAATATATTTACTATCGTCTTCATTTCACATCCCTATTTAGAACAATTCAAATATTGTCATTTAATAGACAATAAAAATTCCACATACATGCTAACCTGGGTAGCCATTAAATATTTCCTACCATAATAACATATCACTACCTTCTTATGTAACTATATTGCAATTGCTAGGTGTAGAACAATATCTTGATATGTTTAGATTACACCTTCTTTCAAATTGCTAATATTCATTGGTATCTTGATATCGCATCCCTATTTAGAACCATTAAAATATTTTCATCTTTTTGAAAAAAGTATTAATTATTAGCTAGTTATTCATATGTAATTACATTTACATCCTTCTTTGGAATCACTAATATATTAATTTTTGTCTTCATTTCACGTCACTATTTAGAATAATTGAAATAGTATTAACTATTAGCTAGTTATTCGTATTTAATTATATTTATATCCTTTTTTAATCACTAATATATTTTTGTTGTCTTTATTTTACATCCTATTTAGAACCATTAAAATATTTTCATCTAATGGACAATATTTTTTGCGTACATGCTAACTTGGTTAGCCATTACATATTTTAAATTTTTATAACGTATGTTTACCTTCTTATGTAATTATATTTTAATAGTTACTTCTAAAACAATATCCTACTACAAAATGACTAATGGGCCATAATTTTTAGGGAAAGAACATAAAATAAGTAAGAATGATAAAGTATATTTTACATGGGATACATGAAACTCCATGCTTAGAGTAGCATATAGAGGGGTTCATACATTTTTAGAATTCCGGAGAGTTTTATTGATTAATAATAGATGTAATATAAGAAAAGTCATGGGGCTCAAGTAGTCAACAATGGTGACAATCTAACATGTCGGTTGCTTCTCTTGTTAGCACACATGTTTCGTAGTTGGATTCTAATCTAGAGGGATCATTGAGGATCTTATTGAGATCTTCAAGACTAAGATCTTCTTCATACACTACATGGAGAGTTAGTTCCTTTTGCCCTCCATCATGTTCTCTATGTCCAACGGAGAGCACATCATCTTGCATCCATGCAATTTGGGCAGTTGTTCTTATCCGTGAATGGAGCTCTTAACATGAAAGCATCGGCAATGGGTTCACCTAATGGCATTCCAAATTGATATTTTTTTGTCACTGCACTAGTGAGGGTGGAGATCTCAACAACACCATTGTACAAATCTTACGTCGCCCGAAGAAGATTTTACTCTTGAAAAGGAGGTTAAAACTCCCCAGTCTCTCCATCAAAATTATGGACACAACATTTTTATTATATTATTCAATGTTGGTAGTTTTACGACGTGAACACCCGTGATATAATGTTAACTTAATCTGAGACGCTTACTCTCACATTGTCTCTCTAGAGAAGTCCAAAGTAATCTATAAACCCGAAAGAGGAGGGACAACGATAGCAAGACCACAACAAACAACAACTCACAAAGGATAAGTTAGACAACTTAACGCATTTTCATATTGTGTCGCGCGCGCGCACACACACACACACATTGAGAAACACAATAAAGATAAGAGCAAAAAATAAGTATACAGATACGAAGTAGGGATAATGAGGTATAAACAAAATCTAGATAGTCCTATACATGTTTAGTTCCACAGAGTCCAATGATGGAATAGAAGCAGTGCATGTATGTTTAGCATTTTTTAGGTTAGTTCATTATTATCGCACATACAGGACACGTATTCGGTGTCTCAGATCTTGAACATGCGCTTTTTATGAGAGATTCAAGCTAAGAGTTACCATCTATGTCTACGTCACGACAGAGAAGCATACATCTTACAATAGTTTCACATAGAAACAGAAATGCAGTACACGACATAAGTGAAAGAAACAATTTCTTTGTATTCGTTCATTATTATAGAACAGCTTTACATTACATTATAAGAAATGTACGACTAAACAGATCTAAGCTACAGTTAGTACACAACCCACTACACACTCCACAACTATAGTTACAACACAACCTACACACCCAACGATATACGATGAACGTGATACATTGCATTGTGGGAGAAAACCAAATGCAACAAAGTGTTCCGTAGGGGAGAGGGGAAAAAGATCTCGGGCTTAAGAACTTCCTCGAGATAGACGGAAGGCAATCAGGTGGGTATGTCTGCTCCAAGTCGTCCTCTTCCAAAGCAGCCGCTAAGGGCGTAGAAATCGACCTAGAATAGGCAAATACAAACATTGTCAAGATGGTATAGTTGTAACTACCTCGGACACTACGCTCTAAGTTGCATGCCTGGATGAGCGAAAGTGGTTAAAATAGTACGGTGGGGGCCCAGGGGCCACCCACAGGTAGACCCGTCGGCCTTCCTAACCACTTCCAGAACATCGGGACAAGAACGAGCGTGAGGTCGGCGAAGGGATCAACTACATACACAAGTGAGTATGTATGCAAGCCACCATACAACTGTTCTCCAAGCCATACCATCTAAAAGAAATAGAAATATTGCAACGCCATACGGCAAGATCCAAATATTCTAGATAGAGATAATAATTTAGGATAGCTCCTCATACATCAATCATCCGAGTATCAGGCGGAAGCGAAAAACAAGCTCCGAGTACAGATAAGAAGCAAATCGGTATAAGATGCCACATACATAAACACATCCCGCCCACAGATCTCGCAGATCCCCATCCCCAGAATCTCTACACCGAGTGATCGTTGCCAACATCATCTGTCTCCTCCATCCAGTATCCATCTTGCGAATACACATGTTTATCTGAATCAGACAATTTATCGTGTGAGACCCTAGGGGTACTCAGCAAGTCTTTATGCCTCTAAAGGGGACATATACCTGGGGTGACGCAATTGCAGCAAAAGATAATAACTAACAAGCCTATAGATACTCGCTAACCATCCGTCTAACCAATGATAGGCGGATGTCCGTTAATTAGAAACAACAGTTATAACAGTATAAAGTAACAGATCCATCCTCCTTCTCGCGTACCAACGAGAAAGCGGACGAACAACCCATCCGTTGGCAGTTTTATTAACCATTTCATGAGTATTGCACTAATTACTAGTCAGATATCTAGTCAAATTAAAAGCGGTACTTTAGTTATACTTGTCTATGATCGAGAAACTGTGCTCCAAGTCATCCATAACCGCGGACACGGATTTCAGAAAGATTTACCCTGCAGGGGTGCACAAATAGCAACACACACTCGATCAACCTCGGAAAAACCAACTCAAAACCCAACGAGGCATTCACGACAAAACGATCACAGGATTCGTAAAATATTTCAGGGGGCCTCCCCATTAAGCTACCCGCAACAAAGTTGGCCGACTCCGAGACGGACCCAAGGTTTGCGTTAATGGCTGTAAACGACTAGGAACCCGAAAATGTGACTGGGCTTGTCGATACCGCGAAAACATTCCGCATCCAAAACAGTACAGGTGCTCCACGCACAATCTTAATAAAACAGTAACATGGCATAAGTATAGGATAGTAAATAAAACCCCAAACTAGTTTGTGGACCCAAGAAATAGAAATGAATCGAGCTCTGGCTCAGGGGGGTCCATAAGGCCTCCCGGATGTGGATAGTGCGAATAGTCAAGGAACAGGAATCAAGTACTCGGGGTCCTACGGGACACAAGTGGACATAAAAAACCAAATGACAGATATTGCCCACCGGTGCCTCTTTCATTAGTTATCCCATTACTACTCAGGTTAAGTTGTTTAGGTACCTCGTTATCCACCAGACACTCACATACCCTTCGCATGCTATTCTACGACTCGCATGGCTCAAACAACTCCTGTAGTAATGGCTCATGGGATGGAGGAACAAGCTCGGTGGGGTTTAAAAGTAAAGGCTATGCAGTACTTGGGATTCAATTTAATGCAATCACGACTCAATTATGCAAGAATAAGATAGAGGCAATATGTACTATATGTATGCAAGCATGTGGTAGTGCTTGCCTGGCAGCTCAGTTGAAGCGAGAGATGGATCTGGGTAGTACTTCTGGGATTCCTGATATTTCCCCTGCTCGGCGTATATTCGAAAGAAAAACCAAATAAACAAGGGCCAACATAAATATAATGCGCAATCATATAGATAAAATGCGACAAGCAAACAAGCATGCCATGATGAATGATGCACAAATTACATGGCATAACATAGCATGGCATGGGTGAGATGTGGGGTACAAGAATAAAGCATTTTATTAAGTTTTTAGTCATGTTTTGCTCCCATAACACTTGCTGTACACTTAATATTTATATGATGCATGCTACAATTCATATCCAGGAATGCATAAACAGAACGGGCTCGTCGCGCTGATCGATTTAGACATATTATTTATCAAATTCCGATTTACGGAATTAAAGTTATGAATTTATTTGGTTTTTAGATAGAAGAGGTCAAGTGGTTATTTGTTTATACATTTAGACTAATCCAAATAGTAAACAGATTTTATATTTGAAAACTTTAAGCAATTCTAGACAGTTTTAACAAAAGTCCAGACGTGGCAAGGAGCTCCGGGCAATCTGCAGTCAAAACCCGGGATTAGACATGTAGAACAGCTACCGGATTTAGTCCACACCGGGTTCATACAACAGCCATCAGTTAACACCAGGTTCAGACAACAACAACAACAAAATATAGAGAAAGAAGGGTCGCTAGGATTTGATCTTTTGATATAAAGCTAGAACGCACAGATGCTGCCGCGGTGCTACACTCGATTTGTTGCATAAAGCCATCGTGATCACATTTTAAATGGATCAAGGACGGAATACCGGCTGACGAAACTGAAGTTTCGACCGACTGTTTTTGGCAATATCAGGCCAACTTGCAAGGACAATTGCGAGCTCGATCGGGAACGGATTTGAGCGAGGCCTAGTGCGTTGGAAAACTGGCACATCCAGCTACAAGATAGCGTGAAGAAAATTGAAGACGAGGCACTGCGGTGGAAGCGAACTTGCTCACAAGTCGCCGGGAAACTCAGGCGCGGCAGCAGATGCAGATGGCGAGCGGCAACGGACAAGAGGTGTGTGTCAGGTCCCAGATATAATCAGAGGAACACAGAACGAATCCATTGCAGAAAATAACAGGAATCGGGTACGAATTTGGTAGATCTGATGAGAATCGAGACTCACGTACCCAGATGTATATATTGTCTATAGAGTATATTGTTTTGTTGCTCAAGGCAAATAATAGAGGAGAGATGCTATCAGAGCCAGACGTAGCTGGGCCATTATACTGTTACCGCTGTTACAACTTATACAGCAAGGCAAGAGGTAAAAGTAACACAGTAACTAGTCTCAAACGGTATCGACCCATCTAGACCGTTGGTGCCGTTTGCCAATCGCCGTTGGATAACTGAATATAAATTGGTACTTCGTCAGTGCCTGACAATTCCCCCTGCTTAAGAAGTTTCTTGTCCTCAAGGAACAGAATCTGGGTGCATCCACGCATCAACAGTAGCTCTGAAGAATGAAGGAAAAAATCTTCTTGATGAAATCAGCATCTTCCCATGTAGCTTCTTCAGGAGATAGGT
Source organism: Avena insularis (assembly GCA_023614405.1). NCBI lineage: Eukaryota > Viridiplantae > Streptophyta > Magnoliopsida > Poales > Poaceae > Avena > Avena insularis. The sequence continues at coordinate 432,812,331 of CM042693.1, read as the reverse complement.
TTTCCCATTGTACAAGCCATTGGACGACTGGTAAGTTGTGCCTTGGTATCTGGCGGACCTGCAAAACTGTGGATGGAGCAGTGTGTATCTTGCCATTGTCATCGATGAGTGGTAGATTCGGGCAAGGTATGACCGTCGGACCAATGTGCTTTTTTAATTGGCTGACATGAAAAACTGGGTGAATTTTGACCCCTTCAGGTAGCAAGATTTTGTAAGCTCTGTTGCCCACAGTTTGCAGCACTCGGAAAGGACCATAGAACTTGGTGTGAAGTTTAATGGCTCCTCGCAAGCCGAATGCGGCCATCCTGTAAGGCTGCATCTTTAAGTAGACCATGTCGCCCACTTGGAGTGTTCTTTCAGATCTATTAGCATCAGCAAACTTCTTCATTCTAGCAGTAGCTTGAGCTAAATGTTCTTTGAGTTGCACTAGCATTGCTTGCTTGGCTTGAATGAATTCGGTTGCATCTAGTTCAGGAGGTCCAGGAACAGATAATTCATTAATTTGTGGTGGGGAGTAACCATAAAGGGCTTGAAATGGTGTAATGTTCAGAGCAGTGTGGAATGAAGTGTTGTACCAAAACTCTACCAGAGGTAACCAAGAAACCCATTTGTGTGGCTCATTGAATATCATACACCGGAGGTAAGATTCCAAACATTGATTTACTCGCTCAGTCTGTCCATCTGATTGCGGATGATAGGCTGAGCTAAACCTCAATTCCACTTGAAAAGATTTGAAAATTGCTTTCCACATAGTGCTTGTGAAAATTCTGTCCCTATCAGAAATTATCACTGTGGGAGGTCCATGGAGTTTCACTATGTTGTCCATGAAGGCATTTACTACCGTATTCACTGAGTAAGGGTGGGACAATGGAATAAAATGTGCATACCTAGTGAATTTGTCCACCACCACCAAAATTACTTCCTTTCCTTGGGATTTTGGGAGGCCCTCAATAAAATACATAGATACATGAGCCCAAGCCATGTCAGGTGTAGGCAATGGGTCAAGTAATCCCGGGTACTTGCAATTTTCATGTTTACTTCTTTGACAAACGGGGCACTGGGCCACCATGGATTCCACATCTTTCTTCATTCCAGTCCAGTAAAACAGTTTCTTCATTCTCTGATATGTAGCTTTCATTCCGGAATGACCTCCAATTGCAGAACTGTGGAGAGCTGAGAACAGTTTTGCCTGGAGTTGTCGATCTTTGCCCAAGACTAGCCTCCCCTTGCATCTCAAAACTCCTGCTTTCATAGAATAGTCAGAAGTTTCCTCTGGTGGTGTTATTAGGAACTGCTGTACTAGTTGTTGTGTTTTGTTATCAGCTGAGTAACTTTGTATGATTTCCAACATCCAAGTAGGAGTAACTGCTGAAATTGCAAAGATAGAACAGAATTTTCGAGATAGTGCATCCGCTGCTGTGTTTTCTCTTCCTTTTTTATATTCCACAGTAAAATCAAACTCCAACAACTTCAACATCAATTTGTGTTGTATGCCATCTGCAATTCTCTGGTCAGTGATATATTTCAGACTTTGTTGGTCTGATTTTATAATCAACTGATTGCCTAGGAAGTAGTGTCTCCAACGTTTCAAAGCTTCCAGAACTGCTAAAGCTTCTTTTTCATATGTAGAAAGGGCAGAATTTTTAGGGCCTAAAGCAACACTGAAATATGCTAGAGCTCTACCCTCTTGCATCAATACTGCACCCAGGCCACTACCAGATGCATCAGTCTCCAGGATGAATGGCTTGGTGAAATTAGGTAGAGCCAAAACTGGGGCAGTGATTAAAGCCGTTTTCAAAGTAGAGAAGGCAATGTCGTGTTCTTTTGTCCAGATGAAGGGAACTTTCTTCAAGAGATTGTATAATGGGCGACATATGAGGCCATAGTTCTTAATGAAGCGCCGATAGTAACCAGTCAGACCTAGAAAGCTTCTTAATTGTTTGGTTGTCACAGGAACCTCCCATTCTGCTACAGCAGAAATCTTTGTTGGGTCTGTAGATACCCCGTCTCCTTTGATTATATGGCCCAGGTACTCCACTTGAGGCATACCAAAAACACACTTGCTCCTCTTAGCAAATAGATTGTTAGCCTGTAACAATTGCAAGGCAATGGCTAGGTGTTGACAGTGTGATTGTACATCAGGGCTGTAGATGAGAATGTCATCAAAGAACACTAGAATGAACTTCCTGAGATAATTGGCAAAAATATCATTCATTAGTGCTTGGAAAGTTCCAGGAGCATTTGATAAGCCAAATGGCATAACCATGTATTCATAGTGACCACAGTTAGTTCTGGATGCTGTCTTGGGAATATCCTGAGGAGACATTCTAATCTGATGATAGCCAGATCTGAGATCCAACTTGCTGAATATTTTTGCTCCATGCAGCTCATCAAGTAGGTCCTCAATAACTGGAATAGGATACTTGTTCTTGACAGTTAAAGCATTTAGTTTTCTGTAATCGACACATAATCGCCAAGTTTTATCCTTTTTCCTCACCAAAATGGCTGGAGAGGCATATGGACTCTGGCTAGGCCGTATGATGTTGCTGGCTAATAACTGTTTGATTTGTGCCTCCATTTCATCTTTCTGTTTATGGGGTACTCTATAAGGTCTGCTTAAAGGAGGAGCGGATCCTTGTTGAAGAGGAATTGTATGGTCGCATTGTCGATGAGGAGGAAGATCAGTAGGTTCAGCAAAAACAGCATCAAACCTTTCTAGAATCTTTTCTAATTCAGGTAAGAGTGATGTTGTTGTTGTAGGAGATGTTGATAAGGTGTGTAATTTCAGAACATATCCAACAGCTCCTTGATCCAGCAACTTATGCATTTCCTCTGCTGGGATTTCCTTCAATTTTGTACTTGCTGAATTCAGTATTGGGAAGGTTACAGGGTGTATTCCATGTTTGTGGATGGTGAATAAGGATTTCTGCAAATCCATTGTGAAAGGGTTGTGTTGTGTGAGCCAATCACATCCCAGTATGACCTCATGATCAGGCAGATTCAATACTCTGAAAGTTTCTGCAAACTTGTGCTTGTGGATGGAAAAGTTGCAATCCATAGCCACAGAATCTGACATAAGAATCCCACCTCCTGCAACTTTAACTTCTCTTATTGGAGCTGTTTGTAGAGTGCAGCCGGTTTAATAGCAACGCAAATCCATGAAAGAGGTCTTGCTACGAGTCAATGAGAGCTCTTGTTTTCCATTTAATGTAATAAGCACTGATGGGTGTGTTTGTAGTGGATTGTTGGCCTAGAGCTTGTAATGAGATGTTCATCGGTGGTATACATTCTTGTGGGGTTTCAGTACTTTCCTCACTCACTTCCTCTCTAGGTTGTGCCAGTTGATCACTTTGTTCTTGATCGATGATTTGTGCTAAAAAATTTAACACTGGAATTTGCCTGCATTTATGACCAGGTTGCCAATTGGGTTCACCACATCTCCAGCATTCCCCTTTTACTCTTTGTTTGGAAACAGGTACTTCAGGAATTTTACTAATGATGGGAGCATGTGGTTGCTGGTGTTTATAGTGATTTGTAGCACTGAATTTCTGGAATTGAGGAACATGACTTTTCTTTGCAACTTGGCATTGTTCCATTTCCCTAGCTTGCCAATATGCTGCGGTCAAAGAAGAAGGTCGTAAAGGTCTGAGCTGAGCTTTGATGGAATCTCTCATTCCATTCACATAGCATCTCACAAACCAGTCTTCTTGAATATCTGAATTTTCCTCACAGACATCAGCCATCAATCCCTCAAAAAGTTCAGTGTACTGCTTAATCGTCAAATTGTTTTGCTTGAGGCTGTTGAATCTCTCAGCTAACTCATAGGTACTGCTTTCGGAGAACCTATTAGTGACCTCTTCGGCGAACTGAGTCCATGACAGCTGCTGTTTATGTAAGCCTGAACGCCGAAGCCATACATCAGCAGGTCCAATGAAGTATAATTGTGCCAAGTGTACTTTATATTCTTCAGGAGCTGCAGCCATTTGAAAATATTTTTCACACTGGCGTATCCAGCCCACAGGGTTATCTCCATCAAACTTTGGAAATTCCATTCTTGGACCCTTAGTGATGGATTTAAAGAACGGCATCCTCATTTCTTTCTCATAATCCCGGGCATATCCTTCCCATTTTTCCTGAATCTTAGTATTGACTTGTGCATAGTTCTGGAAAGCTGGTGTGGATACTTGCTTAGGACAGTTAATCTGTATGTTTGCTCTATGCTTGTCGAAACCAGCAAATCCTGGAGGTGCTGATCTTCTTCCTGTATTGATTGGTGGCAGATTTGTGGCGGTAACTAAATCAATCAGCTTAGTTTTCTGTTATTCCTGAAGCAAACGTTGTCTCAATTCCTCTGTCAGTTGGCCAGCTTGCTGTTGTTGAGACTGTTGAAGAGTAGGGGATTTAAGTTGGTTTTGTTCAGGAATAACAGGTGGATGTGGGTGTTGAATGACAGCAGGACGCAAGGAATTGATAGCTTGTGCCATTGCAGTTAACTGATTGCCTATAGTGCTTATTGCAGAATTCATATCCGTAACAGCCTCTACCACATCATCCTGTTTGTGCGAGAGAACAGTAATATCTGCTTTGATTCGACTTACTTCTGTGAGCAGGTTGTCGGTGTCCTTGCGAGTTTCATTCAGTTCATGTCGAAGTGCTCGCAGTTCCAACAAATCATCTCCTTCCACACTAGCCTTCGACCCTCGAGGCATAGCGATCTTAGTAGTAAGGAGAGGAATTTTACACTGAAACTAGTTGATAACGAACCTCCTCCAGATCCTTCCGCCGCGTCCGCCTCGAAAGCACACGGATCGAGTTGCGGTAGGGATTTACTGACAAGAGGGGATGTTCTCTTGCAACCGCCTTGAACTCTCGATCTGTGCCCGAATTTGGTGCCGCCGCCGTCAGATTCGTCCGCGAGAAGAACTTCACCGCCGCCAAACCGCCACCGTCGACCTCGTCCGTGAGAAGGACTGCATCGTCGCCCACGCCTCCGTCGACTTTCAACACCGCCGCCGCAAATCGGGTGAGGAGGGAGGGATTTTACTGGATAGCCAAACCTAGCTCCCCAAACCAATTCGAATCCGCCGCCAAGGACCGATGGCTCTGATACCACTTTGTCAGGTCCCAGATATAATCAGAGGAACACAGAACGAATCCATTGCAGAAAATAACAGGAATCGGGTACGAATTTGGTAGATCTGATGAGAATCGAGACTCACGTACCCAGATGTATATATTGTCTATAGAGTATATTGTTTTGTTGCTCAAGGCAAATAATAGAGGAGAGATGCTATCAGAGCCAGACGCAGCTGGGCCATTATACTGCTACCGCTGTTACAACTCATACAGCAAGGCAAGAGGTAAAAGTAACACAGTAACTAGTCTCAAACGGTATCGACCCGTTTGCCAATCGCCGTTGGATAACTGAATATAAATTGGTACTTCGTCAGTGCCTGATAGTGTGCAACGGCGTTCGTGCCCAAGATAGGAAGCGAACGAGCAGAAGGAGGGCAAAGGGAGGACGAGCAGCTCACCGAGTAACTCACAGACAAGGTCGTCGAGAAAGGAACGATGGGGTTGGCGGTGAGATGAAGTTGACATCGACGGCGAGCGTCGGTGCGCAGGGACGGCGTCGGCGATCTGCAGCGGCTCCAGGGCTCCTCCAGTACGCTCCAGGTACCGATCAGCTTCAGCGGCTTCTCGTGATACTCCTCCCAGCTGCTTCGCTCCGACGACGTGGTAGATCAGCGGTGAAGAGGGATGGACGGCGACAACATGGTAGGGTTTCGGCTAGGTGGCGACGAGAGGAAGGACGTGGCTGAATCTCGATCTGAGGCAAGATGGAGTGGGGTTGGGGAAAGGATGAGAACAAGGCTCCGCTGCTATTTTTGTGTGGCCAGGAAGAAAAGGATGGGGAAGGTGAGCGTGCAGGGCTCACGCGCGGGGCGTGCTCGCCGCGCGAAGAAGAGAAACAGAGAAGGCTCTCTGCGGGCTGGGTTGCAACAACGCTACAGCGGTACACTTTGATTCAGGCCTCGTGGAATTAAACAAGAGCCGGGTCAGCTCCACGTTCAGGCAAAGAAAGAAAGGGAAAAAAACAAGGTTCGGTTGGGTTAGTTCAGAGAAAACAAAAGGAGATAGCCAGAGCCAAAATTCTGAGTTGTTTCTACACCGTTTCAAAAGGAGATAAAAGGCGGATTAGATTTAGGTTTATTTATTTATTTTGATTCAAAACTGTTTTCATGTAAAGAATTTTAAAGAATGAGTTGAAACAGTTGTAAAGAATTTAAAAAAAAAGGCAAAGACGAGTATTTATATAGTCTAAAGTAGACTGGATGAGGCTAGTTTTTGGCTAAAACTTTGACCGGCTTTTGGCCTATTTTTATTATTAGTAAAATAAACAAACCTTTTGTAGTCTTACAATAGACTAAAAACTATTAGATTGTTTTGTTATAAAATGAGAAAAGGGAGGCGGTTCGTATATATTAACTGTACGTATATTTAAGCACATAAATTAAATATGGTTTTTAGTATAAATAATTTTGTGCTTCAGAATATGCATGATGATGACATCGTCCTTTAGCAAGATCAAAAATATGTTAAAGATGGTTCGAGTTAGTACGGATATAGAGTAGATCCATTATAGGACAATAATAGAGGTGAAAAAGAATTAGAGGATATCAACTAGAGATAACATCAAGACAGACGAAAAAAATAGAGAATAGGCAAAGCAATAAAAATTAGAGGATCCAAAAGAAAACAAGAATAGGATAGGGAGCGAATACGAACACAAGAATAAAGAGAGATAGAATATGGAGGAAGATGGTCACATGATGATAGATAGATCCACACATAGGGAATATGAGCATATATTGGAACAAAGCCAATAAATAGAGTCCATATGACAATGTGCGGTAGAATATAGACAAGATCAAGTGGACAATATTGAAATGGATCCACACATGATATATGGGCATGAATTAAATACAATACAATATAAATAAAACCCATATATCCATGCATGATAAAAAATAGAGCAAGATCATTGGGCCAAACAAGATGGCTAGGATCCACATAATAACACATGGGTATAATTAAATCCAAACAAATGAAGAAACCCATATGGCATGTGTGGCGGAGTTTAGAAAAGAACATCTGACAAGATGGTATGGCTTGTTATTAGATAGAATGAATACAAAAGAGATACCCCCAAATCAATTTGGGCATGAAGCAATTTATCAAGAAGCAACTACAATTCATCAAGAGGCAAAGACAAGTAATATACATGCATATGTGAGAAGAACCAAATTAAAAAGGTTCTATATGATGCTCAAATGCAATGTGGCATGATGACATGAGCATGATATAATTATGATGCAACAATTATATGTAGGAAGGTAGCATATATATAGACTAGACTAGTAGCATTGCAATTGTTAGACAATTGGGATGCTACAACTCTCCCCCACTAAACAAGAATCTCGCCCCGAGATTCCTAGGAAAAAGAAACCAACACAAGGAGAGGCGGGTGTTCGGAACGAAGGTGACCCTCACGTTCCCAAGTTGATGAACAACGGAATGGTGCGACCACTACACCTTGCAAACACTTGCTAGACTTGTTGCGAGTCCGCGTTTGCTTCAAGAAACAAATGGTTAGAAGAATTGAAGGATTGTCGTAAGACAAGAAGGATAGGATGAACATAGCTCCGGTTTCTCGAGAAACATGTTAAAAGAATAGAACCACTTGTGAAAGAAATAGAAAGGACGATGTATCAGGGAGAAAGAAATGACACACCATTAAGATTAAAGATTTACAGATACAAGAGCAGATAAATCTTGTCTTGCCATAAGAAAAAGAGCTACTTTGGAGAAGTTATGCACTACTATGTTGTTAGTAGTGGAATTGTGTTGAGAAAGATTCAATAGGTTGATATTTATAAGTTGTGGTGTACTTCTTCTAGTGGTGTCATGTGAACCTCGAATACATGACACTTCACCTATATGGGCCTAGGGGGATGCATTGTGTATTTGGCTATGATACATTGCAAATGTATGTATAATTTTTGATGTTCCATGCTTAGTTTTATCCACTTTCTTGTGTTTTGTCCACACTTTGGAGTACTTTTTATATGATTTCTTGGACTAACCTATTAACAAGAGCCACGATTACCGGTACTGTTTTCTGCTATTTTTGGTTCCAGGAAAGTCAGAAAATGAATATTCTCGGAATTGGACGGAACAAAAGCCAAAGTGCCTATTTTTCCGGAAGTCATCAAATGCCAAAGTACGAGACGGAGAGGGGCCAGGGGGCCACCACACCACTGTCGCGACCCTAGCCAGCGCCAGGTGGTCAGCCGCCTCGGCACCCCTCGGCCTCGCTTGACTATAAGATGCCCTCGGGACGAAAATCCTAAGTACCGATCAAAAATCCACGAAAGAGTCATGGCCGTCATCTCATCTCCATCCCTAGATCGGGAGGATCTGAAGCTCTTCGGCACCTGCCGGAGAGAATTCACCACAGGCCTTCTTTATCACCATGCAAGCCTCCGGTGTGATGCGTGAGTAGTTCATCCTTGGACTACGGATCCATGTAGTAGCTAGATGGCTGGTTCTCCTCCTTTGTGCTTTCATGTCTAGATCTTGTGAGCTCCGTTCATGATCAAGATCATCTATTTTTAATTCTGCATGTTGTGTTTGCGGGGATCCGATGGATATTGAGATGCTATTTCAGATTTATTATTGATTCTATCATGTCTTTGTTATTTGTGATCTTGCATGCTTTTCGTTGTTAGTAGCTATCTTGGCCAAGTAGATGCTAGCAACTCAAGAGTTATGTTATGCTCAATAGTGGGTTCATGCCTCCGGTAATCTGGGGAAGTGATGAAATATCTAAGGTACTAGATGTGTTGTTGCTACTAGGAGAAAACAACAATCCTTTGTTCATAGAACAATCGTATTGTTTACTTTACACGCAATTGTAAAGCAATAATCTGTTGCTTGCAACTTAATCTTTGGAGGGGTTTCGTATGATAACCTGAAGGTGGATTATTAGTCATAGATGCAGTTGGATGGCGGTCTATGTATAATGTTGTAATGCCCAATCAAGTTCCAAAGGAGTCAAGATGATTAGTATATGCATGTATTGCTTTCTCGATGTTTGTCAATTGCCCCGCTGTAATTTGTTCACCCAGCATGTTATCTATCTTAAGGAGAGCCACCTCTAGTGAACTATGGATCCCGGTCCTTTTCTTTTACATACAATCTATAAACTGTTTACTGCTTTGTGTTTACTTTCTACAAACTATTACTTCCTTCCATTCGATACGTTTAATCCTTTGTTTTCAGCAAAACACGGTGAGATTAACAACCTCATCGCAAGTTGGGGACAAAGTTCTGTGGTTGTGTTGTGTAGGTCTCCACGTTGCTACTAGCACCGGTAGTGCACCCTGCCAAGGCTCAGCTAGCAACACCTTTGGGGTGTTTCCTTGCTCCTACTGGTTCGATTAAACCTTGGTTTCAGAACCGAGGGAAACTTGCTGTTGTGCTCAGCATACGTTCCTCTTGGGGTTCCCAACAAGCTCTACATCAACACCGAGCCATCAAGCATTTTTCTAGCGCCGTTGCCGGAGAGTTAAGGACATCTTCACAAGGGGAGTCCCTCATAACCAATCTCTTTACTTTTTTATTTTGTTTTGCTTAGTTTCTTTTTTTTGCTTTGTTTGCTTGTTTCTTTATCAAAAACACACAACAAATAGTTTTACTAGTTTGCTTTCTTATTCAAAAACACACAAAAAATAAGTCTACTTTAGTTACCACTATGTCTAGCCTTGCTCCAATCACTATGTCACCTGAGGAAATGATTTTCACTTTTAAACAAGGAATGGAAGAGAGTTTCAAGGAAGCTTGGACTAGAATCTCTGATCTACATGAAAATACTGAGCCTAAAATGACTCAAAGTTTGTTCCTTAGCAGTTTTTATCTTGGTATTGCTCTTTACTATAGATATGCTTTAGATGCTGTTGTGGGAGGAGATTTCCTCCAATGTAATGAGGATGATGCTATAAATGCTATAAAGAAATTGATCCTCGCTTACAACTTGCCTAGCCAAACTGATATTTCTTTTGCAAGAATATTTGCTAGATTGAACACTCTTGAGGCTAGCACTACTAGCTTAAAAGATTGCTATAATACGCTTAGGGAGCATCATAATTATGTTCCAATAAATTATGAGCCATCAAAGTGGCTCCCTACAGTAAAGATTGAGATAAATACTGAAACTTTTCAAGCTCGCTGTGATATCATGTCTGAATTTTGTCTTATGCCCAAAGGTATTTATGAATCTTTGAATACTTGGGGGCTTACTGAAGGAGGAAAAGAGATATCTCTTGCTAATAATGCTACCTTATTACCTATTAGAATAGCTGAAGGAGTGTTTACAAAGATCCTTGGGAAAATGATTTCTACTGATTATCTTGTTATTGAATGTGCAGGAAAAGGACAAATTACACTTGGAAGGTCCATATTAGAACTTCTTGGAGCAATAATAGATGTGGGAAAGGGGACCATGCACCTTTCTTCTCCACCAAACAATCATATTTTCCCCAAGGTTAAGAATAAAAGTAAGAGAGGTAAGGGCAAGAAATTTGGTTTTAATGCTTTTCGAACACTTGATTATTTCTTGTTTCTTATGCCTAACTTAAAGGCGTTAAAGAAAAGTACTTATTGAGAGATAACCCAAAAGTTTTAGATGAGTCTTGGAAGTTATTACCTCTGTAATAACCGCTCCTTATCCTTTTTATTTGCTTTTTCTGCCAAGAGTAACCTCTAATGAGAGAGAAGTAATGATTGCGAAAGTTGCTGTCCCGAAACAGATTTCTGTGCTTCACCGTAAAATTCGTGTAAAATATCTGAACGTCTTTTTCAGGCGTGAATTTTTGTGCTTCTGCCCCAGGTTGTTATCTAACTTTCGTTAGTTCAACACGTTTTGATCTGAGCAACAGAAGGTCTTCGAAAAAATTCTTCTTTACCTGCTGGTCTGTTTTGACAAATTTCTGCCATTTTGTGCATTTGCTTCTTGTTGGTTCCTTTTTTAGTTCTTTTGGGGAATTGAGATTTTTGAGGGAAGTACTACAGTAGCTAGTATTCTAATGGGAGTTTATTTGGTGTTAGAACTGAACCTTAAGACTTATTTATCTTGAGTGCACTAATGTTACTAATAAAGATTGTGTGAAGTTTTGTATGAAGGAAAAATTTCAGGTGTATGGAAGGAATGAGTAATGAGATGAAGGATAGACTAAAGCTCAAGCTTGGGGATGCCACGTGTGTCACCCCAAGAAATATCCAAGAAGTAGAAGCGTCAAAGCTTGGGGATGCCCAAGGCATCCCCTTCTTCATCAATAAAAATCCTAGGTTTCTTCCAAACGCTTCATTTTTATTGTTTCATGCACAGTTGTGTTGTTCTTGGAGCGTCTTCTTTTTCGTTTTCGTTTTGTTTTTTCGTTTGCTTTGTTTGCTTAGTTTTCTTAATAAATTGGTTGGACCCCCTCTTTCATACATTGGTTTGCAAATAGTTTGGTTTGGTTTGGAAAAGAGTAGGAAAGTTCATGCTTATGTGGTAAAAAGAGCTCGTTTTTTCTGTGGCCTATGCTTTGTCACGCCATGCTTGATATTGTTTTGGCTTTATGCTTAGTATTCTTTGCTGTAGCATGACTTGTTATAAACAATTGAGATTGCTTAATGTGCCTTGGATGAATCATGTGTTGTTTTAGCATATTAAAGCATAGTATAGTGGTATTCTCCTTTGATGCTTTATTTGGGTTGACTTGGCGCATGCTCACACCATGTTATGACTATCTAAAGTCACCATAGCCTTTATGATCCTTTAGTTTTCAACTTGTATTATCACTTTATGCTTTTATCAATGATGTTTTGTCGCTCTGCATGATTATGGCCATTATTGCTCTCTTAGTTTGTCGCTCCCAGTCTTTTGCTAGCCTCCACAACAAAGTATGAGTTACACTCATGCATCCAACTCCCTAAACCAAGTTATTCCAAATAGTCCACCATACCTACCTATTAGCTTATGCTATTCCAAGTATATTCATGTTTTTGTTTACCTTCCAAATTAAACTTGTTATGAGAAAACTAGTGATTAAAGCTCTCACGAACTTGATGGCACACTTTACTTTTTTGCATCTTATAAACTTGAACTATTGGGTCCTTCTTTGTTGCGTATATGCTTGCGTTTTATAAGTTGAAATTATCAGAACCATGTTTCATGGGGAACGCTTTCAACATTGCACTTGTACTTTGTACCCCGTTGATATCATGTTCTTTTGCTTATGGATCCCAACGGTGTGAAATAAAAGTGGAACTTGTAAGATCATGGAGTTTGTATGGGTGTTAGAGAAACGCTTGGGCCGCTAGCCTAAGCCATGCCTAATCATGGTGGAAACTTGCAGCATCACCATAATGAGCACTCTATGAAGCATCCTCAATAAAAACCTATGCAAATAGCAAATAAAAAGATCACTGAGATGCTCATTGTCTGCTTGCCTAGTCATTTTGATTATGGGATAGCTCATGTATCATGTGCAAGGGGTACCCCGTTGGCAGTTCTTTATGATACACATGTACTTACAATGACAAGAGCTTACTCGTGACTAAATTTGAGTAGCATGAGGTTCGGTCTTCGTAAGTAAGGGGCATGAGATTTCGGTTTATAACTTGTCAAGCATATCCTCTTAGTTGTGTCACTTTAACCTTAATCACCTTAAAGATGCTTATGATAGGGGCAATGAGAGCTGAAAGCTATAAGTACCATAATTTTTGGAAGCTCTTTATGAGACTTGAATCCCTACTTCCTTTTATAAAGGCCTTTCTTCCACCATTATATTGAGTCTCCACCTTCTACCTTTATGCACCTACTTTGAGAGCATAGTGGCCATTCTTAGTTCTATGTGCATTGTCCCAAGAATAGTTGATTGATGCATAACTTGATATTGCTTGTTTTAAACTATTTGTATCTAGTCACTCTTATTAACTTTGAAGGTGTCCTATGCATTTATATTTGCTAATCTATGAGGGACAAGCTGAATACTGTTATGCTATGTTTTCTTTATGTGAAACAAACAAAACGTCTTGCAAAGCATTGTTATTCATGAATCTTTTGTTTGTGCCTTTTCATGTTGCATCATAGTTTCTTTGTCTTATTGCTAGAACTTTGTCTTTCATGTTATGATTGAAGTACTATGATCCCAGCTTTGAATGTTTTACAAATACTTTGATCAAGTCTTTGATGGCGCATGTCACCTCAAAAATTATTCTTTCTTTTTATCACTTACCTACTCGAGGACGAGCAGGAGTTAAGCTTGGGGATGTTGATACATTTCATATGTATCTATAATTTTTGATGTTCCATGCTTAGTTTTATCCACTTTCTTGTGTTTTGTCCACACTTTGGAGTACTTTTTATATGATTTCTTGGACTAACCTATTAACAAGAGCCACAGTGTCAGCTGCTTGTTTTCTGCTATTTTTGGTTCCAGGAAAGTCAGAAAATGAATATTCTCGGAATTGGACTGGACAAAAGCCAAAGTGCCTATTTTTTCGGAAGTCATCAGATGCCAGAGTACGAGACGGAGAGGGGCTAGGGGGACACCACACCACCTGGCCACGCAGCCCAGCCTGGCCCACACCAGGGGGTGGTCTGGCCGCCTCCGGCACCCCCTCGGCCTCTCCTTCCGACTATAAGATGCCCTCGGGACGAAAACCCTAAGTACCCGAGCAAAAATCCATGAAAGAGTCTGTAGCCGCCGTCATCTCCATCCCTAGATCGAGAGGGATCTGAAGCTCTTCCCGGCACCCTGCCGGAGAGGGGAATTCACCCTGGAGGCCTTCTTCATCACCATGCAAGCCTCCGGTGTGATGCGTGAGTAGTTCAGCCTTGGACTACGGATCCATGTAGTAGCTAGATGGCTGGTTCTCCTCCTTTGTGCTTTCATGTCTAGATCTTGTGAGCTCCGTTCATGATCAAGATCATCTATTTTTAATTCTGCATGTTGTGTTTGCGGGGATCCGATGGATATTGAGATGCTATTTCAGATTTATTATTGATTCTATCATGTCTTTGTCATTTGTGATCTTGCATGCTTTCCGTTGTTAGTAGCTATCTTGGCCAAGTAGATGCTAGCAACTCCAAGAGTTAGTATTTATGCTCGATAGTGGGTTCATGCCTCCGTAACTGGGAAGTGACAGAAATCTCTAAGGTACTAGATGTGATGTTGCTATTAGGGAGAAAACAACAATCCTTTGTTCATAGAACAATCGTATTGTTTACTTTACACGCAATTCGTAAAGCAATAATCTGTTGCTTGCAACTTAATACTGGAGGGGGTTCGGATGATAACCTGAAGGTGGATTATTAGTCATAGATGAAGTTGGATGGCGGTCTATGTGTAATGTTGTAATGTCCAATCAAGTTCCAAAGGAGTCAAGATGATTAGTATATGCATGTATTGCTTTCTCGATGTTTGTCAATTGCCCCGCTGTAATTTGTTCACCCAGCATGTTATCTATCTTAAGGAGAGCCACCTCTAGTGAACTATGGATCCCGGTCCTTTTCTTTTACATACAATCTATAAATTGTTTACTACTTTGTGTTTACTTTCTACAAACTATTACTTCCTTCCATTCGATACATTTAATCCTTTGTTTTCAGCAAAACACGGTGAGATTAACAACCTCATCGCAAGTTGGGGACAAAGTTCTATGGTTGTGTTGTGTAGGTGTCCATGTTGCTACTAGCACCGTAGCGCATCGCCAAGGCTCAGCTAGCAACACCTTTGGGGTGTTTCCTTGCTCCTACTAGTTCGATTAAACCTTGGTTTCATAACTGAGGGAAACTTGCTGATGTGCTCATCATACCTTCCTCTTGGGGTTCCCAACGAGCTCTACATCAACACCGAGCCATCAGTCTACTAATCGTAGGGGTTGCCAGAGTGACAAAAACCTGAACCCCCGTTAGGAAACCATTGCACAAGGGATGTAAGGGTCTTAGAGTTTAAAGTTGTGGTTAGGTTTCTACCTTAATTACTTTCTTGTACTTATGGATGTTTGCAAGGGGTATAATCACAAGTATGTATTAGCCCTAGGAAGGTCGGTACATTAGCACAGGTTCACCCACACAACACTTAGCAAGCTAAAGAAGATTAATCAACTATATGAAGCGAAAGCACTTGACAATATTCCTACTTGCTGCATTTATTCCTACTGTCTTTTATTTACTCGTACTTTATTTACTTGCATTATCAATACCCCCTAAAATTCCGTTTGCTAAGTACTTGCAGAGAATTTCTGATCCATACCACTAGCCAGCACCTTCTGCTCCTCGTTGGGTTCGACACTCTTACTTATCAAAAATACTGCGATACACCCCTATACTTATGGGTCACCAAGACTATTTTCTGGTGCCGTTGCCGGGGAGTGAAGCGCTATTGGAGAGTGGAATTGGTAAAGGAAACTTCTACTGTGAGTATTGTTTACTTCTGTTAGTTGCTTTATTTTCATTATGGATAATTCGCGGAGTTTCTTATTTGGTAATGCTACTACCACTTCTAAGGTAGTAGATGAACCACCACCTGCTGAGAATGATGCTTTTAAAATACCTACAAGAATTATTGATCGTGTTATGGATAACTACTATGTTGGGGATGGAACTGTCCATCCCGGTGATCATTTGCTCTTTATACACGAATTATGCGGGTTGTTCAAGTGTGCAGGTATTACCACAGATCAAGTTAAGAAGAAGTTATACTCATTATCACTGAATGGAAAAGCTGAGGAATGGTATAAGATGCTGAAGAATGGTCAAGATCTTGAATGTGAGGAAATAGTGTCTCTCTTTTATTCAAAGTTTTATCCTCCTAGTGAGATTCATAAAGATCGGAATCAAATATACAACTTTTGGCCTCTTGATGGAGAGAGTACAACTCAAGCTTGGGGGAGCTTGAAGTTATTAATGCTCAAATGTCCCATTCATGAGCTCCCCACAATATTATTATCAATAACTTTTATGCAAGGCTCCCTCTACATGACAAGGATTTATTGGATGCTTCTTGTGCTGGATCATTCACTCGCATGGAAGAAGAAGCTAAATGGGATCTTCTGGACCGTATTCAAGACAATGCTGAAGCATGGGAGAATGACAAAGGAAAAAAGTCAGGTATAAATTATGATTATGAATGCACTGAATCTTTTATGGGAGCTGATGACTTTCAAAATATTAGTAATACTTATGGTCTTGATTTACAAGTTATTACAAATTGCTTTAAAGCTTTTGCTTCTTATATTGAAATCCCAAAAAGGGGATGGAGCAAGTACCATGCGCCTTATAAAGATGTTGTTGACTGTGTTCCTGTTGGGAGTACTGAGTTTTACACTATTGATCACATCTTACCTGAACTTTATATCGAGAAACCCTTCCCGAATAAGGTAAAGGACCATCCTATGATAACTAGTGTAATCACTAAAAGTGCAAAGAGAACTATAAAACCTGATGAACAAGTAAACATTGAACTTGTTGTAGCAATTGTGAAAGACCTTGTCACTAAAAGCGTGGAAGATGGACACATAGTCTTTTGTGAGGATGCTTCTAATATTGTTTAGCATCCTAATGGAACTAAAAAAGCTAGTGTCCCTGTGATTTCTGTTAGAATTGGTAATCATTGCTATTATGGTTTATGTGATATTGGTGCAAGTTCCAGTGCTATTCCTTATGAGCTTTACAGAGAAATTATGCATGAAATCAGTCCCTGCGAATTGGAAGAAATTGATGTGGTTATTCACCTTGCTAATAGAGAGACCATCTCTCCAATTGGTATTGTACGGGATGTGGAAGTTCTTTTTGGTAAGATTAAGTATCCTGCTGATTTTCTAGTACTTGGTTCAGCTGCTAGTAAAACTCATCCTATCATTTTTGGTAGACCTTTCTTGAGTACTTGTGGAGCTATTATAGATTGCAAAAGGGAGAAAATCTTGACTAAGTTTGATGGGGAATCTTATGAGTTTAATTTTTCGAAATTTACTAAAGAACCTTGTGAAGAGGAAACCCATAATGAGGATTTTAGAGTTGAACAACTTGCTTATATTTCTCTTGCTCCTAACAATGCTTTGCAGCAATTTATGGAAGATCATGAAAGTGAAATCTTCATGGAATAAAGGAATGAGATTGACGAGATTCTCCGTAATCAGCCTAAGATGCTTAAGCATAACTTGCCTGTAGAAGACTTGGGTACCACATTGCCACCTAAAAAGGATCCGGTCTTCGATCTAAAACCCTTACCCGATGATCTTAAATATGCTTACATTAATGATAATAAGATATATCCTATTATTATTAGCTCTAAACTTGCAGGGAAGGAAGAAGAAAGGTTATTGGAGGTACTAAAGAAACACTAAGGGGCTATGGGCTATACCCTGGATGATTTAAAAGGGATTTCTCCTACTATATGTCAGCATGCTATCAATATAGAACCAGATACAAAGCCAGTGGTGGAGCACCAACGACGTTTAAATCCTTAGATGAAGGAAGTGGTAAGAAATGAGGTATTGAAACTCCTTGATGCTGGTATTATTTACCCTATTGCTGATAGTGAATGGGTTAGTCCTATTCATTGTGTCCCTAAAAAGGGAGGTATTACTGTTGTGCCTAATGATAATGATGATCTTATTCCCCAAAGAATAGTAGTGGGTTATAGGATGTGCATTGATTTTAGGAAAGTCAACAAAGTTACTAAGAAAGATCATTACCCGCTTCCTTTTATTGATCAAATGCTGGAAAGGTTGTCTAAAAAGACCCATTTTTGTTTTCTTGATGGTTATTCTGGTTTCTCTCAAATTGTTGTTAAACAACAAGATCAAGAAAAAACTACTTTTACTTGCCCTTACGAAACTTATGCTTATAGACGTATGCCTTTTGGTTTATGTAATGCTCCTGCTACTTTTCAAAGATGCATGTCTGCTATCTTTCATGGTTTTTGTGAGGAAATTGTGGAAGTGTTCATGGATGATTTCTCTATCTATGGAACTTCTTTTGATAATTGTCTGCACAACATTGATAAAGTTTTGCAGCGGTGTGAAGAAACTAATCTTGTTCTTAATTGGGAGAAATGCCACTTCATGGTTAATGAAGGGATTGTCCTTGGGCACAAGGTTCCGGAAAGAGGCATAGAAGTGGATAGAGATAAAGTCGAGGCAATTGAGAAAATGCCCTGCCCAAGAGACATCAAAGGTATTCGTAGTATCCTTGGTCATGCTTGTTTCTATAGAAGGTTTATTAAAGATTTCTCTAAGATATCAAAACCCCTCACTAATCTTCTTCAAAAAGATGTACCCTTTGTTTTTGATGATGATTATAAGGAATCTTTTGAAACTCTTAAGAAGGCTTTAACTATAGCTCCTATCGTTCAACCACCTGATTGGAGTTTACCCTTTGAAATAATGTGCGATGCTAGTGATTTTGCTGTAGGTGTTGTCCTTGGGCAACAAATTGATAAAAAGCTAAACGTTATTCATTATGCTAGTAAGACTCTGGACGCTGCTCAAAGGAATTATGCTACTACCGAAAAAGAATTTCTAGCTGTCGCTTTTGCTTGTGATAAGTTTAGACCCTATATTGTAGACTCAAAAGTCACCATTCATATTGATCATGCTGCTATTAAGTACCTTATGATGAAGAAGGATGCTAATCTTAGGCTTATTAGATGGGTGCTGCTTTTACAGGAGTTTGATCTACATATTGTAGATAGGAAAGGTGCTGAAAACCCTGTAGCTGATAATTTATCTCGACTGGAAAATATCTCCTTTGACCCTATGCCTGTTAATGATAGTTTCCCAAATGAACAGTTGGCTGCGGTAGGGGTAAGGTCGCGAGGAAGCCCTTGGTACGCTGATTATGCTAACTTTATTGTCTCCAAGTATTTGCCTCCAACTTTTACAGCTCAGCAAAGAAGAAAGTTCTTTTATGATTTGAGGCATTATTTTTGGGATGACCCACACTTATATAAAGAAGGAGTGGATGGTATTATGCGAAGATGTGTTCCAGAATATGAACAAAAGGAGATATTGCGTAAATGTCATGGTAGTGCTTATGGAGGACATCATGCAGGAGATAGAACTGCGCAAAAGGTGCTGCAATCAGGTTTCTACTGGCCTACCCTTTTTAAAGATGCAAGAAAATTTGTTTTATCTTGTGATGAGTGTCAGCGTGTTGGTAATATTTCTAGACGCAATGAAATGCCTATGAACTATTCCCTAGTTATTGAACCCTTTGATTGCTAGGGATTTGACTTTATGGGTCCTTTTCCTCCCTCGAAAGGTTATACTCATATTCTCGTTGCCGTTGATTATGTTACTAAGTGGGTAGAAGCCATTCCTACGAAGAGTCTTGTGGAGACTTCTCTAAAAATGCTTAAGGATGTTATCTTTCCTAGGTTTGGAGTGCCTAGGTACCTCATGACTGATGGAGGTTCTCATTTCATTCATGGTGGTTTTAGGAAGACCCTTGCTAAATATGATGTTAATCATAGAATTGCTTTAGCTTATCACCCCAAACTAGTGGGCAAGTAGAGTTATCGAATAGAGAAATTAAATCCATTTTGCAAAAGACTGTTAATAGATCTAGAAAAAACTGGGCTAAAAAGTTGAATGATGCTTTATGGGCTTATAGGACTGCCTACAAAAACCCTATGGGGATGTCTCCTTATAAAATGGTTTATGGGAAAGCTTGTCACCTACCTTTAGAATTAGAACACAAAGCTTCAGGCGTTAAAGAACTCAATAGAGATTGTAAGCTTGCTGGTGAAAAAAGATTATTTGACTTAAGTTCTTTAGATGAATGGAGGAGTGAAGCCTATGAGAATGCTAGGCTCTTTAAGAAAAAGTTAAAAGATGGCATGACAAGCGAATACTTAAGAGAGAATTTCATGTTGGTGAGAAAGTTCTATTGTATAGGTCTCGTCTCAGATTTTTTGCAGGAAAACTACTATCAAAATGGGAAGGACCTTTCGTTATTGAAGAAGTGTATCGTTCGGGAGCAATAAAAAATTCTTCTTTAAAAGATAATACTACACAAGTAGTGAATGGGCAGCGACTCAAGCACTATATTGCTGGAGATTCCTACAATGAAGATGTTGATGCCTTTCAAGTTATAACTCTAGAAAAATTTATCAAGGACCAAATTCAGAGACCTGTAGACTCCGTTTTTGAATAGGTAATAGTTCTGGTAAGAAAAGTTCCGCGAAAGATCTGTCTAGTTATATTTTTGCAGTTTTTAGCCAATAAGGAAAGTTACGAAGCGAAAGAGGGACGGAAACGGAGCCAGGGTGGCTCACACCACCCTGTGGCGCGGGCCCACCCCTGGTCGCGCCACCAGGTGGTGTGTCCACCTCGGCCTCCATCTCTGACCCGTTTTCTCCCAGTACCTTCCTTTTGTTGTGAAACTTCGTAATATATAACCCCCCGGATCTCCCGAGGTTCGTATATTGTGTTTTCATCGTGTTTTCGTTTCGATCTGTTTCTGACAGGTAGAGTCCCAGATTTGGAGTCACGGTGTCTTCCTCTGGATCAGCCAAAGAAGATTCCTTGGAGGATATCATCAACCCATACATGAGAGAGTTGACGATTCATCCCAAGGAGTTGTTGCTTGAAGACGGGGAGGTCCTGATAAAAGAGGTTCAAGGCCCAAAAGGTGAAGGAAGTCTGGAGGATAGGATGGAAGCACTGGAGCAAGCAGTCTTTAGGTACAAGAAGATGGTGAAACACGAAGTGGATATCATCCACAAGATTTGCTCCGAACTCATCGCCGAGCACCAAAAAGAGACTGCTGAGCTCAAGGATGAAGTCCTCTCACTCCGCCAAACAACCAACGAACTGCAAGCACAGCTCTACGACGTTCAAAATCAAAACTGTGAGTATGAGGTTAGGTTCAAACACATAAGTGCTGCTGCAAGTTTCAGGATGTTGGAGACCACGATGTCCTTTGTTGATGGGGAGCCCTTGCCCTAGAAATCGGACGATGATGAGAGGATACCACCACCACCGAAGGAGTAATTCGTCATCAGGTTTGGCATCCCCTTGGTTTGTTCCAAGCTTGGGGAGTGCCACGGTATCACATCACTATCTTCTATCTTTTTACCTTTTTAGTAGATTCATATCATGAATAGAGAAGTTATCATGTAGGATGGTTTGCATTTTGGAAGTGTCCCCTCTCCCGTTAGATATGTATCCCTTGGTGTGAGTTGCCGTTATGGAATATTAATGAGAAGTTCTATCATTTACTCTTTTGCATACCTTATATTAGTTTTCAACTCGTGGTTATATGATTGATCTTGTTGTTAGTATTGGTATCACTTTGGGATCATCGAGTTAATCTAGTTGGTTTTGGCAAACCTGGCTCGGTCAGTAGCAACACTATTTTTGAGAGTTGAATGAAAAAGATAAAAGTACTCTAAAAAAATATAATTTCATCATCTTTCTTTCTTGATTTGCTCATAAGTTTAGTATTCTCTAGTTAAGATCTTTTGTGCTTCCAAGGAAGATTGCATGTTTGTCTTTATCACCTGTATGTTTGTTTGTTTACTTCAACTATTATACTTGCTACCCAGCCTTGCTAGCCAAAAACCTATACCGAGAGGGAATTCTTCTCGTGCATCCAATCCTTAAACCAAAACCTCTGCCATTTGTGTCCACCATACCTACCTATTAGCACTATTGCTATTGCAAGTAAATTCCTGTTTTTATCTACCTTCCAAATTAAACTTGTTATGTGAAAATTAGTGATTAAACCTCTCACGAACTTGATGGCACACCTTATTTTCTTGCATTTAATAAACTTGAACCATTGGGTCCTTCTTTGTTGCGTATATGCTTGCGCTTTATGAGTTGAAGTTAGCAGAACCATGTATCATGGGGAAAGCTTTCAACGCTGCATTGGTACTTTGTACCTAGTTGATATCATGATTCTTTTGCCTATGGATCCCGGTGGTGTGAAATAAAAGGGGAACTTGTAAGATCATGGATTTTATATGTGTGTTAGAGAAACGCCTGGGCTGCTAGCCTAAGCCATGCCTAATCATGGTGGAAACTTGCAGCATGACTGTAGTGAGCATTCTATGAAGCATCCTCAATAAAAACCTATGCAAATAGCAAATAAAAAGATCGCTGAGATGCTCACTGTTTGCTCGCCTTGTCATTTTGATTATGGGATAGCTCCTGTGTCATGTGCAAGGGGTACCCGTTTGGTGGTTCTCTATGATACGCATGTATTTACAATAACAAGAGCTTACTCGTGACTGAAGTTGAGTAATATGAGGTTCGGTCTTCGTAAGTAAGGGGCATGAGACTTTAATTTATAACTTGTCAAGCATATCCTCTTAGTTGTGTCACTTTAACCTTAATCACCAAAAGATACCTATGATAGGGGCAATGAGAGCTGAAAGCTAATAAGTATCATAATTTTTGGGAGCTCTTTATGAAACTTGAAATCCCTGCTTCCCTTTGCGAATGGCATTTCTTTTACTTTTTAGTTGAGTCAGTAAACCTATTCCCTTCTATCTCAGCAAGTAGTTTGAGTTGTTGTGTTTCATTCATTCATATGATGATTTATTCAATCATGTTTCTTATGTTCCTTGTTTTGCACATTGCTCTTATCTTGGTGATTACTACTTTGAAAGCTATCATTGAAAATCAGTTATTTGTGAACTCCAGTAAATTATCAACTATTCTTCGACCAAGAGCTAAGTTTGCCATTACCAAATAGGATTCACTTTATGTATCTTTATTGTGCTTCCTTTACTTATTGCAAGTTAAGTTATATAATAATAAGTTGTTTTCTACTATGATCTAGGTATTGATGAAGGACTCTGCTACTGCGCGGCGCCGCATATTCGTCGCGTCGCGCGGCGCCTCCGAAGCACGCGTGTTCTCCTACTTGTTGTGGCCATGCAAAAAGCTGTCACAAAGAAAAGTCCCAAGGCTAGGGTGTTGTAGCCTTACCTCTAGTCATGTCCTATAAAAATGTCAATCATATATTTTTACCGCCTATGGACGTCCACTAGTGAATCTCTCAAATCACTGTAGAAGCTCTCATTATATTATGAGTATATTTTATCACACTCGTGTCTCAACGTACCATGAAGGTGGTGGAAGAGTACAAGTGTTACTAGTTTCCAAATCAACTAGGAGCTAGTGAAGAGATTTATTACTAGATCAAAGCTACAGTATCAAATTAATACTTGCCTGATATTGCCAAATAAATTATTGCTAATTGCCAGATATTTAAGCATAGGTGCAGCATTCGAGGATTAGTTTGCCATGTTCAATTGTTATTTAATTGCCACGTTAATTAGTTTCTAATTACCAGATTAATTACGTCTAATTGGATGAAGATCACCACATTACGTGATTGTCCGATTAGCAGGTTATTACTTAGCCTGATTACCACTTAACAAATACCATGTTATCACGAAGCAATTGCCAGGTTATCACTTTGCAATTGACAAAATCCAGACGTACACTCATCCAAGTTAATTAACATATTAACAATTACCAGATTATCACTTCTCAATTACGAGATTATCACTTAGCAAACTGTCCTAGAATAGAACTCATCCAGATTAATTACCCTTTATCCTGATATAACAATTATCAGATTAGCACCTAGTAACCGCCAGGCTATCGCTTAGCTATTGCCAGGTTATCAAAATCTAGACATGGATTCCTCCCTGATTAATTAATCATGCAAATAATTACCCGATTAAAACTTATTAACTGCCAGGTTATTACTAAACAACTGCCAAATTAAAAAAAGAAACCGCAGCCCCAAAAAATTGCAGTCGGCGTGTGAGACGATCTTGTATCACACTGCACCAGCTATCAATTTCAACAGGATAAACTCCAGAAAAACTTGAACAACAAATGAAAACACATCAGTACATCACGGACGTCACCTCTGCTGGCATCAGAAAGACCGATTTGGGGTTGGGGGAAGAAAACTCTCCTAGCTCGATGAAAACCTCCTCTGCGCCTACATGTATCCATGTACTTGGCGGCATCCTTCCTATGGCGTGCCGGCAGCGAGCGGCGGCCTTCCCCCGACGCGAGCTCTGAGGCGGCGGCGGCCTCTGCTGCTGCATGCTCAGCGGCACGCGTCGACCTTTCCCGATGTGATTTTGCGGCGGTGGCAGCCTCCCCTGCTGCTTTGCTCGGCGGCGCGCTACGACCCTCCCTGATGGAAGCTCTGCGGCAGCTGCAGCCTACCATCTACGTGCTCGGCAGCGCGCTACGACCTTCCATGATGCGAGATCCATGGCGGCCTCCCCTGATTTGTGCTCTCTGGTCGGCTCCCAGCTGCGTGCTTGACGTCGGTGGAAGCCTACTGCTCCTGCTCGTCGGAGGAAGCTTGGCAGAGCCCTCCATGCGCAGCGCCACGCTCATCGGCAGGGCCCAAAGCAGCCTTCCCATGCGACACAAAGACGCTTGCTCATCGGGACAGCCGCCTGCCTTTAAGAGAGAGAGAGAGAGAGAGAGAGAGAGAGAGAGAGAGAGAGAGAACAAGTGGTCAGGAGGAAGCCGTCAGGGGATAAGAGGAAGGGATAAGGATGAGTGGTTCACACCGTGTGGATGCCCTTTTTCGAATCACGACGCCCCATCGCACGAGGGAGCAAACGCGCGGCGCCTCTCCTTAGATTTTTCCATTGATGAATGTGATGCTTCTTGTCCGTATTCTTTTATCGACTCTTTACTCCATAAACCTGAGGTCATGTTTATTGAGCTCAGTTTCGCTTGGGGACAAGCGAAGTCTAAGCTTGGGGAGAGTTGATACGTCCATTTTTCATCACTATTCTATATCATAATTCACTATTATTCATTGATATATTTTATATTAAGAGATGATACTTATGTAATTTCACCTGTTTTTGCATGGTTGATGAAGCATGGACCGCTGCAGTCAGGATTCTGATGGAAAAGGTGCTGTTTGGAGGCAAAATTCGCGAAGATCAGAAAATCCACGAAAATATACAGAAAATCCTATTTTTCCAGAAGACGAAGGAATCCAGAAGGAGGAGTGGAGATGGGCCACAGGGGGGCCACACCACCCCCTGGCGCGGGCCAGCCTAGGCCGCGCCACCAGGTGGTGTGGCCTCCCTGGCCCACCTCTGGCTCTCCCCTCTGGCGTATATTATCCTCCCGAAACCCTAATACTCAAGGAGCGACCACATAAAGATTCCGTCGCCTCTGCGGGACAGAAAACACCAAGAGAGAAAGATCTCTCCAGCAGACAGAATTCTGCTGGGGGAATTCCTTTCCAGAGAGGGGAGATCGTCGCCATCAACACCACCATCAAGCTGGACTTCATCGGGATCATCATCATCACCACCATCATCTCTATCAGCACCATCATCACCACCATCATCTCGCTGTAACAATTGGGCTGAACCTTGCATAGTTCTTAGGGGAAACTTTCCTGGTGTTGATTACTCTTTGTAGTTGATGCTATTAAGTGGAACCATTGAATTATTGTTTATGTTCAGATTGTTATACATCATTATTCCATCTCTGATCATGATCCATATGTTGTCTTGTGAGTAGTTCGTTTTGTTCTTGAGGACATGGGAGAAGTTTTGTTAGTAGTGGAATTGTGTTGAGAAAAATTCAATAGTTTGATATTTAAGTTGTGGTGTACTTCTTTTAGTTGTGTCATGTGAACGTCGACTACACGACACTTCACCTATATGGGCCTAGGGGAATGCATTGTGTATTTTGGCTACTAATCATAAGGGTTGCCGGAGTGACAGAAACCTGAACCCCCATTAGGAAACCATTGCACAAGGGACGTAAGGGTCTTAGAGTTTAAAGCTGTGGTTAGGTTTCTATCTTAATTACTTTCTTGTACTTATGGATGTTTGCAAGGGATATAATCACACGTATGTATTAGTCCTAGGAAGGTCGGTACATTAGCACAGGTTCACCCACACAACACTTAGCAAGCTAAAGAAGATTAATCAACTATATGAAGCGAAAGCACTTGACAATATTCCCATATGTCCTCGAGAACGTTTGGTCATCTTAAGTAATACAACCGGCTTGTCCTTTGCTGCATAAAGAATTGGGCCACTTGCTGCATTTATTCCTACTGTCTTTTATTTACTCATACTTTATTTACTTGCATTATCAAAAACCCCTAAAAATCCATTTGCTAAGTATTTGCAGAGAATTCCTGATCCATACCACTAGCCAGCACCTTCTCCTCCTCATTGGGTTCGACACTCTTACTTATCGAAAATACTGCGATACACCCCCTATACTTGTGGGTCATCAAGGTGGTAGACTTACGAGCAAGACATGCTCGCCAAATGAACTCGATAACTAAATAACTACCATGTCAGATTAACCTTGGATTTTTATGATAATCAGATAATCATAATGTTGAGGGCAAGCCTCTAGGGTGGCCTAATCTTTCACGAATCCCACTCAAATCGATGATGGAGTGCGCGGGGGAGGGGGAGGGGAGGATGAACACGACGAACTCACGCACGAAGAACGCGATGAACACACACATGCAAAACCACGATACACACCAATAGCTCACGCCGGCAGTGACCGGTCCGGCGCAATCCCTAGGATCGGCGTCGGGCGGAGGACTCTCTCTTGAACCGGCACAGCGAGATGGGAGACTCGGTGAGATCTTGACGTCTAGGCAAAGGGACTCCGATGCCTAGGCCTTGTACAACGCGGAGGCACGATGCAAACTCTAACGAGGTTTGGGATATTTGATGCTCCTTTGTCAAAGGAGCATGAGGCAAGAACTAGTTAGATCCACAAGGGGTTTCCACTAATTCCAAATATCATGCCTAGGGTTTACAATGGAGGTGGTGGACTATATATAGGCCAACCACAAGTTCAGGGGTAATTCAGGCATTAAAGTAGAGTTCTGGGCAAAGTAGAGGGTACATGGGCCCTGAGGGCAACCGGCTCATGAGCCCATCTTTAGGCAGACAGTCCAGTCGAGTCGACTTGACGACAGTGGTGGCCGGACACTCGGGTAGTGTCCGGTAGTGTCGAATCGCATCTGAGAATGTCCGAGCCGGACGGGCTGGGTAGAACACTCTGGTGAGTCGCCACGGACATTCGGTGGCACCGGACACTCGGCTGGATTCAAAGTGACACTCCTGTAGTGTGACTTTAGGATAGGGACAACTTCATGGCTCATGGGTCGATGCGGCGGGGCTTCGTACCTGATGATGCACAGAGTAGTGGTATAAAGTAGCAAGCCATCCAAGTGTATGTCAAAGTCACAAGATGAGAGGAGCGAATTCACCTTAGCTTGAAGGAGCTTGGCTCGGGCACGGGCCATCGGTCCTCTTGGGGGACTTGGTGGTGTAGATGTAGGAGCGTCCGTAGGACGGGCTGCATCACATAATAAACTTTCAGATATATAATCCGTATTCACATGCTCCTTGTTGTAATGTATCTAGACGCCATTGTTTGGAATAAGATATCCTTACCCATCAGATTCTTATAAAATTAGACATGGATTCTTTAAAATGAGAGCTGGATCCAATGCGGAAATTATCCTATCTGTTTATACCCCTACCTCAAGTAGTTGTGGCCCCCCTCGGGTAGGATTTTTTCTGTTGATTTGATGATTTGGTCATTACATTACTTGGTAATTTAGGTGATCTAAAGTAATATCCCTAGGTTTAAAGGAAATCTGACTTAACCCCTGACCACATACACCAAAAGACATTGCCACAAAGTTCTAACTGATATTTACACAAACACAAAAATTACACAAGTAATCAATGTAGTTTTTCTTTAGAAGGTGGCATGGATGACGACATGGCCTTCTTTGGTGTCAACGGTGCTCTCGCTCTAGAGGCGAGCAATGTGGTCAACAAAGTCCATGAGGACATGGTCTAGGACGAAGATGCCATAAGGGTTGAAGGAGGCGATCTACATCATCGCTAGCCAAAACAGATGATGCGTCTTAGATCGATCGGTTGAGTTTGTATGATACATTCTTCTATTATACTACCTCATTGTCTAAAAGATGGCCTATAATGTTTTGCAAAAGTCAAAGAGTGTAAAGTTTGAGCAAGTTTCTAAAAAAACAATTAAAATCAACATAGTTAGGCACATGATGAATATATTTTCACATGATATACACATAATATTATAGTGGCTAAATTCTAACTCGATACTATTTAACTTAAGAAAAACAATATCTTCTTCTAAGAAAAACGTAGGGCGACAAATCGCGCTCCTTGGACTGGCCACTTCTCCATCTGCAAAGCCAGTTCAGTTTTGTTTTTGTTTTTTTAGGGTGAAAAGCCAGTTCAGTTCGAGCAAACATAACGAATACGGCATAGCCCACTTCATCCACAAGGCCGGCTCCCGCTCGAGCAACAAACCGATCGGTTGAGTATAACAAGGAATACGGCTAGCCCAGAATATATGGAAGGAGAGTGGCCCCAAAGTCCTAAGAGCCCACAAACGGCCCAAAACTCGGCGAGAACGGAACGGGAATCGGCAGCCGGGAGAGCACAAACAGGAGCTCTCCGTCCTCGCCCCGCCGTCTCCGGAGTTGTCCTCCTCGAGAGAGAAGATGGAGCGGAGCTACTATTGCTAGGTTGCTCGATCCTGAGTCCAGGAGAGGCGATGATGGCGTGGAGGAGACTGGCGGCGGCGGCGCATCTCCGGCTGGGCGTCCCCCCTCCGCCTACCGCCCTCGCCCGCAGCTTCACCGCCTCCTGCCGCCTCCCGCCGCCAACCCTACACGTGAGTTCCTTGCTTCTACGGCCAACTTGTTCGATTGATCGGCCTGCTATGTGCTATTTTGCTGCGCTGACGCCTTCGAGTGACTCCCCACCAGGTCTCGGCAGGGAAGCGCTGCAGGGCATTTGGTCGAGGTGTTCGAGCTCGGCCCCAGCGTTTCAAGCTCGCGCCCCCGGTCTGGGAGCTCTGCTGGCGGCGAGGGTGCCTTCCGGAGTTCGCTCGAATCTTCCAGGTAAGCCTTTAGGGGTTCAGTTGCCTTGCTTCCAGATGAAAACAGTGTGGAGGTTCTCGTTGTGTTTAGCCCAAATGCGGTTTGAAGTAGCCATGTTTTGGCCTACAGTACCAGTTGACCAGGGTTGCATTTTCTGAGTTTAACTATTGTTTTAGGTCTACTCAAGGGATTTGGGACCGGCAGCTCCGCCTTTGCTGTGATGCTTTATCCGAGAGAGGTTGCTCAGGCAGCAGGTAAATTTTTGTTCCTGACACCAGGCACAATATAAATGTTTATGTTTTTTCATCTAGTGCTCTACAGGAGAAAACGTTTAGTGTATTTTCTTGATAGCATTGTTCTTTTCCCCAGCATAGTTAGGTGGGTTGGTGTTTGGTCTGGTAATTGACCATGTATGTGACTGGGTGTAGTTATGCTGATACATGTCCTATAATCCAATTTCATTTATGTTTTTCCTCAAGAAGTTCATTGAATGTGTGACAGACTTGGTGCTAGCTACAAATAATCCAAACAAATGCCACTATTATTGTCCTAATGCTCACTTTCGGTTTGTAATTTCTGCGTTGCAGAACTACCGGTAGAGACCTCATCACCAGATAACACTCTGCTCTCACCATATATGAGACAGATGCTAAGGAAATTCTGGAATTTGGTCAGGAAGTTTCAGCTGCCTATTGGTTTGATTCTCTTGGTTGTGTACGGTTGGCGGAAACCAGTTGTTCTCGCCATCAATACTTTGCTTCTTCTCTACTCTACAAGGCCGGACCCCTATTCCATATACTTGTTTCTTCAGGAGGTTAGTTAAAATGATCATCTTATCTTATAATTAAACATATTTACGGTCACAATTTGATGGTGCTCAACATGGGATGATTGTAGCATTGTTTGAGATTTAATATGTATGCTACTCAATGTAACTAACTTAAGAGGGGATTTTCTTCATTTTTTCTTCTCATGTTATCTGATATAACTTTAACTGTTTCAGATTCATCAAGGGAAGGTGCGTCAGAATCCTACTTTGTGGAGGGATGAGGTGAGTTACGTGCTTTTGTTACCCCTAAGGGTGATACCATATGGTTGTGAACATACACCGTTTTTAAGTGCTTTCATATGGCTGTGAATACTTACCGTACGACATCACGGTTTTAAAGTGTTTTGTAGATATGTTTTGCAGTAATTCAATATTTCTACATCACAATACATGCCATTTTTAATTGTTGTGAAACTGCACTCAAGTTACCTTTTTGGCTTTTGCACAATGACATGACCCTGAAATATCCCCTAAACTTGAATATATTAAGAACATCATACACCTTTTCAATACCAGTCAGAAAGATGACCCTGTTTTGGCTTAGGTCATTTATCTCTGAATAACCCAGAATTCTGCATCAATTATATGTCTACCTTGGGTAAAAAGCAGTTTTGAACATTGTCAAGAGGTTTGTGCTTTGCAGTTTCGAGTTTTGGGTCACCCACTATATATAAATATATTATGTCATTGGACTTGTCTTGCATACTGAGGTTTGCAATTTCTTAATAGTACATACCTATAGAAAGTCATAGTAAGGTCCTCCATTGACAACATGAAAATTAAAATTTGGCCTATATTTGTGGAAGGAGAGAATATAATTTAGGTAGAAGTATGCAAAGCCTTGCGATACTTCCTTGGTTCCTAATGGAT
This sequence comes from Avena insularis, assembly GCA_023614405.1. NCBI lineage: Eukaryota > Viridiplantae > Streptophyta > Magnoliopsida > Poales > Poaceae > Avena > Avena insularis. The sequence continues at coordinate 432,781,588 of CM042693.1, read as the reverse complement.
AACTGGAAACTCTTATTCGTCCTCCATTGACAACATGAAAATTAAAAGTTGGCCTATATTTGTGGAAGGAGAGAATGTAATTTAGGTAGAAGTATGCAAAGCCTCGCGATACTTCCTTGGTTTCCTGATGGATAACTGCAAACTCTTATTCATCTATCAGATGTCTTGGCTTTGAGTCCCTTTTCTTGTATTTAAGCAGTAATTGATAATTTGTAAAATGTCCCTGTACTGATTTAGTGGAATTGCACCATCTTAAATCATACTCCCTCCGTTCCATAATATAAGATGTTTTAGCTTTTTTCTGAAACACATGTATCGAGACACCTTTTATTGTGTCGATTCACTCATTTTGCTCCGAACCTATGCACTAAAAGGCGTCTAGATACATTTGGTTTAGAAACAAGCTAAAACATCTTATATTTTGGAACGGAGGGAGTATATCACAACCACAAACCCAGTCACACAAAACTAGTCGACTGCATCTTTGAGATGTTATTCTTGTGCCTTTCTTCTCCCATAGGCTATATGCTTGCAATTCTATGCCTTCCTTTTGATGCGGTAAAAAAGAAACAAAAGAGCAATTCAACTATTTATATCATTGCAAATTAGGTAGAATTTCAGTGATATGTTTGAGCAGCTCTGTTTGTTTTGGTTGTATGTTTGAATTGCATGTTTCTAAAGTAAACAAAAATGCTTGAAATTAAGGTCACACTTCGTAAATGTTTAGCAACTCAGCATGATCCTTTTATGTGTTGAATTTTTAGTTAAACCCTTGTCCATTTATCCGCAGTTCACGCAGACAAGAAAAGTTGATACTGAAGACTACAAGTTCTTCTCTATTGGGACGGTTGAATTAAAGGACAGAACGGTGCTGCATGTCATTGGAATTCTGGGCAATTGGTGGATCTATCACGTGTCATATGCCAAGAGGCTGGAGCCGTTGTAGCATAACGTTTATGCTGAGAAGCGGGTTAATTAATAGTAAAACTCCTTTGAGCTTTGACATTTGTATTAGGTGAATTATGACTCAGAATGTTTCAAAGCACTGCTATTTCATGTAACGCTAAAATGCGTTAACATCACACATATTTCTGGAAGATCCAGCTCTTCTGGTCATCCATGGAATCTGTTTGATGGATGCATCCGTGAAGTGGTGTACGTTTGTAGTCTAAAATTATATCAGATTGAATTGCATTCTCTGAGTTGCTTTTCAGAATAGAATGAACTTATTTAAGATATAGGATCATTCAGTTGATATGTGTGATGGACATGGTATGTTGTCTTCGTCTTATTTTCTTCATTCTACACGCCAGTTCTGGAACTAGCATATTACTACATTATAATATCTGCGTTGAACAGATGTGAGAATTAGTTTTTGTTTTTGAAAATAATAGCTGAATGGGGGGCATTTTATCAGTGCCCTGCATTTGTCCCTCTCCCATCAACTTGAAGCATCTCATACTATCTTATTCCTGATCAACCTGGCTTTCCTGTGCTCCCTCTTTTGGTCAGAATCAGTAAACATCAGAATTTCCCCCTCTTGCCCATCACATATGCCGTGCCGACGGTGCTCCTTTAGTTAACCGCTGAAGTAGAATCTGGCAATTGCAGTGGCAGTGGTATGAAAGAAACCGGGGTAAAATTCTTTTTCGCCCCCTTTTGCATTTCATCATGATTCTTGACTTTTCATACCTATAAGCGTTCTCTAGCAGCAGTAAGCAAGTGTAACATGTCTGTTTCGTGGGGAGATAAAGTGGTGATAAGGAATCAGGCAAAGTAACAAAAGGAGAAAGATTACGTTTGTTCCATCTTTTCTCTAGTATTTCCAGTAATCCTACTTCTTTGCTATCTATTTAAGGACCTGATCAACTGCTAGAACACCACAACTGAAACCTCATTGCCTATCTCTTAGGCATATACACTGGTCAGGACATCGAGACCTGCTTGCGTTTGTTTGCAGGGACATGGCTGGGAGAAACATCGGAGTCGCTGTGGACTTCTCGTCATGCAGCAAAGCAGCTCTGCGATGGGCGTCGACGAACCTTACCAGGAACGGCGACCAGCTCATACTCATCCACGTCAACAGTTCCTACCAGAATGAGCAAGGAGCGATGCATCTCTGGGAACAGAGCGGTTCGCGTAAGTCCCCGATGAACTCCACTCCAGCTGTTCTTTACCTCTCGCTGTACACTGTCAAATTGTCCTCCCTTCTGAAGTTTCTTTTCTCGTTTGGATTTTCAGCGCTCATCCCTCTGGTGGAGTTCTCAGACCCCCATGTCACCAAGACGTACGGTCTGTCGCCAGACAAGGAGACACTGGAGATCCTGGCTCAAGTGGCACATCAGCGAGGGGTACCGGTTCTCCATCTCCCCTTTGCAGAACTTCGTTGCACTGATTTAAACTAATCCTGATCAAATTCATCTGTTAGCTGTTGACTTTGTCGTCCAAATTACGTACATGACTGTAGGTTGAAGTCTTTGCAAAGGTATTCTACGGCGACCCGACGAAGAAGGTGTGCGAGGCAGTCGACCTGGTTCCCCTCAGCTGCCTTGTTATCGGAAGCAGAGGTCTGAGCACGCTCAAGAGGTATGTATACACGCGGCTTCAGCTTTCTGGTCTTAAAACTCCCTCCTCCTGTGATCGTGTTCGACATTTAGGGCATGTTCAGCTCATAGACGAACTTTGGCGAGCTTGCGGTTGATGCACTTGTCTGATGGCATTGATTCTACCTATGAATACTGTACTAGTAGTTCTTTGTTTGGAGTTTAATGTGGTTATCCTTGTTTCCTGGCGGCAGGGCGCTGATGGGGAGCGTCAGCACCTATGTTGTGAATCATGCGGCTTGCCCAGTCACGGTTGTGAAGGAGAACATGTAGCAGCAGCTTGCGGCAGATGATCGGATTGTCGTACCGTCTGCAATCTCAGACGACGATACCGCCTACAAGAACAATACTAACGTCTATGCAACAGCACAGACGACAGTAATATCACAATAAAAAGTTTGCTTGGCATGCACTCCTATATTGTTCGGTATCTCGAGAGATCACACGCTTGATCTAAGCATCCATTGCTATCCGTGTGTGTGTGGTGGTGATAGTGGTGTGTGCGGTCTCGTGCCGGTTTATCTTTTAATAAAGAAAATACTATTAACATCGCGAAGATATCAATTACATGCAACCTCTGCAGCAACAAGATACCAAAGACATCAAAGATGCACATAACCAAAAAAAGACTCTGCCACGGTGATCAATCACTCGCAACATAAACACTCTAATCACCACAAAAACAACACCCTGAGTACAAAAGAGGTTCTTTGAAATTAACGCATCTAAAAAGGAAACAATGCACAAGTCCAATAAAAAATCTTAGGTTTTCACCCTCAAGAAAATTTGAGTTTTCAAAACAATGCCTTCGACAAGATCATTGCTAGGTACAACCAATAGATCTTAGGTTTTCACCCTAAAAATCCTGACTCTGTACTCGAGGAACACTACCAAAAGTGAAGTCACCCAGTACTATCGCCCCTACTTGCCAAGGTCCCTGCTGCAAAACACCAATCACCAGGCTTACAAGGCACGGCGTGTGCGGTTTGGACATGAAAAATGTCGCAGCCAAGCCCGCACGGTAGCCCATGAAGTAGTGTCTTCATCGCATCCACGAGCTCGCCTTCGTTGTTGCCTTCTGGTCTTCAAATCATAACCGTCTTGACATTCTCTGCCTCTGCCATCACCATGGAAGATAGCATCTTCGACATGTCCCGTGGTGTCAGTTGAAAGCGGAGCTTCGCAACACGACCCCTGGAAACCCAACATGGTGATGTTTGTGGACGCGCCTGACAAGATCTCCACTATAGTGTTTAGGAGCACTTTGCCAATCCTTGAAGACCATCTTGGAGAAATTTGGAACTCATCGACTCGGAGGCAACCGGCATCCACAAAACAGTGAGTTGATGAAAAAGGACCGCTAGGGCCGCCCTACCTCCTTTATTGTGTCAAAGGGGACGACGAGGGAGAGAAGCTCTAGCGATCACCCATCTACCACGCCGGGGAGAACGACAATGTCCCAAGAGGAGGCCAACAGTAGACACTGGTGCAGGCCGACCCTAGCCTTAACCTTCGTTGTTGACCGACGCCGTCCCAACACGCAGCCCAACACATGAGCACAACCCAAGCCTCCATGCTCCAACGACATGGACAGGGTCGCTCGAGCCCTCGCCACATATCGTTGAAGCCCGTCTCCCCCAAACCGCCTTCGGCAGATGGGGCACCGCCGCTGCAGCCGCCCTGTCACGAGGTCTTCTCGCGGTAGATAGGGTTTGCACCCGGTGCCGCCCTGGCATGCGACACGGGAGGCTCTCGCGTGGCTGATAGTGATAGGAGTTGATTTATGCACAACTGCTTTGTATTCTGGCAGAAAGATCAAAGGAACTGTGAATGGTAATTATGCTTGTAAGGTTACCTGAATGTTATGCTAGAAAATTGCCTAAAACCTCATAGCATACCGTGGAATTCGACTGTGAAGAGTGATTTGCCGCTTGTCATCTTAGTCGTCCATCACTTGATCGTGCGGTGGATGGAGATCGTCGAGTCAAGCCAAATAGATGCCGCTTCGTCACCGACGGCCGACGGGATCAACCTCGGCGGTGTTTCCGTTCGATGGGCACATGAACGCAGCCAAGTCCGGCGGCCGCATGGTCGCTTGGAGGCACGGCGGCGCGGTCGCTTCCCGCGGCGCCGCCTCCGCCGTGTCAGCGTCCACCCCCGCGACGCCTCAGCACATCTCCCACTACCTCGCGCACACCCCAAGAGTGACCTGGGAGGCGCTCTCCGCCTCGTTCCCCTCAGCCGCCACCGCAGAGCACGACGGTCACGTAGACGCCGTGCTCCTCTCCCTCGCCAGGATCCCCAACTCCTCCTCCTCATCCGCCGAGACCATCGCCAAGAACGCGCGCAGCTTCTTCCACTGGTCCGCCGCCAACTCCTCCTCGTCCCCCCACTCGCTCCGCTCCTACTGCCTACTCGTCCACCTCCTCTCCCGCGCGGCCCTCATCCCGCACGCCTCCGTCCTCCTCCAGTCGGCCATCACCAGGCACTCCTCCTCGCCCGCTTCGCATTTCCTGGACGCCTTCTTCGCCGCCTACGAGGACAGCGGCACCGCCGCGACGACCCGAGGCCTCCACCTCCTGGTGCACGCCTACGCGGAGCTCCGACTCCCGGAGGAGGCCCTCGAGGCCTGCCGCTACCTGGCCCTCCGCGGCGTGACCCCCTCGCTCTCCGCCTTCAACGCCGTGCTGCATGCGGCGCAGCCCGGCAGGTTCAGGGTCGCCTGGGAGGTGTTCGAGCTAATGACGCTTAAGCGAGTTTATGCCAACCAGGCCACCGTAGAGCTTGTCATTGGCGTGCTGAGCAGGGAGGGCGCGCTCGCCAGGACGGCAGCTCTCGTGGAGAGGATCCATGGCAAGAAGTGCTCGCCGGGCATTGTGGCGCACGTCGCGCTAGCGCTGTGGATCTTCGAGGAGGGGAGGACCGATCAGGGGATCTTGCTTCTCAGGAGGATGCTGCAGAGGAACATTGTGTTTGACGACATTGCCTATTCACTGATCGTGCATGCTTATTGCCATATAGGTGAGCTGGAGTCGGCACACGAGCAATGGGACGACATGGTCCGCCGAGGCTGTCACCCAAACGCATTCGTGTATACCTGCCTCATCGGAGCCCATTGCCGCGGAGGCAGTGTCAGTGAGGCTATACAGTTTCTGCAAGAAATGCTGTCCAAGAAGCTCAAGCCGTATGATGCTACCTACAGTCACCTCATCACCGGCTGTTTTAAACAAGAGAGGGCAGAGGAGGGCTCAGAGTACTTTGACAAGATGCTCCATGAAGGCCTTGTGCCAGATATTGGCACTTGCAATGATATCTTGGAGGCGCTCTGTGGCGCAGGAGAGGTCACTAAAGCGAACAAGTTGGTAACGGCAATTATCGACAAAGGAATTGTTCCTGGTTGGGATACATACTGTAGGCTCGTTGACGGGTACAGCAAGGTTGGTGATGCGCAAGGTATTGTCAAGATTTACTATGAGATGGAGCACAGGGGGCTCAACCATTGCGTTGAAGTTTTTACCTGCCTGGTCAGGGGTCTATGCCAGTGTGGGAATCCGAAAGAAGCTGAGAAGTTTCTGTCTGTGATGGAAAGAAAATCGCTGGTTCTGACTAGTGACATATACGATACCCTGATCAGCAGTTACTGTGAGAAGGGTAACACTAAGAGGGCACTTTTGATATATGACAAGATGATTACACAGTACGAGAAGCTAATCCCCTCCGCGGATACTTTTATGATGTTGGTGAGAAGAGTCATCAAAACAAAGACTTCGTGCTGCCCTAATACCTGATCTCAGTCAGATTGTTGTGGTTGATGGGAGAAAAGATAGAGGGGATTAAAGGATATATATGCGAAGGTAAAGGAGTGCAAGCTCTGAGCATCGCAGGGTTCAGGACTTCCTGCGGTTGTGGCGGTTGATTAGTTCGGCCAATGTGATTCTAGAACCTGCGGTGGATGACCTTATCAGTTGGAGGTTCTCTGCAACCGGGATGTACACTACCAGATATGCGTGCAAGATGCACTTCCAAGGGGGAATTCGAACCAGTTGCAAGCCTCCAATTTGGACGATCTGGGCTCCTAACAACTGCGTTGTGGCTGGCCAAATGCCTCCTTCAGTCCTTCTGCATCTGGGAGCTCGAAACTGCTGACCAGCTTTTTGTTGGCTGCTCCACCGTACACGGCTTCTGTGCGGTTCTGTCCTCATGGCCTAGGTGCAGTTCGCCGCTTCCTCCCAACCAGCCTCCTAGACAGTGTGCATTGAGGATGTTTGGAGTCACATCATTAAGATGGATGGCTGTTGTCGGAGCGAAAATCGCCGAATTTTCTAGGACCAGTAGAAGTCAGTGCAAAATCTGTCGCGAGATATGTCTTGAGAGAATAGGCGGTTCAATTAAAACTGACGAGGGCAAAAGGCCCAAAAGCCACTGTTTTGAGGAATCCCCTCGATCCAATGCTGTTTTCCATGCAACTATTTCTGATTCTTTTCCTTTTTGACCTTACGATCAGAGTGCGTCTCGTTACCTGCTTAAAAAGCAATGAAAAGCCAGCATTTGCCGGGTTCTTTCGGGGAAAAGAAAGGTAAACAATGAGAATGTTGTTACTATGCAATATACCATTTGTCTGAATATTGCACTCATTGTACTTTACCAGGCAATGGTCATGATCGTAGGCTATCCAACAACGAATTTGTATGGCAACGCATGCTGGAGGCTTCTGAAAATAAAGACATGCGAGGAAAATTGATGGCCTCCCTTTGCTTCAAAACTAAGGTTTTAGTCCTCTATTTGCTGGTCGCCAAAGACGAGAGCTTTGCCTTTGAAAGTGCCAGTACCATAGGGTGGCCGGGCCAGCCGAGCCTCTCTGAAAATGTAGTAAGGAAATTTTCATTTCTGAACATCGCCGAAACGATTTTAACCTAATCTCACATGAATAACTACCTGGGTACAGGTACAGCATAGACTCGACAGGAATATTTGCGTTGTTGCCAGAGATAAAAAAGATGTACTTGAGGCGGAGCCAAAATTTGACCATTAGGGATGCGAGAAAAAACGATAGTCCACCATGGTCCATGCGCGTGTCCGCTTCAGTTTCCCGTGTCCTAGGCTGATGCGCGCCTCGTACATCCCGTTTCCTGCATGCCTATTAACTATCTAGATTCGAGAACTAATTCCGGGTTTGATCCATACGAGAAACTAATTCGGAATCTCACCCTGGACTGAGGCTATTTTAAATAGAACCGAAGTTGTATCTGCGGAAGCCAGTACAATAGAAAACTGAACCGAAGGAGGTTGGCTCCATGTAAAATGGCGCCAATGTCGTCTCCATGTGAAATGGCGCTGACCTTCCTAGGCTGCCCCCTGTTGTCTCGTGTTGGTGTCGACCTGTATAACTTCGGCTCCGTTTAAAATGATGCCGACCCTAGGGATCAGATACCAAATTAGTTCTTCACAGTTACAGGGATCAGACGCAGAATTATTTATAGAATTTGGGCAAATTTGTCAAAAAATACCACGGATGCTGACGGACGTTCACGCTATTCACTGGACAGTCCACCTGACTAGGCGGCCAGATTAGGCCGGTGATCTTATCACATCTGACCATTGTGTGTTGTGAGTCAGTACTACTAAATTTTGTTGGGACCCGACCATCTAACTAAGGAGCCTGCAGATAAACATGGGCGGAACCAGGATTTGACCTTGAGGGGACGAAGAAAATATCGAACACACATGGAACATAGATGTGTTAAAAGTCTTTTTTGTTGACAGTGTTTACACTAGGATAAAAAAGTTATATAAATATATATTTAATTAATGAAAAATAATATCTCTATGGTGAGACTGGTTCAAAGATAAGACACGGGGAGTCAAATCAGTGTGTTACGAAACCTGATAAATCAATTGCCTCATAAGAAAAGGCACAGACTAATAACTAACCAGATTAGAAGGTTGTAGCCTGTACTCGATGTCATATAAACAATACAAATTGTGTAACTAGATGCGGTTGTAATTTGTGTATCCTGATGTAAATTTAGAAATTAGAGCCGGTTGTTTTAGAAAGCATCTCTGCCTTTCCTGAAAAAGGCGTGACCTTTGGTCTCTTTTGCCAGGCGAACTAAAGCAAGAGAAGCACCGGGCTGTGTGGAGGTGGAAGGCCTACGGGTCGTCAACTTCTTTTCTCGAATGATTTATGAAAAAATCTAAGATGATATACATACAGGGATCTATGGTTTGTTGGACTCAATTGCACAACCCCACACCACGGTTGGCATGCGTCGACCAGCATGATCACATGATCAACGGAGAGCCAGAGCAAATAGTACCATGGCAGTGCTGGCGGATGGCGATCGTCGACAGATGCCCTAACAACGGGATGCTTGGATCAACTGTGAGTCTATGGATAGATGGACAATTTTTTTACCCGCCGTATGGACTGTTGGTGTAGGAAAAAAGAACATACACAACTACATATTTAAAATTGGGCATATGCGCCATCTCTCCAATTTGGATTCCAAAGATTGCTGCACAAGTTTCTAGCTACTAATCGAGCAATTATATACGTCCATCGTACTTGCCTGATGAGTTGAAGGGGGCGAATGGTTGGGGTTGTGTAGCCCCTTCTCGCCCCCGGCTTCGCCCCTGCAGATAAATACATACGTTACCTGATTGGCAAAAGCAATTGGGGGTGGTTGATTCATAGGGAGGTTTGTCCCCCTCTCGCCGCCCCCATGGCGATGGTCGTTGCCAGGAGCATCTATATCTGGATGTGCACACATACACAAAGGCATGATGTAATATGAAATGGGTTGAATGGTGGAGGGTTTTCTTTGTGCAAGGACTATTTTACTTGATTTGTGATAAGTAAAATACTTAAAAGCATAAAGCATCTTTAGGTGGAGATGCATCGAACATTGACCATATATAACTTTAAAAAACATCATACTCTTGTATGAAAAGTTTTAGGTAATATTGTAATATTAACGAAATAAGAAAAATATAAATACACTAGTGGAGAATGGGCGTTTAGTCCCGGCCCGTAAGAGCCCTTAGTCTCGATTCTGGTACCGGGACTGGAGAGGCGGGACTAAAGACTAATCCCGGCCCGCTTACCAGCCGGGACCAATAGGCGTCCACGTGGCCACCCCTGCGCGCGCTAGGTGCCCCCTTTAGTCTCGGTTCCTATTACAAACCGGGACTAATGTTTCTCTGCCGCGGCAGAGTTTTGGGTCCTTTCTCTACCGCGGCAGAGAATTTATTTTGTTTTATTTTATTTACTTCTTTTTTCATTTCAAAATAGTTTTCTACGCTACCACATATCATACACGTTCATGGATATATAAGATAACTTGTTTTAGGATCGAGCATACAAATATATACATGATAGTTACATGGAGACATCACAGTTACCGGGACTAGAGCTCGTCTATTCAATTACACGGTCGGGGATCATCGGTAGAGCCTATTCACACTAAATTCTCCGGCGTCATCTATCATCTCGTTTATCAAAAATCCTGCCAGTTCTTTAGCAATTCCTAGTACGCGTTGCTCTGGTAGAAGCTGATCCCGCATTCTATCGAACTATATAAGAAAGGGAGATCAATATGAATACCAATTATGATAACAAAAAGTGACGGTAATAAAAATAATGTTGTGAATGTATTGCTTACATCGACTTTATAATTTTTGTGCTCAGTGGTAAACGTGTGAATGAACTCGCAAACGTAGAATCCACATAGATTCGTCCTGGGTGGCTACCTAGCGCACTTTACGAGAATAGAGTTTAATCAAAATAATAATCTAGCATCATAATTGTATTGAAACTAGAAGTAAAGAGATGTTTGTACTACTTACCGAGACCGGCTTAAACGTCAGCTTCTCATTAAAGTGACCCATAACCGCACTCTTGAACTGGTTCCAAACCCTGCCCAGTAAAGAAAATAAATGAGTTATTTATTACGTGATATTTCAGGAAATCAACGAAAGCGACCGATGTAGCACGAAAATTACCTCTAGAGAGTGTGTCCTGCATGTCCCTAAACTGTTCCAGGGGTCTTTTTAATGGGTCCATGACTTCAACTCTTCCCTTATCAAGTTAAATGTTCAGCAGAATCTAGTGGAATCTGCACATGTTTATATATACATCAGTAACTCATCAATTACACTTAATATCGAGTAAGCAAAAGTGAATGTGTACAACAGAGTAAGACCCTCACTTGAAATTGTAAGGAAACAGTATGTGGTCATAGAAATTTTGCTCCATTAGAAACCTTAGAAGGTTTTCCTCCGTCTCCTTGGGTTTATCCGTTAGCATCTTTTTATGTATTTTATCTGGGTCAATGAACCCAACACTAAAGAGTGACCTTCTTTTACATTTATGGATCTTCATTCTGCATAATAATAAAGTACAAAAGGATATAATGAGGATAATTACATGCAATGAACCGAACAACTGAAAAACTGAACAACTTATATGTAGACAATGAATTCAACAAATTACAGACAATAGCAACTCATGATAGATTTGTCGAGGACGTCGAAATTGTATAACTGGAAGAGTTCTAAAAACTCAACATGGACCTCTTCGACTCAGAAGTAGTAGTCATGTGGTACTTTTGCCATGATCATTATTCTCTCCTCCTTTGCGGCTTTCAAGTACCAGTTATGTAAACTCCACATTTGTGTTGGCATTTGTTGCAACCTCTCTTGGGTGACCAACGACATCCCTGGGACATATTGAGGGACTACATCAGCCTTGGGTAACTTGTCGTCCTGCGAACCTAGCAATTCCTCAACATTCACATTCATAGCGGTCGCAAGCTTCACAGCTTCTTCCATATCCTGCTAGGGAATGTCAGAGGATGCCACCCTGAGGGGTGGGTCGATTTTTTGGCCTGTTTCCCAAGCTGGGGGACATCCTTTCTTTTCTCGATTGCACTTTGACTTAATGATTTGCTCCCGCTTGCACTTTTACTTGATTTGCTCTTCTTCACTTTCTTTTGAAGTGTGCGTAGATAGTCATCTGGCTTATGGTGCAAGTCGTATTGCAATTTTGTGTTTAGAAAAGCAAATGCATATGCTTTTTGCTTCTCGGTGTATACCGGGGCGGGCTCATGTTTCTTCTTTTGAAGCTGCGCAACACATTCAGCCTTTGAGATCGCTGCGCTTTCCTCTTTAATACGATCGTAAGGTCTGATGGGAAGATTCTTATGAGGTACTTTTGGGAGGGGCGACATTTGTCGTTTTGGGCTACTGCGTCATTTAGTACTCATCGATGGAGCACGCTTCCTCTTACTGTCCTTAGTGGGCGGCGAAGACGGCGGACCCTGCGGCAGAGATCGAGATGGACTCGCGTTGTGGTGGTCGTAGTCATGGGGTGGGCTTCTTGGAGGTGATGGAGGTGAAGGTGACATGCGATGACTCAGAGGCGGTGTTGGCCTTGGCGCTAAGCCTGGAAGCTTGATGTTGTTCTTGTCCCATAGAATGATACCACCCAATACTAATCCGAGTGTCCTATCACCTTTAGGTCTAGGAATGTCAAGCTCCATTGAGTCCCACCTTGTTGCGATTTCATCCACCCCTACTTTAGCATAGCCAGCTGGAATCTCACGGCCATGCCAGCGTGCAACAGGTGGACAAGGTAAAGCACATCCGACTGCCACCTTGATGGATAGGTTCTTCACCTTCTGATGGAGCTCACAAGATGTATGTTCCTTGATTCCATCCACGGGGTAGCCAAGACCACCATCTACCATCCGTGCATTGTCAGACGGGACCTCCGATTCAGCCACGCTGCTTCTTCGCTGAGATGGGATGGCAGTAATATCGAGTGCAGGATCTTGCAGGCGCGCTACTCCTCGAAGTTCGCCAATCTGTTGCTGATGCTTTTGAAGTGTTCCTAGCAACTCGTTAAACCTGTCTCCCTCCTCCTCCTCCTGTCGTCGCCTCTTTGCTCTCTCTCGGCTCCTATAAGTATCTCTGTCTTTGGGAAACCCCATCTCCCATGTATAACTAGGGCCAAGGCCTCGTACTCATCCTCTGTGTTCATCATTCTCGAGGACCTTTGTCAGCAAGTCTTTCTCTCTATCAGGACAGAACTTTGTTGTCCCCTCTTTAATTTCCTTCACCACTCTCTGCCATGTCTCCCGGGGTATCCTAATCCCGTCACTACAAATAAGGTCCCCTGTATTTTCTTCATACTCACTCCCATGCCCAAGGAACCAATTTCTTGCCCTCAAATCCCATTCTTCGTGTATTGGTTCTGGAGTGATCCCTTTAGCAAGCAGCTCATTCTATTTAGCATCCCACTTTGGCATGGCAGTCGCATAGCCCCTAGCCCTAGGTGATGGTGATATTTCTTCTTCGCGGCATTGAACTTGTTTTTTCTGACTTTTCCTTAGCAGCTTCTGACTCCTTGTACTTAACAAATGCATCCCAGTTAGCTTGCTGCTTTGTTAGATAGGCTTCAAATTTAGGAGGAGTCTTCTTCTTCTGATACTTTTGCCATAATGATTTCTTCCAGTTCTTGAATAGTTCGGCCATCTTCGTAAGAGTCCACAGCTTGACTTTCTTCCTCAATGCAGCTGTGTCGGCATCATCCTCAAATTCTGGCAGGGTGAAATGTGTCATGAGGTCATTCCAAAGACCCTCTTTGTACCTGTCGGCAACATACTCACCCTCTTCCGCCCCTTTTGTCCTATTCCACTCTCAAACGGTGATCGGGATGTGATCCCTAACCATAACTCCGCATTATTGTACAAATACACTTTTAGCCTTTTCGGGTTCCAATGGTTCACCCCGTGGTGATACCAGCGTAATTGTATAACGCGTAGATGCGTCCAACTTTTTGGCCAGGCCTCGTTTGGAATATTTTTGGCTCGATGTGGAGGCCTAAGAGAATAATCATTCGTCAATTTATATATATACAACTCAATTAATGCATCTACTGATCATTGGACTTCATATATATACCTCGCCGGACTTAGTTCAGGGTCCATCGGAGTCGTCGGCTTCTCCATCATCAGATCCATCGGCTTCTCCCTGATCATTTCGGTCGACCTCCTCACCCTCACCGGAGGGGTTCAGATATATCGATGTATATTCGGGTGGATGAACATGGGCGGCGTCGTTGATCATATTCTCGAGAATTTCTTCTTGTTCTAGGTCTCTGCGGATTGGACTAGGTGGATCATAGTTTCATGCAAAATGCACACAATATAAAATGATACTAAATAATAATATGTACACCTAATTTGCTACAATAATACTAAACAATAGAAAAATTCTAGTCCGTGAGCAGCACCACCCTAACCCTAAGTCCGGGGGCCCGTGATCACTACCACCCTAACCCTAAGTCCCGGGTCCCGCTAGCATTACCATCCTAACCCTAAGTCCTGGGCCCACGAGCACCAGCACCCTAACCCTAAGTCCGGGGGCCCGCGAGCACTACCACCCTAACCCAAAGTCCGGGGGCCCGCGAGCAATACCACCCTAACCCTAAGTCCGGGGGCCTGCGAGCACTACCACCCTAACCCTAAATCCGAGGGCCCGCGATCACTACCACCCTAACCCTAAGTCTAGGGCCCGCGAGCACTACCACCCTAACCCTAAGTCTGGGGGCCCACAAGCACCACCACCCTAACCCTAAGTTTGGGGGCCCACGAGAACTACCACCCTAACCCTAAGTCTGGGGGCCCATAAGCACTACCACCCTAACCCTAAGTCCGGAGGCCCGTGAGCACTACCACCCTAACCCTAAGTCTTGGGGGCCTACGATCACTACCACCCTAACCCTAAGTCCGGGGGCCCGCGAGCACTACCACCCTAACCCTAAGTCCGGGGGCCTGCGAGCACCACCAGCCTAACCCTAAGTCCGGGGGGCCATGAGCACTACCACCCTAACCCTAAGTCCGGGGGCCCATTGAAGGGTTCGTAGCATGGAAAACAAAAAAATTCTACCGCAAGAACGAACAAAACCTAGATCTAATCTAGATAAAAGCCAAGATCTAATCTATTAGACATGTGCAACGAGATAGATCTGTACTAACCCTCGTAGAACCGAAAGCATTACGAGATTAGATCTCGTGGATGATGTAGTCGATCACTTGCCGATCTCAAGATCGTGTGGACGATCCTTCCGGCTGCGTTAAGCGGTGCTTCATGATCGATCACACGTGCGGAGTTGAAGCAGACCTTCCTCTCCCTGTTCCAGCAAGCAGCGGAGGTAGTAGATCTTCTCCACGGAATCCCAGCAGCACGACGGCGTGGTGGTGGTGGTGGAGTATAGAATTCTGCAGGGCTTCGCCTATGCCTGTGCAGAAGAAAGGAGGAGGAGAGAGGCGGCAGAGATTGGGTGTTGTGTGAGAGGGCTAGGAGGGGGCGCCCCTCCCTTCTATTTAAAGGAGGAAGGCGCACCTGGGGAGGGGGAGTCTTAGTAGGACTCCCCTCCTATGGCTGGCGGTGGGAAGGGGGGAGGAGTGCTCCTCCCCCACGAATCCGTGTCTTGCCCCACTAGGTTTCCTTTGACCCTTTCTTGGTTTTCAAGCAAACTCCAACAAATCCTCTAGAACCTTCCAGAACATTCTGAAACCTTCTAGAATCTCCATACAAACACTCCGGAACATTTCCTAACTTAGAAAATGATCCCCAATATATGAATCTTATTCTCCAGACAATTCTGGATCTCCTCGTGATGTCCCGGATCCAATCCGAGACTCCGAACAACATTCGGTCTCCAACGCACATTCCATATCTACTTAAAACAACTTCGAACCTTAAGTGTGTCATCCTACGGTTCGTGAACATGTAGACATGATGGGGACACATCTCCGATCAATAACCATTAGCGGGATCTGGAGATCCATAACAGCTCCCACATACTCAACGATGACTTTGTGATCGATAGAACCATTTAACATACGAAACCAATTCCCTTTGTCATGCGATACTATACTTATCCGAGGTTTGATCGTCGGTATCTTCATACCTAGTTCTACCTAGTTACTGATAAGTACTCTTTACTCGTTCCATGATGTCATCCCTTGTGACCTAGTCACATGCTTGCAAGCTAACTAGATGACATTCCACCGAGAGGGCCCAGAGCATATCTATCCATCATATGGATGGACAAATCCCAATCTTGGTCCATGCGCTTCAACACATACTTCCAGAATACCCAATGTCACCTTTATAACCTCCCAGTTACGTAGCGGCGTTTGATGTCATCAAAGTACCCATCCGGTGATGGTGATTAACACAACCTCATGGTCGAAGGATTAGGTTACTATGCATTTGAAAGCTTGTAGCAAAACGAACTTAATGACTTGATCTTATGCTATGCTTACTATGGGTGTGTGTCCATCACATCATTCTCCTAATGATATAACCTTGTTATTAATGACATCCAATGTCCATGAGTAGGAAACCATGATCATCTATTAATCAACAAGCTAGTTCAATAAGAGGCTTACTAGGGACTCTTTTATGTTTACAAAACACACAAGTATTAATTTTCCGGTTAATACAATTATAGCATGGGATGTAAACATTTATCATAAACATAAAGATATAATAATAACCACTTTATTATTGCCTCTTGGGCATATCTCCAACAGTCTCCCACTTGCACTAGAGTCAATAATCTAGTTAAAAAATTGTGCATTCAACACCTATGGATTTCTAGTGTTGTATAGACACTATTGCTAGTGCTAAACATAACCTTCGGATCTGACACTTCCAGGTCTGTGTGTATTTGCATGTCCTTGCGTCTCTATGCATTACTCATTCTCTAATGAGATGGCATTGTATAAATTTGGTTCTGTGGTGAGACCTTTAGTTCCTTGGGATTAAATCATGTTGATATAATTGTCATACAATGTATCTTCATAGTATTATCCTGCTATGAACCACACCTAGTTTGATAACAAACTACTTGATGCAAATGCCCTCATTTGCTGCTACAATAGCAGTCATATACTTATCCCTTTTGTTGTAGTATCTGTCACAATGTTTTAACTTTGGTACTCAACCAAATCCGTTATGGAACTTCCTTTCCATTACATTGTGCCACCCATAGTTTAAATTGAGATAAACTTAATTTATGATAAAACTAGTATCAATGCAACAATTTACAATGAACTATTTGTCACCACTATATTAATAATATATTCTTAGTTCTTCCAAAGATCATAGGAATATCCCTACTATTGTCCAATGATCATCTTATGAGTCATTCTGGTATATGCTCATAACATTTAGAGCATAGGACATATCTGGATGTGTACATCTCAAAAAATGATTGATCAAAATATTCTTGTGATTTCACCAAGTGTCAAAACACTTGAATCTCGTGTCAACACACTTGAATCTTGATTCCGTCCTTTCCGTGCATCAAGAACCTTTCTTGTTGTTTCCATATTGAACTCATTCAACATCTTATCTATGTACATTTGGCAAAACCATATTAGCGCCTCAATCTATCCATATAGACATTGATGCCTAATTCTTGGGTTATGCCTAAGTCTTTCATCGAAATGAAATTCTTAACCTGTGTCAATAAAAGATACATCATTTCTAATCAACAATATGTATTTCACATAATGTATTAGAAATATGTCTTAAGCTCCACTTAATTTCTTGCAAAATGCAAACATCTTCATCGTCTCTGATGAAATTAAACCTTTTAACGGTTTCATCACGGTGAAGATTCCAACTCCGTGATGCTCACTTCAACCATTGAAGTTTTGCATACTCTTTTAGCATCCTTTGAATTAACAAAAACCTTTGGATCGTGTCATGTACATGTCCTAGGTAACCATTCTATTAGAAGAACTTGTTTTGTTTGTTCAACTACCATATACCAAAATATATGTAGTGGTTGCTACATTAATCCGTCCAGACTAAATATCGCTATGAAAGATCAAATCTTATCATAGTCAATTCCTTGAACATTGTCGTAAACTCTTTCCGACATGTCGACTATTTCATAGATGTGAAACATCCATGTCTATTTCTTTATAGATCCATATCATCGTAAGGTCTTGCACCTTTCTAGAGGGTCTTTCAAATTCAAAGCTTGATTTCTCGTGTATGGAATTATCACAGATTTTATGGCTTCAAGCCACTTAACGAAGTCAGGGCCCATTATTGCTTCTTTGCATGTAGTCGGTTCATCATTTTCAAACAACAATGATTTAACTCTCAAATCTTGGCATTTGATTACTTACCCGACCTACTTGGTTCAATAGTAACTTAGATCTCCGTGACCACAACCTTTGAGGCACGTGAACCATGAGCATTGTTGCTGCCTCCGGGACACTTTCTGACGCTGCGCAACTCAGCACATATTATCCAAGGTTCAACAACCTTGTCAAAGTTCTATTGTCCTCCCACTTAACTTTTCACAAAAATTCCTTCTCAAGAAACTTGACATTCTAAGTGACAAACACTTTTGTCTTCGGTGTTATGGAGGAATACCCAATGGTTATTCGAAATATCCTACAAAGACATGCTTATCCGACTTTGGTTGTAAACATTTTACTTATGCCTAGCATACCAAAAATTTAAGAAAGGACAACTTGGGTTTTATCCCAAACCATCACTTATATGGTGTCATTTCAACGGATCACGATGGAGCTCTTTTCAGTGTAAAAGCGGTAGTCACTAAAGCTTTAATCTTTAAAATATAATGGCAGTTTTATAAATGACACCTTTGATCTTACCATGTCAAAGAAGGTTTCATTACATATCTTGAACACTCCATACTCCTATGGTGTTTTGGGAAATGCAAATCCATGGAACGATTCCTCAAATCTTAGGTGTTTTGCTAAACTTGTAACTCAAACATCTTTCTTTATGATCCAATCATAAACTCTTTTATTTTCTTGTTACAATGATTTTCCACTTCATCTTGAAAGTCTTTAAACATTTTCAAATGTTTCATACTTCTTCCTTATTGAGTAAGTATATAAATATACTCACTCAAATCTTTGGAGAAAGCATATGAAGTTGAAATCCATCGCCCACGACTACACATAATGGACTATATACATCAATATGTACAAATTCCAATCAGTTAGTCGTCTGCTTCTTTTTGGCTCACGAACGGAGTTTTAATTATCTCCGTGAGTATCACAAGCGTCATTTGATCAAAATCAAAGACTCCAAAAATCCATCAACATGGAGTTTCTTCATGTATCCCTAATATAATTTAAACGGTGATGTCACTTTGCAAGTGATCTCTCAATTATTTGTCTTGCGACATTTTAGCATTAGTTTTATGGTCGTTATTTCTCCAACCGGAGTTGTATATCATCCATCTATTATGGAATACAGTGATTATTTGAACAACCTTTTGTCGTCATAATACCTGATCAAAATAACAATTATTGAAACAAATCTTGAAGGTAAGCTTTGATGTTAACGAGCAACACAACAACCCTTTGTTTTTTTTCGATGAACATCATCACATATTCTCTTGCTAGTTACTTAGGCCATTGCAGTTCATGAATTGTGTTGTCCTGTATGACACTTCATACCAACCAATTCGGTATCCAATACCGCAGAACCACATTGTTTAACAACCAAGGAATACAGCCATAACATGTATCTTCTATATAACTAAGTTGGATATCTCCAATCTTTTCTTTTCTGCCAAATATTTTATAGATTCTCTTTCAACAATTCCTTTTCTTTTAAAAGAATCTATCAACATCAATAGTGGTGTCATTCACATGACACATAGTACAAAGTGTGTATAGTCAAATACTAATACCTTTGGACTTGCACTTTGAAGTGGATCACCTTCATCAAATGTTTGGCATTCTTTCAAAATTCCATTCTTTAGTAATCTTTTAGTGTAGTAAACCTTTTACTTACATCTTCTATTCATCCTTATCATGACAACTTTCATGATCAAGCTGCTATAGCTTATAAAGGTGAATTGCGAGTATAATGTTTCTTTTCCAAAACCTTTTGGAGGATTAGGACGACCAGCGTCTCCAACCTTCACAAATTCTGATCAAATATGAGGACATATACTCTATCATGTTGTAACCAACACATTGTTTTAGATATCGCAATACCTTTCACATATGATGGTTTCTGAAACATTGCTTTCATCTCTTAGATAAACTTGATATTAAAAACAATCTTTTGAGTATCAAGAATCATGGAGGCAAACATGATACATTAGATACTAACACTGGAATTGTTACTCTTGATTTAATACTGTTTATTAAACTTCACAGAGTACAGAGTTTGCTAAAAGTTTGCAACAGGACTTTTAAACTTTAGTTTGACACTCAAAACAATACGGTACCAGTTCGTAAAGAAAATATCCAGAATTTCTATAGTTCCACTATCTCAACTATAACTAAGTGTAAGGTGGTGAACGGATGCCAATGACTATAACAAACTATGCAAATTCACTTTGATTGTGTTTATGATAAATTGAGTTTGACTAATCCAAATTACAAATAAACTCCCACTCAAAACAACATCCCTCGAGTTGTTTTAGTGATTACACGAACCAAATCCACTACACCAAGTCCGATCATCACGTGAGATGATGTAGCTTCAAAGGCGAATAATCAACATGTTCATCATATCATCCATATGACTCATGCTTTACCTTTCGGTATTCCGTGTTCCGAGACCATGTATGTACATGCTAGGCTCGTCAAGGTTAACCTTAGTATCCGCATGTGCAAATCTGGCTTGCACCCGTCGTATGCACACGTAGAATCTATCACACCCGATCATCACGAGATGCTTCGAAACGACGAGTCTTAGAAACGGTGCCTACTAAGGACGAACACTTTATTACTTGATATTTAGTGAGAGGGATCATCTTATAATGCTACCGTTGCGATCTAAGCAATACAAGATGCATAAAGGATTAACATCATAGGCAATTCATAATTAGTGTGATATGATATGGCCCTTTCTTCTTATGCCTTTGATCTCCATCTCCAAAGCACGGACATGATCTCCATCATCACCAAAGATTGTCAAGGTCAGTGGCGCCGCTTCATGGTTGTCCATCATCACTAGCAACTATTACAACTACTTGGAATAAAGCTATTACAAGATGAATAGACACGCAGGTCTTAATAGAATTAAAGATAACCATTAGGCTCCTGCCGGTTGCCATAGTACAACAAGGATCATTGCATACATCAAATACAATCACAATCACATGATGGCCATATCACATCACAAAACCCCTGCAAAAACAAGTTAGACGCCTCTAATTTTCTTTGCAAGTTTTACATGGTTTGGGGCTTTCGACTAAGAACGGATCTTACCTACGAAACTGAACCACAATGTTGATACAAGTGCTATCAAGTGCAAAATGTAGATTTGATCTATACTATGATGGGAGAGACAGACACCCGCAAAGCCACTTGTGCAAAGCAAGTTGCACGTCAAGCGTGGAGCAAGTCTCATGTGCGATGACATGTAATGTTAGCCCGAGCCGCTTCATCCCACCATACCGCAAGATGCAAAGTACACAAAGCAAAAAACGGCACGAGCACCAACGCCCACAACATCATTGTGTTCTACTCGTGCAACAGATCTACGCATAGACAAGGCTCTTATACCACTGATGGGTTCATAGCATGGAAAACAAAAAAATTCTACCGCAAGAACGAACAAAACCCAGATCTAATCTAGATAAAAGCCAAGATCTAATCTATTAGACATGTGCAACGAGATAGATCTGTACTAACCCTCGTAGAACCGAAAGCGTTACGAGATTAGATCTCGTGGATGATGTAGTCGATCACTTGCCGATCTCAAGATCGTGTGGACGATCCTTCCAGCTGCGTTCGGCAGCGCTTCAATCGGTCACACGTGCGGAGTCGGCACCTTCCTCTCCCGTTCCAAAGGAGGTGGAGGTAGTAGATCTTCTCCACGGAATCCCAGCAGCACGACGGCGTGGTGGTGGTGGAGTATAGAATTCTGCAGGGCTTCGCCAATGCCTGTGCAGAAGAAAGGAGGAAGAGAGAGGCGGCAGAGATTGGGTGTTGTGTGAGAGGGCTAGGAGGGGGCGCCCCCTCCCTTCTATTTAAAGGAGGGAGGCGCGCCTGGGGAGGGGGAGTCCTAGTAGGACTCCTCCTATGGTCAAGGTGGGAAGGGGGGAGGAGTCCTCCTCCCCCACGAATCCGTGTCTTGCCCCACTAGGTTTCCTTTGACCCTTTCTTGATTTTCAAGCAAACTCCAAGAAATCCTCTAAAACCTTCCAGAACATTCCGAAACCTTCTAGAATCTCCATACAAACACTCCGGAACATTTCCTAACTTAGAAAATGATCCCCAATATATGAATCTTATTCTCCAGACAATTCTGGATCTCCTCGTGATGTCCCGGATCCAATCCGAGACTCCGAACAACATTCGGTCTCCAACGCACATTCCATATCTACTTAAAACAACTTCGAACCTTAAGTGTGTCATCCTACGGTTCATGAACATGTAGACATGATGGGGACACATCTCCGATCAATAACCATTAGCGGGATCTGGAGATCCATAACAGCTCCCACATACTCAACGATGACTTTGTGATCGATAGAACCATTTAACATACGAAACCAATTCCCTTTGTCATGCGATACTATACTTATCCGAGGTTTGATCGTCGGTATCTTCATACCTAGTTCTACCTCGTTACTGATAAGTACTCTTTACTTGTTCCATGATGTCATCCCTTGTGACCTAGTCACATGCTTGCAAGCTAACTAGATGACATTCCACCGAGAGGGCCCAGAGCATATCTATCCGTCATATGGATGGACAAATCCCAATCTTGGTCCATGCGCTTCAACACATACTTTCAGAATACCCAATGTCACCTTTATAACCTCCCAGTTATGTAGCGGCGTTTGATGTCATCAAAGTACCCATCCGGTGATGGTGATTAACACAACCTCATGGTCGAAGGATTAGGTTACTATGCATTTGAAAGCTTGTAGCAAAACGAACTTAATGACTTGATCTTATGCTATGCTTACTATGGGTGTGTGTCCATCACATCATTCTCCTAATGATATAACCTTGTTATTAATGACATCCAATGTCCATGATCAGGAAACCATGATCATCTATTAATCAACAAGCTAGTTCAACAAGAGGCTTACTAGGGAATCTTTTATGTTTACAAAACACACAAGTATTAATTTTTCCGGTTAATACAATTATAGCATGGGATGTAATCATTTATCATAAACATAAAGATATAATAATAACCACTTTATTATTGCCTCTTGGGCATATCTCCAACACCCGTGAGTACCACCACCCTAACCCTAAGTCCAGGGGTCCGCGAGCACTACCACCCTAACCCTAAGTCTAGGGCCCGCTGATACATCCATTTTGCATCACTATTCTATATCATAATTCACCATTATTCATTGATATATTTCATATTAAGAGATGGTACTTATGTTATTTCATCTATTTTTGCACGATTGATGATTTTTGGAGGATGAACCGCCGGAGTTAGGATTCTGATGGAAAAAAGCACCGTTTGGATGCAAAATTCGCGAAGATCAGAAAATCCTAGAAAATATACGGAAAATTCTATTTTTCTAGAAGACGGAGAAAGCTAGAAGGAGGAGCGGAGATGGGCCATAGGAGGCCCACACCCCCTGGTGGCGCGGGTGCACCCTGGCCACGCCACCAGGTGGTGTGGCCACCCTGGCCTACTCCCAACATCGCCCTTTGGCGTATATAATCCCCTCGAAACCCTAAGACTCGGGGAGTAGAAAACTGCAGAGAGAGAGAAAGAGCTCTTTGGCAGGCAGAAATCTGACAGGGAAATTCCTTCCCGGAGAGGGGAGATCGTCGCCATCAACACCATCATCAAGCTAGACTTCATCAGGATCATCATCATCATCTTCTTCACCATCATCTCCACCATCACCATCATCACCACT
The DNA here is from genome assembly GCA_023614405.1 of Avena insularis. Lineage (NCBI taxonomy): Eukaryota > Viridiplantae > Streptophyta > Magnoliopsida > Poales > Poaceae > Avena > Avena insularis. The sequence goes on along the minus strand of CM042693.1, from coordinate 432,758,056 downwards.
CCGTACCGCTGTAACAATTAGGTTGAATCTTGCATAGTTCTTAGGGGAAACTTTCTCGGTGTTGATTACTTGTTGTAGTTGATGCTATTGAGTGGAACCATTGAATTATTGATCCATATGATGTCTCGTGAGTAGTTCGTTTAGTTCTTGAGGATATGGGAGAAGTCATGTTGTTAGTAGTGGAATTGTGTTGAGAAAGATTCAATGGTTTGATAATTAAGTTATGGTGTTATTCTTCTAGTGGTGTCATGTGAAGGTCGACTACATGATTCTTCACCTTTATGGGCCTAGGGGAATGCATTGTGTATTTGTCTACTAATCGTAGGGGTTGTCGGAGTAACAGAAACCTAAACCCCCGTTAGGAAACCTTTGCACAAGGGAGTGTAGCATCTCAGAGTTTAAGGCTGTGGTTAGGTTTTTATCTTGATTACTTTCTTGTAGTTGCAGATGCTTGCAAGGGGTATAATCACAAGTATGTATTAGTCCTAGGAAGGTCAGTACATTAGCACTGGTTCACCCACACAACACTTATCCAACCAGAGAAGATTAATCAACTATATGAAGCGACAACACTTGACAGTATTCTCATGTGTCCTCGAGAACGTTTGGTTATCTTAAGTAATACAACCGGCTTGTAGCTTGCTAAAGAAAGGATTGGGCCACCTGCTGCAATTATTATTATTGTCTTTTATTTACTCACACTTTATTTATCTACATTATCAAAAACCCCTAAAAATCCATTTGCTAAGTATTTACAGAGAATTCCTGATCCAAGCCACTCGTCAACACCTTCTGCTCCTTGTTGGGTTCGACACTCTTACTTATCAAAAATACTACGGTACACCCCCTATACTTCTGGGTCATCAAAACTATTTCCTGGCACCGTTGCCGGGGAGTGAAGCGCTATTTGAGAGTGGAACTGGTAAAGGAAACTTCTGCTGTGAGTATTGTTTATTTCTACTTGTTATTTTATTCTCAATATGGATAATTCACTTAGTTTCTTATTTCGGAATGCTACTACCACTGCTAAGGTAGTAGATGAACCACCACCTGCTAAAATTGATCCTTTTAAAATACCTAAAAAAATTGTTGATCGTGTTATGGATAACTACTATTTTGGAGATGGAACTATCCATCCGAGTGATCATTTGTTTTTTATACACGAATTATGCGGGTTGTTCAAGTGTGCAGGTATTACAACATATCAAGTTAAGAAAAAGTTATTCTCTATATCACTGAAAGGAAGAGATGAGGAATGGTATAAGCTTCTAAAGAATGGCCAGTCTCTTGAATGGGAGGAAATTGTACCTCTCTTTTATTCCAAATTTTATCCTCCTAGTGAGATTCATAAAGATCGGAATCAAATATGTAACTTTTGGCCTCGTGATGGAGAGAGTACAGCTCCATCTTGGGGGAGATTGAAGTCAGTAATGCTCAAATGTCCTACTCATGAGCTCCCTAAACATTATTATCGATAACTTTTACGCAAGGCTTTCTCTTCATGATAAGGATCTATTGGATGCTTCTTGATCTAGATCATTTACATGTATGGAAGAAGAAGCTAAATGGGATCTTCTAGATTGTATTCAAGACAATGCTGAAGCATGGGAGAATGATAAAGGAAGAAAGTCAGGTATAAATTATGATTATGAATGCATTAAATCTTTTATGGGAACTGATGACTTCCAAAATATTAGTAATGCTTATGGTCTTGATTCCCAAAGTATTGCAAATTATTTTAAGGCTTTTGCCTCTTATATTGAAATTCCTAAAAAGAAATGGAACAAGTATCACGAGCCATTTAAAGATATTGTTAATTGTGTTCCTGCTAGAAATATTGAAGTTTATACTATTGATCATATTTTACCTGAACCTTACATCGAGAAAATACCTTTCCCGGTTAAGGTAAAGGAACATTCTATGATAGCTAGTATGGTTAACAAAAGTACAAAGAAAGTTGTAGAACCTAATGAACAAATAGATGATGAACCTGCAGTAGCAAATATGAAAGACTTTGTCGCTAAAAATGTAGAAGATGGGCACATTATCCTTTGTAAGGATACTTCTAATATTGTTTCACATCCTAATGGAACTAGGAAAGCTAGTGTCCCTATGTTTTCTGTCAGAATAAGTGATCATTGCTATAATGGTTCATGTGATAGTTATATCATTAAATTTATTCGTGATGCTGAAATTTATTATGAGAGAGGGAAAAGTGTTTCTATGCATCTCAATAATATTAAGTTTCCTTGCTTTATGATAAAAGTCTTTATGTTGCACTTGTTTTATCTTCCTATGCTAGTAGCCTCTGGTTTCAACAATTTATTTTCTTACAAAATTCCCTTGAATAGGAAGTGGGTAAGACTTAAATATAAGTATATTTGCTTCTTGATGCTCTCTTTTACTTAAATTCATATCCTTATGTGAGCACCATTGAAATTTATCATGCCTACCTTAATGGCTATAAAGAAAGAGCTTTTTGGGAGATAACCCAATATATTTTTGCTTTCAGTTTATTTTTGTTTATTTGAGTCCTTGAAGTTATTGCTTCTGTAATAACCTCTCCTTATCCTTTTTGTTTGGTTTTTGTGTCAAGATTAGCCTCTAATGAAAGAGAAGTAAGATTTGGGGAAGTTGCTATCCCGAAACAGATTTTTGTGCTTCACCGTAAAAAATCATGAAAATCCCAGAACGTCATACTAATCTGTAATTTTGTGTGTACATGCCCTAGGTTATTATTTAACTTTTGTTAGTTTTGCACTTTTTTATTTGAGCAACAGAAGTTTTTCAAAAAATTGATCTTTACCTGCTGGTCTGTTTTGACAGATTTCTGCCATTTTTGCATTTGCCTCTTAAATCGATTTCTTTTTTGAATTATTTTTGGGCTTTCAAAAGGAGTTGTTTCAGTAGCTTATGTTTTGATGGATTTTAGTTGAAATTGAACCTAAATGTTTATTATCTTGTATGCACTAATGTTGCTAATGAAGATTGTGTAAAGTTTTGTATGAAAGAAATTTTCAAGTGGTAGGAGAAAATGATGTAATGAGATGAAGAATGTTCAAAAGACTCAAGCACTAAATTTTTGAAGATTCTCACAATGAAGATATTGATATAATTCAAGCAGTGACTCCGGAAGAATTTATTAAAGGCAAAGTTTAGAAACCTGCAGAGTCCGTTTTCGAATAGGTAACAGTTCTGGTAAGGAAAGGTCTGTGAAAAACTTTTCAATTTATATTTTTGCAGTTTTTATCTAACATGGAAATTAATGAGTCGAAAGAGGGACGGAAACGGAGCCCAGGTGGCTCACACCACCCCATGGCGCGGGCCCACATGGTCACACCACCAGGGGTGTGGCCACCCCGGAGCCCGTCTCCGACCCATTTTATCCCAGTACCTTCCTTTTGTTGTTAAACTTTGTAATATATAATCCCCCGGATCCCCCGAGGTCCGTATATCATGTTCTCGTCGTGTTTTCGTTTCGATCTGTTTTTGTCAGGAATTATTCTCAAGTTTAGAAGCACGATGGTCTCCTCCAATGATAAGGGCAAGGATCCTGTGGAAGATGATCTCCAAGACCCTGAGCAGAAGGAGGAGATCGAGAGTGAAGTTGAAGAGGAAGCAAAGGAAGACCAGCATCCGCACACCAGCACCACCATTGCAAGCATTGGAGTGGTGGCAAATCCTGCCAAGTTCAAAAGGACTGCACGGATGTCCACCGGAGGGATGTTTTTGCGCCATTGCTTGGCTTCACGGTCACCTCCTCCACGCACCAAGAATCCCTTCCATACCCTTATTCATGAGCAGCAATTCCAAAAGACGCCTAAGGAAAAATTACCCTCCAATTGGGACATGCCTCATTCTAACCATGCAGGAAAAGAATACTTTAAGGAGGAAGAGTGGGGAAAGAATCGCAAGGGCTGGGATTGATAGCCCGACATGATCATGAACCGCATTGAGCACAATTCGGAGTTGATTCATACTCTCACCTTCGATATTGAGGATTTGAAGGAGTTGATCAAAAAGCTTATCAAGAGAACACCACCACCACCGAAGGAGTAATTCGTCATCAGGTTTTGGCATCCCCTTGGTTTGTTCCAGGCTTGGGGGAGTGTTGCGGTATCACATCATTATCTTTCATCTTTTTACCTTTTTAGTAGAGTCATATCATGAATAGGGAAGTTATCATATAGGATGGTTTGCATTGTGGAAGTATCTCCCCTCTAGTTAGATATTTGTGTATCCCTTGGTGTGAGTTGCCGTTCTGGAATATTAATGAGAAGCTCTATCATTTACTTTTTGCACATCTTATTTTAGTTTGCAATTTCTATTATATGATTGATCTTGTTATTAGTATTGGTATCACTTTGGTATCATTAAGTAAATTTAGTTGGTTTTGGCTAATTTAGCTCCGGTCAGTAGCAACATTATTTAAGGATTGAATGGAAAAGAGAAAAGTACTTTTTAATATAAATTCATCATCTTTCTTTCTTGTTTGGCTCATAAGCTTAGTATTCATTAGTTAAGATCTTTTGTGCTTCCAAGGAAGATTGCATGATTGTTTCTATCACTTGTATGTTTGTTTATTTCCTTCAAATCTTATTGCTTGCTACCCAGCCTTGCTAGCCAAAAACCTGTACTGAGAGGGAATGCTTCTCCTGCATCCAATCCTTGAACCAAAACTTATGCATTTGTGTCCACCATATCTACCTATTAGCATCATTGCTACTTCAAGTAAATTCTCAAGTTTTATCTATCTTCCAAATTAAACTTGTTATCTTAAAACTAGTGATTAAAGCTCTCACAAACTTGATGGCACACTTTATTTTCTTGTACTTAATAAATTTGAACCATTATGACTATCTTATGAATCTTGTATGCTTGCATTTTATAAGTTGGGAGTTAGCAAAACCATGTTATCATGGGGTCCGCTTTCGACATTGAACTTATTATTTAGTTGATATCATGTTCTTTTGTTTATGGATGTCGGCGGTGTGAAATAAAATGGGAGCTTGTAAGCTCATGGATTTTGTATATGTGTTAGAGAAATGCCTGGGTGGCTAGCCTAAGCCATGCCTAATCATGGTGGAAACTTGCAGCATAACCAAAATGGCATTCTATGAAGCATCTTCAATAAAAACCTATGCAAATAGCAACTAAAAAGATCGCTGAGATACTCACTGTCTGTTGCCTTGTCATTTTGATATGGGATAGCTCCTGTGTCATGGGGCAAGGGGTACCCTGTTGGCGGTTCTCTATGATACACATACACTTACAATGACAATGACAAGAACTTACCAGAGACCAAAGTTGAGTAGCATGAGGTCTGGTACTCATACTCAAGGGGCATGAGACTCTTAACTTATAATTTGTCAAGCATATAACTCATATTTTATTCACATTAACCTTAATCACCTCAAGATGCTTATGATAGGGGCAATGAGAGCTGAAAGCTAGTAAGTACCATAATTTTTGGAGGCTCTTTATGAAACTTGAAAATCCCTGCTTCCCTCCGCAAAGGGCCTTTTTTTAATTGATTCAGTAAACCTATTCCTTTCTATCTTAAGCAAGCATTTGAGTTGTTGTGATTCAATCACCCATATGATGATATATTCAATCATGTTTCTTATGTTCCTTCTTTTGCACACTGCTCTTATCTTAGTGAATATTACTTTGAAAGCTATCATTGAAAAACCCATTATGTTTGACTCCTTCAATTTGTTAACCGTTCTATGACCAAGAACAAAGTTTGCCATTACCAATTATGATTTACTTTATGCATCTTTATTGTGTTTCCCTTACTCATTGCAAGTTAAGTTATATAATAGTGAGTTGTTTTCTATTATGATTTGTGTATTGATGAATGTGATGCTTCTTGTCCGTATTCTCTTTATCGACACTTCACTCCATAAACTTGTGGACATGTTTATTGAGCTCATTTTTCTCTTGGGTACAAGCGAAGTCTAAGCTTGGGAGGAGTTGATACGTCCATTTTGCATCACTATTCTATATCATAATTCAGTATTATTCATTGATATATTTCATATTAAGAGATGGTACTTATGTTATTTCCTCTATTTTTGCATGATTGATGATTTTTGGAGATGAACCACCGAAGTTAGGATTCTGATGGAAAAACACCGTTTGGATGCAAAATTCGTGAAGATCAGAAAATCCCAAAAAATATACGGAAAATCCTATTTTTCCAGAAGACGAAGGAAGCCAGAAGGAGGAGCGAAGATGGGCCATAGGGGGCCCACACCCCCTAGTGGCGCGGGTCCACCCTGGCCACGCCACTAGGTGGTGTGGCCACCCTGGCCTACTCCCAGCATCGCCCTTTGGCGTATATAATCCCCTCGAAACCCTAAGACTCGGGGAGTGACCACAAAAAGATTCCGCCGCCTCTACAGGATGGAAACTGCAGAGAGAGAAAGAGCTCTCCGGCAAGTAGAAATCTGCTAGGGAAATTCCTTCTCGGAGAGGGGAGATCGTCGCCATCAACACCATCATCAAGCTGGACTTCATCGATATCATCATCTTCACCATCATCTCCACCAACACCATCATCACCACTCCGTACCGCTGTAACAATTGGGTTGAATCTTGCATAGTTCTTAGGGGAAACTTTCCCGGTGTTGATTACTTGTTGTAGTTGATGCTATTGAGTGGAACCATTGAATTATTGTTATGTTCAGATTGTTACTTATCATTATTTCATCTCTGATCTTGATCCATATGATCTCTCGTGAGTAGTTCGTTTAGTTCTTGAGGACATGGGAGAAGTCATGTTGTTAGTAGTGGAATTGTGTTGAGAAAGATTCAATGGTTTGATATTAAGTTGTGGTGTTATTCTTCTAGTGGTGTCATGTGAAGATCGACTACATGATACTTCACCTTTATGGGCCTAGGGGAATGCATTGTGTATTTGGCTACTCATCGTAGGGGTTGCCGGAGTGACAGAAACCTAAACCCTTGTTAGGAAACCTTTGCACGAGGGAGTGTAGGATCTCAGAGTTTAAGGTTGTGGTTAGGTTTTTATCTTAATTACTTTCTTGTAGTTGCGGATGCTTGCAAGGGGTATAATCACAAGTATGTAGTAGTCCTAGGAAGGTCAGTACATTAGCACAGGTTCACCCACACAACACTTATCCAACCAGAGAAGATTAATCAACTAATATGAAGCGAAAGGACTTGACAGTATTCCCATGTGTCCTCAAGAATGTTTGGTTATCTTAAGTAATACAACCGGCTTGTCCTTTGCTAAAGAAAGGATTGGGCAACTTGCTGCAATTGTTATTGTCTTTTATTTACTCGCACTTTATTTATCTGCATTATCAAAATCCCCTAAAAATCCGTTTGCTAAGTTTTTACAGAGAATTCCTGATCCAAGCCACTCGTCAACACCTTCTGCTCCTCGTTGGGTTCGACACTCTTACTTATCGAAAATACTATGATACACCTCCTATACTTGTGGGTCATCACCCGTGAGCACCACCACACTATATATTGTACTGGAAAATATATTACACAATATATTACACTAAAAATATATACACTATATATTACACTATACACTATATATTAATAATAACATAGAAGAAAAATAGTAATAATAACAGATATACTATATACTATATAGTGTAGTATATATACTACACTCTACACTATATAATATAGTATATACTATATACTACACTAGCTATATAATATATACTACACTATATACTATACTATATACTATACTATATAATATATACTACACTATATACTATATAGTGTACTATAAGAAAAAAAGAAAAAAATAAATAAAAATAAAGGGCAGGGCCTCCCATCGCCGCTCACCACGGGGCGGAACCACCACTTGCAGCCAACGGCTCCGCGCCGCCAGCTACACCATGGCCCGGCATGCACGTGACACTGCTGATGCCGACGGGACGGGAAAGGGAAGGGGTACCTGGCCAGGGACGGACGCGCACGGTGGCTGGAGGTAGTGGTGTGGCCGGAGAGGGGGCGACGCGCGGCGCGGCGGTGGTTGGAGGTGATGGCGGTGGCACGGACGACCGGAGAGATCAGGGGGCGGCACAGACGCACGGAGAGGGGGAAACGCGTGCGTGGTGGCGGTTGGGGGTGGTGACGGCTAGAGTGGGGGACGACGCACGCGTGGTGGCGGCCGGGGAGTCTTTCCGGCAGCCTGTCGGCGTTCTGCGTCGTCGTCCTCGCGCTTCCCCTGCTGTAGAGTAAGATGGTGATTTGGGAGAGAAGGGGCACGGAATATAAGGGGATGAACTTTTAGTCCCAGTCCGTAGCACGCACCAGGACTAAAGTGTCTTTAGTTCCGGTGCGTGCTACGAACCGAGACTAAAGGTCCCCCCTTTAGTCCCGGTGCGTGCCACGCATTGGGACTAAAGGGTTTTCGGCACCACCAAAGGGGCGCATGCCAACGACACCCCTTTAGTCCCGGTGCGTAGCACGCACCAGGACTATAGGTCCCTTTTTTCAAAATTTTGACCAACATAAGGGCGCGCTTGTTTAAAAAAATTCAATTTGCATATTATTATATTTTTTAAACATTTGAATTATACAGTCTTTGCATACTTATGAATTTGAGAAAAATTTCAACGTGAAAAGTTCTTGAATTTGAATAAGTAATCCAAATCTATTTTCTGTTTTATAAAATAATTATTCTAACTAGTCAAACATTAACCATTTTGCCATTTTCAATTTAAAAATGCATTAACTATTATATTTTGCATATTTTTGAATCTCACTAAACTTTTAACATAAAAAAATGCTTGAATTTGAATAAGTAATCCAAATCCATTTTATGTTTTATAAAATAATTATTCTAACTAGTCAAACTATTAACCATTTTGCCATTTTCAATTTAAAAATGCATCAACTATTATATTTGACTGAAATCTCTATTTCGAGTTTAGGGTTTAGGGTTTAGGTTTAGGGTTCAGGTTTAAGGTTCAGGGTTAGGGTTTAGGGTTCTAGGGTCTAACTATTAAAACTATTAACCGGGACTTATAATATTTTGGGGGCCTTTAATCCCAGTTGGAGCCAATAACCAAGACTTAAGATATTTCCTGCCCTTCTCAGAGTCGTCAAGCCACGCGTCATGCTTTCCCGCCATTTCCCTCCGCTTCCCACCATATTTGCCCGCCTTTTCCCTCTATATCTAGGCCAGCCGCCATGGCCATCCACACATTCACATATTCCCCTCTCACAATAATGGACACCACATACTGGGCCATTCTGACCCTCGATGAGGCTGAGACGCTGTGGGCCTCCAGCTACCCATGCCTGCCAGGCTACCGGCTTCCTGCCGACTGGATGCTGAGCACTAGAGGAGTTCCTATCCCTCCTGTGCCTCAAGGTTCCACCTGCCAAGCGGCCATCACGAACCACTTCTACCTCGAGCTCACGCCGGAGCAGTGGATGGATCCCCATTGGGATCCCGATAACTACGACACCTGGAATGCCTTCTTCGCTAACCGGCAGGAAAGGGAGCTCGCCAGGTATGAGGGTGACGGCCCGCCCCTGTTGAACCACAACGAGGCTGGTCGCCGCCTGTGGTGGGCAAACCACACTATCGTCGGTGTGATGCGCTACATCACCCAGGGAGATCATCCTCGTCTGCGGTGCCTGCACTTTGACCCTTCATAGAGCCACAAGAAGGGTGGAGATGGTGAAGGTTGCGGGCTACACAGTGTCGTCATCTAGGAGCCCCCTCCCTCGCGCGTCGTGACTCCGAGGCCGGAGTGGCAGGTACCCCTAGAATATTCCATGGCTGGGCTTAGGATCCAACCGCGTGCGCCTAGCAACGACGATGACGACGATGACGAAGACGAAGATGACCCTGAAGTTGTGTACTATAGGGATAGTATGAGTATGACTAAAGGGGACCTTTAGTCCCGATTCCTTAGTCCTAGTTTTTTAATAATAATAAATGTCTTGAGTGTTAGTCCCGGTTTGTGGCTGGACCGGTGGGACTAAAGGGGGCCTTTAGTCCCAATTCCGTAGTCCCAGTTAGGAAACAGGGACTAATATATCATTTCCTACTAGTGTTGGTCTCTCTAGAACTTTCCCGAACTATATATGAAGATGGTGTTCTATTCTAACTAATTTCACATATTAGGGAGTGCCTCTATGGCCAACTTCAGAGAGATGCCTGCGGACTGGATCCTCTAGCATCTCCCTAAAGCTAGTTGTAGTGTTGTCCCTACTCTTGCACACCATCTTGTAGTTCATAACTTCTCTATCTAGATCAATATGCCGGGGAGCTAATTAATTTCACATATTAGGGAGTGCCTCTATGGCCAGCTTCAGAGAGATGCCTGAGGACTGGATCCTTAGGCATCTCCTTGAAGTTGGCCGTAGTGTTGTCCCTGCTCTTGCACACCATCATGTTTCACATATTAGGGAGTACATCTATGGCCAGTTTGTTGGAGATGCCGGAGGACTAGGCTCCGCCGGCATCTCCCTCAAACTGGCCGTAGTGTGTTGTCCCCGCTCTTTCACACCATCTTGTTTGCAGTTGATAACTTCACAGGGATGCCTATTTATAGATTAAGCAGCACAACATAGTGTTGACACTCACGACATAATGTTGGCACTCACCCCTGTCATAGTGTCAACACTCACCCCTTAAATCCCGGTTGGTTTCTTCAACCGGGACTAAACATGCTCGTGCTGGCTCCATCCTGCCGCAACCCCTTAACTCCTGGTTGGTTTCTTCAACCGGGACTAAAGATGATAACTTCACAAAGATTCCACCCATGTTTAGTCCTGGTTGGTGTCTCCAACCAGGACTAAAGATGAAACTTTAGTCCCGGTTGGAAACACCAACCGAGGCTAAACATATTTCCCGCCATGTTTTCTTGCCATGCTTTCCCGCCACGGTTTGCCACCCTTTCCCTCTATATATAGGTCGGTGACCGTCATGACCACCACACATCCACACATTCCCCGCCACACATCCACACATTTCCCGCCGCCTACTTTAGGATACCCCGCGTGTTCGTCGACGACCCATCGGCAACAACGGCGGAGTACTGGGCTCCATCGGGCATGTCCGAGACTGGGCTCCGCCGGGCTGGCACTAGGAGGTGCTGCCTTCCTGGACACGTAGCTTGGTGAGGAATCCGGGTCCCGTCGTCGACCCGGAGCTTCTTTGGTGGCGGTCGCATGGTCCAGAAGTGGTGCAGAGGGAGTCGGCCCCGAGGAGGTGGTATGGAGGCGTGTCAGGGAGGAGGACGAGTATGTCCGCTGCTATATGTATGTGTTGGAGGTCAGGTTTTCCAATACCTGTCAGCTTCTTCAGGGACCTCACCCGAGATATGCTCTTGTGATGGTTCCTTCTCTTTGGGTGACCACCTCCCATGGCTCAGAACCCGGTCGTCGACGTCCAGTTTGATTGAGCAAGATGTATTACATGAAAGGGGGCCTTTATGTCTCAAATAAAAGGTTTAATGCATTACATAGATTTATGTATCAAATAAAAGGTTTAATACATTATTACACATCACCAACATCTAGTGTTGTGGTTTTCTTATGCACCATAGCCATGGAGAATCTTCATCATTTAACAGGATGCCTAGGTCAGTTTTCACTTTGAATGACGGAATTTCATGAAACTTATTGTAATCTTCTAACATGTATGTCTTGTCATCCACTCCCATGATGTTTATTTTCCCTGAAAGAACTATGTGGTGCTTTGGCTCATTGTATTCTATATTGTTTTGCTTATCTTTCCTTTTTCTCGGTTTGGTAGACATGTCCTTCACATAGAAAACCTGAGCCACATCATTGGCTAGGACGAATGGTTCATCCATGTACGCAAGATTGTTGAGATCCACTGTTGTCATGCCATAGTTTTGGTCTACATGTACCCCGCCTCCTGTGAGCTTGACCCATTTGCACCGAAACAAAGGGAACTTAAAAGTAGGCCCATAGTCAAGTTCCCATATCTCCTCTATGTACCCATAATATGTGTCTTTCTGCCCATTGTCATATGTTGCATCAAAGCGGACACCACTATTTTGGTTGGTGCTCTTTTTATCTTGGGCAATCGTGTAAAATGTATTCCCATTTATCTCGTACCCTTGGAAAGTACATATAATCGAAGATGGTAACCTGGCCAATGAGTACAACTGATCTCCAATAGTGGTGTTATTCATGAGATGTGTCTACAACCAACTGCCTAAATTCTTCTCGTGTTCCCCTTTAATCAAGGAGTCAGGCTTCCTCAGGTTTTTGGAGCATAGAATATTCTTGTGTTTCTCGATATACGGAGCCACCACAGTGGAATTGTGTAGAACTATGTAGTGTGCTTGAGTGAAAGAATGTCCGTCTGTACATACCATTTATTTCCTTCCTAGTGTGACTTTTCTAGCCAGCCTCCCCTCATACCGAGATTGAGGAACACCAATCGGCTTAAGGTCAGGAAGAAAGTCAACACAAAACTCAATGACTTCCTCTGTTCCATAGCCCTTGGAGATGCTTCCTTCTGGCCTAGCACGGTTATGAACATATTTCTTTAAGACTCCTATGAACCTCTCGAAGGGGAACATATTGTGTAGAAACATAGGACCGAGAATTCTAATATCTTTGACTAGGTAAACTAGGAGGTGTGTCATAATATTGAAGAAGGATGGCGGAAAAAACAACTCGAAGCTGACTAGACATTGGACCACATCAGTTTGTAACCCTGATAGACTTTATTGATCGATTACCTTCTGAGAAATTGCATTGAGGAATGCACATACCTTCACAATGGCTAGTCGAACATTTTCTGGTAGAATTCCCCTCAATGCAACCGGAAGCAATTACGTCATAAGCACGTGGCAGTCATGAGACTTTAGGTTTTGAAAAAAAAATCTCTTTCATATTTACTATTCCCTTTATATTCGACGAGAAGCCAGACGGGACCTTGATACTAAAAAGGACTTCAAAAAATATTTCCTTCTCTTCTTTGGTAAGAGCGTAGGTGGAAAGCCCTTGAAACTGCCCTGGATGCTTGCTGTCTCGTCCTTTATGATGTTCCTGGTCCTCCCGTGCTGCCCAGGTATCTTTGGACTTCCCATACAAGCCTAGAAAGCCTAGAATATTCACGCAAAGATTCTTCGTCAGGTGCATCACGTTGATTACAGAGCGAACCTCATGCACTTTCCAATAGGGTAGCTCCCAAAATATAGATTTCTTCTTCCACATGGGTGCGTGTCCGTCGGCGTCTTTCGGAATAGGTTTTACTCTAGGACCCTTTCCAAAGATTACATCCAATTCCTTGACCATACCAAATACATCAGCACCAGTACAGGGGACAGGCGTCGTCCGGGTTTCTGCCTTGCCATTGAAATGCTTGCCTTTCTTCCTTAAGGGATGACTGGGCGGAAGAAAACAACGATTCTATGGATACACATTCTTCCTACATTTATCCAGATATATACTTTCAGTCTCATATAAACAGTGCGTGCATGCATTGTATCCTTTGTTCGTCTGTCCTAAAATGTTACTAAGAGCAGGCCAAGCATTGATGGTTACGAACAACAATGCTTGTAGGTCAAATTCCTGCTATTTGTGCTCATCGCATACATGTACACCTGGTTTGGCCCACAAATGTAAAAGTTCATCAACTAATGGCCTTAGGTACGCATCAATGTCGTTGCCGGGTTGCTTCGGGCCTTGGATGAGCACTGGCATCATAATGAACTTCCTCTTCATGCATAACCAAGGAGGAAGGTTGTAGATACATAGAGTCACGGGTCGGGTGTTTTGACTGTAGTTCTGCTCCCCAAAAGGATTCATGCCATTGGTACTTAGACCAAACCATAAGTTCCTTGCATCACCAGCAAAGTCCGGTAAGTCTCTCTCGATTTTCTCCAGTGCCGACCATCAGCAGGGTGCCTCAACTTCCCGTCTTTCTTACGGTCTTCCATGTGCCATCGCAACAACTTGGCATGCTCTTTGTTTCTGAACAAACGTTTCAGCCATGGTATTATATGAGCATACCACATCACCTTGGCAGGAACTCTCTTCCTGGGTGGCTCGCCCTCAACATCGCCAGGGTCATCTTTTCTGATCTTATACCGCAATGGAGTGCATACCGTGCATTTATCCATATTCTCGTACTTCTCACACGGTAGAGGATGCAGTCATTAGGGCATGCATGTATCTTCTACACGTCTAATCCTAGAGGGCAGGCAAGATTCTTTGCTTCGTACATACTGGAGGGCAATTCGTTATTTCTTGGAAGCAGCTTCTTCATTATTAGCAGCAACTTTTCAAATCCCGAGTCAGTCACACCGGTCTTTGCCTTCCACTTCAGCAATTCCAGTGTGCTACCCAGCTTCTTCTGGCCATCTTCACAAGTTGGGTACAACAATTTGTTGTGGCCCTGTAACATCTTCTCGAACTGCAACATCTCCTTTTCTGTGTTGCAGTCTCGCTTTTCATCATAAATGACCCGACCAAGATCATCAGTGAGCTCATCTGGTTCCTATTCTTCTTCATTGTCTTCCATTGTGGTATCAGCGTATTCAGGGAACATAGATCGGTATTTGTCATCATCGTTCTCTTCTTCATCATCGTCTTCCATCATAACCCCTCTTTCTCTGTGCTTGGTCCAAACATTATAGCCGGACATGAAGCCAGACCGAAGCAGGTGGCTCTGAATGACTCTTGAGGAAGTGTGAGCCTGCTCATTCCGACATTCAACACATGGACAACACATAAAACCATCCCACCGCTTGTTCGCCTCGGCCACAAGATGAAAAGAACGCACGTCTTCTCTATAAGCGTCAGAGCGTCGGTCACCGTACATCCATGGATGGTTCATCTACATCATACAACCATATATATCAAACGCAATCACGATGATAAAATTACTACCGCGCGGTCTAAACGAGAAAATACTTGCTAACCTTTTAGGACACCTGGAAACAAAGATGAGAAAACTTAAGTGTGGCGCTGACACCTCATATCATGTTTGTCTTGTGTGAACTCAAGACACATCGCACTAACAGGCATTTCACTGAACACCTCTAGTGCATATGAATAAAAAATTAGCACAAAGTTATATCCACCTCACATAGGAAAAAAACAAGAGAGAGTGGAGGGCTGGGTGCATATATATATAGGGCCAGACCATTAGTCCCGATTTGAGATACAAACCGGGACTAATGGTTCTGCTAGGACCACGCGGGCGTGCCTAGACCCATTAGTCCCGATTTATATCTCAAACCGGTACTAATGGCCTCTTACGGGCCAGGACAAAGGACTTCGGCGACCTCGGGCCGTACGGTTCGTACCATTAGTCCCGCCCCAGCCACGGCCTTAGTGGCCCGAACCAAAGGCCCTTTTTCTACTAGTGATATAATAATTGTATGGTGATATACGAATCAACATGGTCCACTATGATATGTCAAAATCATCCATAATGAGGGAAATTTATAGATAACGATAACTTGGTGAAGAGTTACACGTTGAGAAGTTTTCTGGTTGAATAATGATGATCCATCTTTCTAGTAGTTGCAAACTTTGGGATAGTACTCGCATATGGCACTAGTCAGCTTTTCATAGCGATTGCGGCATTGGCCATCATCAAATTTGTTTGTTTGTGGCCCGAAAGTTCATGGGCGAGTGCATGGCGGTACCCAAGTTCCCTGTAATTGCCGCGTTTCGTAAAGTTGGGTTGCCAACTACTAAGAGGGGCCATTTCGAGGCAAACTCATCTCACCCCTGCCAAATTCAAACATTCCGTTAAACTGCCCCGTGAAGTAGACGGTCGGGACCCACATGTCGGTCATCTGTCCGTGACGCGAGCGCCAACATGACAACCTCTTAGGAAAATCAAGGAACTAAGTGGATTGTATGCATTGACCAATTTCACAAATCCATTGACTCCTTTCCCCTAGCGCCGGCAACATCAAAATCCACCCTCCAGGCAGGACGATCCCTTTGGACATTTGACTTCTGGCGCCAAGTGCTGCGCCCAGTCACTGATCCCGAGCTCCAATGGCGCATGTCGTAGCCGCCATTGCGAGGCTCTAGCCCGCCTCGCCGCCGACGAGCCGAGCAGCTCGGGGGATGGCAGATCCTACTACCAAGGAAGAAGTTCTGGCTACATGCGAGTGAGCTACCCTTCTCTTTGCTATTTGCAGTAATTGTAACTGCTAGCTGGCTACTGAACCTACCATTGTTTGTTAGCCCAACGCTGACAAACATATTTTGTCCATAGTTTTCTGTCTAGTGGGATCTCCACGGACCACCCTTACCTGGTTACGGTAGTCTGATATGTCCAAAACGTATCTACTTTCCCGAACACTTTTGCGATTGTTTTTCCTCTAAACTTGTGTGATTTGGATACAACTAACACGGACTGACGCTATTTTCAGCAGAATTACCTTGGTGTCTAGTTTTTGTGTAGAAAATCAACTATCAGGAAAAATCCCGAAAAATATGCCAAAAATCCTATTTCACCAGAAGACTCACGGAGCCAGAAGATGAGACGGAGTAGGGCCATGAGGGGCCCACACCACCTGGCCGTGCGGGCCAGGCCAGGCCATGCCTGGGGGTGGTGTGGCCGTCTCGGCTGCCCCCTCGGCCTTCCTCTTCGCCCATAAGTTGCCTCTTGACCTAAAAACCAAGGGGGGTTCGACGTTTTTCAAAAAGAGTTCCGCTGCGCCGCCACCACCAGATTCCGTGATTCGGAACCAGAAACTCCGTTCTGGCACTCTGCCAGGACGGGGAATTGGAGGATATCATCGCTATCATCATCACCATCGATTCTCCATCGACCATCCATGTTCCCCCCATCTATGAGTGAGTAATCCCCCGCTTTGGGCTATGGGGATGGTAGGGATTGGATGAGATCGTTCATGTAATGGCATCAGGTTGTTAGGGCATGGTGCCTAGTATCTATTATTAGTGCTTTTTGACTTTGTTGCAACTTGTTATGCTTAATGCTTGTCACTAGGGCCCGAGTGCCATGATCTCAGATCTGAACATGTTATTGATTCATTATGATAGTATTGTTTATGATGTTGTGCAAGTTCTCATTGCGAGCACATATGACTATATATGGAACACATGCCTATGATTATTCAGTACTTGGATGCTTTATCTTATTTATCTACAAATGCACTTTGTCTTGATTGCCATATGAATTGTCTTGTCCATGCAACGCCCGTCCATCCATCCCTATGCCTACCGCGCTTTAATCCTACTGTTTACTGCAATTGTTACTACTGTCTTTACTTTTACTACTGCTATTACTTTACTACTGCTGCTACAAAACTGTTGCTACTGATAAACTATTGTGAGCAAGATTGTTTCCAGGTGCAGCTGATTTGACAACTCAGTTGTTAAGGCTTATAAATATTCTTTGGCTCCCCTTGTGTCGAATCAATAAATTGGGTTTCACTTCCCTCGAAAATACTGCGATACACCCCCTATACTTGTGGGTCATCAAGACTATTTTCTGGCGCTGTTGCCGGGGAGCATAGCTCTATTTATCAAGTTCACTTGGAATAACTATTGTTCGCTGCCATCCATCCATCATGGGTAAGTCTCGTGATGGCAAGGTCCCTATTTTACCATCCACTACAAGGAGAGGTACGGTTCTGAACACCTCTGTTGCTCTTGATTCACCGTCTGTTATGAGTAAGCTCCTTACACCACCACATACACATGCTACACACTACTACTACAGCTGAATCTGAAACTTCTGATACTTATGATGCTGCTTCTACTGTGCTTGATAAGAGTGGTTCATTAGGTCCTTTCATAGATGCTACGATTGCTAGAACAATAGCTAGAAATACTGAAACTCCTAATGAAGACACTACTACACCTGTTAGTTCACCTGAGTCTAGAGAGAGTTATGATATTGAAGACGGTTATATTGAGATGACCGATGAATTTATTAAAGAATGTCAAAACACCCATGATAGGAGTGCTATTAAGAGTCTCCTTGAGAGGCGTACTATAAAACCCAAATTGTCTCCTAATTCTAAGTTTGATGCATCTCCCATAAACATTAAAGATAAGGATTATGATTTCTCTCTTGATCTATCTACATAGCTATTGTTGAGAAAGAACCTTTTTGTGGGACTAAGAATGAAAGTGCGGTAGCACATATGACTGAGCTTTCTACCATGAGTGGTTTATTTTCTGATGATATTAAGATGCGCACCTACTTTGTTGCTAAAATTTTCCCTTTTTCACTGAAAGGAGAAGCTAAAACTTGGTTTAATAGCCCTGATTGCTTGATTAGTACTTTCCTGCAGAAATATTTTCCTCCTAGTGCTAGACATGCTATTTTGTAGGAACTTTTTGATTTTAAACAGGGAGAAAAAGAGATATTTCCTAAATCATGGGCAAGGTTTTGTGCTTTGATTCATGCACAGGCTAGATGTCCATTACCTAAGAATGAGCTTCTTGATATATTTTATAATGGACTAACTGAAGAATCTAGGACATACCTGGATAGTTGTGCTGATTGTGTTTTCAGGAATAGGACTTCCAAGGAAGCTGAGGAATTAATGGCTAAAATAAGCAAGAATTATGAAGACTGGACTCCTCCTAAACTAGCTATACCTGAAAAAATTATACCCGAACCAGCTATACATGCGCCTATACTAACATCTAAGAAGAGGGGAGTTATTGAACTAAATGATGAAGTGATGAAGGAAGCTAACAAATGTCTTAAGGAGAAGGGAATTAAAGCTGCAGATGTCAAGAATTTACCTCCTATAGAAGAATTATGCAAGCCAATCTCCCACTCATCCACTATTGAGGTACACTCTCTCCAACATTTTGATGAAGGTGATATCCCTTACTCTAAACCTCCTGATCAATGCTTAGAAGAATTTGATGTTTTTATTGTTAAGCAAGATAATTTTAATAAAAAGGTGCAAAATCATTTGATGGAAAACACTAGAGCTATTGTTGAGTTGAAGGATATTGTGGAAAGAACCTC
This sequence comes from Avena insularis, assembly GCA_023614405.1. Taxonomy (NCBI): domain Eukaryota; kingdom Viridiplantae; phylum Streptophyta; class Magnoliopsida; order Poales; family Poaceae; genus Avena; species Avena insularis. Next base: position 432,739,077 of record CM042693.1, on the reverse strand, counting down.
TAATGATGTTAAAATGCTTTTTAAACATTTTCAAATGGTTCAAACTCAAATTGATCAGCTTATTAAAGTACAAAAAGACTTGCTAGTTAATGCTGCTAAAGAAAAACATGCTTATGAAATTAGAACTAGAAGTGGTGCTGCTACCAAGGATCCTCTATATCCTGAGGGGCATCCTAAAAGAATTGAGCAGGATTCTCAACAAACTCAAAATAGTGGTACTACTCCTAAGAAAAGAAAAAAGAAACATAAAACCATTGTAGAACCTTCTGAACCTGCTAAAAGATCCTAATAGTATATCTGTCTCTGATGCTGAAACTAAAAGTGGTAATGAAGAAAATGATGCTCCTGATAAAGAAGAAGTTGAAGAAGAACCCGAAAGGCACACTAAGAATACTAAATATACTAAAGAAGATTTTGTTGCTAAGAAACATGGTAGTGAGAGAGAGCCTTGGGTCCAAAAACCTATGCCTTTCCTTGATAAGAAACACAAATCAAAGGAAGATGAACACTATAACAAGTTTTGTGAGTGGATGAAACCTTTATTATTGCAAATTCCTTTGACTGATGCTATTAAATTGCCACCTTATTCAAAGTATATGAAGGATATTGTCTCTAATAAAAGGAAGATCCCTAATGAAGAAATTTCTACTTTGCTTGCTAATTATTCCTTTAATGGTAAAGTTCCAAAGAAACTTGGAGACCTAGGGATTCCAACCATTCCTTGCTGTATCAAAAATAGTTATGTTAGAACTGCTTTGTGTGATTTGGGAGCAAGAGTTAGTGTTATGCCTTTTTCTCTCTACAAGAGACTTCAACTGGAAAAACTAATACCAACTGATATATCTTTGCAAATGGCTGATAAATCTACTACTATTCTTGTTGGTATATGTGAGGATGTACCTGTTCAAGTGGCTCATAATTGCTTGATATTAACTGATTTTGTTATGCTTGAAATGCCTGAAGATGATAATATGTCTATTATTCTTGGGAGACCTTTTCTTAATACTGCAGGACCTGTTATTAATTGTAATCAAGGAAAGGTGACTTTTAATGTTAATGACAAAGAGCATACTATCTATTTCCCCAAGAAGATTGATAGGACTTATGGTTTAAATTCAATTGAACATGTTGAGGGCATTCAAGTTGGAGAAATATATTGTCCCATACTAAGAGAAAAATATGAAACTATTATGATTGGGACCATTCCTATCAAGGTTGAGGTAACATAATCATTAGTGGAACACAAAGTTTTGTTTCATATAAAATTGTTTTGGTAACAAGACCTGATCAACTGTGTTAACAAAGTGATTTTAATGAACAAAACAATGTTTTCACCATGATTATCCCTGCTTACTTTTATTTTATCCATTTTGGTTTTTGCTTTCGTTTAGTTTACTTTTCTGTTGTTTGTTGCTTGCATGTTAGAGTGTCTTAGAACTTTTGAAGTTTTAGTTTTGTTTTGTCATTGCATCATTCTGAAAACATTTTTTTGTCAGAAAATCATTCATCTATACCTGAAAATTGCTCAAAAATAAAGTGTCTCGAAAAATTCCAGAAAATTCTTATTAAATTTTTACATGAAAAAGGGGCAGAGACGTTCCTGGAGAGTACCAGGCGGGCCCACCAGGTAGGCACACCACCTGGTGGCGCGGCTAGCCCAGGGGCGCGCCTGGCCATGGTGTGGGCCACCCCTGGCCCTCCACTCACTCTCTCACTTCCCACTTTCTTTTTTCTCTCGAGAAAACATCAGTTCTTTGCTCAAAATCGTGTTCTTGCTATTCTTGCCCATGATTTTTCGATCTCCTTGCTCAGCCCATCTTTGCTTCTGAAATTTGGTGCATTTGTTCTCCGGTATGTGACTCCTCCGCTTGTCCAAGTAGATTTGCATTTAGTGGTTTATATCTTGAGTATTTTGCTGCTATAGGTGACAGGTTATGAGAGCCTGTAAGCTTGTTCAATTCTTAGAGATATTGTTTTGATGCATGTTTAGGCCTCTTACAAGTCCCTATGAGTAGTTCCCTTCATTATATATTCACTTTGCAATCACTTGTATAATGGATGTTTAAATTTCAGAATATCAAAGATGAACAACCAAACCTTTGGAGAAATATTTGAGAGGGACACACCTAGGAGGTCAAGGCCCTCAAGATCAGCCTCTCAGATTAGGCCTTCATACAATGAAGATCTCATTGCACCCCGCTTTGGCAATGAAGGAGATGAGGGGGATGCTCACCCATCTACTTTTCCTTATTATACCTTTTTGCAAGCTGCAGGGATCCTCGATGATTTCTTACTACTGGTTCAGAGGGTCGGTTTGACCTCATACATGGAGGATGAGAGTGAGCAATATGCCGTGCTCACCAAAACTTTCGTTGGGAGTTTCGTTTTCACTAACACCCCCTATCAGTCAACTGTTTCTTTCAGAATTTATAATCAGCCTATTACCATGTCGTTGGAAAGATTTTGCAGCATCATAGGTATAGGCATGACAGGGACTGTGAAGAAGATCCAAGGGCGACCCACTGATTTGCTGGAGCTCTATCGAAGTGTGACAAATGACGATGACCGCGTAGCTCAGCGCAGGAAGATTAAAAACATCCAACTCCCAGCTCTTAGATACTTTGCTTATTATCTTGCTACTAGCATTCTTGGTCGGGAGAATACAAGTAATATCTCCAATTATCATTTAACCTTCCTTGTTGTTGCACTTAATAATGATACTCGGTACAATCTTGGTTCTCTCATTGCTCGCCGCCTAGCTTCTAGGGGACCTATTTATGGGGGCATTATTGCTTCACGTATGGTTACTGCGTTAGAGCTTTCTGTCGATCCTAATGATACTATATTGGAACCACAAAGGCTTGATCTTGCTGCCATGAAAACACATCACTTCGTCACTTCTGACTCTGATACGGATAGTTTAGTATACAGGATGTTGTTTACTCACGGGGATGAAAGGGAGATTCCTTTGCTGCAATCTACTTTGTTCAGTGTTCATAGGAGGTCGTGGTCGCGTTCCAAGGAGGAGGTGGACGAGCAGCTCCACCTGCTTGGTTTCCACAGGCAGCACAAGGAGGATGTGCCTTCTTACGACTACTCTACACACTACGGTGGGGCGTCCTCGAGCTCATACCAGGACGAGGGTACCTCCTTGCCGTACTACGGAGGTGCTCCATCTTGGCCAGCTTGGGATTGATACCCACTTAGGCCAAAAACCTAAGCTCGGGGGAGGTACACCGGCATCACACTCATCTCCATATCATGTTTCGTCGGTACTTTGTATATTCATGTTTCGTTCTCTTTTTAGTTTTCGTTCTTTCTTATCTTTCGATTTCTAAAACACAAAAAGACCAAAAATATTTCCATTGTTTCTCTTTGTTTGCTTCTTCTTCTTTTTGCCTTGGTTTTCTTTTTCCTTTTGGCTTTGTCTTAATTATTCGAAAAACCCAAACAGATTTTGCTTTGCTTGTTTTTCCTTTTGTTCTTGCCTTTGAAAATTAAAAAACACCAAAAATATTTGTTGTTCTTCTTTGGTTTTGTGAAGTTTGTTGCAGGGGTCAATAGTCCTCAGTGGAATTTGGTTTCATATTATTATTCAAGCCACACAAGTGAAGGGAAATAATGAGGATTAATGACAACTTGAGGTGTGGTAATAGGCTGGTAACGAACTCTATTTGTTTTCATTTTTGTACATATACTCATCATTGTGGGCATGCTTAGTCTGTTCATGTAGGGTGTATGTTATTATGGATGCTTAGTAGTTCTTGCTTTCTTATGATTAACTCCAGCTTGCTAATAGTTTGTAGCATGTCATATGAATGTTTGCTTGCATTGCTCTATTCATAACTTGGTATGACACTGTGGTATCCTCCTCTGAATGTTTCACATGAATCGACTTGGCACATGCTAATGCATGCATATGACTGAAACAAAAATCAGTTAAACCTCGATGACTTATTTTGCCTCAGGGGTCTTGAATCACTTTCATGCCATGATTAGTCCTATTTTGTTGCAAGCATGATTATGACAGTTATTGCTCTCTCGTTTGTCGCCCCCTTACTATTTCTAGCCTCCACTTGCACTGAGTATGAGCTCTACTCGTGTTTCCAATTCTCCAAAACCAATATTGCCAAAAGTATCCACCATACCTACCTATTAGCATCATTTGCTGTTCCGTGCATATTCAATATGCCTTGTTTTCTTCCGAATAAAATGTTTGCTTGTTATGAGAAAGTTAGTTAGTAAAGCTCTCACGAACTTGATGGCACACTTTATTTCTTGCACTTAATAAACCTGGACCATTGTGACTGTCCATGAAAGTTATATGCTTGCAAATTATAGGCTGGGGATTAGCAGAACTATGCTGTCACGGGGAACACTTTCAAGACCTGTAAATATATACCCAGTTGATATCATGCTCTTTTGTTTGCGGATGTCGTCGGTGTGAAATAAAAGGGGAGCTTGTAAGTCCATGGAGTTATGTATGTGTGTTAGAGAAACGCCTGGGCCGCCGGTCTAATCCATGCCTAATCATGGTGGAAACCTGCAGCGTAACCATAATGAGTATCTATGAAGTATTATTCTTATAAAAAAGAGATATAGCTATTGCGAAAAAGAAAAAAAGAGATATGAGAAACGAGGAAGAGAGAAAAAAGCACCATTTTTCCATGGTAAATAAGAAGATTATTGAGATGCTCGTTGTCTGCTTACCTTGTCATTTTGATATGGGGATTCTTCCGTATCATTGGGCAAGGGGTACCCCGTTGGCGGTTCTCTATGATACACACGTATTTACTATGATAAGAAGTTACCGGTAACTAAAGTTGAGTAGCATGAGGAGCGGCCCTCTTACTCAAGGGACATGAGATTTCCAGTTTATAATCTACCAAGCATATAACTCAGATTGGACCTCACTTTCACCTTAACCATTTAAAGATGCTTATGATAGGGGCAATGAGAGCTCAAAGCTAATGAGTACCATACTTTCATCATTTGGAAGCCTTTCAAACTTTTCAAAACCCTTTCATTTCCTTGTTGAGTCTCCACACATTCTATGAGCACTTTCTTGAGAGCATATTTGCCATTCTTAGTGTAATTTGCTTGTCTCAAAACTTGATTAATTGTGTTATGGCTTTGATGCTTGTATCTTTGATATCTTTACTTCTAGTCTTCACTTGAACTTCAGAGGTGCCTTGGCATTTATGTTTGCTCTACAATCAAAGGCAAGCGAGATACCACTCTATCATACCTTGTTATGAGCATTGTAATGTTGCTTATGTTTATGTTTCATGCTACTTATTATTTTTTAGTTGGAATCTCTTCATAGCTTGCAATGACTATTAAGTAAACTTAGTTGCATACTCTTTATTATGAATTGCCTGAGTAGTTGATCATATGCTGAGAATATATACATCTTATGAAGCAAATGTGTTCGTGAAAGTTTCTTTTATCGCACTCAGTTTTCAACTAAATTTCTTGAGGACAAGCAATAAACTAAGATTGGGGGGAGTTGATACGTCCAAAACGTATCTACTTTCCTGAACACTTTTGCTATTGTTTTTCCTCTAAACTTGTGTGATTTGGATACAACTAACACGACTTATCGCTTTTTTCAGAATTACCTTGGTGTCTAGTTTTTGTGCAGAAAATCAACTATCAGGAAAAATCCCAGAAAATATGCCAAAACTCCTATTTCACCAGAAGACTCACGGAGCCAGAAGACGAGAAGGAGTAGGGCCAGGAGGGGCCCACATGTAGAGGTCTCAACCTAATAAGGTAGATTCCCCCTGTGTTTTATAATGCTAGTCCCTGGATCAATAGCTAGCATCCACAGTTTAGATGTAATATCAAGAAACAAAGGTCATAATATAACTTTATAACCAGGAATAACATAACTTTATTACATCAATACATAGCTCATTTGGCTATTACATTACATTGCAGCGGAATAATTATAATCATGGGGTCCTTCATCTTCAAAGTGCCACAGGCAGATGTTGGTTGTAGACTTTGTAATCCTAATCAAACAATCTTCACTTAAAATCAATCAAACCTACAACATTACAAGTTACAGCCACAAGGGTCAATACATTTGAATTGTATTGGCAAGTGATACTATGGTAGTATAGTGGAGTCTATCATCTATATGCATTTGGCTAAGTGGAGTTGATGCTTGCATTGCTCAAAATAGATTTTCCTTATCATTTTGAAAATACAAAGTTTTTGTTTTGATAAAATCTTCTCCAAGGCATCTCTCAATAAAAGATTGAAGATTTCAAACAACCCTTGTTCAAACCACAAGTTTTTAACTTAGAAATTTGAATGATGAGATTCTTGATTGCTTCCATGTCTTGATGCTCAAATTGTCCTTTACCAGGGACATGGCTAAGTACTTAGGTTTTACACTCTGCAGAGGTGGTGCACTTTCCCCACAAGACTTGGTTTCCCAAGACAAGATCTTTCAGAAGCCTTCCCTTAGACCAAAATGGACGCGCTCCAACCTATCAAACACTACACCCACTGTCCATATGGCTAAGTTCTTGCAACCTATACGATCATGGCAGAGCCCATAATGCCAAGTGGCTACACTTGAAGCTTCTCAACATTTGACATCTCAAATCTCTTTGTTCCTGGGTGGCAATCCACAAGTGTGATACACAAGGTTCACCAGTCCCCTGGCCTTGTGTAACCACTCAACCAAAAACCACCAAGCAATCCCATTCCACCCAGGTGATTCATTAACTTAGTTGTTTTATTAAACAAAACACGAGTCCTCAGACTTAGAAATTTTTCCATAGTGTGAATATATATTCCACCCATGTTTTCTATTAGCTAGGCTAAGCTTGATAGTAATAGGAATCTTAACTTAGGAAGATTTCCGCTAAGGTTTCATCTACTAGGATTTTCTATAGCAAGGTTTATACTTAGCAAAAATTCCATGCAAGTTTTACTTAGCAAAATCACTAATGCATAGTGAAAGTAATGGGACAAAAAGTATGAAGCATCACTTGCCTTTTTGGTAGAGGGTATAGGTTCACTCCTTGTCCTTGCAACAATCACACTCTTCAAGTCACTACAAATCAATCAAGCAAGGCACAAACTCAATCTACCAAACAAGCAAAACAACACATAAAATGACAAAGTCAAAGTAATGCATGCAAGCATGCCAAGCTTTGTTTTATTTGAAAAAGTGCTTCCTAATGGGTCATAGACATTTTGGAAACACCTATTGGTCATTTTGTAAAGTGGCAAAGTCATTTGCAAAAGGTTTCATTTCATAAACCATTTTCAAAACAAAGTATCATTTTATGTGGTGTAAAAATATTTTTACTAAGGCATTAATCTATAGGGTTCACCAAATATGTTTTCAAACCATAAAACTTGGTGTTTGGGGTCAGTGAGTTTAGAACAAAACATTTTCCAAAGGTTTTCTTCCAAAACCATTTTTAATAAATAAACCACATTTCTATTTAACTAGAAATGGTTTTAAATCAAAGAATCATTCTTTTCTTTAACCTAATACATTTTGGAGTCCACAAATTGTTTCCTATGGTCAGTAGGTTTGGTCCAAAACATTTCCTCCAAAGTTTTTACTCTAAACCATTTTTTATAAACAAAACAATAGTTTTATTTAGCTAGAAATGGACTAAACCAAGTAATCCATTCTAAACTTTTCCAAATCCATTTTCCAAACCATGGGTTGGTTCCTAGGGTCAGTAAGTTCTTCACAAACCATTTTGCAAAGGTTTTAACCCTAAAATAATTTTTAAACAATTTTTCTAATCTAAATAAGCACACAAATGATTCTGCAAAAACAAGCAAATTAACAGATACTATTTACTAAACCAAGGGCATGGTTTGCTAGGTCTTGCTCTTCTGAATCCATTGATATAAATTTTTTAATTTTTGGACGTGTGGTTTGAAAGTTACAAGGGTTTCAAAATGGTATTTAAATCTGGTTTCAAAATCTGTTTTAATCAGAACCTGGCCACGTGTCGCGCCGTGATTGGTCAGTACCGGTTCGTATGGATCGAGTGACACAAACCACAGGATTAAAAGGGGCATGTGCGGCTCAGATCAAACGTACCCCTTCGTTTTAATGAATCTATCCTAGCCAACGGATCTGCATCTAACGGTTGCTGCATGTTTGACCTAAAATGAGCTGCGCTGACGGCGGCGCTCTGGCGGCGAGGTTGCTGACGATGCAGGATGCGAGAAAGAGGGAGGGGAAGCTCACCGAGTTCGCAGCACACTGCTGTTGCTCCTCGTGGTCTTTGTTGGGCAAGGGGCGCACGGGTTCCTGGGGAATTGCTCACCGGAGTTGAGCCGTGCCTCGGGTGCGGTCAGTCGTCGACAAGGGCGAGGTTGCAGGCCACGCGCGAGTGATTGACGAGCACCTGGAGATGCAGAAGACACAGACTAATCAAACAACATGATTCACTGATCAAGGCGCGCACGGAGTCGAGTGCTAGAGCTCACCGGAGTTGGGTTTATTGTCGGTGGTGCTCAGACATGGTCAGAGTCGAGGCTGCAGGTCACCCGCGGGCGAGCTGAGGCCACAGAGCGGTGCTCCAGAGTCTGGCGAACTTGCCTGCTTGCTCGGGGAGTCAAGGGGCGATGCAGTGCTGCCGGAATTTGCCGAGAACCTCGTCGGAGACGGCGGCGGTGCAGAAGAAATTCGGAACAACCTGGTGGCTCCGGGGAAGAGGGGTTTGAGGGGAATGAAAGAGGAGAGGGAGGTGATTTAACTGGCATGGTCTCGGGGATTAATCATCGAGCATTTACCAGTAATTTACTCCGAGGAGTTAACGGCAGGAAACGGCCGGGGGAGGGCGCGGTCCTCGCGTGGGTGGAGAAGATGGTGAGGTGGCAGTGGGGGCCGGCGTCGGTAGTGGCGAGAGTGGGAATAGGGTCCACCAACAAGAGGGTGCGGGTTTCTTCTGTGGTGAAGAAAAACGGTTCGGGGGCGAGGGTGAGGTGGGCTAGGTGGGCTGTTGGGCTGGGGCAGCTGGGCCAGTCTGTTTCCATATTTTTTTCTTCTGAATTCTTTTTCCTTTTCTAATTCTATTTTTCTGTTTTGAATTTCATCCAACTATTCAAGCATTCAACCAATTCAAATAATCACCACACTTAAATAAGTTTTTGGTTCTGTTTATCAACATAAACCAAATCTCAAAATAAAATAATATTTTTATTCATTTTTAGGATCTATCTAATATTTAAATAAAATAGCCCTTTAGTTATTTAATCAAATAGGGTTTGATTTATTTAATAAAATTTCCATTTGAAATCCAAATATTTTCAAATTCAAATTAGTAGGTTTTATTTGGAAATAAGGAATACTTGGAAACTTGTTTAAAACCAAATAACCTTTTATTTTAGGTTCCATTAATAATTAAATAGAATGGACCTTAGTTAATAAATCAAGTAGGGTTTGTTTTATTTAAAATCTTTATTTGAAATATAAATAAAATCAAAATACTTCAGTAGGTTTTATTTGAGAATATAAAATACTTGGATAACGTATTTAAAATAAATAAATAAGTTTTAGTGTTTATTTAAAATGGGAAAAGCCTTTACTTAAATAAAATTGGATATTAAATCCTTATTATTTTAAATAAGCCTTTACTAATTTTAATCAAAACAAAACATTTTATTTCAAAATATTGGCCAAGGTTTAATTTGGTTTTATAAAGTATTCTTTATTTAAAATATTTCTTTTCCCTTTGAAAAATCAAAACCTTTATAAAAATATTTCAAAGTAGTAGTAAAATATTTTTATTTTTCCTTTAATAAATATTTATCTTTTTAATCCCTTTGGGATTTATTTAATCCAAATTGGTTTGAAGGTTTCCAATTGGATTTCAAAGTTTCTTCTGGCCCTGAAAATCAAACAAAGTTTTATTTTATTCATTTATTTTCACATTACAAGATTTGGAAAATCTTGGGATGTGACAGGCTACCACCCTTAAAATAAATCTCGTCCCGAGATTTGGGAAGGATAGGGTTACAAGTAGGCTCAAAACATCTAGGGTTCTACCACCCTTAAAACTTTTCAAACTAAACTTCATGTTGGCTTGCTTGGATTCTTGGGAAAACTTCTCTGGAAAGCATCTGCATTGAGTCCTTTGTTTCCACACTCTCATGGGCCAAGGTTGAGATTTTCCATAGGCTTGTTCAACTTGTTCATCATCTTTTCTGGACAATTGTTTACATAGTGGCCCGGTTCCTTGCATTTGAAACATATCACTTGGCTGATATCTTTCTTTTTCTTTGGTATTATTGCCTCTTGTTTGTTTCCTTAGTTCTTCTTCTTTTCTGGGCACTCATTGGCATAGTGTACCATCTCTTTGCAATTGTAACACTGCAACTGGCTTATGTCCTTCTTCTTCTTTTTGGGTCTCTCCAAAGCTAGGAGTTCTTCTAGTTCATGCTCTTCATAGGTGGGAGATCTTTCTCTCTTCTTGGGGCATTGATCTTCATTCTCCTTGGATGCATGATCCTTGTCTTCATAAATAATGCAAGCTTGGTTTCCTTCTAGGATAACATCTTTTTCATCCTTGTTGTCATTAGCTCCTTGGGAAAAGATTTCTCTTATGTTGATCATTTGAGTAACCAATCCTTGCAACAATTGGGATTGAAGTTTCAAAATCCTTTGTATGGCTGGGTCTAGTCCATTGTTGTTGGCTAAAAGCTGAGTTGTCTCTTGGCTCAACTGGTTTTGGGTTGCTATAAGTTCTCTCATATTGTCCTCTTGGTTGTTGTTGTCATCAACCTTGATGTTGGGGTTTCTTGGAGAAGTCATCTGTTTGGGTTGAATTGGGATTAGAAAGGCAAAATATTTCTAAGTAAGGGTTCTAGTCACACACATCACAATTCACACAAGCATTGTGCAGGCAATTACAAACATACATTCCACTCAAACAACAAGTTTCAAGCATATTTTTAGGCAACCAAAAATATTTTTGTTACACCACATAAGTTGGTGTGTTTAACTTAACTATAATATGGTAGTCAATCTACAGGGTTTACTTGTGATTCTTTCCATCTTTCTTGGTTGATTCTTCTTGCATGAGATCATGGTTTCTTTGGGAAAAACTCCTTGGTTATAAAACTTCAAGTAATGTAGGCTCCTTCTAACTTTTGCATTCCCCCAGTCTCTAAATCTTGAGCAAGATTTCCTTGTCTCACTTGTCCTTAGTGGTATCTAGGTTGGAGGTCCTTGGTGAATATGCTGAAGATGTTGAAGTCATTAGAGTTGAAGATGTTGAAGTCATTAGAGTTGATGATGTTGAAGAAGTCTTTTGCACATGGTGAAATCTTTGGCCATGGGTAGGTTTTACCATCAAGTTGAAATAGAAGAGATGTAGAGTTGAAACCAAAATGGTTGAGAAAAGAGTTTACAAGTGTTTTTGTAAATAAGTTTTGGATCAAAATACAACTCCTATTTTTCTAAGGGTTTTTGTCCAATCCTAGGTTTACAAATCCTACAGGCAACACAATGCTCTGATACCATCTGTAGAGGTCTCAACCTAATAAGGTAGATTCCCCCTGTGTTTTACAATGCTAGTCCCTGGATCAATAGCTAGCATCCACAGTTTAGATGTAATATCAAGAAACAAAGGTCATAATATAACTTTATAACCAGGAATAACATAACTTTATTACATCAATACATAGCTCATTTGGCTATTACATTACATTGCAGCGGAATAATTATAATCATGGGGTCCTTCATCTTCAAAGTGCCACAGGCAGATGTTGGTTGTAGACTTTGTAATCCTAATCAAACAATCTTCACTTAAAATCAATCAAACCTGCAACATTACAAGTTACAGCCACAAGGGTCAATACATTTGAATTGTATTGGCAAGTGATACTATGGTAGTATAGTGGAGTCTATCATCTATATGCATTTGGCTAAGTGGAGTTGAGGCTTGCATTGCTCAAAATAGATTTTCCTTATCATTTTGAAAATACTAAGTTTTTGTTTCGATAAAATCTTTTCCAAGGCATCTCTCAATCAAAGATTGAAGATTTCAAACAACCCTTGTTCAAACCACAAGTTTTTAACTTAGAAATTTGAATGATGAGATTCTTGATTGCTTCCATGTCTTGATGCTCAAATTGTCCTTTACCAGGGACATGGCTAAGTACTTAGGTTTTACACTCTGCAGAGGTGGTGCACTTTCCCCACAAGACTTGGTTTCCCAAGACAAGATCTTTCAGAAGCCTTCCCTTAGACCAAAATGGACGCGCTCCAACCTATCAAACACTACCACCCACTGTCCATATGTCTAAGTTCTTGCAACCTATATGATCATGGCAGAGCCCATAATGCCAAGTGGCTGCACTTGAAGCTTCTCAACATTTGACATCTCAAATCTCTTTGTTCCTGGGTGGCAATCCACAAGTGTGATACACAAGGTTCACCAGTCCCCTGGCCTTGTGTAACCACTCAACCAAAAACCACCAAGCAATCCCATTCCACCCAGGTGATTCATTAACTTAGTTGTTTTATTAAACAAAACACGAGTCCTCAGACTTAGAAATTTTTCCATAGTGTGAATATATATTCCACCCATGTTTTCTATTAGCTAGGCTAAGCTTGATAGTAATAGGAATCTTAACTTAGGAAGATTTCCACTAAGGTTTCATCTACTAGGATTTTCTATAGCAAGGTTTATACTTAGCAAAAATTCCATGCAAGTTTTACTTAGCAAAATCACTAATGCATAGTGAAAGTAATGGGACAAAAAGTATGAAGCATCACTTGCCTTTTTGGTAGAGGGTATAGGTTCACTCCTTGTCCTTGCAACAATCACACTCTTCAAGTCACTACAAGTCAATCAAGCAAGGCACAAACTCAATCTACCAAACAAGCAAAACAACACATAAAATGACAAAGTCAAAGTAATGCATGCAAGCATGCCAAGCTTTGTTTTATTTGAAAAAGTGCTTCCTAATGGGTCATAGACATTTTGGAAACACCTATTGGTCATTTTGTAAAGTGGCAAAGTCATTTGCAAAAGGTTTCATTTCATAAACCATTTTCAAAACAAAGTATCATTTTATGTGGTGTAAAAATATTTTTACTAAGGCATTAATCTATAGGGTTCACCAAATATGTTTTCAAACCATAAAACTTGGTGTTTGGGGTCAGTGAGTTTAGAACAAAACATTTTCCAAAGGTTTTCTTCCAAAACCATTTTTAATAAATAAACCACATTTCTATTTAACTAGAAATGGTTTTAAATCAAAGAATCATTCTTTTCTTTAACCTAATACATTTTTGAGTCCACAAATTGTTTCCTATGGTCAGTAGGTTTGGTCCAAAACATTTTCTCCAAAGTTTTTACTCTAAACCATTTTTTTATAAACAAAACAATAGTTTTATTTAGCTAGAAATGGACTAAACCAAGTAATCCATTCTAAACTTTTCCAAATCCATTTTCCAAACCATGGGTTGGTTCCTAGGGTCAGTAAGTTCTTCACAAACCATTTTGCAAAGGTTTTAACCCTAAAATCATTTTTAAACAATTTTTCTAATCTAAATAAGCACACAAATGATTCTGCAAAAACAAGCAAATTAACCGATACTATTTACTAAACCAAGGGCATGGTTGGCTAGGTCTTGCTCTTCTGAATCCATTGATATAAAATTTTTAATTTTTGGACGTGTGGTTTGAAAGTTACAAGGGTTTCAAAATGGTATTTAAATCTGGTTTCAAAATCTGTTTTAATCGAACACGCAGCGTCGGCGCGTGATTGGTCGATGCAGTTCGTCGATCGGATCGAGTGACACAGACCACAGGATTAAAAGGGGCATGTGCGGCTCAGATCAAACGTACCCCTTCGTTTTAATGAATCTATCCTAGCCAACGGATCTGCATCTAATGGTTGCTGCATGTTTGACCTAAAATGAGCGGACTGTGTTGTGGCGCGGGCGCTCTGGCGGCGAGGTTGCCGATGCGAGATGCGAAAGAGGAGGGGAAGCTCACGAGTTCGCAGCACACCTGTTGCTCCTCGTGGTCTTTGTTGGCGAGGCGCACGGTTCTGGGAATTGCTCACCGGAGTTGAGCCGTGCGAGTCGCCAGTCGATCGTCGGCAGGCGAGGTTGCAGGCCACGAAAGTGATTGGCGAGCACGGAGATGCGAAGACACAGACTAATCAAACGGCATGATTCCTTGATCAAGGCGCGCGACGAGTCGAGTGCTAGAGCTCACCGGAGTTGGTTTATCGTCGGTGGTGCTCGACATGGTCGAGTCGAGGCTTGGCAGGTGAGGGCCCAGAGCGGTGCTCCAGTCGCGAACTTGCACCTTGCTCGAAGTCAAGGAAGCGATGCGATGCATGAATTTTCGAGAACCTCGTCGGAGGCAACGGTAGTCTGAGAAGAAATTGAACAACTGTGGCTCCGGGGAAGAGGGGTTTGAGGGGAATGAAAGAGGAGAGGGAGGTGATTTAACTGGCGTGGTCTCAGGGATTAATCGTCGAGCATTTACCGGTAATTTACTCCGAGGAGTTAACGGCAGGAAACGGCCGGGGGAGGGCGCGGTCCTCGCGTGGGTGGAGAAGATGGTGAGGTGGGAGTGGTGGCCGGCGTCAGCGAGTGAGCGAGAGTGGGAATAGGGTCCACCAGTCAGTGAGGGTGTGGGTTTCTTCTGTGGTGAAGAAAAACGGTTCGAGGGCGAGGGTGAGGTGGGCTAGGTGGGCTATTGGGCTAGGGCAGCTGGGCCAGTCTGTTTCCATATTTTTTTCTTCTGAATTCTTTTTCCTTTTCTAATTCTATTTTTCTGTTTTGAATTTCATCCAACTATTCAAGCATTCAACCAATTCAAATAATCACCACACTTAAATAAGTTTTTGGTTCTGTTTATCAACATAAACCAAATCTCAAAATAAAATAATATTTTTATTCATTTTTAGGATCTATCTAATATTTAAATAAAATAGCCCTTTAGTTATTTAATCAAATAGGGTTTGATTTATTTAATAAAATTTCCATTTGAAATCCAAATATTTTCAAATTCAAATCAGTAGGTTTTATTTGGAAATAAGGAATACTTGGAAACTTGTTTAAAACAAAATAACCTTTTATTTTAGGTTCCATTAATAATTAAATAGAATGGACCTTAGTTAATAAATCAAGTAGGGTTTGTTTTATTTAAAATCTTTATTTGAAATATAAATAAAATCAAAATACTTCAGTAGGTTTTATTTGAGAATATAAAATACTTGGATAACTTATTTAAAATAAATAAATAAGTTTTAGTGTTTATTTAAAATGGGAAAAGCCTTTACTTAAATAAAATTGGATATTAAATCCTTATTATTTTAAATAAGCCTTTACTAATTTTAATCAAAACAAAACATTTTATTTCAAAATATTGGCCAAGGTTTAATTTGGTTTTATAAAGTATTCTTTATTTAAAATATTTCTTTTCCCTTTGAAAAATCAAAACCTTTATAAAAATATTTCAAAGTAGTAGTAAAATATTTTTATTTTTCCTTTAATAAATATTTATCTTTTTAATCCCTTTGGGATTTATTTAATCCAAATTGGTTTGAAGGTTTCCAATTGGATTTCAAAGTTTCTTCTGGCCCTGAAAATCAAACAAAGTTTTATTTTATTCATTTATTTTCACATTACAAGATTTGGAAAATCTTGGGATGTGACACCACACCACCTGGCCGCGCGGGCCAGGCCACGCCTGGGGGTGGTGTGGCCGCCTCGGCTGCCCCCTCGGCCTCCCTCTTCGCCTATATGTTGCATCTTGACCTAAAAACCAAGGGGGGTTTGAAGTTTTTCCAAAAAGAGTTCCGCTGCGCCGCCACCACCAGATTCCGTGATTCGGAACCATAAACTCTGTTCTGGCACTCTATCGGGACGGGGAATTGGAGGAGATCATCGCCATCATCATCACCATCACTTCTCCATCGACCATCCATGTTTCCCCCATCTATGAGTGAGTATCCCCACTGTAGGCTATGGGGATGGTAGGGATTGGATGAGAGCGTTCATGTAATGGCATCAGATTGTTAGGGCATGGTGCCTAGTATCTATTATTAGTGCTTTTTGACTTTGTTGCAACTTGTTATGCTTAAGTCTTGTCACTAGGGCCCGAGTGCCATGATTTCAGATCTGAACATGTTATTGATTCATTATGATAGTATTGTTTATGGTCTTACCTGTAAGTTGTATACACATGTTGTTGTCCGGAACCAAAGGCCCCGAAGTGACAGCAATCGAGATAACTGGAGGGAATGGCTTTGATGTGAGGATCACATGTGTTCATGGAGTGTTAATGCTTTGCTCCGGTGCTCTATTAAAAGGAGCACCTTAATTGCCAGTAGTTCCCTTGAGGCCCCGCTACAAACGGGCTGGCAGGACAAAAGATGTTGTGCAAGTTCTCATTGCGAGCACATATGACTATATATGGAACACATGTCTATGATTATTCAGTACTTGGATGCTTTATCTTATTTATCTACAAATGCCCTATGTCTTGATTGCCATATGAATTGTCTTGTCCATGCAACACCCGTCCATCCATCCCTATGCCTACCGCGCTTTAATCCTACTGTTTACTACAATTGTTACTATTGTCTTTACTTTTACTACTGCTATTACTTTACTACTGCTACTACAAAACTGTTGCTACTAATAAACTGCTATGGGCAAGATTGTTTCCAGGTGCAGCTGAATTGACAACTCAGTTGTTAAGGCTTATAAATATTCTTTGACTCCCCTTGTGTCGAATCAATAAATTGGGTTTCACTTCCCTCGAAAATACTGCGATACACCCCCTATACTTGTGGGTCATCATAGTCCTCTTCAGGTATGACTCCAAATCAGCAAGGGTGAAGGGCAAGTGGTATGGACACCATTGTATCACGATGGAAGAAGCGCCTACGCAGATCTGCACTATATCTGGTATGGTTGCTGCTCTACGTAATCATGATGAAATATGGCCAAAGCAGACTGCAAAGTTCAGCTTCATGGATGAACGTGGCATCATGGTTCCTCTAACGTGTGACAGTCAGCTAATTGGGTTGATGAAAAGGTATGCTTCGGCTTGCATGTTTGAGCTAAACTATGATGTACTGGATGTGGAAGCTGCTGCAACTGGGAGTCAGCCTTCTATTCTTGGACAGGGTGGTCACTCGAACCCAATTAGCTCCTGGTAAGCAAAAGTCTCTTGGGGTTCGCATGTCTGTGCTAAATTGTAGTTTTTGCAAGTATTTACCCTGTAGATATTGGGCAGTTATGCAACAGTCCTATTTCTTTGACAGGAAGTGCCGCAAGGTTAGAAACATGACTGTCGGTGTTGGGGGGATACCCCCGAGTAGGGTCACTCCAGGGTATAAAGGCCGAGTCAGCCGAGGTTCGGCAAGGTCAAAGCGGATGCTGGCCGGGTCACCTCAAGGCAGGCCGGATCACGGAGTAACCCGGACCAGGGGGTCGCCTAACATTATCTCAGCCGACTTAAGGAGTAAGTCGGAAGTGCTCGTCTAACTTGTATGCACGAACAGGTATAGCCGGATCTACTATGATCTGGGTCCCGTTTAGCTTCTGGGAGAAGGAAGGAATCTCTCTGGTCAAAAAGAAGGTCCGGTACGCACTGCATGAGCGAAGCAAGCAAGGGCAGGACCACCGGGTCATGGCCGACAAGGGTGACGACGCCCGTGTCGGCTGACACAGGCGCCACAGAGGCTCACGTAGCTAAAGCATGTATGACGCGGGGTAAAAGCACCCCGGTCGGGTTACCACTTTGAGAGGAGGCATATTCTTAGGAATATGCCTCCACGTATGCCCTAGGCGGATACCGAGCCCCCTCTATATAAGGGGGGCTAGGGTTTCGGTAGAAGGGTTGGGTTTTCTTCTGGACCGATTTGGCTAGGGTTCGAGGAGTGAACTGTAGTTGAGAGTAAGAGAGCTTCTTCTTCCTCCTCTTGCCAATACAGCTCTAGGAGCACTTGTAAACTTGAAAGTAATACAATCTTCTGTGTGGAGAATCACTCCACTATCCCTCCCTGGATTCCCCTAGCGTGTATTAGTCCCCACCTTTAGCCTATCCATGGCATCTGCCGTGACACCACCACGACAGTTGGCGCCCACCGTGGGGCTAGCGGCGCTAGCAGGGGTGAAGATCCGGACGGGAAACCTCATCGGCACCGGTGAACGAATCGTCTCCGGGCTCGTTCAGCACTTTGGAGCGCTGGATTTTGTCAGCGACAATGCTGGCTGCTTCGGCACACGCCAACTTCCGCGCAACGGCCTCTTCGTCAAGTTGGGTGCACACAAGGTCTATGCTGTTGTGGACATATCATACGTTCACCCGCAGCGCGTCGTCGAGGCAGGGGAACCACCCCTTAGCGTGGTTCACGGGGCGCGTATCACTCGCTCCCCGGACCGTGCTGAAGTGATGATGACTGCGCCAGGTGCAGGCGCAAGCAAGGATCCAACACTGGACCCAGAGGTAACACCTAAGGCACCGAGGAAAGGTAGAGGACCTCCACTAGAGAGGCCTGAGAACATACTGAGAGAAGGTATGGATAGCTTGGCAAACCCGGTAGGAGCAGTGGTAGATCCGGCTCAGGCACAGGCCGAGCTAGAGGAAACTAGGCAAAAGATACTAGAGGGCGCAAAGAAAATAGTCGCGGCTCAGCAGTCGCTGAACATGACGCTGCGTGAGTATGCAAAGGCAAACAAAGTTGATACGGTAAAAGTAAAAGGGAGAAATCTCATGAGCGAGATGAACAGAGAAGGTGATGATGGAGCCGAGGGATCAGAAAACTATTTGTCTATGGGGTTGCCGAAGTATAGTACCCCGGCGAAGAACCTCAGAGCAGCGGATGCGGCTTCATCCGAGTTAGAGGGTCTGATGGGTGAGGCCCGTCAAAGACAGCAAGATAGGGTTAACGAGTTAGTTCGGATCGCGAATAGACAGAACGAAGAGCTACTCAGAGCTAACCCGGAGAGAGCTGGAGCTTCCAAAATCGTCCATTCGGCGATGGGTAACCCGGAGAAATCCGCTGGAGCCACATCGTCACCTCATGGTGGTCCAAGGAGAGAAGAGGTAGTAACCTCGGCCAGAAGGAACAAACAGATCATCCCGTACGACCCGACGCGTGCAGGAAAAGAAAAAGAAACGCAGAAAAATGATGATCGACGAAGTGTGAGCCGAGGTGAAGCTGGCCGAGGTAACCACGACCAAGGCAATGCCGGTCAAGGGAACGCTGCCAACGGCAATGCTGGACAGCGAAACTCCGCAGGAGCAGGACAACCGCAGCAGTGGAATATACCAAGGCAAGAGCAAAGCGCCGGCCGAGGTATGCAACAGAAAGGTGCGCCCCAAGTGCAAAACCGATACAATGACGGTGATTCGGAGATGGTGAACGCGGGGTACCCGAGACCACACTATCATGTGATAGGGTCAAGATTGGGAAGCAGGGATTTAATGTCGGATGACGCCAGGTTGAAACTGGATTGCCTGTATAGGTCGGAACAGATCGAATGTCAAGGTCCCCCGGGTCCAGCATGCTTTGGACCCCGGATCATGAAGGAGCCACCGGTACCCAATTTCCAGTTGCCCAGAGGCACGAAGACGTATGACGGCAGTACCAAGCCGAAGGATTGGCTGATAAACTATGCTACGGCTGTGAAAATTGCCACTGGCAACTTGAGATGGGCTGTACGATACGTACCCCAAATGTTGGAAGGTCCGGCCAGAGTATGGCTGAATAATTTACCACCCGGAAGCATCAACTGCTGGATAGATTTTGAATAAATGTTTATCAGCAACTTCTCAAGTACATATCAGAGGCCGAACAGGCCGCGGACCCTAGCAATGTGCAAGCAAAGACCTAATGAGACGGACCGTGAATTCCTGACCCGGTGGTGCACCGTGCGAAACTCGTGTGAGGGTGTCATAGAGTCACAAGCCATAGCATGATTTGCACAAGGGTGCAGATATGGTAGCGAGCTGTGGATGAAGTTGCAAAGGAAAATGCCAATTACGTTGCCAGAGATGATCTGGATTGCAGATTCGTATGCTTTGGGTGATCCGACTCAACCTAGGCTCGCGTCAAACAAGTCAAACGAGGAATACAATCAGAGGGACGGAGCCGGGTCATCTCAGAGGAATGATTACAGAGGAAAAAGAAGAGATGATAGACCGGATCATCGCTACAGTTCGCAACAAGTTGCAGCTATGAGTCAAGATCAACCCAGAGCAGGGGGCAACCAACGCCAGAAAACGGGAGGGCAATGGACTCCGAGAAACGATGGCAAGAAAACGTGGACTCCGGAGCAAAAGAAACAGTGGCAAGAAAAGAAAGACCGTCTGAGGTATACCTATGAGTCGATGTTAGACCAGCCGTGTAAGTTTCACACGCCAAATCCGAATAGCCCGGCAGGTCACACAACGAGGCAATGTGAGTGGATGCGTAAGACAGAACAAGGTGGTTCAGGGAATGCTCAGGCACCCCGGAATGATTAACCTCGGCAGGAATTACCTCAGCAACAATTGCTCTCCAGAGCAAACACGCAACAGCTAATGTTGCCTCCCCCTCCGCCGAGGTATGACAACAATGAGAGAAGGGATGCAGTGCATCAAGTGGAAAATCAGCACTAGCCGGATCAGAGGTACCCCGGAAACGAGGGGAGAAATGAGTACAGAGAACATCACCAGAGCTATTGTGTGTTCACAACTGAGGAAACAGATCGAAAGAGCTTGCAGCGCCGACATATGGAGGTAAATGCGGTAATGCCAGCAGTGACAAGGTACATGCCTTGGTCGAACCAGGAAATCACCTGGAACATCAAAGATCATCCAAAGCTTATGCCGAGTCCAGGCTCGTATGCGCTAGTGCTGGATCTGACATTCATTGGACCGAACATCAATGTGAGATTCTCCAAGGTACTGATTGACAATGGCAGTAGCATTAACATCATGTATGCGGATACAATGCGCAAGTTGGGTATCTCGGAGAACATGCTCCAGGCTACAAGGACAACTTTCCATGGCATTGTACCAGGCATTTCTTGTGAGCCCATAGGCAAAGTCCGGGTCGACGTGCTATTCGGCACAAGGGATAACTGCCGAACTGAGAATCTGGAGTTTGAGGTGGTGAACTTGGAAAGTGCATATCACGCGTTACTCGGAAGACCAGCATTGAACAAGTTCATGGCAAGCTGCCACATCAGTTATCTGAAGATGAAGTTGCCCGGGCCAAATGGAGTGATTACCATTGCTGGAGATTTCTGATGTTCCATTGAGTGTGCCTCAGCCGGGTCTAACCTAGCCGAGTCACTCGTGATTGCGCAAGAGAAAAGAAAAATCCAAGAGGTGGCGACATTAGCTCGATCAAGCAAAGATATGCCAGCGTTGAGTAACCCGCATGGTAGCGTTTCATTCCAAGCCGCAAAGGACACCAAGAAGGTTCCAGTTGATGACATGTTCCCGGAGTGCACCGTAACAATTAGTGCCGGGTTAACTGATAAATAGGAAAGTGAGCTCGTCAACTTCCTCCGTGAGAATTGGGACATTTTTGCTTGGTCCACACAGGATTTGCAAGGTGTTCCGAGGGAGTTGGCCGAGCACTCTTTGAACGTAAGACCCAGAGCAAGGCCGGTGAAGCAACCTCTTCGCCGCTTCGCCGAGGATAGGAGAAAGGTCATTGGAGACGAGATAGCTCGATTGCTAGCAGCAGGATTTATCATGGAAGTACTGTATCCGGTTTGGCTCTCTAATCCGGTGCTGGTAGAAAAGAAGAAGGATGATCCGAACGTGGCAGTGGTTTGGCGTATGTGTATCGATTACACGAACCTGAATAAGGCGTGTCCAAAAGATCCATTTCCACTGCCGAGGATAGATCAGGTCATAGACTCAACCGCGGGATGTGAACTGTTGTCATTCATTGATGCATATTCTGGTTTCCACGGATACCTCGAACCGGATGATCAAATAAAGACTGCGTTTATTACCCGTCACGGGCTTACTGCTATCGCACTATGCCGTTCGGTTTACGTAATGCAGGTGCAACGTACCAAAGATGTATGCAAAAATGTTTGCATGACCAAATAGGTCAAAACGTACAAGTATACGTGGATGATGTGTTTATCAAGACCAAGGAAAGCAAAACGCTCCTTGACGACATTAGGCAGACATTCGCGAACTTGAGAAGGTTCCGGATGAAGCTTAACCCGGAAAAATATACCTTCGGTGTCCTGGCTGGAAAATTACTCGGATTTCTCGTCTCTAGCCGAGGTATCGAGGTTAACCCAACTAAGATTCGGGCCATTGAGCGAATGGAGCTACCGAAGTGTCTTAACGATGTCCAGAAGTTCACTGGGTGCCTAGCATCGTTGAGTCGGTTTGTATGTCGGTTGGGAGAAAAGGCATTGCCTCTCTACCAACTCATGAAAAAGTCGGATAAATTCGTTTGGATGCCGCAGGCCGATGAAGCCTTTGCCCACTTAAAAAAGATGTTGGCCACTACACCAGTGTTAGCCTCTCCACTATCAAAGGAGCCAATGTTGCTCTACATAGCTGCAACCAACCGAGTTGTAAGTGCAGTGATTGTAGTAGAGCGCAATGAAGAGGCTAAGTCGGTGTAGAAGCCAGTGTATTACTTGAGCGAGGTATTGTCTGCCTCAAAACAGAACTACCGGCACTTTCAAAAGGTGGCATATGGTGTCTATATGGTGGCAAAGAAGTTAAAGCATTACTTTGAGGAGCACCCCATCAAAGTGATATGTGAAGCTCCCATATCCGAGATAATGGGTAACAAGGATGCGAGTGGCAGAATCGCAAAATGGGCAATTGAGCTAGCCCCTTATGCCCTAATCTGACGTAAGAGAAGCGATCAAATCTCGTGTGTATGGAACTTTTTTGTAGATTGGGCCGAGGTACAATACGAACCACCGCCACCAGATCCGAACTACTAGAGGATGCACTTTGACGGGTCGAAAAACAAAACCGGATTAGGCGTCGGGGTTCTGCTTACCTCGCCAAAGAAGGACCAGCTAAAATACGTATTGCAGATCCATTTCGCAGCGTCAAACAATGTCGCTGAGTATGAGGCTCTTGTGCATGGGCTCAAAGTGGCAAAAGAGATTGGCATACGTCGGATAATATGCTTTGGCGACTCGGATTTGGTGGTGCAGCAAGTGTCCGGAGTGTGGGACGCCCTGGATCCAAACATGGCACTGTACAAGTTTCATGTGCAAAAGATATCTGGTTACTTTGAGGGGTGTGAATTTCACCATGTACCCCGAATGGAAAACAAGGCTACCGACATGCTATCGAAGCTCGGATCAACCCGACAGGCAATTCCACCGGGTGTAGCATTGGAACACCTCAGAAAACCATCTATCAGGCCATCCCCAGGAACCAACTCGATCTATGTCCCGGAAAATGCGGAATCCGGAGCTGAGCCCATGGACATTGACACGGGAGGTAGTACGCAAGACCCGGGGACTGCATCAGCAAACCCGGGGACTGCCTCAGCAAACCCGGCGACTACCTCGCTTGACCCGGGGACTGCTCAGCGTGATCCGGCTGAAGTTGTGCCGGTAGATCAGATGGAAATTGATGAGGACGTGTTCCCTGCACGAGCAATACCAGCTTGGGCACTGCCTATATTCCAATTCCTGAAAGACGGAACGTTACCCACGGAGGAGGTGTTAGCCAGGCAAACTCAGAGGAGAGCAAAAGCATACACAGTTATCAATTCCGAGCTGTACAAACGGAGTGTAACCAATGTCCTCCAGCGATGCGTTGACCCGGAAGAAGGGCTTAACATCCTCCGAGATATACACCAAGGAGAATGCGGGCATCATGCCTCATCCCGAGCCTTGGTGGCAAAAGCGTTTCGGCATGGATTTTACTGGCCAAGTGCCTTAGAACAAGCAGAAGATCTGGTGAGAAAATGCAATGGTTGTCAAAGATATGCTACTAAGACACATATGCCAATGTCGGAACTCAAGACCATACCAATTACGTGGTCATTTGCCGTATGGTGGTTGGATATGGTTGGCCCGTTCAAACCAGCGAGGGGAAACATGACACACATTTTGGTTATGGTGGATAAATTTACAAAATGAATTGAAGTGAAGCCTATAAGAAAATGTGATGGAGCTACGGCCGTAACATTTCTCAAAGACATTATCTTGAGATACGGTTATCCTCACAGTATCATAAGTGATAATGGCACAAATTTTGCTGAAGGAGCATTTGCACGATTCTGCTGAGATAAGAAGATCCGGCTGGACGTAGCCTCGGTAGCCCACCCCGCATCGAACGGACAAGTGGAAAGGTCCAACGGATTAGTATTATCCGGGATAAAACCCTGGCTCATTGAGCCGCTGCAAAGATCAGCGGGGTGCTGGATAGAAGAACTACCAGCGGTACTGTGGAGTTTAAGAACAACTCCGAATCGATCAACAGGTTATACGCCGTTTTTTCTGGTATATGGGGCAGAAGCTATATTACCAGCCGACATAGAGCATGATTCGCCTAGGGTCACCCAATACACAGAAGCTAAAGTGCAAGAAGCCCGGCAAAATGATGTTGATCTGCTGGAAGAAGCGAGAGAACTGGCACTGTCCAGATCCGCCATATATCAGCAAAATCTCCGACGCTACCATAGCCGGAAAGTGTGCCCCCAAGTCTTTCGGGAAGGCGATCTTGTTGGAGATATGCCCAAGAGGCAATAATAAAAGTGGTTATTATTATATCTTTGTGTTTATGATGAATGTTTTCATCCCATGCTATAATTGTATTATAAGGAAACACTAATACATGTGTGTTTTGTAAACATAAAAGAGTCCCTAGTAAGCCTCTTGTTGAACTAGCTTGTTGGTTAATTGATGATCATGGTTTCCTGATCATGGACATTGGATGTCATTAATAACAAGGTTATATCATTAGGAGAATGATGTGATGGACACACACACCCATAGTAAGCGTAGCATAAGATCAAGTCATTAAGTTCGTATTGCTACAAGCTTTCAAATGCATAGTAACCTAATCCTTCGACCATGAGGTTATGTTAATCACCATCACCGGATGGGTACTTTGATGACATCAAACACCGCTTCGTAACTGGGTGGTTATAAAGGTGTCATTGGGTATTCTGAAAGTATGTGTTGAAGCGCATGGACCAAGATTGGGATTTGTCCATC
Organism: Avena insularis; assembly: GCA_023614405.1. NCBI lineage: Eukaryota > Viridiplantae > Streptophyta > Magnoliopsida > Poales > Poaceae > Avena > Avena insularis. The sequence continues at coordinate 432,713,888 of CM042693.1, read as the reverse complement.
CACATGACGGATAGATATGCTCTGGGCCCTCTCGGTGGAATGTCATCTAGTTAGCTTGCAAGCATGTGACTAGGTCACAGGGGATGACATAACATGGAACGAGTAAAGAGTGCTTATCAGTAACAAGGTGGAACTAGGTATGGAGATACCAACGATCAAACCTCGGATAAGTAGAGTATCACGTGACAAAGGTAATTGGTTTCGTATGTTAATGGTTCTATCAACCACGAAGTCATCGTTGAGTATGTGGGAGCCTTTATGGATCTCCAGATCCCGCTGATGGTTATTGATCGGAGAGGTGTCTCCATCATGTCTACATATTCACGAACCGTAGGGTGACACACTTAAGGTTCTAAGTTGTTTTAAGTAGATATTGAATGTGCGTTGGAGACCGAATGTTGTTCGGAGTCTCGGATTGGATCCGGGACATCACGAGGATATCCGGAATTGTCCAGGGAATAAGATTCATATAATGGGGATCATTTTATAAGTTAGGAAATGTTTCGAAGTGTTTGTATGGGGATTCTAAAAGGTTTCGGAATGTTCCGGAAGGTTCTAGAAGATATTTTGGAGTTTATTTGAAAACCAAGATAGGATAAGGGAAAACTTAAAGCGTAAGTAAAGGAAACTTGGGGGGGAAGGACTCTTCCCCAAGCTCCTTGGTGCGCCGGCGCTAAGGGGTGGGCCTATTGGTGGGAACCCTAGGCCACACCCCTCCCTCTATATATAGAGGGGTGGAGGCGCCACCCCCTTGCTCCTTCCCACTCCGTGTTGGGTTTGCAGCATAGAAAACAAAAAAATTCCTACGGTGTGAACTACACGCCAAGATCTATCTACTAGGTACAAAGCAAAGGGTGGACATACATCCATGGAGAACTTACCCTCGAAGACAACGAGCTTTGTTAACGAGTAGGAGCTCGTGGTTGATGTAGTCATACACTTGCCGATCTCAAGATCGTGAGGAAGTCCGAGCGCCGCAACTCAGCAGCGCATCCGCACTCGCACACACGTTCAAGCCACCGGACAAGGAGGTGTGAGGATGAAGGAGGGAATGGGTGGCCTTTTATAGGAGGAGGGGGGTGCCCCCTCTCTCCATGGCCGGTGCATGGGGGGTGTGACCCCTCACCTCCCCCATTCATGTGGTGGTAACTCCTCCACATTAAAATGCCTCTTCACATTCCCTTTTAAAGTCTCCACTTTAAATGCATTAACTTTCTCCAAATTTAATGCTCTCTCATTTAATAAAACTCTTTTATTAAATTTATTCAGAATTTTGTTAATTACTTTAATTAACAAACATTCACATATAGCCCCTTGCAATATTTCAATATCTAATGCAGAAAACACCTTCTGCAATTTCACCCGAAACAATTTCCGGTTTCTATTGAAACAATTCCTGCGCTTTGCAATTCTTTCGCCTGAAACACATGTGCTCCAAAATAGTGTCCGGTAACTCTTAAGTGTGCCACCCTACGGTTCGCGAATAATGCAGACATGATCGAGACCCTTCTCCGATGAATAATCAGCAGCGGGACCTGGAGATCCGTACTGACTCCTACACATTCAACGATGACTCCTATGATCATGAGAACCTTTAACGCTTGTAACTAAATCCCTTTGTCTCTCGATATATTACATGTCTGAGATTCGATCATCGGTATCTCCATACGTAGTTTGATCTCGTTACCGACATGCACTCTTTTCTCGTTCCCGTGATATAACATTCTAGTGATCACATCACTTGCTTGTAAGCTATCCTAATGTGATATCACCGAGAGGGCCCAGAGTATATCTATCCGTCATCTGGATTAACAAATTCCACTCTTGATCCATGAGCCTCAACATAATACCTTCGTAGCACTGAACCCATCTTTATAGTCACCCTGTTACGGTGTGACGTTTGATGTTATCAAGATACTCTTCCGGTGTTAGCAATTAACATGATCTCATGGTCTAAGGATAAAGATTACTTCGTATGATGTTATAGCAATATAAACATAATGACTTGATCATAATTCTATACTTCGGATGAATGTTCATCACATCATTCCACCAATGGTGTGACCTTGTTATTAACAACATCCAATGTCCATGATCAAGAAACCTTGATCATCTTGTTAATCAACAAGCTAGTCTATAAGAGACGCATGACTAGGAACCCTTTTTGTTTATTAAACACACATGTATTGATGTTTCCTATCAATACAATTATAGCATGCAAAATAAACATCTATCATATACGAGGAATACATAATAACAACTTTATTATTGCCTCTCAGGGCATATTTCCTTCAGTCTCCCACTTGCACTAGAGACAATAATCTAGTTCACATAGTGATAAATCTAACACCCATGGAGTTCTGGTGTTGATCATGTTTTGCCTTAGGGAGTACTTTAGTCAACGGATCTTCTACATTCAGGTCCGTGTGCACTTTACAAATCTTTATATCTCCATCCTTGACATGCTCGCGGATGGAGTGAAACCGGCGCTTAATATGCTTGGAATTCTTATGAGACCTTGGTTCCTTGGCGTTGGTTATGGCTCCATTGTTGTCACAATAGATCACCATCAGGTCCAACGCACTGGGAACCACACCCAGTTCCATTATGAACTCCTTCATCCAAACCGCTTCCTGCGATGCTTCTGAAGCAGCAACATATTCCGCCTCTATTGTTGATCCAGCCACCACAGGTTGTTTGGAGCTCCTCCAACTAACTGCTACTCCGTTCAAGAGAAATACGTATCCAGATTGAGACTTAGAGTCATCCGGATCAGTGTCAAAGCCAGCATCGACATAACACTTAGCGACTAGCTCTTCTTCACCTCCATATACAAGAAACATATCCTTAGTTCTTCTCAAGTACTTAAGGATATTCTTGACCGCTATCCAGTGTTCTGAACCTGGATCAGATTGGTACCTACTAGTCAAACTAATAGCATGTGCCACATCCGGTCTTGTACATAGCATGGCATACATTATAGAGCCTATGGCTGAGGCATAGGGGATCTTATCCATTATCTCTCTTTCTTCTGCCGTAGCCGGACTTTGAGTCTTACTCAATGTCTTGCCTTGCAACATAGGTAAGAACCCCTTCTTACTTCCGTCCATATTAAACTTCTTTAATATCTTATCAAGGTATGTACTCTGCGATAGTCCAATTAGGCGTCTTGATCTATCTCTATAGATTTTAATGCCAAATATATATAAAGCTTCACCAAGGTCCTTCATCGAAAATTTGCTGTTTAGATAACTTTTAACACTGTTTAAAAGATCTAAATCATTTCCAATCAATAATATGTCATCCACATATAATATCAGAAATGCCACATTGCTCCCACTCACTTTCTTGTAAATATAAGCCTCTCCATAAGTTTGGATAAATCCAAACTCTTTGATCACCTCATCAAAGCGGAGATTCCAACTTCGTGATGCTTGCTTCAGTCCATAGATGGATCGCCGAAGTTTGCACACCTTATTAGCATCCTTAGGATCGACAAAACCCTTAGGTTGTATCATATACAACTCTTCTTCAATATTACCATTGAGGAACGCAGTTTTGACATCCATCTGCCATATTTCATAATCGAAATATGCAGCAATTGCTAACATAATCCTAACCGACTTAAGCATCGCTACGGGAGAGAATGTCTCATCGTAGTCAACTCCTTGAATTTGTTGAAACCCCTTTGTGACAAGTCGAGCCTTATAGATGGTCACATTACCATCAGCATCAGTTTTTCTTTTGAAAATCCATTTATTCTCCACGGCCTTTCGGTCGTGAGGTAAGTCCACCAAGTTCCAAACTTGGTTCTCGTACATGGATTCCATCTCGGATTTCATGGCTTCTAGCCATTTGTTGGAATCAGGGCTCATCATCGCTTCTTCATATGTCGCAGGGTCATCTATTTCATCAATCATGAAATTCATAACAGGGTTGCCGCAGTCGGAGCCGCACGTGTCACCTTGACCTGCGAGGTTCGGTAGTGCCTCTTTTGGAGTTTCATGATCAATATCATTAGCTCTCTCTTCATTAGGTGAAGTCAACTCCGAAACAACTTATGGAGCTGCGCTACTCGCCATTTCATGAAGAGAAGGTTCAATAACCTCTTCGAGTTCTACCTTCCGACTACTCACACCTTTCGCGAGAAACTCCTTCTCAAGAAAGGATCCATTCTTGGCAACAAAGACCTTGCCCTCGGATCTGTGATAGAAGGTATACCCAATCGTTTCTGAGGGTATCCTATGAAGACGCATTTTTCCGCTTTGGGTTCGAGTTTATCCGGTTGAAGTTTCTTCACATAAACATCGCATCCCCAAACTTTAAGAAATGGCAGCTTAGGTTTGTTTCCAAACCATAATTCATACGGTGTCTTTTCAACGGATTTAGATGGTGCCCTATTTAAAGTGAATGTAGCGGTTTCCAGTGCATAACCCCAAAATGACAGTGGCAAGTCAGTCAGAGACATCATAGATCGAACCATATCCAAGGAAGTACGATTATGACGTTTTGACACACCATTATGTTGTGGTGTTCCGGCAGGCGTGAGTTGTGAAACTATTCCACAGTCTTTCATATGTGTGCTAAACTCGTAACTAAGATACTCTCCTCCACGGTCGGACCGCAGAAATTTGATCTTTCTGTTACGATGATTTTCCACTTCATTCTAAAATTCTTTGAACTTTTCAAAAGTTTCAGACTTGTGTTTCATCAAATAGATATACCCATATCTACTCAAATCATCCGTGAAAGTAACAAAATAACGGTATCCACCTCGCGTCGACACACTCATTGGTCCACACACATCAGTATGTATGATTTCCAATAGATCTATCGCCCGTTCCATTGAACCGGAAAACGGCGTTCTAGTCATCTTGCCCATAAGGCATGGCTCACATGTATCAAATGATTCAAAATCAAGTGATTCCAAAAGTCCATCAGAATGGAGTTTCTTCATGCGTTTAACGCCAATATGACCTAGACGGCAGTGCCACATATATGTAGATATATCATTATCAAGTTTAATCCTTTTAGCATCAACATTATGAATATGCGTAATACTACTATCGAGATCCAACAGAAATAAACCATTCAACATAGGTGCATGACCATAAAAGATATTATTCATATAAATCGAACAACCATTGTTTTCAGACTTAAATGAATAACCACTTTGCATCAAACACGATCCGGATACAATGTTCATGCTCAGTGCAGGCACCAAATAACAATTATTTAGGTTTATAACTAATCCCGATGGCATATGGAGAGGCAGCGTTCCGACGGCGATCACATCAACTCTTGATCCATTGTCGACCCGCATCGTGACCTCATCCCTTGCTAGTTGTCGCTTGTTCCGCAGCCCCTGAACCGAGTTACATATATTAGCAACTGATCCCGTATCAAATACCCAGGTGCTACTGCGAGTACTAGTCAAGTACACATCAATAACATGTATATCACATATACCTTTGTTTGCCTTGCCGGACTTCTTGTCCGCCAAATACTTGGGGCAGTTGCGCTTCCAATGGCCAGTCCCCTTGCATAAGAGCACTCGGTGTCAGACTTAGGGCCAGCTCGGGGTTTCTTTTCAGGTGTGGCAACAGACTTGCCACCCTTCTTTCCCTTGTGCTTGCCTTTCTTTTCCTTCTTGAAACCGGTGGTCCTATTGATCATCAACACTTGATGTTCTTTCCTAATCTCCACTTCTGCAGTCTTAAGCATTGACAGAATCTCGGGAAGAGACTTCTTCATGCCCTGCATATTATAGTTCATCAAGAAGCTCTTGTAGCTAGGTGGCAAAGATTGGAGAACACGATGTATGCCTAAGTCAATGGGAATCGTTATTCCCAAGGAAACAAGCTTATCGGCGTACCCAGACATTTTGAGTACATGCTCACTAACGGAGCTGTTTTCCTCCATCATGCAGCTAAAGAACTTTTCTGTAGCATTATAACTCTCTACGGCAGCATGGGTATCGAAAATCATTTTCAATTCTCCCATGGTATCAAAGGCATTGCCATTTTCGAAACGTTTTCGAAGTTCTGGCTCTAGCCCATACAGTATGCCGCAATGAACTAAGTTGTGGTCCTCCTGACAAGTTATATAGACGTTCTTTTCCTCGTCAGGGGCATTAGGAGCTGGTGGGGGGCCTAGCGGCGCATCTAGCACATATTGCTTTTGTGCAGCAGTGAGGAGAATCCTCAAATTCATAGCCTAGTTGGTGAAGTTGCTACCATTCGCAGCAAGTTTCTCTTTCTCCATGAACACATTGAAATTAAAAGCAGGTGGTGCCATCTACAACAGAATTTGTAAAGTATATTTAGACTAAGTTTATGATAGATTGAGTTCAACTAATCCAAATTACTAATGAACTCCCACTCAAAAACGACATCCCTCGTGTCCTTTTGGTGATTACATGAACCAAATCCACTACACCAAGTCCGATCATCACGTGAGTCGGTGTAGCTTCAAAGGCGAGCATCTATATGGGCATCATATCAACTATATGACTCATGCTTAACCTTTCGGTCCGTGTTCCGAGGCCATGTCTGTACATGCTAGGCTCGTCAAGTAAGAACCTTAGTATTTGCGTGTGTAAAACTGTCTTACACCTGTTGTATGAAAGCGTAGAGTTGAAAACACCCAATCATCACGTGATGCCTCAAAACACGATCCACAAACGGTGCATACTTAAGGAAGAACACATTTTATCTTGATATCTAAATGAGGGATCATCTTATAATGCTACCAAAGGCGCCAAACTAGCAATATAAGATGCTAACATCTAATGTGTGAAGTGAGGTGATATGGTCCATGCATTTGATCTCTATCATTTGCATCGTGGTATGATCTCTATCATTCCTTTGTGTGTTAGGCCAAGGTCTATGGAACTTACACGTTAAGTGAGTTGTAAGAGTATCTATTATACATCTACTTACAACAATACCATATCAAAACACTAGCCCAGCAACGATCTAAACTAGACGCCTCTAATTTATCAATTGCAAGTTTTACGTGGCTTAGGGATTTCGGAGATAGAACCTGTCTAACCTACGAACATGAACCACAACAAGGATAACCAAGTTATTAGCAACTCATTGTAAATCAGATATTGACTATAGTAGGAGAGACAGACACCCGCCAGCCACTTATGCAAAACAAGTTGCATGTCAGTCGTGGAACCGGTCTCCTGTACGATGACATGTAAGGTTAGTCCGGGCCGCTTCATCCCACTATGCCACCAATATCCAAAGTACATAGAATATGCAATAACATGATCATCATCGCCCACATATAAACATATGTGTACTACCCGTGCAAAGCACCTACGCATAGATCAGGCTCGATACCCTTTGTTGGGTTCGCAGCATAGAAAACAAAAAATTTCCTACGGTGTGAACTACACGCCAAGATCTATCTACTAGGTACAAAGCAAAGGGTGGACATACACCCATGGAGAACTTACCCTCGAAGAAAACAAGCTTTGTTAACGAGTAGGAACTCATGGTTGATGTAGTCGTACACTTGCCGATCTCAAGATCGTGAGGAAGTCCGAGCGCCGCAACTCAGCAGCGCATCCGCACTTGCACACACGTTCAAGCCACCGGACAACCTCCACCTCCTCGCTCCAGCGATCCAGTGAAGCAAAGAACTCCTTCCGCACGAAATGCCACCGGGAACATGTATCTCGCTAATCCAATACCATGGGGAATAGTTCTAGAGGGGAGAGAGATCCTTCACAAGGAGGTGTGAGGATGAAGGAGGAATGGGTGGTTTTTATAGGAGGAGGGGGTGCCCCCTCTCTCCATGGCCGGCGCATGGGGGGTGACCCCTCACCTCCCCCATTCATGTGGTGGTAACTCCTCCACATTAAAATGCCTCTTCACATTCCCTTTTAAAGTCTCCACTTTGAATGCATTAAGTTTCTCCAAATTTAATGCTCTCTCATTTAATAAAACTCTTTTATTAAATTTATTCAGAATTTTGTTAATTACTTTAATTAACAAACATTCACATATAACCCCTTGCAATATTTCAATATCACATGCAGAAAACACCTTCTGCAATTTCACCCGAAACAATTTCCGGTTTCTATTGAAACAATTCCTATGCTTTGCAATTCTTTCGTCTGAAACATATGTGCTCCAAAATGGTGTCCGGTAACTCTTAAGTGTGCCACCCTACGGTTCGCGAATAATGCAGACATGATCGAGACCCTTCTCCGATCAATAATCAGCAATGGACACGAGATCTGTACTAACTCCTACACATTCAACGATGACTCCTGTGATCGTGAGAACCTTTAACGCTTGTAACTAAATCCTTTTGTCTCTCGATATATTATAGGTCCGAGATTCGATCATCGGTATCTCCATACCTAGTTTGATCTCGTTACCGACATGCACTCTTTTCTCGTTCCTGTGATATAACATTCTAGTGATCACATCACTTGCTTGCAAGCTATCCTAATGTGATATCACCGAGAGGGCCTAGAGTATATCTATCCGTCATCTGGATTGAAAAATTCCACTCTTGATCCATGAGCCTCAACATAACACCTTCGTAGCACTGAACCCATCTTTATAGTCACCCTGTTACGGTGTGACGTTTGATGTTATCAAGATACTCTTTCGGTGTTAGCAATTAACATGATCTCATGGTCTAAGGATAAAGATTACTTCGTATGATGTTATAGCAATATAAACATAATGACTTGATCGTAATGCTATACTTCGGATGAATGTTCATCACATCATTCCACCGATGGTGTGACCTTGTTATTAACAACATCCAATGTCCATGATCAGGAAACCTTGATCATCCTGTTAATCAACAAGCTAGTCTATAAGAGAGGCATGACTAGGAACCCTTTTTGTTTATTAAACACACATGTATTGATGTTTCCTATCAATACAATTATAGCATGCCAAATAAACATCTATCATATACAAGGAATACATAATAACAACTTTATTATTGCCTCTCAGGGCATATTTCCTTCACTCCAAACCCTAGCCTCTCCTCCTTCCATCTCGCCTGCTTAGGCGAAGCCTCAGAAATTCTCTACTCCACCACCACCACCACACCGTCGTCTGCTAGGATTCCGTGGAGAGATCTACTACCTCCGCTGTCACTGGAGCAGGGAGAGGAAGGTCTGCTTCGACTCGCACGCGTGTGACCGATCGCGAAAGCGCTGAACGCTACGGAAGGATCGTCTACTCGACCTTGAGATCGGCAAGTGATCGACTACATCAACCACGAGATCCGATCTCGAACAAGGCTTTCAAAACTACAAGGGTTAGTACAGATCTATCTCGTTGCACATGACTAATAGATTAGATCTTGGCTTTTATCTAGATTAGATCTGGGTTTTGTTCGTTCTTGCAGTAGAAATTTTTTGTTTTCCATGCTACGAACCCATCAGATCTGGTGCTCCGGTTGGTACAACGTACTACTGGCATGCATAAATTATCCCCCCCATGGGAAGGGCCATTCATTGTGAGCAAAGCATTGCACAATGATTCTTACTATCTTATAGATGCAAAGCCATAGGAAAAGAACAAGGCGGACAGGTCCGGAGAGGAATCTAAGCGACCGTGGAATGTAGCACTACTTCGTCCCTTCTACACTTAGCTAAGAAGTGTATGTATCCGAGTCTTCTCATATGTCGGTATGTATGTTGGCAATGAGCTTATCAATGAAATAGTAGCGCCTCGAGCAGTAACTCGGGGACTGCCTTAATAATTATTGTTGTTGTCTCTCGTACGTTAGCTGGAATAAGTTGTTCTACTTAACCCGGATTAGTAAAGTGTGAGCACCAAAAACCCAACTCTTTGACTTGCTGCTGTCCAACAAGAATTGGCTTCATGGCAAGCAAGAGAACAAGTTTGGAATTGCGTAGCACATGAAAAGCGACTAAGGAAACAAATTTATTCGAGCTAACGTTTGTTTTTGGACTAACCCTGTATTTATTTTCAAGTTATTATGCAACTTTATTTTTTGAGCTAAGTCTGAAAGTTTCTTAGTATAAGACGATTTTTGAAGCTCGGATTCGTAAGTCATAAAACCAAATCAAGGTAGACACGATCCGAGCCAAAAGATTGGACGAACAAGAAAAAGAAACTCGGGGACTACGCCCAAGTTAACCCGGCATAGGAACTCAGTAGCAAAATATCACATGTACACAACATACAGTTGCACCCGGCATACAGTGACACCACCACGACAGTCGGGTCAGTCATTTTGCTACCCGAAGAAGGTAAAAATGACTGGAAAGATGATACTAGACACGATTCTGGCGCTGATTGTCCCGGCGATGCAGAGTACGTGAAGCTAAGAAAATTGGCACCAAGGAAGAGGAAGAAGGCAGGAAATGAAGAGACAGTGGACATGAAGGCTTGGCACCCAGACTGCGGAAGAAGGCTACTGGCAACAAAAACTTGAACCTATATATGTAATTCGGTTAAATTCTGGAGCTCTGTGTGTGGAACTTTGCCGGGCGAAACAATCTACCCACGTTCTCTAAGTAAAATGTACCGTGACTTAGGGTTTGGAAATGCCCAAGTCAGTAGTTGAATCCGAAATTGGGATTGTGCCATTACTATCTGAAAATACGCAGCACTGGTTCCACGATTGATGAGGGGCAGGATGTCTCCAAATTCGATGGAATGTAAGTGGCACAGAAATAAATTATTTAAGCTGCTACACTCCATGAAGCAGCAACTTATTTCAGCTGCTGCACAACGACATAAACAACAATGGCAACCGAGATGAGGAGGAAATCGGTACCACTTTCTGGACTAATCTTGAGCCCGTCTATCTCACCGCATCCCTGCTCCTGCATCCCCTGCATGTGGTGAAGCTCCCGGATCTCCATTAACCGAGTGTACGTGCTTCCACTTTATAAATTATAGCTGTGCCATTTTCATGCAGCACAATCCACGTAGATTACGTTTAAACAAACCACCAATGTCAGAATACCACCATGATCAGACAAAAGGAAGTAATGCAGGGTTAACACAGATTAACGGGAGACCAATTTTTTTCCTCCCAGGACTGCGGGACCACTAGTTCAGACCGCTGGGTCAACAAGTACTACTATTACAACTTAAAAAGGCACGGAGCTCAAGATAAATAGAACTAGTTATCACACATCTCCTTGATCTTCCTAATCTTAGCCTGGTGCGCATCTTCCTGCGAGAGCAAGGGTTGAATCGTCTGCTCCTTCCTTTTAGCATCTTCCTTGCACAACTTCAATTGTTTCTCTGCATATTTCCTCATGCACTTGTCAATACTCATAGTTGTGAACTGTAGGAATTTTGCCTGGTGAAGATCATTCCTTGATTGAGTCAGTTCTTGCTCTGCTTTAGCCTTCATGGCCAACGCCACTTCCCTCTCCTTCTCGACTTTGCTAACCTTGTCTTGCACCCTCCTGAGATCTCGGTTAAGCTTGGTCGTGTCATCTGGTTCCCATAGCTTCATCTCAACACTGTCAAGAAGTGAGCTGAATACGGATTCTTTCAACTCAATAGTCATTTCCCATAGTTTATCCAGTGTTTTCTGCATCGATTTGGGCCACTCTGGATCTACCCATTTGACAACACCACAACTTCCGCCTTGCATCATTGCACGATGTCCTTGACACCGTAAAAACCTCCTGCTTGCGTTTCATCCTTCGAACGCTACAAATTTAGGTGGCACATATCCATGTTTACATAGCAGAGGACTATCCTCATATGCTAAACCGTGATAGTCGGAGTCATACAGCGTCTGATTGGCTTAACACATCATACGCACATGAGTAAACAGAGTAGATCTAGCTCAAAATAGATAACTGGCCACAAATGATAGAGACAGAGATGAGACTACTCACGTCGAAATCACCGTCCCTGTCGTCACGACGCGTTTTCTCACCGTCTCCCCTTGAACCCATGGCGAGAGAGAGAGGGAGAGGGGGTGGCTGCCAGAGAGATAGCTGGAGGCGCCGTCGACCTATGGCTACGACAGGATGGGAGAGAAGTGGGGAAAGTGGCTTCGAGGGGAAGGAAGAGAAGTACAGGGAGGAAAAGAAGTAATGGGGACGTGACACTGGCGAATGGCCTACTAAACTCGTGAGTCGTGACACTCGGAAAAGGGGAGAGCCCGGTGTTTCCAGTTTGTCCAGAGCAAGCGGGCAACAAGCATGGCCAATCATGCCGCAGAACAGCCTACTCGTCGATCGCTCTCACAAAGACAATCCCAATCGTCCAAGCACCCCGATCGAATGGTATGTAACAATCGTCATGGTGAACAATTGTGTTAGGGTGTGCCTTCTAGAAGACTCGGTGTGGTTCATGAAAAGAACACACATCCAATGAACTCTGGTGGATCCATATGTGGTTTGTGAGAAGAACACACATGAAATGACTCTAGCTGTGGTTTGTGCAAAGAACACACATGCAATCATACTAGTGGATCCATATGTGGTTTGTGAGAAGAACACACATCCAATGATACTGGTGGATCCATGTGTGGTTTGTGAGAAAAACACACATGCAAAACACACATGCAATGACACTAGTGGATCCATATGTGGTCTGTGGAAAGAACAGACATGCAATGACACTAGCTGTGGTTAATGAAAAGAACACACACGCAATGACTCTTATGGATCCATATGTGGTTAGTGAAAAGAACACACATGCAATGACTCTGGTTGTGGTTAATGAAAAGAACACACATGCAATGACTCTGGTGGATCCATGTGGTTTGTGAAAAGAACACACATGTAATGACTCTAGCTATGGTTAATGAAAAGAACACACATGCAATGACACTGTTGGATCCATATGTGGTTTGTGAAAAGAACGCACATGCAATGACACTAGTTGTGGTTTGTGAGAAGAACACACATGCAATCACACTAGTGGATCCATATGTGGTTTGTGAGATGAATACACATCCAATGACACTGGTGGATCCATGTGTGGTTTGTGAGAAAAACACACATCCAATGACACTGGTGGATCCATATGTAGTCTGTGGAAACAACAGACATGCAATGGGACTAGCTGTGGTTAATGAAAAGAACAAACATGCAATGAGTCTAGTTGTGGTTAATGAAAAGAACACACATGCAATGCAACTGGGGGATCCATGTGTGGTTTGTGAGAAGAACACACATGCAACGACACTAAGTGTGGTTAATGAAAAGAACACACATCCAATGAACTCTGGTGGATCCATATATGCTCTGTGAGAGGAACACACATGCAATGACTCTAGTTGTGGTTTGTGAGAACAACACACATGCAATCACACTGGTGGATCCATATGTGGTTTGTGAGATGAACACACATCCAATGACACTGGTGGGTCCATGTGTGGTTTGTGAAAAGAACACACATGCAATGACACTGGGTGTGGTTCATGAAAAGAACACACATCCAATGAACTCTGTGGATCCATATGTGGTTTGTGAGAAGAACAAACATGCAATGACTCTAGCTGTGGTTTGTGAGAAGAACACACATGCAATCACACCGGTGGATCCATGTGTTGTTTGTGAGAAGAACACACATGCAATGACACTGGTGGATCCATGTGTGGCTTGTGAGAAGAACACACAAGCAATGGCACTAGGTGTGGTTCATGAAAAAAACACACATCCAATGAACTCTAGCTGTGGTTTGTGAGAAAAACACACATGCAATCACAATGGTCGATCCATATGTGGTTTGTGAGATGAACACACGTCCAATGACATTGGTGGATCCATGTATGGTTTGTGAGAGGAAAGCACATGCAATGACTCTAGTTGCGGTTTGTGAGAAGAACACACATGCAATCACACTAGTGGATCCATATGTGGTTTGTGAGATGAACACAAATCCAATGACACTGGTGGATCCATGTGTGGTTTGTGAGAAGAACACACGTGCAATGACACTAGTTGTGGTTTGTGAGAACAACACACATGCAACCACACTAGTCGATCCATATGTGGTTTCTGAGATGAACACACATCCAATGACACTAGTGGATGCATGTGTGGTTTGTGAGAAGAACACACATCCAATGACACTGGTGGATCCATATGTGGTATGTGGAAAGAACAGACATGCAATGACTCTAGGTGTGGTTAATGAAAAGAACACACATGTAATGACACTGGTTCTGGTTCATGAAAGAACACACATGCAATGACACCGGTGGACCCTTATGTGGTTTGCGAAAAGAACACACATGCAATGACTCTGGTGGATCCACATGTGGTTTATGAAAAGAACACACATGTAATGACATGGTGGATCAATGTGGTTTGTGAGAATAACAGACATGCAATGAACTCTGGTGGGTCCATATGTGGTTTGTGAGAAGAACACACACGCAATGACACTGGGTGTGGAACGAACACACATCCAATGAACTCTGTTGGACCCATATGTGGTCTGTGAGAAGAACACACATGCAATGACTCTAGATGTGGTTTGTGAGAAGAACACACATCCAATGACACTGGTGGATCCATGTGTGGTTTGTGAGGAGAACACACATGCAATGACACTGGGTGTGGTTCATGAAAAGAACACACATCCAATGAACTCTGGTGGATTATATTCACATGTGGTTTGTGAGAAGAACACACATGAAATGACTCTAGTTGTGGTTTGTGAGAAGAACACACATGCAATGACATTGGTGGATCCATGTGTGGTTTTTGAGAAGAACACACATGCAATGACACTGGTGGATCCATGTGTGGTTTGTGAGAAGAACACACATGCAATGACACTGGTGGATCTATGTGTGGTTTGCGAGAAGAACACACATGCAATGACACTGTTGGATCCATATGTGGTTTGCGAAAAGAATAGACATGCAATGACACTTGTGGATCCATATGTGGTTTATGAGAAGAACACACATGCAATGACACAGGTTGTGGTTCATGAAAAGAACACACATGCAATGACACTGGTGGATCCTTATGTGCTTTGTGAAGAGAACACACATGCAATGACTCTGGTGGATCCACATGTGGTTTGCGAAAAGAACACACATGCAATGACACTGGTGGATCAATGTGGTTTGTGAGAATAACATAAATGAAATGAACTCTAGTGGATCCACGTGTGGTTTGTGAGAAGAACACACATGCAATGACACAGGTTGTGGTTCATGAAAAGAACACACATCCAATGAACTCTGTTGGACCGATATGTGGTTTGTGAGAAGAACACACATGCAATAACTCTAGATGTGGTTTTTGAGAAGAACACACATCCAATGACACCGGTGGATCCATATGTGGTTTGTGAGAAGAACACACATCCAATGACACTGGGTGGATCCATATGTGGTTTGTGAGAAGAACACACATGCAATGACACTGGTTGTGGTTGATGAAAAGAACACACATCCAATGAACTCTAGTGGATCCATATGTGGTTTGTGAAAAAACACACATGCAATGACTCTAGATGTGGTTTGTGAGAAGAACACACATCCAATGACACTAGTGGATCCATGTGTGGTTTGTGAGAAGAACACGCATCCAAAACACACATGCAATGACACTGGTGGATCCATATGTGGTATGTGGAAAGAACAGACATGCAATGGCACTAGTTGTGGTTAATGAAAATAATAGGCATGCAATGACTTTGATGGATCCATATGTGGTTTGTGAAAAGAACACACATGCAATGACTCTAGTTGTGGTTAATGAAAAGAACATACATGGAATGACTCTGGTGGATCCATGTGGTTGGTGAAAAGAACACACATGCAATGACTCTAGCAATGGTCTGTGAAAAGAACACACATGCAATAACACTGTTTGATCCGTATGTGGTTTGTGAAAAGAACAGACATGCAATGAACTCTGGTGGATCTAGATGTGGTTTGTGAGAAGAACACACATGCAATGACTCTAGCTGTGGTTTGTGAGAAAAACACACATGCAATCACAGTGGTCGATCCATGTGTGGTTTGTGAGATGAACACACATCCAATGACACTAGTGGATCCATGTGTGGTTTGTGAGAGGAACGCACATGCAATGACTCTAGTTGTGGTTTGTGAGAAGAACACACATGCAATCACACTGGTGGATCCATATATGGTTTGTGACATGAACACACATCCAATGACACTGGTGGATCCATGTTTGGTTTGTGAGAAGAACACACATGCAATGACACTTGTTGTGGTTTTTGAGAACAACACACATGCAATCACACTGGTGGATCCATATGTGGTTTCTGAGATGAACACACATCCAATGACACTAGTGGATCCATGTGTGGTTTGTGAGAAGAACACACATCCAATGACACTGGTGGATCCATATGTGGTCTGTGGAAAGAACAGACATGCAGTGACTCTAGGTGTGGTTAATGAAAAGAACACACATGCAATGACACTGGTTGTGGTTCATGAAAGAACACACATGCAATGACATTGGTGGATCCTTATGTGGTTTGCGAAAAGAACACACATGCAATGACACTGGTGGATCAATGTGGTTTGTGAGAATAACAGACATGCAATGAACTCTGGTGGGTCCATGTGTGGTTTGTGAGAAGAACACACATGCAATGTTACTGGGTGTGGTTCATGGAACGAACACACATCCAATGAACTCTGTTGGACCCATATGTGGTATGTGAGAAGAGCACACATGCAATGACTCTAGATGTTGTTTGTGAGAAGAACACACATCCAATGACACTTGTGGATCCATGTGTGGTTTGTGAGGAGAGCACACATGCAATGACATTGGGTGTGGTTCATGAAAAGAACACACATCCAATGAACTCTAGTGGATTCATATGTGGTTTGTGAGAAGAACACACATGTAATGACTCTAGTTGTGGTTTGTGAGAAGAACACACATGCAATGACACTGGTGGATCCATGTGTGGTTCGTGAGAAGAACACCTATGCAATGACACTGGTGGATCCATATGTGATTTGTGAGAAGAACACACATCCAATGACGCTGGGTGGATCCATGTGTGGTTTGTGAGAAGAACACACATGCAATGACACTGGTTGTGGTTCATGAACAGAACACACATGCAATGACTCTGGTGGATCCACATGTGGTTTGCGAAAAGAACACACATGCAATGACACTGGTGGATCAATGTGGTTTGTGAGAATAACATACATGAAATGAACTCTGGTGGATGCATGTGTGGTTTTTGAGAAGAACACACATGCAATCACACAGGGTGTGGTTCATGAAAAGAACACACATCCAATTAACTATGTTGGACTGATATGTGGTTTGTGAGAAGAACACACATCCAATGACACTGGTGGATCCATATGTGGTTTATGAGAAGAACACACATCCAATGGCACTGGGTGGATCCATATGTGGTTTGTGAGAAGAACACACATGCAATGACACTCGTTGTGGTTCATGAAAAGAACACACATCCAATGAACATTAGTGGATCCATATGTGGTTTGTGAGAAAAACACACATGCAATGACTCTAGTTGTGGTTTGTGAGAAGAACACACATCCAATGACACTGGTGGATCCATGTGTGGTTTGTGAGAAGAACACACATCCAAAACACAGATGCAATGACACTGGTGGATCCATATGTGGTCTGTGGAAAGAACAGACATGCAATGACACTAGCTGTGGTTAATGAAAATAACAGACATGCAATGACTTTGATGGATCCATATGTGGTTTGTGAAAAGAACACACATGCAATGACTCTAGTTTTGGTTAATGAAAAGAACAGACATGCAATGACTCTGGTGGATCCATGTGGTTGGTGAAAAGAACACACATGCAATGACTCTAGCTATGGTTTGTGAAAAGAACACACATGCAATAACGCTGTTGGATCCGTATGTGGTTTGTGAAAAGAACAGACATGCAATGAACTCTGGTGTATCTAGATGTGGTTTGTGAGAAGAACACACATGCAATGACACTAGTTGTGGTTATTGAAAATAACACACATACAATGACACTGGTGGATCCTTATGTGGTTTGTGAAAAGAACACACGTGCAATGACTCTGGTGGATCCACATGTGGTTTGTGATAAGAACACACATCCAGTGACACTGGTGGATCCATATGTGGTCTGTGGAAAGAACAGACATGCAGTGACTCTAGGTGTGGTTAATGAAAAAAACACACATGCAATGACATTGGTTGTAGTTCATGAAAGAACACACATGCAATGACACTGGTGGATCCTTATGTGGTTTGCGAAAAGAACACACATGCAATGACACTGGTGGATCAATGTGGTTTGTGAGAATAACAGACATGCAATGGACTCTGGTGGCTCCATGTGTGGTTTGTGAGAAGAACACACATGCAATGTTACTGGGTGTGGTTCATGGAACGAACACATATCCAATGAACTCTGTTGGACCCATATGTGGTCTGTGAGAAGAGCACACATGCAATGACTCTAGATGTTGTTTGTGAGAAGAACAAACATCCAATCACCCTTGTGGATCCATGTGTGGTTTGTGAGAACATCACACATCCAATGAACTCTGTTGGACCGATGTGTGGTTTGTGAGAAGAACACACATGCAATAACTCTAGATGTGGTTTTTGAGAAGAACACACATCCAATGACACCGGTGGATCCATATGTGGTTTGTGAGAAGAACACACATCAAATGACACTAGGTGGATCCATATGTGGTTTGTGAGAAGAACACACATGCAATGACACTGATTGTGGTTCATGAAAAGAACACACATCCAATGAACTCTAGTGGATCCATATGTGGTTTGTGAAAAAACACACATGCAATGACTCTAGATGTGGTTTGTGAGAAGAACACACATCCAATGACACTAGTGGATCCATGTGTGGTTTGTGAGAAGAACACGCATCCAAAACACACATGCAATGACACTGGTGGATCCATATGTGGTCTGTGGAAAGAACAGACATGCAATGACACTAGTTTTGGTTAATGAAAATAATAGACATGCAATGACTTTGATGGATCCATATGTGGTTTGTGAAAAGAACACACATGCAATGACTCTAGTTGTGGTTAATGAAAAGAACAGACATGGAATGACTCTGGTGGATCCATGTGGTTGGTGAAAAGAACACACATGCAATGACTCTAGCTATGGTCTGTGAAAAGAACACACCTGCAATAACACTGTTTGATCCGTATGTGGTTTGTGAAAAGAACAGACATGCAATGAACTCTGGTGGATCTAGATGTGGTTTGTGAGAAGAACACACATGCAATGACTCTAGCTGTGGTTTGTGAGAAAAACACACATGCAATCACAGTGGTCGATCCATGTGTGGTTTGTGAGATGAACACACATCCAATGACACTAGTGGATCCATGTGTGGTTTGTGAGAGGAACGCACATGCAATGACTCTAGTTGTGGTTTGTGAGAAGAACACACATGCGATCACACTGGTGGATCCATATATGGTTTGTGACATGAACACACATCCAATGACACTGGTGGATCCATGTGTGGTTTGTGAGAAGAACACACATGCAATGACACTTGTTGTGCTTTTCGAGAACAACACACATGCAATCACACTGGTGGATCCATATGTGGTTTCTGAGATGAACACACATCCAATGACACTTGTGGATCCATGTGTGGTTTGTGAGAAGAACACACATCCAGTGACACTGGTGGATCCATATGTGGTCTGTGGAAAGAACAGACATGCAGTGACTCTGGGTGTGGTTAATGAAAAGAACACACATGCAATGACACTAGTTGTGGTTCATGAAAGAACACACATGCAATGACACTGGTGGATCCTTATGTGATTTGCGAAAAGAACACACATGCAATGACACTGGTGGATCAATGTGGTTTGTGAGAATAACAGACATACAATGAACTCTGGTGGGTCCATGTGTGGTTTGTGAGAAGAACACACATGTAATGACACTGGGTGTGGTTCATGGAACGAACACACATCCAATGAACTCTGTTGGACCCATATGTGGTCTGTGAGAAGAGCACACATGCAATGACTCTAGATGTTGTTTGTGAGAAGAACACACATGCAATGACACTGGTGGATCCATGTGTGGTTTGTGAGGAGAACACACATGCAATGACATTGGGTGTGGTTCATGAAAAGAACAGACATCCAGTGAAATCTAGTGGATTCATATGTGGTTTGTGAGAAGAACACACATGTAATGACTCTAGTTGTGGTTTGTGAGAAAACACACATGCAATGACACTGGTGGATCCATGTGTGGTTTGTGAGAAGAACACACATGCAATGACACTGGTGGATCCATATGTGGTTTGTGAGAAGAACACACATCCAATGACGCTAGGTGAATCCATGTGTGGTTTGTGAGAAGATCACACATGCAATGACACTGGTTGTGGTTCATGAAAAGATCACACATACAATGACACTGGTGGATCCTTATGTACTTTGTGAAAAGAACACACATGCAATGACTCTGGTGGATCCACATGTGATTTGCGAAAAGAACACACATGCAATGACACTGGTGGATCAATGTGGTTTGTGAGAATAACATACATGAAATGAACTCTGGTGGATGCATGTGTGGTTTTTGAGAAGAACACACATGCAATCACACAGGGTGTGGTTCATGAAAAGAACACACATCCAATGAACTATGTTGGACTGATATGTGGTCTGTGAGAAGAACACACATGCAATGACTCTAGATGTGGTTTCTGAAAAGAACACACATCCAATGACACTGGTGGATCCATATGTGGTTTGTGAGAAGAACACACATCCAATGACACTAGGTGTGGTTCATGAAAAGAACACACATCCAATGACACTGGTGGATCCTTATGTGGTTTGTGAAAAGAACACACATGCAATGAACATTAGTGGATCCATATGTGGTTTGTGAGAAAAACACACATGCAATGACTCTAGCTATGGTTTGTGAGAAGAACACACATCCAATGACACTGGTGGATCCATGTGTGGTTTGTGAGAAGAACACACATCCAAAACACAGATGCAATGACACTGGTGGATCCATATGTGGTCTGTTGAAAGAACAGACATGCAATGACACTAGCTGTGGTTAATGAAAATAACAGACATGCAATGACTTTGATGGATCCATATGTGGTTTGTGAAAAGAACACACATGCAATGACTCTAGTTGTGGTTAATGAAAAGAACAGACATGCAATGACTCTGGTGGATCCATGTGGTTGGTGAAAAGAACACACATAAAATGACTCTAGCTATGGTTTGTGAAAAGAACACACATGCAATAACGCTGTTGGATCCGTATGTGGTTTGTGAAAAGAACAGACATGCAATGAACTCTGGTGGATCTAGATGTGGTTTGTGAGAAGAACACACATGCAATGACACTGGTTGTGGTTATTGAAAATAACACACATGCAATGACACTGGTGGATCCTTATGTGGTTTGTGAAAAGAACACACGTGCAATGACTCTGGTGGATCCACATGTGGTTTGTGATAAGAACACACATCCAGTGACACTGGTGGATCCATATGTGGTCTGTGGAAAGAACAGACATGCAGTGACTCTAGGTGTGGTTAATGAAAAGAACACACATGCAATGACACTGGTTGTGGTTCATGAAAGAACACACATGCAATGACACTGGTGGATCCTTATGTGGTTTGCGAAAAGAACACACATGAAATGACACTGGTGGATCAATGTGGTTTGTGAGAATAACAGACATGCAATGAACTCTGGTGGCTCCATGTGTGGTTTGTGAGAAGAACACACATGCAATGTTACTGGGTGTGGTTCATGGAACGAACACACATCCAATGAACTCTGTTGGACTCATATGTGGTCTGTGAGAAGAGCACACATGCAATGACTCTAGATGTTGTTTGTGAGAAGAACACACATCCAATCACCCTTGTGGATCCATGTGTGGTTTGTGAGGAGAACACACATGCAATGACATTGGGTGTGGTTCATGAAAAGAACACACATCCAATGAACTCTAGTGGATTCATATGTGGTTTGTGAGAAGAACACACATGTAATGACTCTAGTTGTGGTTTGTGATAAGAACACACATACAAAGACACTGGTGGATCCATGTGTGGTTTGTGAGAAGAACACACATGCAATGACACTGGTGGATCCATATGTGATTTGTGAGAAGAACACACATCCAATGACGCTGGGTGGATCCATGTGTGGTTTGTGAGAAGAACACACATGCAATGACACTGGTTGTGGTTCATGAAAAGAACACACATGCAATGACTCTGGTGGATCCACATGTGGTTTGCGAAAAGAACACACATGCAGTGACACTGGTGGATCAATGTGGTTTGTGAGAATAACATACATGAAATGAACTCTGGTGGATGCATGTGTTGTTTTTGAGAAGAACACACATGCAATCACACAGGGTGTGGTTCATGAAAAGAACACACATCCAATGAACTATGTTGGACTGATATGTGGTTTGTGAGAAGAACACACATGCAATGACTCTAGATGTGGTTTCTAAAAAGAACACACATCTAATGAAACTGGTGGATCCATATGTGGTTTGTGAGAAGAACACACATCCAATGACACTGGGTGGGTCCATATGTGGTTTGTGAGAATAACACACATGCAATGACACTCGTTGTGGTTCATGAAAAGAACACACATCCAATGAACATTAGTGGATCCATATGTGGTTTGTGAGAAAAACACACATGCAATGACTCTAGTTGTGGTTTGTGAGAAGAACACACATCCAATGACACTGGTGGATCCATGTGTGGTTTGTGAGAAGGACACACATCCAAAACACACATGCAATGACACTGGTGGATCCATATGTGGTCTGTGGAAAGAACAGACATGCAATGACACTAGCTGTGGCTAATGAAAATAACAGACATGCAATGACTTTGATGGATCCATATGTGGTTTGTGAAAAGAACACACATGCAATGACTCTAGTTGTGGTTAATGAAAAGAACACACATGCAATGACTCTGGTGGATCCATGTGGTTGGTGAAAAGAACACACATGCAATGACTCTAGCTATGGTCTGTGAAAAGAACACACATGCAATAACACTGTTGGATCCATATGTGGTTTGTGAAAAGAACAGACATGCAATGAACTCTGGTGGATCTAGATGTGGTTTGTGAGAAGAACACACATGCAATGACACAGGTTGTGGTTCATGAAAATAACACACATGCAATGACACTGGTGGATACTTCTGTGGTTTGTGAAAAGAACACACATGCAATGACTGGTGGATCCACATGTGGTTTGTGATAAGAACACACATCCAATGCCACTGGTGGATCCATGTGTGGTTTGTGAGAAGAACACACATGCAATGACACTGGTGGATCCATGTGTTATTTGTGAGAAGAACACAGATGCAATGACACTGTGTGTGGTTCATGAAAAGAACGCACATCCAATGATACTGGTGGATCCTTATGCGGTTTGTGGAAATAACCTATATCCAATGACTCTAGATGTGGTTTGTGAGAAGAACACACATGCAATCACACCGGTGGATCCAAATGTGGTTTGTGAGATGAATACACATCCAATGACACTGGTGGATCCATGTGTGGTTTGTGAGAAGAACACACATGCAATGACACTGGGTGTGGTTCATGAAAAGAACACATATCCAATGAACTCTGGTGGATCCATATGTGGTTTGTGAGAAGAACACACATGCAATGACACTGGTGGATCCAATGTGGTTTGTGAGAAGAACACGAATGCAATGACACTGGTGGATCTATGTGTGGTTTGTGAGAAGAACACACATGCAATGACACTATTGGATCCATATGTGGTTTGTGAAAAGAACAGACATGCAATGACACTGGTGGATCCATATGTGGTTTATGAGAAGAACACACATGCAATGACACTGGTTGTGGTTCGTGAAAAAAACACACATGCAATGACACTGGTGGATACTTATGTGGTTTGTGAAAAGAACACACATGCAATGACTCTAGTGGATCCACATGTGGTTTGTGAAAAGAACACACATGCAATGACACTGTTGGATCAATGTGGTTTGTGAGAATAACAGAAATGCAATGAACTCTGGTGGATCCATGTGCGGTTTGTGAGAAGAACACACATGCAATGACACTGGGTGTGGCTCATGAAAAGAACACACATACAATGAACTTTGTTGGACCCATATGTGGTTTGTGAGAAGAACACACATGAATAACTCTAGATGTGGTTTGTGAGAAGAACACACATCGAATGACACTAGTGGATCCATGTGTTGTTTGTGAGAGGAAAACAGGTCCAATGATACTGGTGATCGATGTGTGGTGTGTGAGAAGAACACACATGCAATGACACTAGGTGTGGTTCATGAAAAGAACACACATCCAATGACATTGGTGGATCCTTATGTGATTTGTGAAAAGAACACACATGCAATGACTCTAGATGTGGTTTGTGAGAAGAACACACATGCAATGACACTGGTGGATCTATATGTGGTTTGTGAGAAGAACACACATCCAATGACACTGGGTGGATCCATATGTGTTTTTTGAGAAGAACACACATGCAATAATATTGGGTGTGGTTCATGAAAAGAACACACATCCAATGAACTCTGGTGGATCCATATGTGGTTTCTGAGAAGAACACACATGCAATGACTCTATATGTGGTTTGTGAGAAGAACACACATCCAATGACACTGGTTGTGGTTCATGAGAAGAACACACATTCAATGACAATGGTGGATCCTTATGTGGTTTGTGAAAAGAACACGCATGCAATGACTCTGGTGGATCCATATGTGGTTTGTGAAAAGAACACACATGCAATGACATTGGTGGATCAATGTGGTTTGTGAGAATACCAAACATGCAATGAACTCTAGTAGATCCATGTGTGGTTTGTGAGAAGAACACACATGCAATGACACTAGGTGTGGAACGAACACACATCCAATGAACTCTGTTGGACCCATATGTGGTTTGTGAGAAGAACGCACATGCAATGACACTGGGTGTGGTTCATGAAAAGAACACACATCCAATGACACTGGTGGATCCATATGTGGTCTGTGGAAAGAACAGACATGCAATGACTCTAGGTGTGGTTAATGAAAAGAACACACATGTAATGACACTGGTTCTGGTTCATGAAAGAACACACATGCAATGACAATGGTGGATCCTTATGTGGTTTGCGAAAAGAACACACATGCAATGACTCTGGTGGATCCACATGTGGTTTATGAAAAGAACACACATGTAATGACATGGTGGATCAATGTGGGTTGTGAGAATAACAGACATGCAATGAACTCTGGTGGGTCCATATGTGGTTTGTGAGAAGAACACACATGCAATGACACTGGGTGTGGAACGTACACACATCCAATGAACTCTGTTGGACCCATATGTGGTCTTTGAGAAGAACACACATGCAATGACTCTAGATGTGGTTTGTGAGAAGAACACACATCCAATGACACTGGTGGATCCATGTGTGGTTTGTGAGAGGAACACACATGCAATCACAGTGGTCGATCCATGTGTGGTTTGTGAGATGAACACACATCCAATGACACTAGTGGATCCATGTGTGGTTTGTGAGAGGAACGCACATGCAATGACTCTAGTTGTGGTTTGTGAGAAGAACACACATGCAATCACACTGGTGGATCCATATATGGTTTGTGACATGAACACACATCCAATGACACTGGTGGATCCATGTGTGGTTTGTGAGAAGAACACACATGCAATGACACTGGTGGATCCATATGTGGTTTCTGAGATGAACACACATCCAATGAGACTGGTGGATCCATGTGTGGTTTGTGAGAAGAACACACATCCAGTGACACTGGTGGATCCATATGTGGTCTGTGGAAAGAACAGACATGCAGTGACTCTGGGTGTGGTTAATGAAAAGAACACACATGCAATGACACTAGTTGTGGTTCATGAAAGAACACACATGCAATGACACTGGTGGATCCTTATGTGGTTTGCGAAAAGAACACACATGCAATGACACTGGTGGATCAATGTGGTTTGTGAGAATAACAGACATGCAATGGACTCTGGTAGCTCCATGTGTGGTTTGTGAGAAGAACACACATGCAATGTTACTGGGTGTGGTTCATGGAACGAACACACATCCAATGAACTCTGTTGGACCCATATGTGGTCTGTGAGAAGAGCACACATGCAATGACTCTAGATGTTGTTTGTGAGAAGAACACACATGCAATGACACTGGTGGATCCATGTGTGGTTTGTGAGGAGAACACACATGCAATGACATTGGGTGTGGTTCATGAAAAGAACACACATCCAGTGAACTCTAGTGGATTCATATGTGGTTTGTGAGAAGAACACACATGTAATGACTCTAGTTGTGGTTTGTGAGAAGAACACACATGCAATGACACTGGTGGATCCATGTGTGGTTTGTGAGAAGAACACACATGCAATGACACTGGTGGATCCATATGTGGTTTGTGAGAAGAACACACATCCAATGACGCTGGGTGGATCCATGTGTGGTTTGTGAGAAGAACACACATGCAATGACACTGGTTGTGGTTCATGAAAAGAACACACATGCAATGACACTGGTGGATCCTTATGTACTTTGTGAAAAGAACACAGATGCAATGACTCTGGTGGATCCACATGTGGTTTGCGAAAAGAACACACATGCAATGACATTGGTGGATCAATGTGGTTTGCGAGAATAACATACATGAAATGAACTCTAGTGGATGCATGTGTGGTTTTTGAGAAGAACACACATGCAATCACACAGGGTGTGGTTCATGAAAAAAACACACATCCAATGAACTATGTTGGACTGATATGTGGTTTGTGAGAAGAACACACATGCAATGACTCTAGATGTGGTTTGTGAGAAGAACACACATCCAATGACACTGGTGGATCCATATGTGGTTTGTGAGAAGAACACACATCCAATGACACTTGGTGTGGTTCATGAAAAGAACACACATCCAATGACACTGGTGGATCCTTATGTGGTTTGTGAAAAGAACACACATGCAATGAACATTAGTGGATCCATATGTGGTTTGTGAGAAAAACACACATGCAATGACTCTAGCTATGGTTTGTGAGAAGAACACACATCAAATGACACTGGTGGATCCATGTGTGGTTTGTGAGAAGAACACACATCCAGTGACACTGGTGGATCCATATGTGGTCTATGGAAAGAACAGACATGCAGTGACTCTAGGTGTGGTTAATGAAAAGAACACACATGCAATGACACTAGTTGTGGTTCATGAAATAACACACATGCAATGACACTGGTGGATCCTTATGTGGTTTGCGAAAAGAACACACATGCAATGACACTGGTGGATCAATGTGGTTTGTGAGAATAACAGACATACAATGAACTCTGGTGGGTCCATGTGTGGTTTGTGAGAAGAACACACATGTAATGACACTGGGTGTGGTTCATGGAACGAACACACATCCAATGAACTCTGTTGGACCCATATGTGGTCTGTGAGAAGAGCACACATGCAATGACTCTAGATGTTGTTTGTGAGAAGAACACACATGGAATGACACTGGTGGATCCATGTGTGGTTTGTGAGGAGAACACACATGCAATGACATTGGGTGTGGTTCATGAAAAGAACACACATCCAGTGAACTCTAGTGGATTCATATGTGGTTTGTGAGAAGAACACACATGTAATGACTCTAGTTGTGGTTTGTGAGAAGAACACACATGCAATGACACTGGTGGATCCATGTGTGGTTTGTGAGAAGAACACACATGCAATGACACTGGTGGATCCATATGTGGTTTGTGAGAAGAACACACATCCAATGACGCTGGGTGGATCCATGTGTGGTTTGTGAGAAGAACACGCATGCAATGACACTGGTTGTGGTTCATGAAAAGAACACACATGCAATGACACTGGTGGATCCTTATGTACTTTGTGAAAAGAACACACATGCAATGACTCTGGTGGATCCACATGTGGTTTGCGAAAAGAACACACATGCAATGACACTGGTGGATCAATGTGGTTTGTGAGAATAACATACATGAAATGAACTCTGGTGGATGCATGTGTGGTTTTTGAGAAGAACACACATGCAATCACACAGGGTGTGGTTCATGAAAAGAACACACATCCAATGAACTATGTTGGACTGATATGTGGTTTGTGAGAAGAACACACATGCAATGACTCTAGATGTGGTTTCTGAAAAGAACACACATCCAATGACACTGGTGGATCCATATGTGGTTTGTGAGAAGAACACACATCCAATGACACTGGTGGATCCATATGTGGTTTGTGAGAAAAACACACATGCAATGACTCTAGCTATGGTTTGTGAGAAGAACACACATCCAATGACACTGGTGGATCCATGTGTGGTTTGTGAGAAGAACACACATCCAAAACACAGATGCAATGACACTGGTGGATCCATATGTGGTCTGTGGAAAGAACAGACATGCAATGACACTAGCTGTGGTTAATTAAAATAACAGACATGAAATGACTTTGATGGATCCATATGTGGTTTGTGAAAAGAACACACATGCAATGACTCTAGTTGTGGTTAATGAAAAGAACAGACATGCAATGACTCTGGTGGATCCATGTGGTTGGTGAAAAGAACACACATGCAATGACTCTAGCTATGGTTTGTGAAAAGAACACACATGCAATAACGCTGTTGGATCTGTATGTGGTTTGTGAAAAGAACAGACATGCAATGAACTCTGGTGTATCTAGATGTGGTTTGTGAGAAGAACACACATGCAATGACACTGGTTGTGGTTCATGAAAATAACACACATGCAATGACACTGGTGGATCCTTATGTGGTTTCTGAAAAGAACACACGTGCAATGACTCTGGTGGATCCACATGTGGTTTGTGATAAGAACACACATCCAATGACACTGGTGGATCCATGTGTGGTTTGTGATAAGAACACATCCAATGACACTGGTGGATCCATGTGTGGTTTGTGAGAAGAACACACATCCAATGACACTGGTGGATCCATGTGTGATTTGTGAGAAGAACACAGATGCAATGACACTGTGTGTGGTTCATGAAAAGAACGCACATCCAATGACACTGGTGGATGCTTATGCGGTTTGTGGAAATAACACACATCCAATGACTCTAGATGTGGTTTGTGAGAAGAACACACATGCAATCACACCGGTGGATCCATATGTGGTTTGTGAGATGAATACACATCCAATGACACTGGTGGATCCATGTGTGGTTTGTGAGAAGAACACACATGCAATGACACTGGGTGTGGTTCATGAAAAGAACACATATCCAATGAACTCTGGTGGACCCATATGTGGTTTGTGAGAAGAACACACATGCAATGACACTGGTGGATCCATGTGTGGTTTGTGAGAAGAACACGAATGCAATGACACTGGTGGATCCATGTGTGGTTTGTGAGAAGAACACACATGCAATGACACTACTGGATCCATATATGGTTTGTGAAAAGAACAGACATGCAATGACACTGGTGGATCCATATGTGGTTTATGAGAAGAACACACATGCAATGACACTGGTTGTGGTTCGTGAAAAGAACACACATGCAATGACACTGGTGGATACTTATGTGGTTTGTGAAAAGAACACACATGCAATGACTCTAGTGGATCCACATGTGGTTTGTGAAAAGAACACACATGCAATGACACTGGTGGATCAATGTGGTTTGTGAGAATAACAGAAATGCAATGAACTCCGATGGATCCATGTGTGGTTTGTGAGAAGAGCACACATGCAATGACCTGGGTGTGGCTCATGAAAAGAACACACATCCAATGAACTTTGTTGGACCCATATGTGGTTTGTGAGAAGAACACACATAGATAACTCTAGATGTGGTTTGTGAGAAGAACACACATCCAATGACACTGGTGGATCCATGTGTTGTTTGTGAGAGGAACACAGATCCAATGATACTGGTGGATCGATGTGTGGTTTGTGAGAAGAACACACATGCAATGACATTGGGTGTGGTTCATGAAAATAACACACATCGAATGACACTGGTGGATCCTTATGTGGTTTGTGAAAAGAACACACATGCAATGACTCTAGATGTGGTTTGTGAGAAGAACACACATGCAATGACACTTGTGGATCCATATGTGGTTTGTGAGAAGAACACACATCCAATGACACTGGGTGGATCCATATTTGATTTTTGAGAAGAACACACATGCAATGATATTGGGTGTGGTTCATGAAAAGAACACACATACAATGAACTCTGGTGGATCCATATGTGGTTTGTGAGAAGAACACACATGCAGTGACTATATGTGGTTTGTGAGAAGAACACACATCCAATGACACTGGTGGATCCATGTGTGGTTTGTGAGAAGAACACACATCCAAAACACATATGCAATGACACTGGTGGATCCATATGTCGTCTGTGGAAAGAACATACATACAATGACACTAGGTGTGGTTAATGAAAAGAACAAACATGCAATGAGTCTGATGGATCCATATGTGGTTTGTGAAAAGAACACACATGCAAAGACTCTAGTTGTGGTTAATGAAAAGAACACACATGCAATGACTCTGGTTGGTGGATCCATGTGGGTTGTGAAAATAACACACATGCAATGACTCTAGGTATGGTCTGTGAAAAGAACACACATGCAATGACACTATTGGATCCATATTTGGTTTGTGAAAAGAATAGACATGAAATGAACTCTGGTGGATCTAGATGTGGTTTGTGATAAGAACACACATGCAATGACACTGGCTGTGGTTCATGAAAAGAACACACATGCAATGACACTAGTGGATCCTTATGTGGTTTGTGAAAAGAACACACATGCAATGACTCTGGTGGATCCACATGTGGTTTGTGAGATGAACACACATCCAATGACACTGGTGGATCCATGTGTGGTTTGTGAGAAGAACACACATGCAATGACACTGGGTGTGGTTCATGAAAAGAACACACATCCAATGAACTCTGTTGGACCAATATGTGGTTTGTGATTAGAACACACATGCAATGACTCTAGATGTGGTTGGTGAGAAGAACACACATCCAATGACACTCGTGGATCCATATGTGGTTCGTGAGAAGAACAAACATCCAATGATACTGGTAGATCCATGTGTGGTTTGTGAGAAGAACACACATGCAATGACACTGGGTGTGGTTCATGAAAAGAACACACATCCAATGACACTAGTGCATCCTTATGTGGTTTGTGAAAAGAACACACATGCAATGACTCTGGTGGATCCACATGTGGTTTGTGAGATGAACACACATCCAATGACACTGGTGGATCCATGTGTGGTTTGTGAGAATAGCACACATGCAATGACACTGGGTGTGGTTCATGAAAAGAACACACATCCAATGAACTCTGTTGGACCAATATGTGGTTTGTGATTAGAACACACATGCAATGACTCTAGATGTGGTTGGTGAGAAGAACACACATCCAATGACACTGGTGGATGCATATGTGGTTTGTGAGAAGAACAAACATCCAATGATACTGGTGGATCCATGTGTGGTTTGTGAGAAGAACACGCATGCAATGACACTGGGTGTGGTTCATGAAAAGAACACACATCCAATGACACTGGTGTATCCTTATGTGGTTTGTGAAAAGAACACACATGCAATGACTCTAGATGTGGTTTGTGAGAAGAACACACGTGCAATGACACTACTGGATCCATATGTGGTTTGTGAGAAGAACACACATCCAATGACACTGGGTGGATCCATATGTGTTTTGTGAGAAGAACACACATCCAATGAACTCTGGTGGGTCCATATGTGGTTTGTAAGAAGAACACACATGCAATGACTCTATCTGTGGTTTGTGAGAAGAACACACATCCAATGACACTGGTGGATCCATGTGTGGTTTGTGAGAAGAACACACATCCAAAAAACACATGAAATGACACTAGTGGATCCATCTGTGGTCTGTGGAAAGAACAGACATGCAATGACAGTAGTTGTGGTTAATGAAAAGAACAAACATGCAATGACTCTGATGGATCCACATGTGGTTTGTGAAAAGAACACACATGCAAATACTCTAGTTGTGGTTAATGAAAAGACCACACATGCAATGACTCTGGTGGATCTATGTGGTTTGCGAAAAGAACACACGTGCAATGACTCTAGCTATGGTCTGTGAAAAGAACACACATGCAATGACACTGTTGGATCCATATTTGGTTTGTGAAAAGAACAGACATGCAATGAACTCTGGTGGATCAAGAGGTGGTTTGTGAGAAGAACACACATGCAATGACACTGGTTGTGGTTCATTAAAAGAATACACATACAATGACACTGGTGGATCCTTATGTGGTTTGTGAAAAGAACACACATGCAATGAGTCTGCTGGATCCACATGTGGTTTGTGAGATGAACACACATCCAATGACACCGATGTATGCATGTGTGGTTTGTGAGAAGAACACACATGCAATGACACTGGGTGTGGTTCATGAAAAGAACACACATCCAATGAACTCTGGTGGATCCATATGTGGTTTGTGAGAAGAACACACATGCAATGACTCTAGCTGTGGTTGGTGAGAAGAACACACATCCAATCACACTAGTGGATCCATGTGTGGTTTGTGAGAAGAACACACAACCAAAACATACATGCAATGACACTGGTGGATCCATATGTGGTCTGTGGAAAGAACAGACATGCAATGACACTAGCTGTGGTTAAAAAAAGAACACACATCAAATGAAATCTGGTGGATCCATATGTGGTTTGTGTGAAGAACACACATGCAATGACTCTAGTTGGGGTTAATGAAAAGAACACACATGCAATGACTCTGGTGGATCCATGTGGTTTGTGAAAAGAACACAAATGCAATGACTCTAGCTATGGTCTGTGAAAAGAACACACATGCAATGACACTGTTGGACCCATATGTGGTTTGTGATAAGAACAAACATGTAGTGAACTCTGGTGGATCTAGATGTGGTTTGTGAGAAGAACACACATGCAATGACACTGGTTGTGGTTCATGAAAAGAACA
Source organism: Avena insularis (assembly GCA_023614405.1). Taxonomy (NCBI): domain Eukaryota; kingdom Viridiplantae; phylum Streptophyta; class Magnoliopsida; order Poales; family Poaceae; genus Avena; species Avena insularis. The sequence goes on along the minus strand of CM042693.1, from coordinate 432,680,770 downwards.
CACATACAATGACACTGGTGGATCCTTATGTGGTTTGTGAAAAGAACACACATGCAATGACTCTGGTGGATCCACATGTGGTTTGTGAGATGAACACACATCCAATGACACTGGTGGATCCATGTGTGGTTTGTGAGAAGAACACACATGCAATGACACTGGTGTGGTTCATGAAAAGAACACACATCCAATGAACTCTGTTGGACCAATATGTGGTTTGTGATTAGAACACACATGCAATGACTCTAGATGTGGTTGGTGAGAAGAACACAAATCCAATGACACTGGTGGATCCATATGTGGTTCATGAGAAGAACAAACATCCAATGATACTAGTGGATCCATGTGTGGTTTGTGAGAAGAACACACATGCAATGACACTGGGTGTGGTTCATGAAAAGAACACACATCCAATGACACTGGTGGATGCTGATGTGGTTTGTGAAAAGAACACACATGCAATGACTCTAGATGTGGTTTGTGAGAAGAACACACGTGCAATGACACTAGTGGATCCATATGTGGTTTGTGAGAAGAACACACATCCAATGACACTGGGTGGATCCATATGTGTTTTGTGAGAAGAACACACATCCAATGAACTCTGGTGGATCCATATGTGGTTTGTAAGAAGAACACACATGCAATGACTCTATCTGTGGTTTGTGAGAAGAACACACATCCAATGACACTGGTGGATCCATGTGTGGTTTGTGAGAAGAACCCACATCCAAAAAACACATGCAATGACACTGGTGGATCCATATGTCGTATGTGGAAAGAACAGACATGCAATGACACTAGCTGTGGTTAATGAAAAGAACAAACATGCAATGACTCTGATGGATCCACATGTGGTTTGTGAAAATAACACACATGCAAAGACTCTAGTTGTGGTTAATGAAAAGAACACACATGCAATGACTCTGGTGGATCCATGTGGTTTGTGAAAATAACACACATGCAATGACTCTAGGTATGGTCTGTGAAAAGAACACACATGCAATGACACTATTGGATCCATATTTGGTTTGTGAAATGAACAGACATGCAATGAACTCTGGTGGATCTAGATGTGGTTTGTGATAAGAACACACATGCAATGACACTGGTTGTGGTTCATGAAAAGAACACACATGTAATGACACTAGTGGATCCTGTTTTTTGAAAGAAAGCACACATCATGACTCTGGTGGATCCACATGTGGTTTGTGAATGCACGACTGTGGATCCCACATGGGCTGTGAGATGAACACACATCCAATGACACTTGTGGATCCATGTGTGGTTTGTGAGAAGAGCACACATGCAATGACACTGGGTGTGGTTCATGAAAAGAACACACATCCAATGAACTCTGTTGGACCAATATGTGGTTTGTGATTAGAACACACATGCAATGAATCTAGATGTGGTTGGTGAGAAGAACACACATCCAATGACACTGGTGGATCCATATGTGGTTCGTCAGAAGAACAGACATCCAATGATACTGGTGGATCCATGTGTGGTTTGTGAGAAGAACACACATGCAATGACTCTAGATGTGGTTTGTGAGACGAACACACGTGCAATGACACTAGTGGATCCTCATGTGGTTTGTGAGAAGAACATACATCCAATGACACTGGGTGGATCCATATGTGTTTTGTGAGAAGAACACACATGCAATGACACTGGTGGATCCATGTGTGGTTTGTGAGAAGAACACGAATGCAATGACACTGGTGGATCCATGTGTGGTTTGTGAGAAGAACACATATGCAATGACACTATTGGATCCATATATTGTTTGTGAAAAGAACAGACATGCAATGACACTGGTGGATCCATATGTGGTTTATGAGAAGAACACACATGCAATGACATTGGTTGTGGTTCGTGAAAAGAACACACATGCAATGACACTGGTGGATACTCATGTGGTTTGTGAAAAGAACACACATGCAATGACTCTAGTGGATCCACATGTGGTTTGTGAAAAGAACACACATGCAATGACACTGGTGGATCAATGTGGTTTGTGAGAATAACAGAAATGCAATGAACTCCGATGGATCCATGTGTGGTTTGTGAGAAGAACACACATGCAATGACACTGGGTGTGGCTCATGAAAAGAATACACATCCAATGAACTTTGTTGGACCCATATCTGGTTTGTGAGAAGAACACACATAAATAACTCTAGATGTGGTTTGTGAGAAGAACACACGTGCAATGACACTAGTGGATCCATATGTGGTTTGTGAGAAGAACACACATCCAATGACACTGGGTGGATCCATATGTGTTTTGTGAAAAGAACACACATCCAATGAACTCTGGTGGATCCATATGTGGTTTGTAAGAAGAACACACATGCAATGACTCTATCTGTGGTTTGTGAGAAGAACACACATCCAATGACACTGGTGGATCCATGTGTGGTTTGTGAGAAGAACACACATCCAAAAAACACAAGCAATGACACTGGTGGATCCTTATGTGGTCTGTCGAAAGAACAGACATGCAATGACACTAGCTGTGGTTAATGAAAAGAACAAACATGCAATGACTCTGATGGATCCACATGTGGTTTGTGAAAAGAACACACATGCAAAGACTCTAGTTGTGGTTAATGAAAAGAACACACATGCAATGACTCTGGTGGATCCATGTGGTTTGTGAAATAACACACATGCAATGACTCTAGGTATGGTTGTTGAAAAGAACACACATGCAATGACACTATTGGATCCATATTTGGTTTGTGAAATGAACAGACATGCAATGAACTCTGGTGGATCTAGATGTGGTATGTGATAAGAACACACATGCAATGACACTGGTTGTGGTTCATGAAAAGAACACACATGCAATGACACTAGTGGATCCTTATGTGGTTTGTGAAAAGAGCACACATGCAATGACTCTGGTGGATCCACATGTGGTTTGTGAGATGAACACACATCCAATGACACTGGTGGATCCATGTGTGGTTTGTGAGAAGAGCACACATGCAATGACACTGGGTGTGGTTCATGAAAAGAACACACATCCAATGAACTCTGTTGGACCAATATGTGGTTTGTAAGTAGAACACACATGCATGAATCTAGATGTGGTTGGTGAGAAGAACACACATCCAATGACACTGGTGGATCCATATGTGGTTCGTGAGAAGAACAAACATCCAATGATACTGGTGGATCCATGTGTGGTTTGTGAGAAGAACACACATGCAATGACACTGGGTGTGGTTCATGAAAAGAACACACATCCAATGACACTGGTGGATCCTTATGTGGTTTGTGAAAAGAACACACATGCAATGACTCTAGATGTGGTTTGTGAGAAGAACACACGTGCAAAGACACTAGTGGATCCATATGTGGTTTGTGAGAAGAACACACATCCAATGACACTAGGTGGATCCATATGTGTTTTATGAGAAGAACACACATCCAATGAACTCAAGTGGATCCATATGTGGTTTGTAAGAAGAACACACATGCAATGACTCTAGCTGTGGTTTGTGAGAAGAACACACATCCAATGACACTGGTGGATCCATGTGTGGTTTGTGAGAAGAACACACATCTAAAAAACACATGCAATGACACTGGTGGATCTGAATGTGGTCTATGGAAAGAACATACATGCAATGACACTAGTTGTGGTTAATGAAAAGAACAAACATGCAATGACTCTGATGGATCCACATGTGTTTTGTGAAAAGAACACACATGCAAAGACTCTAGTTGTGGTTAATGAAAAGACCACACATGCAATGACTCTGGTGGATCTATGTGGTTTGTGAAAAGAACACACGTGCAATGACTCTAGCTATGGTCTGTGAAAAAAAACACATGCAATGACACTGTTGGATCCATATTTGGTTTGTGAAAAGAACAGACATGCAATGAACTCTGGTGGATCTAGATGTGGTTTGTGAGAAGAACACACATGCAATGACACTAGTTGTGGTTCATGAAAAGAATACACATACAATGACACTGGTGGATCCTTATGTGGTTTGTGAAAAGAACACACATGCAATGAGTCTGCTGGATCCACATGTGGTTTGTGAGATGAACACACATCCAATGACACCGGTGGATGCATGTGTGGTTTGTGAGAAGAACACACATGCAATGAAACTGGGTGTGGTTCATGAAAAGAACACACATCCAATGAACTCTGGTGGATCCATATGTGGTTTATGAGAAGAACACACATGCAATGACTCTAGCTGTGGTTGGTGAGAAGAACACACATCCAATCACACTAGTGGATCCATGTGTGGTTTGTGAGAAGAACACACATCTAAAACATACATGCAATGACACTGGTGGATCCATATGTGGTCTGTGGAAAAAATAGACATGCAATGACACTAGCTGTGGTTAAAAAAAAGAACACACATCAAATGAACTCTGGTGGATCCATATGTGGTTTGTGTGAAGAACACACATGCAATGACTCTAGTTGGGGTTAATGAAAAGAACACACATGCAATGACTCTGGTGGATCCATGTGGTTTGTGAAAAGAACATACATGCAATGACTCTAGCTATGGTCTGTGAAAAGAACACATATGCAATGACACTATTGGACCCATATGTGGTTTGTGATAAGAACAAACATGTAGTGAACTCTGGTGGATCTAGATGTGGTTTGTGAGAAGAACACACATGCAATGACACTGGTTGTGGTTCATCAAAAGAACACACATACAATGACACTGGTGGATCCTTATGTGGTTTGTGAAAAGAACACACATGCAATGACTCTGGTGGATCCACATGTGGTTTGTGAGAAGAACACACATCCAATGACACTGGTGGATCCATGTGTGGTTTGTGAGAAGAACACACATCCAATGACACTGGGTGTGGTTCATGAAAAGAACACACATCCAATGACACTGGTGGATCCTTATGTGGTTTGTGAAAAGAAAACGCATGCAATGACTCTAGATGTGGTTTGTGAGAAGAACACAAATGCAATCACACTGGTGGATCCATATGTGGTTTGTGAGAATAACATACATGCAATTAACTCTGGTGGTTCCATGTGTGCTTTGTGAGAAGAACACACATGCAATGACACTGGGTGTTATTCATGGAAAGAACACACATCCTATGAACTCTGTTGGGCCCATATGTGGTTTGTGAGAAGAACACACATGCAATGAATCTAGATGTGGTTTGTGAGAAGAACACACATCCAATGACACTGGTGGATCCATGTGTAGTTTGTGAGAAGAACACACATGCAATGACACTGGTGGATCCATGTGTGGTTTGTGAGAAGAACACTCATGCAATGACACTGGGTGTGGTTCATGAAGAGAACACACATCCAATGAACTCTGGTAGATCCATATGTGGTTTGTGATAAGAACACACATGCAATGACTCTAGTTGTGGTTTGTGAGAAGAACACACATGCAATGACACTGGTGGATCCATGTTTGGTTTGTGAGAAGAACACACACGCAATGACACTGGTGGATCCATGTGTGGTTTATTTGAAGAACACACATGCAATGACATTGTTGGATCCATATGTGGTTTGTGAAAAGAACAGACATGCAATGACACTGGTGGATCAATATGTGGTTTGTGAGAAGAACACACATGCAATGACACTGGTTGTGGTTCATGAGAAGAACAAACATTCAATGACAATGGTGGATCCTTATGTGGTTTGTGAAAAGATCACGCATGCAATGACTCTGGTGGATCCATATGTGGTTTGTGAAAAGAACACACATGCAATGACATTGGTGGATCAATGTGGTTTGTGAGAATAACAGACATGCAATGAACACTAGTGGATCCATGTGTGGTTTGTGAGAAGAACACACATGCAATGACACTGGGTGTGGAACGAACACACATCCAATGAACTCTGTTGGACCCATATGTGGTTTGTGAGAAGAACACAAATGCAATGACTCTAGATGTGGTTTGTGAGAAGAACACACATCCAATGACACTGGTGGATCCATGTGTGGCTTGTGAGAAGAACACACATGCAATGACACTGGGTGTGGTTCATGAAAAGAATACACATCTAATGACACTGGTGGATCCTTATGTGGTTTGTGAAAAGAACACACATGCAATGACTCTAGATGTGGTTTGTGAGAATAACACACATGCAATTACACTTGTGGATCCATATGTGGTTTGTGAGAAGAACACACATCCAATGACACTAGGTGGATCCATATGTGAATTGTGAGAAGAACACACATGCACTGACACTGGGTGTGGTTCATGAAAAGAACAAACATCCAATGAACTCTGGTGGATCCATATGTGGTTTGTGAGAAGAACACACATGCAATGACTCTAGCTATGGCTTGTGAGAAGAACACACATGCAATGACATTGGTGGATCCATGTGTGGTTTGTGAGAAGAACACACATCCAATGAAACTGGGTGGATCCATGTATGGTTTGTGAGAAGAACACACATGCAATGACACTGGGTGTGGTTCATGAAAAGAATACACATCCAATGAACTCTGGTGGATCCATATGTGGTTTGTGAGAAGAACACACATGCAATGAATCTAGTTGTGGTTAATGAAAAGAACACACATGCAATGACTCTAGTGGATCCATGTGGTTGGTGAAAAGAACACACATGCAATGACTCTAGCTATGGTCTGTCAAAAGAACACACATGCAATGACGCTATTGGATCCATATGTGGTTTGTGAAAAGAACAGACATGCAGTGAATTCTGGTGGATCTAGATGTGGTTTGTGAGAAGAACACATATGCAATGACACTGGTTGTGGTTCATGAAAAGAACACACATACAATGAGACTGGTGGATCCTTATGTGGTTTGTGAAAAAAAACACATGCAATGACTCTGGTGGATCCACATGTGGTTTGTGAGAAGAACACACATCCAAAGACACTGGTGGATCCATGTGTGGTTTGTGAGAAGAACACACATCCAATGACACTAGGTGTGGTTCATGAAAAGAACACACATCCAATGACTCTAAATGTGGTTTGTGAGAAGAACACAGATGAAATCACACTGGTGGATCAATGTGGTTTGTGAAAATAACAGACATGCAATGAACTCTAGTGGATCCATGTGTGCTTTGTGAGAAGAACACACAGGCAATGACACTTGGTGTGGTTCAAGAAAAGAACACACATACAATGAACTCTGATGGACCCATATGTGGTTTTTTGAGAAGAACACACATGCAATGACTCTAGATGTGGTTTGTGAGGAGAACACACATCCAATGACACTGGTGGATCCATGTGTGGTTTGTGAGAAGAACACACATCCAATGACACTGGTGGATCCATGTGTGGCTTGCGAGAAGAACACACATGCAATGACACTGGGTGTGGTTCATGAAAAGAACACACATCCAATGACACTGGCGGATCCTTATGTGGTTTGTTAAAAGAACACACATGCAATGACTTTTGATGTGGTTTGTGAGAAGAACACACATGCAATGACACTGGTGGATCCATATGTGGTTTGTGAGAAGAACACAAATCCAATGACACTAGGTGGATCCATATGTGGTTTGTGAGAAGAACACACATGTAATGACACTGGGTGTGGTTCATGAAAAGAACACACATCCAATGACACTGGTGGATCCTTATGTGGTTTGTGAAAAGAACACACATGCAATGACTCTAGATGTGGTTTGTGAGAAGAACACACATGCAATGACACTGGTGGATCCATATGTGGTTTGTGAGAAGAACACACATCCAATGACACTAGGTGGATCCATATGTGGTTTGTGAGAAGAACACACATGCAATGACATTGGGTGTGGTTCATGAAAAGAACACACTTCCAATGACACTGGTGGATCCTTATGTGGTTTGTGAAAAGAACACACATGCAATGACATTGGTGGATCCATGTGTGGTTTGTGAGAAGAACACACATGCAATGACACTATTGGATCCATATGTGGTTTGTGAAAAGAACACACATGTAATGACTCTAGCTATGGTCTGTGAAAAGAACACACATGCAATGACACTGGTGGATCTATATGTGGTTTGTGAAAAGAACAGACATACAATGATCCCTGGTGGATCTAGATGTGGTTTGTGAGAAGAACACACATGCAATGACATTGGTTGTGGTTCATGAAAAGAACACGCATGCAATGACACTGGTGGATCCTTATGTGGTTTGTGAAAAGAACACACATGCAATGACTCTGGTGGATCCACATGTGGTTTGTGAAAAGAACACTCGTGCAATGACACTAGTGGATCAATGTGGTTTGTGAGAATAACAGACATACAATGAACTCTGGTGGATCCATATGTGGTTTGTGAGAAGAACACACATGCAATGACACTGGGTGTGGTTCATGAAAAGAACACACATCCAATGAACTCTGTTGGACCCATATGTGGTTTGTGAGAAGAGACACATGCAATGACTCTAGATGTGGTTTATGAGAAGAACACACATGCAATGACACTAGTGGATCCATATGTGGTTTGTGAGAAGAACACACATTTCAATGACTCTAGATGTGGTTTGTGAAAAGAACACACATGCAATGACATTGGTGGATCCATATGTGGTTTGTGAGAAGCACATCCAATGACACTGGGTGGATCCATGCGTGGTTTGTGAGAAGAACACACATGCAATGACCCTCGTTGTAGTTCATGAAAAGAACACACATGCAATGACACGGGTGGATCCTTATGTGGTTTGTGAAAAGAACACACATGCAATGACTCTGGTGGACCCACATGTGGTTTGTGAAAAGAACACACATGCAATGACACTGGTGGATCAATGTGGTTTGTGAAAATAACAGACATGCAATGAACTCTAGTGGATCCATGTGTGGTTTGTGAGAAGAACACGCATGCAATGACATTGGGTGTGGTTCATGAAAAGAACACACATCCAATGAACTCTGTTGGACCCACATGTGGTTTTTTGAGAAGAACACACATGCAATGACTCTAGATGTGGTTTGTGAGGAGAACACACATCCAATGACACTGGTGGATCCATGTGTGGTTTGTGACAAGAACACACATCCAATGACATTGGTGGATCCATGTGTGGCTTGTGAGAAGAAAACACATGCAATGACACTGGGTGTGGTTCATGAACAGAACACACATCCAATGACACTGGTGGATCCTTATGTGGTTTGAGAAAAGAACACACATGCAATGACTCTTGATGTGGTTTGTGAGAAGAACACACATGCAATGACACTGGTGGATCCATATGTGGTTTGTGAGAAGAACACACATCCAATGACACTGGGTGGATCCATATGTGGTTTGTGAGAAGAACACACATGCAATGACACTGGGTGTGGTTCATGGAAAGAACACACATCCAATGACACTGGTGGATCCTTATGTGGTTTGTGAAAAGAACACACATGCAATGATTCTAGATGTGGTTTGTGAGAAGAACACACATGCAATGACACTGGTGGATCCATATGTGGTTTGTGGGAAGAACACACATCCAATGAAACTGGGTGGATCCATGTGTGGTTTGTGAGAAGAACACACATGCAATGACACTAGGTGTGGTTCATGAAAAGAAGACACATCTAATGACACTGGTGGATCCTTATATCGTTTGTGAAAAGAACACACATGCAATGACTCTAGATGTGGTTTGTGAGAAGAACACACATGCAATGACACTGGTGGATCCATATGTGGTTTGTGAGAAGAACACACATCCAATGACACTGATGGATCCATATGTGGTTTGTGAGAAGAAAACACATGCAATGACACTAGGTGTGGTTCATGAAAAGAACACACATCCAATGAACTCTGATGGATCCATATGTGGTTTGTGAGAAGAACACACATGCAATGACACTAGGTGTGGTTCATGAAAAGAACACACATCCAATGACACTGGTGGATCCTTATGTGGTTTGTGAAAAGAACACACATGCAATGACTCTAGATGTCGTTTGTGAGAAGAACACACATGTAATGACACTGGTGGATCCATATGTGGTTTGTGAAAATAACACACATCCAATGACACTGGTGGATCCATGTGTGGTTTGTGAAAATAACACACATTTTAATGACTCTGATGGATCTGTATATAGTTTGTGAGAAGAACACACATGCAATGACTCTAGCTATGGTTAATGAAAAGAACGGAGATGCAATGACCCTAGCGGTGGTTTATTGAAAGAACACACATGCAATGACTCTGGTGGATCTATATCTGGTTTGTGAAAAGAACACACATCCAATGACACTGGTAGATCCATATGTGGTTCATGAAAAAACACACATGCAATGACACTGGTGGATCAATATGTGGTTTATGAAAAGAACACGCATGCAATGACACTGGTGGATCCATGTGGTTTATGACAATAACACACATGCAATTAACTCTAGTGGATCCATGTGGTTTATGAGAAGAACACACATCTAATGAACTCTAGTGGATCTATCTTAGCATAATTTGATGTATGCCACGATGTATTTCATTGTACTAGACACTCACTTTCCATTTTTATACTATTCAGATTTGCCCTGGTTTTTTTATACTACTCAGTTTTGCCCCCTCCCCCCCCCCTCTCTTCCCTTCGTTGAAGCCCAAACTTGTGCTCACTCTGTTTGCTACGCCCTGATTGGTTCTCACAATTGTCACGCGGATCGTGTGCACCGACCATTGATTCTGTGGTATCCAACAAGGATCGTTGCACACATCGTGGCCTTCATAGTACAGCGTGAGACAGCACGGACATCTCCCCCAGCGAGACTTCTACAAGAAGGAACAAGAAGCCGTCCATGGAAAAAGTTGTCGAATGGTCATGTCATGTTTAATCAAGTCTGAAAAGCTTACTACTGCTACTACTACGCCACAACACATGCGTCATCGAGTGCACAGTCATCAACAGGCAGCTGCAATTTATTGCCACTTTTAATAAGACATATCCCTTTTTTTACGCAATGGCTCTCAATCTCACCTCCGACTGGGCCCCACCGTAAGAAACTTCCACGCGCTAGCTAGAGGCCAAAGAGTTGAGCTTGACGAGACCTAACATCTCCGCCTTCATCGAGTCACTCGCAATCATCAACACATCCCTCTACCCGATCTAGCATAACCCCACAAATCTCACTGTACAGCCACCTACCTTCCTCTCTACATTTCCCCTTTTAATTATCGTCAATTTTATGGCCCTTTGCATGCGGCTCAATACATGACTGCCATGCATGGCCCAGGAAAAAAACGTGACGTACCGTGCGCGTGTCACGGTTCACGGTGCAGTAGCCTGCGCGGCGCGTTGCATGGTGGTGCGATGAAACGTGCCTTGCTTCCATTCGCCTTAACTATAGAGCCCCTCTCCACACACCCACTCTCACTCTTGCTCACTCTCCTCACGCAACCCTCTCCACTATCCCACCAGCATCTGCAAACTCCCGAGAAAACCCCGTCCGCACCGGTGATGGCGGAGGAGGATACGGTGGCCATCGTCACCTCCGAGGCCGCTGGCAGGAGGCCCCCATCTCCTCGTCGGTCCCCCTCGACGCGTTGAAAGCAGCCGTCGTCCCTGTCCAGGCCCCCGTCGAGGCATCGATGGCAGCCGCCATTCCCATCCAGCCCCTCGTCCCCGCTACCAACGTAGCCACCGGCGAGGAGCCCCCCGCCAGCGAGGAGGCTCCCGCCGGTCACGAGCAAATCCAGCTCTTCAGGGACCCCTACGATCCAGATGAGTACATCACTCTGGTGAACCCCTACGACATCGGCATCGACGACCCATGGTCGAAGGTAACTAGGGTTTGCTCCCCTTCCCATGGTTCTTCTCCCGTTCCCATTGTTGGATGCTAAATCTTGGTTTATTAGGATTCGCTTGTTCGCATTTCGATTGCTCGATCTTCTTACATCATCTACTCCCCCATTTTCCTTTTCTTCCAATAGGTTTACGGCAGCGACATCTGCAATGATGACGAGTCCAGGCACACCAAGACTCATCAGGTGCTGAGGAGGCTTGCCTTCTTCGCTGGCAGCGTCTACAGTTGCCCCTTTTGCAAAGGGGATCTCTTTCTGCAGGACGAGTCTCGCCGGCACCGACTTCAACTGCCTTCTGATGCATGCAGAGGGCCCGAGCTTCGGCACCCCCAATGGCGGCCAGACCGTGAACATCAACACCTATATCGCTGAACACCAGGCTCCCGGCATTCACCTCCGAAACCTCCAGTGGGTGGCCATCAAAGAGGGTTGTATGCCTCCAATCAAGCCCAAGGCCCCCAAGATCAAGGGACGGGGCAGCAAGAAGTGGAGGAAGCGCCAGAGGGAGGAGGCGGAGGCGCAGGCGCATGCAAGGAGGGGTTGAACGTGTCTACTGCTGCTAAGCAGCTTCTTTTGATTTTCTATATTTTACTTGCATCCTATTTCTGCATGCAAGGAAGGGGTTGAATGCATCGAACCTCGTTAAGCAACCTACTTTCTATTGCTATATCCTATTTAGCAGTGCACAGCTATATCTACATTTGTTTTGTTTTCTGAATGAATGTATTCTGCCTGGTGTGATTTGCTGCTCTAGATTTGCTACTAGATCGGAGGCAAAAAGAGGTCCAAAAGGGAACGAATTATCTAAGAGAGAATCTTCTCTACATTTGCTACCAATTTGGGCAAAATGAAACATATCTGTTTAGCGAGAGAGGAAAAAGGTATTCTTTCAAACTGCCAGTTAACGAGCTACCATCTTGACAAGCTACAAGACACATACAGAAACATAACACAGAGAAGTAAAATTTATTTTACTACTCTCACTTGAGGCGCTAGACATCTTGACAAGATAAATGAGTTCCACAAAATAGAAATATAACACAAAGGAGTAAAATTTAATTCACTTCTCATCGGCCCACTTGAGTGTTGGAGATATGCCCAAGAGGCAATAATAAAGTAGGTTATTATCATATCTTCATACTTATGATAAATGTTTACATTCATGCTATAATAGTATTAACAAGGAAACCATTAATACTTGTGTGATTTGTAAACTTAATTTGAAGTCCCTAGTATAGCCTCTATACTTCACTAGCTTGTTGATTGATTGATGATTGTGGTTTCCATATCATGAACATTGAGATGTTGTCAACAACAAGATCATATCGTTAGGAGAATGATATGGTGGACATACTCCTATAGATAAGCGTAGCATAAAGATCAAGTCATTTCAATAGTTCAATTGCTATATGTTTTCTGATACATAGTAACCTAATTCCTTCGACCATGAGATCATGCATATCACCTTTACCGGATGGATGCTTTGATGTCATCAAACACCACACCGTAACAGGGTGGCTATAAAAGTGGCATTGAGTGTTCGGAGAGTATTGGTTGAAACACATGGATCAAGAGTGGGATTTGTCCATCCATATGACGGATAGATATACTCTGGGCCCTCTCGGTGGAATGTCATCCAATTAGCTTGCAAGCATGTGACTGGCTCACAAGGGATCACATATCACGGGAACGAGAAAAGAGTACTTATCAGTAACGAGGTTGAACTAGGTATGCAGAGATACCGACGATCATAACCTCGGATAAGTAACATATCGTGAGACAAAGGGAAATTGGTATCATATGTAAGTGGTTCATTCGATCGCAAAGTAATCGTAGAAATATGTGGGAGCCATATGAATTTCCAGATTCCTCTATTGGTTATTGTTCGGAGAAGTGTCTCGATCATGTCCGCATAATTCACGAACCGTAGGGAGACACACTTAAGGATTCGACGTTGTTTTGAGTAGTTATGGTATTATGAGAAAGAGACCGAATGTTGTTCGGAGTCTCGGATGGGATCCGGGATATCACGAGGAGATCCGGAATGGTCCGGAGAATAAGATTCATATAAGGAAAGTTCCGTTTCGGAGTTGGGGAATGGTTCCGGTGTTTTCATCGGGAACATTCTAGAAGGTTCCGGAATGTCCGGCACTCCGGGAGGGGGAAGGGTACATGAATGTGTCATTGCATATTGGAATAATTGCATCATGTACTAGGTGTTCTTGCTGTCCCAAATAAAGGATTTATTTAAATCCTAAATTGAAAAGTCAAACGGCTAGTTTGAAAGTCAAACGGCAATTTTGGGAAGTGGGAAAAGAGGAGGATTGGTGGAGGCCGAGTTGGAGGAGGGTTCCTCCCTTGGCAAGCCTCCCAAGGCCGACTTGGGAGGAACTCCTCCCTTGGCCGGCCAGCCCCTCCCACCTATATAAGGAGGCAGGGCTCCCTCCTAGCACACACAAGTTTCCACCTCTAATCTCCGGTTTAGAGCCGTTTTGGTTTAGAGCTTCTAATTGCTTTAGCCAGCGGTTTAGAGCCTTCTAATTGGTTTAGAGCCTTCTAATTGGTGTGTCTAATTACTAGACCACTAATAGCCTCTCTCATAAGCTCCACCATACTCGCACCGGCTTAAGGCGAAGCCTGGGATTTCCCTCTACCTCCTGCCACGCCAGTCAGCGCCGGAATCGCGAGGAGAGTGCTACAACCTCCGCCGTCTTTGGAACAAGGAGAGGAAGGTCTTCGCCGAAAATCAACGTGTGACCGATCAAGGAGCGCCGAACGTGGCTGAAGGATCGCTCACGCGATCTTGAGATCGGAAAGAGTACGACTACATCACCCACGAGAATCTGCTCGTTAACCGCTGGAATCTTCGAGGGTGAGTTCCTCTATCGACTCGTTGCTACAATCTAGTAGATAGATCTTGGCTTGTTTGTTTGTATGCGATAGAAAATTTTTGTTTTCCATGCTACGAACCCCACAAAGGGTATCGAGCCGTGTCTATATGTAGATCTGTTGCGAGTAGAACACAATGATCATTGTGGGCATTGATGCTTTTATTGTAGATTGCTTTTGTGTACTTTGCATCTTGCGGTATGTTGGGATGAAGCGGCCGCTAACCTTACATGACATCGTTCATGAGACTTGCTCCACGCTTGACATGCAACTTGTATTGCATAAGTGGCTTTATGGGTGCCTGCTTTCTCCTAGCATAGTAAAGATCCAATTTACAACGGGTGATCAACAATGCTAGTATCAACGTTGTGGTTCTTGTTCGTAAGTTAGAACGACACTTATTGAAAGCCCCAAACCACGTAAAATATGCAAAGAAAGTAGAAGCGTCTAACTTTGTTTTGCAGGGTGCAATGATGTGATATGGCCATGATTGTGATTATATTTGATGTATGCAATGTTCCTTATTGTAAGTTGGCAACGGCAGAGCCATATGGTTGTCTTTAATTTTGTTAAGACCTGCGTGTCTATTCAAAATAGTTGTAATAGTTGAAGCTGGTGGACGACAACCATGAAGAAGCCATTGACCTTGATGCTATGCCGGTGATGATGGAGATCATGTTCGTGCTTGAAGATGGAGATCGAAGCACAAAGAAGAAAGTCCATATCATATCAAATATTTTGAATTGCATGTGCTGTTAATCCTTTATGCATCTTGTATTGCTTAGTAGACTACGGTAGCATTATAAGATGATCACTCATGCACATAAATTTCAAGTTCTATAGTGTTCACCCTTAGTATGCACTGCCAAAGCTTGTCGCTCAAGCACCACGTGATGATCGGGTGTCTTTGATTCGGGTGAATACAACGTAAGCAAGCCAGATTTGCTTATGCGGTAGCTAAGGTTTGATCTTGACGAGCCTAGCATGTCTGACATGGCCTCGTGAACACGGATTGCGAAAGGTAGAGCATGAGTCATATAGTAGATATGATGAACATGTTGATTGTTCGCCATTAAAGCTATATCAACTCTCGTGATGATCGGTTTTGATGTGGTGGATTTGGTTCGTGTGATCACTAAAACAATGTGAGGGATATTGTTTTGAGTGGGAGTTCACCTAGATTAATTTAATTATTAATTAGAACTCAATTTATCATAAACTAAATCAAAGTGAATTTGCATAGTTGTTGTAGTCATTGGCATCAGTTTACCACCTTGCGCTTAGTTATAATTGAGATGATAGAACTATAGAATTCTGGTTAGTTACTTTACGAACTGGTATCGTATTGTTTTGAAGTGTTAATCTAAAGTTTAAAAGTCCTATTGCAAACTTTCAGTAAGTTTTGATTACTCCATGAAGTTTAATAGTTGGTATTAAAATCAAGAGTAACAATTCCAATGTTAGTATATAAGTATCGTGTTTGTCTCCATGATTCTTGATATTCAAAGGATTCTCTTAATATCAAGGTTAATCTAGGATCTGAAAGAGTTGTTTCAGAAACCATGATGTGTGGAAGATATTGTGATATCTGAAACAAAGTTTTGGTTGCAACATGATAAAGTATAATATGGCAAAGTTCATGTTCTCATATTTGGATGAGAATTTGCAAAAGGTTGGAGACACTAGTTGTCCTAATCTTCCAAAAGGTTTTGGAGAGCAACATTATACTCGCGATTCATCGTTACAAGCTAAAAGTAGCTTGATCATGGATAAATCCATGATGAGGTGAATATTTGATGTAGGTAAAATATTTACTACACCAAGAGATTACTAAAGAAAGGAATTTGAAAGAACACCAAATATTTGATAATGGTGATCTACTTCAAAGTGCAAGTTCAAAGACATTGGTATTTAACTATACACGCTTTGGACTATGTGTCATATGTATGACTCCACTATTGATGTTGATAGATTCTTCCAAACAGAAATACTGAAAGAGAATCTCATAAATATGTGGCAGAAAAGAAAAGACTAGAATTGTTCAGCTTAAGTATATGGATGATATACATGTTATGGCTATATTCTTTGCTTATTAAACAATGTGGTTCTTAAATATTTGATACTGAATTTGTTGGTGTGAATCGTCATACGAAACAACACAATTCATGAACTACAATGGCCTAAGTAACTAGCAAAAGAATATGTGATGATGTTTATCGAGAACAAATAAAGGGTTGTTGTGTTGCTCGTTAAACATCAAAGCTTGCCTTCAAGATTTGTTTTATCAGGTATTATGAGAACAAAAGGGTTGTTCAAATAATTGCCGTAATCCATAAAAGATGGATGATTCACAAATCTCGTTGGAGAAATCACATCCATAAAACTAGTGCTAAAATTGTCGAAAGACAAATTGATTGAAAGATCACTTAGGAAGTGACATCGCCGTTTAAATTATATTGGAAAGAAAACATGAAGAAACTCCATGTGGATGGAATTTTGGAGTCTTTTGATTTTGATCAAATAACGCCAGAAACTTTCCTAGAGATAATTAAAACTTTGTTCATAGGCCAAAAGGGAATGAATGACTAGCTTATTGGAACTTGTGCATATTGTTGTACGAACTCCATTATGTGTAGTCAAGAGCGATGGATTTCAACTTCATATGCTTTCTCCGAAAATTTGAGTGAATATGTGAATATTTACTTAATAAGGATGAAGTATGAAATATTTGAAAAGTTCAAAGATTTTCAAGATGAAGTGCAAAATCATTGTAACAAGAATATAAATAGTTTATGATAAGATCATAAAGGAAGATATTTGAGTTACAAGTTTAGCATAATACCTAAGATTTAAGGAATCGTTCCGTGGATTTGCATTTCCCGAAACACCATAAGAGTATGGAGTGTTCGAGATATGTAATTAAAACCTTGTTTGACATGGTAAGATCAAAGGTATAATATATAGAACTGCCATTATATTTTAAAGATTAAAAGCTTTAGAGACTACCGCTTTTCCACTAAAAAGAGCTCCATCATAATCCGTTGAAATGACACCATATAAAGTTATGGTTTGGGATAAAACTCATGTTGTCCTTTCTTAAACATTGGTATGCTATGCATAAGAAAGATGTTTGCAACCAAAGTCGGATAAACCTATCTTTGTATTACTATTAAATATTCCTCCATAAACACCGGAGACAAAAGTGTTTGTCGCTTAGAACGTCAAGTTTCTTTGAGAAGGAAATTTTTCGTGAAAAGTTAAGTGGGAGGACAATAGAACTTTGATAAGGTTAAAGGAACCTTAGCTATATGTGCAGAGTGGCGCAGCACCGAAAAGTGTTCCGGAGCCAGCAACAATGCTCATGGCTCACGTGCCTCAAAGGTTGTGGTCACGGAGGTCTAAGTTTCTATTGAACTAAGTAGGTCGAGTAAACAATCAAATACCAAGATTTGAGGGTTGAATCATTATTTGAGAATAATGAACAGACTACATGCAAAGAAGCGATGATGGGCCCTGACTCCGTCAAATGGCTTGAAGCCATAAAATCCGTGATAGTTCCATACACGAGAAATCAAGTTTTGAACTTGAAGGACCCTCAAGAAAGGTGTAAGACCTTACAGTTGTGTTTGGATCTATAAAGAAGTAGACATGGATGTTTCACATCTATGAAATAGTCGACATGTTGGGAAAGAGTTCACAGCAGTGTTCAAAGGTTGACTATGACAAGATTTGATCCTTTCATAGTGATATTTAGTCTAGACAGATTAATGTAGCAACCACTACATATAATTTTGTTATATGATAGTTGAATAAACAAAACAAAGTTCTTCTAATAGAATCGTTACCTAGGACGTGTGCATGACACGGTCCATAAGGTTTTGTTAATTCAAAGGATGCTAAAAGAATATGCAAACTTCAATGGTTAAAGTGAGCATAGCGGAGTTGGAATCTTCACTGTGATGAAACTGTTAAAGGAGTTTAAAAGTTCATTAGAGACGATGAAGATGCTTGCATTTGCAAGAAATTAAGTGGGAGCGCTAAAGACATATTTCTAATACATTATGTGGAGGACATATTGTTGATTAGAAATGATGTATATCTTATTAACACATATTAAGAATTTCATCCCGATGAAAGACTTAGGCAAAACCCAAATATTTGGCATCAATAGATGCTAATATGGTTGTGCCAAAAGTACATAGACGAGATATTGAATGAGTTCAATATAGAAACTACAAGAAAGGTTCTTGTCGCTTGAAAGGATTGAATAAATTCAATATTGATGATATATTCAAGTGTATTGACATTTGGTAAGTGAAACAAAGATTCAAGTATAGATTGATACTTGATGTATGAAATCACAAAGAGTATTTATATCAATCATACTGTGATATGTACAAATCCAGATATGTCCTATGCTCTAAATGTTGTGAGCATATACCAGAATGATTTGTAAGATGATCATTGGACAATAGTAAGGATATTCTTATGATCTTTTGGAAGAACTAAGAGTATATTATTTGTAGAAGTGACAAATAGATGGTTAGTTCATTGTAAAAGTACTACATTGATACTAGCTTTGTCACAAAGTACAAATTTAGTTTATCTCAATCTAAACTAAGGGTGGCACAATATAATGGAAAGTGAGTTCCATAATGGATTTGGATGAATTCCAAAGTTAAGACATTGTGACAGATACTACAACAAAAGGCTAAGTATATGACTGCTATTATAGCAGCAAAAGAGGGCATTTGTGTCAAGTAGTTTGTTATCAAACTAGGTGTAGTTCACAGCGGGATAATACTATGAAGATATATTGTAAACAATATTGTCAACATGTTTTAACCCCAAAGAACTAAAGGTCACACAAAGACCAAATTTATACAAAGCCATCTCATTAGAGAATGAGTGATGCGAGAGACGCAAAGACATGCAATTACACACGGACTGGAAGTGTCGATCCGGAGATCGATTGACCACTAGCAATCGTGTACATACAACACCGGAAAGCCATAGGTGTTGAATACACAAAGGTTTGAAACTAGATTATTGACTCTAGTGCAAGTGGGAGAGTGTTGGAGATATGCCCAAGAGGCAATAATAAAGTAGGTTATTATCATATCTTCATACTTATGATAAATGTTTACATTCATGCTATAATAGTATTAACAAGGAAACCATTAATACTTGTGTGATTTGTAAACTTAATTTGAAGTCCCTAGTATAGCCTCTATACTTCACTAGCTTGTTGATTGATTGATGATTGTGGTTTCCATATCATGAACATTGAGATGTTGTCAACAACAAGATCATATCGTTAGGAGAATGATATGGTGGACATACTCCTATAGATAAGCGTAGCATAAAGATCAAGTCATTTCAATAGTTCAATTGCTATATGCTTTCTGATACATAGTAACCTAATTCCTTCGACCATGAGATCATGCATATCACCTTTACCGGATGGATGCTTTGATGTCATCAAACACCACACCGTAATAGGGTGGCTATAAAAGTGGCATTGAGTGTTCGGAGAGTATTGGTTGAAACACATGGATCAAGAGTGGGATTTGTCCATCCATATGACGGATAGATATACTCTGGGCCCTCTCGGTGGAATGTCATCCAATTAGCTTGCAAGCATGTGACTGGCTCACAAGGGATCACATATCACGGGAACGAGAAAAGAGTACTTATCAGTAACGAGGTTGAACTAGGTATGCAGAGATACCGACGATCATAACCTCGGATAAGTAACATATCGTGAGACAAAGGGAAATTGGTATCGTATGTAAGTGGTTCATTCGATCGCAAAGTAATCGTAGAAATATGTGGGATCCATATGAATTTCCAGATTCCTCTATTGGTTATTGTTCGGAGAAGTGTCTCGATCATGTCCGCATAATTCACGAACCGTAGGGAGACACACTTAAGGATTCGACGTTGTTTTGAGTAGTTATGGTATTATGAGAAAGAGACTGAATGTTGTTCGGAGTCTCGGATGGGATCCGGGATATCACGAGGAGATCCGGAATGGTCCGGAGAATAAGATTCATATAAGGAAAGTTCCGTTTCGGAGTTGGGGAATGGTTCCGGTGTTTTCATCGGGAACATTCTAGAAGGTTCCGGAATGTCCGGCACTCCGGGAGGGGGAAGGGTACATGAATGTGTCATTGCATATTGGAATAATTGCATCATGTACTAGGTGTTCTTGCTGTCCCAAATAAAGGATTTATTTAAATCCTAAATTGAAAAGTCAAACGGCTAGTTTGAAAGTCAAACGGCAATTTTGGGAAGTGGGAAAAGAGGAGGATTGGTGGAGGCCGAGTTGGAGGAGGGTTCCTCCCCTTGGCCGGCGCACCTCCCAAGGCCGACTTGGGGAGGAACTCCTCCCCTTGGACGGCCAGCCCCTCCCACCTATATAAGGAGGGGCAGGGCTCCCTCCTAGCACACACAAGTTTCCACCTCTAATCTCCGGTTTAGAGCCGTTTTGGTTTAGAGCTTCTAATTGCTTTAGCCAGCGGTTTAGAGCCTTCTAATTGGTTTAGAGCCTTCTAATTGGTTTGTCTAATTACTAGACCACTAATAGCCTCTCTAATAAGCTCCACCATACTACCGGCTTAAGGCGAAGCTCTGGGATTTCCCCTCTACCTCGGTACCACGCCAGGCTTGGAATCGCGAGGAGAGTGCTACAACCTCCGCTGCCTGCTGAACAAGGGAGAGGAAGGTCTTCGTCGAAATCGAACGTGTGACCGATCATGGGAGCGCTGCCGAACGTGGCGCTGGAAGGATCGCTCACGCGATCTTGAGATCGGAAAGAGTACGACTACATCACCCACGAGAATCGCTCGTTAACCGCTTTGGAATCTTCGAGGGTGAGTTCCTCTATCGACTCGTTGCTACAATCTAGTAGATAGATCTTGGCTTGTTTGTTTGTATGCGATAGAAAATTTTTGTTTTCCATGCTACGAACCCCTACATTGAGACGCTTACCATCGTTCCTAGGCGACCAACTGCGATCATTTCAGGTGGATCTTACATTATTGGCACTCCCCAGCTCACGAAATGCTTCGTCCCACCTGGGATCTGACTTGGCTTCCCTATCTTCAGCGTCCAGTGGCACAATTAGCGATGCATCACAGGCCTGATTGCTGCCGTTAGAAGATGATGCCTCTTTGTTTGTTTCTTTAGCTCCAGCCTCTCTATCAGCTGCTTCTTCTTCAGCTGCAAGCTCTCTTTCAGCTTCTTCTATAGCCTCTCTGTCAGCTGCTTCAGATGCAGCCATTTTATTTGCATATGCAGCTTCAAACTCAGCTATTCTGCATTTTCTATAAAGGGTTCCCCTAAGCTCGTCTTCCCTCTTGTAAATAGGGCAAAACACGAGGTAACGTAGAAAAAAATGGATCTTCTTATACAGCTGGTAGGTCACGTAAGCATCTATGGCTGCATACTTCAGGTTTATATCAGACAACGGCCACTCGTCCCAGAAATCGTGCCTATCCGTAGGGAAATCTGCCTTCATTCTGTCGTACGACTCATCGAGGATTCTAGTTGCGAGTGATGCCATTCCATCCTTTCTCGAGCCCCCTAGGATCTTGACAATACTCTGAATATCGATCCAGTTGTGTGCGGGAATTGTGATTCCCTCTCGATGAAATTTCAAAAATCAGTTGTATTGTTGAGAGTGCAGAAAACAATTCTTTTTTCTACAAGGAACTGGCGCAGCGCCAGACAATTCCTGTCAGTCCTGAAAGTATTTAGTTTGTCATCACCAAAATTTGTAACTACAAATCATCATCTGAATATAATTTTAAAAAGTTTAGTAAATGCAAGATCAAGACTCTCAATATTGTCTTGTCATAATTTATTTGGTCCTAAATAAAATCCAGTAGTTGCAAGATGAGCAAATGGATAAAGAACAAGAGGAGAAAACCCTAAAAGCGGTTAACTATAGAGAGAATATCTATAAACCGGGAGAAGTGGTAGACGAGGACGTGTTTCCTCATGGCCAGTTGAACGACGACGGCTTCACTCCCTTCATATGGGTCCTCCGGGGTGTACTCGAGGTCCAATCCCACAAACCTGTCCTCGTCTTTCTCAAGCCATCCCTCGTACATCCTCAGGACTCGCACCACTGTCTCCTCCTTGTTGGTGTAGACGACGTTTATCTTCTTATTGTCATGGGTAGTGAAGCTTGTCTCTAGAGTGCGACGACCTTCCATGGCGGCAAGGAGAAGACGAGAAGAAGACAGATGCCATGAAGAAGAAGAGTGGTTTCTGCAAGGCAGGGGAACGGTGGAACCGTCAATGCGTTTTTAAGGTAGTGGTTAATGACGGGGACGGACATCCAAAGGAGAGACGCGTGGCGGTGGCTATTCCAGCTTCTGTGTAAAGAAAAAATAATTATAACAACGATATATGTGCCCTGTTTTGTCACGTCAATACACTAGGCCGGTCGTGTTGTCCTATCCACTGTGCCAGCGCTGCAAGCCTACGTGACAGCCACCAGACCTAAGCGATGGAAGCGACATAACAGCGAGAACTGACAGGGGGGCAACTTGACGGCCGTTAGCCTGATATTTTATATTAAAACGTAAAGTTAAATTCGTGCTGGAAAAGACCCTCTGAATATTTGGCACTCATCGTGGCTGATTACGGGCAACTTGAGTACCGCGTTGCCTGAGCGCCCCAACTTTCGGGCCGCAAAATGATATTCTCATTATCAAAGCCATGCTCTATGCATGCTTCACTGCAACCTTCGCTATAGCGGCACCATTCATTGCTGAGCTTGTGGAAACAGTTATTCTCAGTAGATGAAACCTTGCCTATGGATAAACATCACCATGTTAGCACATGTATCGATATATATGCATAACAATGTCAATGTGATCCATAGACATGATTTTTAGAAAGTCAAAGATGCTTACTAGAAGAGGCAATGGGCAAGATAAGAAATACGCAACACAAAGTAGTCTTTTCGAAAACCTTCATGGTAGAACGGAAGAATGTAACTGGATTAAATGAGACGAACTCGAGAGAATGTGGTAATAAGGCTTTCTTTGGGTCTCGCCTTATTACCACAACTTGCATCATAGGTAATGTATATGTATATATAGGTAGGCCGCAAGACCCAGAGAATATTTGGCTATCTAAAGTACCTCATGGTCAAGCGCTTAAAGTGTCGGGTCACTTTTTTTCCTCATCCTTTCTCTCATCGGTTTCTGCATGTGAACTAAACTTAGCATTTTTTTGAAAATGGGCGCATATATTACTTAGAAGTATTGTTTACACCTGGGCTCTGCATAACTAAGATGCACACAACCGTTCAACCACACACCAGATGTCCAACTCAAAAGTATAAAAAATTACAAATCATGCTAGAAAGTAAAGCGCCTTGAGCTAATGTTGATCGATACGGAGATCACGCTGCCATCCATATCGGGAGAAAATATCCCTTGCTGTGTCCTCTAAATGCATACATCCCTCCACAAATAAGTGACGAAACTCCATACGCTGAAGGGTAGTTCAAGATCGGAGGATAGCCGTAGCTTGATAGATAACCTGTAAAGAAGAAGACACAATATTATTAAAAATCTTGTCATTTTTACATAGCCAAAGCGACCAAATACTCGCAAGCGCTCCCACCCTAAACAAAGTCCCATATTTATCCTTTATCCCATGTAACCAGTTACCAAAAACATTGGTTACCGACCGAGGAGGAGATAAACCAGAGGCCACTTGGATAATTGACCATATAGCACGAGCAAATTTACACTGGAAGAATAAATGTCGTATTGTCTTATTACTATGACAAAACACGCATTGTGTACTCCCATGATAATTCCTCTTAGCAAGATTATCCTTTGTAAGAATTACCCCTTTACGAAGATACCATGCAAATATCTTCGTTTTAAGGTGTAATTTCAACTTCCAAATTTTACTATTATCATCGACTGGAATATCAGGTTGGATCAAAGCTCTATACATTAAGTCCACAGAAAATTTGCCACTATCTCATAGTTTCCATTTAAACTCGTCCACACCCTCCGTTAATTGTATCGTGGATAATCGTAATAAAAGATTATTCCACGACACCAGTCTAGAACCTATGAGACTTCTTCTGAAAGACATATTAGGAGAATTAGTTCCCAACACCGTGGAAAGTGTATCCCCTTTGTGTCTAACAATCGAATATAGAGATGGATTTTGTTCACGAAGTGTAGTTTGGCCAAGCCATATATCTTCCCAAAATCTAATATGTGAACCATCCTTAATATTGAAAATACTATATTGGAAGAAAAAAAATTGGATGTCATTAATCCCGCCCAAAAATGTGAATCCTCAGGTTTCCAAACCACTTGAGACACAGCTTTGGAACCAACATTCTTCCTCCAAAGAACAGTTTGCCAGACACCATCTTCTGTAAGTAGTTTAAATAACCATTTATCCAAAAGCGCGGTGTTTTTGACTTGCAAATCATGTATGCTAAGTCCACCATGCTCTTTCGGTCGGCAAACCATATTCCATCTGGCCAGTCGATATTTCTTTTTTTACTATCCCCTTGCCAAAAGAATCTTGATTGGAAATAATCCACTTTCTTCAAGACACCTTTTGATATTAGGAAAAACGAGATCATATACAGTACCATATTGCTGAGTACTGAATTTATGAGAACAAGTCCTCTGCCAAGGGATAGTACCTTACCTTTCCAACTATTAAGACGTTTCTGTAGTCTTTCCTCAACGAGTTTCCATTCAGCAATCGTGATACGCCGATAATGTATCGGTATTCCCATGTAGTTGATTGGAAACTGTCCCTAACCACAGCCGAAAAGTTCAGCGTATAGGTGGGCACCGTTATTAGCCTCGCCAATATAATACAAATCACTTTATGAAAGTTAATTTTTAATCCAGAGAGTTGCTCAAATACTGATAAAATTAATTTCTGATTCTTAGCCTTCTCTAGATCGTGTTCCATAAAAAAGATTGTATTGTCAGCATATTCAAGAATGGAAAGACCACCATCAACTAGATGGAGAACCAATCCTTCAATTTGGTCATCAACCTTGGCTCTCTCAATCAAGATAGCCAACATATCTACCACTATGTTAAATAGTATGGGTGATAGTGGACCCCCTTATCTTAGTCCTTTTTTGGTTTGGAAGTAGTTGCCAGTGTCGTCATTGACATTAATGGCAACACTACCACCAGACACAAAAAACTGTATAAGAGCACACCACTCCTCTGAAAAACCTTTCATTCAGAGTGTTTGCTGAAGGAAAGACCAATTAACCTTATCATATGTCTTCTCAAAGTCAATCTTGAACAGTACACCATTTAGTTTCTTTGAGTGTAGTTCGTGGATTGTTTCATGCAGGATTAGTAATCCATCTAGAATGTTTCTTCCTTGCATAAAGGCAGTTTGAGATGAACGTACGACATGATCAGCTACTGAATTTAATCTCATCGTAGCAACTTTTGTTAAGATTTTAAAGCTAGCGTTAAGAAGACAGATTGGACGATACTGATGTATATGTTCTGCATCATTAACCTTAGGCAATAAAATAATGTTGCCAAAATTGAGACTAAAAATGTCCAGGTGACCAACATGTAAGAACTCAAAAAGGTGCATCAGGTCACCCTTAATAACTTCTAGAATTTTTGATAGAATTCTGCTGGAAAGCCATCAGGCCCTGGTGCCTTGTTATGTTCCATTTGGAAAACAACTTTTTTGACCTCCTCCTCCGTATAAGGAGCGGTCAGAAAGTTGTTCTCCTCAGCAGAAACCTGAGGAATATCCATTGTTTGGGACTCATCCATCATAAATGAATTCTCTGGCGTTGCCCCAAACAAGGCTTTATAATAATTAGTAATATAAGATTTTAACTGCTCCTAACCCTCAATCGTACCTTCATCTTGAATTAAAGAGTGAATAAGTTTCTTTTTATGCTTGTCATTGGCCACAGCATAAAAGTATCTTGTATCCGCATATCCTTCAAGAATGAATTTTGCTTTAGAGCGTTGGTATCATTTTAGTTCCTCCCCGCGGAGTAGTTTGGTAATTTCTGCAATCGGTTGGTTTTTAAGCTCAATCTTTTATGCATTAAAAGCCTGACTTCAGCAGCAACCTCTAAATTGTCAATAAAAGATGAAAGACGTATTTTCTCATTTTTTAGAAACTAAACATAGCATGGTCCCTACAAATATATGGCATTTATCGCTTATCTAAGTTTAGTATTTCCTACATACTAGTATTGGTTTATTGGGCTTATTAGGAGAGGCTATGTGACCAAGACAAACACTGATAGGTGAAAAAATAGCTCAAAGGTCCTCCTTTCCTCTAGTTAGTTGGGCAGATTATAACTATGAAGGCCAACAAGTTTAGATGCAAGCTCATACACAAGCTGCTGATTTAAAATGAAGGGGAATGGTGATGATTTCTGGAAATTAATTGACCTATTAACTGCTAAATTATGTCCTTTTGTTAAAATCATTAAGAGCCTAATAAACTGGTATGAAAGGAGTATGCTCCCATAGTTTTGTTTTTGTCTAATTTCAAAAATATACATGGGGGGTATCAGTAGTATGCTCGCTCAGATGGAGTGGGCCGGGCTGGGCCGTGGTAAATCAGCGTTAGAGCCTCAGGAGTCAGGACACAGATTTTATAGCCGTCGCTGGCTGGCCAGGTGGCCCGCAGCTGGCCGCCGCCGCTCGGAGGTCACGTACACCGGTACGCGTGGCCCGAGCCTGCCACGTGATCGCCGCCTTCTGTGCGGCGCCTTAGCTCGATCGCTACCCCGTTGTCATAAGCATCGTCAGCTTGCGCTGTGAGGACGCTGTGTTTTCTTCTTCTAAAGTACGGAAGGGAGGACTGAGTAGGATCTCGAGAGCTAGGAGCTAAGTATGTCGACGACGGCGCACAAGGTGGCGACGCACGCTGCGGCGGCGGGTAAGCAGATGAGGGGGAGGCGGCCGCCGAGCGTGGTGAGGGAGATCGTGTACGGGATGAGCCTGGGGCTCTTCGCGGGGTACCTGTGGAAGCTGCACCACTGGAGCAACCAGCGCCGCACCCGCGAGTTCTACAGCCTGCTCGACCAGGGCATGATCACCGTCGTCGTCGACGAGCCCCCGCCGTCGTCTCCGACGGCCGGAGATCACGAGGACTAACGAAGCCGTGCCATTTCCCGTCGTTCCAGTTCGTTCTCCCGTCGGTAGTAGTGGTATGATTTGCTTCGTTACATTGTTAGCTAGCTCTGCTAGGCATGTCACTGCACTGGAATCTTACCAGATACTGCAGCTCTGCTCTCTGTCTTAAATAATCTTGTTCCCGAAGAGAATAAAACGACGGGATTCATTAAAATTAGTAGAGGTCGCCGATTTAGTTGGTGTGTTCTCTCTTGCTGCATAATTAGCGTAGTACTAGTACAACTGGAGCGTTTGTCTTGAGCAGCAGCGATATCTTTCGGCATGTCGGGATCGATATTGATTCGGCGACACCATGATTGTTAGGAAGGCTGGACACGGACATGGAGAATGTCAGTCAGGCCGTGTTCTTCCATATGTTTCTTCGTTCACATCATTACTTTCAGTTCCATTTTTTTTCCCTCAAGAGTAAAATTGAAGCAAAATTAAGAATCAGTTCAGGGAAAGAGATGACCAGTGCCGCTCCACATACATCTCATACTAGCAGTAGCATACGTGGTTGGTTACATGTTCACTTGTGCGCTAAACTGGGAGAACGTACCACAATAAAACTGAATAACGAACTCACATCGATCTGATGTACGCGCCGCGTATTGCTGGTATAAGTCCCTATCATCATGTTGTTAATGACGGAACCGATGGCTGAGCATGCATGCGGCAGCAGACGAGCACTGAATTAATCGCGAAAAATGAATGATGGAGCGAGCGCTCTGAATGAAGAAGAAGGTGAGAGTTGGGGAGGAGGGAGGGGAGCGATAATCAGTTCAGTCTCAACTGTTGTGAGAGCCATGGCCGCGAGTATAATCATGCGTACTGCTTCAGTAAGAGAGTATATAATGGAGGCATACGAACTGTATCGTACAGATCGAGGCTTCGTCATACGTATGGTATATGTACGAGTAGTAAACGACGGTTGTCCTGTATATGTACATGCATGCAACGCCTGAAGAATACGTACATATATATGTATATATATATATATATATATCGCGTGAAATGGAATACATGGTCGTGTCAAGAGACATGGACCAAGAAGGGTTCAGAGCAGAGGAGAGAGCAAGGGGAATCTATAGCAGAAGGTTCCGCAAACCTCTCCGTGATGTATTTATCGAGGAACTATCGCAAGTTGTGCAGTGGGTTGGACCCCGACGGCGCCATCCTCTTGTCGTCGGCGAACCCGCCGCTGCCGCCAGGCCGGAACCTCGTCGTGGCGGGCAGAGCAGCACCCTCCGATGTCCTCCTCCGGCGGCCCTGGTGGTGCCCGGCCTCCGCGCGCGCCGCACCGAAGGCGCTCGCGCTGGTGACGGCAGCAAACTGGGACGACGGTGGCTGCGGCGCAGCGACGTGGCCGAGGAGCGAGCCGGCTCTGAGCGCCAGCGGGACGAGCGAGAGCAGGGCGAGAATCTTGAGGCACCTGGCGACGCCCATGCCTGCCTGCCGTGCCTACCAAGTGAGGTCTCTCAGCTGGTTCTGGAAAGGCAACGGGCTATAGTGATGGACAAGACAGCGGGCGCACGGCCAGGCGAGGAGGAGGAGGAGGGGGGGATAACGGTATGGGGTCTATGGGATGGGCTGCAGCTGCGATGGACGAAGCGGAGGTAGAGCTGGCCGAAGAGGAGAAGATCGAGCAGGTAGCTAGGGTGGCGGCGGGGCGTCCGTCGACGGGTGCGCGTAGGCAGTGGCATGGCATGTAGCCTTGGGCTGCTAGGGTGGTGCGTGGGGCGTAATGATCGGCAATAATGGACGGACGGGAGCGGGACGGCCAACGGGGGTGAGAGGACGGGACGGGCGCGATCGATCGAGCGGGCGAGCGAGGTGATTCTGATTTGACGTGAGGCGAGGCGAGACGCGGACAAAAAGTCGCAATAAGTGCTCGCGCGTCTCTTCTGTCCCGCGTGGTTGCTTTCCCGGCAGCGCCATGTCGTGCGGTGGTGCTGGTGCCATGCCGTGCCGTGTGTATGATGCTGCCGCGCGCGAGCGAGCGCTTGACCGGCCCACAACGGAGGCAGGCAGGCCGGCCGGCCGTCGTTGCCGCCGCCGCCGGCGCTGCCCGGCCAAACACCGCTGGGGTTAGTATGGCATCTTCATGGCCGACCCATTCGAATTTTGGACTGGGTACGCGGCTCAGCAGCGCGTCCCAAAACAGAGCAAGAGTGCGGGGTCCGACGATCCATTTCAAGTCTAGATTTACCTGTCTTTGCATCGGTCCGGACACAGCGCGCGCCCGTGTGTACCGTTTTTCTATCCGTCTCTTTTCTTCCTCTGTCTCTCTTTTCTTCCTCTGGTCCGCCTGCCACCGGCTTAGAAAGACAGTTGTCCCCCTATCAAATCGGTGTCCACTCCCCTGCGTGTCACCGCTCTTTAGTGACATCACCGTCCCCGCCGTCGAGGCTCTTTAGTGATGTCACTGTAGGGTTCCCAAGCAGAAAACAAAAAATATCTAACTATGCGAACGCTAATATCAGGATCTATAGTATGTAGACATTAGTAACAGAAAGGAAGACGGTATTTATATCATTGAAGATCGAGGAACGTCTTACGCAGGCGTATGTTGATGAAGACGAGCAGCTCCAACCACCCCAAGTGTGGCGCCTCCGAAATTTTACACACGTCCGGTGTAAGCGACGTCTCCCGGCCTCCGATCTAGCCAAGCAGCGAAAAAAGAAAGATGGTGGACCGAAGATCACACGATGGTAGTGTGAAGGTGAACTCAAGTCCCTTGGGGACCTCTCCAATATTACGGAGAAATCCTCAAAGAAATGAGAGAGAGAGAGAGAGAGAGAGAGAGAGAGAGAGAGGAGAGGAGAGAATGGGATGGTTTCCAAGGAGAGGGGGTGACCCCTATATATAGTGGGAGGACAGGGGCACTACCCAAGGAGCAGACGGTGTGAGACCAATCCCACAGCCGCCGGCCACCAAGGGGAGCCGCCGACCCTAGGTGGGCCCCACGGGGGGAGCCCACTAGGGCTAGGCCGGCTAGCCCTCCTACCTTAGGCACCTTGCCCCTTTGGGCTTTCCCACCGGGTGAGGCCCATTAGCAATGGGCTGCCTATTAAAATAAAATGAAATATTTGTTAAATATTAATCCAATTAATTACTATAAAACACATATATTATTATATCATTTACTCCGGAACTCCTCCCGGACCCCTCTGATCAACATCGCGTGTTACACGGAACTATTCCGGTTTCCCTCTCCCATTTCTCCTACGGTACCGTATCGATCCCTATGCGTCCCCACCCTTAAGTGTGTCACACTTCGGTTTGGAAACACTAAGGACATGATCGGGAACTCTCTCGTATCGATGGTCATCAGCGGGACCTGAATGCCCATGATGACCCCCGTGCGTTTCACGAATCTCATCGCTTGAACCTTCAACGTCACATCCCATTCCTTTTGCCACTTGATACCTAGTTCATCCGAGATTTGATCTTTGGTATCTTCAAACCTAGTTCGATCTCGTTACCGATGAACTTGTTTACTCGTTCCCATGTCATTGCATTCCGTGACCTAGTCACACGCTTGCAAGCTTCGTTAATGCAACATTACCGAGATGGTCCACGTGTATCTATCTGTTACTTGGATTAGCAAATCCTAGTCTTGATATGTACTCTTCTACGCGTTCCTTTGGGAAACCTGAGTGGCACCTTTTTGATCACCCTTTCATGGCTTGATACTTGATACCATCAAAACTCCCTCCAGTAACGGTGATTTGTATTATCTCACAGTCTAAGGATTAGGCTGCAAGGTTTCATTTGTTATCATTAATGATGAACGTTTGTAACTAAATCTCATTATGATATAACTATTGGGTGTTTGTCTATCACATCATTCAACCAATAATATGACCTCATTATCAATTGGCATCAATACCCATGATCTCGAAACCCTAGATCATCCATTTGACCAATGAGCTAGTTTGCTAGAGACAAGGTTTGTTTATATACCACACGTGTATTAACGTTTCGTATTAACATAGTTATAGCACGGCATGAAACGTATTATAAACATATAAGAGATATATCAAACAAAATGCTTTATTATTTGCCTCTAGGACATATCTCCTTCAGTCTCCCACTTGCACTAGAGTACAAATTAATCTAGTTTACATTAGGCAAGAATCTAACACCAATGGCATCCCGATGTTGTTCATGCTTGGCTTGTAGAAGACCTTTAGTCAAAGGATCTACAACATTCAGATCTGTGTGTATTTTGCAAATATTGATTTCACCTTCATCAATGTTTTGTCGGATGGCGTGAAAACGTAGCTTGATATGTTTGGTCGTGGAATGAGTTCTTGGTACCTTTGTGTTTGCAATGGCACCTGTGTTGTCACAATAGATCGTCACGGGGTCTTGCACACTTGGAATAACTCCTAGTTTGATGACTCAATTCCTTAGCCAAATAGCGTCATTCGCCGCTTCCGTAGCTTCGATGTATTCTGACTCCATTGTAGATTGTGATACTACTGGTTGCTTATTGCTCTTTTAGCTTACCACATCACCATTCACCATAAACACATATCCCTCCTGAGACTTGGAGTCATCAAGATCTGTGTTCCAGGTCTCATCCACGTAACCAGTTATGCTTAGAGCTTCGTCACTACCTCCATAGACTAGGAACATATCCTTTGTTCTCTTGATATACTTTAGGATATTTTTCACAGTTGTCCAATGATCCATTCCTAGATTACTTTGAAACTGGCTCATCAAACTAAGAGCCAATGCTACATCAGGTCAAGTACACTTAGCATTGCATACATGTCAGAGCCTATGGCTGAGGCATAGGGGACTTTAGACATCTTTTCTCTATCAGTATTTGTTGCTACACATTGATTCAAACTCAATGTGCTATCTCTCATTACAGGCACAAAACCTCTTTTGGCCACTTCCTTTTTGAACTTCTTAAAAGTCTTCTCAGGGTAAGTTCTCTAACTTAGTGCAATTAGGCATCTCGACCTACCTCTATAGATCTTGATGCCCAATATGTACGCAGCTTCACCTAAGTTCTTCATGGAAAACTGACTACTCAGATATTCTTTTACGTTTTCCAGAAGTTCCACATTATTCCCAATCAGTAATATGGCATCCACATATACTACTATGAATGCCACTGAGCTCTCACTCACTTTCTTGTAAACACAGAACTCTTGTTGATTTTAGATAAATCAAAAACTCTTAATCACTTGATCAAAACGCTAGTTCCATCTCTGAGATGCTTGCTTCAGTCCATAAATGGATCGCTGAAGTTTTCATAACTTCCCAGCATCCTTAGGATCAACAAAACCTTCTGGTTGCATCATATACAATTCTTCGTCAATGTGTTCATTGAGAAAGCGGTCTTGACATCCATCTGCCATATTACATAATCGAAATGTGAAGCAGCTGCTAGTAGAATCCGGATAGATTTTAGCATCGCTATGGGAGAGAGGGTCTCATCGTAGTTAACTCCTTGAATTTTTCAAAAACCGTTTGCGACAAGTCGAGCCTTGTGTATGGTCACATTACCATCCACGTCTGTCTTTTTCTTAAAGATCCATTTATTTTTCACGGCCTTGCGGCCTTCCGGAAGATCCACCAAGCTCCAAACTTGGTTTTCGTACATCGATTCTATTTCGGATTTCATGGCTTCTAGCCATTTCTTGAAGTCGGCACTTTTCATTGCTTCTTTGTAGTTTACAGATTCCTCTTTTTCATTCAAGATTACAGTCATCACAAGACTATTGTACCTATCAGGAATGGTACGTACTCTTGTAGACTTACGTACTGCTGGTGCTTTGATGTGGTTGCTTTGATCATTATCATTTGATTCTTCCAGAACAGTGGAGGGCGGCTGATGCGTCTAAAATTGAAGCGTATTTACCTCTTGTTTTTGTATAAATAGAATAGGGATTTTTGTATTTCACCGCGCCTACACGCGCTATTTCGTTCTTGTTTC
This sequence comes from Avena insularis, assembly GCA_023614405.1. Lineage (NCBI taxonomy): Eukaryota > Viridiplantae > Streptophyta > Magnoliopsida > Poales > Poaceae > Avena > Avena insularis. Next base: position 432,646,921 of record CM042693.1, on the reverse strand, counting down.
AACAGGATCCCAAATCATGGAGTCATATATGAACATATTAATTAGAAGTGTCATATTGTGTAATTATATGATATTTCTAAGTGATAAAAGTCATTTTATGAATTTAACTTCGCACCTTGAAGAATAACAAACAAGGAGGAGGCATCAACATCGATAACGACCACTGGTACGGGCAGAACCCGCCCGTACTGTCCGCCCGTATCAGGCGCCATCGGGACCGCCTCGTCAAATATTTTCTCCTAGCGAAGACGAGAGGGGGATCCGACATTCACAGCCACCCGAAACCACGAAACACCACATCCGAGAGGGATCTAAAGGAGGAACTTGGCTGAGGAAAAATCTCAGCTGCTTCGTGGATCATTGGAGGACAATGCATCATCCCCTTCACCATCAACCGCTGCATCTTTATAACCACCACTACTCCATCTTTCATCTATTAGGTCTCTTTGTAATTCCAGATTCAATTGTGGTTTGCATTAGATCTACCCCCATACTTTAATCCATCCATTTGATTATAATGATGTTGTTGATTGCTTCCATGAGTGAGTAGTTCCTTTGTTCTTGGGGAGATGGAGAAACCCTAGCACCACTATGAACTTGTAATAAAGATGATCTATTCTTATGTCCATATGACTTGCTTGTCTATGATATAATTATGACTTGTGTTTGATTTATATCTTTAGATGATATGTGAAGTCAACCACATATCATTTGCGTTCGGGACTAAAGGGAGGAAGAAACCCTTTGCACGTGTTGTGGAAGCTATACACCACCTATGGAAGAAAAACCCTCTAAAACTAGCCGCAATGATAGATATTCAAAAATGCAAAAGAAAATGTTAGCTGAAGAGAAAACTATTCTAACTAAGGTAATGGATAGTAGGGGCGAAGGGAATAAAATAATAGGAATATTAACTAGGAATTTAGGAGCCATTAAAGAAAACATTGGGATAGTAAAACAACTTTTGGAACCTGAATTGTTCAAAGAAGAGGTTGTAATGGTAAGCAAAGAACCCTCCAAAATGATAGGAGGAAATTTTGATGATAAGAATAAGAGTCAACAGAAAATTCCTTTTTGTTTTGGAGGGATTACTTATATAGGGTTTTGTGACTTAAATTATTCTATAAACATAATGCCTTATACTATTTATAAAGAATTGAGCGATCACCTTGATGAATCCTACCTTGAGCAATCAGAAGCAACTTTTATGTTCTCTAATCGAACTTTGCATCCTACTCGTCGACTACTTCGCAACGTTTGCATATCTGTTGGGGCTTTTGTGTATCCAGTTGATTTTCATATTATCGAAATACCCTTGAACTCCAGTTGCCTAGTTATTTTTGGTAATCGTTTTTACAATTCAATGAATATCGATATTGACAACAAAAAGCAGCCTTTATCTTTACAGCTTGGTGAAGAAACTGTAGAAATAAGCTACAGTCAATTCACGAGACTACCTTATGAGAAGAAAATCGAGATTAAGGAGGAGATGACTATTAAAAAAATTGGCAGCAATCTACTTTTGCACACCACAATCTGAATTGGAGAGAAGTTTAACAAGTGCTGATTCCCTTGCCAATGACTCTGCAAAAGAAGATTTGGATGAAATCCTCAACACCACATCGGAGGCTGAACAAGGGCTCAGGGATGAATATGAAGAGCTTGAAACGAAAGGGGATGAGGATCTGCCGCCTATTGTTCTAAGACCTCTTTCTCCAGGACTCGGGTATGAATTCTTAGACAAGGAAGGTAAATGTCTAGTAATTTTTGACAATAAGCTCTCTCTAGATGAAAGCACGAAGTTGTTAGAAGTACTTGTCAAACAACGAGAAACTTTCGGATATACTCTTAATGACATAAAAGTATAGATTCGACCATAGTAACTCATAAGATTCCTATGGTTGAGGATGCTAAACCATTTGTTGATAATCAAAAAAGGTTAAATCCCAAAATTAAAGAGGTAGTGAGAAAGGAAGTAATTCGTATGTTAGACAGTGGTATTATCTGCAATTTGAACTGACAAATGGGTGAGTCCAACTCATTGCATACCTAAGGAAGGATGCATAACAATAATTAATAATGACAAGGATGAACTAATTCTAGCCAGAACAATAGAAGGATATAGAATGTGTATTGACTTTAGGAAGTTGAATAAATAAACCATAAAAATGCATAAACAACTTCCCCTCATTAATGATATTATGGATAGGATGTCCACTAATTCTTACTTTTGTTTTCCTGACGGATACTCCGGTTATTCTCAAATTGCTATCCAACCTGAAGGTCAAGAAAAACTACTTTCACATGCCCCTATGGAACCTATTCTTATCGGTTAATGCCTTTTGGATTGTGTAACACAGCTGCTACTTTTCAAGTGTGTGTTTTAAAGATCTTTGACAGTTTTGTGGAGAGTTCCATGGAAATTCTTATGGATAACTTTGTTGTCTATAGATCTACTTTTGAACAATGTCTATATAATCTTAATAGAGTTTTGTAGAGGTGTAAACAAACCAAGATGGTTCTAAACTGGGAGCATTGCCCCTTCATCGTAAGGGAAGGTATAGTTTTTGGGCATAAAGTTTCTGAGAAGAATATTAAGGTTGATAGTTCGAACTTAATTACTTTAGAAACACTTCCAATTCTTCAATATATAAAAAGAGTAAAGAATTTCCTTGGGCATGCTGGTTTTTACAGACGCTTTATCAAAGATTTTGCTAAAATAGCCACCCCTTTAACTCGTCTCCTAGATAAAGATATTCTTTTTGCTTTTGATAGATATTGCCATGATTCTTTTGAATAGTTAAAAAAATCTCTAATTTCTAAACCTGTTATTCAAGCACCCAATTGGGACGAACCATTCAAAATTATGTGTGATGCTAGTGATTATGCTATTGGGGCTATTTTAGGAAAAAGAGATGGCCCTAACCTTAATGTTATTCAATATGCTTGTCGAGTCTTTAATGATGATCAAATGAACTATGCAACAACTGAGAAAGAATTCCTTATTGTTGTTTTTGCTTGTGATAAGTTTAGATACTATATCACTAACTCAAAAGTAATAGTTCTTACTGATCATCAAGCTCTAAGACATCTTCTAGCTAAGAAGGATGCTAAACCCTGTCTAATCAAATGGGTCTTGTTACTTTAGGAGTACGATTTACAAATAGTGGATAGGAGGGGAAAGGATAACCCTGTGGCCGACCATTTGTCACGAATGGAAGGAATCATGGAAGATCCTATCCCTATTAATGAATCTATGTCGGGTGAATATCTTGCAGTTGTAGAATCTCACGATCCCTGGTTTGCAGATTATGCTAATTTCCTAGTGGGCAAGTTTTTACCAAAAGGAATGGATTACAATCAAAGAAAGAAATTCTTTAGTGATTTATTACATTACTTTTGGGATGATCCTTACTTATATAGACAAGGTCTAAACGGGAGAATCCAGAAATGTGTGCCCGAGCACGAGGTTAAAGACATCCTTAAAGCATGTCATGATAGTCCCTACGATGGGCACCATGCTGGTAATCGCACCGGAGCCGAAGTTTTACAGTCAGGTTTCTACTGGCCTACTTTAGTCAAAGATTCTCATAAATATGTTAAAAATTGTGATGCCTGTCAATGTATGAGTAATATAGGAAAAAACGAGAAATGAATATGAAATATAACTTAGTAATAGAGCCGTTCGATGTATGGGGAATGGATTTTATGGGACCATTTGTTCCCTCTAACGGTTATACTCATATTCTTCTTGTTGTTGATTATGTTACTAAATGGGTTGAAGCTATACCTACAGCTCATGCAGATGCATCCACCTCCATCAAAATGGTCAAGGACATCATCTTCCCCAGGTTTGGAGTACCTCGATTTTTGATTACTAACAGTGGAACTCATTTTATGAAAGGAACTTTTGACAACATACTTCAAAAATAAGGAGAAGACCACCGGGTAGCTTCGCCTTACCATCCTCAAACCAGTGGACAAGTGGAATTATCTAATAGAGAAATCAAGGTCATACTCCAAAAAACAGTGAACAGTTCAAGAAAAGACTGGGCTTTGAAGTTGAATGATGCATTGTGGGCATACCGCACAGCATTCAAGAACCCCATGGGAATGCCGCCATACAAAATGGTTTACGGTAAAAATTATCACCTGCCACTAAAACTCGAGCATAAGGCTCGGTGGGCTATCAAAACTATGAATTTCGACTTTAAAACTGTAGGTGAAAACAACTCTTACAAATTCATGCTTTAGATGAACTAAGGAATGAGGCTTATGAAAACACTAGGATATTTAAATAAAAAGTTAAGAAATGGCATGATAGAAAGTTAGAAGGCAGGGGATTTAAAACCGGAGATAAAGTTTTGCTTTACAACTCTAGGCTTAAGATTTTTGCAAGAAAGTTGAAATCCAGGTGGGAAGGATCATATGATGTTGAAGAAGCATATCCATCGAGAGCGGTGAGACTGAAAAATACTACACCCTCTTCTTCATCCTGGATTGTTAGTGGGAAGCGATTGAAGCATTATAGAGTTGGCGAAGTAAACACTATGGAATTGATCTCTGTAAGCCCAACTGAAGAATACAACACGCGGAGGCTAGGTAATGAAGTGTAAATTACTTAAATTCTGCTTCTTTGGAAACCTTTTTGATGATTCTATCTTTTGTTTTGAACTCATCTAGTTTTTCTGGTTAATATGAATGGTTTTTCGACCTGGTATGGGCGAACCGTACGATCAGATGCGTCCGTTGATGGCTCAAAATATATCGAGCTCGTTAGGAACCCCAAGAGGAAGGTATGATGAGCACAGCAGCAAGTTTTCCCTCAATTATGAAACCAAGGTTATCGAACCAGTAGGAGCAAGGAAACAACTCCAAGGTGTTGCTAGCAACTTGGAATACTACACAACACAACCACAAAACTTTTCCCCAACTTACAGTGAGGTTGTCAATCTCACTGGTTTTGCTAAAAACAAAGGATTAAACGTATAATGTGAAAGATAGTAATTGCTTGCAGAAAGTAAACAGTAAATGGTAAACAGTAGATGGTATATCAATGGTAAAGGAATGTACTGGGGTCCATAGTTCACTAGAGGTGTTTCTCCTTAACATAAATAGCATGCTGGGTGAACAAATTACAGCGGGGCAATTGACATATTTTAGAAAGCATAACAATGCATATACTAGACATCTTGATTCCTATGAGATTTGATTGGGCATTACAACATTATACATAGACCATAATACAACTGCATCTATGACTAGTAATCCACCTTTAGGTTATCATCCGAACCCCTTCCAGTATTAAGTTGCAAGAAAAAGATAACTACATTAAGCAAGGTGTGTAAAGTAAACAATACAGTCGCCCCATGGACAAAGGATTGTTGTTTTCTCCATTGTTGTTTTCTCCCTAGTAGCAATAGCACATCTAAAACCATAGATATTCATGTCACTTCCCTAGATTACTAAAGGCATGAACCCACTATCGAGCATAAATACTCCCTCTTGGAGTTGCAAGCATCTACTTGGCCAAGATAGCTACTAACAACGGAGAGCATGCAAGATCACAAATAACATAGACATGATAGAATCAATAATCAATCTGAAATGGTATCTCAATATCCATCGGATCCCCGCAAACACAACATGTAAGATTACAAATAGATGATCTTGATCATGAACAGAGCTCACAAGATCTAAACATGATAACACAGAGGAGGAGAACCAACCATCTAGCTACTACATGGACCCATAGTGCAAGGGTGAACTACTCACGCATCACTCAGGAGGCTTGCATGGTGATGAAGAAGGCCTCCAGGGTGATCTCTCTCCGCCGAAAGGGTACCGGGAAGAGCTTTGGATCCCCCCGATCTAGGGATGGAGATGGCGGCGGCTATAGACTCTTTCGTAGATTTCTGATCGGGTACTTAGGGTTTTTGTCCTGGGAGGCTTTTATAGGCGAAGGGACAAGGTCGGTGGAGCACCAGGGGCATACCCACTGGTGGTGCGCCCCCTGGCCGCACGGCCACCAGGTGTGGCTGCCCTGGTGCGCCACTTCGTCTCCCCTTGGTCTCCGTATTGCTTCAGGTAAAATATTGACTTTGGTTTTTGTCCCGTCCAATTCTGAGAATATTTCTTTACTAGCTTTTATGAAACCAAAAATAGCAGAAAACAGGCAACTGGCATTGTGGCATCTTGTTAATAGGTTAGTTCCAGAAAATTGTATAAAAATACCTAAAAGTGTGATAAAAACATAAGAAAGTAGATACTAAACAAGCATGGAACATCAAATTTTATAGATACGTTTACGACGTATCAAGCATCCCCAAGCTTAACTCCTGCTCGTCCTCGAGTAGGTAAGTGATAAAAAGAATAAATTTTGAGGTGACATGCACCATCACAATCTTGATCAAGGTATTTGAAAAACATTGATAGCTGGGATCAAAGTACTCTAAACATAAGCATGAAAGATAGAATTCTGACAATAAGACATAGCAACTATGTTGTAACATGAAAAGGTACAAACAAAAGATCATGAATAACAATGCATTGAAAGACGTTTGTTTGTTTCACATATAGAAAACATAATAAAAGTGGTATTCAGCTTGTCCCTCGTGGTATAGCAAAACACAAATGCATAGGACACCTTAAAAGTTCATAAGGGTGACTAGATACAAATAATTTAAGAACAAGCAATATCAAAGTTATGAATCAATCAACAAGTTTTGGGACAATGCACATTAAACTAAGAATGACCACTATTCTCTCTCAATTGGTGCATAAAGATAGAAGATGGAGACTCAACATAAAAGTAAAAAGAAAGGCCCTTCACAAAGGGAAGCAGAGATTCAAGTTTCATAAAGAGCTTCCAAAAATTATGGTACTTATTAGCTTTTGTCTCTCATTGCCCGTATCATAAGCATCTTGAAGTGATTAAGGTTAAAGTGACACAAATATGAAGATATGCTTGACAAGTTATAAGTTGAAAATCTCATGCCCCATGCTTACGAGTACCAAACCTCATGCTACTCAACTTCAGTCACAAGTAAGTTCTTGTCATTGTAAGTACATGTGTATCATAGAGAACCGCCAATGGGGTACCCCTTTCCCCATGATACAGGAGCTATCCCATATAAAAATGACAAGGCAACAGACAATGAGCATCTCAGCGATCTTTTTATTTGTTATTTGCATATGTTTTTATTGAGGACGCTTCATAGAATGCTCACTCTGGTTATGCTGCAAGTTTCCACCATGATTAGGCATGGATTAGGCTAGCTGTCCGGGCATTTCTCTAACACACATACAAACTCCATGAGCTTACAAGCTCCCCTTTTATTTCACACCGCCGGAATCCAGAAGCAAAAGAACTTGATATCAACTGAATAATAAGTGCAATGTTGAAAGCGTTCCCCACGATATCATGGTTCTGCTAATTCACAGCTTATAAAGTTCAAGCATATAAGCAACATAGATGGACACAATGGTTCAAGTTTATTAAGTGCAAGAAAGTAAAGTGTGCCATCAAGTTTGTGAGAGCTTTAATCACTAATTTTCACATAACAAGTTTAATTTGGAAGGTAGATAAAAGAATGAATATACTTGGAATGGTGTAACACACCATGCATAGGAATTTATAGTGGACTCTTTGGAATAACTTGGTTTTTTGGAGGTTGGATGCATGAGTAGAACTCATACTTGGTACAGGTGGAGGCTAGCAAAAGACTAGGAGCGACCAACTAAGAGAGCAATAATAGCCATAATCATGCAAAGCGACAAAACATTATTAATTAAAGCATAAAGTGAGATTACAAGTCATAAACTAAATGATCATAGAGGCTAAGGTGGCTGGTTCATAGTCTTAACATGGTGTAAGCATGTGCCAAGTCAACCCAAATAAAGCATCAAAGGAGAATACCACAATATTATGCTTTTGTATGCTAAAATAACGCATGATTCTTTCAAGGCACATTAAGCAATCTCAATTGTTTGGAAAAAGTCATGCTACAGCAATAATCACTAAGCATAAAGTCAAAGCAATATCAAACATGACATGATAAAGTCTAGGCCATAGTCTAAACAAGCTCCTTATGTACCACTTATAAGCATGAAGCTTCCTACTCTTTTCCAACACCAATCAACTTATTTGAAACCACATATGAATGCGGGGGTCCAACCAATTTATTTAAGAAAACCAAACAAAATAAAACTAAAAACAAAAACAAAGACGCTCCAAGAACAACACAATCATGCATGAAACAAAAAATGAAATGTTTTGGAAGAAAACCTGAGCTTTTTATTGATAAAGAAGGGGATGCCTTGGGCATCCCCAAGCTTTAACGCTTGTACTTCTTGAATATTTCTTGGGATGACATGGGTGGCATCCCCAAGCTTGATCTTTTGTCCATACTTCATCTCATCACATTGTTCTTCCCTACACTTGAAAAATTCCTTCATACAAAACTTCACACAATCTTCATTAGCAACATTAGTGTATTCAAGATAATAAGTCTTTGGGTTTAGTTCAACACAAGTAAACTTCCATTAAAACGCAAGCCCTTGTAGCAATTCCTTCTAAAAGCTCAAGTAATCAAAGAGAACTCAAAGAGAAAGAGATTAAGAGGCAAATGCAAATAATGGCAGAAATTTGTCAAAACAGACCAGCAGGTAAAAACCGATTTTTTCGAAGACCTTCTGTTGCTCAAATCAAAAAGTGATAAACTAACGAAAGTTAGATAATAACCTGGGTCATAAGCACAAAGCATTACAGCTCAATCCGATGTACAAGGAGTTTTCATGATTTTTTACAGTGAAGCACAAAAATCTATTTCGGGACAGCAACTTTCCCAAGTCTTACTTATCTCTCATTAGAGGTTATTCTTGGCACAAAAAGGATAAGGGGAGGTTATTACTTAAGCAATAACTTCCAAGACTCAACAAAAGAAAAACTTACTGAAAATAAAAATAATTTGGGTTATCTCCTAATGACCCACAAGTATAGGGGGTGTATCGCAGTATTTTCGATAAGTAAGAGTGTCAAACCCAACGAGGAGCAGAAGGTGCTGGCTAGTGGTATGGATCAGGAATTCTCTGCAAATACTTAGCAAACAGATTTTTAGGGGTTTTTGATAAAGCAAGCAAACAAAGTACGAGTAAATAAAAGACAGTAGGAATAAATGCAGCAAGTGGCCCAATCCTTTATGCAGCAAAGGACAAGCCTGTTGTATTACTTAAGATGACCAAACGTTCTCGAGGACACATGGGAAGACTGTCAAGTGCTTTCGCTTCATATAGTTGATTAATCTTCTTTAGCTTGCTAAGTGTTGTGTGGGTGAACCTGTGCTAATGTACTGCCCCATCCAAGACTAATACATACTTGTGATTATACCCCTTGCAAACATCCGTAAGTGCAAGAAAGTAATTAAGGTAGAAACCTAACCACAACTTTAAACTCTAAGATCCTTACGTCCCTTGTGCAATGGTTTCCTAACGGGGGTTCAGGTTTCTGTCACTCTGGCAACCCCTACTATTAGTATCCAAATACACAATGCATTCCCCTAGGCCCATATAGGTGAAGTGTCATGTAGTCGACGTTCACATGACACCACTAGAAGAAGTACACCACAACTTAAATAACAATCTATTGAATCTTTCTCAACCCAACTCCACTACTAATAACAAGACTTCTCCCATGTCCTCAAGAACAAAACGAACTACTCACAACACATCATCCGGATCATGATCAGAGATGGAATAATGATGTATAACAATCTGAACATAAACAATAATTCAATGGTTCACTCAATAGCATCAACTACAAAGAGTAATCAACACCAGGAAAGTCTCCCCTATGAACTATAGCAAGATTCAACCAATTGTTACATCAATATGGAGATGGTGATGAGGGTGCTGATGGTGATGATGATGGTGATGATGATGGTGATGATGATGATGATCCCGATGAAGTCCAGCTTGATGGTGGTGTTGATGGCGATGATCTCCCCTCTCCGGGAAGGAATTCCCGGCGAAATCATGCATGGAGAGATCTTTCTCTCTCGGTGTTTTCCGCCCCGCAGAGGCGGCGGAATATTTCTATGGTTGCTCCCCGAGTCTTAGGGTTTCGGGAGAATGATATACGCCAGAGGGGAGAGGTTGGAGTGGGCCAGGGTGGCCACACCACCTCTTGGCGCGACCTAGGGCTGCCCGCGCCATGGGGTGGTGTGGGCCCCCTATGGCCCATCTCCACTCCGTCTTCTGGCATCCTTAGTCTTCTGGAAAAATAGGATTTTCCGTATATTTTCCTGAATTTTCTGATCTTCGCGAATTTTGCCTCCAAACAGCACATTTTCCATCAGAATCAAATTGCGGTCCATGCTCCAAAAGTCATCAACCATGCAAAAATAGATGAAATAACATAAGTATCACCTCTCAATATGAAATATATCAATGAATAATAGTGAATTAAGACATATAATAGTGATGCAAAATGGACGTATCAACTCCCCCCAAGCTTAGACTTTGCTTGTCCCCAAGCAAAACTGAGTTCAATAAACATGGCCTCAGGTTTATGGAGTGAAGAGTCGATAAAATAATACGGACAAGAAGCATCACATTCATCAAATACATAGATCATAATAGAAGACAACTCACTATTATATAACTCAACTTGTAATAAGTAAAGGAAGCACAATAAAGATACATAAAGTGAATCATAATTGGTAATGGCAAACTTAGCTCCTTGTCGAAGAACAGTTGATAGTTTGCTGGAGTTCACAAATAGCTGGTTTTCAATGATAGCTTTCAAAGTAGTAAACATCAAGATAAGATCAATGTGCAACACAAGGAACATAAGAAACATGATTGAATAAATCATCATATGAATGAATGAAACACATCAACTCAAAATACTTGCTGAGATAGAAGGGAGTAGGTTTACTGACTCAACTACAAAGTAAAATAAAGGCCCTTCAAAGAGGGAAGCAGGGATTGCAAGTCTCATAAAGAGATCCCAAAAATTATGATACTTACTAGCTTTCAGCTCTCATTGCCCCTATCATAGGCATCTTTAGGTGATTAAGGTTAAAGTGACACAACTAAGAGGATATGCTTGACAAGTTATAAGTTGAAATCTCATGCCCCTTACTTATGAGTACCGATCCTCATGCTACTCAACTTCAGTCACAAGCAATCTCTTGTCATTGTAAATACATGCGTATCATTGAGAACCGCCAATGAGGTACCCCTTGCACATGACACAGGAGCTATCCCATAATCAAAATGATAAGGCAAGCAGACAGTGAGCATCTCAGCAATCTTTTTATTTGCTATTTGCATAGGTTTTTATTGAGGATGCTTCATAGAATGCTCACTATAGTTGTGCTGCAAGTTTCCACCATGATTAGGCATGGCTTAGGCTAGCGGCCCAGGCATTTCTCTAACACACATATAAACTCCATGATCTTAGAAGTTCCCCTTTTATTTCACACCATCGGGATCCATAGGCAAAAGAATCATGATATCAACTAGGTACAAAGTACCAGTTCAATGTTGAAAGTGTTCCCCATGATACATGGTTCTGCTAACTTCAACTCATAAAGCGCAAGCATATACGCAACAAAGAAGGACCCAATGGTTCAAGTTTATTAAATGCAAGAAATTAAAGTGTGCCATCAAGTTCGTGAGAGCTTTAATCACTAATTTTCACATAACAAGTTTAATTTGGGAGGTAGATAAAACAAGAATTTACTTGGAATAGCAATAATGCTGATAGGTAGGTATGGTGGACACAAATGGCAAAGGTTTTGGTTTAAAGGAGGTGGATGCACGAGAAGAGTACCCTCTCAGTATAGGTTTTTGGCTAGCAAGGCTGGGTAGCAAGTATAAGAGTTGAAGGAAACAAACAAACATACAAGTGATAAAGACAAACATGCAGTCTTCCTTGGAAGCACAAAAGATCTTAACTAGAGAATACTAAACTTATGAGCAAATCAAGAAAGAAAGATGATGAAATAATTTTTCTTTAGAGTACCTTTATCTTTTCATTCAACTCTCAAAAATAGTGTTGCTACTGACCGAGCCAGGTTTGCCAAAACCAACTAAATTAACTCAATGATCCCAAAGCGATACCAATACTAACAACAAGATAAATCATATAACCACGAATTGAAAACTAATAAAAGCTATGCAAAAGGGTGAATGATAGAACTTCTCATTAATAATCCATTATGGGAACTCACACCAAGGGATACATATCTAACGAGAGAGGGGATACTTCCATAATGCAAACCATACTACATAATAACTCCTCTATTCATGATATGACTCTACTAAAAAGGTAAAAAGATAGAAGATAGTGATGTGATACCGCGGCACTCCCCCAAGCTTCGAACAAACCAAGGGGATGCCAAACCTGATGACGAATTACTCCTTCGGTGGTGGTGGTATCTTCTCGATGAGCTCTCTAATCAGTTTCCCCAAGTCCTCAATCTCGAAGGTGAGATTACGAATCAGCTGTGAGTTTTGCTCAATGCGGCTCATGATCATGTCGTGTTGAGAATTCCATCTCTTGCTATTCTTTCCCCACTCTTCCTCCTTGAAGTCTTCTTTTCCTGCATGGCTAGAACGAGGCAAATCCCAATTGGAGGGTAATTTCCCCTTGGGCATATTCTGGTATTGATGCTCATGGATAAGGGTATGGAAAGGATTCTTGGTGCATGGAGGAAGTGACCAGGGATCTAAACGGTGATGAGGAGGCTTCCCTCCAATGGCTGGATTTTCCACCACTTCAATGCTTGCAACAGTAGTGCCGATGTGCTTTGCCTCCTCTTCACCTTCACTCTTTATCTCCTCCTTCTCGGGGTCTTGGAGGTCTTCCTCCATGGGCTCCTTCCCTTTATCCTTGGCGGACACCATTGTGCTTCTAAGCCTTTAAAGAGTATGTCCTGGAAGAAACAGATCGAAACAAAAACACGATGAAAACACGATATACGAACCTCGGGGGGATCCGGGGGGGTTATATATTACGAAGTTTCATATCAAAAGGAAGCTACTGGGAGAAAGCGAGTCGGAGGCGGAGCCCGGGGTGGACTCACCACCTGGTGGCGCGGCCAGGGGAGGGCCTGCGCCATAGGGTGGTGTGATCCACCATCGCTCCGTTTCCGTCCCTTTTTCGCTTCATAGCTTTCCTAATTGACTAAAAACTGCAAAAAATATAGTTGGATAGTATTTTCACGGAACTTTTCTTACCAGAACTGTCACCTATTTGAAAGCAGACTCTGTAGGTCTCTAAATTTGGTATCTAGTAGATTCTTCTGGAGTCATAACTTGAATAACATCAATATCTTCATCTTCATACACTTATTACTTGAGTCATAAAACCCTTCTCTTCCTTATTACACCATTATCTCCACTTCCTGGAAATTTCTTTCTCACAAAACTTCACACAGTTCTCATTAGCAACATTAGTATAAGTGAAGTGATAAAACCTTTTGAGTCCAACTTCAACTGAAAACCAACAAAACATAAGCTACTGTAGCAACTCCTTCCAAAAACCCAAAAATAATTCAAAAAGGAAATCGAATAAAGAAGCAAATGCAAGAGTGGCAAAATCTGTCAAAACAGACCAGCAGGTAAAGATTAATTTTTTCGAAAATCTTCTGTTGCTCAAATCAAAAAGTGCAAAACTAACGAAAGTTAAATAACAACCTGGGGCAGAAGCACAAAAAATTACAGCTCAATCCGACAGACAGAGGTCTCTCACGAATGTTTATGGTGAAGCACAAAAATCTGTTTCAGGACAGCAACTTCCCCAAATCTTACTTCTCTCTCATTAGAGGTTGATCTTGACAAAAAACCAAACAAAACGGATAAGGAGCGGTTATTACCGAAGTAATAACTTCCAAGACTCAAAGAAACAAAAACAAACTAAAAGCAAAAACAAATTGGGTTGTCTCCCATAAAGCTCTTTCTTTATAGCCAATAAGATGGGCATGATAATTTTGGAGAAGCTCTCATAGGGATATGAATTGAAGTGAAAGAGAGCATTAAGAAGAAAAAACACACACACATTTAAGTCTAACCCACTTCCTATGCAAGGGGATTTTGTAAACAAACAAGTTGTTGAAACCAGAGGCAACTTGCATAAGAGGGCAAAAGAAGTGCAACATAAAAACTTTCAGCATAAAACGAGGAAACTTGATATTATTGAGATACATAAGAACACTTTTCCCTCTCTCATAGTAACTTTCAGTATCATGCATAAACTTAACAATATAGCTATCACAAGGACCATCATAGCAATGATCACTTATTCTAACAGAAAACACGGGAATACTAGCTCTCATAACACTACTTTGTGAAACAATATTAGAGGTATCCTTATAAAGTATAGGGTGTCCCTCTTTTTCATATTTAGTAACAAAGTCTTTCACATTTGCTATTATAGGTTCATCAACCATTTGTTTATCAGGTTCAGCAGCTTTATTCATACTTTCATTAACCATACTAGCTATCATAGAATGTTCCTCCATCCTAACTGGGAATGGCATTTTCTCAATATAAGGTTCAGGTAAAACATGATTAGCAGTATAAACTTCAGTATTTCTTGAAGGAACACTCTTAGCAATATCTTTATAAGGTTCATGATACTTATTCCACTTCTTTTTAGGCACTTCAATATAGGAAGCAAAAGCCTTAAAATAAGAAGCAATAGCTTGAGAGTCTAGACCATAAGCATTTTTAATATTTTGAAAGTCATCAGTTTCCATAAAAGATTCAATGCATTCATAATCATAATTTATACCTGACTTTCTACCTTTGTCATTCTCCCAAGCTTCAGCATTGTCTTGAATACGGTCCAGAATGTCCCATTTAGCTTCTTCTTTCATGCGAGTGAATGATCCAGCACAAGAAGCATCCAATAAATCCTTGTCATGTAGAGGGAGCCTTGCATAAAAGTTATTGATAATAATATTGTTGGGGAGCTCATGAATGGGACATTTGAGCATTAGTAACTTCAATCTCCCCCAAGCTTGAGATGTACTATCTCCATCAAGAGGCCAAAAGTTGTATATTTGATTCTGATCTTTATGAATCTCACTAGGAGGATAAAACTTTGAATAAAAGAGAGGCACTATTTCCTCCCATTCTAGAGCTTGACCATTCTTTAGCAGCTTATACCATTCCTCAGCTCTTCCTTTCAGTGATAATGAGAACAACTTCTTCTTAACTTGACCTGTAGTAATACCTGCACACTTGAACAACCCGCATAATTCGTGTATAAAGAGTAAATGATCACCGGGATGAACAGTTCCATCCCCAACATAGTAGTTATCCATAACACGATCAATAATTCTTGTAGGTATTTTGAAAACATCATTCTCAGCAGGTGGTGGTTTATCTACTACCTTAGCTGTGGTAGTAGCATTACCAAATAAGAAACTCAGCGAATTATCCATAACAAAAATAAAGCAACTAGCAGAAGTAAACAATACTCACAGTAGAAGTTTCCTTTACCAGTTCCACTCTCCAATAGCGCTTCACTCCCCAACAACAGCACCAGAAAATAGTCTTGATGACCCACAAGTATAGGGGGTGTATCGCAGTATTTTCGATAACTAAGAGTGTCGAACCCAACGAGGAGCAGAAGGTGCTGGCTAGTGGTATGGATCAGGAATTCTCTGCAAATACTTAGCAAATGGATGTTTAGGGGTTTTTGATAAAGCAAGCAAACAAAGTACGAGTAAATAAAAGACAGTAGGAATAAATGCAGCAAGTGGCCCAATCCTTTATGCAGCAAAGGACAAGCCGGTTGTATTACTTAAGATGACCAAACGTTCTCGAGGACACATGGGAAGACTGTCAAGTGCTTTCGCTTCATATAGTTGATTAATCTTCTTTAGCTTGCTAAGTGTTGTGTGGGTGAACCTGTGCTAATGTACCACCCCATCCAAGACTAATACATACTTATGATTATACCCCTTGCAAACATCCGTAATTACAAGAAAGTAATTAAGGTAGAAACCTAACCACAACTTTAAACTCTAAGACCCTTACGTCCCTTGTGCAATGGTTTCCTAACGGGGGTTCAGGTTTCTGTCACTTCGGCAACCCCTACGATTAGTAGCCAAATACACAATGCATTCCCCTAGGCCCATATAGGTGAAGTGTCATGTAGTCGATGTTCACATGACACCACTAGAAGAAGTACACCACAACTTAAATAACAATCTACTGAATCTTTCTCAACCCAACTCCACTACTAACAACAAGACTTCTCCCATGTCCTCAAGAACAAAACGAACTACTCACAAGACATCATACGGATCATGATCAGAGATGGAATAATGATGTATAACAATCTGAACATAAACAATAATTTAATGGTTACTACAAAGAGTAATCAACACCGGGAAAGTTTCCCCTATGAACTATAGCAAGATTCAACCAATTGTTACAGCAATATGGAGATGGTGATGAGGGTGCTGATGGTGATGATGATGATGATGGTGATGATGATGCTGATGATCCCGATGAAGTCCAGCTTGATGGTGGTGTTGACGGCGACGATCTCCCCTCTCCGGGTAGGAATTCCCCCGGCAGAAATCTGTCTGCCGGAGAGATCTTTCTCTCTCAGTGTTTTCCGCCCCGTAGAGGTGGCAGAATCTTTCTGTGGTCGCTCCCCAAGTCTTAGGGTTTTGGGAGGATGATATACGCTAGAGGGAAGAGGCTGGAGTGGGCCAGGGTGGCCACACCACCTCGTGGTGCGGCCTAGGGCTGCCCGCGCCATGGGGTGGTGTGGGCCCCCTGTGGCCCATCTCCACTCCGTCTTCTGGCATCCTTAGTCTTCTGGAAAAATAGGATTTTCCGTATATTTTTCTGGATTTTCTGATCTTCGCGAATTTTGCCTCCAAACAGCACATTTTCCATCAGAATCCTGACTGCAGCGGTCCATGCTCCAAAAGTCATCAACCATGCAAAAATAGATGAAATAACATAAGTATCACCTCTCAATATGAAATATATCAATGAATAATAGTGAATTAAGACATAAATAGTGATGCATAATGAACGTATCATCTCCCAATAGTGCTTTTCTTTAACACCTTTCAGTTAGGCATAGGAGTAAGATTCAAGTATTTTCGAATGAAGAAGCATTAAGATCAATACAAGAAATATCTTCTTTTCCAAGGCTACATGCATTCCTACACGTTTTTAACTGAAAATCTTCCATGGGAAGATTTGTTTTGGTTTCATAGGCATGAACACAAGTGTTCAAGGTTGACCCCCACTTAACCATTACTCATCTTTCCAATCACTTTCCATTTTGAAAACATTTTTAGGTAACAAGTACAACTAATTTTTTTGCAATTCACATTCCCTATCCATACTAAGATAGAGAACAACTTAAAACTGAAAGTAAAAACTACTTAGAAATAAAGCAAACAAGTGCACACAAGAATATTCACCCACACGCTATTGCTCCTCAGCAACGGCGCCAGAAAAGGTCTCGATATCCCACAAGTATAGGGGATCGTGTGTAGCCTTTTCGATAAGTAAGAGTGTCGAACCCAATGAGGAGTTAAAGGTAGGATAGATATTCTCTCATGTTCTATCAACCACTGATACAACTCTATGCACACTAAACATTTGCATTATCTAGGAAATAAAACTAGAGAAACAATACGAGTACTAGAGATAGCTTTGCATGATAATAAATAACAACAAAGTAAAGTTAGTTGCTGCAGCAATAAAATATACTAAACTAATAGAACCATGAGTGTGTAATAGTGGTGGTAATTGTGGTGGCTTTGTCCAAGTTTAATTAGCGAATAGATCGAGTTCATTGTCTTCGATGCAGTTTTCTATGTGGGAGAGGCTAAATATACATGCGCTTCACTACATGGAATTACATGTACTATATGATTGGATTGTTAGCAAACATCAGTAACTACTAACAATGCATTAAGGTTTCCCAACCATAGCCTTAAGTTTAATGGTCCTCTTACTCCCATAATGCAACGTTCGGTTCAAGGCCTTAGGTTTCATCACTCCGTGAACTTTCCCTTTCCTCTTACACATACTACAAACCCTATGATGTTTAATCCATGCGCACAAAAATATAATGGACACCAAAGGATTGTACCATATCAACATATAACTCTAATGAACCAAAGACGTTCAACCATTCAATCTAAGAACAAAGAAACTACACAAGCATGACATAGATCATAGGATTATAACTTATAGCATCGAACACCATGTTTACATAGGATGGTACAGAGGTGTGTGGGAGGATGAACCACTGCATACTAGGAGGATTAGGTGATGGTGATGGCGGTGAAGATGGTGAAGAGGGCGGCGCCGGCGCGGGGGACTCCTTCCCCGCCGCCTGTATCATGGGGGAGCACCTCCCCTTAGCCCCCTTCCTTCATGGCTTATTGGGAGCCTTCCCCCATGGAGATGGGATCCATGAGGGAAGCAAAAACGTGGCTTTGGTGGCTGCAAATTCGTGGATAGAGGTGTCTTGGGCGAATTAGGTTTCGTCCCTTTATATAGCTTCTCGGATTCCCGTCACCCCATCTCGGGCTGCAGTAAATTAGGCATAGAGGGCCCGTCCGGACACGGAATCAGCTAAATTTTTATGTCCAGATCGTTTGTCGTGAAATTTCCAACAACTTTGTAGTTGAAGAGTTTTCCGTTTGACGATGTCTTCGATCTGAAACGTGACCATCTTCAAAAATAGATCTAAGACAGATTTCTAGAAAAATCTCAATTTGACTCTAACAAGGTTTCCACTTGTATTCTTGGTAATTCCTACACATCAAAGTGTAAAACAAGAACATTGTGCACTTTTGCAACTATTAGTAGGTTAGTCCAAATAAATCATAAACTTTATATAAAGTGAAGTGTCAAAAGCATAATATTAGCATAAAACCATCAAAAATTATAGATACATTATGGACGTATCATCCACCAGGTGGTGTGGGCACCTCAGGACTCCATCGACCTTGCCCCTTCGCCTATAAAAGTACCCCGGGACGAAAATCCTAGGGACCCGATCAAAAATCCACGAAAGAGTCTATAGCCTCCGCCATATCCATCGCTAGATCGGGGGATCCAAAGCTCTTCCCGGTACCCTGTCGAAGGGGAGAGATCACCTTGGAGGCCTTTTTCATCACCATGCTAGCCTCCAGAGTGATGCGTGAGTAGTTCACCCTTGGAATATGGGTCCATACAGTAGCTAGATGGTTGGTTCTCCTCCTTTGTGCTATCATGTTTAGATCTTGTGAGGTCTGTTCATGATCAAGATCATCTATTTGTAATCCTACATGTTGTGTTTGCGGGGATTCAATGGATATTGAGATACTATGTCAGATTTATTATTGATTCTATCATGTTTATGTTATTTGTGATCTTGCATGCTCTCTGTTGTTAGTAGCTATCTTGGCCAAGTAGATGCTTGCAACTCGAAGAGGGAGTATTTATGCTCGATAGTGGGTTCATGCCTCTAGTAATATGGGGAAGTGACAGAAATCTCTAAGGTTGTAGATGTGTTGTTGCTACTAGGGAGAAAACAACAATCCTTTGTCCATGGGGAAATCGTATTGCTTACTTTACACACTTTGCTTAATGCAATTATCTGTTGCTTGCAACTTAATACTAGAAGGGGTTCGGATGATAACCTGAAGGTGGATTATTAGTCATAGATGTAGTTGGATTATGCTCTATGTATTATGTTGTAATGCCCAATGAAATCTCATAGGAGTCAAGATGTCTAGTGTATGCATTGTTATGCTTTCTCAATCTATCAATTTCCCCGCTGTAATTTGTTCACCCAACATGCTATTTATCTTAAGGAGAAACACCTCTAGTGAATTATGGACCCTAGTCCATTCCTTTACCATTGATATACCATCTACATTACTGCTTATCGCTTACTTTCTGCAAGCAATTACTATATTCCACACTATACGTTTAATCCTTTGTTTTCAGCAAAACCAGTGAGATTGACAACCTCATTGTAAGTTGGGGCAAAGTTCTGTGGTTGTGTTGTGCAGGATTCCAAGTTGTTACCAACACCTTGGAGTTATTTCCTTACTCCTACTGGTTTGATAACCTGGTTTCATAACTGAGGGAAAACTTTCTACTGTGCTCATCATACCTTCCTCTTGGGGTTCCCAACGAGCTCTACATATTTTGAGCCATCAGCTATACACCACCTATGGAAGAAAAACCCTCTAAAACTAGCCGCAATGATAGATATTCAAAAATGCAAAAGAAAATGTTAGCTGAAGAGGAAACTATTCTAACTAAGGTAATGGATAGTAGGGGTGAAGGGAATAAAAGAATAGGAAGATTAACTAGGAACTTAGGAGCCATTAAAGAATCATCCGGGACAGCTTTCGTTGCACTACTCGGTATTTAGACAGAAGGATAAACAACCTCATCTAGCTCAATCTTCCTTCCACTAACTCTTTTAGTGAGAAACTCTTTCTCAAGAAAGGTGTCATTCTTCGTGACAAACGTTTTGTCTTCGGCCTTGTTGTAGAAGGTATACCCAATGGTTTCCCTTGGGTATCCTACAAAGATACACTTTTCCGCCTTGGGTTCGAGTTTGCCAGGCTGCAGTTTCTTGACGTAAGCCTCACATCTCCAAACTTTTAAGAACGACAACTTTGGCTTCTTGCCATTCCATATCTCATATGGGGTTGTCTCCACGGATTTGGACGGTGCTCTGTTTAAAATAAAAGTGGCGGTTTCTGCTCATCTCCCTAAAATGATACGGACAAATCAGTCAAAGATATCATGGACCGCACACTATCTAATAGGGTACAATTATGTCGTTCTGACACACCGTTATGCTATGGTGTTCCAACTGGCGTAAGTTGTGGTACGATGCCATAGTCCCTCAAGTGCATGCAAAACTCATAACTCAAATACTCGCCTCCCTGATTCGATCGAAGATGCTTGATTTTTTTGTTAAGTTGATTCTCTACTTCCTTCTGAAATTCCTTGAACTTTTCAAAGGTTT
The DNA here is from genome assembly GCA_023614405.1 of Avena insularis. NCBI lineage: Eukaryota > Viridiplantae > Streptophyta > Magnoliopsida > Poales > Poaceae > Avena > Avena insularis. The sequence continues at coordinate 432,625,890 of CM042693.1, read as the reverse complement.
CAGATTTATGTTTCAGTAGATATACCCATATCTACTCAAATTGTTGGTAAAGGTAAGAAAATAACGATAACCATTGCGCATTGATATGCTCATTGGACCCCCACACATCTATATGTATGATTCCTAATAGGTCCACAACCCGCTACATTGTGCCAGAGAAGGGTGTCCTAGTCATCTTACCCATGAGACAAGGCTCGCACGTATCAAAGGATTCAAAATCCAATGATTCCAAGAGTTCATCTGAATGGAGCTTCTTCATGCGCTTTATGCCAATATGACCAAGACGGCAATGCCATAGATACATGGTATCATCATCATTGTGTTTACAACGTTTAGCATCAAAATTATGGATGTGAGTATTGCTATCAAGATCCAGCAAGAATAAACCATTACACACATGCACATGAACACAGAAAACATCATTCATCGAAATAGAACAACCACTTTTCCGGATTTAAACGAATAAAGATCTTGCAACAAGCAAGATCCACTCACAATATTCATACTTAGTGTAGGTACATAGTAGCATTTATTCAAAACCAAACCAATCCTGACGGCAGATGTAGAGGTCGAGTGTTGACGGCCACCACATCGACCTTCAAGCCGTTGCCGACACACATCGCCACCTCGTATTCCTCATGCGCCTCTTACTCTGTAGGTCTTGCTGAGAGTTACAAATGTGAGCAACAGAACCGGTATCAAATACCCAGGTGTCACTTCTAGCGATAGTAAGGAATACATCTATAACTTGTATATCAAATATACCTTTGTATTTGGTGGCTAGCTTGCCGGCTTTCTTGTCCTCAAGGTACTTAGGGGCAGTTGTGGTTCCACTGCCCATCCCCTTTGCCGTAGAAGCACGTGATGTCGGGCTTAGGACCGGGCTTTGCAGCCTTAGTGGTGTTGGCAACATGTTTGCCATCTTTCTTAGGCTTCTTGCCCTTGCCCTTATGCCCCCGACTTCTTAAAGTTGGTGGTCTTATTGACCATCAGCATCATGTGCTCCTTCTTGATCTCAACCTTACCAGTTTTGAGCATGGCGAACACCTCAGCAAGGGTCTTAGTCATCCCTTGCATGTTGTAGTTTATCGCAAAGCTCTTGTAGCTAGGGCAGCGAATGCAGCACCCTATCAATCGCGAGCTCTTCCAGGATCTTGCAATCCAGAACATTCAAGCGCTTAATGTAGCCAGACATTTTGACTACGTGATCACTTATACTGTTGTGCTCTTCGATCTTAGCAAAGAAGAAGATCTCAGAAGCATCATACCTCTCCGCCCGAACCTATGGAGCAAAGACAGCCTTGAGATCTTCAATGATCTCGAAAACATTCATCTTCTCAAAATTCTTTTGAAGCTCCAGCTCCATGGCATAGAGCATTCCACTCTGGATGAGGGAGAAATCATCCGCCTTGGATTGCCAGACATTCTTTTCATCCTCAGAGGCAGTTTCTGTAGGCTTAGTAGGGAGCACAGCCTTGATGATGTAAGTCAACTTGTAGAGTTCCAGGAGGATTCTCAGATTGCGGTACCATGCAATGAAGTTGTTTCCATTAGTTTTCAGCTTGTCCTTCTCTAGGAACGTTCTAAGGTTGAAGGTGGGTGGGCGAGATATCTACAATGGATTCGCAAAGTATTAAGACCATGTTCATAATATTGAGTTCAAGTTTTAATTTATGCTATTAAACTAAAATAAAAAGAACACCCACTCAAACGAACATCCCTCAATTTGTTCGGTGATCACACGATCCTAATCCGCTACACCACCCCGGATCATCATGGCCGGTAGTGCAGTTTCAAAGGTAGACATTCTCAATGTCAATCACATCACATGACTCATGCTCGACTTTTCGGTCTCTTATGTTCTGAGGCCATATCTGTACATGCTAGGCTCGCCAATTCTAACTTGTGTGTATTGCAGTACAACATGGCTTACACCCATCTTATGCGAACGTGGATATGTGTGACACCCGATCGTCACAGCAGCCTCATAACGTAGAACTTTCTTGGTGGTGCACACACAGAGGGGAACACTATAATTGGAATTATGTGAGGGATCATCCTATTATGCAACCGTCATATATCCTAATACACGAGCATAATAAGATGAAAATAGAATACTTCAAAAGTATGGTACCATGACATGGTTACAGCGCCTTGATCACCATCGAGAGATCCAATGAAAACGTTTCATTAACTTACCATTACCATGTCATGATACACGCCTCTGCAAAATAAAGTTAGAAACCTCTACTTTATCTATAGGAAGTTTTGCGCGGCTTTAGGGCTTTCGCGGTAGAATCCCTTCCCACTTACGGACGTAGAGCCACAACATGGATTCAATGATTGTCATTTTCTTCCCTTTTTAAGGACCTCCGACATAAATGCCATATCAACTACTGCAGAGAGACAGACACCCCCCAAAGCCACTTTCTTGTGGACCAGTCTCGTGAATCACCACGTAATGTTGGTTGGGGTCCACTTCATCAAACAGTAACACGATATAAACAAGTGCATGAAGAGGGTAGCAACTATAAAATCAATGCCCACATATTGCTATGTGTTCTATCCGTACGACATGCCTACCCATAGACCCGCTCCGATACCACTATAGGGTTTCGAAGCATAAAACAAAAAAATTCTAACTACCAGAACACTAATACCAGGATCTATACTATGTAGACATAAGTAACGGAAAGGAAGACGGTATTCATACCCTTGAGGACTGAGGAACGCCTTATGGAGGAAGGCATGTGTTGATGAAGACGAGCAGCTCCAAGCGCCCCAAGTGTGGTCTCCGAAGTTCTACACACGTCCGGTGTAGGCGATGTCTCCCGGGCTCCGATCCAGCTGAGCAGCGGAAGATGAAAGATGGCGGACCGAAGATCACATGACGGTAGTATGAAGGTGGTAACTCAAGTCCCTCGTGATCCTCTCCAATATTACGGAGAAGTCCCCAAAGAAAATGAGAGAGATAGAAGAGAGAATGGAATGGTTTCCAAGGAGGGGGTGACCCCTATATATAGTGGGAGGGGAGAGGCACCACCCAAGGGGCAGGCGGTGTAATCCCACAACCGTCGTCCACCAAGGGGGATCCACCGGCCCTAGGTGCGCCCCCACGTGGGGAGCCCACTAGGGCTAGGCCGGCTAGCCCTCCTCCCTTAGGCGCCTTGCCCCTTTGGGTCTCCCCACCGGGTGAGGCCCATTAGCAATGGGCTGCCTATTAAAATAAAAAATATTTTTTTTAATATTAATTTAATAAATTAATATAAAACACATATATTATTATATCCTTCACCCCATAACCCCTTCCGGACCCCTCCGATCAACATTGGGTGTTACGCGAAACTATTCCGGTTTCTCTCTCTCATTTCTCCTACGGTGCCGTATTGATCCCTATGTGTCCCCACCCTTAAGCGTGTCACCCATCGGTTCAGAAACACTCCGGACATGATCGAGGCCTCTCTCGTATCAATATTCATCAGCGGGACCTGGATGCCCATGATGACCCCTGTGCGTTTCACGAATCTCATTGCTTGTACCTTCAATGTCGCGTCCCATTCCCTTTGCCACTTAATACCTAGTTCATCCGAGATTTGATCTTTGGTATCTCCATACCTAGTTCAATCTTGTTACCGATGAATTTTTTTAATCATTCCCATGTCATTGCATTCCATGACCTAGTCACACGCTTGCAAGCTTTGTTAATGCAACGTCACCGAGATGGCCCATGTGTATCTATCCGTTACTTGGATTGGCAAATCCAAGTCTTGATATGTACTCCTCTACGTGTTCCTTGGGAAACCTGAGTGGCACCTTTTTAATCACTCTTTCACGGCTTGATACTTGATACCACCAAATCTCCCTCCAGTAATGGTAATTTGTATTACTCAGAGTCTAAGGATTAGGTTGTGAGGTTTTCTTTGTTATCATTAATGATGAACGTTTATAACTAGATCTCATTATGATATAACTATTAGACATTTATCTAGCACATCATTTAACCAATGATATGATCTCATTGTCAATTGGCATAAATGCCTGTGATCTCGAAACCCTAGATCATTCACTTGACCAATGAGCTAGTTTTCTAGAGGTAACTAGAGACATTGTTTGTTTACATATCACACATGTATTAACGTTTCATATTAACACAGTTATAGCACGGCATGAAACATATTATGAACATACAAGTGATATATCGAACAAAACACTTTATTATTTGCTTCTAGGGCATAACTCCTTCAGTCACCGTCCCCGCCGTCCATACGTACCTCAGACCACGTTGTTGTTTTTTTCGAAATGTTGCCAAGGTCTTTGTGCTTCTGGCTTGCTTCAGGGCGCCCGCCAGGGACAAGGCTATTTCACCGGCCATAGACTCCGTCTCGTGGCCTCACCGCACTGCCCAGGACCTATTCGGCGAATTGCATGGTCGACCCCAATGGCAACTAGCTCGAACTCCATCAAGTTCTTCTTTAAGCATGTGGTGGGCACACCGTCGGACGGTGATAGGGAGATGCTGATGGTATCGGACACCCTCATCCACAACCATGCCGAGAGTATGCATCCCATCCGACATGGCTCGGTGAAGGGACGCAAGGCCAACTAGAACCGTGATCATCCATCGTACCTTACTCGGAGCACATATTCCATCGCCGCTTTCGGATGTCAAGGAATTTTTTCTTGCCAATTCTCAATGGCGTGAGGAACTTCAATTCTTATTTTGAATGCAAGAACCATTGCACATATAGGTAAGATTGGCTTCACTTTTTACCGGAAATGTTCCGCGGCTATCCGCATGCTTGCATACGGACTCTCATGTGATCTTGTGGGTGAGTACATGCACATGAGAGAGAGCACTTGCCTTGAGTCAATGTACAAGTTCTGCAAAGCAGTGATTGCTGTTTTCAGTGATGTTTATATTACCTAAGTGAGAGCCAAATACTGAAGACGCTACCTATTTTGTCCATCAACGTGAAAATTAGTTTTTTCTAGGGTGCTAGAAAGTATAGATTGCATGCATTTGGGAGTGAAAGAATTGTCTTTTTTGCTTTACAGGGATAATATTATGGCAATAGAGATTTGACCGAGCATATGTAAACTATGTTATTTATTTCAATTATTTGATTATGAACTATATCATTAAAATGATTGAATTGGTCCAAGTTATAGCCAAAACTGGTCAGACTAGGTGTGTCCGGCCAAAGTGGGTCAAGCCGCCAGGGGCACCCACCAAAACCTTCTCAAGCCAGATAGAAACCATTTTTCTGTCCGCCGGACGATTCAAACATACCGTTTCAAACACCTTCCCTGCTCGAAATGGATCGTGGAAATGCCCTTAGTTCATCATCATATCCTCCATGTATCGATTAGCCAGAGTACCTAAGTGTTCCACCGTGCTTTTCTTCTCGCACTCACAGCCGATTACAACCGACCGACCGACCGTCCGGCGACAAAAGCAGACAGTAGAGAAAGATGCTGCGATTGATGAAAACAGTTACAGAACACAGTTGACGTGATACATGCGACACGATCGATCATCTGCTACTACTGCCACTCCGCACTGCCTAGCTAGCTAGTTCCCGATGGTGGAGCACATGAGAGGACGACAACTTTTACGGGAAGCTCCACTGCTCTGCTCTACTCCAGTGGGAGTGGGATGAAGCAAGCCCACCATCGATCAGACGACCAGTTCCATCGCAGCACTCACTGACTCGACTCCATCCATACACGCTTTCCTTGCTGCAAAAGCTTCTCTCAAGGTTGGTTCCTTCGATCGGTCAGTGTGTGCATTCGCGGCCGGTTCCTGCCACCTTCCTCTCCCTTTTATGTAGTCACCCAGGGTAGGTGTTCATGGTTACCACCAATGCTGACAGACAGACAGTTCATCGTACCACCTTCAGCGAACGAGTGAAAAAAATAAGTATATCTATATATAGGGGTCTTCCCTACCGTGGTATATATATACACATTGCGCACAATTGGTCACAGTATGCAGATACTGCAGCGTGTTCTGTGTGCTACCGATGCCCGATGCAGGTAACGTTTGGACAAGATTTATACGTAGGTACCAACAACACTAGCACAACAATTCATAGCATTATTACAAGGCAAAAAACAGGACCAAAAAACAAGTTCACTTCTGGCATCTAAACGTTTAACCCCTAGAGACTTGGCAAAGAAAAGCAGCCAAGCCACCAACCCCTAGAGACTATTCCCAGGACATGGAACTACACAACCACAGTAAAACACACACTCTCCCAACACCAAACTCCTACAACACTCTGACACGAGAGTCGCAACATCACCAAAGTGGATCAAAAGTCAGGTGGTAGCTCGAGAAAAACACATCGACAAAGGCAACGAACACATGCACAACCATGATGACCGGCCAGGACCCTCGGAGTCATCCATCAAGTAACCGCAAGCGTCTTTCCTTCCTACAGCACCACTCTCTTTGCTTCTACATTTGTTTGCTCTTTTGCTCTTCTCCTACAAAAGGCACCCAATAGTCTTGCTGGATCCAGGGTTAGCAGCAACCAAAGTGGCGAAGAAATCACACATTTCCTTGGCGACGAGAGACCCGGGCACACGTGACGGCGCTCCGGACACGGAGCAGCAACAAACAGGTACCAACAACGCTAGCACAACAATTCATAGCATTAGAAGGCCAAAAAAAATGGAAAACTGGGAGGAATCGTGTGAACGGCAAGAGAAATGGGAGGAAGAAAACTGAGTAGTATGACATACCAATTGGAAAATTTTCTTTCTATATTTTACCCAGCTCATCTCATCTCTCCTACAGCCTCATGTACATGAGCAGCAAAGACGGGCTGAGCTCACACGATACGCAATAACACGCCGTATGTACAAATGAATGCCACCACAGAGCTACCATACCCTATTCCACTAGGAAAATTTTCACCTTACCGTTCCTAAAGGCTAACAGCCAGACACCAGCAAACACCCACGAGATCAAATCCGTCGCCGATCACCTTGGTCCGGAGAGCTCCATGGCTTCCAGGCCGACTGAGGACTCGTCCGCCGCGAAATCCATGAACTTGGGGGGCAGGAGCTCTGACGAGACGGACTTGGGTGTGTCCACGTTCTGCGACGCCTCCCATTTCTCCGCGAGCCCGTCCCCTTCCAGCATCCGGATTACCTCCGACATCCTGGGGCGGTGGGACGGGTAGTACTGCGTGCACAGCAGGGCCACCTGCACCATTTCCTCCAACTCCACCCTGTCGTAGTTGCTGCCTAGGTCTTTGTCCACCATCATGCTCAGCTGCTTTTCTTGGTGGAGCTTCTTTACCTGGAACCAGATGAAAGCATCGAAATAACACTCGTGTCAATACAAAGGACATACTGCTAAGGACAGATAATCCATAATACACTTCGAATGTTTTTTATACGAACAGTGTAAAATGTAAATAGAAGATGGTAGCTCATGGTAAATTAGTTTTTTTGGGGGGAGCTGATGGTAAATAAGTTAATATGCCGACATAAACAATTAACCCAAATGAATACCATATAAATTAATAGGGATCACATCATTTTCTTGAAAAGTTAATGCAAGAATAACTGTTATCTTGGACCTCTTCAATCCCTTCTTTCAATCATAATTTCATGTGGGACATCACACTGGTGAACAGTCAAGTTGTCTTTAATTTCGTGTAGCAGCTTCTTCAACTTATCTGACTTTAATATGAAAATATGCTTCAGCATCTCGAGCTTCAAATCTTAGCATTGAATGTACTCAAAGTAAAAGGTGAGAAGGACCTAAAACTGATATACTGACTTGTCGAAAAGCTCTGAAGAGACACTAAAGAGCAGAGCCAACAAACTCCGATCAAAAGGACAAAGCAATCTTTTCATATAAAGTATTGAAGTGACGACCATTGCAAACAAATAACACGATATAAATTGCTTACCAAATCAAGCACTCCTCCCTTCTGATTCGCTAGTCTTCCAAAATCTAATGCCTTCTGGCCAGTGATCAACTCAACCAACAAGACTCCAAACCCAAACACATCTGTCTTATCTGATGACTGACCAGTTGACAAATACTCTGGAGCTATGTGTCCAACAGTCCCACGCACTGCTGTGGTAACATGGGTCTCCTGGTGATCCAGAAGTTTTGCCAATCCAAAATCTCCAACAATTGCTTCAAAATATTCATCAAGAAGCACATTCGAGGCTTTTACATCACGATGGATAATTTTTGGATCACACTGCTCGTGCAAATAAAGCAGCCCTCGTGCTGTACCCAGTGCTATCATCTTTCTCCTTGACCAATCAAGAGCTGGCCTGCCATTTATATGTTCTGGGAAAAAAAACAAGAAAGTTTAGGTGTACTGAAGGAGAAGATTACTTTGCTTGCAAACTGAATATATATAGTTGGAATTGTTTTCATAATATGCCTCTTATATTTTAATTGTTCAATTTCATCTGTAGTAAACCTAGATATGTGATGTTGTGGATGGCCCTGTTCATATTCCAAAATAGGGCGCACTACAAAATGTCTATGATGTGAGCTAATCGATGAAACTGCTAATATCAGTACAAGCAGTGTACTTTCAATAGAAGGACAGTCACCATTGTCAAGATTTGTTCGACGGTACACACAAGGATTAAGCTAGCAAGGATGATATGTGGTAAAAGGTCAGCCTCAATGGGTCAAAAGTCAAAACCACAAGTGGCTGGGAAACAGTGTTTATCATCCTAATACTTTTAAGATGGTAGAATAACTTATACTTAAAGCAGGCAAAACAACTAATGACATGCTATAAGTGAACATGTTGTGGATCACTTGTCCTCAACGCTGATAATCGTCATTTTCTTCTTTGTTTTCATTTTAAATTGCTTTGGTAACAGTTTGAGCTGACTGGATAGTGTGATGCGCCAACATGGACACATGCTAGAGTGAAAATCTGAAATGAGCCTAACATGTGGCAAGGGAAAGAAAAGATTAAACAGAACGCTAATGGATCTGCACAGGTAATGCAAGTTACTTAAAAGTATATAAGAGCATAGAGAAATAGACTGACCTCGCAACTGAGAAGCAACACTTCCATTTGGCATATAAGGATAAACAAGTAATCTCTCGCACTCTGTAGTGCAGAATCCAATGAGCCGTAGGAGGTTCCGATGAACAGCTAAACTTATGACTTCAACTTCTGTCTGGAATTGAACTTCCCCACCAACAGCATTGTAGTCTTTCAATCTTTTAACAGCAACAATTGAGCCATCACGTAAAAAACCCTTGTATACTATTCCATATCCACCTTCACCTAAAATGTTTTTTGAGTTGAAATTGTTGGTAGATGCTCGAAGCTCCTTGAAGGTGTACTTTTTCAGATGACCCAAGCATACTTCTGGGTCATATTGATCTGATGCTAAAGAGGAGGTATCAGTACAATACTATAGAACTAAAACAGCAGCAACATTCTAGACAGGAAAGAATGAACAGAAACTGTGAGAGTGTTAAAACTGTTAGATCAAACACCATAGGGGTAAAATAAGACATCTCATGTTTATTGCAAGGCAAATCAATTACTAAAAGGAACTGGGATATCATGATTCTGAACTACAGCAAACGTTTTCCTAATAAGGACCACCAAGTAGGCTCGAGAATAGTCTAACACTCCCTCCATCCCGAAAAGGATGCCGCGGATTTGTCTAGATTTGCATGTATCTATACACGTTTCCTTCTAACCAAACAATAATTTGATCATTTATATTTTATTTCAGTAAAAGTAGGACAAATGTTTACACATTCACAAACTTAAACTGCGGGCAGGGGACACAGAGGAATCTTTAACAGAAACTTCAAACTATGTTGTGTCAAGACAGTATGACCATCCCAGCTGGTAAGGAGATCCCGTTTATTAGAAACAAAAACGGGCAGAACGTGCATGGCATATACATAGCGTAACATTAACCCACTAAATTTTGAAAAAATCAAATGGCAATCGCTGTAAATCCCTGCTATATAGTGTTCATGCCTAAATGATGCGGTTTAAATTGTTAGTGACTGTTCTACTGAACCGGGACAGATTAATTACCTATGGGACCGCTAGAAGCTACAAGAATTCAGTCACGAGAAAAATGACCAACAAGAAAGATGATATAATGAATACTAGTAAATGTAATTAGTAGTGGTCCACAAAATGGTTTACAAGGCATCTCGTTTTTACGCGAATTTTGAACAAGTTGTGGAAATCATATATTACTGAAAAGTATCTAATGCTAACCATTCAGCTTGTCCAAAGGTAAGTACGTCAAATGAACCATGAGCATTTTCATATCTCTCTTTGTCCAAATTAATTTACTATGAAGTTGGAAAATTAGAAAAGTATAGCTCAAGACTGAACAAAAAGTAGATTCCCCAACCCTTGCTGCAAAAAAAAAGGAAACTATGTACCAAAGTCTAAATCCAGGAAAAGAGCATTACCATTCACGTCAAAAAAGATCTGTTGATTCCGCCTATGCCGCCACCAAAGAAGCATGCCAAGCACGATAGCAACAAATGCTACAGAACCCCCAGTTGCTCCGCAGATGATAGCTATACGATGACTTCTTGCTATGCCTTGTTGTGGCTGAGCTGAGGAAAAGGAAACGAATATGAGCAGTGCACACGAGACAAAATGAAACCATTTCTTTGTGCTATCCATGGTTGTATAATTCTCAAAGATAAAAAATGATCGACAATCTCACTCTTAAGGTCATCTGGTGGATATGAAAGTGGGTCCAGCGACACAGATGAGCAATTGTCTCCAGACTTGATACCACATATCAATGAATTTCCAGCAATGCTGCCATAACAAGCAACAATAAAAAAAACTGGAAACAAAAGAATTGGGCAATAGTCTACATCATGCACACAGGGTGTTCCAAGGGGGGGAAGCCAGGTGACCAGGACCAAGCTGAATGATTACCTGAAAGTTCTTGCAGAAATCTTTGGCAACGGACCACTCAGATTGTTAAATGAAAGATCTCTGTGAAAGAGCTTAGTTAGAGTCGTTTATTACAGAACACAGAGGAAAGAGGAAAACAGGAACGTTTAAGGGATTCACAGGACATACAGAAGAGCAAGGCCATCAATGGTGGCCAGTGAATCAGGCAGAACTCCAGATAAGCTGTTGTTGTTCAGTTTCCTGATAGAAACAAAGAAAGGGAGTGAACTGCTGTATGCAGCTAGAAGGCCGAGGGATCAAGAACCAGGGATAGAAATCTTACAGATAGTTGAGGCTCTTGAGATCGCCAACTGTACTCGGGATGCTCCCAGTAAGATGATTGTCTGACATGTCAAGCGTCTTTAGCATCCCCAGCCTTCCTATGGTCGCAGGAATAGGGCCAGAAATGGCGTTGTTCTGCAAGAGCCTGTCGAAGAAAACGAATGATGAACACTTACGGAACCTAGAGGCTAGAGCAGTCCATCTGAAGAAACTGTAAAACTGGACATACTGGTTCCACTTGTAAACATTACGGGATGAATGCGACTTACACAGATTGCAGTCTTGTGAGGTTCCCAATGCCTGGCGACAATTTACCAGACAGTCTTTGGCTGGGCAGACCACTGCGACAACACAGATCAGACGAGAAGATTAGTCCTAGCAACGGAGGCATTGCAAAAGCTGACCGGAGATGGGGGCGAGAGCAGAAGGGGAACACGGCGGCAGGACGTACAGCGCGGAGACGAATCCGTCGGAGGAGCAGGTGACCATCCTCCAGCTGCAGGGGTCGACGGAGTTGATGTCCCAGTTGTCGAGCACGTTGTAGTGGTCCTGCAGCTCCGTCTTGATGGCCATCAGCGCCACCACTGCGAAAGGGACAGACAGCAACAGGCGGAAGGCAGGCTCAGCGTCAACAAATCTTAGTAGGGAGAAGCAGGCAAGGGGAAGAAAACTCCGGCAAAGAAGAAGCAGAGTCGCATTGGGCGTGATTCGCCGAATTGGTGGGGGGTTGCCGAGAAGGGAAACAGGAGACCCTTTGCTAATTTCAGGGAATCTTGCTGCGCCAGAAGACGCCTTTTTTTTTCTTACTTCGGAAACGGAGTGAGATCACTGGGTTGGGGAGGGGATTTTGCTTCGGAGGGAGGGATGGAGGGTACCTTCGTAGTTGATGCCGGCGGGAGAGAGCGACGCGGCGGCCGGCGGCAGGATCACGCTGAGCACCACGGCGGCGGCGGCCACCACCCAGCACCGCCACCGCGTCCGCACCCCCGTCTCCATCCTCCCACACACCACTCAGGCCGCAGATTCGTTCCGGGCCAAGGATGAAGAAGAGGATCGAACCGACTCGCACTGACAGCGCAATTCCCTCCGCTCCGCGCCGCGCCGCGGCAGCAGACACCACCAGTCCCGCCCGGCAGGAAGGAAGGCGATCAATCCGCGTATCTAATCTAATCTAATCTAATCCAGCCCGGCGATGACGCTCCCCACCGCGAGAAGGGAAGGGAAGCGAAGCAGAGAGAGGGAGGGAGGAGTGGGTGGTGGTGGAGAGTGGAGTGGGGGCGGCAGGCTGCTGATGCAGTCAGGCAGGAGGGGGGACGAGACGAGGCGCCAACAAGCACCTGCCACGCCCTATCTCCATGCTGCTGCCGCTCTGCAAACCGCCAAAAGCACCCCCACTGCTCTCTCTCTCTCTCTCTCTCCTCCTCTACGCACAGAGAGACCCGACACGGACGCGCATGCCTGCCATGCCATGCCACACCAGACACCACACCACAGACCTCGCTGCGACCCACTCCAGCAGGCTTTCTGCACGTCCCCGCCCTCGTTTCCACATCTGTATCATCCCTCCCCCAGGCCCCCCAGCCCCCCCAGCAGTAGTAGTACTATTTCTTTAGCAGTATCGATCCAGCCGAGCGTAGCAGACAGCATCATATCAGCGGCACCAAAAATAACATGGCCCTTTTTTCTGTTCGGATTAGTCCTTTTCTATTCGAACCAGAAATCGATCTTGGAAAAGTGTCCAAGCTTTTGCTTAGACAATACGGCAGACGCTCCTCCAATAATGCAACCGTAGTGACAACTCCATCTCTCTCTGCAACTGAGCGCTGCAGGAGCAGGACGCACAGCAAAACATAATCCTGCATCTCTCCAACAAATTATACTATACTTTTGTACTGACTTCGGTACAAAGATTTTAAAAAAATATACTACAGTATTACTCCTGTGTTGGGTTGGATTGGAATCGGTGTGTGCTTGTCGCATCGGTGAACGCTACTATAACTAAAACCGAGAGCTGCTAATGACAGGCGCATGATTGTCATGAACCGGTCTACGAGGCTACGCGGCAGCGGTAAACTGGGTTTTGAAAACGGAATGACGGGGGGATAAAAGAAAGGAGCCCGAGGGGAACAAGGAACGAACGAGAGGCTACTAGGGACACGCACTGGCGAGTCACGTGCCCGCTCGCCTTTTATTTTCTTGTCCCGTCCCTCCTTGTCTCTCTCTCAAAAATCTAGCTCGTCATCAGCGTCAAGAATCTTTGTGCTGCGTTATCTTTCTCTCTCGTCCAGTCCAGGGTGTTGTTTATTGGATCGTTCGGTGTTCGCACGGTATTTTATTCCCAGGGCTTAAAGATGACAATACGAAGGTACGAGAAAAAATGTACTAGGTAGACTAACCAGGGCTTTGTGTTCAAAGGATTTTCTTACGTGCTTTAGAGGATTGAGTGTTTTTTTCTAAATTGAAGGATTTTCATAGGATTATGAAGGATTTCGGTCCCTAGAAAATTTTCTGTTTGGATTATAGGGTTCAACTTCCAGAATTTATTTTCTTCGAGAAGCCCAGTGAACTTGCAGTACATCTCTCTGTACCCACCCCCAAACCTCCAAAATTCATGTGTTTGTTTCATGTGCAACACGTAAAGGCACATGTCACTAAATTCATGTGTTCTCAAATCATGTAGGAATTTAAGGTGCATTGTATCTCAATCCTATGGTTTTTCTTATTACTACTAAATTCTTCAAATTCCTCCTATATAAGAGAGCCTTGAAATCCTCTGATTTTTTCCCTAAGATATAAACTTGATCCATTGTATTGGGCATGGCAAAAATCATTTTTTTATTTTTAATATACCATGACATCTAAGTTCTATTTTTATACTTTTGAATCACGCAAAATCAGTTTTTTTTTATTTGTAGGATTCTCAAAATAATGAAATAGGAAAAAAACGCATGATTAGAGTGGCATGTCCCTTGAATTGTACATGTATTTCGATCAGAGTGTGTTTGAAACACAGGATTCCATTCATGCCATCTAACTGTCCTCGTAGAAATGAATCCTAGGGAATCAAGTCCTAAAATAAACTATACGAAATCCCTTTTAAATTAAATCAAAAGGAGCAATTAGAGGGTAGAAGGTTTGGTTCACACTCTGGAGAAACCAAAAGATACATGAATCATAGAGCATCTCCACCGGCGTCCCCTAACGCGACCCCCAATAGCCTTTGGGATTCGACCGAAAAACGGCCCACACCGGCACCACCCAACTAGTGTCGGCAACTTGGACGACCCAAGAAACTAGTGTCGCCCCAGCACACAGGGGTGGGAAGGGGCACCAGCAACTCACGCCATGTTGGATAGGCCGCGTCAGGCCCCCTTGGTAGCGACCAAATCAATCCCCAAGCCCATCATTCCCTCTCGCACTCTCTTTCCTCCCGCCCCACATATCATCGCCGCCTAACTCCAATGCCATGCTCGCCATATCTGCCCAAAATCGACGTCTTGTTACGTCGCGAAGGGCCCCTGTAGCCCCCGTCTAGAATCCTACGCTCTCTCGCCGTCGGTTCAATGTTGCTGATAGTGCGACTTGGCGCACTGATACGTCCATTTTGCATCACTATTTTATGTCATAATTCACTGTTATTCGTTGATATATTTCGTATTGAGAGGTGATACTTATGTTATTTCATCTGTTTTTGCATGATTGATGACTTTTGGAGCATGGACCGCTGCAGTTAGAATTCTGATGGAAAATGTGTTGTTTGGAGGCAAAATTCGCGAAGATCAAAAAATCCGGAAAAATATACGAAAAATCTTATTTTTTCAGAAGACGAAGGAAGATGAAGGTTGGAGATGGGCCCAGGGCCCACACCACCTCGGCGGGCCACCTGGCAGCGCCACTGTGGTGGTGGCCCGTCCACCTCGCACTCCTCCTCAGCGTATATTATCCTCCCGAAACCCTAATACCCGGGGAGCGACCACAGAAAGATTCCATCGCCTCTGCGGGGCGGAAAACACCGAGAGAGAAAGATCTCTCCAGCAGACAGATTTCTGTCGGGGGAATTCCTTCCCGAAGAGGGGAGATCGTCGCCATCAACACCACCATCAAGATGGATTTCATCGGGATCATCATCATCATCACCACCATCATCATCATCAACACCCTCATCACCATCTCCATATTGCTGTAACAATTGGGTTGAATCTTGCATAGTTCATAGGGGAAACTTTCCCGGTGTTGATTACTCTTTGTAGTTGATGCTATTGAGTGAATCATTAAATTATTGTTTATGTTTAGATTGTTATAAATCATTATTCCATCTCTGATCATGATCCATATGATGTCTTGTGAGTAGTTCGTTTTGTTCTTGAGGACATGGGAGAAGTCATGTTGTTAGTAGTGGAGTTGTGTTGAGAAAGATTCCATAGTTTGATATTTAAGTTGTGGTGTACTTCTTCTAGTGGTGTTATGTGAACGTCGACTACATGACACTTCACCTATATGAGCCTAGGGGAATGCATTGTGCATTTGGCTACTAATCGTAGGGGTTGCTAGAGTGACAGAAACCTGAACCCCCATTAGGAAACCATTGCACAAGGGACGTAAGGGTCTTACAGTTTAAAGTTGTGGTTAAGTTTCTACCTTAATTACTTTCTTGTACTTACGGATGTTTGCAAGGGGTATAATCATAAGTATGTATTAGTCCTAGGAAGATCGGTACATTAGCACAGGTTCACTCACACAACACTTAGCAAGCTAAAGAAGATTAATCAATTATATGAAGCAAAAGCACTTGACAGTCTTCCCATGTCTCCTCGAGAATGTTTGGTCATCTTAAGTAATACAACCGGCTTGTCCTTTGCTGCATAAAGGATTGGGCCACTTGCTGCATTTAGTCCTACTGTCTTTTATTTACTCGTACCTTGTTTAATTGCTTTATCAAAAACCCCTAAAAATCCATTTGTTAAGTATTTGCAGAGAATTCCTGATCCATACCACTAGCCAGCACCTTCTGCTCCTCATTGGATTCGACACTCTTACTTATCGAAAATATTGCGATACACCCCCTATACTTGTGGATCATCACGCACCTACTAGGAATACTGACAGTCAACCATCGCTCCACGTGAGGGTTCATTCGCCCTCGACCGTGCCCCGGCGTCAACATGGTTGTTTAGAGGGTTGCCTTGAGGGCTAGAGGCGCACCGCTTAGCCCTAAACCGAGTCGATCTCGCTACACATAGAAGGTGTTCGGCCAATTATCGAGGTAAATTTTCTTTCAAACTTCACAACCAATGAATTACTACATATTTGGTTGTTTGAATTGTTCGTTGATTCATGCATATTATGGATAGTGATGATGAAATGACGATGATATAACTGATGCAAGAGGAGACCGACACGCTAGCCGAGTGCATCATGGTTATGGTCTTCTTTGCCAACGTGCACACCTGCTAGCTCCTCGGTGTTGGAGATATGCCCAAGAGGCAATAATAAAAGTGGTTATTATTATATCTTTGTGTTTATGATGAATGTTTACATCCCATGCTATAATTGTATTATTAGGAAACACTAATACTTGTGTGTTTTGTAAACATAAAAGAGTCCCTAGTAAGCCTCTTGTTGAACTAGCTTGTTGATTAATAGATGATCATGGTTTCCTGATCATGGACATTGGATGTCATTAATAACAAGGTCATATCATTAGGAGAATGATGTGATGGACACACACCCAAAGTAAGTGTAGCATAAGATCAAGTCATTTAGTTCGTATTGCTACAAGCTTATCAAATGCATAGTAACCTAATCCTTCGACCATGAGGTTATGTTAATCACCATCACCGGATGGGTGCTTTGATGACATCAAACACCGCTCGTGAATCGGGTGGTTATAAAGGTGTCATTGGGCATTCTGAAAGTATGTGTTGAAGCGCATGGACCAAGATTGGGATTTGTCCATCCATATGACGGATAGATATGCTCTGGGCCCTCTCGGTGGAATGTTATCTAGTTAGCTTGTAAGCATGTGACTAGGTCACAAGGGATGACATAACATGGAACGAGTAAAGATTACTTATCAGTAACGAGGTAGAACTAGGTATGGAGATACCGACGATCAAACCTCGGATAAGTAGAATATCGCGTGACAAAGGGAATTGGTTTCGTATGTTAATGGTTATATCAATCATGAAGTCATCGTTGAGTATGTGGGAACCGTTATGGATTTCCAGATCCCGCTGATGGTTATTGATCGGAGAGGTGTCTCCATCATGTCTGCATATTCACGAACCGTAGGGTGACACACTTAAGGTTCGATGCTGTTTAGGTAGATATGGAATGTGCGTTGGAGACCGAATGTTGTTCGGAGTCTCGGATTGGATCTGAGACATCACGAGGAGATTCGGAAGTGTCTGGAGAATAAGATTCATATAATGGAGATCATTTTCTAGGTTCGGAAATGTTCCGGAGTGTTTATATGGGGGTTCTAAAAGGTTTCGGAATATTCTGGAAAGTTCTAGAAGGTTCTACGGACTTTACTTGAAAACCAAGAAAGGAAAAGGGGAGACTTGGGGGGGGGAAGGAATCTCCCTCCCCCCTCTCCCTTGTGCGCCGGCCCTAGGAGGTGGGCCTAGGGGTGGGAACCCTAGGCCACACCCCTCCCTCTATATATAGAGGGGTGGAGGTGCCACCCCTCTTGCCCCTCCACTCTTGCCCTAGCCGCCTCTCTCCTCCTCCTTCCTTCTACTCAGGCTTAGGCGAAGCCCTGCAGAATTCTCTACTCCACCACCACCACGCCGTCGTGCTGCTGGGATTCCATGGAGAGATCTACTACCTCACGTCACTGAACAGGAGAGGAAGGTCTGCATCGACTCAGACGCAGTGACCGATCATGGAAGGCCAGCTACGCGGGAAGGATCGTCTACTCGATTGGTTTCACCACTTCTCATAAATGCACAGCTGCATTGAGATGTCATGCGTATGGAGCTCCTCTAGATACACAAGATTACTGAAGGAAATATGCCCTGAGAGGCAATAATAAAGTTGTTATTATGTATTCCTTGTATATGATATATGTTTATTTTACATGCTATAATTGTATTGATAGGAAACATCAATACATGTGTGTTTAATAAACAAAAAGGGTTCCTAGTCATGCCTCTCTTATAGACTAGCTTGTTGATTAACAAGATGATCAAGGTTTCCTGATCATGGACATTGGATGTTGTTAATAACAAGGTCACACCATTGGTGGAATGATGTGATGAACATTCATCCGAAGTATAGCATTACGATCAAGTCATTGTGTCTATATTGCTATAACATCATACGAAGTAATCTTTATCCTTAGACCATGAGATCATGTTAATTGCTAATACCGAAAGAGTATATTGATAACATCAAACGTCACACCGTAACAGGGTGACTATAAAGATGGGTTCAGTGCTACGAAGGTGTTATGTTGAGGCTCATGGATCAAGAGTGGAATTTGTAAATCCAGATGACGGATAGATATACTCTGGGCCCTCTCGGTGATATCACATTAGGATAGCTTGCAAGCAAGTGATGTGATCACTAGAATGTTATATCACGGGAACGAGAAAAGAGTGCATATCGGTAACGAGATCAAACTAGGTATGGAGATACCGATGATCGAATCTCGGACATGTAATATATCGAGAGACAAAGGGATTTAGTTACAAGCGTTAAAGGTTCTCATGATCACAGGAGTCATCGTTGAATGTGTAGGAGTCAGTACGGATCTCCGTGTCCCAGCTGATTATTGATCGGAGAAGGGTCTCGATCATGTCTGCATTATTCATGAACCGTAGGGTGGCACATTTAAGAGTTACTGGACACCATTTTGGAGCACATATGTTTCAGATTTAAAGAATTGCAAAGCGCAAGAATTGTTTCAATAGAAACCGGAAATTGTTTCGGGTGAAATTGCAGAAGGTGGTTCTGCATGTGATATTGAAATATTGCAAGGGCTATATGTGAATGTTTGTTAATTAAAGTAATTAACAAAATTCTGAATAAATTTAATAAAAAAGTTTTATTAAATGAGAGAGCATTAAATTTGGAGAAACTTAATGCATTTAAAGTGGAGACTTTGAAAAGGAATGTGAAGAGGCATTTTAATGTGGAGGAGTTACCACCACATGAATGGGGGAGGTGAGGGGTCACCCCCATGCTTGACCATGGAGAGAGGACACCCCTCCTCCTATAAAAGGCCACCCATTCCTCCTTCATCCACACACCTCCTTGTGAAGGATCTCTCTCCCCTCTAGAATTATTCCCCATGGTCTCGGATTAGCGAGATACATGTTCCGGTGGCATTTAAATGCGAAGGAGTTCTTGCTTCTGGATCTGGGCGAGAAGGTGGAGGTTGTCCGTGGCTTGAACGTGTGAAAAGTGCGGATGCGTCATTGAGTTGCTCGGACTTCCTCACGATCTTGAGATCGACAAGTGTACGACTACATCAACCACGAGTTCCTACTCGCTAACAAAGCTCGTTGTCTTCGAGGGTAAGTTCTCTATGGATGTATGTCCACCCGTTTGCTTTGTACCTAGTAGATAGA
This sequence comes from Avena insularis, assembly GCA_023614405.1. Lineage (NCBI taxonomy): Eukaryota > Viridiplantae > Streptophyta > Magnoliopsida > Poales > Poaceae > Avena > Avena insularis. The sequence continues at coordinate 432,606,080 of CM042693.1, read as the reverse complement.
TCTTGGCGTGTAGTTCACACCGTAGGAAATTTTTTGTTTTCTATGCTGCGGACCCAACAATTACTACCTGCATATGGTCGAGTCCACATCATTTCAGTTGTACAGGTTTTGTCGTGCTATTCTGGGATACTTTGGGACAACTTATTTAAGAGCTACCGAATTCAACTAGGGGGTTTCCTAGGATGCTTGAGAGTATTGACTGCACCCATTGGGGATGGAAGAATTTCCCATTTGCTTGGCAATGGATGTATAAAGCCCATACATGGAGAATGCAGTGTGGTACTTAAGGCTGTGGCAGATTATGCCTTGTGGGTTTGCACACTTTCTTTGGCATGACTAGATCTCACAATGACATTAATGTGCTACAGCAATCTCCATTGTTTCGTAGACTTGCTGAAGACCATTCTCCGGTGGTGAACTATGTGGTCAATGGCAGGGAATACACCAAAGGCTACTACCTAGCTGATGATATTTACCCTAGATGGGCCACCTTCGTGAAGACAATCCCCGGCCTCATACTGATGCAAGAGCTTTGTTTTCGACGTGCGAGGAGGCTTGCATGAGAGATGTTGTACGAGCATTTGGTGTAGCCCAAGCCCGTTTTGCTATCATCATGTACCCTACTCTTACTTGGTCAACATCTCAGATATGAGAGGTGATGAATGCTTTCGTGATCATGCATAATATGATCATCGAGAGTGAGCTGATGCTCCAATGGTTAATGATTAGCCGTTTGAGCTCATGGCCCCCTTGCCGATGTCGATCATGAGGTGGCAGCTAAGCCTGGTGCTATCCTCGACATGCATAAAAAATTCATGACGAAACAAGTGCACACACAACTGCAAAAGATCTCTTGAAGCATTTGTGTGAACCATTTTATTTTAATGTTTAGATTTATTGTAATAAAATTAGTATTTATTTAAATTCTATGTGCTTGAAACATTGTTATATTGGTTGAATATGTGAATTGACGATAAAAGATTTGGATGACTAATCGTTGGGACCGCTGGTGTGGGAAGGGCAGCCTAAACAGACCGCAGTTTGGGCAGACATCCCAAAAACAACCGGCGGCGCATTTGTCGGCCACCCGTTGGGGCGCCGGTGGAGATGCTCTATGTAAGTAGGAAGGTGAAATAAAAGCCAACTCTCCCAAAAACGAACTAAAGTAAAATGAACATACTACTACTACAAAATGAACTGTCCTCCTTGTTTATTCAATTCTTGTACGTGTTCCGTGCTATCGTGGGTACAGAACTCGGACGGCGATTTCGCTATGCGCCGAGCAAGGGAATGTACAAGATTCGTGGGTAGCCACTAGCTACCATGTGCCTAGCTAAGTAGGTAGCCATACGTACTGTCTCGACTATCTAGCCATACGTACCATGGGCAGTACTCTGTATTACGGCCGGTGGAGATGCGACGCGTATTGCCTACTGCTGTTACGCAAGCCTAAGAATTACAGAATGCACGTAGCACACCAATCAAACCTGCTCCGTCCTAATTCCACCCGTGACCGTGAGCTATTTTTCTCTAGGCATTAGCGGTTGGTACAAACCTACCAATAGTGCCCAGGACTATGTTAGTGGTTGGACTAATCGGGGTCAGGCTGTTTGTGCGTGCTCGAGATGGCGGGAGAGAGGAGTATATTTTTGTGGAATATCAGGTCTGAAAAAACCTAAAATTTAGCGCAAAAAGAGCCGTAGAGGCCAACCAGGAAAACATAAACTTAAGTGTATGCATAATTCTCAGTCAAAAGAGACTAAGTTAATTCTCGGTTAGGTGATTTCATGCAATCCCATCTATAAATCCACTATGCAACTAAAAGTTTCAGTTGCAATCTCACTTGCAACTAAAAAATCTCAGTTGCAACCCATTTCTAACTGAAAAAATTTAGTTGCAACCGAACCACGATGCACATCTAATAGCTTAGGACCTAACTGAGTACTAACTTAATTATCCGTAGAATTAGTAAGAAAAATTAACTTAACCGTTTGACACACTACAGAAGCAAACATCCTTGCAAAGCAATTGTCCAACCGTTGCTTTTGTCGTCGCGCTATTGAAAAACAAAACCATGAATACTCAAGAACGAAATGGTAGTGATGCCCTTGACACTATCGATCACCTCCACCGCCACCAAGACTGTCTGAAAGCATCAGACTATATTCAGTCCGACTAGGAGCCACTGATCCACCGGACCCAAACATGATAGTCTTCCTAACGTCGACCATGTCGACAACCGTAACTGGGATGGGGGCCGAGTCGTGAAAATTTTACTCCCTCCGATTCAAATTAATTGACTCAAGTTTGTCTATATTCAGATGTATCTAGCACTAAAACATGTCTAGATACATCCGAATCTAGACAAATCTAAGTCAATTAATTTGGATCGGAGGAAGTATTATAAATTAAGAACGACATCTTTATGTTGATCCTAGTTTCCCTACCCCTATGTGCTACATAGGCCATCGAAGGTGAGGAAAACCGACGGAAACACGAGGAAAACACTATTTTTCTTTGATGGCTACCGGTCATTTTCTTTTGTAGATTTCACTATGCCATGACATTTAGTTTCAATATTTTTTGTTCTTTGGAAACATGATATTTCTCTTCGATGGCTAGGGTTCAGTTGTGGAGATATCAATATGCCATGGCATTTTATGTCTACACCCTTTTCATATTTTTAAAGTTTGTGTGTGTGTGTCTGTGGGGGGAGGGGGGGGGGGGGTATTTCTATATGACGCCCATGGTTGCAATTGTTGTAGATTTCAACATGTTGTGACATTTAATTCCTGTTTTGAAGCAATAGAGGGTAGATGCTTGGTTCAGACTTTGAAGAAATAAAAAAACATAAATTCTAGTAAGTATCAAGGTCGAGTCAAAGCCAACCCAAAAAAATTTGAAGTAAAATCAATATATTAATATCAATAAAGTTTTCTCATTTTTCTCCTTTCTGGTAAATCAAATAGATTCTTGTTGTCCGCATATACCATCGAAAGAAGACCCATGTTGATACAATATGTCTTCTCCCTCCTCCTTGTGTGGATCTTCGAACTACTGGAGTACAAACTATGGCATTGTGTGGCTGAGATTTGCCTGTTGCCCTTCACAAAAGATCTTCGGTTCGACATGCGGGTGATGTGCATGGAACGATCTATTGATGATCGTATAGTTGGTCGATTTTTGTTTTGGAGATGTGTATGGTGATATGTCACATATGCAAATGCTCCATTGATAGTTAAATGTTAGAAATAGTAGAATTTACTCTAAAATATAAAAAAACAATGATACTTCCACATATTTGAATTAATAAGTGATTAGTAGGCAACTAAATAGGTCATCTGTGTATAAGATATCATGATTATCAAGATTAAACTTATGAAATTATGAGTACAAAATGCACTCATCAAGAGGATGTTAGAGGTTAGATGAAGTGTTGGAAACCGAGGAAAAACATGTAATTCTCTTATGGCAAGAGTTCCATTTTTTTTATAGATTTGGACATGCCATGGCATTTTATTTTCATGTTTTTTTAGAAACAAGATATTTCTCTTTGATGGCAAGGTTTTCAATTCATGTAGTTTTCAATATGCATGGCATCTAACTTGTGTTTTTTGGAACATCATGAATTAAACAAATCCCTTAGGTTTGGTCCAAGCTTTGGAGAAATCTACAAAATGGGTATACCCTAGCAATTATCATGGTTAAATCACAGCTAAACCCTGCCAAAAAAAATCAAAGCTAACCGCTAGAAAAGTTATTAAATTAAAAGTAAAACACAACAATTAGGGAAATGTTTTCTCTCTTATTCCATTATTGTAAATCATGTAGGTTAAGAGCACCCCCAAAGTTTCCTAGTGGCATATTTGTTTTTCCAATTTCCTCCTTTTCTGAATCAATTAAAGAGCTTGGGTCTCTCTAGATTTTAACGGATTTACAAAAGATTTTTAGAAGATTCCATCCTTATTAGCACTATGGTTCGTTGTAGAGTTTTCGTCCACTCTCGAACCTCTTAAAAATAATTTCATGTTTTTGGTATGCCTAATTGAATAACCTTTCAATCATGAAATATTCAAGATGACATGGCACTTCAATGCTGTCATATTTTACATCCCTATTCAGGTGTTTTAGAAATGTTGCGAACTAAAAGGAGGTATCTAGGGAGACATAATAGAATTCCCGAACCGGTACGGAGAGAATAGAGAGGAGCTCTAAGAGGCGGCGGCCAAAACCCATCTAGGGTTCCTTCCCTCCGCCGGCGACACCACCGGTCCATTCCGTCTCCGGCGGCCTTAGGGTTTTGGGGGCGTGGCGGACCACGGCCCCTCGCCGACGGGAGGTCTCACTGTTTTATTTAGACTGTTTTCAGTGTCTTCTTCAGAATGTTGAGGCGGTGGCTACGTACTCAAGTCAGAATAAGGTACTCCCCGTCCTATCCTCGCTCTGGCGGTGCGTATAGCATCGGTGGAGGGCGCGTGGAGTCGTGTGTGCGACGGATCCCTTGAGATCCAGTCGTTTTTCGTATCCGTTGGTGTGGTTTGATGTCAGTCTCTTCCGATCTACAGTTGTCATCTTCGACGATGGTTGCTGCTCTGGTGCGCTGGTCCTTTGGGGCTTTAGCACGACGACTTCCTGTCCGTCTACTACAACTAGCTCTACTACGACAAGTTTTGCCCAACTCCGGTGATGGAGGGGCGAGAACGGCGACGCGCCTTCGGCTCATGCAGTGTTTGTAGTCGTCGCTAGATGGTCCAATGAACTATTTGTAATTTTCATTACTTTTACAATTCTTTGTTAATAGATCGTGGAATTTCGAAAAAAAAAGGTATCTAGCCTGCGATTCTGCAGCGGTAGTTTGTTATATAGTATGGGCAAACCCTCGTTTCGCCGGCTGATAAACATAAATGTCTTTGTACCCTGTCGTGATCCGTAAATTCCGCCGCTGCCAACGAAAAACTCTGGTGAAGAAGAGTCACTGTGCTCCAAACAGGGGAACGCACAAGATTCGTTGGTATCTACCATCCGCCAGCAGTACCTACTGTACTATAGCTAGCCATACATACGCACGTCTGTCTCATGTACTGTAGCAGCACACCAACAATCAGCACTGGACCGGTCGGTAGAACTCGCCATGATTAGTTCCACCCGCGAGCTTGTACGTGCTCCATGCATTAGTAACGGTAGCCGGGACCAGGTAGTCAGTAGTGATTGTGAAGTGGGTAGTCTATTAGTTAATGGCACCCTGGAGCATGTTAGTGGTTGGATTAATTAGTCACGTGTGGTGTGGACGAGAGAGACCTATCAACCGAGTATCCAGGCAACCAGCGGTCACGGTCTTGGAGTATTTTGTGCTACCGACGCGGTCGTCGAGAGGAGCCTGGACCCCGAACTCGGTGAAGCGATGGCACGGCAACGCACTCCCGAGGGCATCTTTGTCGTGTGGGGATGGCAAAACATACGCTCGCCTCCAAACCGCGCCATTATTCTTTCTGGGCAAACAGCAGCAACGAGGCTGATACGAATGTGAGATTAGACCACCACGTAATGCTATATCTACTGCGTAAACTACTCCTCGGACTAGTATTATTCCACTAATCTTTTTACTCACTCCGTAAATTTTTCTAAATTTGAATATATCTAGAATTAAATATACTAGTACTATTTCACTAATCTTTTTACTCACTCCGTGTCAAATAGATATCGCAATTTTTTCTAAATTTGGATGTATCTAGAATCAAACAGTGTATAGATAAATTTAAATTTATACAAATTTATTTTGAGATGAAGGGACTAAATTTCTTCTTTCGTTTTACCCTTTTGCCAGAGTGAGAAGAGATGCCATGCGAGAGATAGGTATAAGAGCAAGTCTAGGAGAGCCCCTACAGCCCCCCCCCCCCCCCCGATAGCAGATGTAGGGGAGAGAGAGTGGAAAATCGCTCTCCGGCAGCGCCCCTACAGCCTCCCCTACAGGTCGGGGTCCCCGACCCAACCTCCCTCTCCCCCCTCAACATCGGGGAGGTGGCCGCCTCCCCTATATTGATCCAGACCCCTCAGGCGTTGACGGCTGAGAATGGCAGAAATGACGACGAGCACGAGACCGCCGAGGAGACTCTTCTTGCACGACAAGTGCCCAGATCTCGCCGGTGACTGGAATCGATGGCGGCCACGAAATTGATGCTTGGTGGGAATTGATCGCCATAGAATGGAATTGATGACCAGCGGGAGTTGATTTGGGATTTTATCCCTTCGGAAGGGATAAGTGTGACGCCAGGTGATTTTTTTTTACAAAGTGGGCTTTATGCTATTAAAATATATGTGATAATAATATAGGGGAGATAATTTAGGGTACCTGCTGGAGATAAGCAAAATTTAGGGGAAGAATAATTTTAGGAGAGACCCCTACATGTGTACATAGGGGAGAAAATATTGGGGCTCTCCTGGACTTGCTCTAAGCACACGTGTGGTTCCCACTAACAGAGCTGCACTTACCTCCCTCAGTTTTAATATACTCCGTCCGACTCAGAATAGACGTATCTACACACTATTTAGTATTAGATACATCTAAATTTAGACAAATCACGGGCATTTCTTTTGAGACGGAGGGAGTAGATTGAAAGATTACGGAAGTACTGATTGTATTGATATTGGATGATTACATTGCGAGCCCTTGGGTTATATATATAGTAGACTTGAGAGGCAAAAAGACTAATAGAGATACAGATAAAATTATATTACAATCTTAAACTAGCAAATATAGTCTAACCGTAACATATTCCAAAGTCTATTTAAATTTAGAAGTATCTATCTAGATACTAAATCCTTAGATTTTTTTCGACGTCTACTCTGATCCGGAGTGAGTGCCTATTACACAGGGTGCTAGGCTTGAGACTGCCTGTAATGTGAGTATGTGACCACGTGGGTGGGGGCCAAAGCAAGTAGTACGGGCAACGCAGCCTTGTTTCGTTCTGGTCGTTCAGTGCACCGGCTTGGAAGACCGTGGCAGGGCAGCCTATGCCAGCGTACATCGGGGGAGAGAGAGACTGCCAGCAGTCCAGCTGCCAAGCTGGCGTGAAGACTGTGCGCATGTGAGCCACCTTTTCGTACGTCCCCATTTCTCGCTCCTGCAGCATGGTTTTTTTATGGCTCAACTGCTTTCGGCCCAACACATCTGAAGAATCCTCTTAAAAAGTGGCATAGAACCGGGGACTCCTATTTAACGCTCTTAGAGCATATCTAGTGGAACGTCTAAATCTGGACGTCTATATGTCTGTATAGACGACCGTCTAAAAGGAGAGAATATAGACAATCTTAGTTTTTCAGTGGAACGTGTATATGTAGGACGTCTACATCCTCTCTCCGTTATTTTAGTAAAAAGTTTTATAACTATCCGTATATTATGCAGCGACTACAAGCAATGTTCAAGAACGTCAAGAGTATCACCATATCTCTATATTCTGTATCGATGCATAAGTAGCAATAACATTCAAAGAAAGTTCAAGATTAGACGGGTCCGCTTCTTCAACACTGCCGAGTAGCCGCAGCCTCCATCGCTACAGACCCGAAAGGCAGTCGCCAACAGGACCCGACGTGACCACGCCCGGCTACCTTGTTTTGCGTCCGAATCCGGCAAAATTGACCGCCGGCGGACGGATCTGGAGTTTTCCTAGGCACCATGGTCGAGCACCCTCTCGTTCCTGTCCAATTTATCTCTCCCTCTCGCCAAATATACTTGGAAAAAGAGAGTACATGGAGCCGGGCGAATGACGGACGCACCGACGCGAAAAGCCACCTGCCCGGCTTCTCGAACTGCCCGGATGGCGAGTGAGCAGCTCAGCGAAGCAGCTTGCTTTTGACGGTAACCGTCGTCCATATATGGACGATGGGTAGCAGATTTGAGAGGAGGTCTAAAATTAGACGGCCGTTTAGACGAGCCACTGGGAAGACTTTTTTCATCCACGATCGTCCAAATCGCTTTAGACGGACATATAGACGAGCCACTAGAGATGCTCTTAGCGTCGACTTTGAATCTTCCGTGTACCCTGCCAGTTATTTGAGCCTGGCCCATTTACTGTTTGCTCATTTCCCGTGCGCCCGCACTACAGCCTACGACAAATGAGAGTTTGAAGTTTGAACTGTATCTACTTCGGTTTGCTTAACGCAAGAGCAGTACTGCGCGCCATTCAAATTAACTACAATGGAAACCAAAAAACTGCCTGATTAGACATAATTTACGCAATCCCACATATTTAACATAAGTTTTACAAGAAAAATCATTCAAAAATTCTCAAAATAAAATATATATTCCAACCGTTCCAAATTGTGTATAAAGACATTCAAATGCGTCTACATACATCTGTATTTAGATAAAGTTGCGTCAATTACTTTGGAACGGAAGTACTAGAATACGAAAGTCATGTGTTTAAAAATAATTTAAAACTAAATATATTTAGGAACTTGAGAAAAAAATATTCATAGAGTAAAAAAAAGTTCTCCAGGTTCAAATTTTCCTTCACGAGGTTTAGAATGTAGTTCAAAAAAATGGTCGTTAGTTTTCAAAAAAAGTTTTTGATGTTTAAAGTGTCCGCATAGTTCAAAGAAATTCTTTGTGAGCTTTGAAGAAAACTAGTTCACGAGATTTAGAAATTGTTCATATGGTTCAATATATCTGTTTTTGAGTTTTAAAAATAGTTCACCAGGTTTATAAATATACGTATAGTTAAAAAAAATGTTCGTGAGGTGAGCTTTAGCAAATATTCATATTGTTCAAAAAAAAATCACGAGGTTAGGTAGAATGTTCATGTGACAAAAAATATATTCACATGGTACAAGATAATTGTTCACATGTTAGAAGAAAATTCAGACGTTGCACAATAAAAAGTATCCATATACTTTTTAAAAAGAACAAGATAAGAAAAGGAGAACATGAACAAACAGTGAACACAAGAGAATAGGAAAAATAAAAGAAAAAAGAAACAGAAATGATAATAAAAAACGTAAAATAAAACAATAAACAAAACTAGAAAAGAAAACAAAAAACGAAGAAAAGAAGAAACAAAAACTTATGGATCGGAGTGAGTAGAAAAGATAACACCTCAGTGGGCCGGCCCACCCGGGTTCGCTTCAGGCGTCAAATAGGTTTCACCCATAGAACCGTGTCGCTGGATGCGGGGAACCACTTGTGGGCATTCAAACACGCCCTCAATTCAAAAAAAAAAAACACGCCCCCTTCTTTGTTCGGTGGCGAATGTCAGCTGCACCAAGCTACCACGTGAGATTCGTCCTTGCTATCATGCCCGCTCGAGTTAGAGTGTCAGCTCCCGTGTATTACACACACATAATTTTTCTGAACAAATGCTTGCAAGTTTGTCAAACCTGTCAAGTCGCACTCTTTTCAAGTTTGCACTTTTCATTCTCTGAGTGTCGGATTTGTGAAGCAACTAATACAAACCCATTCCAGAATTGTGCCAAACCATCTTGACAAAATAGTAGACCTAATTTTATGTACGATTCTCCATGCATCCGAGTGCCATAACTTTCTAGTGTTTTCATGATTTCCTAGCGTGTCTTGCCGATTTAGCACGTAGCAGGTGAAAATTGAACCGTAGGTGCTCCAATATTTGATCTTGACTTTTTGTAAAAACATTTTTAGATTCGCAATGTGTCATTTCATCCTAGATATGCAGTCCCTAGAAAAAGACGGTCACGAAAATGGAAAACCCGCGCACAATATCATCGTACGTGACCTAGTTGCGAGTAACTCCATTTTCTAAGTGCCACAATTGTTTTTTTAAGCCGGTACAAAAGTTCCTTTCCCACCATTTTTTTCCACCCTAATTTTTCTTCTTATTTCTTCCCGCGATTTGTACCGGTAATTTCATTCTCATCATTTGTTCCTGGCCTATTTTTCTTGCCATTTCTTCCCGCTCATTTCCCACTAAATTTCTTTTACGCCCAAAACATTCCGGCGCTCCTTTTCCCGACTGAGTTGTATACCGATATATTGAGGAACACCACCGAGTGAGTTGTGTATTCTCTATTCTGCTCTGTGGTGGCTAAAGAAACGCCATGGTTAAATACAATGATACCATTAGAAACTCCCTAGAGGATTCCCGAAACTAAGAGCGTGTTCGGAAGTCCTCTAGCTTCCAGCTTCCCGGAACTCCAACATCAGCATGGAAGTCCTAGGGAGCTCCAACATTACCAATATACTAGGGAATTAGGCGCGACGTGTCGTCGCGCCTCTGTCGTTAACTCATTTTTTTGCATATCGCTCTGAAAGTTTGGTCGAAAAAATTACCCGTAAAGTTGGATACAAAAATCGACAGCAATCATGCTAATACCACAAGTCGTAAGAGTTCATCATTTCCCTGATGGCTCTATTAGATTATAATAATGCTCCCCTGAAAGAAGAAATTATATGAGACTTTGTAGGATAGCATGTGCAGTTAAAAAATATAAAAATAGATAGCGTTATATCATAGATACAATGAAAACACTGAGATCAAACTGGCAAGAGTACAAAGCGTTATGTTGATTGATTCAGATTTTTTGCTTGCTGAGCTTGGCCAATCGACCTTGCAAGGTGGGTTCTCCGCGCTGTACATGTTTGGATTAGCAACAAAATAATTGTTCTTAATGCTTCTCAGTAGGGTCAGCAGGTAGTGCAGCCATGAGAATTTAAACCCACTCTAAATTAGTGGCCATCCTATTAGTGACAAATAAATATTGTGCAAACCAATTTGAACAATTGAAGAACAGTACATTTTCTTCTTCATTGTCACTTTTGTAGAAGCCTACAAAATAAAGTGCAGATGTCTGATACATAAACCAAACAGACCAAGGATTTCAAACACGTGTAAAATAGAACATATCTAACTTACTTCATCTTGCTCAAGGGTTGTCTTCAATGTTGCTTAATTCTATCTGAACAAATAATCAAACAAATATGTATAGGGCGTTAATGCGGACGTAGCGTGACACACATAATGGGTGCAGTTAACAATGGCACCTGGGGCTAGCAGAAGACATTACCTGGTTTCCTTGAAGACAAAGAGCCCACTGCGTTAGTTCGCCCAAACCAAACCCACATGTCCTGGCAGTAGAGTTGGGGCCCTGGGGGTGTTTCCATCTTCTATTTATACAACCTATAAAACCAAAAAGAGGGTGCATAAATTTAAGGGCTCAATTCTCTTCATACAAAGGGGGAATTCTTAAGGGGGTAAATTAGTCCAATAGGAGCAAGGAGCAGGAACAGCTCAACTCTGCAGTTGCACTCCCGAGCAGCTAGTGAGCAATGACTCCGAACGGAAGATAATATATTGTTGTTAAAACATGGTAACATATAAATTACTTCACCGTCATACTTCATGAAACCGTTTCTATTGTCGAAAATTCTCGAAAGCAGGAGCTAATAGAAGTTGGTCATGCATTGCAAATCATTCTGAAAATAACCATATAACCATGTTCGATGGAATTTTGTGTTCAAATTCAGATTGCAACACAGTGGGATACGTACATATACGTCGGTCGGCCGGAGAATCCCACAAAGACAACGTATACGTGTATATGTGTATCACTAGCAAGCTGATGAATTTTCCATGCATGTACACGAGTCCAAGTAAAGGTCGATGGGTTCTGTACTTATACGCCTGGCAAGCTGATGGATTTTCCATGTACACGAGTCCAAGTAAAGATCCTGCACGCATACGAGTCTTCGATCGTGCGTGTGCTCAATCGATCGGCCAAGCAGCAGATCTATTGACGTTACACTTTTATTATTGAGAGGAGAAATCCCAGATCTATTGACGTTACACTTTTATTATTGAGAGGAGAAATCCCGTGCCGTTTAATCTGCTGGGTTTAAACGGACTTAGCCTTGACGCTGCCGGACCAAGCCAGGATATCTGACCGGCCAGAGTCACGAGGACCTTCTAGAAGCGTTTGAGATAATATTTTTGAACGGGTTACAGAAGAGATAAGACGTGTGGTCGAAGGGATTATGGGAGAAAGTCACGGACTCGTCCTTATCCGACGCCACGCCGCTGTCTATATAAAGAAACTCCCTCGATCTGGAGAAAGGCGAGGACCGAGAGAGAAAGAGGAGGAGGACTCACGTAGGGAGGCAGCAGCTAGCAAAAGAGAGAAGAAACCGATCGCATCTAGAGAGGACGCACGGCCGGAGGACCTCACACCCGTCCGAACGGCAGCTGATCGGCAGACTCAAATAAGACGCAGCGGTGAAGCAACGAGGGCGATCTTCTCCAGAACCAATTAGCTGCACCGGCAAGCAACGAGGATCAAAGATCAAAGAGGAGGAGGGTCGACCATGTATACGAGGACCACCTTTCCCAATGGTACAGTAAATGTTTGAATTGTTTCTTCTCTCCTTCTTGCAGCTAGCATGCCAAAGGGTAGCAAGCGGAACCACACCAACACCACCGGAGCTCGCGTACGTATGTGTAGCCCGCCGACCGGTGCGTGCGTCCACCACGCCGACGGAGCTCGCCATTACCGCCGGTGGGCAGAGGCATGGATTAGCCCGCGTCACATCTGCCCGGAGCCAAAGCCGGAGCCGGAGCCGATGAAGACGACGCCGTTGGAGCTCGGCAACACACAACCCACCGGCAGGTGCGCCCGCGTCGCCAAGGAAGCCAGCTTCGACTCGGCACCTATGGTCAAACCATGGCGTACAGGCACGCAACTCGGTAGCCCAGGTTCAAGGTTCAACTCCACTCCACGTACAGCCCGGAGCCCAGGCGGAGGAGCGTGGCTCGTCAGTTCGGTGCCCAAAGTACGGACTTGGTGCTCAATGTTCAAGACCGATGAACAGGTTCAGCCCAATCCCTACACAACCCGGCTTGCACCTTATGGCGTACAGGTCTGGCGCAGCACATGGCGGACGCGTGCAGCTCAGCTTGGCGGCGTACAGGTCCGACTCTACGTGCAACCTCGCGACGGGCAGCTCGGTACTCTCGGCAGGCGGAAGCAGCTCGCGGAAGTCACGGTAGACAAAAGAAGATACAGAGGAAGGAAGCATGAATCAATGGCTGCACGTGCATGGAATACATGCCTTACGTGCATGCCCGCACATGCAGGCATTAGAGATCCACGTACAACATGCATCCACACACGGCTGCAGTGGCCGCTGCCACCGTGCGCCAAGAAGACAACGGCCACTTCGTGATCCGGTGAGACGGTGCCTTTGGTCACGCCGGCTGCCGTAAGCTCGGCGCTGCGCCGAGACGAAGGACCGACCACGCCGGCCATGCCGATATGAGCGACACTGGTCTCCTTACAAAATACTCCCGCAAGGCATACCCCTTGCACACCCCGACGAAGCCGCTAAGTCGTCAAGAAGTCCTAGCTAAGCGGACTGCATCCATCTACATCAACAACTCTTCATCGCCGTTCAAGACCGACGAGGCACAACGGCGAGGGCGGGCAAGGCCGGAGCAAAGGCCACGCTTTTAGCGGCGCGTGTACCGACGAGGACACGGGCTCTGTCGCTGCCCACACACACCACCACCATCATGCATGCAGGACGTGAAGCGAAGACGACGAAGACGACCACGCGGCTTAATCGGAGGTGTCTCGCGGCGTAACCCGCGGGAGTAATTAACCGGGAGCCTTCCGAGGCCCCGGGAATCAGGAGATCACACAACCGCCGTTGTCAGGCTGGCCGCGCTAGTAGGCCACGGAGCGCAAATCCTCGGGAATTGTATTTGTTATCTCAAATGATTAATGAAATACTGTTCCCACCTATTTTGTTTTCTTTGTGTATTTATTATACACTGGCACGCCCGCACTTTTTCTTTATCTTACCGTATCACGGTGCGCATGAGAGAAACTACCGCTCCTGCATGTACTCGCGGAGGCGTCCTAATACGTTTTTCTCGTGTCAAACAAACCATGGAGATTTTATAGAAAAAAAATAACAACTGAATTGATAGATTTCATAATTAGTATATAAAGTTGTTGTACACATTTCACATGGCCAATCAAATAACCAGACATTACAGAGTTCTAATCCCAAAGCATTTTCAGAGTTTTTTTCACAATGCTTACCTTTTTCCTTACTGTAGTGAAATCTGCTGGAATCCTGAAAAATGCTAGTCGTTTATCTGTAGGTAGTGGTGCAAACAAATTTAGAATCGATTGCCAGAAACGGTATACATTTAAGCATGTCTTATTTCGTAGCCAAATATCAGAAAAAGTTTATCTACATATTTATCATGGATTCATGGACAACCAATACTCTTAAGCAGGTCAGCGAAACAAAGGTTCATGTAAGAGTACAAATTGGTAGAAGTGGCACTTCTAAAGGGAGTTCTCAAGAAAATCACGAAACTTGCGGATAACAATACATGCTGAAGTCATGTTTACATTTTACACGTGCAAAAACAATAGTATGAGAAATGCCAGATGATTCATGTGATCACTCCGGCACCTTGACCCTGCTCTTACTACCGGCTATGATGTTATTGGCTCTATTTGGGGTAGGCTTACAAAATGGCTTCTTTTGAGCTCATATAATATGCCACCTGCCAGCAGAAAGTTGTCCCCCATTTTATAATTGATAGGACAACATGTTGTAGTACAAATGTTTCTGCTTCAAAAATGCATCGAAGGAAATTTTGGTTGGCAAATTCAGCTCTATAACGGCATTGAAGCTATAGTTTCACACTTCAGGTTGTTAATGAACTCACGCTATTTTGTTGTGCAGGACAATGTCGTTGCTGGTCTTGATACCCCTCTCCTACTTGTCATGGACTGGTTCCTCTTATTGTTCTCCTCATCCGGTGTAGTGTTGATCGCTGCGGAAAGGAGTGATACAGAGGGGTCAAAGATGAAAGAGAAATAGGAGAGGAAAATGCACTGCTGCAATAGTCGGCGACCTCCCTTTCCGCTACAGCAGTACCCTACCCGCCATCAAGCTCCTCATGTCGTCTTCGTTGCACTGGTTTTGCCCCCACACATCGGCCTCTTCCAACCCTACAGCTCGCATGGTGGGATTGATGCACCTAATGGTCAAAAGGAGGAGGTGAGCGAGGGCCATAAGGCAGTGGAGGTGCGTTGGTCATTTAAAGTTTGACACCAGATATAACAATTCCAAAGAACAATTCAGAGAAGCACTTGTGAAGATGAAACCCATCATGTCTTGGCAGGGCAAAAACAAATGAATCAGATGTAAAGAATTGGAGAAGAGTAGGGACGGATCTTTTAGCTGCTGATCCATGGGCTGATCATGGTTCAGTTCAAGTCCTCTTTGGGCAGACTGAAACCCACGCAAGGGAAGGCCTGCAACAAATCAAAAAAAGGTACAGTTTATTGAACAATTGCATTGAACAGAAAAAGAAAAAGAACAGATGCTTCACTTGACAAACCAAGTACCCAACAACATAGTAATGGCTCCGAAGGTACGCATATGCAGAGAAGAGATGATCAGGAGAGGTCGGCCGCTCCGGTGATGGGGTGCCAGTGTGCGAGGCAGTAGCGACAACCGCAAACGTGCTCCTCTATAGGCACCGCCATCATGCTTTACATCCATCGCCGCGGCACTCAATGGACGCTGCCGCCGTGTCCGGCAACTCGCCCGTGCGGGCACGCGCCACCACGAACCATAGCGGAAAGGCGAGGGAATATAAGGGATTTTGCAGAAAAAAAAGGAGATAAGGAAAATTGGTTCAGCTATCCACGCGATGTTGCTTCCCTGTGACGTCGAGTCCTGCCGTCGAACGTCCGTAACCCGCCGTCACCGCGACCTCAGATTGCCGTCGCCTCAGGTCGAGCCTGCTTGTGTCCTTGGGACGATGCCGAGCACCTGACTGCGCTGCCCAACCCCCACCTCGTCTCGCGCAGTTCTCCCCGCCGCCATGGGCGACACCCTCTCACCGGCGCACAGAACGATTCCCTCTCCTGCTCGCCGCCGCCGCCGCTGTGGGAAGGATGGCCGGCAGCGCCTGGTGCCTGGTGCTAGGAACAGGAGGAGGCGTTAGACAAAGGAAAAGGAGGCATAGACAGAAGACGTCGGCGCCTGTAACCTTGGAGCCGAGCACGCCGCCGACCGCTGAGTGATGGGCTGCTCGGGGTCGGGGATGGAGTCGCCGCGGTGAGCCGCGCTAGGTCCCACACCAGGGAAGAGAGAGCACGTGTGGGGATCGATATCCAGGGTGGAGGAGAGGAAGCCGTGCTCGGGAAGAGGAAGAATCGCGACAGGAAGAGGAAAAGTCGTGCAGTCGTGGGGAATTGACCGGACTCTTCCACAGAAGGAAAGAAATCCTCGTGATACTGTAGATGTGGCGTGGTGGTGGCGATATTTCCAGAAGGTGGAGCCGTGGGCCGATCAACCGGTAAAAGAAGTGGGAAAAAAAGCACAGTACATGTTCGGTTACTATAGATGCGATCTACAGTACCAGAGACATACCGATTTGGTGTTGCTAAACGATCGTTGAAACTCTCCACTTTCATATATGTAGTGATTTGTAGGAACGCCGAGTGGGTTGTAACAAAGCAGATGCTTGAAACTGGACATATCTAGAGGAGGCTAGAGTGAAGGCCTTGTAGGGTATCACAAAGCCCCTTGAATATACCAACTGTCGGCCGGATGATTTCTATCTGACAAACAGAGAGAACACATAGTTTGTTGAGTGTCAAGGTCATGATACTCGACAAACTATGGGCGGGAAACTTTTCCTTTAGAGAGAGTGGGAAAATGTCCAGTACAGGCAGTTTGCCGAGTGTCATGAAGACATATATTTGGCGGGAAAAATTCCCTAAGCGGGAAAAATCTAAAATGTTTTTCGTTATTTGGTTTGAGTATAAGCCTAACGCCGGCAGGGTTCCGTTATGTGTGCACGAGGAAAGCCACGTGTCCCACCAGTTTAAGTATATTCCTCATTTTTACTGAGTTTTTTATTACTTTGCCGATTGTATTTTATTTCTTTGCTGTGTAGTAGTATTTTTTTAATTTACCGCTTGTCTTATCTTTGCCGAGTGTTTTGTTTACCGTATTTGGCAAAAGTTGTGGTTTGCGGAGTTCCCAGGACAAAATACACTCGGCGAGCCACTCCGGGACTAGGCAAAAATCCATTTTCCGGCAGTGAATGCAGCAAAAAAAAAACTACTCCCTCCATCCACAAATAAGTGCACTTGAAATCAAACTAAGCAAAAATTAACCAATTTTATAGGAAAACGAGACAATATGTATGACACATAATTGGTACCGTTTGTTTCGTTTTGAAATGTAGGTTCCTAATCTATCATTTAGATTGTATATATATATGTTGCCACATTTCTTTATAAAATTGGTTAAATCTTATTTTTTTTTAACTCAAGTAAAAGCTAGAAGTATGCTTATTTGCGCATGGAGGGAGTATACGGTAACATGAAAGCTGCACACCAGGACATTCGCCAGCATGAATGTACAGAGCAAAGCACAATACTACAGAACCAAATACTGCTAACACAGAACAATAATTATTTCCACACGTCCAGAATGCCGCAGATTATCAGATACATCGATCATGCATACACCTAGTTAGAATCTACTAGTACCAGCTTAAATCCGGACACGATCGAAAACAAAGCCCAATATCGAGCGAGAGAGCTAACAGACCCAAATCACGCAGTACGTTCTCTGCTGCTTGATTAGTCGACCTTAGCCGCCAGCAAGCTAGTTGACCACACGGCAGTTGCGGCGGACCTCGCCGGCGGCGCGGCCTCCGCCCGGCGCCAGCCTCCCCATTCTCAGCATGGAGGCCGCGAAGTCGTCGAAGAAGAGCGCCGCGTCGAACGCGTAGTCGGCAACGAGCGCCGCGACGTCCTCTGTTGCGCCAGCGGGCGAGCTGGCCAGCGCCTGGTCGGACGGCAGCAGGCCGTCGCCCGAGAGCAGGTTGATGTAGTACTGGTTGTCGAAGGTGGCCGGCGTGGCCAGGTCCAGGTGCGCCAGCGCCGACCCTGCCGCCGACCCCGCGCACAGCTGCTGCAGCGACTGCAGGAACCCCATGTCCTTGTTAGCGGAGGACCCGGCCGAGACGCCGACCCCGACGCTGGCGATGCGCGCGCTGAACGTCGTGCACCGAGCTTTCCCGATGGTGTGCGCGCCTGCGTACGTTTGCATGCGTCGACATGCATGGTTAGCTACCGGAGAAGATTGCATGTGCGAGTAATAAAATTAATTTGTTGTCTACCGGAGAGGGCGACCATGTCCTTGGCGGAGAGGCCAACGTCGGTGAACTTCTGCACGAGCGTGGCGACGCCGGAAGTCGGCGCGGGCAGGTTGCTGTTGGCGGCCTGGAGGTTCGCCGTGCGGCTGTCCTTCCGGCCGACTTCCACCTCCCAGGTCGGTCCACCGGACTGCCAAGCCACGGCCGGCGATCGATTACTCACACACTTGAATCTTACTTTGCAGAAATGTGATATTCGAGCATGCGCAAACTTACGACTACGACGGAGTCGCGCGCGGCGATGGCGAGGACGTCGGCGCAGGAGACGGTGTCCGGGCACGCCTGCTCGAGCTGGGTCTTGATGGCATCGACGACCTCGAACCCCCTCAGCGAGTTGGCGTTGGGCACCGCTGTCTTCTCACCGACGAAGAAGGGCGTGTCGTCCAGGAGCACGGAGCCGTCGCAACCCTGCAGGCAGAAGAAAAACAGTTAATAACGGCGCGCAGGCAGCTGCATGCATGCATGACCATTAGAGCAAGTACAATAAGATCACAGTCAGACTATAGGACTTAAAATAGTATATTTGTGCTTAGTTGGATGAGAGAGAAGAGGAGAGAGAAGAGGAGTCCGTGCTTAGTTAAGAGCCAGCTGCAGCACGCGCTCTTAGGCACTATGTGAGA
Source organism: Avena insularis (assembly GCA_023614405.1). NCBI lineage: Eukaryota > Viridiplantae > Streptophyta > Magnoliopsida > Poales > Poaceae > Avena > Avena insularis. Next base: position 432,587,236 of record CM042693.1, on the reverse strand, counting down.
GTGAAAAATGGGTCATACATTAATAAAATAGTATATTTTAACATCTAATTATTGTACATGTTAGCTATTAGATTGACTCTAGATGACGTAGACATGGCTTATAGCCAACAGCTGGCTCTACTATTGTCCTTGCTCTTAGACAGACTAGACTAGAGATGTTCGACCACTACTTACATTGACGAAGCAGTCGTGGAAGTGGAGGCGGAGGAGGGAAGCGGCCATGCGGGGGTCGGCGGCGATGGCCTCCTCGACGGCCGCGCGGACGATCTCCTCGGCGAGGGGGCAGTCGGACAGGTACCCGTCGTTGCCGAGGGACACGCCGGCGCCGGCGCTGGCGCTGGCCCCGCCGTACCCGATGCTGACGGAGGCGCCGGCGCTGCCGGTGACGCAGGACTTGTTGACGGGGGTGGCCGCAGCGGCAGCGGCAAGTGCTGCAAGCAGGAAAGCGGACACCGCCACGGTGGCGAGCTCCATGGCGCGCGCAGTGTAGTAGTGTGCAGACGCTGCAGTTGGGTGTCTCGATCGGTGATGCGTCCAGTGACCAGTGTGCTGTGTTGTGGTGATGGGGATGGAGATATATGGTCGGTCGTCGGCCACCTTTATATAGATCGGAGAGTAGGTACGTAGGTGGCACTGGCAGGCCTCTTGCGTGACTGTCGAATCATTGGTCCTCTTGTGTTCACTATGAATATATACTCGTTCAGATTAATTGTGATGGGGAGAATCGTCTTGCAAGTTTTGTTCCTGCAGAAGACGGTCGTCCAAATCTCTTGGGATGGGATGGTACTCCCTCCGTTTTAAAATATAAGATGTTTTAGCTTTGCGAAAGAAGTGTATCTAGATCCGTTTTAAAATATAAGATGTTTTAGCTTTGCGAAAGAAGTGTATCTAGATCTCTTTTAGTGTGATACACTTTTTTCATAAAACTAAAACATCTTATATTTTAAAACGGAGAGAGTACGTTCTAATTATTAAGCTTCTGATAATGCCTACTAGCTCTTTAATTTACTAGGAGATTACACTAGCTCGACCTTCTGATTGCACTAGCTCGACCTCATCACTAGTAGTAGCTAATCGGCCACGACCTGGTCCGGTCACACGAAACTCGCCCTCCATGTGATGGATGATGTGCATACGTCGGCGACGATGATGGATAGTAGTCATAGTACTAGTACATGGCAGTGGTAGTAGCTAGTACGTACTACACATGAAGCGGTCAAAAGAGAGAGCGATGACGCACGCAGCAGCAGGGTGAGGGTGACCGGCCGACCGGGTCTTGTTCTTGCCGTTCGGCTTCCACATGCACCAGGCGTTGGTGGCATGAGAGCAAATGTGGGAGATGCTAGTACTAAATCTTATGAATTCTGATGATACCTGCTCCTCGATCGACTATGATGTGATGAGTACTACTTTCAAGGCGAATTACATTACAGATCGAAGTGGTAAACCGAAGCAAACAACCTATGCGGGGGAAATGGTTCAGGCCACCATCTGGATTCTGGAATCCTCAAGAATTAACACATACGGATGGAGCATCTCACAAGGACAACAACAAATAGCGGTGGCAGGGGATTTGCTCCGAGAGACCAACATGGTAACGCTATGGCTGCTGGTGATGTTCGAAACTGACTCTGCACAGCTGAAAGCAACGATCTGGCTGGATTAGGAGCTACTCCCTCAGTCCCGAAGAAAGATGTGGTGGATTTTTTTTTAACCGGAATATACTAATATCGCGAAGATACAAATTACACCCAGCTGTTCCTACTCTGCACCAACAAGATGTCCAAAGACATCAGAAATACACACACAAAAAAAAAGAAAAAAAGAAAACATAGCCCCGTCGCAGTAATGAACCAATCACAAACCACCACCGAAGACAACACCTAGAGCACCACCAAGAATTCAGTCCACCAGTGCCGCCACTCCCGTTTGCCAAGGGTGCTGCTGCAAGTCGTCAAACACCTGACGCACAGGAAGAACTTGTGTCTTATTGTCTTCATCATAACCAGTACCCTCTCCACCATTACCAACCTCCCATCGCAGCCACCATGAATTTCTCCACCTATGTCATTTTCATCAAAATCTATATCAAGACATGTCTCATGGCACCGACAAGGAGGTGAAGCTTCGCGCCTCGCCCAAATAACAAAGGCGTGCACGACCGCATCGATTCCTCCTAAGATAACCAGTAACGTCCTGTGCCAAACTACAGAAATCTCCGAGAGGAAGATCGAAACTCGACGTCGGCCAGATCGAGGAAGCCAATGAAGCAGATGGACGACATGGTGCTCAAAGAACAGCTGGATCTGACCACCTTTATTCCGCTACCCCATCATCTTCAGCAAAGGCAAAGACGATAGTCGGCAGCCCGCACCACCCACAACCCTCACCGCCCGAAGAATCCGGCCAGCAGAGTCGGCATCAACCCATGTGCGCACCACCACATTGTCGTTCGTCACATCATCACCATAGGCCGAGACCGAGCGCCACCGCCATGGACCCCGACACAGTGCCATGCCCTGGCACGGAAGCGCGCCTTCGTGTCCGCCCTACCGCGCAAGAGGACAAAGAATCCCTTCCACCGTTGCCAGTTCTTTGCCCAGCCATGCTCCATGGCGGTGAGGAGAACGAAGGTGCGGTAGGAGGGACGGTGGGATCTAGGGTTTCCCCAGTCGCCGCGCGTGGGCGACATGGGAGGGTCATGGGGCAGTGACCCTCTATCTTAGTTTCTAAATATGAGACTAGCCTTATAAATTGGGGGATGAGGGAATTTCACTTCCCCAACATCTACATGAACAAAGGATGCACACAACCATTAAACATGTCTCGTGGTTCTCGGGATAAATTGCATAAGTAACATAATAACCTGATCCTCAAGCATAAATAGAAATCTAAATTCGCATCCGTGAAGATTTGAATCCATGTATTGGATTTGTACATCCACTTCCCGAACTAGTTGAGTTAGGCTCACTTCTCTGTCACAGATTTGTCTTGATATAAATGTATCTAGACATGTTTAGATACATGCAAATTGAAATAAATACGCAATCGAATGGAGTATATTCAGACGTATCAATTTTCAGTTGCGTATAGGTTTTACTGATGCTTGTCCATATCTCTTGCCCTCGGGCATGTACTAATTCAGTTGAACGCTCTTTACTCGTTAGCGGCGCGTGGTGCTAATTTAGAGATGACACCTACAATACTTGGCTGGGTCAGCTCTGAGATGACACCTCCGATACTCTCTTGACTGTCTAGAGCGGTAGATAGGTGGAGATGCCGTGAGTAGTCGTTTAGGATGTATGTGATGTCCTTGAAACGGCATGGATTTGTACCTTTGGCGCCTATGCCGCGGTGCGTTGTAAATTCTGGTCTCTTGGCCTTTTTTCTATGGAAATGATATGTCTCCTAGGACGTATCCTTGAAAAAAAAAGCTCCGAGATTTGTCGCTGGTGACTTTTCTTTTTACAAGTACCACCAGCATACTCTAGTGTACTCCCTCCATTCAGAAATATAAGATGTTTTTTTATGAATCGAATGTATCTAGATTTGTTTTAGTGTAGAGGTTCGTAGACGTTGGGGATAAACCTATACACTAAAAGACGTCTAGATACATTCACAAAGCTAAAACGTCTTATATTTTTAAACGGAGGGAGTGCTTGTTTTGCTGGGAAATTTTGATCTCGGTATCAATGTTAAAAAAGTTTGGTATATGCCATATTGCAAATACCACAGCCATGCTCTAGTCTACTCCCTCCGTTTTAAAATATAAGATGTTTTAGCTTTGTGAAATGAGTGTATTTAGACCTCTTTTAGTGTATAGGTTCAGTCTAAATCTAGATGAACCTAGATACTGAAATAGGTCTAGATACACTTCATTCACAAAGCTAAAACATCTTATATTTTAAAACGGAGGGAGTACTTGTTTTGTCAGGAAATCTTGGTATAGGTATCTCGTGTATTTGATGTATATGCAACGAAATGAGATGATGTGCCAGGAAATGCAATGTATTTGATGAATGCAGCTAACAAAACGAGCTTTGAACTTCGAAGTGAAATTTCAAGCACCGACTAAAAAAAATCATTTTCTATCAGACCATTGCTCCAAATGGCCTCGTATTTATGAATTACTGGAAAAAAATTATGAAAACAAAAAAATTGAACTAACAATGTGACATATCCATTTATCCCAGACCATTGCTCCAAATAAGCTCATATTTCGCCAGATCAGTACTGGAAACACATATAAATTGCTGAAATTGCTTGATTTTTTCTAGAAAGTTTTATTTTTTAACTGGAAATTTAAACTACCAATGTGAAATATCCATTTATCCAAGACCATTGCTCCAAATAACCTCAATTTTCTTCCAGATCAATACTAGAAAAAAGAGCTGTTTTAATTTTTTCTTGGAAATTTTATTTTTGAACAGCCAAACCATTGGTCAAAATGACCTCGAATTTTAACAATTAACTACCATCACCCTTTATAACTATACCACAAAATTATCCCACAAATTTCTTCGTATTGGTGCATAAGTCTAACAATATTGAAAAAAAACACAATATTCACAAGTTCTTAACAAAAGATAACAAAGCTAAGCCATGGTCTCATCTCATACCATAGTGTGCCGAAAGGTTCAGATAATATGATGGACTGTAACCAAGGTTTACAAAAGAAAACAAGAACACGTGGATGTTTTACTTGAATTATGGTCTAAGATTCTCTAAGATAATAAAACATGGAAGACTTCTTGGATCCTTTTGGTGCGGGCTCAGCTGCCAGCGTGGCATTTGCAGCTGCCACCTTTTTCTCTGTGTCAATTCTTTTCTTTTCTCCAGAAACTCTTTTCTTCTCCCCAGCAGCAGCTTCTATAGCTTCAGCTGCCACCCTCTTGGCTTCAGCTGCAGCCGCGTTTTTCTCTGCAGCAGCTATCTTCTTGGCCTCAGCGCAGCCGCCTTCTCTGATTCCTCCTCCCTCTTTGCCTCAGCCTCCTCAACCCCACAAAGCACTTCATCAAAATTTTGCTTGATCAACAACTTCTCTTACCAAAAGTTCTGAAAATGCACATGCCTCTTCTATGAATTCATTTAACATTTTTTTTTACAATCACAGGAACTCTAATATTGATCACTGGGAGGATTACACTCAGTCTGAACACAGGTAGATAGCTGGGCTGGAGCAGCATGTCGCCACACCCTCCAGTCAGCTTCAAGGGTTATTTTTGCACGTAGATGCGCACAGACATTAGCCTCTCTACAAATGATAAACAACTTAAAAGAGATAAAACACTTTCCGAGCTCTTAAATTTCATTGGAAAGTCCCATGATCTCCGACCTACCATCCTTCCTGTTGTTTCACAGCCCAACCAGAACTTGACAGTCAGACTCAAATTCCAAATGATCCCAGCCTTCAGCAATAGCTAGACGTAAGCCATCTAAGAGTGCAAGAGTTTCGGCCGTCAAGGGTTTAAGAATGTTTTCATACCTCCGAGCAGCAGCAAGCTTGAAGTCCCCTCCCGTGCCCCTGGCAATTACTCCAGGGGAGGATTAACCGACTTCGAGTAGGCCACATCAACATTAACCACCAGTGAGCAGTGCATTTTTTTCCTAGCAGGTTTTGCTTTTGAAAAAAGCGAGCAGGTCTCAGTGACCACATTCTGAACCCAAATAGTCATCCTGCTACTTGACAAGTGCTTTGAACCATGGTACAGGTTATTTCCTCCAGTCCAGCTTTAACAAGAGTCACAAGTGATGACAGTTGCCTGCTCTCTAGTGCACATATTTGCGTCAAGAATATCAGAAGCCCAAGTATGAGGATGGAAATTAGGAATTTTGACTGGCCTTGTTGATCTAGCCCACGGGCATTCGAGCAACACATGAAAGGCAGTCTCTTTCACTGCTCCACAAAGGAAACAATAAGCCCTCTCCTCTATGTGCCTTTGATGCAGCTTGTTTTGAGTTGGAAGGATATCGTGCAGCACCCTCCACCACAAGGACTTAATATTTGGTGGCACTCCAAGTTTCTGAATCTGCTTCCACATAGGCATAGATGTGGCATTTGAGTTTTCTGCCACATTCCTCCTCGCATCCTCCACCTGCGATTTCTCCTCAGACAGCAAACAATAGGCAGATCTGACCGAGTAAATACCAAATTTCTCTTAAGTCCAAGCACTGAAGTCTTCATGAGAACTACTCAGCAGGATATTCAGAATTTCAGTCGCTTCTGTTCAGTTAAAAATAGTAGAAATCAGAGCACTATTCCACTCAGAACCTCCTGTGTTAATCAGCTCGGACTCCCTTTGGATTGTACAATCTGGGGTTTTTAACAAAGCTCGAAGTAGCTGCAGTGAAGGAATCCAATTGTCATGCCAAACAACAATAGTTTCACCATTACCATCCCTCTGAATCAGCCCCTTTTCCAGAACAGTATGACCTATCAGAATAGCCCTACAACCCTCTTAATTCATTTGAACAGTTGTGTAGAATATTGTTGTCGGTTCAACTCTCATATATGGTAACCCGAACACAATTGAGCGATCAATATAAGAATGACAAGATAGAACCACGGAAGCTAAGCTAGTTTCTCTTACATGTGTTATGACTCCCTCTAACCCTTTTCTTCACCTCTTTCTTTGGTTTCAGCTCTAGCTTGTAATCAGAGCATCCACCCATATTGTGACCTGCCTTGTTGCACTAACTGCAGTGTATCACAACCACGAATCCAGGATCAACATATTTAGGGCCATCTTTCTCCTCAGGCTTTCCAACCTTCTTCACATTTTTTTTTTGAGGGTTCCGACCTTCTTCACATAGCTAGGTGGATCAATATCTCTTCCCTTCACCTTCTATCTCTGCAGGGAACAGTGATGTTGTTGTATGCTTTTCATACATGCATGAGGATATATATATATATATAATCAGATCCAGAGTAATCAAGTCGGTACAGTTAACAGAGTGCTTTCATCAGTGCTCAGCATTTGTTTCGTGGAATTTTACTAAGGAAAGAGAAATCGAACCGGAAGAAGCTAGCTAATGTAAGATCATTGTCGTGTGCAAATTTCTTCATGTGCAGAGAGCCAGAGACTCGTCCTGAACTCAATTGCGAAACGACAACAGACGATGCATGAAATCGAACGCATTCCAATATTGGTTCAGTACTGACCGTACTCGGAATCTGGTTCGTCTGTCTTGGTACTGCCATGAACGAGGACGTCGCACCTGCGGCCTCTAAGACGGCGGCGTGGAGCCTGGTCTCCTCAGTCCTCACTGATCACGCGGGCCACGGCTCCCGGCTCCCGGCGTTCTGACAGACAGTGCCTCACGGATCCCAGCCGTGCTGCGCTGCCGGCACCGGATACAGGCGACGGCGCGACGCGGCCGTCGTAGCAGGCACCGAGGCACGCGCACGGTCCTACATGGGCCGCAGCGCGTCGAGGTAGGCGGGACGTTGTGCTGCTCCATCTCGCGGAGCCGCCGCTTGCCAGCGTGGAGCGGGCCGACGTAGACCGGCTGCGGCAAGTAGGCGCGCTCGTCGCGCAGGCGGGGTGACTTGGGCACCTGGTACACGGACAGCCGCGTCCACGGGCACGCTGCCTCCTTCGCGCGCGCCTGCGCCGGCTTCTATCCCGAGACCTGCGGGTTTAGGCTGTAGGCCGGCGACTGCGCCGTTGTTTGACCAGTTGGTTCGGAATGGCCTTTCCCTCGTTGACTGGCTTTGGACAGGTGACGATCACGGCGCGAACGTTGGTCTCTCGGAGTGGTGTTTTTTTTTTTCGAAATTCCACCGATCTATTAATAATCATCAACAAGTTCTAAAAGTAATAAGAATTAGGTCAAAGGACCACCTAGCGACGACTACAAACACTGGCACGAGCCGAAGGCGCGCCGCCGTCCTCACTCCTCCATCACCGGAGCCGGGCAAAGTTTGTCGTAGTAGAGCTTGTTATAGTAGACGAACGGGAAGTCGTCGTGCTAAGGCCTCAAAGGACCAGCATACCAGAGCAGCAACCATCACCGACATACGAAAACGATCGAATCGGGATCCGTCAAACACACGACTCCACGCGCCCTCCACCGATGCTAGATGCACCAACAGAGCGAGGATAGAACGGGAAAGACCTTATTCTGACGGGACGTAGCCGCCGCCTCAACATCCTGAAAAAGATACTGAAAATAGTCTAGACGAAACACTGAGACCTTCCGCCGGCGAGAGACCGTGGTCCGCCACGTCTCCAAAGCCCTAAGGCCACCGGAGACGGGACGAACCGATGGCGTCGCCGGCAGAGGGAAGAAACCCTAGATGGGTTGTAGCCGCCGCCTTCTCTCGTTGAAGGAGCTCTCTTTGGTACCGGTTTGAAGCATGTGGTGTTTTGGCTCCAAAGTGTAAACGAACCACTTATTAAAAATATATTATCAAAAAAATTAAATTGATAAAAAAATCTGAACGAAAATTTCGGATGTACATACGGATATTCTATGTCTGTAAACAAGTTTTCAGAAAAAATCAACTTTTTATGTACCTTGTATAAAAAGCCAAACATGTTCTGAACGGAGACGACGCTAGACCGCTGAAATTTATCTTTTTTACACGAAACACCTAAAATGTTCTTTTCACCTCTAAACTTGTGTTCGGATATACATGCAAACAGAATTCTTCATTTGCACCCATGAGACGAATTGTATTTGGTTACAAGTAAAAAAAAAATACTAATCATGATGACGGTTATGTGCAAGAAATCTCCCAACAAATAAGGTTATGTTCTATTTTCTCAAAACGGGTCAGCTAAACGTACAACTGAGCTATGCGATTCTGGGGCCATGCAGATCTCACTTTTCATACGCCTCGGTAGAAAGAGTTTGTACGCCACGTCAGCATCGTACAAGGGAAAATCGTACTTCCTCATTACTAAAAATATATATGTCACGCGCTGTTCGCTCCTGGTCCCTTACCTGGAGGCGATCTAGGTTTTTCTACTCCAGCGGTGTTGCCTCCGTCGTGACTCTCTTTTCGCTTCTGCTCCGATTGATCCTTCTCCTACCGGCCCGGCATTTGGTGCGCTCGGGCTGATCGTGGGGCAGCTGGTCTGCCTGCCCGGCTTTGGTTTCCCGGTACTAGGGTTTTGGATCTTTGAGTTTGAGTGATTGGATTCATGGCGACGGTGACGGAAGAAACGTCTAGTTCGGGGCTGCGGGTCGATGGTGACGAGGCCCTGGCACGTGCTATGCAGCACATGGAGTTGCATGGCGGTGAACTCAACGACGTGGTGGTCAGGGAACGGGATTTGGAAGAGATGAAAAAGAGTGCTCGTTGGCTCGCAGTTGCTCGAGTATACACCTCAAAGGGTTTCAGTGCTGATGCGCTATTCCAAACTCTGTGCTATATCTGGAGCCTGGCGATCGACCCAGAGTTACGGGAGGTTGATGACAATCTCTTTACCTGCAAATTTTTCTGTTTAGAGGATTGGAACAAGGTGATGCACCAGGGCCCCTGGTTATTCCGCAAACTGGTTGTCGTGATGCCAGAGTACGATGGCATGGTCGATCCAGCGTCGATTGACCTTAACCGTACTGCTATTTGGGCTCAGATTCAGTCGATCCCGGAGCTATATCGTACGAAGGACATTGTTGATCAGTTGGCTAGAAGGATTAGGCAGCTTAAGAGTGTACAGTTGCAGCATCCTCGCTGGTTTGAAGGGGATTATGTTAGAGTTCGTGCTATAATTGATGTTAACAAGCCTCTAATCCGTTGGACCCCTCTGAATATAGCTGGTAAAGGGCGTACTCTGATGCATGTTAAGTATGAGAAGATCGGTTATTTTTGCGATGTTTGTGGTATTATGGGCATGATCTAGAGGAGTGTGGAAATGGTGTCCACAATCCAGAGGATGTCCAGTACGGGAAGTGGATGCTGGCTAAGAGGAGGACCCAAATGAATACCCTTCCAAGCTTCCGAGGTTCCTTTCCTGCAAGAGGGGTGGTCGTGGGCGTGGTGACCATGGTGATAATCCGTTTGCTGGACCTCGGAAGAGGTCATCGAGGGACGAACACCTATACAAGGTGGATGCCCTAAAGGATACTGCCTCGAGCCATATGAAGCCTGCGGATGTGCTGGGAGAGGATATGGAGCCTGGTGACGGGGGGGACGCCAGTGCTAGGAGGAACCTAGGGTTTGAGAACATGGAGGAGGACCCGGCGACTGCAAAAAATGCAACTGTGTCAGAGAGTACTGATTCTGCTGTGCCCCCTTTGCCCTCTACTTATGTGAAAATCAAGGACAAAACGAAACAAAGAAGAACTGACTCATCTGGGAATCCTTTGGCATCATCGTGTTGGAAATATGCCCTAGAGACAAATAGTAGTAAGGACTATTATCATATTTCATATAGTTTATGATTAAGTTTTATATCATGCTATAACTGTATTGAGTAGAAACATCAATACACGTGTGATATACAAACAACCAGGGGTTCCCAGTGAAACTCTAGTCACTAGTTTATTGGTCAATAGATGATCATGTTTCCTGATCATGTGACATTTATGCCAGTTGGAAATGAGGTCATCTCATTCTGAGAATGAGATGATGAACCAATACCCAACCTAAACATCGTGACCCGATCATGTCACGAAGTTCAAGTTATGATGATTAGAAATGGATCCTCGTAGACTATTCCTTAGACTGTGAGACTATATCAATCACTGTCTCCCGAGAGTGCTTAGATAGCATCAAACGCCATCTGGTAAAACGGTGGTTATAAATGTGTGTTCAGGTACTCGGAGGAAATCGTAGAGGCAATATATGTCAAGAACGGGATTTTTTCGTCCATGTGACGGGAAGATACTCAAGGGCCCACTCGGAGAAGTTATATCCAATAGCTGCGCAGCGTGTGATTTGATCACGGGGATATCACTTGTCGGAACGAGTCAAGTAGCATTGTTCGATGCTTGAGATTGAACACGACATGGTGATGTCATTGATCAGATCTCGAGCAATGCAAGTATCGAGTGACAAAGGGAATAAGACACGACTGTCCCGGTTCAAACGACGAAAGATCTTCGTGGAACGCACAGGGGTCACATGGCCATCCAGGTCCCTCTGTCGATCATTGGTGCGGGAGTGTCCCGACCATGTCTAGAGTGTTCCTAAACCGTGGGGTATCACGCTTAAGGGCTTGATGACGCTTAGAGAGTGTTTATAGGATCGGTAGAATCACCAAAGAAAAGAAGGGAGAAAACTGGAAGGGTTTCGGTAAGTCCGGAGGTTGTCCGGAGTGGAGGTGGAAGGTGTTCCATAGCCACGGAGGTTGAATAATATGTGAATGAATGTTAAATATTGATTTAATCATTTATTCATAATTATTTAATAAAGAGAAAATCAATTAAAGGTCAAAAAGGCTTAATGGGCCAATTTCTGGAGGGAGAGGGCCCATTAGGGAAAGGAGAGAGAGCAAGAGGGGCCAAGGGGGCTGGCCGGCTGGGACTAGCCCCCCCGCGCGGGGCCCACTAGGTGGCCGGCGACCACCCCTCCCTCCTCCTCTCCTTTAGTCCTACCCTGGGACTTTGAGGGAGGGTGTACCCCCTCCTTCCCCTATATATAGTGGGGTATTTGGCCAAGATAAATACACCAATAATCAATAAAGGTCTCCCCACTTTTGGGAGGACCTCTAATTGATATTTTCTCTCTCCCCCTCTCTCTCTCTCTCTCATGACCGTGGTCCCAAGTCTGGACTGCGTGAGCGAGAGACATCTTCACCATGGAGCTGCTGCCATGGGATTCGGATCCGGAGCTCTACTTCCATAGCTGCCGGATCGTGGAAGCGGAGTCATCATCAGGCACCGGACGTGTGTAACTTCCCACGAGGTGTCGCACTTGAGGCACTCAAGTCGTTGGAGCCAAGGAGCGCAAGGACTTCATCACGACCTTGAGATTGGCTTCGGCTCGTCTACATCAACCACGCTCTCCTGAGCGTTGACAACACTTTTCGGTCTTCAAGGGTAAGTTCGCGAAAAGCCCCTCCTATTATTGTATTACTAATCAATAGGTCCTGGCAGCTTCAGGGGTTCAGGGGCGTAGGGTAGAATTTTATTGTTTTCATACGCGGAACCCCTTCAGTGGTATCAGAGCTAGATCTATGTGTAGTAATGCTAGTACGGGTAGAACACATGAGATGTAGCGTGTGGACGTTGATCTTTTAGTTGTTACCCTCCCACGTGTACTTGTGCATACCGCAGTAATGCTTGATGAAGCGGCCCCCAACCGACTTTACGCGTTCATTCGCGAGACTGGTCCACGCTTGACATACGGCTTGTACCGTATAAAGTGGCTTAGGGGGTGTCTGTCTCTCTCGCATTAGTAGGTATGCCATTTGCAACGGAGCACCCCGAAAGGGGTGTAGTAGAGACAACTACTTGATCAGCGTTGTGCTGAAAGTTCGTAGGTAAGAACGGTTCTTGTATGAAAGCCATTCAGCCACGTAAAACATGCAAAGATAAAGTAGAGGCGTCTAACTTTGTTTTGCAGGGGGGCGTTGCTTTGTGATATGGTTGTGGCAAAGGTAAAGTGATTACCTTTTGTTGCATAGTAGTAGATAGTCATGAAGGTGACGAACTACCACGCCGGGAAGACACCGGTACCCTGGTGTCTACGGCATCGGAACCTGGTGACGGCGGATGGAGATCACGACGTGAAGGACCATATCACATAGCATTTACATTTAATGTTATTGTTTGTATGTATTATTGTGTGCTAGTATTAGATACTCGACGGTAGCCTAATAAGATGATCCCTGTTAAAATTACCAACGATTGTGTTCCCCCTTAGTGTGCACCACCAAGAAAGTTCTTCGGTATGAGGCAGGCCGTGATGATCGGGTGTCGGACATATCTACGTTCACATACAATGGGTGTAAGCCATGTTGCACAGCGAATACACTAAGGTTGAGTTGGCGAGCCTAGCATGTACAGACATGGCCTCGGAACACGGATGGTCGAAAGATTGAGCACGAGTCGCATGAATGATGTGACCGACGTTTAGCGTCCACCCTTGAACCCACATTTATGGCCGTGATGATCGGGGGAGATGTGGCTAATAGGGGTCGTGTTATCACTAGGAACCCTTTTGGGGATAAGTGTTTCTGAGTAGAGTTATCATTAACTCATTTAATTATAAACTTAGTCTAAATTCCTTTTGCAATTATAAATGTAGATGGGACCTTTTGTGTTGAAAATTGAATGGTTAGAAGGAGAGAAGCTCAGATTATATGGATCAAACTTCTCCATTTGGGTTGCCAGTCTCCATGTTCTCTTTGGCGAGAACGACGTGGTCGACTACATACTCGACGTGATGGATTTGGATCAGCCCACGGACCTTGAGACCCCAGAGGAGCGGAAAGACCGCTATCTCCGTCGTGATATGGCCTCCTATATTTCAGTTGTGATGCGTTTCAGAATGGTGGACGAGCTGTGGCCTTTCGTGGTGATGTCAACCCTTGTTCGGTAATGCTACAGCTTAGGACACATTTCGTGGAGCGGACACGCATTTGGGAGCATGAGCTGATGGGAGACTTCCTCTCCATTAAGATGGAGGAGAACTCATCACCAGAGGACCACTTGGAGCGCATGCATGATGTGTACATGAGGCCTGCATACTTCCTGGACGTCTGGATTACATGCTCTTTTGCAAACGCCGTTGTGCTGCGGTTGGTGCTACCAAGCACAAGTCAGTACTTGCGTAATGAGGGGCGACACAGAAACAATGGAGTTCCACCAGCTCATGACACATCTCAAGAATGTGTTGGTTGAACCAGATGTCGCTCAGGTCGTCAACGACAAAGGTATATATTTGATATACAGTTTTATAAATGTTATAATCTTGCAAACACATTTGCAGTGTTAAGTATATCTGATACTTGTTCTGTTTTACTGAAAACAGGTCCTTCTGCATGAGAGGTGCTTGCTGGAGAGGAGGTGACGTTGCGTGTTGATGACGAGCATGATGATGATGGCCGACGACACTCTCCCTCAACATTTATCATTTAGTTTGTGTTTTAAGATGATTAATGTAATCAAGAGATTATGAACTTCTTTAGTTTGTCTCACACTTCGTGAGATGGTTATTCATATGAGTTTGTAACAAACAGTTGTTCCACTTTTATGAATGATTTCTATTCGTGTTCATATCTTGTTTGATTATGTGTGAATTATCCTTATTGTTTGAAACTAATTGATAATGCATGAACATTTGCAAAACATTAAAATGCCATGTTTAAAATACCCAACTTAATGATATTTCATTAAATGAATGAAACCATTGTTTGAATTCAAAGTTATAATGATAATATGTGAAAGTCATTCGATTTCTTATCACATATAAATCATGCCTAAGTTCGGCAAAATAACTTGAACACCGTGTATTACATGAATACAAAGTGTTTATAGAATTGTTAAAAGTAAGTACATATTCGATGTATTGTGTTTTAACAAAGATGGTAATTATCATTGTATGATTGTTTAAATGTGTAAAGTAGTTTACCAAAGGAAACATGAATATGAAACTATTTGATTTGATCAAAATGTTTCATCAACAAATGGTACAAATATGAAAGAGAATCTAATTACTATGATTTGATCAATAGTAATAAAATTCGAACTTATAAGAATGGCATAAAAGAAATTGTGGAACGCAAACCGTTTTGAAACGTCAAAATGCAGAGCATCACAATGTGATATTAGATATCAAAGGGGTTGAATAGAGGGCACCAAATAAATCGTTGTAGTGTAGATGTAAGACCATTAGTTAGAAATAGTTAGCACTCAATTAGAATGCAGTGAACCATTTGAATTCGTGAAAGGTTTGGGGTTATTCGATATAACCAAAACAATAGCGAATAAGTCCTTGTAGCGTATTCGTTGGAAACATTGAATACGAAACCCATAGCTGAAACCAAAAGGAAAGCAAGATTCATATTGCTTGGATTTTGGTACATTCTTGAGAAAGCTCACTTTTAGTGATGTTTCTCGATTATGGAGCAAATGGAAGATAGTGAAAAACACGACGAGGACTCAAAACCCTGCATCAGAGTGTTGAGAAGCGCAACTGACAATGTTCCTGAACGATTCTCTTCACAAAAGGAAAGAATCAATGATATTGATCATTGTGTTTTCCCCATTAGTGTTTTCACTACATGGAGTAGGATTCAAAATGTAATCCATATCTTGTATCGAGACATTTGTGAATCATTTGTCATGATTCTTGGAATATGACATACCTACGAACTACTAAGGAAATAATGGTGAACTAGAATTATGAGAAATCCTAAAAGCAAAATTCACTTGAGATTAGAAAGCAACTCATTGCTGAATTTCACAAGTAAAATGGGTTACTTGGAATTTTCCCAAATGACTGCAAAGCTATAGTGGAAAAGGGGGTGAATGACAAAAGCACAAATTGTCAAGTGTTGAACAAACTCAAATGAATTTGATTCAGATGTGCTAAATGTCTAGTGGATTTAAAAACTAGTAAAGTACTAGTATCTCATAGAAAATCTCCAAGTTTAATATTTGATCAAAGGATTTTGAAGTTGTTCAAAATAGTGAGTGGATATGCAATTTTCATAAAATTGAGTGGGAGCTATGAAAGTCTTCCTGAAACAATATGTGATTGACATATTTTTGAGTGGGAGCAATATAAGACTCAAATTCAAATATGTAGGAACATATTTTGAGTGGGAGCTTATAGGAGTAATTCTTAAGTATGTTAAGAATAAAGGCGCAAATACTTATAAATAATGATTTATAAGATGTGAAAGTTGATAATAGGTGTATTATGATATTATGTAGTATTCCTTAAGGGATTTTGAAAAGGGTTTCAGAATAGAAGTTAATTAAGGAACTGGTCCTTAATAACTTAGATTAGGAATAGCATTAAGTTTAACATCAATGGTTAAAAGAAAGAAAAAGATGATCGTCATCCACTATGTTGAGACATAGGTTCTATCTTAGAAAACCATGATGATAACTTAACATAATATGTGATCCAATTAGTAACGTTTAAAAGTGATCAAGTTTGAATCACGAAACGTTGAGTTAAGTTTGTCCGCAGTTTATAATAGAGAACTGTAGATATGTTTTCCAAATCCATAAAGGATAACATATCTTAAAGCATAAAGAGTTAAGTTATAAGGGAATATGTTGGAAACTCCTGTAGATACCGATCAAAGTTAAGTAGGAAGCGAGGTGAACATAACATCGAAAGGCACAGAGTGCTCTAGTGTTTCGATGAATAAATTTATAATAATAGATAAGGGTACCATCTAAAGTGTTGTATAATGTTATGGCGGGGCTAGTTCGCTTTTAACATAGAATGATGTGTCCTAGGGCACAGTGCCAATGAGAAATCCCTCGAGGTTGATCTAACGTCACTGTAGGCTCCTGGAATTAGGCCTCGTTCTGCTGCCATAGCAATGATGCATACACACAGATGCCATCATGTGATGATAGAGTATTAATGTCAATCTAGGTGAACATTAGTAAGTTGCAAAGGATTTGGGACTGTAAAGTACATACCCAAGACTCAACCTCTTCCATGAGCAAGTATGTTCAGGGTACCGGGTATATGGTGCCAATGATTGAGAACAAATGCAGCTAGTGTATTTGTTCTCTAGTGCAAGTGGGAGACTGTTGGAAATATTCCCTAGAGACAAATAGTAGTAAGGACTATTATCATATTTCATATAGTTTATGATTAAGTTTTATATCATGCTATAACTATATTGAGTGGAAACATCAATACACGTGTGATATACAAACAACCAGGGTACCCAGTGAAACTCTAGTCACTGGTTCATTGGTCAACAGATGATCATGTTTCCAGATCACGTGGCATTTATGCCAGTTGGAAATGAGGTCATCTCATTTTGAGAATGAGATGATGAACCAATACCCAACCTAAACATCGTGACCCGATCATGTCACGAAGTTCAAGTTACGATGATTAGAAATAGATCCTCGTAGACTATTCCTTAGACCGTGAGACTATATCAATCATTGTCTCTCGAGAGTGCTTAGATAGCATCAAACGCCATCTGGTAAAACGGTGGTTATAAAGGTGTGTTCAGGTACTCGGAGGAAACCGTAGAGGCAATATATGTCAAGAGCGGGATTTGTCCATCCATGTGACGGGAAGATACTCAAGGGCCCACTCGGAGAAGTTATATCCAATAGCTGCGCAGCGTGTGATTTGATCACGGGGATATCACTTGTCGGAACGAGTCAAGTAGCATTGTTCAGTAACGAGATTGAACACGACATGGTGATGTCATTGATCAGATCTCGAGCAATGCAAGTATCGAGTGACAAAGGGAATAAGACACGACTGTCCCGGTTCAAACGACGAAAGATCTTCGTGGAACGCACAGGGGTCACATGGCCATCCAGGTCCCTCTGTCGATCATTGGTGCGGGAGTGTCCCGACCATGTCTGGAGTGTTCCCTAACCGTGGGGTATCACGCTTAAGGGATTGATGACGCTTAGAGAGTGTTTATAGGATCGGTAGAATCACCGAAGAAAAGAAGGGAGAAAACCGGAAGGGTTTCGATAAGTCCGGAGGTTGTCCGGAGTGGAGGTGGAAGGTGTTCCATAGCCATGGAGGTTGAATAATATGTGAATGAATGTTAAATATTGATTTAATCATTTATTCATAATTATTTAATAAAGAGAAAATCAATTAAAGGTCAAAAAGGCTTAATGGGCTAATTTCCGGAGGGAGAGGGCCCATTAGGGAAAGGAGAGAGGGAGAGGGGCCAAGGGGGCTGGCCGGCTGGGCCTAGCCCCCCCCACGCGGGGTCCACTAGGTGGCCGGCGGCCACCCCCTTCCTCCTCCTCTCCTTTAGTCCCACCCCGGGACTTTGAGGGAGGGTGTACCCCCTCCTTCCCCTATATATAGTGGGGTATTTGGCCAAGATAAATACACCAATAATCAATAAAGGTCTCCCCACTTTTGGGAGGACCTCTAATTGATATTTTCTCTCTCCCCCTCTCTCTCTCGTGACCGTGGTCCCAAGTCTGGACTGCGCGAGCGAGAGACATCTTCACCGTGGAGCACCGTCGCGCTGCAGGATTCGGATCTGGGAGCTCTACTTCCGCAACTGCTGCTGGATTGGGGAAGCGGGAGTCATCGTCAGGCACCGGACGTGTGTAACTCCCCGTGAGGTGTCGCACTTGAGGCACTCAAGTCGTTGGAGCCAAGGAGCGCAAGGACTTCATCCCGACCTTGATGTCGGCTTCGGCTCGTCTACATCAACCACACTCTCCTGAGCGTTGACAACGCTTTTCGGTCTTCAAGGGTAAGTTTGCGAAAAGCCCCTCCCGTTACTGTATTATTAATAGATATGTCCTGGCAGCTTCAGGGGTTCAGGGGCGTAGGGTAAAATTTTATTGTTTTCATACGCGGAACCGCTTCACATCGGCGGCCTCCTTCGAGGAGGACCGCCGGGCCCAATGAGTATTATAAGCTAGAATGGCCGGGGACTGGGGCAACCCGCGACCGTTCAAGAGCGAGACTGCCTTGTGCAGACCTACAAGCCCTGCCGAGTCTTCATTTGTGAAACTAGGCAATCTGAGGAGACGGTGAAAAATTTACGTTTCCGGATTTGTATAAAGCATTGTTTCCATGTTAAAGGAGATGGCTTAGGTGGTGGGCTGGCCCTCTATGATCAAGAGGATATTGCAGTGGAGTTACTTTCTTTCAGCATACGTCACATTGATGTGCATATCAGCGGTGGTCCGTTTGTGTCTAAATGGAGAGGGACCTTTGTCTATGGCGAACCTTGGTCTTGTGATCGTCATCATATGTGGACGACACTGCTGCAGCTGAAACCGCGCTCTTCTAAACCCTGGCTGATGATGGGGGATTTCAATGAAGCTATGTGGCAGGAGGAGCATTTCTCAAGGACGAAAAGGTCGGAACGGTTAATGATGGACTTCAGGGAGGTGTTGTCCCACTGTGATCTGCAAGATATTGGGTTCACGGGCACACCTTGGACATATGATAATAAGCAGAAGGGTGACCGCAACGTCAAAGTCCGGCTAGATAGAGCAGTTGCGTCTCCCTCGTGGTCTACCTGCTTTCCGTTGATGCATTTGAGGCATCTCACATCGTCTAGATCGGATCACTGCCCTCTTTTGTTAGCCGCTAATGCAGTGGATGTGTCGAGGCCGGCGATGCCTATTCGCCGCTACGAGGTCATGTGGGAGAGGGAGCCCTCGCTCCCTGCAGCTGTTGAGGAGGCCTGGTCCCGTCGAGTTCCGGTGGACGACTTGGGAGACGTGGCTATGTCGATGCAAACGATGATGGCCAGTTTGCACAGCTGGAAAACAAAACATTTTAAATCTATCCCAAGGGAGATGGAGAAAAAGAGGGAAGAACTTGAGTCCCTTGCTCTGCTATCCGATGCTAAAAGTATCACACAAAAAAAGAAAAGCTAGCGAGAGAGATGGATGAATTACTATATAGAGAAGAGATTATGCGGTTGTAGTGATCACGTGTTGCGTGGCTTCGGGAGGGTGATTGTAATATAAAATATTTTCACCGTCGAGCGTCTTGGAGGAGGAAAAAGAACCGTATCTGCAAGCTAAAATGTCCTGACGGCACTTGGACCATGGATCCCCATGAGATGGAGGAGTTGACGTTAGACTTCTTCAAAAAGCTCTATACTCATGAGGATGATACCGACACGATAGTCATTACTGATTTGCTGCAGCCTTGTGTGGACACGGAGGCTAATGCGAGGCTTTGTGCTCCGTTTACAAAAAAGAAAATTAGCGATGCACTATTCCAAATTGGCCCCCTCAAAGCACCTGGACCGGACGGATTTCCAGCGCATTTCCTCCGGCGTAATTGGGATCTATTAAAAGAAGATGTGGTGAGGGCGGCCCAGCGCTTATTCACGGCAGGAGTAATGCCAGATCATGTAAACGACACAGCCATTGTGCTAATTCCAAAGAAAAATGATATGGAAGAGCTTAAGGATTTTAGGCCTATCAGTTTGTGCAATGTGATCTTCAAAGTGGTCTCGAAATGTCTTGTTAACAGACTTCGTCCTCTGTTACAGGATATCATCTCCCCGACTCAGAGTGCTTTTATCCCGGGCCGTCTTATAATGGATAATGCGTTTGTAGCCTTCGAGTGTATTCATGCAATCCAGAATGGTGCAGCGTCGAAGAAGGAATTTTGTGCGTACAAGCTGGATTGGCCAAGGCTTATGATCGCGTGGATTGGAGGTTCTTGGAAGGGGTTTTAGCGAAATTGGGCTTTCATAGTCAATGGATACGATGGGTTATGGCTTGTGTGACCATCGTTCGATACTCTATTCACTTTAACGGTCATAGTTTGGACCCCTTCACCCCGACACGAGGCCTCCGCCAAGGTGATCCACTTTCTCCACATTTATTTCTCTTTGTGGCTGATGGTTTATCTTGCTTGATTAGAAAGGAAATCGAGGATGGAGCCCTTCAGGAGTTGCATATCTGTCGGCATGCTCCGGGCGTGTCACATCTCTTATTCGCCGATGACAGCCTCCTTTTCTTCAAAGGGCCCGTTAATCAAGCTTATGTGGTTAAATCAATTTTGGACAAGTATGAGAGAGGTACGGGCCAGCTGGTAAGCTTGGGCAGGTGCTCCATCCTTTATGGCGATAGGTGTTCTGCGGAGGTTCAAGCTGAGATAAAGGAGATTCTTCAATATGATACAGAATGCTTTGAACAAAAATATTTGGGACTTCCTGTTTGGAGGGACAAATGAAAAAAAAGGAAAGCTTCGGCCTACCAAGGAGAAATTTGCAAAACGAGCCAACGATTGGTGTGAGAAATACATGTATGGAGCTGCGAAGAAAATTTTAGTGAAAGTAGTGTTACAATCCTTGCCAACATACGCTATGGACATCTTCAAATTCCAGTCGGTTTACTAGAGGATCTGTCCCAAATTGTGAGGAATTTCTAGTGGGGTGATAAACATGATCGAAGACGCATGCATTGGATGTCCTGGGAGAAGATGGCACGTCCTAAATCGCAGGATGGTATTGGCTTTCAATATCTCCATATTTTTAATCAGGCCCTGCTCGCTCGGCAAGCATGGAGGTTACTCTACGCTCCTGATACTTTGTGTGCTTGGCTGCTCAAAGCCAGGTACTACCCCTCGGCCAACCTACTTGACACCACCTTCATTCAGAACACGTTGGCCTTGTGGCAGGGGGTTATGCATGGACTAGAGTTACTAAAGAAGGGTGTAATATGGCGTATTGGTTCTGGATCCCAGGTAAGGATTTTTCGCGATAATTGGATCCCCCGATCGGGGGCGTTGGGGTTCACTGCTCGGAGGGGAAATTCGAGAAGAAGATGGGTTAGTGAGCTCATTGACCACGACACACACTCTTGGGATGTTGAAGCGGTCAGATCATGTTGTTCGGTATACGATGCAAATGCCATTCTATCCATCAAACTTCCTACTAGGCAATCTGAAGATTTCGTGGCTTGGTATCCTGAGAGCAACGGTCTTTTCTCAATTCGGTCGGCTTATTGTTGGGTATGGAACCTACCTACAATGCTCTGAGTAGGGGTCAGTCGAGCTCTGAGCCAGCTGGGGATCGGCGGATATGGGACCTTGTGTGGAAGGCAAAAGTTCCGAACAAAATTCGTGTCTTCGCTTGGAAGGCGGCAACTTCATCTGTGGCTATAAAAGAGAGCCTTAGTAGGTGCATCCCAACTGTTGATCTGGTCTGTTATATCTGTGGCCGGGAAGACGAGGACGAGCACCATGCCCTAATTCGGTGTACTATAGCGAGAGCATTGAGAGAGGAGATGCGCAATGTGTGGGATCTGCCTATAGAAGATGAAATCCAGGCCGCTGGACCAGAGTGACTACTCACGTTGTTGCACAGGATCTCCTCCGACATGCGATCACGGGTCCTTTTTCTGCTCTGGAGGGTTTGGCACCACCGTAATAACATAGTTCATGGGGACAGTAAGGCCTCGGTTGCTGCTTCAGCAACTTTCATTAAGAATTACATGATTTCTTACTCGGCTGTGGCGCCTGCTAGTCCTAATGCAAAGGGCAGGAGAATGTAGCCAATGATGATTACTTGGCAAGTCCAGTCACTAAACAGTCTAATTGGAGACCACCAGATGAAGGAACAGTGAAAATGAATGTGGACGCAGGCTGGGATTCCCTTTCCAAGAGGGCTGGCTTACGTATAATTATCAGGAATCACTTCGGACGGCCGCTCTTTTCGGAATGGAAATTCATACCGAGTTGCTCTAGTGCCGAAGAGGCCGAGCTCATGGCCTCCCTTGAAGGATTGAAGTGCCTTTCTGTCCGCTTCGCTGGCCCTGCAACGTTGGAATCTGATTGCTCGCAGGTCGTGCAAACATTATTTGATCCAGGTGGAGATCGGTCGGAACACTAGAGCCTGTATTGTCAAGCTAAGGAGATCCTGAGGAATTATACATGGATTACTGTTGTCAAAGTGGATCAATCTACTAATAGAGTTGCTCATGCTTTAGCTCAATTAGGCAAATCAGGATCTAGTGGTATTTGTTGGGGATCACCGCCGAGCTGCGTCTCGTCTACGGTTGATCGTGAGTGTTTGAATATTATGTAATCATCAGAGCAGCAAGTTTCTTATGCTCTTTTCCTTACCAGGGTACCTGAGGGGACTGGAAGGTTTTTAATAAGACGGCTTGCTGCTCATATTGTAGTAAAGTGTTTTTACTTCAAAAAAAAATATCACAAATGTATCCAAATTTAAATGTATCTAAAATAGTATATAGATATATTTGAATTTAGACAATCTGCGATATCTTTTTGAGACGGAGGGGGTATAAAGGATTATATAGCAAGTCTGAGGACTAAAAGGGTGCGCTTTCTTATACATCTGACATCGGATTGCTCCTCCTGGACAAGTTTGATGACCAAAACCAAATCCAAAAGCTAACTTATTACTACTTCTTTTGTTCTAAAATGTAAGATGTTTTGATAGACTAAAATAGCTTACCAAAATGTCCTGTATTTTGGTATTACCTCCATTCTTAAATATATGATGTTCCAGTGGGCTAAAATAACATACTCTCTCCATTCTGAAAAAAGGTGTCACGGATTTTCTAAATTTGAATATATATAGACACTATTTGTATATAGATATATCCGAATTTAGAAACAATTTTGGCATCTATTTTAGGAGGGATGGAGTAGCAAAACATCTTATATTTTAGAAACAAAATTGGTATAAAACAAAATATTTTATTGCATTAAACATGTAATACCTTTGTTCCAAATTACAAGACGTTTAGGTTTGCTCGCCTAGCCTGACAAAACTTGTTCTGATTTAATACAGACAAAGAATACTTTTTTTAAGAAACACAGTACAATCGTAGACGCTCGAAGAGTTTGTTTTGATCAACTATTCAAATAAAATTCCACATACTTAGTCCCAGGTCATGAAGGATCGCATGGGAACCAATTACTTGACTTTCCAAATGACAAGCTACATATTGTGCTCCAAGATGAACAAAAGGATGCTTCATACGGTCACGTAAAGCAGCTTGGAAGTGGCCGGCTCATCGCCAACTCAAGTCTATTAAGTTTTAATAATTCTCCTTTCTCTGGAAAGTTTCCTCTTTTTTATCCATGTCAAGATCAAGACTGCACCATTAAATATTGTGTTGAGGTTGGTTTTAATATTCTTGCTCAATGGACCTCTATCTGTGAAACAGTGGGATCCTTGCACTTATCTACTAGTGATAACTAAAGAACAGGGTGGCCTCGGCATTAAGGTTTAGAATTAAAGAATAAATGTTTACTAAAAAAAAGGCTTTTTAAGCTTTTAACTGAACAAGGAATGTGGCAAGAATTGATACATAAAAAAATATTTAAGTCAAAAAACATTGTTAGAAGTCCAAGCGAAACCGACGGATTCTCCTTTTTAGAAAGGACTGATGCGGGTAGTTATTTTGCTAGAGGTCATTTCCAAGTGGGAGATGGTGCTAAGACTCGGGTTTAGGAGGATACATGGTTGGGAGACACCCCTTTACCCCTTTAGCATAACAATATCCAACATTGTATAACATTGTGCATCGAAAGAATGAAACTGTTGCACAAGTTTTAACTCATGTATAAGTCAAAAAAAAGTTTTAACTCATGTACTACTAAATGTTGGTTTCAGGAGGATACTGAGTGGCATTAAGTGGAATGCCTGGTTACACTTATATCAAAGGTTAATGAGGATTTAGTTGTCTGATAGTGATGATAAGTTTGTTTGGAAATTGATATCATCTGGGGTTTTCTCTATTAAATCTATATGAGGACCTTCTGAATGACCATACGGTTTTTCTTCGGAAATATCTTTGAAAACTTAAAATCCCAGTTAAAATCAAAAAAATTATGTGGTTCCTAAATAATAAGGTGCTCCTCACGAAAGATAATC
Organism: Avena insularis; assembly: GCA_023614405.1. Classification (NCBI taxonomy): domain Eukaryota; kingdom Viridiplantae; phylum Streptophyta; class Magnoliopsida; order Poales; family Poaceae; genus Avena; species Avena insularis. Next base: position 432,562,766 of record CM042693.1, on the reverse strand, counting down.
TGACAAAAAGAATTAGGTAGGGTGTACTAAGTGTTGTTTCTGTGGTGCATAGAAAACCATAGAGCATTTGTTTATATATTGCCCTTTTGTGCGGCTTTTATGGCGTATTATTCATTTTGCTTATGATTTATCCCTCTAGTAATGTAACAAATATGTTTGGTAATTGGTTAAATGGTATTGATAAATCATCTAAGGCTAGAATTCACATTGTTGTTTCAGCCTTATGTTGGTCTATTTGGATATGCAGAAATGATATTATCTTTAACAACGCAAAAAAAACTTTAATCTTTTGCAGGTTATTCACATGGTGGCTCATTGGGTGCAGTTATGGACGTTCCTATCGCCCAAAGACCAACGGGATATCATGGCTACTGGGCGCAACCGTCTCCTGATGGTCGCTGGGCACGTCTTCAGCCAGTCTGGGTGGTTGCGTTTTAGTTGACTACAATACGATGTGTAGTCACTCGTTTTTTCTGTTGGTTGATCTTTGTATCGACCTTAAGTGATCCATGGGTTTTAATTGTACTGTTTGTTTTCGGCGCTTGAACTAATAATAAAAGGTTGTGTGCGTCATTCGATGCAGAAGACGGGGTTATATTCCCCTTTTTGAAAAAAAATCTACTGGTGATAACTGTGTTTCTTGGTCCCTAAATACTAATGGAGTTTTCTCTCTATTTACCTGTGGTTAGAAAAAATCCTTGCCGGCTCTGACAACTTGTGGATCTGGAAAGCTAAGATTCCTGTTAAGATCAAGGTTTTCATGTAGAAAATGATGCTATTCTTACTAAACAAAATATGAGGAAAAGGAATTTGCTTGGCTCACATCTCTATTCCTTTTGTAATCATACGGACACAAATGGTCATATTTTTTCACTTGCTCCGTAGCCAAGGTAGACTGCGGTATCCTGAGGAGAGCTTTGGGGGTTAGTTGTGTACCCGATTTTTTTTTGGCAGGCTATGGTGTGGCTTCACTCCTTCTTACCTCGAAGGGAGAGATTTTATGTTGTTTTGATTGCTTCCATTTGCTAGGCCATCTGGATTACTCGCAACAAAGTTACTTTTAAGAAACACAAACTTCATTTCCCTAGTGAGATCACCTTTTTTGGCTTCTTTGATTCTCTAGTGGGCAGGTCTGCAGAAGGACGAAGATAAATATGCTCTGGTTAATGGTACCAACCACCTGATGCGTACATCTACCTGATGCGTACATCTGCTAGAGTCTACTCTCGAGGTGCGCCTGGAACTAAAGCGCAAATGCTGCTGATGATCGTCGACCCCTTACCGTTCTTGATATCACCTTGTCGTCATGTTAGAAGTTCGAGTCTTGCACTCTTGAACTTGTTCCTGGAACTGTAATATGGTAGACGGTTTTAAACTCTATTGATGGTATCAGGTTTTTGTTCGATGGTGAATGTATAGAGTAGGTTTCCTGATACCGTCCCAACTCGCTTTCTATTCCCTCTCCTTTTCTTTAGCTTGTAAAACTCAGACATTGTTTTTTTCGTTGATGGAATGGAAAGAGGTGAAAGCCCGGTTGTAAAAAAAAGGGCAAAATCTTATAACTTGAGAATAATATAATAAGTCACCTAAATTCTCTTCAACGCAACATGGAAAACCGATTGGACTGGCGGTAGAAGGAGACAATCCGTGACCGTACGGACACGATCTGGGCCGTCAAGAGATGATCGCGCGAGCGGTCGAGATGCCCTGTCCGTACCGCGGGCTTGGTGGTGGCGGAGCAATAAAAAGTAAGGCGCTGTCCAGCCTCCTTCTCCTTCTCCCCCTGCCTTCTTCCTCACCTGCTCCCCATCTTCAAAACCCCAGGAGAGCGCCTTAAGAAATCCCAAGATCTCTGTTGCCCTTCTAAGTTTCCGTAAGATTCATTCTACTAACCTCTACTTCATCCCTATTTCCGTGCAGGACCAGCAAAAATAATGCTTTTACAGTTCAAAGTTGCAAACTTTCGTTGTATTCTTCATCCAGTCCCTAACTGTAAGTGTTCTGCAGCCTGCAGGTGAAGGTGAAGGTGCGCATGGCGACTTTTGTCAGGATCGTGGTTCACGAGGTTGAGGCAAGGGTTGAGGCTCTGATACGCCAGAACCCTGCCAACGCTCTTGACGGGTTGAGATGGATCCGCCGCCAACTTTTCGGGGGTCCTGCGCGGCCTGCTGCCAACCCTGCCGTGCTCCAGGAGGTGGCCAACCAGGGTCCTGGCAATGCGCTCGTGGTGGCCAACGGCTCCACCACCAGGCGCTGGATGTGGTGGGTTGGGGGCGGCGTGGTCGGGGCAGGGATCATCTGGCTCCTGCGACGCGACGGAGGAGAGGCCGCCGAGATCGTCGAGGCAGCCGACGGGAACATCGGAGGAGGAGGCAACGCCGCCTTGACCCCGGGTTGCTGCTGTTCCAAATGGTGAACTTGATCGGGTGGAAAAGCTTTGACAACAGCGGCAACGGCACCGCCGCTGGCGGTGACAGCAACGATGTCGGAGACGTGGCGACGATCACAGAGGTAGGCGGCGACGGCGACGGCAACGACCTTGCCTGATCGATGGGCGCGCGCCGTTGATCCCAAAAAAGTTCTTCATTTTTCGCGTCTGAAACATGAGTTGCTCCGTTCTTTGCAAGTTCATGACTTTGCTATCTACTGGGGCTTTCCAAGTTCATCCCTTCGCTTGATATCTACTAGGGATCGGGTATGAAACTCCACTGGTCTGGGATATTTCTGTATGAGCATGTTGAATCTTGTTTTATCTGTTTGATTGAGACTGATCCAGTGATGTTTTCGTATGAAGGATGAGACTTGACTATGATGTAGCTTGTGTCTGTCCTACTGATCTACTACTGTTTTAGTATGAAGGATAAGCCTTAATGATCACCACTATTGTTTCTCTTCTAGCAGTTATTCCTCCGGCTACTGGTTATAGTTCATAGTTTGTGCTTTAGTGATTGATGATCAATTGATCATAGTTGTGCTTTATTGATTAGTGCATTCTTTGGTGGGTGCGATCTGTTTGTGGAATGGAAGCCAACAGCGCCAGTAAATTAGCCAGCACCCTTATGAAAAACATGGGAATTTACATCAAATTACCAGAACTACACCTATTAGCATGTACACATAGTTGACACACACGCAATGCCATTGACAGTAGGATGGCCCATGATAGTTTTCTGCACCCCTGCACTGAACCTAGTAAAGTGGCACTTTCCTGGATCATCCAATGGCAAAAAGAATTAAGATTTCCCTAGAAAACAAGCAGCCTCACTCTGGTCACATAAGCTGAATGATTTTTTTTCTTTTTTTTTAGATCATAAGCTGAATGCTAAAATGCAACAAGCTGTCAATATCACATTGCTACCATCAAGATCAGGGTAGACAGAAAAGCTCAAGTTGCCTGGCAAGCTATCTTCTTTGTCATCCAGTAGGTAGAATTCAAAAGTATGATACTGTCACCTACGAATGCAAGTTCACCACACAAATTCCATACATAGTAGCAGGGGTGACTACAGATATATCGTCGCAATTGGATGACAGATATATCGTCGCAAATTCACATTAGTTTAATGCATGCATTGCATGCCTCAATAAGTGCAACGACGTCGATATAATGCAAAGAGCACGATGGATTGGGTGCTAAAAACTTCATCACATTGCCCAACTGCAAATTCTTTGTAGCCCCTGTTAATTGATGATAATGCAAAGAACAGAACAGAGGGTTTATCATCACATACACTGACGGTTTACGCTACTGCTAAGAGCACATTGCATGGTGTCTCCAAAATGAGGCATCTCACACAAGCAATCCACAAAACTAACTCTTCCTACCTATGCTATTCAATCCCTGAGGCGGCTGCTGCTGCATCAGCTTATCTTCCTAGCTACCAGCGACCTTCGCCTTCCACGCCACCATGTGTGAGCTACTGGCGACCTTCCCCTTCCTCGCCACCACGTGTTACAGGATTCGTCGCCGCCCTAACAGAGCTCTTGTCATCACAGCCACTGGAAGGTTCCACCAACAAACTCTTGCCTCGTGGATCTACTACTTCGTACTTGAGCCCCTTCCTGTCATCCGTAGCATCAATGGAGATCGCCGAGCCTTCACCGGCTTCACCTTTGACCAGCATCTGGGACAGCACGGTCATCACATTCTTCTGCACCCACCTCCTTATGGGCCTTGCACCATACATCTGTTACAAAAACATCCGGCCAGGTAAATCACAGTTATCCAAACAACATGTAATCATTTGATTGGCTTGAAAAGAAACCACGCTTACTGGGTTATATGATTCCGATAAGATGACGTCCAACGCATCATCGGTTAAAGATAGGCAGATGCTCTTGGCAGCTACCCTTTAAATGACACTCTTCATCTGGATTTTCACAATCTCCTTCAGCTTGCCATGCGAAAGAGGCTCAAATATCCCAACCTCACTCAGTCTGTTTAGAAATTCAGGCTTAAAGTGTCTATGAACCTGCAACAACAGATACATATGGCAGTCAGCAGGTCACTAGAGACTTAACAGCAGCACACCATCATATATGGTAACCAGTATTCCCAAACCTTATTCATCACAAGGTCCCTTGCAGATTCCATTGTGCTTTCTCCAGCCATTCCTGCCGCTAGGTGCTCTGCTCCTAGGTTTGAAGTCATGATGATGATAGTATTCTTGAAATCTACGGTCCGGCCTTTGCCATCAGTCAACACACCATCGTCGAGGAGTTGAATGAAAACGTTCAGCACCAAGGGATCTGCCTTCTCCACCTCGTCGAAAAGGATGACACTGTATGGGCGCCTCCTGACCTGTTCAGTCAGTTGTCCAGCATCTTCATAGCCAACGCAGCTTCAGCAAGTTATGAAACAAGCATTAAGATCAGTCAAATGAAACATCTATAGTGGTATGATCAAACAATGCGCAGATTATACCTTGGTGCTGCTCCAATGAGACGTGCCACAGCTCCAGACCCAACATATTCAGACATGTCAATGCGAACCATCGTCTTCTCGCTGCCAAATAGTTGCTCCGCAAGAGCTTTTGCAAGCTCTGTCTTTCCAACACCAGTCAATCCTAAGAAGAGGAAAGATCCTATGGGTTGGCCAGGATGATCAAGGCCAGCCCTGGAACGTAACACTGCTTCTGCAACCAGATTTACCGCTTCATCCTGGCCAATAACTCGCTCATGAAGTCTGTCCGCTAGGTGGATTAACCTATCCTTCTCGTCTTGATCAAGCGCAGTCACAGGAATTCCGGTCCATCGGCTCACAACCTTCAATGAAAACATTAGAATTTGCATGACAAACATATAGCATTGATCGAAACAGTACAAACAAGTCATTCAGAAGAAAATTCCTACTTCTGCGACATGATTTGGTGTAACAATAATTGTTTTCTTCAAAGCGTCCACTTCCCCTTCTTGATTGTCAATCTGCATCATCTTTTTTGCAGTAGAACATGCCCCATCAATCAGATCAATAGCCTTATCAGGAAATTGACGACCTACGGGAACAAAACCCATCAATACTGTACAATATTTATATCCATTCTTGTCACTCACGAGTGCAACTCGGCAGACAGGAAACATTGCAGTGCAGGTTACCCCATTAACTTATACATATGGCTGTCACGGATTTATTAGAACCTTAAACATGATTCGTAAATTTATTTCAACTTCATGTATCCAAGGCAACTGAGGTACTTCACGGTGCTCTAATGTGATCATTCTTACCCTCTAATCTAACTATAACCAATTAAGCATTCCCCGCAAAAAAAAAAAATTAAGGATGTATTTCTTTCTTTCATTATACTTGTTAAGTGGCTAGGTGAGGTTGTGCATCTACTGATCACCACAGGAAACAATAGGAGTAAATTGATTCCTCACCAGTGATGTAGCGACCAGCAAGCTGTGCAGCAGCAACAACAGCGGCATCTTGGATTTCCACGCCATGGTGCTGTTCATACTGCTGCTTTATGCCCCGCAAAATGGCAATGGTCGCCTGCATGCTCGGTTCCGCAATATGCACCTTCTAGAACCGCCGTTCAAGCGCACCATCGCTCTCAACGTACTTGCGGTAGTCATCAAAAGTCGTCGCGCCCACACAGCGAATACGACCACGCGCCAACGCCGGCTTCAGCATGTTGGCAGCATCATTGCTTCCCCACCTACCACCAACGGCACCAGCGCCAATCAAATTGTGCATCTCGTCGATAAAGAGAATTATTTTGCCGCGTGAATTCTCCGCCTCTTTTATTACTCTCTTCAAACGACCCTTAAACATACCACGTAATACGGTTCCGGACAACATCGCCCCAAGGTCTAGCTCCAAGATACGCGCCTCGGCGAGCTCAGCAGGGACCTTCCCGGCAGCAATGCGCTGTGCGAGGCCCTCGGCGATGGCCGTCTTGCCAACCCCTGGGGCACCAACGAGTGCAGCACAGTTCTTGGTCTTACAGCAGAGAATGGAAATGACACGATCGATCTCTTCATCGCGGCCGACCACCGGGCCACTTGTGTTGCCTGTCATGTAATGTCCGTAGGTGCGCAGACATGACTTCCGGCTCAAGTACCTCCAAACTGTCCAACACAAACCAACACCTACTCCAAGGAAGACTACAGGTTCGATCTCTTGCCACACCTTATACATATGACTCTGGGTGCGTGATAGCAAGACTGTTCCTATCCCATCTGGGGCCTTAACCATGGTTCCCAGCAATGGATCGTAGGTCCTTGCCATATCCGAGCAAAATCCCTAACCTGAACAAGGAAAAAGACTGCAATTGCTTCATGATCGAGTACAATGATCAAACTTCATATTGCATACACAATGGAGTTGTAAATTAAACTTCTTTATATGTCGAATCAAACTTTTGTATGTTTGGATGCAGTATTTTCATGATAACCAGGCGTATTATTAAGTTGAGATAGAGAGAGAGATAATCCTTTAGACTTAAATACGGGGTCACTGTGCGATTAGACTTGTACTTCTGATTAACATTGAACTGAAGTAGCAAAACAGGCACTTGAGATCAAGGGACACAAAGTATCCAAAATTACCTCTCCTCAAGTTCTCCGCGCAGCCTGATCACTGTGCCACCCCTCCGCCGTCGATCGACCCCTACCCTCAATCCCTCGTCGGCTCGATCTGGTCAGGTGCACGTGTCAGGATACAAGGCCGTCTGCAGCGAAGCCCGGTTTGGTTTGAGGGACCCCTACCGCTGTAGAAGCCTGATCACGGGCTTCCAGACAGCAGCAGTGAAAGGGCAGTCTTTGCAGAGATGATCGGCCGTCTCAAGCGCGCTTAGGCAAAGAGCGCAGATGGGGTCGTGCGTCCACCCCCTGGTGGCTAAGTTATCTGCCGTGAGCAGCTTGCGATGCAAGGCCAGCCAGCCAAAAATCTTGCATTTGGGTTCCGCGTGGGCAGTCCACAACTTCTGGGCAATGAACTTGGGGTGACTTCCGTGGAACCATCCGCCGTCAAAGTCCAAACTATCCCGTCTTTTTGTCCTGGAGTCAGCTGTGTGTGCTCCACCACGTCCCAAACTTTTATGTACTGGGCGAGCTGCACCGGAGTGGTCAGGCTAGAAATGGCACGTATCCAGTTTCCGTTAGCTAGTTCTTTGGCCACGCTCCTGGTTTTTCTTGAAGCAATCTTGAAAAGGTCTGGCGCCCAAAGGCATATGGGGCCATGCTGAGACCAACTGTCGTGCCAGAACGAGGCCGTCTCCCCATCGCCTAGGGAGATTTTTGTGGAGGCTCTGAAGAGGTCCATGTCGGCATCATCGCAGGGGAGTTTAGAACCCGCCCAAGTGCGCTGAGGGTCAGTCCACTGTAGCCACGGCCATCGGAGTCTGAGTGCCCGTCCTGTCCGTTGCAGGTGAGGCATCCCAAGCCCTCCCAAATCTTTTGGTCTGCAGAGCGTCGTCCAGCTAACCAAAGCTTTTCCTCTTGCCGCGTGCTCGCCTTCGTCGCCGGTCCAGACGAAGTTCCTGGCAATGCGAGTAATCTTATCTCTAGCCCATTTGGATAAGGGGAGGACGGTAGCGTGGTAGACGACAATGGCCATTAGGATGGACTTAGCAAGGGTAATTCTTCCAGGGCGAGCAAGAAACTTCCCTTTCAAGCCAGGAAGCTTTCCTGCAATCTTGTCGATGAGGGGCTGGAGATCGACTTTACGGAGCCGCCTGAAGTGCAGGGGGAGACCCAAGTATTTCCCAGGGAACGAAACAATCTTAGCCGGGAAAGCCAAAAGGACATTCAGAAGGTCGATGTTGTCGCATCTGATGGGGAGGACCTCCGTCTTGTTTAGGTTGGTGATGAGGCCACTGGCTTTTCTGAAGCAGTCGAGAATGTCAGAGATAGCCTTGAGCTCATCTTTCACAGGGTTGACAAAAATTCCGTCATCATCCGCATAAATGGAGATTCTGCATATAGGCTTGCGCGATCGGAGAGGGCTAAGGATACCGCGTTGACTTGCAAGCGAGAGGATGCGTTGCAAAGGGTCAATGGCGAGGATGAATAGCATGGGAGAGAGAGGATCACCCTGTCTTAAACCCTTGGCGTGCCGAAATGGCTTTCCCGGATCTCCATTAAGAAGCACTCTGGAGGAAGCCGAAGATAAGGACATACAGACCCAGTCACGCCACAATTGTCCGAAGCCAAGGGCCGTCATTACCTCGATGAGATAAGCCCAACCCACGGAGTCGAAGGCTTTTGAGATGTCAAGTTTTAGGAAGAGGCTTGGTGTTCTTGAGGAATGAAGCTCTTTGATGAGGTTTTGCACGTGAAGAAAGTTGTCATGGATGCTCCTTTTCTTCACGAAGGCACTTTGGCATTTGGAAACAATTTCAGGCAGGATTGGAGCCAGACGGTTTGCAAGAAGCTTGGAGAAAATCTTTGACAAACTGTGGATGAGACTAATAGGCCTATAGTCACTTATAGTCGCCGCATCCTGCTTCTTGGGGATTAAGATGATGTTTGCAGAGTTTATCAAGTTTGTGCATCCCCCTTCAAGCCAGCCATATGGGAGATAGCGGCCACAATGTCATTTTTGATAACGTCCCAAGAGCTCTTGAAGAAAGCACCGATGAAGCCGTCCGGGCCTGGCGCTTTGATGGAAGGCAAGGAGAAAACAACCTCCTTAATTTCATTCTCATCAAAAGGGGCTTCGAGTTCGGAGAGGTCACGCTGGACATACTGCAGGGCGTCCCAATCAAGGCTCAGAAGCCGTTGAGCTTTAGAGCCAAGTGCGCTCTTGAAGTCCTGGAGGATCACCTCCTCTTTGTCCTCTTTAGTGATGGCGACGCCCAAGGCAGTGTTGATAGTTTGGATGTGGACCTTCCTACGACGCCCATTGGCTCTAGCGTGAAATAGCTTCGTATTAGCATCACCTAAACGTATCCAAGTCAGACGGGATCTTTGGCGGAGTTTGATCTTCTAAATTGCAAGGAGGCCGAGATATGAAGATTTCAGTTGACGTCTAAGGTTACGCTCTTCATCCGAAAGCATGCGGGACTCTTCCGCCGTGTCGAAACGCCAAATGAGTTCCTTTGCCATGGCAATTTGGATCTTGAGATTACCAATGCTTTGTCTTTGCCATTTCTTTAGAGCCTTAGCCGTACGAGAAAGCTTGATGTGCACCCGTCGTAAGGGGTCGACGGCCTGGATAGGCTTGTTCCAGGCAGTAGAGACCGTGTCTCGAAAGCCATGCAACTGAAGCCAGAACTCTTCAAACTTGAAAGACGGCTTTCGAACAGAAGCGACCGAGCCTTGGAGAAACAGAGGCGCGTGGTCCGAGCAAGCCGACGTTATTGCTTGGAGATGGGCATCGGGGAAGAGTTCATCCCAATCAGCGGAGAAAAAAACATGGTCTATCTTGGTGAGGACGGGGTCGTCTTGAGCGTTGGACCAGGTGAAACGGCGACCATCCATTCTCATGTCTTTTAGATCGAGGAAGTCTCGTGCCGCTCGAAACTTCCCAATAAGACGTCTATTTATGTTGAGGTTGTTCTTGTCAGATGCCTTAGTGATAAGGTTGAAATCTCCAAGCAGGATCCATGAGGCCCTCACGAGAGACTTCAACGCCCGGAGCTCCTCAATGAAAACAATCTTCTCGGGCTCAGTCTGGGGGCCATAGACGCAGGTTATGGTCCACATTGCTCCCTCGTTCAGCATGGTAATGGTGGCCGAAAGCGTGTGAGCGGTGAGGTGGATGTCCGAGAGAGAAAAAAAGGCCGATGAAGCCGCGAGAATCATCCCTCCACGGGTACCATCCGCGGGAAGGAAAAAGTAGTTGTCGATGAACGAAGGTCCAAGCGTGGTAGAAATGGTAGCGTCGTTAACTTCTTCAAGTTTGGTTTCTTGGAGGCAAACGATTGTCGCATGAGTGTCCCTGACAATATCGCGGACGGCGTCACGCCGAACCTTGCTATTCAGGCCACGTGGGTTCCAGTTGAGCAAATTCACATTACTTTGTGCCATTAGAGCACACATGCAGACACAGGTTGTGGAGGCTGAAGCCCACGCAGGGAGCGCAGTTGCCTCATGTCTTTTTTGAAGCAGAAAACGTTGGAAGAATAAAGATGGGCAAAACTGAGGAGGGCATCAGGCAGCGACTTAGGCAGGAAACGGAGGAGTAAAAAAACTGAATCTTACAGGCATAGTCTTTCATCGGAGGAAGAGCGCAGCTACTAGGAAACAACAATAATGAGGAGTCCAGACAGCTGGGTCTACTGAAACGAGCAGCATGGGGCACCGGCCCGGGAGAGCGTCACGTGAAGATGCGTCTACACATCTAAAACAGTTGGAGGCACTGATGGGGCTGCAGCTATGATCTTGTTGGCAGTCTTCTTCTTGATTTTCTTGACTTTTTTGACCAGAGCGTCGAGGGCCTGAATTGCCGAGGATGCTAGCGGTCCACTAAGGAACAGCTGGCGGAAAGCCACCCGTGAGGCGTCGTTGAAGGAGGCTGAAGGAGCGAGGATGCCACAGGCACGGGCTATGATCTCCTGGATGGCTTCCGCGCCCTCCGAGAGCTGGCGCGTCTTCTTCTTAGTGGCGATCCGTCCGCTGCGCCTAGGTGAAACAGCAGGCATCAACGCCTTCTTTTTCTTCTTGGTCACCGGCGTGCTCAGAAGAGCGGGCTGCACCGGAGCGGCGATGTCGGACATGAAGGCAGTTAGAATATCATGATCATTCAAGCAAGCGGGAGAGAGAGGCGGAGCGGAAGCCGTGTCGCTCACCACAGTACGCAGGCGCTGCGGCGCACCCGAAGGAGGAGGGGAGGGCTCCTTGTGAAAGGACTGACGCGGTGAAGCCGCCTGCGGTGAGAGAAGCCCAGCAGCACCGTCCCAGGCTTCATTCCGAGGCTCGATGACCAGCTGGTTGAGGAGCACAGACACATCGTCAACCCCTTCTTGGAGCCCCACAGCTTGAGGAGTGCCCAACAACACTTCAGCCATGGACGGCATGGACGACACCTCAAAGCGGTGGCCAGGCGGCGAGGCCAAAGGATCCCGCAGCGATGAAGGCATCCCATCTTCGAGGCCCGGTGAAGACAGCTGGGATGCACACCCACCTACACCCTTGGCCAGGTCGTTGCCCAGCAGGGGTAGCGATCCACATGAGCCGCTCGGCGGCGAGGGCAAGACAGGGGGGTGCGCGATGCAGGCGTAGCGGCAACACGGAGGAGGTCGACGGCCCTTGCCAGCCAGCTGCGCAGCTCACAGGAATCCTCCAAGACAGGCTTGATCATTCCACTCACGCACTCTAGGAGCTCCTTCTTGAGCAACGCAGCTTGCTCAGTCAGCAAAGCCCGGAGCGCCTCCGCCGAAGGGAGCATCTGGCTGCGCACCGCATCGGTCGGGCAATGCTCGATGCAGTCGATGATCATCGCATCGGGCCCAGCCTCGCGACGACGGCCATGGTTGCTGCTAGCTTGCTCACGGCGCCGTGGCGAGCGCGTCCGCTCCCGCTTGATGGATCCCTGGGCATCCCATCTGTCAGCGGTGCTGCGGCGACCAGCGCGTGCATCATCCCTATCACGGTCGTCTTCGCGGTCATCACGGCGTCGATGCTGCAGACGAGGATGGTCGTCATGAGGCCCACGCCTGTCCCGCCGCGTCAGCGCCGCCGCGCGGGCAGCCGTCTCGCCGTCGTCTTCAGCCAACACAGGTTCCGGTGGCATGCCATCCACCGTCAGGAAGTGCCATTCGAAAGCGATAGGCGTCGGCTTGAAGGCGTTGGCGTCGTTGTTTGACCCGAAGAATTCCAGCGGCGCCATGGAGTAGTCCTCCATCTTGTCGAGGTGCACGATCTCCCCTCTTGGAGCCAGATGGCCGCACATCGTTGACCAGCACTTCGCCGGCGAGGCCGTTCCCCCTGCTTGTGAACGTGAGCCACACCACCTTTGGGATTGAACTTGGGTTGGCTGTCCATGCCCAGCAGTCAAGAGAACGTGTGGAGGATAGGAGCGCAGAGGTGTCGTCGAGGCGGTCGAAGGAGCACCGACGCGCGATGATCCTCTCGGCGACGAAAGGCGTGTGGCCATAGGCCGGCACACCCTCCAGGCATAGCTTGACGCGGAATGACATGGCGGCACCGAAAGCATTTTCCAGGGGCCGCCATGACCGTAGCTGCAGGAGAGCACCGTCGGCCACGACCCGACCATGACTCAGCACGTCGGCACAGTGCGCCTTATGCTCGAACTTGAGCAGGAACTGGGCCGTCTGGTTTGGGCACACATTGATGTCGCGGTGGCTCAGCCTGAAGTCCTTCCTGATGGCGCGGTCGATGGCGAGAGCCTCCACCTTGCGGTTGCCGCTAACGACCCAGGCAATGGCAGCCGTGGCCTCCCAGCACTTGATGTCTTGGTCGATCTCGAAGGAAGTGGCGATGATGACGGTGTCCTCCTCTGGGCGAGTCGCGGCGGAGCCGATGCCGTTCAGGTTGGCCATGGCAGGAGGCGGAGGCGACGGTCTCGGCCAGCGGTGGGCGGGCGCGACTTGGTGGAAGCGGTTTGATGCGATGGCCGCCCAAGAGCGAGTGCCCGGAGCGGAGGGAGGAGCAGGAGTCGGCAGGCGCTGAGACGAAGGAGGAACCACGCCGCGCTTCTTTGAGGCCTTGGCAGCAAGACGTAGCGGGCACTCCCTCTCCTTGTGGCCGGAGAGGTTGCAGGTAAGGTACCTGAAGGGGTCGCGGCAAGCAGCAGCTCTGTGGTGGTGAGCAGGGGCAAGGCAGCGGGCACACAGTCCCTCCGTGCGCCTTTTGAAGCGAAGAGCAACCTTCTCGGCCTGGGTGGAGCGCGTCGAGGGTACAGCCCCGCCGTCGCGTTGCAATGAAGCCCCGTCCCGTCGCGGGCGGCGCGGGCCTGCTGTAATCCACCCCAAATCTTCGCGAGCATGGGCAGCCGCAGGCGGACGGGACGCATCTTGAAGACGGTCGGACTTTCGGTAGCTGGGAGGCACAACGAGGAGAGAGCGCAGTCCAACGGCAGGGGCAATAACTCCATCGCGCCCACCGCTCGCATTGAAGACGATCTGCTCGCGCAGGGGGAGCGAAGACGCGGAGGAGCGGGCAGAGCCCGAGATGGAGTCGGGGACCACCTCGGAGCCAGAGCTTGCCGCCACAGACGACCGAGGAGGGGTGGTGGCCGGCAGCGTCTGGACCAGATCTCGATCCGGGTCAGAAGCCAGGGAGGAGGCACGCTGGGCACGGCGCTGCACCTCCGAAAGGAACCACGGGGCTTGGGGGGCTAGGACTACTGTTTGGGGGGCTGGGGAGGTAGGGAGAGGGGTGTGGGGAGGGAGGGGTGCCGCCGGAGGGGAAGGGGGCGCGGGGGGCAGCGAGGTCACCTCCATTAGCAACCGTCTGGTAAGAGCAACTCTAATCTTCACAAAACGGTAAAAAGTTCGGTGCGCTGCAGATTCGTCTCGTGGAGCGCTAATTTCTCAGTTTTCGCGAGTGAACCGAGATGACTATATTTCCGTGGGTCGTTAGCTCGAGGGATATTTCATCTCATGTCTTCTTCCTTTCGTGCCACCGCCGATCTACTCGCTCCGACATCTCCTTGCCCCGCCGTAGCGTCCTAGCGCCACCGTGGACTCGGCCGAGACCCCGCTAGTAGCTGTGCAGGTGGGGCAGTCAGAATCAAGCCGCCCCTCGCTCATGCACCGACGAAAAAGGCGTCAGCGGCCCCCACTCGTCATACATCGGCAGCTCGCGTATCCGCGAGACCTTTGGTGGTTCAAGCGACGGGCGCTGTGGCTGGGCAGAAGCGCAGGCGCATGGGAGCCAACGGCCACGTCGTGTCTCCCGCCGCCATGGCCGAGCCGGCTCTCGCGCCGCTGCCTCCTCTTGCGCCATGTCCTTCCAAGAAGGTGGTTGCACGCTGCTCATAAGTATGGATTTTTTTTCACTTTTCTTGACCGTGAATTTGTGAATTTTCTCTCTTTTCTCCGTGATGGCTTGATTACGTTGTCCATACGTGTAGCATTGATTTTCAAGAGGTTCCCACTCCGTTTGTTGACATGCTCAATTCGAACGCGGTGGACATTGACACCGCCCTGCTAGATTAGTATGGGCATGATATTGACAACACAAATCTCGGCGAGGAGGGCGATGAACACAGAGAGGAAGAGGAGGGGGAGCAAGAGGGAGAGGAGGATGGTTGAAAGGCATTTCCCTCCCCGAGTGGTTTTGATGTTTGATGATAACACACGATCAGACTAATCATTTGCTAAGTGCTTTATGGCCTCACTATGTTGCGAGTCATTCGATACCTGTCAAAAGGACAATAGCAAGACATTGTTTTTCCTAGGTCTTTTGATTTGAGTCGTAGGAAAACCGTACTATCCGCGTCAAAGGTTTGGGTGGAATCAACTTATATTTGCTTCAGATCTCCCACCTTTCCTCAATGATAGGATTCAAAGTGTGGAATCTCTCCTTGTGAGTGGCTGCATGCGCTACCTGTACCAACCGGTAGTACCGGACATTTTTCCAGTACTACCGCTTGGCACCGGTGGTACCGCTTGGTGATACTGGATGCTACTGCGCTATGCATCGGGCTAAGCCTCCTCCAGAAGCTCCGGTACCACCACCCGGTACTACCGCAGTCATCCCGTAGCACCGCTTGCTGTTCCGGCACTACCGCTAAGTGGTAGTACCACGCTATGCAGCGGCACTACCAGATGCGATAGAGGTGGTTCATCATAACCGGACCCGATGACATCCGGTACCTATCGGTGGTTGGTTGTGTTGTTTCTGTGGCTGCGTCTTGGTCTCAAAGAGGGGACATCGTAGCTCACAATGGGCATATTCCCATTTGGAGGTATAAAAGGGCCCTTCTTCCCCAACGGGAATGTAGCCTCTTTTATCTCTATCCTCCATTGTTCTTGAGCTAATATTTCCCTAGATCTCCTCCCCTAGTGCTCTAATCACTACTTTGGGATTTGGTGGAGGAGGTCTAGATCTAGGTTTTCACCAAAGCAAAGTTGATGCCCCCTTGTTTTCCTTTATGGATCTTGTTACTCTTGGGTTCTTTAGAACCCTAGATGGAAGAGATCGGTCTCGGAGCTCGGACATTGGTTGTAAAGCTTCGGGGTCGTGTTGGGAGACTCCAAGTGTTGTGGAGGTCTACTCAACAAGGTTGTAAAGGTTTTGTTCGCCGCCTTTAAGGCCATCGCATAGTGGATCGTGTGCTTGCCGTTAGGCGGGTGCATGGGAGAATAGGGCGAGGCCTCTTGTGGCACTGGTGGTCTTAGTACCACCCAACCCTTCAATGGAGACGTATTTTCCTTCAAAAGGAAGGAAATTCAAGAAAACATCTTTGTGTATACTCTCGGTTATCTCTATTCTTTATTCCTTATTATTGTTATTGCATGCTTGCTTTTCATATAGGTCTCTCTCACCTAGTTGCATATCTAGAGAACTTACTTTGTGTCAAGCCTTAATTTGAAAAGAAGCTAAAAATTGAGTAGCGCCTACTCACCCCCCTCTAGTCGCTTATACTGATCTTTCAATTGGTATCAGAGTCTCGACTCTTACTTTGGCTTAACCACCTAAGAGAGTATGTGTAGCAAGGATAAGGAAGGTGAGAATTCTTCCGATGAGACTTCCATCTCTAGGAAAGAATTTAACATATCCATTGATACGGTTCGGCAAGAAATGAGAGCCATGTTCGAGTTATGCCTTGACAAAAAGTATGTCGGCATTGTCGACTCCGATGATAAACCATCATAGGGTACCAAACCGTCTGAAGATCTCCCTAAGGAATCTTCCAACGGTGAGGATGAAAACAAGGAAAAAGTGAATCCCATGGGGAAAATGCTACCACCACCTAACTATCAAAATGCTCCCCTCCTGATACCTCATATAAACCATTGTGGTTCACCACCTAAGCTTTATGAATCCAATTTTGCCAATTGGCAATGTCTAATGCGCTCTCACTTCAAAAGTTCTAGTGTTCATCTTTGGAAGGTTGTGGAGCATGGCTTGTATCCCTTCAACCCCCACAACATGACACCCACCAAGGAGATAAACAATCAACTTAATGCCACCGCAATGGCCATTCTCCAAGATGCATTGACTCATGAGAAAATGACCCACATTCATTCTCATGAGACTACCATGGAAGCTTGGAATGCTCTCCAAAGAGTCTATCTTGGCAACGAAAGCATTCAAATCTCCAGGTTTGAAGAAATGCATTATGAAGTCGATGCCTTTGTTGGAAAGGAAGATGAGACTCCCGAAGAGCTCCATTGGAGGGTCATGGCCCTTTCGATTAGGATGATTGACCATGGAAGTAGGGATGTGGATGATAAGTGGATCAATCGCAAGTTCATGCAAGCCATCTTGCCTTTACAAAGAGAAATGGCCAACAATATTCGCTCAAGGGTGGACTTCTATGCCATGTCCTCTAATGAAGTGTTGAGTGATTTTGTGGCTCTTGGTATCATGAACAAGACTGATGATGACACTCTCACTCGTTCTTGGAGAATGGATTCTCCAAATCTTGCTTTGAAGGCCAAGGCTCATGTCTATGAAGAAGAAGATGAATTTGTGGAAGTGATAGGAGGCGATGATGAAGACATAAAGTGTGCCTTGCATGAGAAATTGGCCTTAGTCTCAAGAAGGTTTTAGAAGAACCAAGGAAAGAGTAATCCTTCAAAGATCGTCACAGGTAGCTCAAGAACCAAGTTCATTGACGAGTGCCCATATGAGAAGAGAGAAGACCATGGAGGATGGCTTATATTGAAGTCCAAGTTCAAGCCCACCCCAAACAAGAACTTTGTCAAGAAAGTCCAAAACAAGAACTTTGGCAACAAGAAGGAGCCACAAAAATATGTGTTGGTGGCTCGTGAAGAATACAAAGAGAATAATGAGAATGAGAGTGATGATGAAGATGAAGGAGAGATTGTGGGTGTGGCCGCCATTGCCATTATT
The DNA here is from genome assembly GCA_023614405.1 of Avena insularis. NCBI lineage: Eukaryota > Viridiplantae > Streptophyta > Magnoliopsida > Poales > Poaceae > Avena > Avena insularis. The sequence goes on along the minus strand of CM042693.1, from coordinate 432,545,333 downwards.
GCTATTGCTTCTGCTACTCCTACCACGACCCCCTCACCTACATCCCTCTTTGACTCTCCCAATGATAACAAGCTCATCACCAACCCTACATGTCTCATTGCTAAAGCCTCTGTGGTAACTCCTATATACACACTTACTCCTTCTTATTGATGATGATGACACGAGTCTCGGGATTAAGAAGGAAACAGTGGAATCCACTAGTTGCTTGAATAACTTGGAAGATGAAGCCAAGATTTGTGTTGAGGCTCTTATGAGCCAACTAGGTGAAGCATGGTATATCATCGACGATAGGGATGAATCCATCTCGGAGATGTTTGGTCATGCTCGTGAAGATGCCATGGAGATTGCTGCTTTGTCCGATGCTCTTAAGAAAGAGCAAAGTAAGAGAGTTGCTCTTGAAGAGACATATATTGCTCGTGAAGAATCTTTTAACTTGAATATCTCAAAACTTGTGAAAGAACGTGACCATGCTCTTGCATTAACTAAAGTTCTTGAAAAGGAAAAGCTTGAGTTTGGGGTTGGTCATGATAGACTAAATGAAGGTTTTGAGAAACTCAAGAAGGAACATGAGGCCTTGTTGAGAAAATTCTCTAACCTTTAAAAGTCACATGAACAACTTCAAACTCAAGTGACAAAAGAAGTCTCAACCTTGTCAACTAGTATTGCTTCATGTTCCACTAACCCTTGTTTTAAGCATGGAGATCTTCTTGAGGAGAACAAGAGGTTGAAGTTCACAATCGAAAAAGGCCTTGTATCATGCATCCAAGGTGAGAAAAGTCTAAATGACCTTTTGAGTAATCAAAGGGACAATGTGACTAAGGAAGGACTTGGATTTGCAACCAAGTCAAAGAATAAGAGCGAGGGAAAGCAGAAGAAGAAGAAGAAGAAGAAGAAGAAGAACTTGCCCACTCCCTCTTCCAAAACTATTACCTTTGTGAAGTAGGGGAGAAGGCAAAAAAGAAGAAATCAAGTTCCATGGAGAGTGGTGATGAACCCTATCATAATGATTTTGCGGGAAAATATAACCCATCCTATGTTCTTATGAAATCTTATGATGGTCATTTCTATGCTAAATATGTAGGAACTTCTTATGGTGATGATTACCATTGGGCCATTTGGGTTCCTAAGATACTTGTGACTAACAAAAGAGAACCCATTCAACAATGGGTACCTAAGACCATGCATTGATTTCTTGTAGGACTATGCTTCCGGTGGAAGAAAATGGGTGGTTGATAATGGTGCCACTAGTCATATGACCGGAAGCAAGGAGATGCTTAATGAGATGAAAACTAATACTTCCAACATGTGTGTCACTTATGGAGATGGATCAACCTCGAAGGTATTGGGTTTGGGTAAGGTAGTGGGAACACCGGATATATCCATTGTGGACATTATGATTATCTAAACCCTTTCATACAATTTACTTCTCGTTCATCAACTCATGCTTATGGGCTTTGTAGCCTACTTTACCCCTAAGGTTCTGGTTCTCATGTGGAGAAAGACTCTCTCTATAGCCTTTATTGTGCATGCCGAGAACAGTTTGTATGTGGTAGACTTTGCTAAGAAACCCACACTTGTAGAGGCTTGCCTAATGGATAAAGGTGACGTGGGATGGCTTTGGCATTCGCCGTCTTGGCCACGTCAACGTGAGGTCTTTGCAAAGTCTCCACATGGGAGGTCACGTCCTTAGACTAAAAGATAATGTTTGTTTTGTCAAAGATTGTGTGTGTAGGGCTTGTGAAAAATCACGGATGTCGCCTAGAGGGGGGTGAATAAGCGATTAAAACCTCTACAAGATCGGCTTAACAATGGCGGAATAAAACTAGCATTTTCTTTTGTTAAGCACAAAGCCTAGATATACTAAGGTTCACCTATGTGCACGAACAACTTATGCTAAGCAAGACAAGCAACAATATGATAGCAATATAGATTACTTCAAGCACGATGGCTATCACAATGTAAAATGCATAAGTAAAGAGCTCGGGTTTAGAGATAACCGAGGCACGCGGGGACGATGATATTTTACCGAGTTTCTCCCAACAAGGGAATACGTCTCGTTGGAGGGGTGGGCGGTACTAAGACCACCAACACCACAAAGGCCTCACCCTATTCTCTCGAGCACCCGCCATGCGGGCAAGCACCCGTTCCACTATGGGACACTTGAGGGTGGTCACCGAATCTGTACAAGATTGGGGCTATCTCCATGATACGTTGCTAACGTATCTATAATTTTTGATGTTCCATGCTTGTTTAGTATCTACTTTCTTATGTTTTGTTCATACTTTGAGATACTTTTATGCATTTTCTGGGACTAACCTATTAACAAGATGCCACAGTGCCAGTTGTGTGTTTTCTTATGTTTTTGGTTCTAGAAAAGGCAGAAAATCAATATTCTGAATTGGACCGGATAAAAGGCAAAGTTGATATTTTACCGGAAGACACATGGAGTCCGAAGGAGAGACGAAGGGGGGCCACAGGGCGGCCACACCACCCCTTGGCGCGGGCAGCCCTAGGCCACGCCAGGGCATGGTGTGGGCCCCCTGGCCGGCCACCGACCTCACCCCTTCAACTATAAGAAGCTCCCAATGCGAAAACCCTAAATCAAACAGCCTCCAGCCAAGAAAAGTTCCGCAGCGCTGCCGCCACCAAACGGGAGATTCGGGGGACAGAAAGTCTCTGTTCTGGCACCCTGCCAGGATGGGGAAGTGCCCCCGAAGCCATCTCCATCAATCTCCACCACCATCTCCATCACCGTTGTTGATTCCCATGTTGATGAGGGAGTAGTTCTTCCTCGAGGCTAAGGGTTCTATCGGCAGCGATCTGTTCATCTCTCTCTCTCTATGCATCATCATATTGTGATCATGAGCTTTGTAAACAAGTAGATCTACCTTGCTACTCAAGTGCTTTAATAGATCTCTGCTCTCCCCATGTGTGTGAAAGTGATAGCGTGCACATCATGGTGGCACTTAGGCTAGAGATTACAAATACTTGTTATGAGTTATATTTGGAGTTGGATGTCTCTATGAAATTGTGGTGTTTGTTGGAACCATCTAGTGCTCAAGGTGACAGTGTGGGGTTATCTAGATGGGGAATACGAACTTTGAGGAGTGCTGTTATAGCCCTACCATGGATTAGAGTGTCCAACCGGAGAGTAGTTCAGAGTAGTATCATAAAGAGATGATATTTGTATGAGAGTGTTCACTAGTGAAATTATGATCCCTAGGCCTTGTTTCTAAGCATTGAAACACCATTTGCAACTAGATCTGTACATGTTTGCTTGCTTCCATCTTTATTTCAGTTTGCCTTTAGTCTTTTCCACGCCATCAAAGCTATTTTCTGGCACCGTTACCACTTATAATTATCCATACCACTTATATTTCACTATCTCTTCGCCAAACTGGTGGACCTATACACCTGACAAGTGTATTGGCTGTGTTGGGGACACAAGAGACTTCTTGTATCTTGATTGCATGGTTGCTTGAGAGGGGATACCTTTGACCACTTCCTCCCTGAGTTCGATAAACCTTGGGTAATCCAGTTAAGGGAAAACTTGCTGCTGTTCTACAAACCTCTGCACTTGGAGGCCCAACAACTATCTACAAGAATAGAAGTGCTAGACATCAAGCTATTTTCTGGCGCTGTTGCCGGGGAGGTAAGGTAAAAGGTACTCACTTCCTCCGGTGTGAGTGCTCGAAGTTATTTCCTTTAGATTTTGCAATTTTGTCTTTTTGTTTCTTGTTTTCACTAGTTAGGCTTAATGGAAAACAACAACAAAATTAGAGAGCTTTATAGTATTTATCTTGAGTTAGGACATGAAGTGTTTGAAGAGAAAATTAAAAAACCTATGGAACTTTATTTGCATGCTAATAGCAATGTTGTTAGTATGAATTCTTTGGACACCATTATTGCTAATGCTATGGAAAAGTCTAAGCTTGGGGAAGCTAGTTTTTATGATAATGATCTTTTTAGTCCCCCAAGCATGGAGGAGAAAATTTACTTTGATGATACTATACCTCCAATATATGATGATTACAATGATGAATATGATATTTTCAGTCCACCTACTATTGAGGAGAAAATTAATTATGATTACAATATGCCTCCTATATTTGATGATTATGGTGATGATAATAATAATGATAGCTATTTTGTTGAATTTTCTCCCACTACAATTAATAAGAATGACTATGTTTATGTGGGGAGTATTAATTCTTGTATGCATGTGGCTCATGATAAGAATGCTTTATGTGATAGTTATATTGTTAATTTTATTCATGTTGCTACTGAAAGTTATTATGAGAGAGGGAAACATGGTCTTATGTATCTCAACAATATTGAGTTTCCCATCTTTATGTTGAAAGTCTTGAAGTTGCACTTGTTTTGCTTTCCTATGCTTGTTGCTTTGTGCTTCCATGACTTGTTTCTTTACAAGATTCCTATGCATAGGAAGTGGGTTAGACTTAAATGTGCTTTGGATTTGCTTCTTGATGCTATCTTTTACTTCAATTCATATTTCTTATGTGAGCATCTTCTCAAACTATCATGCCTAACTTAAAGGCGTTAAAGAAAAGTACTTATTGGGAGATAACCCAAAAGTTTTAGTTGAGTCTTGGAAGTTATTGCTTCAGTAATAACCTCTCCTTATCATTTTTGTGTGGTTTTTGTTGCCAAGAGTAACCTCTAATGAGAGAGAAGTAAGACTTGGGAAAGTTGCTGTCCCGAAACAGATTTTGTGCTTCGCTGTAAAAAATCGTGAAAAAACTCTGTATGTTGTTTTGAGGCATGAATTTTTGTGTTTATACCACAGGTTGTTATCTACCTTTCTTTAGTTCAACACTTTTAGATTTGAGCAACAGAAGGTCTTTGAAAAAATTGGTTTTTACCTGCTGGTCTGTTTTGACAGATTTCTACCATTATTTGCATTTGCTTCTTGTTGGTTCCTTTTTGGGTTCTCTTTGGGGAATGAGCTTTTCAAGGGAAGTGCTACAGTAGATTGTGTTTTAATGGAAGTTTTATTGGTGTTGAAGCTGAACCTAAAGACTTATTATCTTGAGTACACTAATGTTGCTAATAAAGATTGTGTGAAGTTTTGTATGAAGGAAGAATTTCAGGTGTATGGAGAGAATGATGTAATGAGATGAAGAATGGACTAAAGCTCAAGCTTGGGGATACCACGCGTGTCACCCCAAGAAATATCCAAGAAGTACAAGCGTCAAAGCTTGGAGATGCCCAAGGCATCCCCTTCTTCATCAATAGAAATCTCAGGTTTCTTCCAAACACTTCATTTTTATTGTTTCATGCACAGTTGTGTTGTTCTTGGAGCGTCTTCGTTTTAGTTTTTAGTTTTTGTTTGCTTAGTTTGCTTGAATAAATTGGTTGGACCCCCTCATTCATGCATTAGTTTTCAAATAAGAGTGGGTTGGATTGGAAAAGAGTAGGAAAGTTCATGCTTAAGTGGTAAAAAGGAGCTTGTTTTTGACTGTGACTTAGACTTTATCATGTCATGCTAGATGTTGCTTTGACCTTATGGTTAGTGATTTTTGCTGTAGCATGACATGTTATAAACAATTGAGATTGCTTAATGTGCCTTGAAAGAATCATGCATTGTTTTAGCATATTAAAGCATAGTATTATGGTATTCTCCTTTGATGCTTTATTTGGGTTGACTTGGCACATGCTCACACCATGTTAAGACTATCCCAAGTCACCATAGCCTTTATGATCCTTTAGTTTTCGACTTGTAATATCACTTTATGCTTTAATTAATAATGTTTTGTCGCTTTGCATGATTATGGCCATTATTGCTCTCTTAGTTGGTCGCTCCCAGTCTTTTGCTAGCCTCCATAACCAAGTATGAGTTCCACTCATGCATCCAACTCCAAATAAAACCAAGTTATTCCAAAGAGTCCACCATACCTACCTATTAGCATTTGTTATTTTAAGTATATTCATGTTTTTATCTACCTTCCGAATTAAACTTGTTATGAGAAAACTAGTGATTAAAGCTCTCACGAACTTGATGGCACACTTTAATTTCTTGCACTTAATAATCTTGAACCATTGTGTCCATCTTTGGTGTGTATATGCTTGCGCTTTATGAGTTGAAGTTAGCAGAACCATGTATCAAGGGGAACACTTTCAACATTGCACTTATTATTCCGTTGATATCATGATTATTTTGCTTATGGATCCCGGTGGTGTGAAATAAAAGGGGAACTTGTAAGATCATGGAGTTTGTATGTGTGTTAGAGAAACGCCTGGGCGAGCGCCTAAGCCATGCCTAATCATGGTGGAAACTTGCAGCATAACCATAATGAGCACTCTATGAAGCATCCTCGATAAAAACCTATGCAAATAGAAAATAAAAAGATCGCTGAGATGCTCATTGTCTGCTTGCCTTGTCATTTTGATTATGGGATAGCTCTTGTATCATGTGCAAGGGGTACCCCGTTGGCGGTTCTCTATGATACATATGTACTTACAATGACAAGAGCTTACTTGTGACTGAAGTTGAATAGCATGAGGTTCGGTACTCGTAAGTAAGGGGCATGAGATTTCAACTTATAACTTGCCAAGCATATCCTCTTAGTTGTGTCACTTTAACCTTAATCACCTAAAGATGCTTATGATAGGGGCAACGAGAGTTGAAAGCTAATAAGTACCATAATTTTTGGAAGCTCTTTATGAGACTTGAATCCCTGCTTCCTTCTATGAAGGCCTTTCTTTTACTTTTATGTTGAGTCTCCACCTTCTATCCTTAGGCACCAATTAAGAGAGCATAGTTATCATTCTTAGTTCTATGTGCATTGTCCCAAGACTTGTTGATTGATTCATAACTTTGATATTGCTTGTTCTTGAACTATTTGTATCTAGTCACCCTTATGAACTTTGAAGGTGTCCTATGCATTTATGTTTTGCTACTCCATGAGGGACAAGGTGAATGCCACTATGCTATGTTTTCTATATGTGAAACAAACAAACGTCTTGCAAAGCATTGTTATTCATGAATCTTTTGTTTGTGCATTTTCATGTTACAACATAGTTGCTATGTCTTATTGTTAGAACTTTAACTTTCATGCTATGTTGAAGTACTATGATACCAGCTATCAATGTTTTATAAATGCCTTGATCAAGATTGTGATGGTGCGTGTCACCTCAAAAATTATTCTTATTCTTTTTATCACTTACCTACTTGAGGACGAGCAGGAGTTAAGCTTGGAAATGTTGATACGTTGCTAACATATCTATAATTTTTGATGTTCCATGCTTGTTTGGTATCTACTTTCTTATGTTTTGTTCATACTTTGAGATACTTTTATGCATTTTCTGGGACTAACCTATTAACAAGATGCCACAGTGCCAGTTGCCTGTTTTCTTCTGTTTTTGGTTCCAGAAAAGGCAGAAAATCAATATTCTCGGAATTCCACCGGACAAAAGGCAAAGTTGATATTTTATCGGAAGACACATGGAGTCCGAAGGAGAGACGAAGGGGGGCCACAGGGCGGCCACACCACCCCTTGGCGCGGGCAACCCTAGGCCACACCAGGGCATGGTGTGCCCCCTGGCCGGCCACCGACCTTGCCCCTTCGCCTATAAGAAGCTCCCGATGCGAAAACCCTAAATCGAACAGCCTCCAGCCACGAAAAGTTCCGTAGCGCCGCTGCCACCGAAGGGGAGATTTAGGGGACAGAAAGTCTCTGTTCCGGCACCCTGTCGAGATGGGAAAGTTCCCCCGGAGCCATGTCCATCGATCTCCACCACCATCTCCATCGCCGTTGCTGATTCCCATGATGATGAGGGAGTAGTTCTTCCTCGAGGCTAAGGGTTCTACCGGTAGCTATGTGTTCATCTCTCTCTCTCTATGCATGATCATATTGTGATCATGAGCTTTGTAATCAAGTAGATACACCTTGCTACTCAAGTGCTTTAATAGATCTCTGCTCTCCCCATGTGTGTGAAAGTGACAGCGTGCACACCATGGTGGCACTTAGGCTAGAGATTACAAATACTTGTTATGAGTTATATTTGGAGTTGGATATATCTATGAAATTGTGGTGTTTGTTGGAACCATCTAGTGATCAAGGTGACAGTCTGGGGTTATCTAGATGGGGAATACGAACTTTGAGGAGTGTTGTTATAGCCCTACCATGGATTAGAGTGTCCAACTTGAGAGTAGTCCAGAGTAGTATCATAAAGAGATGATATTTATATGAGAGTGTTCACTAGTGAAAGTATGATCCCTAGGCCTTGTTTCTAAGCATTGAAACACCGTTTGCACCTAGATTTGTTACATGTTTGCTTGCTTCCATCTTTATTTCAGTTTGCCTTTAGTCTTTTCCATGCCATCAAAGCTATTTTCTGGCACCGTTACCACGTATAATTATCCATACCACTTGTATTTCACTATCTCTTCGCCGAACTACTGCACCTATACACATGAAAAGTGTATTGGGTGTGTTGGGGACACACGAGACTTCTTGTATCTTGATTGCAGGGTTGCTTGAGAGGGGATACCTTTGACCACTTCCTCTCCGACTTCGATAAACCTTGGGTGATCTGAAGGAAATATGCCCTGAGAGGCAATAATAAAGTTGTTATTATGTATTCCTTGTATATGATAGATGTTTATTTTGCATGCTATAATTGTATTGATAGGAAACGTCAATACATGTGTGTTTAATAAACAAAAAGGGTTCCTAGTTATGCCTCTCTTATAGACTAGCTTGTTGATTAACAAGATGATCAAGGTTTCCTGATCATGGACATTGGATGTTGTTAATAACAAGGTCACAACATTTGTGAAATGATGTGATGAACATTCATCCGAAGTATAGCATTACGATCAAGTCATTATTTTTATATTGCTATAACATCATACGAAGTAGTCTTAGTCCTTAGACCATGAGATCATGTTAATTGCTAACACCGGAAGAGTATCTTGATAACATCAAACGTCACACCGTAACAGGGTGACTATAAAGGTGGGTTCAGTGCTATGAAGGTGTTATGTTGAGGCTCATGGATCAAGGGTGGAATTTTTCAATCCCGATGACGGATAGATATACTCTGGGCCCTCTCGGTGATATCACATTCTTACAAGCAAGTGATGTGATCACTAGAATGTTATATCACTGGAACGAGAAAAGAGTGCATGTCGGTAACGAGATCAAACTAGGTATTTGGATACCGATGATCGAATCTCGGACATGTATTATATCATGAGACAAAGGGATTAAATTGCTAGCGTTAAGGGTTCTCACGATCACAGAAGTCATCGTTGAATGTGGAGGAGTCAGTATGGATCTCCAGGTCCCGCTTCTGATTATTGATCTGAGAGGAGTCTCAATCATGTCTGCATTATTCGTGAACCATAGGGTGACACACTTAAGGGTTGCCGAACACCATTTAGGAGCACATATGTTCTAGACAAAAGGTTTGCAAAGCACAGGAAATGTTTCGATAGAAGCAGGAAGGTTTTCGATAGAAACCGGAATTGTTTCAGGTGAAATTGCAGAAAGTGGTTCTGCATGTGATATTGAAATGTTGCAAGGGGTTTTATGTGAATGTTTGTTAATTAAAGTAATTAACAAAATTCTGAATAAAATAAATAAAAGAGTTTTATTAATTGAGAGTTGCATTTAATTTGGTGGAAATTAAATACATGTGAGTGGGATTTTGGGTGGAGGCCATGTTTATGTGAGTGGAGGTTCACCACATGAATGAAGGAGGGGAGGAGCCCCCCCTCATGCGCCGGCTATGGGAGGGGAGGGGTCTCCCTCCCTCCTATATAAAGCCCCCCTCTCCCCTCTCACAAACCACACCTCCTCGTGAAGGATCTCTCTCCCCCTCTAGATATTCCCCCATGGTCTCGGATTAGCGAGATACATGTTCCCGGTGGCCTTGCGTCTGGAAGGAGTTGCTGCTTCCGCTGATTCGCTGGAGCGAGGAGGTGGAGGTTGTCTGGTAGCTTGGACGTGTGTGCGAGGACGGATGCGCTGCTGATTTGCGGCGCTCGGACTTCCACACGATCTTGAAATCGGCAAGCGTATGACTACATCAACCACGAGTTCCTACTCGTTAACAAAACTCGTTGTCTTCGAGGGTAAGTTCTCCCTAGATGTATGTCCACCCGTTGCTCTGTATCTAGTAGATAGATCTTGGCGTATAGTTCTCATCGTAGGAAATTTTTTGTTGTCTATGCTGCAGACCCAACAGTGGTATCAGAGCCTGATCTATGCTTAGGTGCTTTGCACGGGTAGTACACATATGTTTATATGTGGGCGATGATGATCATGTTATTGCATCTTCTATGTACTTTGGATATTGGTGGCATAGTGGGATGAAGCGGCCCGGACCAACCTTACATGTCATCGTACATGAGACCGGTTCCACGACTGACATGCAACTAGTTTTTCATAAGTGGCTAGCGGGTGTCTATCTCTCCTACTATAGTCAATATATAGTCAATATATGATTTACAACGAGTTGCTAATAACTTGGTTATCCTCGTTGTGGTTCATGTTCGTAGGTAAGATCAGTTCTATCTCCGAAAGCCCTAAGCCACGTAAAACTTGCAATTGATAAATTAGAGGCGTGTAGTTTAGATCGTTGCTAGGCTAGTGTCTTGATATGGTATTGTTGTAAGTAGATGTATGATAGATACTCTTACAACTCACTTAACATGTAAGTTCCATAGACCTTGGCCTTACACACAAAGGAATGATAGAGATCATGCCACGATGCAAGTGATAGAGATGAAATGCATGGACCATATCATCTCACTTCACACATTAGATGTTAGCATCTTATATTGCTAGTTTGGCATTTTTGGTAGCATTATAAGATGATCCCTCATTTAGATATCAAGATAAAATGTGTTCTTCCTTAAGTATGCACCGTTGGATCATGTTTTGAGGCATCACGTGATGATCGGGTGTTCTCGACTCTACGCTTTCATACAACGTGTGTAAGACAGTTTTACACACGCTAATACTAAGGTTCTTACTTGGCGAGCCTAGCATGTACAGACATGGCCTTGGAACACTGACCGAAAGGTTAAGCATGAGTCATATAGTTGATATGATGCCCATATAGATGCTCGCCTTTGAAGCTACACCGACTCACGTGATGATCGAACTTGGTGTAGTGGATTTGGTTCATGTAAGCACTAAAAGGACACGAGGGATGTCGTTTTTGAGTGGGAGTTCATTAGTAATTTGGATTAGTTGAACTCAATCTATCATAAACTTAGTCTAAATATACTTTACAAATTCTGTTGTAGATGGCACCACCTGCTTTTAATTTCAATGTGTTCATGGAGAAAGAGAAGCTTGCTGCGAATGGTAGCAACTTCACTAACTGGGCTATGAATTTGAGGATTCTCCTCACTGCTGCACAAAAGCAATATGTGCTAGAGGCGCCGCTAGGCCCCCCACCAGCTCCTGATGCCCCTGACGAGGAAAAGAATGTCTATATAACTCGTCAGGAGGACCACAACTTAGTTCATTGCGGCATACTGTATGGGATAGAGCCAGAACTTCGAAAACATTTTGAAAATGGCAATGCCTTTGATACCATGGGAGAATTGAAAATGATTTTCGATACCCATGTTGTCGTAGAGAGTTATAATGCTTCTGAAATGTTCTTTAGCTGCATGATGGAGGAGAACAACTCCGTTAGTGAGCATGTACTCAAAATGTCTGGGTACGCCGATAAGCTTGTGTCCTTGGGAATAACGATTCCCATTGACTTAGGCATACATCGTGTTCTCCAATATCTGCCACCTAGCTACAAGAGCTTCGTGATGAACTATAATATGCAGGGCATGAAGAAGTCTCTTCTCGAGCTTTTGTCAATGCTTAAGACTGCAGAAGTGGAGATTAGGAAAGAACATAAAGTGTTGATGATCAATAAAACCACCGGTTTCAAGAAGGACAAGAAAGGCAAGCAGAAGGGAAAGAAGGGCGGAAAATCTGTTGCCATACCTGAAAAGAAACCCCGAGCTGGCCCTAAGTCTGACACCGAGTGTTACTATTGCAAGGGGAATGGCCATTGGAAGCGCAACTGCCCCAAGTATTTGGCGGACAAGAAGGCCGGTAAGGCAAACAAAGGTATATGTGATATACATGTTATTGATGTGTACTTGACTAGTACTCGCAGTAGCACCTGGGTATTTGATACGAGATTGGTTGCTAATATATGTAACTCGGTTCAGGGGCTGCAGAACAAGCGACAACTAGCAATGGATGAGGTCACGGTGCGGGTCGGCAATGGATCAAGTGTTGATGTGATCGCCGTCGGAACGCGGCCTCTCCATATGCCATCGGGATTAGTTATAAACCTAAATAATTGGTATTTGGTGCCTGCACTGAGCATGAACATTGTATCCGGATCGTCTTTGATGCAAAGTGGTTATTCGTTTAAGTCTAAAAACAATGGTTGTTCGATTTATATGAATAATATCTTTTATGGTCATGCACCTATATTGAATGGTTTATTTCTGTTGGATCTCGATAGTAGTATTATGCATATTCATAATGTTGATGCTAAAAGGATTAAGCTTGATAATGATATATCTGCATATATGTGGCACTGCCGTCTAGGTCATATTGGCATTAAACGCATGAAGAAACTCCATTCTGGTGGACTTTTGGAATCACTTGATTTTGAATCATTTGATACATGTGAGCCATGCCTTATGGGCAAGATGACTAGAACGCCGTTTTCCGGTTCAATGGAACGGGCGACAGATTTATTGGAAATCATACATACTGATGTGTGTGGACCAATGAGTGTGTCGGTGCAAGGTGGATATCGTTATTTTGTTACTTTCACGGATGATTTGAGTAGATACGGGTATATCTATTTAATGAAACATAAGTCTAAAACCTTTGAAAAGTTCAAGGAATTTCAGAATGAAGTTGAAAATCATCATAGCAGAAAGATCAAATTTCTGCGGTCCGACCGTGGAGGAGAGTATCTTAGTTACGAGTTTAGCACACATATGAAAGACTGTGGAATAGTTTCACAACTTACGCCTGCCGGAACACCACAACGTAATGGTGTGTCGAAGCGTCGTGTCGTACTTTATTGGATATGGTTCGATCTATGATGTCTCTGACTGACTTTCCACTGTCATTTTGGGGTTATGCACTGGAAACCGCTGCATTCAGTTTAAATAGGGCACCATCTAAGTCCGTTGAAAAGACACCATATGAATTATGGTTTGGAAACAAACCTAAGCTGTCATTTCTTAAAGTTTGGGGATGCGATGTTTATGTGAAGAAACTTCAACCGGATAAACTCGAACCCAAAGCGGAAAAATGCATCTTCATGGATACCTTAAGGAAACGATTGGGTATACCTTCTATCACAGATCCGAGGGCAAGGTTTCTGTTGCCAAGAATGGATCCTTTCTTGAGAAGGAGTTTCTCGCGAAAGGTGTGAGTAGTCGGAAGGTAGAACTTGAAGAGGTTATTGAACCTTCTCTTCATGAAATGGCGAGTAGCGCAACACCGGAAGTTGTTTCGGAGTTGACTTTACCTAATGAGGAGAGAGATAATGATATTGATCATGAAACTCTGAAAGAGGACACTACCGAACCTCGCAGGTCAAGCAGGACACGTGCAGCTCCAAAACTGTACGGCAATCCTGTTATGAATTTCATGATTGATGAAATAGATGACCCTGCGACGTATGAAGAAGCGATGATGAGCCCTGATTCCAACAAATGGCTAGAAGCTATGAAATCCAAGATGGAATCCATGTACGAAAACCAGGTTTAGACCTTGGTGGACTTACCTCACGATCGAAAGGCCGTTGAGAATAAATGGATTTTCAAAAGAAAAACTAATGCTAATGGTAATGTAACCATCTATAAGGCTCAACTTGTCGCAAAGGGGTTTTGAAAAATTCAAGGAGTTGACTATGATGAGACATTCTCTCCTGTAGCAATGCTTAAGTCGGTTAGGATTATGTTAGAAATTGCTGCATATTTCGATTATGAAATATGGCAGATGGATGTCAAAACTACGTTCCTCAATGGTAATATTGAAGAAGAGTTGTATATGATACAACCTAAGGGTTTTGTCAATCCTAAGGATGCTGATAAGGTATGCAAGCTTCAGCGATCCATCTATGGACTGAAGCAAGCATCCCGGAGTTGGAATCTCCGCTTTGATGAGGTGATCAAAGAGTTTGGATTTGTCCAAACTTATGGAGAGGCTTATATTTACAAGAAAGTGAGTAGGAGCAATGTGGCATTTCTAATATTATATGTGGATGACATATTATTGATTGGAAATGATATAGATCTTTTAAACAGTGTTAAAAGTTATCTAAACAACAAATTTTCGATGAAAGACCTTGGTGAAGCTTTATATATATTAGGCATTAAAATCTATAGAGATAGATTAAGACGCCTAATTGGGCTATCACAGAGTACATACCTTGATAAGATATTAAAGAAGTTTAATATGGATGGAAGTAAGAAGGGGTTCTTACCTATGTTGCAAGGCAAGACATTGAGTAAGACTCAAAGTCAAACTCTGGCACGGAAGAAAGAGAGATAATGGATAAGATCCCCCATGCCTCAGCCATAGGCTCTATAATGTACGCCATGCTATGTACAAGACTAGATGTGGCACATGCTATTAGTTTGACTAGTAGGTACCAATCGATCGAGTTGAACCTGGATAGCGGTCAAGAATATCCTTAAGTACTTGAGAAGAACTAGGGATATGTTTCTTGTATCTGGTGAAGAAGAGCTAGTCGCTAAGTGTTATGTTGATGCTAGCTTTGACACTGATCCGGATGACTCTAAGTCTCAATCCGGATACATATTTCTCTTGAACGGAGCAGCAGTTAGTTGGAGGAGTTCCAAACAACCTGTGGTGGTTGGATGAACGACGGAGGCGGAATATGTTGCTACTTCAGAAGCGGCGCAGGAAGCGGTTTGGATGAAGGAGTTCATAACGGAACTAGGTGTGGCTAGCCAACACCAAGGAACCAAGGTCTCAAAAGAATTCCAAGCATATTAAGCGCTGGTTTCACTCCATCCGCGAGCATGTCAAGGATGGAGACATAAAGATTTGTAAAGTGCACACGGACCTGAATGTAGCAGATCCGTTGACTAAAGTTCTCCCTAGGGAAAAACATGATCAACACCAGAACTCCATGGGTGTTAGATTTATCACTATGTAAACTAGATTATTGTCTCTAGTGCAAGTGGGAGACTAAAGAAAATATGCCCTGAGAGTCAATAATAAAGTTGTTATTATGTATTCCTTGTATATGATAGATGTTTATTTTGCATGCTATAATTGTATTGATAGGAAACGTCAATACATGTGTGTTTAATAAACAAAAAGGGTTCCTAGTTATGCCTCTCTTATAGACTAGCTTGTTGATTAACAAGATGATCTAGGTTTCCTAATCATGGACATTGGATGTTGTTAATAACAAGGTCACAACATTTGTGAAATGATGTGATGAACATTCATCTGAAGTATAGCATTACGATCAAGTCATTATGTTTATATTGCTATAACATCATACGAAGTAGTCTTAGTCCTTAGACCATGAGATCATGTTAATTGCTAACACTGGAAGAGTATCTTTGTAACATCAAACGTCACACCGTAACAGGGTGACTATAAAGGTGGGTTCAGTGCTATGAAGGTGTTATGTTGAGGCTCATGGATCAAGAGTGGAATTTGTCAACCCCGATGACGGATAGATATACTCTGGGCCCTCTCGGTGATATCACATTAAGATAGCTTGCAAGCATGTGATGTGATCACTAGAATGTTATATCACGGGAACGAGAAAAGAGTGCATGTCGGTAACGAGATCAAACTAGGTATTTGGATACCGATGATCAAATCTCGAACATGTATTATATCATGATACAAAGGGATTAAATTGCTAGCGTTAAAGGTTCTCACGATCACAGAAGTCATCGTTGAATGTGGAGGAGTCAGTATGGATCTCCAGGTCCCGCTTCTGATTATTGATCTGAGAGGAGTCTCAATCATGTCTGCATTATTCGCGAACCATAGGGTGACACACTTAAGGTTGCCGAACACCATTTAGGAGCACATATGTTCTAGACAAAAGGTTTACAAAGCGCAGGAAATGTTTCGATAGAAACCGGAATTGTTTCGGGTGAAATTGCAGAAAGTGGTTCTGCATGTGATATTGAAATGTTGCAAGGGGTTTTATGTGAATGTTTGTTAATTAAAGTAATTAACAAAATTCTGAATAAAATAAATAAAAGAGTTTTATTAATTGAGAGTTGCATTTAATTTTGTGGAAATTAAATACATGTGAGTGGGATTTTGGGTGGAGGCCATGTTTATGTGAGTGGAGGTTCACCACATGAATGAAGGAGGGAGGAGTCCCCCCCCCCTCATGCGCCGGCTATGGGAAGGGAGGGGTCTCCCTCCCTCCTATATAAAGCCCCCCTGTCCCCTCTCACAAACCACACCTCCTCGTGAAGGATCTCTCTCCCCCTCTAGATATTCCCCCATGGTCTTGGATTAGCGAGATACATGTTCCCGGTGGCCTTGCGTCTGGAAGGAGTTGCTGCTTCCGCTAATTCACTGGAGCGAGGAGGTGGAGGTTGTCCGGTAGCTTGGACATGTGTGCGAGGACAGATGCGTTGTTGATTTGCGGCGCTCGGACTTCCACACGATCTTGAGATCGGCAAGCGTACGACTACATCAACCACGAGTTCCTACTCGTTAAAAAAACTCGTTGTCTTCGAGGGTAAGTTCTCCCTGGATGTATGTCCACTCGTTGCTCTGTATCTAGTAGATAGACCTTGGCGTATAGTTCTCATCGTAGGAAAATTTTTGTTTTCTATGCTGCAGACCAACATGATCCACTTAAGGGAAAACTTGTTGCTGTTCTACAAACCTTTGCACTTGGAGGCCCAACAACTGTCTACAAGAATAGAAGTGCGTAGACATCACTCCACAACTTAATTGGGGGCTCCCAATAATTGCCACCAAGGCCTCAATCTTGGGAGAGATTCACAACTTAATTGAAGACCCCAAGAACACGCCACAAAAGCCACACAACCGTCTAGGGTTCCAAGAACCCAAGAGGGACAAGTAACAATGAATATCACCGAACAAATCCTCCGGAGAGAACCGAAACCGATGCACCTAATGCAAAAGGCAAGAACACCACAAAGATGCCCAAAATCTTCACTCTCTAGTTCCAACAAGGATACTAAAGAACTCGGGGGAACAAGAGAGGAAGAACACAAAAGTGGAACACAAAAAGGCCCAAAGACCTAGATCCCAAAGATTCACTCACAAAGAGGTGATTTGGTTTGGTCAAAATATAGATCTAGATCTCCTCTATCTTCCCCTCAAATATTGGCAAGAATCATTGGAGGGGATCAAGAAATCAAGCTCAAAGATGCGATGCAAGCGAGGGCGGCAGGCGAGCGAGGCATTGGGCCAGCGCAGGGAGAGGGGCGGCAGCGCGAAGCAGTAGCGGGCTGGCCAGGCCAGGCCCAGTAGTACCGCCAGGCCTAGGCGGTAGTACCGCTTGGGCCGGTACTTCCGGCCTGGGCCAGCTTTGCTACCGGCCATCCAAAACAAAATTTTTCTTTTTCTTTTTAATAAAATAAAGAGGAAAATTCCAACTGCGATTACTTTTGCTAGGAGACTCCGATTGACCCGAATCCAATTGCATTGGAAATATTGGATATCACCAAGTGAGAGGGTATAAAGTAGTATAATATGAGATACCTCACTCGGTGAGAATCCAGAAACCGCCAAGATCAAAATCGCAACAAGATATAAAAGGGAGATCCGATTTTGATGAACAAGAGCTTGTTATGAAGATTACCACAAGCTCTATATCCTCACATGGATAAGACAAATAAACAACCAAATATGATTATGCAAGTAGGCAAAGGTTTGAGCTCTCTCCGAACGATATGATCGAGTTACCCACTCGAGAGCCCCTCTTGATAGTACGGCTATCTATCCTAAACCCGGTCTCTCAACTACCAACACGATACCGGCAAAAGGGAAAACCTAACAAGTATACCTTTGCCTTGAGCATACTTCGACCTTGTCTTCATTGATCCGTAAACACCGAGGATGGCAAGCATCAAACATGAGATCTTCTAGAGAGGGCGCATTTTGAGCTTGCACAATGCATCTTCTTCTTCATTTCATCGACCTTGAAGCCAACACATGCTCCAAGCGATGCCAATGGACAAATCCTACAAGTACAACTTAATACACACATTAGTCCATAAATATTGTCATTAATTACCAAAATCACACATGGGGCCCCACATGCTCTTTCAACTTGTATTAAAGGAAAGCTCCTTGAGTCGGCTCATCCCCCCCCATGATGGTCATCTATTCCGATGGGATCCTAGAGATCCTTCACACGGACATCTTTGGTCCTCCATCTTTTGATAGCCTTGGGGGAAAGAAGTATTGCTTGGTTATTGTGGATGACTACTCAAGATACACTTGGGTATATTTCTTCAAGAAGAAAAGTGAGACTCAACAAACCGTCATCAACTTTGACAATGAAGTTCAACATCACCATAATAAGAAGATCTTGGCTATTAGAAGTGCCAATAATACCGAATTCAGAACTACACCTTGGATGAGTTCCTTAGTGATGAGGGCTTTAAGCATCAATATTTCACTCCTTATACCCCTCAAAATTGTGTGGTGGAAAGGAAGAACCGAACTCTTATGGATATGGCAAAATAACCATGATTGCGGAGTTCAAGTCCCTGTATAATATTTGGGCCGAAGCTATCTCAACCGCTTGTCACATTGCCAACCATGTTTACCTCTGCAAGCACTTGAACAAGACTCCTTACAAGATCCTCTCCAGCAAGAAACCAAACATTCACTATCTTTGAGTGTTTGGGTGTAAGTGTTATATTCTCAAGAAAGGTAACTGGTTATCTAAATTCGAGTCTAGAGCTATTGAAGCTATCTTTGTTGGGTATGCCTCGGACTCTCACGCTTATAGAGTCTATAACAAGTCCACCGGGAAAGCTATAGTCTCTTGTAATGTGAGGTTCGACGAGCATCAAGGCTCCCAAGTGGGACAAATTTATCTTGGTGATGTAGGTGATGAAATTCCTCCTCAATCCATAATAAGAATGGGTGTGGGATTTTTCCGCCGCGTTGAGGACCCCTTATGGTGGAAGGAGAAGGACAATGCTCTACTCAAGTGGATCCCTCACCTACTCAAGATCTACATCAATCCCATAGCCATCAAGATACCATGGTTGAAGAGATAACTCATGGTCAAGGTCAAGAACAAATTAATGATGGGTGTGTATCACCCCATGTTGTCCAAGGTCAATCTCATCAAGATGGATCAAGTCAAAATGTCGAGCAAGCTCATGAAGAGGAGCAAACTCAATTTAAAGGTCAAGACGAGGATCAAAATAGTGGTGATGACCAAGTAGTTTCTCAAGAATCTCTTGATGAAGCTCAAGCTCGTCCTGAAGAAAAAAGGATCACCAAGCTCATTCGAGAAGGACTTATCCTTGAAAATATTGTTGGTGATATTGAAAGGGGCATTTGTTAACACCCGGATTTTTAATCCCAGATGCCCGTTATGCCATACCTCGCAATCCCAGGATTACCATTTTTGCGAGACATAATGGATTGGATATCACAGTACCTCATCCATTACAAACCATACATAAGGTTTTACACAAATAAGGATCTCATGATCCAGTCTTTAATACAACAAGCAGCGGAATTAAACGATAGCGTAGCGGTGGGGTCCATCTTCAGGGGCACAGGCAATCTTGTGGCGAGATAGTCCTAGTTATCATAGCCGTCCTGATGACCATCATCTTGATAATCTCCTTCATAGTCTGGCCATGATAATAGCCAGGGACAAAAGCCATGAGTACTCTTTAAGTACTCGCAAACTACTACTAGCAAGGTTATAATCTTAAGTTAAAGTACGGAATTTAAAGAATAACTATCAAGTTAAGTTTGAAACCTAAGCTGAGTTCTGAAACAAGAAAAGATAAAATAAAAGTCTAGAATCACTTAAGTTGGGAAGCTATTTTCATATACACAACCCTGTTGTGGTCAAGTCAAGGTCCATCATTCATTTCAAGTTATTTAGAAAACATCTGACAACGAAACAGTATGGCCATTCCAAATGTCCATAACCGTGGACGCGGCTATTCGAATAGTTTGACACTCGGCAGAGGTGGTACACTTTCACCACAAGATTCGATACATCTGTTAGGGATAACCCTGAATCATCATACTTGGTATGCAGATAATCAAACATAACCTTCCCTTTACACACCCTAGTACAAGCACCTCTCCTATGAGCATGGCCTCCCAACCATGACCATCAGTCATCTTGGGCACTGCATAAGTGGACAACATTGAGAGGTAGCCTCAGCTCAAACCTCTCCCGTGAGGGAACTAATACTAATGCATATAAATTTCCAGCTAAGCCTTACCCAATTCAGGTAATGTGGTTGTACGGTAAATTTGGAATGGTATCGCATCTGAATCCAACCATCAGTTTTATAAAAAGGGTTAAGGCTCATGCCTCATCATTTTCATCATCATAAACCAATTGTGTTTCTCAACACATGTCAAAACATCTCAATAGAATGACTCATCATTCCAAGTTTTCATAACTCATTTTCACCAAGTGTTCCCATCTATAATGACTCAAGTTTGATCTATTCTAAAGCACTAGGTTAAGAGTGTTCACTAAGGTGGAAAGGTGGGATCAATCTCATGCCATAGCATGACATCTAAGGGTTTCTAATTCGGTCAAGTTTTATACTCTTTATGCTACCTTCAAAAAATTAATTAAAGAACTTTGTGTAAACTAAGGGGGTGTGATCAAAGTATGCTTAAGGCATCTTTACTAAACTATCTAGTTTTATTCTAGCTTGCTACAATAGCTTACTAAAGCATGTTTGCAAGGGTTAAATTGCCACTAATAGCTTGCCTTGGTTGGTGCAGTGGTTGAAGTTGTCTTCTTCTTCTTCTTCTTGGTAGAACTCCTCCTCCTCGAAGGCTTGGTCGGTACTATCGTCTATAAATACATAGGGAGTGCACAATCACCAAACAATCCTTAACTAGGCTAAGTATTATTCTAAACCACACAATTGATGATCTATTATCATCACAAGCATCACAAGTTTAATTCAATAGTTTCAACCTTTTTATTTTGGAAAAGTAATTTCTACTCATTGAAAAATTAACTACAATTTAATATTCACCACTAAAACATGGGATCATGTGGACACATGTACTCACCACATATTCTAACATGTGGGAATTAGATTTAAAGGTTGGATCAATATTACTTTGGTTTAAGTTTATTATTTAATGATTTAAAGTGACTAGAAATGCCTATATAGCATTATTTTGGTACTAGTCCAAAGTCACTGCCTGTAAACCTTATTATTATTACATATTTGGATAGATATGATGAAATGTGATTTTTGAGAGTTGGAATCAACTCAAAAGCTAACTTGGTTGATTTTACAAAAATGTTTCAAGTTGCAAAAGCTTCTATCTTCTTATTTTTATTAGGAGAAATCCATAACTCTAAATGAATTAAATCCAATGGGCTTGGATAGAGCTTTTCAATACCTTTCAGACAAAATTAGTTTCATGCAATTTGGATTTGTCAAACTCCCAGAATTGAATTTTGAAACACTGGACAGAAACTATATTTTAACTAAAAAGAAAAATCTAGATTTGAATCTACGGGCTTGCGCGGGAAAGGAAATGGGCCGGCCCAGTGGCGCTGCACGGCATGGGGCTCAGCTGACAGGGGGCCACTGTGGTGGCACTTAAAGCATAAGCAGTGCAGCACTATGGGTCGTGCGATTAGAGGCTAGATCTACGGCTGAGGGTCATCGTCGACGACAGACGGGTCGCCGGCGAGCTCAAACCCTAGCGGCTTGGTGGGGGTCTATTGGGGCGTACCAGGGCTCCAGCGGGGTCGGCGATGCGGGCGAACGAAGTGGAAGACGACGGCGAGGCGAGGCATGGTCGCGGCGGAGCTTGGGGTGGCCGGAATCAACGTCACCCTTCTTCTCCAGAGGCGGCTCGGCTCCAATTCGTTCTGCTGCTCCACTTGCTTCGGCGAGGTGGTTGAGGTTCGAGAGGTGAGGGAGTGGAATGGTATGAGTCTTTGGTGCTGGGGAGGTCTCCTTTTATAGGCTCGGCGGTGAGACCGAGCGGGATGGGCGATCGATGGTGGCGACATGGCTCTGGCGAGCTAAGCGGCATGGCTGGGGATGGCGATCGATGGGCGGTCCCTGGCGGTGCTCTAAGCGCTTCAATGCGGCCGTGGGGCGGTGGTCTGTGGTCGGGGTGAGGTGGCGCTCGAGAGGCAGAGGCGGCGGTGTCCACGGCGGCGGTGGCTGTGGGGCTTTAGGCGTGACGGAGGTGTCTGGGGTGTTCTCTAGGTCGAGGCAGAGCGGTGGGCGCGGGCTGGTGTCGAGCGGCGGCTTGTGCACGCGAGGATAGGGCGCGCTCTGCGGGCGGCGTCAGCATGGTCTGGTGGCACTGGGCGCGGCTTCTCCTCGGTGGTCCATGGCTGCTCTTGGCTCAGGCAAGGGACAGAGAGGGGCGGTGCAGCGTTGGCTACCTCCTAGACATGGCGAGGGAAGGGGGAGTGGTCTGCTGCGACGGTTGCAAGGTTGGCCGGCCAGGGTGGTGCTCGGCATGGCTTGGCATGGCCACTAGGGCATAGGGGATGGGCTGCAATTGGCATGGTTTGATCAAAGGGGGACAGAGGGATTAAATGGAGATCAAATGGGGGCAAAACCCTGTTCAAAACAGTGAGCTAGGATTAGAGTTATGATTCTGCCTGCCAAGTGTTTGATGAAATGGCCGCAAGAGAAAAAGTTTTGAATTTTGAGTTCAAAAATTTTGGGTGATCTTCACTATTGCTTGGTAGTCTCTGGTTGCAAGGATTTTGAAAATGGAGCTCAAATACATGGTTTTTGAAATAGGGGTGATCTATGCATATGCATTAGATTCAATTTTAAACTATCATTTAAAATAGTTTCCAGAAGGTTTTTAGAAGATCAAAAGGTGGGCCTTGGTACCTCATTATGTGTACTAGCAAGGGGTGTAAAGATCTAGAATTGTTTCTATTAAAAATTGAGTACTAGGAATAGTCAAAGTAGGCATGAGAGTTAAATTTGTCCAAATGACCATTTCCTTCATTTTAATTCTTTTTTATTTGATTTCTCTTAGGAAAAGTTTGGGAATGATGTAGATGATGTTTAAATCACCTAAGAAACATTTTAGAAGCAAAGGATCACACAATCATGGCAATTCAAAACAACTCCTATTTTAAATGCACACATATATGCTTTCATTTTAAATTTGGAAAAGTTTTTGTTAACCCCAAATTTGGATGATTTGATCTTTGATACTCTTGGATTGAAGTTTTGGGATGTTACAAACCTTCCCCCCTTAAATAAAATCTCGTCCCGAGATTTACAAGAAAACTAGGAACTAAAAAGATCTAGGAACTCTGTCCTAATGTAATCCTCGCGCTCCCAAGTAGCTTCCTCCTCGGTATGGTTACTCCACTAAATCTTGAGAAACTTGATACTCCTGGTCCTGGTGGTTCTGTAGGCTTCTTCTAAGATACGAATGGGCACTTCCCGATAGGTCAGGTCATTGTTGATTTCCACTGCTCTGTGATCGATATTCTTGAAAACTTCGGTCTTCTCAGGCACTTCCAAGCATTTGCGAAGTAACGAGATATGGAACACATTGTGGATGGCTGACATCTCTTCAGGCAGTTCCAGTTGATACGATACTTCTCCTCGGCGGTTCAGAATCTTGAAAGGTCTGATATATCTGGGAGCTAGCTTTCCCTTCAGACTAAAGCGTTGAGTTCCCTTCAATGGTGAAACCTTGATATATACGAAATCTCCGACATTGAAAGTCAGGTCTCTCCTTCTCTTGTCAGCATAGCTTTTCTGTCTGGATTGGGCGGTCTTGAGGTGCTCACGAACATTGTGAACTTTCTCTTATGCTTCTCGGAGAATGTCGGGTCCAAAGATTTGACTCTCTCCTACTTGTGACCAATTCAAAGGGGTACGACACTTTCTTCCATACATGAATTCAAAGGGTGCCATCTGCAAACTAGCTTGATAACTGTTGTTATATGAGAATTCTGCGAAGGGCAGGCAGTCTTCCCATTTTGATCCGTATTCCAACACACAAGCTCTAAGCATATCCTCCAAGATCTGGTTGACTCTCATCTGTCCATCTGCTTTTGCGGTGATAAGCGGTACTGAAATTCAACTTGGTTCCTAAACCTTCCTGAACTTTTGCCAAAATCTTGAAGTAAACCGGGTTCCTCGATCCGATACGATGGTCTTGGGGTTCCATGCACTAACAATACTAGCAATGTAGCTACCGCTAGTTTTGCACTCGGTAGGTTGTCTTGATCGGTATGAAGTGGGCTACCTTGGATAGTCTATCAACTATGACCCAGATTGAGTCATTTCCCTACTAGAAGTAGGTAAACCGGTGATAAAGTCCATTCCGACGGAATCCCATTTCCATTCGAATCGCAATGGTTGCAACAATCCTGGTCTCTCGATGCTCGCTTTGACTCTTTGACAAATGTCACATTTGGCGATGTAGCTTCCGATCTCTCTCTTCATCTTGTGCCACCAAAATTGCTCTTTCAAATCCCGATACATCTTTGTTCCTCTGGGTGGATAGAATAAAGAGTATCATGAGCTTCCTTCATGATAATTTCCTTCAGCTCCGAATCTGCTGGTACACAGATACGTCCCTTGTACCACAGTACACCTTCTTCGTCTTCGGTGAATCCAGGTACTTTGCCTGTACCAATACGACGTTTGATTCTGTCGATACTTTCATTCCCCTTCTGGGCTTCCTTGATTTGGCTAATCAAAGTGGGTTGAAGTTCAATGCTAGCTAGGAATCCTTTGCTAACTAACTCAGTCCTGAACTGCTCCAACTCCTCATACAAACTTGGTTGCTTCTCTTTGATCATGGTGTTAAGCCTACACGACAATCAGCTAAGAGCATCCGCTACCACATTGGCTTTGCCGGGGTGATAGTGAATGTCAAGGTCATAATCCTTGATTAACTCTATCCATCTTCTTTGCCTCATATTCACATCCTTCTGGGTGAAGATATACTTCAAGCTCTTATGATCTGAGTAAATCTCACAGCGATTACCCATCAAATAATGACGCCATGTCTTCAACGCTAGAACCACCGCTGCTAGCTCAAGATCATGGGTCGGATAGTTCTGCTCATCTTTGCTTGATTGTCGAGACAGATATGCGATGACTTTGCCTTCTTGCATCAATACACATCCTAGACCAATCTTGGATGCATCACAATATACATCAAATGGCTTCTTGATGTCTGGCATGATCAAAATTGGGGCTGATATCAGTCTCTTCTTCAGCTCCTGGAAACTGGCTTCACACTTGTCTGTCCATTCAAACTTCTTGTCCTTCTTCAATAATTGGGTCATTGGTCGGGCTATGCTCGAGAATCCTTCTACGAATTTGCGGTAATATCCCGCTAATCTGAGAAATGAACGAACTTGGGTTTGATTGGTTGGGGCTTCCCATTCTTCGACATCTTAGATTTTGTTTGTATCAACAGAGACTCCTCCGGCAGACACAATATGTCCTAGGAATCCTACTTCTTTCATCCAAAACTCACACTTGCTGAACTTGGCATATAACTGATGCTCTCTCAGGGTTTCTAGGATGATTCTCAGATGTTGCTCATGCTCTTCTTCTGACTTGGAGTAGATAAGGATGTCGTCGATAAACACAACTACAAACTTATCTAAGAAATTCATAAAGATCTTATTCATGAAATTCATGAAATAAGCAGGGGCATTGGTTAATCCAAAAGACATAATCGTATACTCGTATAAACCATAACGAGTAGTAAAGGCGGTCTTCGGAATATCCGTTGCACGAATCTTAAGTTGGTGATAACCAGTCCTAAGATCAATCTTTGAGAATACCTGAGCTCCAGTCAACTGATCAAATAGATCCTCTATCTTTGGCAAGGGGTACTTGTTCTTAATGGTGACATCATTCAACTTTCTGTAGTCTGTACACAGACGGTTGCCTCCATCCTTCTTGTCGACGAATAACACTGGTGATCTCCATGGCAATGCACTTGGCTGAATCAAGCCGGTTGCTAACATGGCATCCAACTGCTTCTTCAGTTCTACTAACTCTGAGGGGTTCATGGTATAGGGTCTCTGGGCTATAGGTCCGGTTCCGGGGATTAGTTCGATAATGAACTCTATATCCCTATCCGGGGGCATACCTGGCAATTCATCTAGGAATACGTCGGGGTATTCACAGACTACTCTGACTTGGTCAATGCTAGGCAGGGCTACACTTTTGTTGCATTTGAATTGGCGGGGTAAGGTTTCAGAGATATGTTCTACGGTTACTCCAGAACTACTGGTCATGGTGATGGCTTTCTTAGCACAGTCTATTAGTCCTTTATGCCTTGACATCCAGTCCATACCTAGTACTACTTCCAAACCTTTGGTTCCAAGTACAATTAGGTTGGCATAAAAATCTATCCCATGTATTCTGATAGGTACAGCTTTGCAAATTTTTTTTGCTTTTGTAGTTGAACCAGGGATTTGAACTATCATGACATGCTTCAGGTTGGTTGGGCGAATCTTACTAGTGCATACAAATTCTTCGGTGACAAATGAATGCGATGCTCCAGAATCAAACAATACTCTTGCTAAAATTGAGTTGACAGAGAACATACCCAAAGACTACATCCGGTGCTTCACGGCTTCTTCGTTCATGTGGAAGAGACGACCGCTATGTCAGCGGGTTCCTGGGCAAATCTCCGCCTTCTTGAACACGACGCCGCTGAGCTGGGCATTCACAGGGGCATTGGCAGCAGTCTTCTTGGGACACTCATTGGAATAGTGACCCTTCACTCCACACTCAAACAAGTGATCCGGGACTTGTCCTTGATCGCAACAGTACTGACATTGCTGCCAGCCTGGGGGCGTGTTGTTGTTGTTGCTCTTGGAGGGGCAGTTG
The DNA here is from genome assembly GCA_023614405.1 of Avena insularis. Classification (NCBI taxonomy): domain Eukaryota; kingdom Viridiplantae; phylum Streptophyta; class Magnoliopsida; order Poales; family Poaceae; genus Avena; species Avena insularis. The sequence continues at coordinate 432,518,224 of CM042693.1, read as the reverse complement.
AAGTTGTTGGCGTTGCGGAGTTGTGATTGTTTCCTCCGGCTTCACATTTCCTCCGCTACGTTGGGGTAGCTTGGGTGAGAATTTGGGGTCGGTTGTTCCTTGGTGCATATCTGGTGAGGGTTGGGACGGTACTTGGTGACTACTGGATCCAGACTGTTGCATCATACGACGCTTGCGGTTGTCGTTTGCCTGGTTAATCTTCCCTTCCATCTGAATGGCAGAGTCGACTAGCTCTTCGAGATCCTGGAAACGGATGTTGACGAGGACAGTCTGCATTTCATCATGTAGTCCATTTAAGAATCTCTCTTTCTTCTTGGCCTCCGTGTTGATTTCATCCGGTGCATATCTGGCAAGTGACAAGAATTTGTCATGGTACTCTACTACAGTCAACCTTCCTTGCTTTAGTTCACAGAATTCATCTCTCATCCTGTTGACAAGACCTTGCGGCACGTGGGTGCGACTGAACTTGACCTTGAATGCTTCCCAGGTCATCACCTCGCCATGGTTCATGTTGCGGACGCTATTCCACCAAGCTCTTGCATCTCCCGCCAGATAGTGAGTGGCGAAGAGAACTTTCTCATTCTCATCAACTCCTGCAACTTCTAGGTTGTTTTCCATGGTTTGTAACCAGTCATCAGCATCTAATGGGTTTTCAGATTGGTTGAAGATTGGGGGATTGGTGTTCTGAAAGTTTTTGAGTTTAGATCCATGGTGATCCTGATTTCCATGTCCTTGGTTGTTGAGAGCCATTTGGGCGATCTGCTGCAAGGTCGCTAAGTTGGCTTGACGCTCGACCCTGCTTGCTTCACGGTCCGCGATGAGATTCTGCAAGATCTGCAGCATTGGGTCCTGCGATGAGCTGCTCCCTCCTTGGTTTCCACGAGTCATCTGAAGATTGAGATAGATATAGGGGTAAGAGGGAAATTCTAAGGTTCATGGTTTTGGATTTTCGAAGCTATAACTTTGAGTTATACTCAGGTCAACTAACTTCCTTCTCATTCATGCAAGCAAGCACACGATCCAGCACACACCACAACAATCAAAGGGGAAAACAGATGGTTTTAAGAACCATTCTGCAAGCTACGATACAATGAGATGACACATCTCATGCTACGACAGTGCTCTAGTGCATCTACTCATCATCGATGAAGTCGGAGTCTTCATCATCAGTGTAGAAGTCCACAGCATCCTCTTCCAGAAAGTCATCATCGTTGCTGAGGTAAGAATCCATATCTCCCTGGATGTCTTCACCCTCATCATCTTCTTCTTTGGCGGCAAGCTGAGCTTCCTGCTCCTTGACGGTCTTCTCGAGGTCGGCCACCTTCTTGTGAAGACGGGCGATGGTGTGATCCTTCTTTGCACGCTGGCGACAAAGAGACTGGCGATCTTGGACGAGTAGTGTGAAAGTCTGGGCCTTCTGGTCGGCAATTGCACGGTTCTGGTTGGCTAACTCTCTGGCATTGTCCAGTTCCTGTTGTCGGTCATGAAGCAAGAAGTCAAGGTTCTCCACTTGACGCCTCAACTCTGGGTGACTTGGCATCTCCATCGGCATTCCCATGAAGTCACGTCTTGCATAGTGGGCAAAACGGGTTCCTTGAATCTTGTTGACGCTGAAGGCACATAGACGTGCGAGAGCTTCATGCATTGCCCTGGCTAATCCATCTAGCCAGTTGTTCTCTCTCACAGAGAACTGAATTCTCCCGGAAGTTGGTGCTTCAATGCTTCCTCGAAGATCTGCGGTGACTAGCCATTGTAGGTCTCCTCCTGGGGGTCCTGGAAGTTGAGCTCCAAGAAACTCCGGATGTGGGCGTCCCAGAATTCGACAGTGAATCCAGATCCTCTCAAGATCGGTGACCTCCATTTCCCAACTGGTAAAACTTGCTGAACTGAGTCTCCATCTACAAGAATTTAGGATGAGGAAGTTAGTGAAGTGATCAAGTGTGTCAAATTTTAGGTAGTAATGTAAGAATTTTGAGGAACATGAATTTTTGAGAAAGAATGAGTTCACAAGGGTAAGAGTGGAAATAGTTTTTCATAAATACTCACTTTGGTTTTGAAGCTAAGTTTTTGGTTTGGACGTCCATTCTAACTAGGGTCTCCTATGGTCAGGATGGCTCTGATACCAACTTGTCAACACGGATTTTAATCCCGGATGCCCGTTATGCCATACCTCAATCCAGGATTACCATTTTGCGAGACATAACGGATTGGATATCACTGATACCTCATCCATTACAAACCATACATAAGGTTTTACACAAATAAGGATCTCATGATCCGGTCTATAATACAACAAGCAATGGAATTAAGCGATAGCGTAGCGGTGGGATCCATCTTGAGGGCACGAGTAATCTTGTGAAGGCAGATAGTCCTAGTTATCATAGCCGTCATGATGACCATCATCTTGATAATCTCCTTCATAGTCTGGCCATGATAATAGCCAGGGACAAAAGCCATGAGTACTCTTTAAGTACTCGCAAACTACTACTAGCAAGGGTTATAATCTTAAATTAAAGTACGGAATTTAAAGAATAACTATCAAGTTAAGTTTGAAACCTAAGCTGAGTTCTGAAACAAGAAAAGATAAAATAAAAGTCTAGAATCACTTAAGTTGGGAAGCTATTTTCATATACACAACCCTGTTGTGGTCAAGTCAAGGTTCATCATTCATTTCAAGTTATTTAGAAAACATCTGACAACGAAACAGTATGGCCATTCCAATCATGTCCATAATCTGGACGCGCTATTCGAATAGTTTCACACTCTGCAGAGGTGGTACACTTTCACCACAAGATTCGATACATCTGTCAGGGATAACCCTGAATCATCGTACTTGGTATGCAGATAATCAAACATAACCTTCCCTTTACACACCCTAGTACAAGCACCTCTCCTATGAGCATGGCCTCCCAACCATGACCATCAGTCATCTTGGGCACTACATAGGTGGACAACATTGAGAGGTAGCCTCAGCTCAAACCTCTCCCGTGAGGGAACTAATACTAATGCATATAAATTTCTAGCTAAGCCTTACCCAATTCAGGTAATGTGGTTGTACGGTAAATTTGGAATGGTATCGCATCCGAATCCAACCATCAGTTTTATAAAAAGGGTTAAGGCTCATGCCTCATCATTTTCATCATCATAAACCAATTGTGTTTCTCAACACATGTCAAAACATCTCAATAGAATGACTCATCATTCCAAGGTTTTCATAACTCATTTTCACCAAGTGTTCCCATCTATAATGACTCAAGTTTGATCTATTCTAAAGCACTAGGTTAAGAGTGTTCACTAAGGTGGAAAGGTGGGATCAATCTCATGCCATAGCATGATATCTAAGGGTTTCTAATTCGGTCAAGTTTTATACTCTTTATGCTACCTTCAAAAATTAATTAAAGAACTTTGTGTAAACTAAGGGGGTGTGATCAAAGTATGCTTAAGGCATCTTTACTAAACTATCTAGTTTTATTCTAGCTTGCTACAATAACTTACTAAAGCATGTTTGCAAGGGTTAGCTTGCCACTAATAGCTTGCCTTGGTTGGAGCAGTGGTTGAAGTTGTCTTCTTCTTCTTCTTGGTAGAACTCCTCCTCCTCGAAGGCTTGGTCGGTACTATCGTCTATAAATACATAGGGAGTGCACAATCACCAAACAATCCTTAACTAGGCTAAGTATTATTCTAAACCACACAATTGATGATCTATTATCATCACAAGCATCACAAGTTTAATTCAATAGTTTCAGCCTTTTTATTTTGGAAAAGTAATTTCTACTCATTGAAAAATTAACTACAATTTAATATTCACCACTAAAACATGGGATCATGTGGACACATGTCCTCACCACATATTCTAACATGTGGGAATGAGATTTAAAGGTTGGATCAATATTACTTTGGTTTAAGTTTATTATTTAATGATTTAAAGTGACTAGAAATGCCTATATAGCATTATTTTGGTACTAGTCCAAAGTCACTGCCTGTAAACCTTAGTATTATTACATATTTGGATAGATATGATGAAATGTGATTTTTGAGAGTTGGAATCAACTCAAAAGCTAACTTGGTTGGTTTTACAAAAATGTTTCAAGTTGCAAAAGATTCTGTCTTCTTATTTTTATTAGGAGAAATCTATAACTCTAAATGAATTAAATCCAACGGGCTTGGATAGAGCTTTTCAATACCTTTCAGAAAAAATTAGTTTCATGCAATTTGGATTTGTCAAACTCCCAGAATTGAATTTTGAAACACTGGACAGAAACTATATTTTAACTAAAAAGAAAAATCTAGATTTGAATCTACGGGCTTGCGCGGGAAAGGAAATGGGCCGGCCCAGTGGGCGCTAAGGGCACGGGCTCGGACAGGGGTCCCACTGGTGTGGCACTTAAAGCTAAACGTGCAGCAGCGTGGCCGTGCAATTAGAGGCTAGATCTACGACTGAGGGTCGTCGTCAACGACGGACGGGTCGCCGGCGAGCTCAAACCCTAGCGGCTCGGTGGGGGTCTACTGGGGGCATACCAGGGCTCTAGCAGGGTCGGCGATGCGAGCGAACAAAGTGGAAGACGACGGCGAGGCGAGGCGTGGTCGCGGCGGAGCTTGGGGTGGCCGGAATCAATGGCACCCTTCTTCTCCAGAGGCGGCTCGGCTCCTAATTCGGTGACTGCTGCTCCACTTGCTCCGGCGAGGGGTGGTTGAGGTTCAGAGAGGTGAGGGGAGTGGAATGGTATGAGTCTTTGGTGCTGGGGAGGTCTCCTTTTATATGCTCGACGGTGAGACCGAGCGGGATGGGCGGTCGACGGTGGCGACATGGCTACGTCGAGCTAGCGGCATGGCTGGGGATGGCGATCGATGGGCGGTCCCCTGGCGGTGCTCTAGCGCTTCAATGCAGCCGTAGGGGCGGTGGTCTGCGATCGGGGTGAGGTGGCGCTCTGAGAGGCAGAGGCGGCGGTGTCCACGGCGAGCGGTGGCCGTGGGGCTTTGGGCGGCGAACGGAGGTGTCTAGGGTGTTCTCTAGGTCGAGGCGGAGCGGTGGGCGTGGGCTGGTGTCGAGCGGCGGCTTGTGCACGCGGGGACAGGGCACGCTCTGCGGGCGGCGTCGGCATGGTCTGGTGGCACTGGGCGCGGCTTCTCCTCGGTGGTCCACGGTTGCTCTTGGCTCGGGCAAGGGACAGAGAGGGGCGGTGCGGCGTTGGCTACCTCCTAGACATGGTGAGGGAAGGGGGAGTGGTCTGCTGCGACGGTTGGCCGGCCAGGGTGGTGCTCGGCATGGCTTGGCATGGCCACTAGGGCATAGGGGATGGGCTGCAATTGGCATGGTTTGATCAAAGGGGGACAGAGGGATTAAATGGAGATCAAATGGGGGCAAAACCCTGTTCAAAACAGTGAGCTAGGATTAGAGTTATGATTCTGCCTGCCAAGTGTTTGATGAAATGGCCGCAAGAGAAAAAGTTTTGAATTTTGAGTTCAAAAATTTTGGGTGATCTTCACTATTGCTTGGTAGTCTCTGGTTGCAAGGGTTTTGAAAATGGAGCTCAAATACATGGTTTTTGAAATAGGGGTGATCTATGCATATGCATTAGATTCAATTTTAAACTGTCATTTAAAATAGTTTGCAAAAGGTTTTTAGAAGATCAAAAGGTGGGCCTTAGTACCTCATTATGTGTACTAGCAAGGGGTGTAAAGATCCAGAATTGTTTCTGTTAAGAATTGAGTACTAGGAATAGCCAAAGTAGGCATGAGAGTTAAATTTGTCCAAATGACCATTTCCTTCATTTTAATTCTTTTTGATTTGATTTCTCTTAGGAAAAGTTTGGGAATGATGTAGATGATGTTTAAATCACCTAAGAAACATTTTAGAAGCAAAGGATCATACAATCATGGCAATTCAAAACAACTCCTATTTTAAATGCACACATATATGAATGCTTTCATTTTAAATTTGGAAAAGTTTTTGTTAACCCCAAATTTGGATGATTTGATCTTTTATACTCTTGGATTGAAGTTTTGGTATGTTACAGCATTACTACTCGTAACCAAGTGGCTAACTTTGTTGGCCACAATGTTTTTATTTCTTGTGTAGAAACCCAAAAGGTGTATAAAGCACTTGAAGATCCTAATTAGCTTGAAGCCATGCATGAAGAGTTGCATAACTTCAAGCTCAACAAAGTGTGGACACTAGCAGAGAAACCCAAGGAATGCCAAAATGTCATTGGAACCAAGTGGATTTTCAAGAACAAGCAAGATGCAAGTTGGATGGTCATTTGCAAAAATGCAAGATTGGTGGCTCGAGGATTCTCCCAAGTCAAGGGTATCGACTATGGTGAACTTTTGCCCCATTGCTCGTCTTGAATCCATCTGTATCTTTCTTGCATATGCATCTCATCATAATTTCAAGTTGCAACAAATGGATGTTAAAAGTGCATTTCTTAATGGTCCCCTAAATGAGTTGGTGTATGTCAAGCAACCTTCGGGTTTTGAGGATCCTAGGTTTCTGAACCATGTCTACAAGCTTGATAAGGCACTCTATGGACTTAAGCAAGCTCCACGTACTTGGTATGAGTACCTTACAAAGTTGTTGGTAGACCGTGGCTTCGAAGTTGGGCTAATCGGCCCCACTCTTTTTACTAAGAGAGTTGGAGGAAACATGTTCATATGCCAAATTTATGTTGATGATATTATTTTTGGTTCTCCTAACAAAGCTTTCAATGATGTTTTTGATAAGATAATGACCTATGAGTTTAAAATGTCTATGATGGGTGAATTGCAATTCTTCTTTAGATTCGAAGTGAAGCAATTGATTGGAGGTATCTTTATTAATCAAGCCAAATATATTTAAGATATGCTCAAAAAGTTCAAGTTGTCGGATCTGAACAGATCCAAGACTCCCATGCCTCTCAAATGCGACCTCAATCTTGATACCCATGGTAAAGATGTGGATCAAAAGGTATATCGTTCTATGATTAGTCCTTTGCTCTATCTTTGTGCATCTTGACCGGATATCATTTTGAGTGTGGGTATTTTTGCATGGTTTCAAGCCACACCAAAAGAAAGCCACCTTGTGGTGGTCAAGTGAATCTTTCGATATTTAGTTGATACCCCAAACTTCGGCTTATGGTACCCCAAGGGCTCAAGCTTTGCACTTCATGGATTCACGGACTCGGATTAGGCGGGACAAAGTTGGAAGGAAATCAACCTTTGAGTCTTGCCAATTCCTTGGTAGGTCCTTGGTGTGTTGGTCATCTAAGAAGCAAAATTGTGTCTCCCTTTCATCTACCGAGGACAAGTATATTGTGGACGCTAGTTGTTGTTCTCAATTGTTGTGGACGAGGCAAACTTTGAAGGATTATGGTGTCACTTGTGAAAAAGTGCCTCTTCTTTGTGATAATGAAAGTGCCATCAAGATTTCCCACAACCCCGTGCAACACAGAAGAATGAAGCATATGAAAGGGAGACACAATATTATTACAGACAACAGGATCAACTTTTTAATGGGAGAACTTGTTGAGTTTTGCAAAGATCAAGGGATCTGACTTGATATTGCATCAATCGCTCATCCACAAGCCAATGGACAAGTCGAAAGGGAAAATGGTTTAATTCTGCAAGGCCTCCACCTAGGATCGAGGCACCACTTCATCATGCTACGAGGGTTTGGGAGGATGAATTGCCGTCTGTTATATAGAGCTTGCGAACTACTCCTAACAAGTCAACCTGATATACACCTTTCTTCTTGGTCTATTGCACCGAGGTAGTTCTTCGAGTGATCTTCTCCATCTTTCTCCCCGAGTCGCTGCATATGTCGAAGAGGATGCTGAAGTTTCTCTACAAGATGAACTCGATGTGCTCGAGGAAGTTTGCATCGTTGGTGAACAGAGATCTACAGCCTATCAGCAGAAGTTACACAAGTATCATAGTCAGAGAGTCAAACATTATTTTTTACAAAGGGCGATCTAGTTCTCCAACTAGTGCAGCAATGAAAGCACAAAATTTCCCCAATCTGGGAAGGGCCCTTTATGGTTAACAGAGTACTGCACAATGGTTCATACTATCTAACGGACATGAGACCAGACAAAGAAATACCTGCTACTAGGAAAAGAAAGAGAGCTAGAGGCAGTACAAATCCAGATGAATTAGACCGTCCATGGAATATTGCTCAGCTATGTCCCTTTTTTCTTAAGTTTTATTTCTTTGTAATCATGTCAATGTACATGTTCAAAGTGAAATAAAGTATTGGTTCCCTCAATGTTTTCCTGAGAAGTTTTAAATACCATCTTATTTCCGAACGATCATGTCATAGTCGAAAATCCCAGAATACTTGAAAGTACTTTATGCTCATGTTTGTTCTGGTTAGATTTATGATTCTATTATGATTCTAAATAAAATGCTACCTTTGGGTGTAAGTCTCATTTTATGTTTGTTTGATTGCTTGGACGCGAGTATTTTCTAAGTAGTGAATTGTTGGTAGTGGAAGCTGGCTTTGTCTCCGAGTTTAAACTGGTTTAGTAATTGAGTTTCGTTGCTCGATAGTGTTTCTGTGCTAAAGTTTTGCTGGCTCACAAAAGGTACGAGGCAAAAAGCCAGATAAACGATAATTATAAACAAAAAGTGCTTAAGTAATTTTTCAAGCACAACAAAAACAATCCAAATGCTAGAGTAAAGCATAATTTCTTACAAACCAGCACACCCAGATAAATAGTTTAACTATTACAACACTTGTTTCACAATAATGCATAGTTTTTTCAATCCTATGCTACAGGTAAAGGAGGAGTTACCGACTTGTTGCCACCAGTATCCATGTTGCCCTGATCCTTATCTGCAATGACGTTGGACTCAGTCTTCTCGTCATCATCGGATGCATCTTTGGCTGGGAGGGGGGGTGGTACCTCGATATACTGGAAGAGTGGCTTCCCGTAGCTGGTCATCTCGGCCACGCGGTGAGCGTATCCAGCACAAGACTCCCATATGGCTCCGATGTTTTGATAGTTGCCATCTTCATCAACATTCGATATTCCCTTCGTGACCTACCAAATTTCCATGCTACCATGGTGACTCATCACCATGGTAAGGGCGTTTTGAGAAGCAGTCCGGGCATATGACATCTTCCAGTCCTCAGCCAGTTTCGGAAACTCTTTTAACCTATCTTTCATCTCGAAGGCAGATAGCTCGTGCAGGTCGGAGATATTAACAACTTTGGCCACCTCTTCAAGAGTTTGGTAGAATTCATGGATCAAATCTCTGGCTGCGACAAATTGGTCGTTGCGGGACTCGGACAAAGAGGAATTTGAAATGTTGAGAGGGGCTGTGAAAAGACAACATTAGTAAACACTGACAAAATTCAGTTGGAAAATATTGAAGCAGGAAAAGTATATGGTTTTAGCAGCAAAATTTACCAAGTATAGCATCATCTATCTTGGTCTTCTTAGCTCACAAAATTTGGAGTTCATCACGAAGGGCTTGAGTCGTATCTTTCTGTCGATCTAGTTCTACCTTCAAGTCAGAGATTTCCTTGTCTTGGCGAGCAATGACTCAATTGTGCACTTCGGTGGCCATGTTGCTGGATTCCAGGATATTGCTGACACTACAATCGTGGTTAGCCCTCAATTTTTCGAGTTCCTCTTGTAATCCGGCATTCTTGGACTCCCGGACTTTGAAATTCTTAGCTTGCTCCACAAGTTTTCAAGATTGAGTCAACAAACCTGGATTGGAAAGGACAAGTTAGTCGAAATCACAATTTGGTGTTGAGTAAAAATCCGAGAAGAGATAGCCGAAAAAAATTACTTTCTGATTCATCCTTCTCAACCTTAAGTTGAGCATTTTCAAGTCAGAGAGCCCTAACCTCTCTCCGCTTGTTGTGGATGTTTTTAAATAATTCCTGGTTGTAAACATTTGCTTTGTGTAAGTCAGAATGGTAACCATAGTCAGAAGTCTACTAAGATTCGGGCTGCTATTTTAACTAAGTTAAATTTCAGCATGAGCCTTGGGGGCTACACTACTTCGTTCTTTGGCATCCTATAAAAACATAAAATCGGATTCTATCTCTATCCAACTTCATACTTGGGGGCAAGAGGATATGATATAAATATAATACAGAGTCGGAAAATGACTTACACAGTGCTCATGTTGCAACTTGTTGAGGCTGCTATTGATCTCAGCAGACACCTTCTCGACCAAAGTTAAAGGTATGATTGGTGGAGGCGGAACTGCACCAGCCTTTAACTTTTCATCGCGAAGACAAACTTGATCCAGCAAATCTACAAGCTTCACATCTTCAGCTTCCTAAGCCCCTTCCTCAGCTGTAATATTCCTGGTCTCCAGGTAATTCAAGGCAAGCTTTCGAAGTTCTTCTGCACTTAGGGATTTTCAGCAAAGGTTTCAGCTGAGGGATCATTACCCTTAAAGGGTTCACCCTTATCAGTTCCCGAGTCACTCCATGGTGACGTCGGTTTATGAACCAAGGTTCACTAGCTCTTCAGGATGAGCCCCAACATCCCTAGCGCATGGAGAGGGAATATTTTCCGGTGCTGAGGATGACGTTGGATTGGGAGTCGGAGGAGCAGCATCAGGTGAAACCAAAGTCAACTTCTGCTAACGCAGAGTCTTTGTAGGCTTCCCTTTCCTTTTCCCAATGGTTTAGCTCTGGATAGTAATAGATTGGAATTGTTATGACCCAAAAAGAATACAAATAAAAGTACAAGATCTAGCAGAAGAACTTACTTCTTTATGACTGGCAGCATTCGGGTCAGCCGAAACAACCGGAGTTTTACACGGAATAGTAAGCGCTTCTAGAAACTCCTCAAGTTCTTCATATGCAAGATGAATTGGATCCTCTGGTGGATTATCCTCGACATGAGCAAGCTCTGACTCGGGGAGGTCAACAAGATGAAAGTTGGAAATATCTCAGCACTACGATGTAATAAAACATGTACAAATAGACAAAGACAAGGTGGGTTAGTTGGAAAACTCAATGGGGTAAGGGGTCTCTCTGCTGTATACATATGCATTGAGATTTTCGGAACCTTCCGGTTGACTCGCTCCTTGATCAGCCACCTAACCCGGGACTCGTATTCCTTGGAGGGGATTGAGGTCGAACTCACTTTCAGGATGTCCTTCTTGTTGAGGGTGACCGTGTGTATCAACCAGTCCCCGTGATATTGCAGAGGTTGAATCCGATGAGTTAGCCAATAGTGGACTAAGTTGGATCCCTTCAAGCCTTTGTTCTTCATCAGAAACTCAATCCACCTCTTGGCACGGATCAAGTCTTTAGTCAGAGTTGGATCTTCCATGTCCCAGGATTCTTGGTGGGCGGGTGGCACCATCAACAAAAGCCAGCAACCTTTCTGGCTTGAAGGAAGCCGACTTATCCTTATGATAAAAGAAAGTGGCTGGCCACCTCTTCACTGACTCACTAGCTATAACCTTGGGATAGACTTGGTCTCTCCTAAGGACTAGGCTAAGGGTTCCAATATTGTATGGAACACCGACATTGATAGAGTTTTTCCCAGTACAGAAGTAGTACCAGAAGAGAATAAGACTCGGTTTAATTCTGAGATATCCCTCACAAAGAGAGAAATGGGCGCTAAGCTCTAGAATAGAATTTTGGGGGAGATTATGGAGCTCGACGCTGTAGTAGGAGATTACCTTGGAAAAGAATTCCGATGGTGGGAAGCTCAATCCGTGATCCAGATGGGTCCCAAAATGAACCCGCTCGTCGTCATGGGGGCGGGAAGAAGCTCGCCGAAGCTGATCCACCACTCACCAACGTGGAGAAGTCCTGCCTCGTCCACGGCTTGAAGCTTTTCATCATCTAGTACACACATGATTCAAACCCCGTGGTACTTCTTATCCTCCACCGTCGATGACGCCGTGCCCCCTGATCTTGATGCGTCAACCATCTCGCTTTTGGTTGACCTTGGATGGGCGATGCTGGTAGATTAGGGGAAGGAGAGAGAGGAAGGTGAGAGGCGCATGGTTTTCTTAGGGAGAAAGAAGAATATGTGCGTAATAGGAAGAAAATGAGGAGGTTACCCCTTAGAAGCTATCATCTACACCGACATTAGCGTTTAAATGCACGGATTTAATGCCACGGGTCGTGGAATGGGATATGCAACTTCCTCACGAAGGCTCCGCCACCTCGATCTCTGTGCATGCATTGAAACGACGTCTCAGTTCCGCACAATGCGGACCCACCAATGGTCACACTGACAGAATATTTGTTAGTGACAAGGCAAGACTTGAAAAGTTGTCAGGTTACATCACCAACCAGATTTCAGCTTAGTTTGAAATCAAGCAGGGAAGCGTTGATTAGATATCAACATGTCCAACTCATTTGTGACTCGGATCCTACCTTTTGTTTTAAAGTTTTAGGAACCCTTCAAGATTCTATAGCCGAAGAAGAATCAAGCTAGATGATGAAATCCGATTTTGGATCTTGGAGGCTTATGGGGGGCTACTGTTGGGGATATACTTTCTGGATATACCCAATATGACTCACTGACCAGGGTGGCCCACTTCGGGTTAGAGCTATGCTTCACGGAAGGCCCAATCAAAGAGAAGATGGAGGCCCGTCCAGCTACAGGAAGGCCTAGAAGACTTACTGAGTTAGCCATGTAGGAATACTTGTAGTCCAAGATGTACTATGTAACCGACTCTATATCGTAGCCGGATAGTACTCTCCTGTAACCCTATCGGATGGCTTTATAAGCCATCCTAGGGATCGGCCTTTAGGGAACAACACAATAGCAACTACAACTTGCACAGGTGAAACCTCTCTTGTAATCTGTACTTCCGGCTCTGCTGATATACTAGATTGCTAGCAGGAGTAGGATCCATCCACCGCAGCTGGATCTGAACCTGGGTAAATGATACGTTGCTAACATATCTATAATTTTTGATGTTCCATGCTTGTTTTATATCTAGTTTCTTATGTTTTGTCCACACTTTGGAGTATTTCTACACATTTTCTGGAACTAACCTACTAACAAGATGCCACAGTGCCAGTTGTCTGTTTTCTTCTATTTTTGGTTCAAGAAAAGGCAGAAAATCAATATTCTTGGAATTGGACGGGACAAAAGCCAAAGTCAATATTTTACCGGAAGACACATGGAGTCTGAAGGAGAGATGAAGGGGGGCCATAGGGCGGCCACACCCCCCTTGGCGCGGGCAGCCCTAGGTCGCGCCAGGGCATGGTGTGGGCCCCCTGGCCGGCCACCGACCTCGCCCCTTTGCCTATAAGAAGCCCCTGGGACGAAATACCTAAATCCAATAGCCTCCAGCCACGAAAAGTTCCGTAGTGCCGCCGCCATCGAAGGGGAGATTCGGGGGATAGAAAGTCTCTATTCCGGCACCCTGCCGGGAGAGGGAAGTTCCCCAGGAGCCATCTGCATCGATCTCCACCACCATCTCCATCGCTGTTGCTGATTCCCATGATGAAGAGGGAGTAGTTCTCTCTCGGGGCTAAGGGTTCTACCGGTACCTATGTGTTCATCTCTCTCTATGCATGATCTTATTGAGATCATGAGCTTTGTAATCTATAGATCTATTTTCCTACTCAAGTGCTTTAATATATCTCTGCTCTCCCCATGTGTGTGAAACTGACAGCGTGCACACCATGGTGGCACTTAGGCTAGAGATTACAATTACTTGTTATGAGTTATATTTGGAGTTGGATGTTTCTATGAAATTGTGGTGTTTGTTGGAAGCATCTAGAGCTCAAGGTGACAGTGTGGGGTTATCTAGATGGGGAAAGCAGACTTTGAGAAGTGTTGTTATAGCCCTACCATGGATTAGAGTGTCCAACCGGAGAGTAGTTTAGAGTAGTATCATGAAGAGAAGATATTTATATGAGAGTGTTCACTAGTGAAAGTATGATCCCTAGGCCTTGTTTCTAAGCATTGAAACACCGTTTGCAACTAGATCTGTTACATGTTTGCTTACTGCCATCTTTATTTCAGTTTGCCTTTATTCTCTTCCACGCCATCAAGCTATTTTCTGGCACTGTTACCACTTATAATTATCCATACCACTTGTATTTCACTATATCTTCGCTGAACTAGTGCACCTATACACCTGGCAAGTGTATTGGGTGTGTTGGGGACACAAGAGACTTCTTGTATCTTGATTGCATGGTTGCTTGAGAGGGATACCTTTTACAACTTCCTCTCTGAGTTCGATAAACCTTGGGTGATCCACTTAAGGGAAAACTTGCAGCTGTTCTACAAACCTCTGCACTTGGAGGCCCAACAACTGTCTACAAGAATAGAAGTGCGTAGACATCAAGCTATTTTCTGGCGTCGTTGCCGGGGATGTAAGGTAAAAGGTACTCACATCCTCCGGTGTGGGTGCTCGAAGTTAGTTCCTTTAGATTCTGCAATTTTGTCTTTTTGTTTCTTGTTTTCACTAGTTAGGCTTAATGGAAAACAACAAAACAATTAGAGAGCTTTATAGTATTTATCTTGAGTTAGGACATGAAGTGTTTGAAGAGAAAATTAAAAAACCTATGGAACTTTATTTGCATGCTAATAGCAATGTTATTAGTATGAATTCTTTGAACACCATTATTGCTAATGCTATGGAAAAGTCTAAGCTTGGGGAAGCTGGTTTTGATGAGCATGATATTTTTAGTTCCCTAAGCACGGAGGAGAAAATTTACTTTGATGATACTATGCCTCCAATATATGATGATTACAATGATGAATATGATATTTTCAGCCCACCTACTATTGGGGAGAAAATTAATTATGATTACAATATGCCTCCTATATTTGATGATTATGGTGATGAGAATAATAATGATAGCTATTTTGTTAAATTTGCTCCACTACAATTAATAAGAATGACTATTTTTATGTGGAGAGTATTACTTCTTTTATGCATGTGGCTCATGATAAGAATGTTTTATGTGATAGTTATATTTTTAACTTTATGCATGATGCTACTGAAAGTTATTATGAGAGAGGTAAACATGGTTTTATGCATCTCAACAATATTAAGTTTCCCCTCTTTATGTTGAAAGTCTTGAAGTTGCACTTGTTTTGCTTTCCTATACTTGTTGCTTTGTGCGTTCATGACTTGTTTCTTTACAAGATTCCTATGCATAGGAAGTGGGTTAAACTTAAATGTGTTTTGAATTTGCTTCTTGATGCTCTCTTTTACTTCAATTCATATTTCTTATGTGAGCATCTTCTCAAACTATCATGCCTAACTTAAAGGCGTTAAAGAAAAGTACTTATTGGGAGATAACCCAAAAGTTTTAGTTGAGTCTTGGAAGTTATTGCTTCAGTAATAACCTCTCCTTATCCTTTTTATTTGTTTTTTGTGCCAAGAGTAACCTCTAATGAGAGATAAGTAATGATTGGGAAAGTTGTTGTCCCGAAACAGATTTTTGTGCTTCGCTGTAAAAATTCATGAAAAATCTCTGTACGTCGGTTTGAGCTATAATTTTTTGTGCTTCTGCCCCAGGTTGTTACCCAACTTTCGTTAGTTCAACACTTTTCGATTTGAACAACAGGATATCTTCTAAAAAATTGGTTTTTACCTGCTGGTCTATTTTGACAGATTTGTGCCATTATTTACATTTGCGTCTTAGTCTATTTCTCTTTGAGTTCTCTTTGATCATCTGAACTTTTTAAAAGAACTTCTACAGTAGCCTGTGTTTTAATGGAAGTTTTACTTGTGTTGAAACTGAACCAAAAGACTTATTATCTTGAGTACACTAATGTTGCTAATGAAGATTGTGTGAAGTTTTATACGGAAATTTTTAAAGTGTAGGGAAGAGTAATGGAATAAGATGAAGAATGGACAAAAGCTCAAGCTTAAGGATACCACCCGTGTCACCCCAAGAAATATCTAAGAAGTACAAGCGTCAAAGCTTGGGGATGCCCAAGGCATCCCCTTCTTTATCAATAAAAATCTCAGGTTTCTTCCAAACACTTCATTTTTATTGATTCATGCACAGTTGTGTTGTTCTTGGAGCGTCTTCGTTTTCATTTTTGGTTTCCGTGTGCTTGGTTTTCTTATTTTGCTTGAATAAATTGGTTAGACCCCCTCATTCATGCATTAGTTTTCAAATAAGATTGGTTTGGATTGGAAAAGAGTAGGAAAAGTTCATGCTTAAGTGGTAAAAAGATTGTGACTTAGGCTTTATCATGTCATGCTTGATATTGATTTGGCTTTATTCTTAGTGATTATTGTTGTAGCATGACATGTTATAAACAATTGAGATTGCTTAATGTTCCTTGAAAGAATCATGTGTTGTTTTAGCATATAAAAGCATAATATTGTGGTATTCTCCTTTAATGCTTTATTTGGGTTAACTTGGCGCATGCTCACACCATGTTATGACTATCCCAAGTCACCATAGCCTTTATGATCCTTTAGTTTTCGACTTGCAATATCACCTTATGCTTTAATTAATGATGTTTTGTTGCTTTGCATGATTATGGCCATTATTGCTCTCTTAGTTGGTCCCTCCCAATCTTTTGCTAGCCTCCATACCAAGTATGAGTTCCACTCATGCATCCAACTCCGAATAAAACCAAGTTATTCCAAATAGTACACCATACCTACCTATTAGCATTTGTGATTCCAAGTATATTCATGTTTTTATCTACCTTCCGAATTAAACTTGTTATGAGAAAACTAGTGAATAAAGCTCTCGCGAACTTGATGGCACAATTTACTTTTCTTGCTCCTAATAAACTTGAACCATTGTGTCATCTATGTTGTATATGCTTGCACTTATATGTTGGGGATTAGCAAAACCATGCTGTCATGGGGAACACTTTCAACATTGCACTTGTACATTGTACCTAGTTGATATCATGCTTTTTTGTCTACGGATGTCGTCGGTGTGAAATGAAAGGGGAGCTTGTAAGTCCATGGAGTTATGTATGTGTGTTAGAGAAATGCCCGGGCCACTGGTCTAATCCATGCCTAATCATGGTGGAAACCTGCAGCGTAACCATAATGAGCAATTTATGAAGCATTCTTCTTATAAAAAAAGAGATAGAGATTGAGAAAAAGAGAAAAAAGAAAAAAAGAGTTGAGAAAAGAGGAAAGAGAGAAAAAAGCATCATTTTCCCATGGTAAATAAGAAGATTGCTGAGATGCTCGTTGTCTGCATGCCTTGTCATTTTGATATGGGGATTCTTCCGTATTATCGGGCAAGGGGTACCCCGTTGGCAGTTCTCTATGATACACATGTACTTACTATGACAATAACTTACCGGTAACTAAACTTGAGTAGCATGAGGAGCGGCCCTCATATTCAAGGGACATGAGATTGCCAACTTATACTTTGTCAAGCATATACTCCATATTTTGTTCACTTTAACCTTAATCACTTCAAGATTCTTATGATAGGGGCAATCATAGCTGAAAGCTAATAGGTACCATAATTTTTGGAAGCTCTTTATGAGACTTGAATCCCTGCTTCCTTCTATGAAGGCCTTTCTTTTACTTTTATGTTGAGTCTCCACCTTCTATCCTTAGGCACCAATTAAGAGAGCATAGTTGTGATTCTTAGTTCTATGTGCATTGTCCCAAAACTTATTGATTGATTCATAATGTTGATATTGCTTGTTCTTAAACTATTTGTATCTAGTCACCCTTATGAACCTTGAAGGTGTCCTATGCATTTATGTTTTGCTACTCCTTGAGGGACAAGCCGAATGCCACTATGCTATGTTTTCTATATGTGAAACAAACAAACGTCTTTCAATGCATTGTTATTCATGATCTTTGTTTGTATCCTTTCATGTTGCATGCATAGTTACTATGTCTTATTGTTAGAACTTCATCTTTCATGCTCATGTTTAGAGTACTTTGATCCCAGCTTTCAATGCTTGCAAATGGTTTGATCTTGATTGTGATGGTGCATGTCACCTCAAAAATTATTCTTTTTATCACTTACCTACTCGAGGACGAGCAGGATTTAAGCTTGGGGATGTTGATACGTTGCTAATGTATCTATAATTTTTGATGTTCCATGCTTATTTTATATCTACTTTCTTATGTTTTGTCCACACTTTGGAGTATTTCTACACATTTTCTGGAACTAACCTTGACATGGGTATACCCTACAGGTACTCGAACTTGGTATATATGGCCCAAATACGTACAGGCCCACGGTGTCGCCAAGGCCCGGATGGAGGGACTCGAGTAATTTATGGACTCTCAATTGCTTGAAGGACAAGAAGAAGCTAAAGATAGAAAGTTTGAAGGGGAAAACCCTAACTTGTAACCGACTCGACTTGCTACCCGAGACCTAGCCTATCTATATAAAGGCTAGGAGGGGGCAGCGAGGAGACACACGCAATCCTAGTTTTCGCAACCCTCGCCAGATTTCATCTGCGCATCATTGTAACTTTCGACTCCCTCGATAATTCCACGAGCAGACAAGCAGGAGTAGGGACCTCTACCAGGCCTGAACCTGGGTAAATCCTTTGTCCCCTGTGTGCTTGTTTGCTAGCCGATAGATGTCTCCAGCGCTCCCTCCTTCTCCCAAACCCAAGTCCATAACAATGGGCATTGACGAGCTAAACCCTCGTCAATTGGCGCCGTCTGTGGGAACTGGGAGTGTTGATGTTGCGGCTTCTTCGGCCCCATCAAACGCGATCAACAGCGGAGATTCGCCAGCTCTTCGGCGCCTTCGACTTCACCGTCCACACGCAGGCTACTCGCCTGGCCTTCGAGTCCGTGGGCGACGGAATCAGCCTGGCGATTGGGAGTTTCCGCTTCCAAGTTGGTCAGATGGGCACGCTTCGCATGCCTGATCAGCCAACAACACCGGCGATTGCCCCGGCCTCATGGTTCCCTCCATCGATCAGTACCCTCAGCGAGCTCAATGCTCCAGCGGTGATCGGGAACATGGTAAGCAACAGCAGTCGCGACTCCAATCTAAGCGATCTGGCCACTGAAGAGGGAACCTACGGTTCCGGATCTGAAAGTTGTGGAAGCAACGGCTTCCCAAATCACTTCATGTGCACCGTCATCAACGCGGGCGATACCTCCGCCAACCGCGGCAATGGCACCGACCCGCCCAATGCCGCCAACGGCGGCAACGGTGGCAATGGAGGAGCAGTCGAACCCCCTACCATAATCAATGAGCAAACTGGCGAACACGTCGTGATCAGGCTCAACGAGCAAGAGTGGGAACGCTGCCGCGAAGCCCTACGAGGTACACCTCTACCCTTCGGGTCCCTGCAAGAACTACTGATGGGCTACCACTGGCTCCTAAAGGAGGAATTCAAGCACCAGAAACAAGCAATCGCGGAACTTGAGGCACGTAAAAAGGCGGCAGACGAGTCAAGCCTTCGTCGTGCTGGGCTCTCTTCCTATGGAGGATCCTCCTCAAGAGGCAACGAACACCTCGCCAAGAAGAGGAAATCGCGGATGGCTCACCTCACCGATCAAGAACGCATAGACGCCACGAAAATCCTCGACTTCGGCTCCATGACAGTCGACACGAGAGGCAACATGGTTCCCAGGACGCCGCAGGCCGTGGTGATGGCGGCCACCATGTACCTTCTCAATAACTAGCCACCGGCTGGAGATCCCGGACGGCCATGCACCAATCTACGATCACGGGCCTTGGACTAATCGAGGCTGCCCTCGACAAAGAACCAGTACCCGACCCAAAAAAAGGGCAAGGCGTTAGCAAAACGCTATTCCTCGTCCTCGTCAAGCGACGATAGTCACGACCTGTCTCGACGCCGCCGTTCGCGATGGCACGATCACGACTACGATGCACGCGACGAGCTCACGCAGCGCAAGATCGACAAGTCAAGGGCACGACATGCTCGGTCGACTGATTCAGAAGAAGAAGATGGAGAGCTCTGTGGTGCCAGATGCTTCAGCAGATCCATCAGGCAGAAGCGAATGCCTAAAGGGTTCAAACTCCCATCAGAGAACCCGAAATTTGACGGTCTACAGGACTCCAAGATTCGGCTGGAAGATCACATCTCCTCAGTCAGGCTGCACGGGGGCAGTCGGAGTACCGCCATGCAATGCTTGCAGGCGCCGCCTGGGCATGGCTCAACAACCTCCCGCGCGGATCCATTCGCAGCTGGGATGAGCTGGTCTACAGCTTCGTGCACAACTTCAAGGGCACATACAAACGCCCCGCTTCAATCGAAGTACTGAGATGCTGCCAACAAAAATCTGGCGAATCGCTGCGCTCTTACATCCAAAGGTGGTCCATCATCAAGAACTCCGTGGAGAACATCTCGGAAGACCGTGCGATTGATGCATTCAACGATGGTGTCTGCCGCATAGAACTCAGGGAGGAGCTAGGACGCTCAAAGCCCAAGACCATCGACCACCTGATGGAGATCGCGAACCGGTGGGCTGATGGAGAAGATTC
Source organism: Avena insularis (assembly GCA_023614405.1). Classification (NCBI taxonomy): domain Eukaryota; kingdom Viridiplantae; phylum Streptophyta; class Magnoliopsida; order Poales; family Poaceae; genus Avena; species Avena insularis. The sequence goes on along the minus strand of CM042693.1, from coordinate 432,497,868 downwards.
GCTGAAGAACCGCGCTCACTCTGACAAGGAAGCAGAACTCAGACGCGACCGTCGGGGCAAACATCGTATGCGCGTCTACGACGATCGCAATGACGTCAACATGGTCGCCGCCGGTTACGCTGATAGACGCGACGACAACCGCAACAGCGGATACCGTAGCGGCGGATATCGCGACTCCGGGAAAACCACGCAAGTATGGCAACACCGCACCCGCGATGAACCACCCGCGACCACCATCGAAGATAAACTGTCCAGACCATGCACGGTACACTTCTACATCGACAAGCATGACGGCAAGAGAAAGTCCAGTCACCTCCTCAAGGACTGCCGCGAGTTCCTCAAGCTACACGAGGGGTTGGTGCGGATGAACCTCAACGCGGTCGAAAGAGGCTACGGAACCGCTCGGTAGCGATGGCACATGGCGCACCACCACCACCACCTGGGCCACCCCCGAACGGAGCTGCACCGGACCAGCGTCACGGAGGCGAACCATACCCACGGGCCACGGGCACCATGATGATCCAAAAGGGATGCCCCTCGAACAGGGTGCAGAAGGCCATCACTCGCCAAGTCAATTTGGCCACGCACTCGCCACCATCCACCACTGAGTACCTCAGTGGCAGTGAGTCGTGCATTACCTTCGACAAACGCGACCACCCGCCTCAAGTACCTCGCCCAGGTCATTGCCCTCTCGTACTCGAGGCGCAAATTGGAGGCTCCGACATGAGTCGCGTCTTCATGGACGGCGGAACCGGTATCAACCTCATATTTGCGAGTACCTTGCGAGCAATGAGGATCCCTCTAACCTGCTTGGAGGCATCAGACACAATGTTCCATGGCATCGTCCCCGGAAAAGGCGTGTACCCCCTGGGCAAAATCAACCTCGACGTCATATTCGGCACGCCGAAGAACTTCCGGCACGAGCGCATCCACTTTGAAGTTGTCGACTGGCCCTCACAATACCACTGCATCCTCGGGCGCGTCGCGTTCGCTAGGTTCATGACAGTACCTCACTATGCCTATCTACAGATGAAAATGCCAGGTCCCAACGGCGTCATCATGATCAACGGGAGTTTCGAGCGATCTGACAGTTGCGACAGGGAATTCAACAGAATCTCCCAGTCCTTCGGCATGCAGGAAGAACTCGCGCGATTGAAGGAAACGACAGACAATAGTCTGCCCCCTCTGAGTAGGTCAAGCTCACCTGATCTCTCCTTCGACTCATCTGTGCACACAAAGAAGGTGCAGGTCCATCCATCGGATCCCGCTAAAACGGCCCTCATCGCCAACAACTTGAGTCCCGCATAGGAACTCGCGCTCGTCGAATTCCTCCGTGAGCACTGGGAAATTTTCGCCTGGTGTCCTGCGGACATGCCAGGAGTTCCCAGGGAATTCGCCGAGCACGCACTCGACGTCAACCCCGACACAAGGCCAGTCAAGCAAACAATCAGCGTATCGTCGAGCCATGGCACAGGCCTGAATGGAGATCAATAGACTCCTCGAGGCCAAATTCATAGCGAGATCAAGGAAAGCACTTGGCTCGCCAATACTGATCTTGATGCCAAAAAGGACACGGATATCCTGCGGATGTCGTCAACTTCACTTCTCTTAACAAGCCGCCCAAAAGATCACTTCCGCTACCACGGATCGATCAAATCATCGACTCCACGCTAGATCGGCGCCTGCTTCCTCGACGCCTACTCAGGCTATAACCAAATTCAAATGAAGGAGGAAGACCAGGAGAAGACCGCGTTTACAACGCCCTTCGGCGTGTTCTGCTACAACACAATGCCCTTTGGGCTAAAAAATGCAGGAGCCACGTACCAGCGGTGCATGCAGGCCTGCCTCAAGGAGCAACTTGGTCGCAACATCCAAGTCTATGTCGACGACATAGTAATCAAAATCAAGGAAGAAGCCTCTCTAATCGACGACTTGCGCGAAACCTTCGCCAATCTCGATCGCTACCGGATAAAGCTCAATCCGGACAAATGCACCTTCGGCGTACCCTCCGAACAACTGCTCAGGTATCTCATCTCCGCGAGAGGGATTGAGGCAAACCCGAAAAAGATAAAAGCCATACTGGCCATGGAGAAGCCAAAGAACATAAGAGGCGTTCAGCAACTAGCTGGGTGAATCACGGCCCTCAGTCGATTTATCAGTCGAATGGGAGAAAAGGCGCTGCCCTTCTATCAGCTCCTCCACAAAACCGACAAATTCGAGTGGACCAATGACGCGCAAGAAGCATTCGAAGACCTCAAGCGCCTTCTATCCACCTCACCAGTATTGGTAACTCCACGTGAAAGGGAACCACTGCTGTTGTACATCTCCGCCACCAACCAAGTGGTTAGCACAGTGCTCGTCGTCGAACGGGCCGAGGAAAACAAGGTCCACGGCGTACAACGCCCCGTATACTACCTCAGCGAGGTCCTCACGCCAACAAAACAGCGGTACCCGCACTATCAGAAGCTGGCGTACGGCGTCTTTATGACCGCCCGGCGACTGCGCCACTACTTCCAGGAACACCCAATCGTGGTAGTCAACGACGCCCCATTGGGACATATCCTCAATAACCCTGACGCCACAGGGCGAGTCGCTCTTTGGGGAATCGAACTGTCTCCACGAGACATCACATATGAAAAGTGCGGTGCAATTAAGTCACAAGTTCTCCCGGACTTCCTTGTACACTGGATGGAAAACCAACTCCCGGACAAGCCAGACATGTCCTACCTCTGGACAATGCACTTCGATGGGTCCAAGAGAAAAGATGTAGCAGGAGCAGGTGTCATACTGACATCGCCTCAAGGGGACAAGCTAAAGTACGTCCTGCGAATGCAGTTCACAGCCTCAAACAACGAGGTTGAATACGAGGCCCTGTTACACAGGATGAGGATGGCAAAAGCCTGCGGCGCAAAGAGGGTAATCATATATGGCGACTCCAAGCTGGTCGTAAACCAAACAATGCACGAGTGCGACGCACTAAACGACAACATGATCGCATACCGCGACCTCTACGACACACTTGAAGGAGACTTCGACGGCTGCAAGTTGCGACACATAGGCCGCGAAAGCAATGAGGAGGCGGACGCACTCGCCAACATAGGTTCCACCTGTGCACCCATACCACCTGGGGTATTTCTCGAGCGCATATGCGAACGCTCCATCAAGCCAAAGGCCGCAGAGAAGAAAACAAGCGCAGCAACGGACTTGGGGGCTACACCATCCAATGAGCCAACGACAATCGATGACTTCGAGCTAGACACAGGACTCGAGGGACCAATGAGCGTCATGATGATCGAACAATCCTGGACGCAGCCGTACATTACGTACCTCCTCAGCAAGCGCCTACCGGACGACCTGACAGATGCACGACACATCGCGCGACGCTCCAAGGCATTCGCCGTTATCAACGACGAACTGTATAAACGCAACATCACAGGCGTGTTACAGCGATGCGTCTCCCTAGCCGATGGAAGAGCAGTCCTCCTCGACATCCATGAAGGGACATGCGGGCACCACGCCGGTAGCCGCGCCCTCATCGCCAAAGCTCTACGAGCTGGATTTTACTGGCCCACGGCCATGCGCGACGCCAAGGATATAGTCCAAAAGTGCAACGCCTGTCAGCGATTCGCAGACAAGCCACACGCACCAGGCGCAGAGCTACGGCCTATTCCATTGGCCTGGCCCTTTGCCCAGTGGGGACTCGACATGGTCGGCAAACTTCCAAGGTCCTCAAAAGGAGGCTACGTCTACCTCTTGGTCGCAGTCGACAAGTTCACCAAGTGGATCGAGGCCATGCCAGTGACCAAGCAATCAGGGCGCGGTCAAGTTCTTCGAGTCCATCATCTACCGCTTCGGCGTGCCACACAACATCATCACCGACAATGGAACGAACTTTACATCCAAGGAGTTCCAAGATTTCGGCGAGAACCTGGGGATCAATATCAGCTATGCCTCGATTCGCACACTGCAGACCAACGGTCGGTGGAAAAACAAGCGGCTCGTCTGCAGCGGCATCAAGAAGCGACTCCTCCGGCCACTCGAACAAGCCGCGGGCTGCTGGCCAAACGAACTGCAATCCGTACTCTGGAGCCTGCGTACAACTCCAAACAGCACCATCGGCTACACACCATTCTTTATGGTACATGGAGCAGAGACAGTATTACCCGCCGAGTGCAGTGCAGGCGCCACGCGTAGTCGCCTACTGGCGAGAAGAGTCATCCCTCGACTTTCGAAGACTCCGTCGACCTTCTTGACGAAGCAAGAGAAATCGCCGCAGAAAGATCTACGATCTACCAGCAGAACCTGCGTAACTACCATAGCAGAAGGCTTCGCCCAAGATCCTTCGTCGAAGGTGACCTGGTCCTGCGACTGAAGCAGCAGGGGCATCTCAAGCTCGAGTCCCCCTGGGAAGGACCGTACGTGATTACAGAAGTAATCCCAGGTGGCGCCTATCGCCTTCAAGATTTAGAGACAGGATTCGCATACTCCAACCCTTGGAACGTCGCACAACTGCGACGCTTCTACCCTTAGTCGTTTCTTCTTTACTTTTACATCGCAAATAAGGCTATTCAGCCAAGGCTACTTAGCCGCACATTGTACTACGTACTGTTCTCCGAATAAATGAAAGCTAAGTGCCTCAAAACTCCGTGCTCTCTTTTCTTTTGTCAACTTTCATACTCGGGGGCTGCGCCACCCTATATATACATATGTTCTTTGAACAATAACGCGACATCCTGAGTAGCTGGCACATCAATCGAACCCCTAAACATAAACACAACCCAGCTGCCACGCAGCTGACATGTTGACAGGGGAAAGATACAAAGATGGCCAGGCTAACGAAAAGGACTCGCATAAGTGCAACGCACCCCACGCTTATAAAGCTATTTGTAAATTATCTACAAAACTATATCTGAGCTTTACAACACCAGTATACTTGTATGCAGGATACATATTTGGCTACCCTTGCAACAGAAGAACATTAGTCTATTCCTCGAAGAAGTCGACGATTTCCTCAGCTGGACGATCCACCGCTTGATAGTGCGGCACCATGTTCCAGGAAGATCCTGCTGGTGGCGCCGGTGGCCCAGATGCAATGGCGGCGACATCCACGTCTGGCCTGTGCAAACGCATCACGGAGAGCGCAGCCTTGGCACCAGCCACCAGCTACTGCCTCACGCACTCGCGAACCGCGGACATATCTTGAAATTTCGTCAGAAGGGCCAGCAGGCTTGACGGAGTATCATCTAGCAGGAACATCGCCCGGTAGATGTTCTTCAAGCACGACTGCGACTTCTTCAGAAAAAGCAGCACTCGCGAGGCGCGATCCTGCAGGGTCGCTAACGCAGTCGCACGATCATGATCTACCTAGAAGTATCCACTCTCCTGAAGCTGCTCTTGGGTGAGATCATGAAGGCGGATGGCAATCCTATCCCTCTCGTCCTGCGGACGGTGCGCGCTAACAACTACACGAAGCAGCATCAATAGCATGAGTACAGCGTACCATTGCGATCAACTACAAAGGAAAAGACGAGGATGAGCAAACTAACACTTAAACTGGTCGCCCAGCTGCGTCACCTCGCCAAGCAGATATTGCTCACGAGCGGCGGCTTTTTCAGCCTTCGACTTCCACACGTCCGTGCTACCATGGATCACAGGCAAATCACACTCCAGCTGCTTAACGCGATCACGAAGTCGCGAAAGCAAGGAAAGCTCCTCTACTCTAGAGTGAGGTGGTGCCATTATATCCTCAAGAGATGGCGAGACCGGGGTTCCCCCCACAGGGCGACTTGACGTACCCTATCAAAAAATCAAGTCAGAAGAAAATAAGGAGACCAACTCAAAAGTCAAAAGTAAACAGGTGCATTCAGGATCAATAAAAAGTATGTGCAAACACATTCGCCAATAGGCATGATCTCCAATCAAAAGAGCGAGTTCGTCAGCTATTACAAGAAACTAACTACGGAGCAGCTGGCTTCTTCGACTTCGAGGACCTTGGGGGCTTCATCAAGTCCGTGGCAGTATCAGATGCCACTGACTTTCCGCCGGCCCCTGAGGCCGAAGTTTTCGCCGCCTTCTTTGCGCGATTCAGCTCCTCCGAATACTTGGCAACGGAGTTTATCAAGGAATGGCCATATTTGGCACAAGCAGTCGCAAAAGGAGCGAACACTACCTGCTGACCATCCGCGCCAACAGGCATTGTCTTCGACACCGCAGAGGGATCCACCGACTCGTGGGCTTGCACCATGGCAAGCGACATGGTCGCACCAGCTGCGCGGAGGGAGTTCTTGTACGTGGCAGGTACACCCCCAGCGAGTGACTCCACCAGCTCCTCCACATTGTCTACCAGCTCCGCCTTCGGCATCCGCTCCTCCCGGAGGCGACTCAGGGTGGCCTTGGCTTTGGACAACGTGTTTTGGACAACGGCGCTACGGTCTTCGACTGCAGATACCGCGCCCACCAAAACATCATCGCGACCAAGGGCTTGCGGATCAAAGCTCAAGCCACCAGCATCTACAACAAAATACGTACACGGATCAAACTCCTAAGGCCACCGGCACTACAAAGGAAAAGAAGAACATCGATAAATATCTACCAAGTAGAGGTACCTAAGAGGGCCTTGGCGATTAAAAAAGGTTGCTCTTCAAACAACTTCTCCCTAGCCGCAAAGGAGGCACGCAGATCCTCTTCGCGCTTCTGGGCCTCATCACGAGCCGCGAGTGCCTCGTCGTGCCCCTTCACTGCTGCGGCCAGCGTCTTCTCCAACGTGGCGACATCACGCAGTAAAGCATTATGCTCAGCTACAGGACAGTCAAAAATCTGGCTGTCAGTCGATAATGCCACAATACAAGAAAACGAAAAGAACATGTATAGAATACTCACTCTCAACCACGCGGTGGCGCTTTTCCAGCATCGCATGTTGGCGACCTATCGCCATCACTTGCTCCGCTACCTGCGTGGCTTCCTTTACAAGGATCTGTCGCACAAAGCAAGGAATCAGCAGAGGGCAACAAACGACGTTTGACTGCCAACTTATAAAAAAAAGGGGGAGATATACTGACATGGTCCTCCAGCGACTCCGAAGAAGATTGTTGAACCATCATCCGAGCTACTACTCGATGCTCCCCTACGTGAGGAGAGCTCGAAGAATTGTGCCCGGAGTGGGCCGCCGCCGGAGGAGAAGGAGCACGCTCGACCTCTATCTTGGCCTTTGAGGTCGCGACTCCTGATTCCTTCAAAAATTTGACGTCACCAGACGATGACGATGCCTCTTGGCTGCAAGATAAAACAGACACTCAGAAAAGGGCAAAGTCAACAAGAAAAACAAGCAAAGAACGAATGCACTAGCAAAACTTACCAGTCAAATCTATCAAGATCAAATGTGGCCTCCGTCGATTCCGACGAAGACTCCTTGGGCAATCGCATCTTCTTGCGAGAAGACGGTGCCACAGCCCTCACTGGAACGGCGGGAATTGGCGACTCTGCGCCAACAGCTGTGCCTCCTAGATTGGAAGGAGTCAACGCGTCGGAATCCTCACTGCGCGAACGCTTGCGAGTATCCGGACTCTCGGACTCGGGGTCTTCCTCTTCAACATCGGAAGGGACAGTTGACTCAGACTGGTCCTCTTCCACAGCCTCACGAGGAATAATCCCCTTAGGGAGGGGAGGCATGCAAGGCGATACCGCCTACTCCTGCATACAAAAAATAAAACAGATAAGTACCAGAAGACGCAATCGAAAAAAATACGCTACTACGTGGCACAACCATACCTCATGAGGAGGATTCGAAGCATCGAAAGGAGGAATGACTGGCTCATTCGGAAGCACATCCTTGAGGGTATACTTCGTGACCAGTCGCACCCTCTTACCTACCTCACTCGTGGACATGCCATCGGCATACACGCGAGTGGGATCATCAGAGCCACCCCATTGGAACATGGGATGGACCCTGGCCTAGAGAGGCTGGATGCGACGACGCAACCAGGTCCTGACAAGGGCGCAGCCTCCCTCTTCTGCGCCTATGCGACTCTCGAGGTCGCAGACACGCTGATATAGCACGTCTGTCTCCGTGAGTTCAGAAGGCATGATCACGTTCTTCCAAGAACGCATCTTCTTGCAGGGAGTCGCGGGATCGAAGGGAGCAAGTCCAAAGTGCTCGTCATTGGCCTTCTGATCGCACACATAGAACCATCTGTCCCTCCATCCCTGGACGGACTTGGCGAGCTTGATATCAAAGTAGGTGGCGGATGGATCAACATGGATTCCGCAACCACCTACATCGTAAACTAAAGAGCCAGATGCGGACTGACGCTTCAATTTAAAAATGCGTTTGAAAAGACCAAAGTGCGGCTCGATTCGAGCCGACACTTTCATGAGTGATGAAACAGGTGATGTGGAGGAGAGAATTTGGGGACAGCTGGTGGAGCTGGAGCCCATAGAAACACAAAAGACCCCGAAGAAAGGGGTGAAGAGGCAAGGAAAGACCGCGAATGATGAATGCAAGAAACATCACTCGATAACCAGCGGGAGGCACAGGAACGGTCTCACCGCTAGGGACGCGCGAATCGGCGACTGATGTAGAAATCACTCCGTCTTGGCGAAGAAGACGGAGATCCGACGCCTAGATGATGGAGGGGCGCCACGCGCCATTAGTCACGCGGGTGCCCGCGACCTTCTTCTTCCCGGCGGCGGCGATGGTGGTGGCTGCAGCAGTGGAGCCACCTTTCTTCTTCGCTGCAGCGAGGGTGGCCGCGGAATCGGCGGCAGCGCCTCCCTTCTTCTTCCCCATTGCGTGGCGGCGATGAGAGCAAAGAAAATAGCTGGGGAACAAACGGAGCTGGTCCAGCGTCGTGGAGAAGATGGGCGCAGAGAAAAGCAGGAAAGCAAAGGGCAATGGCGATGGCAGCAAGGAAGAAAGAACACAGATGGGAAAATTACCGCCGCGGCATCGCTACTTAACCCCTGGAAGATGCAATCCAACGGCTGACAAAAACCCTATTGGACGCGTGGCATGCATCGCGTAGGACGTGGAGAAGAGGAAGCGCGAACCGTCCCCCACTTCTACCATTACGCGAAATCGAGGAGGCAGTTAAAAATAAGATTACATACGCCAGTCAAATCAAAGTCGAAAGTGGGACCCACAACTCACGTCCCGTCAAAACCGCTCACGCGAGCAACTAAGGTCATACAAGCGTCAACACTGACGTCACCAAAGGCTATGCAATGGAGAACTTCGACTATTTTTAGTCCTTGCTGGAGTCTTCGACTCCACCAAGCACTCGGGGGCTACTCCCATAGGGAGCGCTGGCCGCGCCCCCTACGATTTTTCTTTTCTTGTTGCAGGAACATGGACAATCACAAAAAGCAAACCCAACCACTCGAAACACAGTTCGATTATGAACATGGGTTACTCCCATAGGGAGCGCCGGAAATAAGCAGGCAAAAGACGACAGCAGTCGTGAAAGTATTTTAGCTGCCTGAGTCATCGACTGAAACAAGTAAGCAAAAGACGACAGCAGTCGCAAAAGTGTTTTAGTACCTGCCTGGGTCATCAACTAAACAAGCAAGCAAAAGATGACAGCAGTCGCAAAAGTTTTTAGTCCCTGCCTGAGTCTTCGACTCAACCAGGCACTCGGGGGCTACTCCCATAGGGAGCGCTGGTCGCGCACCCTATGATTATTTGAACAAAAAACTATGTGTTGATGACATCCACACTCGAAATTCATGGCGACACCGCCTCATAATTTCCCCCCTACAAAGAGACTGCGTCTCCTGGGTTACCTGAATCGTCTCCGCGATGATAAAATTCGGATGCCGCGCCTACGGCGTGAAGGTAAGACATGCATAAGGCCTGGCAACGCATTTAACTGCGCACTACCAGAAACATATCCGTGCCCACAGGCACGATGAACATCTGTAAGCCAGACGTCAAGTGCTCACACCCATATAACTGGAATTCGACTCCTGTAAGACCTCCACGGCCTGAGTCGAATTACACCAGCACTTTTCTGCATTTGAGTCCGGGGACTTGAATTCGAGTAGATTGCGTTGTTTCACCCTAAGGTAGTTAACTGATACCGATACTTCAGTCATATCAGACACGTATATCAACAATCCCTATGACACAAATAAAAGCAATCGAAATATACTTATTCAGGCACTTGAAGGCTTCAAAAGTCCCCAGTCGAATCTGCGATTCGACTGGACACTCGGGGGCTACTGACATGGGTATACCCTACAGGTACTCGAACTTGGTATATACGTCCCAAATACGTACAGGCCCACGGTGTCGCCAAGGCCCGGATGGAGGGACTCGAGTAATCTATGGACTCTCAATTGCTTGAAGGACAAGAAGAAGCTAAAGATAGAAAGTTTGAAGGAGAAAACCCTAACTTGTAACCGACTCGACTTGCTACCCGAGACCTAGCCTATCTATATAAAGGCTAGGAGGGGGCGGCGAGGAGACACACGCAATCCTAGTTTTCGCAACCCTCGCCAGATTTCATCTGCGCATCATTGTAACTTTCGACTCCCTCGATAATTCCACGAGCAGACAAGCAGGAGTAGGGACCTCTACCAGGCCTGAACCTGGGTAAATCCTTTGTCCCCTGTGTGCTTGTTTGCTAGCCGATAGATGTCTCCAACGCTCCCTCCTTATCCAAAACCCAAGTCCATAACAATGGGCATTGACGAGCTAAACCCTCGTTAAACCTATTAACAAGATGCCACAGTGCCAGTTGCCTGTTTTCTTCTGTTTTTGGTTCCAGAAAAGGCAGAAAATCAATATTCTCAAAATTGGACGGGACAAAAGCCAAAGTCAATATTTTACCGGAAGACACATGGAGTCCAAAGGAGAGACGAAGGGGGACCACAGGGCGGCCACACCCCCCTTGGCACGGGAAGCCCTAGGCCGCGACATGGAATGGTGTGGGCCCCCTGGCCATCCACTGACCTTGCCCCTTCACCTATAAGAAGCCCCTGGGACGAAATACCTAAATTGAACAGCCTCCAGCCACGAAAAGTTCCATAGCGCTGCCGCCACCGAAGGGGAGATTCGGGGGACAGAAAGTCTCTGTTCCGGCACCCTGCCGGGACGGGGAAGTGCCCTTGGAGCCATCTCCATCGATCTCCACCACCATCTCCATCGCTGTTGCTGATTCCCATGATGAAGAGGGAGTAGTTCTCTCTCAAGGCTAAGGGTTCTACCGGTAGCTATGTGTTCATCTCTCTCTCTATGCATGATCTTATTGAGATCATGAGCTTTGTAATCTATAGATCTATTTTGCTACTCAAGTGCTTTAATATATCTCTGCTCTCCCCATGTGTGTGAAAGTGACAGCGTGCACACCATGGTGGCACTTAGGCTAGAGATTACAGTTACTTGTTATGAGTTATATTTGGAGTTGGATGTTTCTATGAAATTGTGGTGTTTGTTGGAACCATCTAGAGCTCAAGGTGACAGTGTGGGGTTATCTAGATGGGGAAAGTGGACTTTGAGGAGTGTTGTTATAGCCCTACCATGGATTAGAGTGTCCAACCGGAGATTAGTTTAGAGTAGTATCATGAAGAGAAGATATTTATATGAGAGTGTTCACTAGCGAAAGTATGATCCCTAGGTCTTGTTTCTAAGCATTGAAACACCATTTGCAACTAGATCTGTTACATGTTTGCTTACTGCCATCTTTATTTTAGTTTGCCTTTAGTCTCTTCCACGCCATCAAGCTATTTTCTGGCACTGTTACCACTTATAATTATCCATACCACTTGTATTTCACTATCTCTTCGTCGAAATAGTGCACCTATACACCTGACAAGTGTATTGGGTGTGTTGGGGACACAAGAGACTTCTTGTATCTTGATTGCAGGGTTGCTTGAGAGGGATACCTTTGACCACTTCCTCCATGAGTTCGATAAACCTTGGGTGATCCACTTAATGGAAAACTTGCTGCTGTTCTAACAACCTCTGCACTTGGAGGCCCAACAACTGTCTACAAGAATAGAAGTGCGTAGACATCAGTAAACTTGTGCACTCACCGTCCCAATAACTATATGTATCACACCCCACCTTTTCCTACACCTCGAGGACCCCCTAATGGCGTACTTTTCCTCAATCCGACGACACTACTCACATATGAATAAGAAGTATCATAATCACTTATTCCATTTTATTCACCTGGCGCATTCACTATCACCATGTACTATTTCTCTCTGCGCCTAACCTTTCATCTACAAGAAACCTTGAAAAACCTTAGTGCTTTTTAAGTTTATGTTATTTACTTTAAGTACCGTTCAATACTCAAACTACTTTCTTCCACTCACCCATTTATACCTCAACACTTGCAGTCAATTCACTCAAGACAAGTGACACCTTGAGTGTGATAGAAATAGGGCAGATAAACACTTTCCTAGGATCCTTATTGGGATCCATATAAAACTGGAACTAATACTTCCACGAAACATGTTCTGATGAACTTGTGCTCTTGCAGGCTATCAAGCTATTTCATGGCACCGCTGCTGGGGAGCTAAGTGCTAAGTGTTTGTTTCTTGAAATTTGTAAGTGTTGAAACCACTAATGATCTCTACTGAAGACATAGGTACTACACGTCCCGGAAGAACTTATTTCCTTATATTGAACGTGTACCTGTTGAAAGACGCCTAGAATTTATTAAAAAAATTCTAACTCATGTTCTGTAGACATGAACAATTTAATTCCTTTGATGGTAGATTTTACTATCACCCAAGGGGCGGAAGAGCTTGAGAAATTATTGGGACAATATGGGAATCCATCTAGGCATCTTAGGAAAATGCCTATTCTCTATTCTGATCTAGAAAGCATGGAATTTGAAATAGATCTAGAGTTAAGCTATATGATGGAAGAAATTGCTTTTGCAGAAAGAGAAGATGAAGATCTAAGTGATCATTTGACGAAGGTCCATGACCTTTGTGATACTCTTAAACCAGCAGGGCTACCAAAAGAGTGTGTACTTCTTAAAATTTTCCGCTGGTCATTAAAATATAAAGCTTCCACTTGGTTACAATCCTTTCCTAACCATACTATAAAAAGCTGAGCAGATTACATCTGAGAGTTTATGCAGAAATTCTGCTCGTTCACTAAGATTATGCAGATCAAGCATGACATATCAAATTTCTTTCAAAGAATTGAAGAAAGTTTTTCTCAAGCATGGAAAACATTTAATGGGATGATAATGAAAGTACCAAATCATGGTTTTGAGGAGCATCTAATCATAAAATACTTTTATAATGGACTCACTAATGACTCTAAACAAATGATTGATTTAACTGTAGGAGGAGACTTAAGTAATTTGATGCTACGTGAATGTATAGATATTTTCACGATAATATCCTTCAATGATGAACAATATAATCCTGTTGAAGATATCAAACCAAGAAAGTATGCTTCATGTACCTTCGGAGCTTATGCCTGATGTTAAAAGGTCCATGGAAGAAAAAGGAATAACATCGGAACTTGTAAAAGGAAATCAAGTAGATGTTCTCCAAACTTTTGTTGTAGAAGATGAAATTAATCTTGTTTTGTAGAAGTTTAAACATCAACAATGCCAGTTCCATGATAGATATTATAAACACCTAATGCTCTAGAAGAAAAATATAAAATATTTTTCTAAAGCCTTTGATGATCTAGGACATGCCACTAGACATCTTGATAAACATATTAGTATGGTTAGAATACAATGTGATCAAATAGTTGAAACTCAAGCTTTGATTTTAAGTCAAAGTAATTATGATCACAACACAACGTCTACTAATATTGTTACTAGACATGGTACTGAAACATAGGAACCTCTGGGGCCACCTTGGTATCAAGAATAATAGGCCCGAAAATCAAAGGAGACTCAAGAAACGAGTTAATAAGAAGAGGACCTTGTTGATCCACAAGATGTCTTCTATCTAGAAGCTTCAAATAAAAATGAAGAAGAGGAAGAGGCACAAGACAAGGATAAACAATACGACTCTGAAACCGAAACTATCAATCCAAGAGCTTAGTCATGAACAAGAGGAACAATTTATCATATAAAAAAGAAACAAATTGAGAAGCATAAGCTTGTGACAAAGAAGAATGATAAATAAGATGTTGAGACGATGACCAAGGTAAAGGAAAAGGTAAAACCTACTAAAAGGAAAATCCCTTATCCTAATTGTGTTCAATATGAACCTAACAAGAGTGTCCATGACTTGTTTTCCAAGGCTCTAAGTAATCTTTGTTTAGAACTTCCTCTGGCTGATGCAATACAGGTTTCTACTTATAAAAAGTTCATGTGATATGTCCTTAGCAGAAAGAAAAAGGTAAGTAAGATTGTAGATGTGATGACAAGCTTCCCGTTAAGGCTTGGGGATCCTGATATACCAACTATCTCTTGTGCTACTAGAAAAACTAACATACTCAATGCTCTATGTGATTTAGGTGCAGGTGTTAGCGTCATGTCTTATTCACTCTTTGAGAAACAAAATCTCAGAGATTACTCTCCTACATCAATTACCTTGCAAATGGCTGACAAAACCACTAAACGACCTATTCATATGATCGAAGATGTTTTACTTAGAATTGATTAGCACGTCATACCTACTGATTTTATTATACTTGATGTTCCTAAAGATGACAAATTGTCAATTATCCTTGGAAGACCTTTTCTTAGCACTACAGGAGCTAATGTTGACTGCTCTAGCGGGAAATTGTCTTCAACATATATGATGATCAGATTGTTCATTATTTCCCAAAGAAACAAGAACATGGTAGGAAATGTGTACCGCCACCTAAACGTGTCCAAGTGGTAAGTACCCACAATAGAGGGCAGCCCAAGGTATCTGCTAAAGAATTAGAGGTTGATTAAGTCGAATAAACCATTTTGAAATAAATGCTCAATGGGAGTCAACCCATCCTTGAATAAAGTAGCATAATTATTTTGTGTTTTAGTCTAGTTGTTCTAATAAAACTTTTGTAGCCAAATTCTCAAGAGAAAACATGCTAATATGAAGTTACGGTTCAAGTTCGACAGAAAGAGTGGAGAAAATCAAGAAAGAGGGGTTCTAAACCTTTAATGAGCACTAGTATGGCCAGAGTGGACCGTACCATGCGTCCGTACCAAAGGCCTAGAGAAAACAAGAAAATGCTCTTTGGCACATAGACTTTAACAATTAGCGGTATGACTGGAAGACCCCGTACCGTCCACCCATACCAGCTCTCGACGAAGGCAACAAAAGTTTCTCCCAAATGTATTGCATGAGTAACTACCTGCGGTACAACCGGACCCGGTCGTACCATGCACCCGTACCGAGACTCAGGTTTGATCTGTAAACCCTAACCGCATATCCAATGGTGACAACCACTGGTACGGGCGGGATGCGCCCGTACCACCCACCCATACCGAGTGCATCGGCCCGCAAATATGATGACAGCTGGCTGGAACCCAAACCATCCATCTTCTTACTCTCATTTATATCTATATTTCTCTCTCAAACTCAAACCCTAACCTCCTAGAATCCTTGATTCTTCACAGATTTCATTCGTTTGAGTGGGGGAATCTTCACATCGGTAAGTTTCTCACCCAATCCATACTTTATTTTCAGAAACCCATGGTTGAATCCCTCACATTGGCTATCTACATGAGTTCTTCATATTTTGAGATTATTGTTGATTCTTCACATTAGGATTCAAAGTTTTACCTGTAATCATTTGTTTATATGATAGAAACCTTATGCCTATAGTTTTGTTTTGAATTTTTTTAGTGCAATGAAAATTGAAAGGCTTTTCCGCACTAGAGGGAGCTCGGGGGGGGGGGGGGCTCGGGACCCTCTAGAAGCGCCACCATGCTGGGCTCGAAGAAGAGACGCCAGGAGGGGGACGCTCTGAAGGCCACCATGGACAAGGACTACGAGAGAGTGAGTGCTTAGAAGGTGCTTCCCACCAAATGGCTATGCAATGACTTCCTCTCTCGCCATGGTCTAAAGAAGGACTTTGAAACCATGGCTAAGAACACCAACATGACCCCCTTTGTTATCCTTGCTCCCGACACCTTCGAGCACGCCACTCATGAGTTCCTCTTGATTTTGCATGACGATCTTATGCTCCAAGAACATCATTGCACTGTACATTTTGTGCTCAATGGGCAGCCAAGAAGCCTTAATTTCTATGATTTTTGTGATTGCTTTGGGTTCTCCTATGAGGGAGAGCTCAATACTACTGAAGAAGTCCTCACAGAGGCAATGTTTGCTTGGGAGCAGATTTCTGTTCATAGAAATGTGTATTTTTTGTGGAAGAAGATCGCCACCATCCAGAACCCCACTATTCGTTATTTTTCCACCTTCTTGGCGAATTCTATTTTTGGGAAGGGAGACATTGGGGAAATGGCTAGTCCCGAGTTAAGTGTAATCTACATGGCTCTCCATCAGGAGAGGGAGCATAAGGTAAACTTGTGTGCATTGATGATCCAACACTTTCACCGCCAAAGGTCGGCTCATTTAGGATACATTCGTTGCGGCGGCTTGATCACTCAGATCGCCTATGTAAGCGATTTTTTCATGCCTCAAGAGAGACCGGTGGGAGGTAGTAAGTTTTTGGATGATGCTCTCATGGCAAGAACCAAATTCAAGGGAATCTTTAGGGCTAACCGCTCCCTTTCTGCTTATCATTTTTATTATGAACCTAACAGTGAAGTTCACTAGATTTTGCTTCCATTTGTTCAAGCTTTTGGTTTGCCAGCAAAACAAAGTTGGGTCCTCGATGAGGAGGAGTTCCAACAAGCAATGATCACCTCGGGAGGATTGTGCCCTCACGAGGAAATACCACTTGGGATAATGCGGGAGGTGGACAAGAGCAGCACCAACCCGAGGAGGAGTAGAGCTAGAACACGATGGGATATGATGACCATGGTTAGTAGCACCAGCATCAACAACACTTTCCCTAGTACCACCAGCAACAGAACAGACCACCGCCTCAGCTGGTATACAACTATGTCCTAAGAGGTGAGTTTGATGAGATGGCGACTTGTGTCAGTGGTGTGGAGAACACACTGTATGAGTTTCTGAACTACTACCTGTATCAGCTGCATCAGCAGCCGTCGCGCAACGATGGTGACAGTAATTGATTTAAGTTAGACCAAGAGTCTAAGATTGGTGAGGTTTAACTCCTCCCCACCTTTTGCGTACATATTTTGCTTTCTTCTTTTGAATTGTTTATCTTTATTTAGTTGCATGTTTATTTTCAGTTTGCATTGATAAAAATAAAACACAAAAAAAAGAATAGCTTTTATCTTGTTTTGTGTGAATCTCTCTCGGTTTTCTTTTTATTCTTTTGTAGATTATTCACTTCAAGTGACTTAGCTATGGAGAATAACACGAGGAGTCGATTTGAGTGTGAAATGAGCAAGCGAGAGGAGGTACCACACTCCTATTTTCCCTCTTTCTATAAGTTTATTTATGAACATATTATGTTTTCTTGATTGCACTTGAGTCTTGCCCCACGCTTAGCTTGTCATCTTTTAAAACTTATTCTTAAGGCTAATGTCACTACTTTGGTTTTGACTTATGACAACTACTCTTAGTTTGCAAAACAACCGCATTGGATTTAATTCCAATAATTTTAATAACAATAGAAAGTGTCTTCTTGACAACTTTGGTGCCATCCTTTTGTCTTAAGTGCTTAACCTTAGTAGCACTCAACCCCACATCTTAACGATTTGACTTGATAACACTTTTTGAAAAAGATTTGTTTGAGGGAATGGACATTTTGCGGTGGTTGAGGGAGATGCCAAATTTTTCTTGCTAAGTTGCAGTGAATTACAAAGAGTGCCAAAACTTTATGGAACAAACAACTCATATGGCCTACAAACGATCTTGAGTTCATCTCAAATTTTAGCTATGAGTTGGTGAGAAATTTGTAGCATTGCTACGGTGTGCAAAATTTTAGTTCCATGGGCTAAAGTATCAAAGCAAATTAAAGTGAACTACTATCAAAATTGGTGCTAAAATTATTTGATCATTATGAAAGTCTTGGCATCACCACACAACTTAAAAGATTAAAGTTCTTGAAAGACAAGGAAAAGATGGGGTGTTAGAGGGCCACAAATTTTGAAGTGGGTGTTAATAAAAATCTCTAAGTTTATCCTTATTTTGACAACTACTAGTGCACCCTTAATTTGACTAAAGCATTCTTTCTTAAAGATGTTTTTATTCTCGTAAAAGGAGAGCCGCTGAAAGAATTGACTCGCAAGCCTAGCCAAAATTTTGGCTATCTCTTTTGAGTTTAATATTTATTAGCTAGCAAGTTACTACGGTTAGGAAGCAAACTTAAGTGCAATTGTTCAAATATATTATGCTCGTTTAAGGTTGCAGGATTTGTGACAATGGAATACGATACTACCTTGGACTTGTGAGTTTCTATGCTTAAACTCATTTCTCTCTATTATTCTTTATAGCTCTGTCACTCGAGAGTGATTAACACCTAAGATTCGAGAAGTTGATAGCTCCAAATTTTGACACCTTTTCTCACGGATTTTCCATTGGTTTTCACCGGGTTTCATTGATTTTGATCTTTCAACTAACGCTAATATCACAAGTTAGCGAAACCTTGTTTGTTTGTGATGACTTTCAGGTAATGGACACTTTTGCAAAGATCCTAGAGCATTTATGGGCTAATCACACCTAAATGAGCAAATCACCAATTGAAGACATTTCCATTCGAGACCTATAGAGCCTTTAACGACCTGCAGTACGGTTGGAGGCCGCCCGTATGGTCCACTCGTACGTCCATCCCATCGCCCATGTTAATATCAATACAAGCAACTTTCGTGAAGGAGAGGGGTGCAGAATACGAACACAACTGCCACAAACTGTCCCAGAAGAGATTAGATTTGAAGAAGGAGAAGAACTTCATCTCATCCTTCAAAGATATCGAGCCTCTTGATCATCAACTCCATCATAATTTCCCACTTGTACTGAGAGAGAGATTCATACTTGTAAGATTAGGGATTGAACCTCTATTCCTTCTTTGGTTTGTATTTGACTTGATATTCAACAATATTATGGTTTGCTACGGTAAAGTTGAGATGATTTCCATTTGCAATATGATTATATCTTTGATCTATTCTCCTCTCATGTGTGAGTAAATCCCTATAGGCATGGGAGAGGTAGGTAATTGGTGAGATGCGATGTGCCTCCTTTATTTCCATCAATTTGTGATTATTGTCGTGATTATTATATTGTGAGAATGATTATCTATGTTTTTCGAATGCTTGTTATCCAATTTAAGGGTCCGGGTAACATGATCCTGAGATCTCATAGATATGAAATTGTTTTCTAGCGAATCGGCGACCCCCGAGTGACACGGTCGATATCAAAGAGGATCTAGTACAACTCGAGGACAACAGGGAACCATCAAGTTTAAAACCTTGATCTGGTCGAAAGACCTTTATTGATGTGTTGAACATGGCTTTGGTAACATACAGAAGGACCATTGGAATCGAGAAGAATCCACCAAGACGACTCTTGATTGGTATATGTGTTGCTTCCCTACTCACATACGAATAAGAAGTATCATAATCACTTATCTCATTTTATTCACCTGACACATTCACTATCACCATGAACCGTTTCTCTCCGCGCCTAACCTCTCATCTGTAGGAAACCTCGAACAACCTTGGTGATTTTTATTTTTATGTTATTTACTTTAAGTACCATTAAATACTCAAACTACTTTCTTCCACTCACCTATTTCCACCTCAACAATTGTAGTCAATTCACTCAATACAAGTGACACCTTGAGTGCGACAGAAACACCGCAAATAAACACTTCCCTAGGCTCCTTATTGAGATCGATATAAAAACTGGAACTAATACTTCCACGAGACGTTCTCTGACGAACATGTGCTCTTCCAGGCTATCAAAGGACATGGACGCATCGAGGAACAAAGCCTTCATTCTACAGCATTGTTGGGCATTACTTGAGTACAATGAGAAGTGGAGGTTGAGGGATGAAGAGGCACCTCCTCCGAGAAAAGGGTCGGTAATAAACTTAGATGACGTTGATTCTAAATCCAAAAGAAAAAGACCGGATGCACCAAAAAGGTGAAGGAAGAGTTGAAGAGAAAGTCTAAGCATGAAAAGTTGAGAGACAAGATCGACGACATAATGAAGCACAAGGTGGTTGTAGTGCATCAACAAATGGAAGCCAAGATCAAGATGGCTGACAAGAAAGAAGATGACAAGATAAAAATGTGGCTTGCAACTCGTGAAGATGAGAAGCGCAAGGCTGAGTTTGAGGAGTGCAGGATTCGTCTCGAAGAGTAAAAGGCTAGGACAACAATCATTGCCGATAATACACTAGTGATAATGATGGATCCGATCACAAAGGAGTGGTGGGAAAATATAAGATTAGAGATCCTCGAAGCAAGGAAAGCTCGCAGAGGCTTCTGCTATTGCAAACGGTAAAGATGATCATCATGGTATTTAGGACGTCTAGTATGTTGCTTGATTTCATTTATGTTGTTGTAACTTTGAATATTTTGTACTATTTGTTATTCTCGGACGGTAAACTCTATTTTACGGTAAACTCTATTTTGCGGTACACGAGACAGGGCAGAACAGATGCCGCATACTTAACCAGGTGACGAGGTTTCAACTCGTCAATGCCCATTGTTATGGACTTGGGTTTTGGAGAAGATGGGGATGCTGGAGATCGTGGCACGGTTAACAGACAAGCAACCAGGGGACACGGATTTACCTGTGTTCGTGCCCCGGAGGAAAAACCCTACTCCGCTTGCGCTCTTTTATTATTGCGGAACCGAAGTTCTGAGGTGCGCAGATTCGATCTGGCGTGGAGGTGTGTATGTCGTAATCGTAGGGTGTAATCGTTGTTGGGTGTCCTCCTCGTTGGACCCTCCTAGCCTTTATATATGGGGAGGCTAGGTCTCGGGTACCGATACGAGTAGGTTACAAGTTGTATTGAAACTCTAGTCTTGTTCTTCAAGGATCCGAAGGCGTCATGGGACTGGGCCACCCGAAAATCTTCAAGGGCTGGCGTATATTGGCCGTGGGCCTTCCTTGGGCTAGACCAGGTATGCTGAAGTTACGTACCCGTAGGGTATAACCATGTCAGTAGCCCTCGAGTGTTTAGTCGAATCGTAGATTCGGCTGAGGACTCTTCAATCCTTCGGTGTAACTCATCTTTCAAGAGAATGTGTAGGGATTGTTGATGCGTGTGCTGACTCACCCGACGGATCAGGGTCGATTAATCGCCTTAGGACAAAACAACACGATCTTCTTCAGTGCGAGTCCCTCGACTCGAACCCGAACATATCTGGCGTAATTCGACTCAGCCGTGGAGGACTTACAGGAGTGGAATTCGGTGTTTTTAAATGATGTACCCAACGCGTCCGTCGGATTTTTCATCGCACTGGTACGGATTCATACTAGCAGTGCGTTGCTGTGCCATCGATGATATCAGAGGTCTTATCTTTAGGCCGCAGACGCAAAGATCTGAATGTTTATCACCGCTGAGGTGTTTCGGTACAAGGAGGATGTTACTCACTTAGCATTAATTGGGGCAGAGTTGCCGAAAAGTTTTTGCATGCAGATCCGGAAGATCGCAATGAAGATTTTATAGGGTGCGACCAGCGCCCCTATGGGAGTAGCCCCGAGTGTCTGCTCGAGTCGAGACTCGAGCGAGACTTTAGTGCAAGCATTGCTCAGCTTGTTTAGTCCGTAGGACTCAAAAATTTTCGGATGCCGAAATCCTTCCTCCCTATGGGAGTAGCCCCCGAGTCCGTGGAGTCGTGGACTCGTGAGGACTCAAGCTCTTGTGTGTGAACGGCCATCGCTCCGCTTTGGAGTAGCCCCGAGTGTCTGGCGGAGTCGTAGACTCGCAGAGACTCGAGTCTTGTATCATGCAACGGTAGTAGGAAAATCTGCATGCATCGCCGACCGAAGTACATCGGTGCGTGACCAGCGCCCGATAGGAGTAGCCCAAGTATTTAGTCGAATCAGAGATTCGAGTGAGTACTTTTTGTGGAGCCGTTATTGCTAGTATAGCTATTGATGACGCTGCGTCGACAATCAATGACCTCAAGCGTCTCACGCGCCAGAGATGACTTGATCGACGATGCGTGGTCCCACTTTCGACTTTGAATTGACCGGTCACGCGGGCGTGGGAGATGATTACTGGCGTTTCTCGATTTCCGCAGTAGTGGACGCCGTGGGAACGACGGTTCGCTTTTGGTGCCGACACGCACGGCCAGATCTGCCGTTGGCTAGGTCTTCTTGATGGACGGTCGGCGTGCATCGCCTTTGCTGTTATAATCCATGGTGAAAATCGTGGTTTGTTTTCACCGCCCGATTCTGCTTTATCGCCTCCTTGTGCTCGAGCGATTCTTGCTGCGTCTTGAGAGTTCCTTTCGCATTTCTTTGTCTTCGCTGCTAACGACACCACCGCCAAGCGCCATGGGGAAGCCAAAGAAGACTTCGCCTGCAGTGTGAACCAGCACCGCCGTAGGCAATAAGGGCGCCGCCATCGCTCGTGTCACCGATGGTGGTGGCGGCGATCGAGACGCGGAGAGCGATCTCCGCAGCTGCGCGAGCGAGCTCGATTCCGCAGGACACGACGGCCGTGAGACTCCCGGTAGTGAGGTAATCCCCGCCCCCATCCGGGTATCGGGTTATGTTTGTCGCCTTCGCTTTATGTGGTTTGCGATCCAGTCCATGACTTCCTTCGTGGATCGCTCTTTTTCTATGGGGTTCAACTCCATCATCCGCCTCCCAACTCCCTTCTCCACATTATGTTTTATCACGCTTATGAAAGTGTTGGCTTGGCATTGAGTCGACTTTGGCCTCTTCCTAAGCTGTATTCCGTGAGGAGGCGCCCGTTCGGATGGTGTGTATCCCATTGGGGTTTCATCATCTCTCTTAGTCCCGATGTCCAATTCTTTTCCTTCTCCATGTCCGAATCTGTCCAGTACTGGCGGAGGAAATGGTTTTACATCCGTGACTCCGTGCTGCCTGGGCAAGATTTTGGTCTCGTTCCTTCGGGTGGAGGATCTCCAATTGATTCCTGAGAAGGAGGTGAACGGTGTCGACATTATCCGGGTGTTTCTTGAGCGTCGGGTGCACCGCCTCCAGCTAGAGCGCACTGATGTTCCTCAGACTGGGCGCCGTGATCCGACGAGGGTTTCGGTGAGAAGGTATCCAGGTGGACCTTGACAAGGATCTTCGCGTGCTGTTGAAGTTCAAGGCCGACGAAAAATCCCGGGAAGTCGCCGACTCCTCCTTTTCGCCGACGCGTGCCAAAGGTGTAGATTTGCGCACATAGTGCTTCCCTTATGTTTTTGTCAGTTGTGTACTTGTGTCCTTTGTTTGCTAACAAAGTTTCTTCTCATCTTGTAGAGCTTCAAAGTGCCAGGCATGGCGCCACCATTGCCCGAAAGGTATCCGAATGCCCCGAATAATGAAGTGGTGGATTCCGTGTCCGAGCTTCCTTCGGCGCGATCTCCGGCGGAGGATGCCGACGAATCGAGTGAAGACCATTTGAGTAAGCGATCACGGATCTCGAGCGAGTCTTCGGATGCCTCGACTCCTCCGACTCCCAGGAATCCTCGTGGTCTTGAGCGTCATGATGATGTTCAGGGGGGTTCGTCTTATCCTGTTCCTACTGCTCTCAGGCGAAGCTGTTGCTCCGCACCCGCCAACAAAGCGGAAGAAGGAAGAGAAGAAGGAGGAGAAGAAGGAGGAGAAGAGGGCCCGGAGGGCTTCTCCTATCTTTTACCTGAGCACGTTGGGCTCGTAAGTGTGCTTGTTGCCACTGTTGTCTTTTGCTCACTTGTTATTTTTGTGCCTGTGTTGATTGGTTCGTATGTAGGCAATCCTCCGACGGCTCTAGTGATGGAGCGCGCGAGATGATGGGGGAGTCGAACATTGCGTCGCCGCCTCCGCAGACGGTGGCGTTGCCGGGTGGTGCCGCACCAGTTCCTCTTGTGCAGAGAGGCTGGTGGTTGCGCCAGAATTTCGCAGCGGCTGCGGGTTCGCCTTCGGAGCACGTAAGTTTTTCTGCTTCATGTCACGGGGGGAGCCCCCGGGCGTCTTCGTGTGCTGATGTTGTGTTTGCTTCTTTGTTTTGGGCGGAGCCCCCAAGTCATGCTCTTACTGCTATTGCTTTTTCCTGCAGCCTTGTGTCCGAGAGGCCAAGCGGCTGGTGGAGGAGCACCTGACGCTGGAGGTGAAACTAGCAGTTGCAAGGTATTCGTCCCGCCTTGTAGTACTTTTTTGTTTATCCTTGTCCTGTTTGTTGACACTGGCTTGTTGTGAATGCAGAGGAGCATAATGACTCTCTTCGTGAGGTTGATGCTCTGAAGAAGAGCCTTGGCCAATTGGAGCAGAAGGCCGAAGCTGCCACTGAGGCGAAAGAGCGCCTTGAGTTGGAGCCGCCAAAGGCACAAGCGAAGAGCGTCTGCAGCAGAAGCCGCAGGTCGTGAGGTAGGAGTAGCGAGAAGCTCATGGCTGCTGCCAAGGCTATTTCGGTGAGTGCTAGCTTTTGTACTTGCTTTTTTCTTCGGTGCTCTTCTATGTTGCTATTCTTCATGTTTTCTTCTGTTTTGTCTCAGATGCCGCAGGCATCAAGTTTGATCGTGGTGCTCTGGAGCACGGGAGTGCTCTGGATGATGCCACTGTGGCGGTCGAAGACCGCTGCAGCACCGTCGTCAACTCCCTTGCCAAGGCAAAGGAGGTCCTTGGTCGCTTCTACCAGGAGCTCTTCCCGAAGGGCGCAACCCTTGAAGATGTGGGTGCTGGCGCAGAGACTTCACATCGAAGCGCTGCAGCTGCATAAGTTAAGCGTAAGGGCATCGGCGCCGTCTGCGGGCTGGCGATGGCCATGGCGGCGGGCGGAGCTGGACTTGCCCTGATCACTTCTCGGATGCCGACGGCCGCGGATGGATCAGAGGTAGCCTTGGCTGCTGACTCCACTGCAGCATTTATATGGGCCCAAGCTCATTGACTTGTTGTTCGAGTATGCGCCTGGGCAAGCAGGCGAGGCCAATGCTAGGCAGTCTGGCTCTGAGGCGACTTGGTGTCCTACGCCTGAGGCATAGGAGATGTAGGGTAGTATGTAGTTTACTTTTGCTGTAAATATCTTTTGTAGCACCATTCTTGAGCCACACAGTGGCCTTATTTAATGAATTCCTCCGAGTTGGGCTTTATCTTTGGCTGAGTGTCTGTGTGCCTTCTTTTTCTTATGCTTTAGGTTCCTTCGGGTGTTGACCTGGCTTGGTACTTCATCCGAAAGGCCCTTGCGAGCATCGTTGATGATTCCTCGCAGCTCGCTTCTGGGATCGCGGCGCAGCTTGGAGAGGATTTGCTTGGGTCGTGTTGACGCTTGGAAGTCCAAAGCGCATCAGAGTGCAGCCAGAGAGGAATACTTGATGGCGGAGCTGGGTCGGCTGTCCGAGCAGCGCATGTAAGTTGATCCTTCTTTCGGGCCGTAGCTTAGTTCTTCGGTAAGCTTTCGGCCTTACTCTTGTTCTGCGGTCGTTGTCGCAGGTGCGAATCTCATTCAAGGAAGAAAAGAAGCGATTGCTGTTCGAGTCAATTGTTTGACTCAACAAGACATGGAAGCCGGTGGCTTTTTTGGGTGGATCGCGATCGTGCCATGGTTCCGGGCGACGGTGCAGGATCGCGTCTTCCGTGTTTCGCGGTGTTCCCAGTGCGTATATCGCCGCCTCGGTGTTGCACGCCATGTTTCCGTTGATGGCGCCGACGACCCTTGCGTGTCTTCCGCGAAGTTTCAGAGTGCCGGCAATGTCAAGGAGCTAGTGCGGCAGCAGCTTGTCGCAGGGTGAAGGCCGCCTTTGTCTCTTGTGAGGGTGCATCACCGATGTAGATTTGGTCTTTGTGGCGGGCCACCTCCTCGCCAGATGGTGGTGAATGGAATATCGTCCGCATTACGCTGTAAGGCAAGATGTCAACAGATTGTAGATTTGTTTGAGCAGCGTGCTCAGTTATTCTCAGTAATAGGTAGAACCTGAAAATAAGCAGATAGATGTAAAATTTGTATATTGCGGCTGGGCGGTATGTGCCCTTTGTTGTAAAGGTTTGCTTGTTAGCGAGCATGCAGTGCTTTGATTTAGTACGTGCCTTTTCGTTAGCCCGACGTGGTCACTACTCGTGTACATGTGTTGTCCTCGGTCGATGAAATCGTGAGGTGGGGGATCCCCGAGCTGCTTTGTCCTCGTCGATGAAATCGTGAGGGGGGAGCCTCGAGCGTTTTTGTCCTCAGTCGATGAAATCGTGAGGTGGGGGAGCCCCCGAGTGCGTTAGTAGCATGTAACAAAGTTGCAGAGAAATAGTCAACCGAAGGTTGGGAGCGAGACACTTAGCTTTATTTGTAGCGTAATGGAGGAGGTACATGGTTCGGCTGAGCAGCCTTGGCCGTAAGCCTTATTGAAAGTAAAAGGGGTGCATTGCCCATTGCTATGGGTAGAATCGTCGCAGGTGCGAGATGTTCCATGGGTTGGAGTATGCGACTCCAGACTCCACGTGCTTGAGGCGATAGGCGCCACCTGGGATGACTTCGGTGATGACATAGGGTCCTTCCCATGGCGAATCGAGTTTGTTCGGTCGCTTTTGCTTGAGTCGCAAGACGAGGTCTCCTTCGACGAAGGACTGGCTGTGATAGTTGCGAGACTTTGTCGGGTACAGCGGATCTAGCTGCTATATCCCGTGCTTCGCCGAGTGTGTCGACGATCTTCGAGTGCAATGGGATTCGCCTCGCTGTAAGCGACTCGTGGAGCCCGGTGACGATTTAGCCGGTAGCACAGCCTTAGCTCCGTGTACCATGAAGAACGGTGTAGCCGTGGAGCTGTTTGGCGAAGTTCGTAAGCTCCACAGATGACGCACGTAGCTCTTTCGTCCAGTTGCGCCTTTGTGCTCGAGTGAGCTCATGAGGCGCTTCTTGATGCTGGCGCCGATTAGGCGTTGGCCTTTTCCACTTGCCCGCTTGTTTGCGGGTGCGCCATCGAGGCGACGTGATATTGATCCCGAGGCCTTCGCAGAAGTCCCGGAATTCTTCGGAGATGAAGTTTGATCCGTTATCGGTGATGATGTCAGGCGTACGCGAACTCAGAGACTATGGATTCAAGAACTTGACGGGCGGTTTTGCCCTTCCGGTTGGTGATCGGCATGGCCTCGATCCACTTGGTGAATTTGTCGATCGCGACCAAGAGGAAGACGTGTCCTTCCTTCGAGGATTTTGGCGGTTGCCGATCATGTCAAGGCCCCATTAAGCAAAAGGCCAAGCTATGGGTATGGGTGAGTTCGACCTGTGTGCGGCGGTTTGTCGGGCAACCGCTGGCACCCGTTGCATCTTCGGGACGATGTCCTTGCGTTGCTCATGGCCGTTGGCCAATAGAATCCTGCTCAGAGAGCTTTTGGCGACAAGGAGCGGCCGCTGCGTGGTGGCCGCAGATGCCCTCGTGGATATCTTGAGTATGGTCTTGCCATCGCTGATGGTGACGCTACCGTTGTAGGACGATGTAATGCTGCATTTGTACAGTTCGCCGCTGATGATGGTGAAGGCT
Source organism: Avena insularis (assembly GCA_023614405.1). Classification (NCBI taxonomy): domain Eukaryota; kingdom Viridiplantae; phylum Streptophyta; class Magnoliopsida; order Poales; family Poaceae; genus Avena; species Avena insularis. The sequence continues at coordinate 432,470,281 of CM042693.1, read as the reverse complement.
TTTGACCGACGAGATATGCGCCAAGCATCCGCCGGGTTGTCTGGTAAGTTTCGCTTAGCGTGAATCGGAGGTATGGACGTCCAGTTTCTTCGACCGCCATGACCTGCATCAGGTTGACCATGGCGACTTCGGTATCCAACTTTTCGGTCCTTCTTGACCTTCGGTAGCGTAGCCCCGAGTATTCGCTTCTTCGGGTGATCCCCGGGAATTTCCGCTTGATGGATGGCACGCAGATCTGTTCGAGGAACACACTGGTACTTTTGCACAAGTGGAGCCGATGTTGGCGAAGTCTATCGGCCTCCTCGTTGCTCTCTCTTCCGACGCGTCAAGTTCGCAGTCGAATTCTCCTTCGAGTGCGTTGTAGTGCGCGACGCGATCATGTTTTCGCGTGGCGTCAGACTCATTCATCGTCGGCTGGACGACAAGGTTGGAGTCACCAGATGACCAGCGCCATGGCCGCATATTTTGCCATCCGCATGCCATGGATGAGGGCCTCGTATTCGCCTCGTTGTTGGGGCTCAATTTCATCCAAGGACGATTTCATCTTGTCACCTTGCGGGAGGTCAAGATGACTCTGCTCGCTCGGCCGCTTCGCTTGGAGCCGTCAAATGCATTGTCCAGATTGCGACATGTCTGGGTGTCAGCAGTGCAGCTCCATCCAAGGCACCAGAAGTCCGGAAGGACTTGAGATTTGATTGCGTGTCGCTTCTCGTAGATGATGTCCAGTGGTGATAGTTCGATGCCCCACGTGGCCACGCGTCCCGTGGCCTCTGGATTGTTCAGATGCTGTTTAGGGTGCCTCGCTGACGACCATCACCGATGCTCTCGGAAGTAGTGGCTCACCGTCGAGCCGTCATGAACACGCTTGTAGGCCAGCTTCGTAGCGGGTACCGCTGTTTTGTTGGAGTGAGAACCTCACCGAGGTAGTAATTGGGCGTTGTACCCCATGGGTCTTGCCTTCTTCGGTCGCTCGACCACGTAATCATTGTCGACCACCGGTGTGTGGCTGCTATGTACAGCAACAAGGGCTCGCGCTTCTTTGGCGTGACCAAAACGGGCGAGGTGGAGAGGAGCCGCTTGAGGTTTTCGAATGCGTCGCTGGCTTCGTGTCCACTGAACTTGTACGCTGGCGCAGCAGCTGGTAAAATGGTAGGGCCTTCTCGCCCATGCGGCTGATGAACTTGCTTAGTGCCGCTACTCGCCCTGCGAGCTGCTGAACGCCCTTGAGGTTTTTCAGCTTCTCCATTGTCATGATAGCTTTGATTTTCTTCGGTTCGCCGATCCTCGTTGAGAGATGAAGTATCCGAGCAGTGACTGAGGGGACGCCAAGGCGACTTTTTCGATTGAGCTTGATCCTGTAGCGATCAAGGTTGTCGAACGTCTCGCGAGATCGTCGATAAGTGTTCTTGCCTCCTTGGTTTTGATGACTATGTCGCCGACATAGACTTGGACGCTATGACCGATTTGGTCCTTGAGGTAGGCTCGCATGCATCGCTGGTACGTGGCACTGCGTTTCTTAGCCCAAGGGCATTGTGTTGTAGCAAGATACTCCGAACGGTGTGATGAACGCCGCTTTTCTTGATCTTCGACCTTGAGTCGACCGTTATAGCCTGAGTAGGCGCCGAGGAAGGAGAGTTTCACAACTCGCAATAATCGATGATCCGGTCGATCCGAGGGAGAGGGAAGTGGTCCTTAGGGCAGTGTTTGTTCAGTGACGTGAAGTCACGCACATCCGCAGGATGTCCGGTCCTTCTTGACCATCACTGTGGTTTGCCAGCCACTCGCTTTCCTTGATTTCGGATGAAGTCTGCCGCGAGTAACTGTTGATCTCTTGCCGATAGCTTCGCTCGTGGGCAACAGTCTTCGGATGGACTGTTTGACCGGCTTGGTGTCTGGAAGACATTGAGTGCGGTTGGCGAATTCCACAGGAACTCTGGCATGTCCGCAGGACACCAGCGAAGATTTCCCAAAGGTTTCACGGAGGAATTCGACGAGTGCTTTCCTATGCGGTGTTGAGGTCGTTGGCGATTAGCGCCGTTTTGAGGCATCCGTTGGATGGACCTGTACTTTTTGGTGTTGATGGTGGAGTCGAAAGACATATCAGCGCTCGCTTGGTGACTTGGGGTAGCCCATTGTCTGCCGCTTCGTGGAGCCTTACAAGCTCGTCTTGCATGCCGAAGGACTGGGAGATTTTGTTGAAATCCCTGTCGCATTGGTACGATCGGGTGAAGCTCCCGTGGACTGTGATGACGCCCCTTGGTCCCGCATCTTGAGTAGTAGGTATGTAGTGTGGGACGGCCAGAACCTTGCGAATGCTACGGCCCCAGTGATGGCGTGATATTGCGACGGCCACCCACCACTTCAATTCTAGGTGCTCCTGCGAAAGTTGTCTGTGTCCCAAGATGACGCCGAGCCCTATTTTGCCTGGGGAAGATGCCCTTCCTCGACAATGCCGTGGAACATTGTGTCCGATTGTTCCAGTTGCATTGCGGGATCCGCATAGCTGCTAGAGTGCTTGTAATATTAGGTTGATGCCGCCGCCGCCCATGAAGACGCGACTCATCTCGAAGCCTCCGACGCGCCCAGCACTGTGGCAAGATGACCGGGCGAGGGATCCGCAAGGGTGATCCGCGGTGAATGTGATGCAGACTCGATCCGCCGAGGTACTCGTGGATTGCAGAGTTGTCACGGCCATGTTGATTTGTCGGTGATTTTCTTCGCACCTGCTTGTGGACGCCCTTCAGATCATATTGAGTGCTCCTTTGGTGGGGGTAGCGACCCGGCGCTGTTTTTCTGGTGCGACTGGTTGATGTGGGCCTCCAATAGGCGGCGTGGAGGAGCTCCGTGCTATTTCGCTTTGGCGCAAGTGCTTCCAACGCAAGAATTGGAGCTTGTTGCCTCATCTACCATGCTTTCGCTGAGTTTCGGAACTCGGCAGTCCTGAGCATGTGGCTAGCTTTTTTTGCCATCTTGTTTGTCGATGTAGAAGTGGATGGTGCATGGACCAAAGTTTGTCGAAAGTGCTGAAGGTCCGTTGTCGCGGTCGCGCGTTGCCACGATCGCATTGGTCGTCTGCTGTCGCGAAGTTTCCGCCGCGATATCCTTCGCCGCGCTTGTTGTCGTTACGGCATGGGTCGGCGTAGCCGGCCGCGACCATGTCGGGTCCGTCGGTCCTCGTAGATGCGCGGTCTCCTCTTGCTGCGCGCTCGCGTCTTCGCCGTAGTAGTCTTCTTCATCTCGATTGCGCCTGGATGCAATCTTCGCCATCCGCCCAATCGCTGGCGATTTCATGAGCTGGTCGAGTGTCTTGGGCTTTACGCGTCCAAGTTTCTCCTGAAGTTCGGGCGTTGACGCCGCCCCTCAAGGCGTCGATGGCCCGCTTCTTCGAGATGTGTCTGGAGTTCTTGGTCGTAGACCAGCGTAGTATGTACGAGCGAATAGATTCACTGTTTCTCGAGTGCGTGCTCGCAGCTCTTCGATTGAGGCGGCCTTTGCTAGTGCCTTTGAAGTTTCGGATGAAGCTATAAGCGAGCTCCTCCCAGCTTCGGATGGATCCCGATGATAGGTCTGAGCGAGCTGCACCCGCCGCCATACCGTCACCGCAGCAAGGCATTGCATGGCGGTTTCTTTGTTGCCTCCGTGAAGCTTGACGGATGACAGATGGTCGCCGAGCGTGACTTTGGATCTTGCGTGCCATTGAACTTCGGAGTATCCGGCGAAGCTTAAAGTTGCATGGCATCCGTGTTCACGGACGGATCTGCTGAAGCATCGAGCCCCGCAGAGTTCTCCTTCGCCTTCATCCATCTCAGATTCGGATGAGCATGCGCGTTTGGCGCAGGCTTTTGTCAATCTTGCGCTGTGTAAGCTTGTCTCGGCGTCAGAAGTCGTGTTTGTGGCGGCGAGCTCTTCTTCCTTCGAGGAAGGTCGTGTTCTTCTTCATCTTCGATGAGGGAGTGGGGCTCCGGCCGCGCTGGCCGGAGCTTTCTTCGCCCGTAGGAGCATCTTCGTGAGCGCAGCTCCGATTAGTCCTAGTCCGTGAGTGCGGAATGCATGGCCCTTTTTGGGTCCCTTCCGAGGTGGGTGAGCCGCAAGATACGCAGCTGCCATGATCGCGCTTGTGGCGTCTTCGGGTGATGTTGCCGGGCAAGGCCCATATCCATGAACGATGTGGAGGGTTCGGTCACGCCACGCCTCCTTCGGTCCATGTTTTCCACCCGAGAGTGGTGCTTGTTTTCCTGATTTCCGCTTGTGCCGGAGCCGGTCCCATGGCGGAGAGCGCAGCTCGTCGCAAGACCGGACTCGTAGAGGCTGCTTTCTGCGTTATCGGCGCTCCTCGCATCTTGACTTGCTTTGTGCTCCTCGATGAGGAGGTAGTGGTATGCCATCGCAGGTCACGTGGGGAGTCCAGAGGTAGGACTATTTCACCGCGACGGCGTGGCGGCTTTTCGCCCATCCTTCTTTGCTAAGTTGGATGAGGTGGCCCTATTTTCCCCTGCTGCTTCCGCCTCAAGGGTTGGGGTTGGGCGGGTTAGGCGGTTCGCCGGTTTGATGATTGCGCGCACGATAGCGCTCGCAGATTGGTTGGCTGCCGCCAGCTTTCGGATTCGAATCGTAGGTCCCTTCATCCGAAGGTGGATCGCAGATCGGAGTTGCAGCATTTGCCGCTGTAGAACTCATCTGTTGATGGTGACGCGGCGTAGCACGGGTGTGGAGCCCACGCGGGCCTGATCGGTGGCACGGGCATCCGCCGGGAGGCGGAGGTGCCGCTTGTCCCACCCGGAAGCAGAAGCTAACAGAATTTCGAGTCCGCGCCACGGGCTCGAAATCCTTCATGGTGGCCATGAGTGGGCGGTGAAGTCGAAAACACCAAGAGGAGGTGATTCTCCGCCGAGGAGTTGTAGATCGATCGGGTCGGAACCGTCACGATCGACAATCAGCACTCTGGCCCCACAGACGGCGCCAATTGACGAGGTTTCAACTCACAATGCCCATTGTTATGGACTTGGGTTTTGGAGAAGATGGGGATGCCGAGATCGTGTACTAGTTATGTACAAGCAAACAGGGGACACGGGATTTACCTGTGTTCAGCCCCGGAGGGAAAACCCTACTCCCGCTTGTTCGCTTTTATTGCGGCGGAACCGAAGCTGTGCGCAGATTCGATCCGGCGTGGAGGTGTGTATGTCGTAATCGTAGGGTGTAATCGTTGTTGGGTGTTCTCCTCGTTGGACCCTCCTAGCCTTTATATATGGGGAGGCTAGGTCTCGGGTACCGATACGAGTAGGTTACAAGTTGTATTGAAACTCTAGTCTTGTTCTTCAAGGATCCGAAGGCGTCATGGGCCTGGGCCACCCGAAAATCTTCAAGGGCTGGCGTATATTGAACGTGAGCCTTCCTTGGGCTGGACCAGGTATGCTGAAGTTACGTACCCGTAGGGTATAACCATGTCACCAGGAAAAAAGAATATTCTGTTTTGCTGTACACCTATGCGACATCTGTTCCGTCCCGTTTGCACCGCAAAGGCGAGATGCGGTTCTCCGCAAAAGTGTTATGCAAGATGGACAAACATATTCCGCGGGATGGCCGGATGTTGTATGCTAGAGATACTCTGACCTCGTCGACTATTCGTCGTCGATGGGCCTAGCTAGGTGCACGATCGCTCAGGGCCCGTATTTTTCTGGGTCCCCAAAATTGTAGGCCTAGTATACATCATGTAGTCAATCTCCGATCAGCCCACTGCCTGTGTTGTTGCTGTGGCCCAATGGCAGTCCTCCTAGATGTCAAACAAGTTCCACTGGGCCACAAGGCCACCTCGACCAATCGGTCAAAAAAATCTTGATCGTGATTGACCTGGAGGCTAGCAGCCTATTCTGCATCTGATCGATCGTTTTCCTACCGCTCCCTCTCTACCTTCCTTGCGCACTGATGGATAGAAAAGGAAAAGGGCCCTCTACTCGTGCATAGCTGATTTGCTGGTCGCGTGATTGAATTGACGCGGCGGCCGGAGATTAGATTTAGGACGCAACAATTTCGGAATAGTGAACTGCGCCGCGTCTAATACAGAAGGGCCCTTGTGAGTCTTCGTCTCTTCAACACATAATCTAGATCGATCGGATAAATCAAGGTACTATAATATTGTTGGCATTATGCGGAGTACATTAGATTTATCTGCAGTTAAATTATTTAGACTCACTCAATTATGTTATCTCTTGGTTTATGAAAAAGGAAGAATCATGATCTAGAAGAAAAAAGTGTAAGAATAGGAAAAAGAAGTAGCTCGGTGACAAAGGGCTGCTATGGATAAATTTGTTATGAAGATTTTATTTCACGAAATACGGATGATGGTTTTGATAGAACATGTGATTTGTTTATTAGTTTAGTGGTACATTTCTCTTTTATAATGAATACTCCCTCCGTTTTAAAATATAAGATGTTTTAGCTTTGTGAATAAAATGTATCTAGACCTCTTTTAGTATCTACGTTCATCTAGGTTTAGAGTGAATTTAGACAATAAAATGAGTCTAGATACACTCCTTTCACAAAGCTAAAACATCTTATATTTTAAAACGGAGGAAGTACTTGATATAATTTTAACATTGTATAGAACAACATATTTTAAAGTTACATAATAACTAAGTAAATGTATAGTTTTGCTTTACTAGTTATTGAGTTTGAACAAAAGTTCGTACCTCGTTTAGTAAGCCGCACCGGGGGGGGGTCCAAATTCTCTCCTTTCGGTTTGCAAAGTGAACCTTTTTGTTGAGGTAAAACGGTTTGCAAAGTGAACTTGGTCAGACCGTCTTAAAGATAACTAGTAAAGCAAAACTATACATTTACTTAGTTATTATGTACTACTCCATCCGTTCCAAAAAAAAGTGTCTTAAGTTTGTCTAAACTTCAATGTATCTAGACACTATTTAGTACATAGATAGATATATCTAAATTCAAACAAACTTGAGACATCCTTTTTTGACGGAGTGAGTATCTCTGTTCCGAAATGTACGCCTTTTTAGAGAACTAAAGTAGCTAGTATCTAAAAAGGTTTATATTTGCAACGGAGGTAGTATAACTTTAAATTGTGCGAGAGAATTGCCACGATACCACTAGTAAAAACCAAGACTCCAAAATACCAGTAGAAAAACTAGACTTAGCCAAAATACCACTGCCGTTTAGGTTTTTATGCCAAAATACAACCTTAGTCAAACTGTCTATTTTTTGTCAGTTCTTTTAGAATGGCAAAAATACCCTCGTCTAAACCTAGACAGACTAACCGATCGGTCTCTCCCCAATTCTCTTATCTTCTTCTCTCTTCCCCACCCGCCCCTCTCGGCCGCCGCATCGCTGCCCAGCTCCGACGCCGTAATCTGCCCTGCTCGGCCGCAACGTCCGCGGTCCCTGCTCACCCCGCGACCGTCGCGACCCGCCAGCAGCAGACCGTGCTCAAGCGGACAGCCTCCACGACGGAAGCGATGACCCTACCCCATCCCAGCGGCGACGCCAATTACAGCTCGGCCGGTAACCCAATAGCACACTCGCTGCTAGCGGGCACTCCCTTGGCTCGACGGCCACTTCCTTTTTCTCTTGCAATTTTACCGGGTCCTAATGATGAACACAAGATTTGATTCGGTCTTGTTTTTCTCGATCCAATTGATAGATGACAACTAGAGACACTACCCCAGAATCTTGGCGTCATTGTTTTGTGTTCTCCGTTGTTCGGATTAGGAACGGGAAAGTTAGACGTATAATTTTTGCGACGCTGGAACGTCTCCCGCAAATGTTGATATACTGAAAAGGAATAACCAGATTCTGAGTGCCGCTGAATTTCTGCTGTGTAATCATGTTTAAATAATGTTGAACTACTCCTGTCGTAAGTGCTGCTGGATTCCTGAAATCAAATCAAAATCAAAGTAGCCCCGGGACTCTACCGATTTCAGGTCAGAGGATGAGGACAACAGCGATGAGGAGATGGTGGATGCGGCGCGACGGCAGCGACGACGCCGACGACGTCGTCCCCATGGACACCCAAGGTATGCACCATCATATGCGAATTCGTTTCCCGTCATCCTTCTTGTGCTCGGGTTCCAGCCACCTCCGATTCCCTGACCGTCCTTTCGTTGTTGCTTGCTCGTCGTTGTGATCTGCACGCAGAGCAGGAGGAACTGGTCGGGTCGCTGGAACAGAAGCAGGCGCACCACAGCCGCCGCTGGAGGGTGCGTGCCACCGCCAATCCTGACCCATTCGGCTTTAGGATTTGGAGGCCCTGCGATGGGGGACCGTTCAATTCATTCGATTTGGTGCTCACGCTCGATCCTCATTTCTTGCCTGTGCAGCGCGTCTTTGCTGGATTTCTCCTTGGCTACGCGGCCTTCCTCGTTTACGCCAGCTTCCGCCATGCCTGGTCTCCCTGGGAACTGGTTAGTTGCTTGTAGCTGCCCTTAGTAATTCTTAATTAATTATTATATGGTGTTTGCTATTTATCATTGATTGCATCAAATGTTCGATCCATTTCAACTGGTGTAGAGTTTGACATTGTCATTTGGCTGTATGCATTGGAATTACGTGTTGGATTGATTAGGGTCAATAGATACTAGTAGTTGAGTTTTCCCTGTTGAAATATCAGAGTTTTCTTTGTACGGCATGTATTACTGTATTAGTTCTGTGTAATTTTAATCTACACTCTGAAACATTCACCAGTAGTAGAACTTAAGTGCTTACTGCTTAATCATCAGAATCTCCCAAACAGTGGTTACATGTATTGGTAATATCTAATTGTAATAATAATGCCTTCATTTGCTTGCTAGTTGTCTGACCCATTCTTTACAAATGAACAGCGACACCATTCTTACTTTATGGAAGATTTGCCTTCACCGATGGTCATATTTGCAGGTAACAGTGGCTACTGAATATTTACAGTCGGCTAAGGTAAACAAGACAATGTTGCAAGACATAGTTCTGCATACAACATTCAGAACAGCTTACATAGTGTCTGCTTGTTGTATTTAAATTTTAAACATCGAGACAACTGTCAAGTACATACTTGCTTAGGTGCTAACATTGCGTCGTACTTTTGTGGAAGCTTTCTGGCATTGTATGCCCTTATATTAGGTCGCTGCATCAGTAGGGGCTTTCTTGGTCATTGACACCAATATGATTAACACTCAGATATTCTTTTACCTTTTTGATTGTGGTATTAGTAAGCTGATTTTGAGAAATGATGATATTATGAAAGATTATGTCTAGTGCACTTGTCAGTGTCATCATCAATAATTCATTTCTGTACTCCTGTTTCCCAAGCATTTGGAAGAGTGTATGATACCGATATACTTGAAACTATTTTAATCTCTCTTCTGTTTATTCATATATGGCCATGAATATTGCAGACTGGATAGCTGCACTTGGATGCTTATTCGCAGTTAAGGGGCTACTACAAGCATCGAACTCCTCCAAGAAGTGGATGTGGTATTCATTATATGTCGGCATTGCAGTTTCCATCTTCTGGACATACTACCTCTTGAAGTATGTTACGCTACAAACAGCTCATCTATCCTTGTTATGTCACAACGTAGCATATACTAATGCCACGAGCCGTGACCAATGCTGACCAACAAGTAGAGCTTATTATTCAGTTATTATAATTGCTGTTTCTTCTGTGCTGCAGGTTACCAAGGATCCGATGGGACGTTGTGTGGCTACCACTTGGCCCTTTGTTGTATGCTTACTTTCTCCTCCTCGGATCTGCTTTTCTCAGAGAATTGATGTACTTATAATAACAACATTGTTGTCTTTTCCATGCTTGTTTTGGCAGTGCTTCTGCGTTGAGCCTCTACGTGGACCATACACTTATGAAGTCAATGCAAGATATCAGCACATTGAGGAGCTATATGTACAACTTCAAGTCCCTGTAATTTTGAGTACATGTTTGTCTAGATCTTGCACTTAGAGTATCTCTAACGGACACTGTAAACACGCAAACTCACGCAAATTGTATAACGTGTTTACATGACGTGGAAAACGAGTTTTACCGTTTGAAAACACCTGGCATGGAATAGACACCGCTTTCACGGGTGAGTTTGTAGGGACTGTTTCGCGCCAGGTGTTTTGAGTTTGCAGGGTCTGTTTCGCGCCAGGTGTTTACGAACAGGAAAGTTGTTATTTTCAACATTTCAATCAACTATACATCAACTTGTCGTGATCACAACAACCCAAACTTGGCATGGGCAATCTTTAACCAAAAGTTCTATAAGATTGCACATCCTACATGATGAATGCAAGCAATAGAGATACCAGCGTCGCCGAGCTCCTCGTGCACACCTCTAGCACCACCACTCATTGGAGACTCAACTATGCCACTTGTCGATGCATCACTGCCTTGATGCGCCAGCCTTCTCCTCTCCAAGATGTTTGAAAGCATCATTTGCCGCAACTCCAATTGTTGTGCACTCATCTTAGAGATATCAATCATCATGACCTCCCCCTTTTTGGCCATGAGCTCCTTCATGACCTTGGCTCCTTTATCTTACGTATCTCCTATAGCTCGGACTTGTACTTGGTATCACTTCGGATTGCTTTCCACCTTGTATGCTTCATCACTATTTTCATCATGCGTCATCATCTTTGCCTACATGGTGTTGGTCATCAACAATTCCTTGGACTTCACCATCTCATCAATCATATCCATCAACGATGATGCTTCAACTTCAAGCTTGATCCTCTCCTTTGCCTTCTTGTTCCCTTCTGGCTCCCCATTGTTCCTTCCTCCATCCTCCTCATCACTTGCATTATCCATTTCCTTCATGTCTCCCCTCTTCGGTGGTGCCTCTTGGTCCCTCAAAGTGCATTTGAAACATGCTCAAGCATTTTCCAACAATGGTGAAGGGTGAACGGTTTCCCCTTGGATCCTTCATTGCCTTGTACCTCTCTACGGCAACACCTTCCTACAATGCACAATGGGATGAACAATGAGCACACATATGTAGCTCAAGTAGGTAAATGAAAATGAAATAAACAATGATCTCACATATTCATCGACAGTAATGCCACTCGAAGGTTTTGATGACTTGCTCCATTGCGCCAGCCCAACGGCTACAAGCCGGTTTGATCACATCCCACCGGCCTTGTAGGGATTGATATCAGTGATGGACCGGCTGGGCAACACGAGGCATGAGTTTGAAGAACTTATCTTCAATCTGTTACCAATAACGCTTGCCGGTTTGGTCCGTACCGGTCATCGCATTGATGGACACTTGTTACCATGCCCGCACCAAGCAAGTGTCCTCAATCTCGGTGTAGTTCACCACGCGTTTCTTCTTTGTCGTCTATGCTTGGGCAGCATCGAACACCTCCTCTTCTATCTCCTCCAACTCAGCCTCACTGTTGAAAGGACATGGATGCCGCCTAAAGGGGGAGTCAATAGGTGGTTTAAAACTTTTACGAGGTAGGCTTAAAAAATGAGGAATAAAACTAGCGTTTACGTTGTCAAGCACAAAGCCTATATATACTATGGTTCACCTATGTGCACCAACAACTTATGCTAAGCAAGACAAGCAACAAGGTGATAGTTGAAAGGCCCAACTTTGGTCGACTAGAGGGGGGGTGAATAGGAGACTACCAATTTTTAATATTTTCTTGCAATTTTAAGGCTTAGCACAAAGTAAAATTCACTAGAGATGCAACTAGATGAATATCCTATATGGTAAGCAACGCAACAAGTAAACAAGACGGTAATTGCAAGAAGTAAAGGAGTGGAACGAACGAACCGACGAGGGGACATGGAGATGTAATTCCCGTAGTTCACTTCCAAGGAAGCTACATCTACGTTGGAGAGGTGTCGAGGCCACACAAGGTCACCCGAGCGCCACAAAGGCCTCACCTTCTTCTCCGGTGAGCACCACCACAAAGGTGGCCTCACAATCCACTAACCGGTGACCTTGAAGGCGCCAACCGAAACCTTTACAACGAGGTTGATGGGAGACTCCACAACTCAATTGGAGACCCTCAACGACACCACGAGGTTTCACAACAAATGCCTCAACCCGAGGATGCCCTACACCGTCTAGGGTTCCAAGAACCCAAGAGTAACAAGATCCACGAAGGATGAGTGGAGGAAATCATGATTCCTTTCGTGGAAGTGTAGATCTAGGTCACCTCTCCCAATCCTCAAAAGATCAAGAGATTTGAGTGGGTAGGGAGAGAGATCTAGGCAAGTCAAGCCCTTGTATTAATGGAGGAGAGAGAAAATGAAGAGATGAGACAAGAGGAGGAAGAAGGGGACCTTAAATAGGCCACCTCCAAACAGGCATTTTCTGCCCCATCCCGACACCATCGGTAGTACCGGTGAGCGGGCCACCAACGGCTCAGCGGAGGCCACGTTAATGGTCAGATTGACCAGTCAACGGGCTCACAGAGCTGGCCGGAAATACCGGTCCTAGTTCTGGTCCTACTACCGACAAATAGGCAGTGCGAGGCAGAAGTTTATCTGACCCTCACAGCCTGGTGTCGGAACTAGGTTCGGAACTGGGGTCGGAACTACCGGCGACACAAGGTGGCCGGTACTACCGATCAGGGGTGGCGGTACTACCGCTCAGGGAGCCAGGCACTGGTCACACCGGTACAACCGAGCCAAATTCTGGTACTAATTCCGACAAATATGCAAAACTAGACAAAAGTTTTACTGAACCAAAGATGGCTCACCGGAATTAGGACCAGAACTTCAGCCGAAAGTTCTGCTCGAACAACCCTGAGAAACTCTTTACAGATTATCACTACCGGCGGCTACCGTCGTAGGAAAACCCTTCAGCAAAGCAGGGAACTCTCTCTCACATGAAAACTAGGATGGATGTGGAAGTGCATATATGGTCTGTGCATGAAATGGTGATTTCCCACAACCTTCCAAGGTGGACCCCCCTCTTGATAGTACGGTAGCCTAAAACACAAAAGCAAGAGAAAGTGTAAAAAGACGCCATCGTCTTCAAGCTTCTTCTAGAGAAAGGTCCACCAACAAGCACGTCCAAATATAAGCCCTGCAGCTTGGACAAAAGGTTAAACCACACGTGAAGTTGTCATCAGCACCAAAAATATAAGGAGAAAACAATATCCTTTCAATCTCCTCCTTTTTGGTGATTGATGACAACCCTACAAGATTTGCATAGAGGGTAACAACTAGAAACAACAGAAGGAAATAAAAGAGGAGAGAAGCTCCCCCTAGATGTATGCAAGTCTTAGGAACAAGAGAAACTAGAAAAAGCAAGCATACATGGGAGAGAGCTCCCCCTTACTAGATAAACCAACAAGGGTGCAAGGAAGAAGAGAGAAAGGAAGGGGAGAGGCTCATACCTTGCACCAAAACCATTGTGGTGAGACAGAGTTTGGATAAAAGAAAATTAGTCCACCATAACCACTCATACGAATACCACAAAGATACCTTAACACATAGCCTCACCAACATAGTAACAACCATACATGAGGTCCAAAGACAATAACGGAGGTCCACAAGCATACATAACGGAATAAAGTGTACACGGGCATAAAAAAGATCAACAAAAGAGCAAGCTCGTGACACAACCCATGCAAATCCCGTAGTCCTAACGGAACACTTTCTCCCCCTTTGGCATAAAGACACCAAAAAGGGACAAAGTGGACAATCTACGTGCCCCACCCACCAACGAACGGAGGAGGAGGCTCAGGGTCCCAAGAGGCATTATTCCAAGTGGGCGGAAACTGGCTGGTGATCTCAGGCTCGTCATAACTATCAGTCCACCTATAATGCGCATTGACCCACTGATCCTTGGGCACAATGACGGAGCTGGACTCATGAGATACCTCAAGATCAAGCTTCCTCATGATGGCCTTCTCCCTTCGAACACTGTGCCTCTAAGCAACATAAGACTAATACTCGCGGTCCTGAATGAAGCAGAAAGTCTTCTTAACCTTCTTCAGTAGCTTCTTGGCCCAAGAGGGTGGTCTCACAAGTTGGGGTGGAGGAGAAGCCTCAGCACGGTCCCCATCACTAGCATGGCCTGACGTGTTAGCAACATCCCGAGCAGCCCTTGCAGCATCAGCTTCCTTTTTAGCCTGAGAGCGAGGTAACTTGTGCTTCATCACACGGAGGGTCTTTTACTCATGAATAGAGAGAGCATCCTGAGGGTAGAGAGAACCTGTTGCCTCCCTCCATTTGGCATTGATGAGTGTTTGGATGTATGGAACATATGGACAAGACCTCTTCTCAATCATAGCGAACCGGATTTCTTCAAACAGATAATCCATAACATCAAGGCGCTCATGAGAGTCTCTATGGCGGTAAGTCTGATACATGAGATCAATCTGGAATGCATGAAGCTGATCAAAGTTACCTGCCTTGGGAGCAATAGTGTTCTGATAGACCTTGCGCATGATGTCATAGATGGGAAGAAGATGGGCAACATTTCCATTGATGCTCCAGCCCTCAATGTATAAGGGCTCAAGAACTTCTGGCTCGGAGGCCTTCCCCCTATGCACGCACCACCCATTGGCACGACGGCCTTCCAGAATAGGGTAACAAAGAAGGGTAGCAAACTCGGACCATTTTGCAGACAAATACATGTTTTGAGTCATCCACTTCATGGTTCGATCCTCAGGGTCAGTATCAAAGTAGAGGGTGGAGTAGAACTGAGCAATGACCCTCTCATCATAGTTCTCACGGTGTTGCATAATCTTGATGAGTCCAAACCGCCTGCACATATCGAGAGCTTCACCAAAGTACTCGGGGTTGCTCTCCATCTTGGCAATGTTGATGTGCTTCTGGGGGGCAACAACATTCTTCTTCTTGGTAGCATAAACCTCTGAATAGATCCCTTCTTGACGCTTGGTGTGGAAGAAAGGATCCTGAGCCATACGGTCATGAGGAACACTGTAGGGATCAATCTTGCGAAACTCTTCATATGCAAGCTGAGGCCAGGAGGAGATCTTCTTCTTGCTCAAATAAGGTCCAGAGGTGGTCTTCTTTTGACTGGCCAGAACCGGTCTTTTACCCTCAGCAGCAGCAGCACGGCGCTCAGCGGTAGCCCTCTGACGAGCGGTCTGAGTAGGAGGGTGCAAGACCTCAAGATCCTCTTTATCAATCTCAGAAGGCCCACGAGAAGGAGCACGAGACCGCTTGGATTTGCCACGGGAACCACCTTGCCCTGAGAAGAAAGCAAATAGAAGGGAGGGAATAGAGGATAAGTGCACAAGGTCAAAGGAAAAGAAAAACAACTAGACTAGATTAATAGAGTACACAAAAGTAAGAAGATGAGTGCATTGAAGTTCCGTCATGGCGGAACTACCGGTATGCGGAGGCACACCGGAAATTTGTGTTGCCCCTAGCGGTAGTACCGGTGGAGAGGACCCCGCCGGTAGTACCGGCAGATCCTCACCGGTAGTACCGGTCAGGGCACAAGCATGGCAGTTTGACTAGAAATCACAGATCTACGAAACTAGATGCACCAATGGTTGAAATCTAGACAATGTACTGGGGCAATCTGGTCTAAAGATGAATCCTAGCCCTACCAAGATCTACCAAAGAAGTTCTAGCCAAAGAAGGGCCCTAGACATGGCATGTCCGACTCAAGCACAAGAAGTGGCCAGATCTCCATGAATGGAGTATGAGAGGAGCAAATACCAGGGTCCATGGCGGGAGATCAAGGTGGGGAAGAATCCCACGGAGCCAATCTGTAGAGGGACGGCCAGAATCGGTGTGGCCGGCGGCGACACCACGGAGAGCTCCTTGGGAGATACAAGTTGCTAAGTTGGGGTCAGGGGGCAAATGGGGAAGAAGATCCCGTGGCCCCCCTGGCCCGTAACTTAAAGGGTCCTCGCTCGACCGGTAGTACCGGCCAGGGGCCGGAACTACCGATGACACTGGAAGTTCAGGACGGAGCGGTATTATCGGTCAGAGCGTAATTTCTAGAAATTAGGCCCTGGCCGGTAGTACCGGCTGCGGCCGTAACTACCGGTGATACCCAGGAAAAGCTCTCCAGATGTTGACTGGCAAGAGAGTGACCTTGTGCAGGAAAAAGAGGGTCAATGGAAGGAGAAAAGGCTTGGGATAGGAGGCACAAACTGAGAGGAAACGACAAAAATAAGATCCAACAACGAAAAACAACACCCAAAAACATAGAATACGAAGGGGAACCAAACAAAACAATGTCAGTGGCCTAGGCCACCATATATGAGTATATTTGGCTTGACACCACGAAGATGTATCTTGGGTTAATTACCAAAACTCATCATTTAAGCTCATTTTGTCTCCTTGAGAGACCATAGAAAATGAATACATTAATATGTGCATAATAGGAAGAGTGTTGGTTCATATGAGGAACCACACTACCCCTAAAACCATGCGTACATCCAAACATGATATTCTTTGATACCTGGGTAGGTGTGCAAGATACTCAAGCCACGTTGCTTGAATCAATGATATTTAATTCATGCCTCAACTCTTGGAACCTTGCTTCATCAAGTGGCTTCGTGAAAAGATCTGCAAGATTGGCCTTGGTAGGAACATACTCCAAAGAAATGTCTCCTCTTGCAACATGATCCCGAATGAAATGATAACGAATCTCAATGTGCTTGGTCTTGTTGTGTTGCACCGGGTTGTGGGAAATAGCAATGGCACTCTCATTGTCACAAAGAAGCGGCACCTTGTTGAAAGAGAGTCCAAGATCCTTCAAGGTTTGCTTCATCCATAGCAATTGAGCACAACAACTTGTGGCGGAGATGTAATTAGCTTTGGCGGTGGACATAGACACGCAGTTTTGCTTCTTCGAGGACCAACACACCAACGATCTTCCAAGAAATTGACAAGCACCGGATGTTGACTTCCTTTCCACTTTGTCTCCTGCCCAATCCGAGTCCGTGTATCCAATGAGGTCAAAGTTGGCTCCCTTGGGGTACCATAGCCCAAAGTTAGGGGTATGAACCAAATATCAAAAGATTCTCTTGACCGCCACCATGTGGCTTTCCTTTGGTGCGGCTTGGAATCTTGCACACATACCCACACTCAACATAATATCCGGTCAAGATGAACAAAGATAGAGCAAAGAACCAATCATCGAGCGATAAAGCTTTTGATCCACATCCTTACCCTTGGGATCGAGATCAAGATTAACCTTTGTGGGCATGGGAGTTTTGACTCCATTTACTTGTTCAAGGTTGAACTTCTTGAGCATATATTGGACATATTTTAGCTTGGTTGATGAAAGTCCCTTTCCTCAATTGTTTGACTTCAAAGCCAAGAAAGAATTCCAACTCCCCATCATAGACATATCAAAGCGGTCGGTCATGAGCTTAGCAAAATCCTCATTAAAAGCTTTGTTAGTAGACCCAAAGATAATATCATCAACATAGATTTGGCAAATGAATAAGTTTCCTCCAACTTTCTTAGTAAAAAGAGTGGGATCAATGAGGCCTACTTCGAAACCACGGTCTAACAAAAGCTCTCTAAGGCACTCATACCACGCACATGGGGCTTGTTTGAGACCATATAGTGCCTTATCGAGTTTGTAGACATGGTTCGGGAAGAGAGGGTCCTCAAAGCCTGGAGGTTGCTTGACATACACCAACTCTTTTAAGGGACCATTAAGAAAAGCACTCTTAACATCCATTTGTTGTAGTTTAAAGTTATGATGGGTATCATAAGCAAGAAGCATGTGAATGGATTCTAGACGAGCAACGGGAGCATAAGTTTCACCATAGTCTATGCCCTCAACTTGAGAATATCCTTGGGAAACTAACCTTGCTTTGTTGCGGACGACTATACCATTTGCATCCCTCTTGTTCTTGAAGATCCACTTGGTCCCAATCACATTTTGACAATCTTTGGGTCTCTTCACAAGTGACCACACCTTGTTCCTCTTGAAGTTGTGAAGTTCTTCATTCATAGCATCAAGCCAATCATCATCTTCAAGAGCTTTGAAGACCTTTTGAGGCTCAACATGAGAAATAAACGCATGATGAGAACTAAAAGAGGTTAGTTGTCTCCTAGTAGTGGAGCCCCTATTGAAATCTCCATAAACATTATCAAGGATATGGCCATCTTTGATGAGCTTGGCGAGACGGTAAGCTTGACGGTGAGCTTGGGTCTCAAGACAAGATTCTTGAGCAACCACTTGGTCATCACCACGGTTTGAGTCCCCGCCTTCTCATTGTTATCTTGACCTTCTTCAACTTGACCTTGAGCATCATTGACATGAGGAGCTTCACTATCTTGGTGAGGTAGAGCTTGATCGACATGAGGTAGACTTGATCTTGGAGAGTCATGGACATGAAGATCTTGAGAAGAGCTTGGAGAACCTTGAGAAACAATAAGTTAACCTTGAGGTGCAAGATGGTCTTGTGAGAGTGAAGGCTCTGCTTGAGTGGAGCTTGGTCCTTCTCCTTCGGCCATAAGGGGATCCTCAATGGGGTGGAAGAAACCCACACCCATTCTTCTTATGGCTTGGGGAGGAATTTCATCACTTGGATCACGAACACTGTCTTGCCTCACAAGGGACTCATCATCTTCATCAAACTCGACATTGCTAGATTCTTCAACCCTTCCTGTTGCTTTGTTGTAGACTCTATAGGCATGGGATTGATTTGAGTACCCAACAAAGATCCCTTCTTGAGCCCTAGACTCAAACTTTGATAAGAGGACACCTTTCTTGAGGAGGAAACATCTACAACCAAACACCCGGAAGTACTTGACATATGGCTTGCGACTGGTGAGAAGTTCATACGAAGTCATATTCTTCTTCTTGCGTAGGTAGAGGCGATTAGTTGCATGGCAAGCGGTTGAGATGGCTTTGGCCCAAAAGTTATATGGTGACTTGAACTCCGCCAACATGGTCCGGGCCACATCCATCAAAGTACAGTTCTTCCTTTCAGCAACACCATTTTGTTGAGGGGTGTAAGGAGTTGAATATTGATGTTTGATCCCCTCATCACTAAGAAACTCATCCAATGTGTAGTTCTTGAATTCGGTGCCATTGTCACTTCTAATGGTGAGGATGGTAGCATTGTTTTTCTGTTGCACTTGATTGGCAAAGTTGATGATGGTTTGTTGAGTCTCGCTCTTGAACTTGAAGAAGTAGACCCAAGTGTATCTTGAGAAGTCGTCAACAATTACCAAACAATACTTCTTGCCTCCAAGGCTATCATGAGAGGGAGGCCCAAAAAGATCCATGTGGAGAAGCTCCAAGCACCATTCGGTTGTGATTTGATTAAGGACCTTGTGAGGCTTCTCATGCATCTTCCCTTCAATACAAGCCTTTCACACACGATCTTTGGCAAAGGAAATGTCTTTTAGTCCAAGGACGTGCCCCCCGTGTAGAGACTTTGCAAAGCCTTCATGTTCACATGGGCTAGGTGGCGATGACACAACCATCCCACATCGGCTTTCGCATAGAGACATATAGCATGGGTAGATGGCTTTCTAGAGAAATCCACTACATATAAGTCATGCTCTACGTATCCAATGAAAGCCACCATGAGAAACTTGCTCCACATGAGGACCACAAAGTGCTCATTAAAGAAAGATGAATGGCCCATGATAGCAAGAGCACGAATGGAAAGGAGATTGTAACCAAGGGTTTTGATAAGCATGACATTAACCAAGGATACATCCGGGGTTACTACCACCTTACCAAAACCTGTTGGGTCCGCAGCATAGAAAACAAAAAAATCCTACGATGAGAACTACACGCCAAGATCTATCTACTAGATACAGAGCAACGGGTGGACATACATCCATCGAGAACTTAACCTCGAAGACAACGAGTTTTGTTAACGAGTAGGAACTCGTGGTTGATGTAGTCGTACACTTGCCGATCTGAAGATCGTGTGGAAGTCCGAGTGCCACAAATCAGCAGCGCATTCGTCCTCGCACACACATTCAAGCCACCGGACAATCTCCACCTCCTCACTCCAGCGATGCAGCGGAAGCAGCAACTCCTTGCAGACAAAATGCCACCGGGAACATGTATCTCGCTAATTCGAGACCATAGGGGAATAATTCTAGAGGGGGAGAGAGATCCTTCACGAGGAGGTGTGAGGAAGAAGGAGGAAGAGGGGGGCCTTTTATAGGAGGAGGGGGTACCCCCTCCATGGCCGGCGCCTCATGGAGGTGACCCCTCACCTCCTCCATTCATGTGGTGGTAACTCCCTCCACATTAAAATGCCTCTTCACATTCCCTTTTAAAGTCTCCACTTTAAATGCATTAAAATTCTCTAAGTTTAATGCTCTCTCATTTAATAAAAATCTTTTATTAAATTTATTCAGAATTTTGTTAATTACTTTAATTAACAAACATCACATAAAACCCCTTGCAACATTTCAATATCACATGCATAACCACTTTCTGCAATTTCACCCGAAACAATTCCGGTTTCTATCGAAACAATTCCTACGCTTTGCAATTCTTTCGTCTGAAACATATGTGCTCCAAAATGGTGTCTGGCAACTCTTAAGTGTGTCACCCTATGGTTCATGAATAATGCAGACATGATTGAGACTCCTCTCAGATCAATAATCAGAAGCGCGACCTGGAGATCCATATTGACTCCCGCATATTCAACGACGACTTCTGTGATCGTGAGAACCTTTAACGCTAGTAACTTAATCCCTTTGTCTCATGATATAATACATGTATGATATTCGATCATTGGTATCCAAATACCTAGTTTGATCTCGTTACCGACATGCACTTTTTTCTCGTTCCCGTGATATAACATTCTAGTGATCACATCACTTGCTTGCAAGCTATCTTAATGTGATATCACCAAGAGGGCCTAGAGTATATCTATCCGTCATCGGGATTGACAAATTCCACTCTTGATCCATGAGCCTCAACATAACACCTTCGTAGCATTGAACCCATCTTTATAGTCACCCTGTTACGGTGTGACGTTTGATGTTATCAAGATACTCTTCCGGTGTTAGCAATTAACATGATCTCATGGTCTAAGGATAAAGATTACTTCATATGATGTTATAGCAATATAAACATAATGACTTGATCGTAATGCTATACTTCGGATGAATGTTCATCACATAATTTCACAAATGCTGTGACCTTGTTATTAACAACATCTAATGTCTATGATCAGGAAACCTTGATCATCTTGTTAATCAACAAGCTAGTCTATAAGAGAGGCATAACTAGGAACCCTTTTAGTTTATTAAACATACATGTATTGACGTTTCCGATCAATACAATTATAGCATGCAAAATAAACATCTATCATATACGAGGAATACATAATAACAACTTTATTATTGCCTCTCAGGGCATATTTCCTTCAAAACCCAATACCTGAGAGCTTGTTTTATCACCGTAGGAGACCATAGTATTGGTAAAATTTGGCCTAATATCCGGCATGATAGACTTTCTTCCGGTCATATGGCTTGTAGCTCCACTATCAAGCACCCATTTTGCACCACCGGAAGCAAAGTCCTACAAGAAAATCAAGCTTTGGTTTTAGGTACCCATTTTGCCATGGGTCCCGTTTTGTTAGTCACAAGGGTCTTAGGTACCCAAATGTTCCAATGATAATCATGAGTATAAGATGTGCCAATGTACTTAGCATAAACATGACCATCAAAATATTTGCAAAGAATGTAAGAAGGATTGTTCTTCCCGGCAAAGTTATTACTTTGCACAAAGGTAGAATCAAGAGAGGATACTTGAGAAAGGCTCTTGCTCTTCTTATTTTTCGTGTTACTCCTCTTGTTCTTCCTTTTCATGGCAACTTACCCTTTTGCAAGTTGATCTTTCAACATCTTGTTCTCCTCAACAAGATTCTCATACTTGCAACAAGGGTTAGAAGAACAAGGCAAATGTACAATAGGCGTAGCGGAAGACTTTGAATGTTCATTGTTAGATTGGGTTTGAAGTCTCTCATGAGCCTCAAAGAGACTTGAGAATTTACTCTCCAAGGCATGATGTTCCTCCTTGAGTTTCTCAAACTCCTTAAGGCATTCATGACCAACACCAAACTTAACCTTTTCATTTTTAAGGACATTCAATGAAGCAATAACATGATCTCGTTCTTTAACAAGTTGCGTTATGAAGGCATTATGGTCATCAACAAGTTTAGCCACACTTTCCTCAAGAGTTATTCTCATGTTATGTTCATCTTCAAGGGATTGAGATAGAGAGGCAATCTCATCGGCGGCCTATCTCTCATTTTTACCTAGCATGTCAATAACTTCTTCTTTCTCATCTAGCATTTCCCTAGCATGGTCAAGTTGGTTTACAAGTGTTTCAAAGCACATTCTAGTATCATCATCTAGATGCTTCATGGATTCACACATGCTCACCATATCTTTCTTAACCTCTAAACCTTCTAGATCATGTAAGGGAAGTTCATTTGCGGGAGACTTGGAAGAGGGAGTTACCTCGGTGGCCTTAGCCATGAGACACTTTTGGTTGCGGTTGTTGATGTTCTCATTTGGAGAGTCGAAGAGAGACACTAGTGGGGTAGATGAAGTAGCAATAGCGACAACTCCCATGATCTCTCCACCTTGACCTTCACTCTCATCATCATCATCCGCGCCCGAGAAGTACTCTTCATGGACCACCATCGCCCTTTCCTTGTTAGGAAGGTTCTTGTTGTGGAAGTTCTTGTTCAAGGGGTGAGGAGGTCTTGGCTTGCCATTGCGAATGAGGCGGCCTCCATTGTCTTCTCTATTCTCGAAGGGGCATTGAGCTACAAAGTGACTCTTGTCGTTGCAATTGTAGCAAGATCTTGCCTTTGGAGCCTTCATGGTTGAGTTGAATCTTGGGTTGTCTCTTGACCTTGACTTCATGCCCGGTTTGTTCCAAAACACCCTTGATGCTAGAGCTAAGTGCTCATTGAAAGCATATTTGATGTCCTCTTGAGACCACTCACTAGAGTTATCATCTTCATCAACTTCCACCACTTGAGCTTTCAAGGCAAGGTTCAACTTTTGAGACCCATAAGCACAACACGAGCTGACTCCGCATTCTTCTTGGCAATGGTCATGGCAATGACTTCACTCAACACATCTTGAGAGGACATGGTATGGTAATTACTTCTTCCCTTGATAGAGTTGAGTTTTTGCTCCTCAAAGGGAAGAAGGGCTTGAACAAACTTCCTCTTCATGAACTTGTCATCAACATAGGTAGCTCCAAGGTCCCTCATGGTACAACAAAGAACCTTGAGACGACGATACATGTCTTCGGGTGACTCATCATCTTGCATTGCAAAGCCATCAGACTCATTGTTGACTTCATCAAACTTGGAGATTTGAATGCTCGCATTCCCAATATACAACTCGATGAGATGATCCGAAGCTTCTTTGGCGGTGGAGAATTGGCGAATGTGAGGAAAGTCCTTGGGGGTCAACGCCTTTTGGATCATGCCCAAAGCGGTGGCATTGAGTTGCTTGTCCACGACCTCGGCCCGAGTCAACTTCTTAGAATCATATGGAGAGAAACCTTCCTCCACAATCCTCATCAATTCAACAGAAGAGCTGGAAATGTGAGATTGCATTAGATATTGCCAATTGGCAAAGTTAGAAGTGTCTAGCATGGGCGGTGCTCCTTGAGGTATGATATGCGGCATGGGGATAGGTGGGTCCGGAGTGTACTTGAACGGTGGTGGTACCGCCGAGTAATCCTTTCCTCCGTCTCCCTCTTTGGAGGAGGAGTCACCTAGCCCCTCGGTGCTCTCGCTTGGGGGCTTGGTGGTTTGAGCCACAAAGCCTAGGTCCAAGTGCTTTGGGGCAGCCGTGGGATTCACCCCGGGGGAGACCACATGCTCGGGAGCAGAAGGGGCTTCGGCGGCACGATATGCATCATGAGTGGTTTCTAGCATGGGGGTAGGCTTAAGGGATTGCAAGAGGGTCATCATTTCCTCAAACTTGGTCATCATGGATGTCTCCAATTGATTGAGGTCATCCATGGAGGCCAAGTTCTTGGTGGTTGCACCCACACTCCCATCTTCGTCGGCCATTGTCTCTTAGGTGGTTAAGCCCGAAATAAGAGTCAAGGCTCTGATACCAATTGAAAGGCCCAACTTTGGTCGACTAGAGGGGGGTGAATAGGAGACTACCTGATGAGGGTTTAACTCATCAATGCCCATTGTTATGGACTTGGGTTTTGGAGAAGGAGGGAGCGCTGGAGGCATCAGTTGGCTAGCAAACAAGCACACAGGGATGCAAGGTTTACCTAGGTTCAGGCCTCGTAGAGGTCCCTACTCCTGCTTGTCTGCTCTTGGAATTAACGAAGGAATCAAAGATTATAGGGGCACGCAGATGCAATCTGGCGAGAGTTGTGTAAAATAGGGTTGTGTGTGTCCTCCTCTCCGCCCCCTCCTAGCCTTTATATAGATAGGCTAGGTCTCGGGTAGTAGGTCAAGTCGGTTATAGGTTAGGGTTTTGCCTTTAAACTTTCTATCATTAGCTTCTTCTTGTCTCACAAGCAACTAAGAGTCCGTGGGCCACTTGAGTTCTCCATTTGGGCCTTGGCAACGCCGTGGGCTTCTGCTGTATCCAGGCCGTATATACCAAACTCGAGTACCTACAGGGTATACCCATGTCACTACCAATTTTTAATCTTTTCTTGCAATTTTAAGGCTTAACACAAAGTAAAATTCACTAGAGATGCAACTAGATTAATATCCTATATGGTAAGCAACACAACAAGTAAACAAGACGGTAATTGCAAGAAGTAAAGGAGTGGAACAAAAGAACCGGCGAGGGGACACGGAGATGTAATTCCCGTAGTTCACTTCCAAGGAAGCTACGTCTACATTGGAGAGGTTTCGGGGCCACACAAGGTCAATCGAGCGCCACAAAGGCCTCACCTTCTTCTCCGGTGAGCACCACCACAAAGGTGGCCTCACAATCCACTAACCGGTGACCTTGAAGGCGCCAACCGAAACCTTTACAACGAGGTTGAGGGGAGACTCCACAACTCAATTGGAGACCCTCAACGACACCACGAAGCTTCACAACAAATGCCCCAGCTCCGAGGATGCCCTACACCGTCTAGGGTTCCAAGAACCCAAGAGTAACAAGATCCACGAAGGATGAGTGGAGGAAATCACGATTCCTTTGGTGGAATTGTAGATCTAGGTCACCTCTCCCAATCCTCAAAAGATCAAGAGATTTGAGTGGGTAGGGAGAGAGATCTAGGCAAGTCAAGCTCTTGTATTAATGGAGGAGAGAGAAAACAAAGAGATGAGGCAAGATGAGGAAGAAGGGGGCCTTAAATAGGCCACCTCCAAACGGGCATTTTCTGCCCCGTCCCGACACCATCGGTACTACCGGTGGCGGGCCGGTAGTATCGGTGAGCGGGCCACCAACGCGTCAGCGAAGGCAACGTTAACGGTCATATTAACCAGTCAACGGGCCCACAGAGCTGGCCGAAAATACCGGTCCTAGTTCCGGTCCTACTACTGGCAAATAGGCAGTGCGAGGCAGAAGTTTATTTGACCCTCACAGCCTGGTGCTGGAACTAGGGCCAGAACTACCGGTGACAGAAGGTGGCCGGTACTACCGGCCAGGGGTAGGGAGCCATGCGTTGGTCAGGCCGATACAACCGAGCCAAATTCCGGTACTAATTACGACAAATACGCAAAACTAGACATAAGTTTTACTGAACCAAAAGATGGCTCGCCAGAATTAGGACCGGAACTTCAGCCGGAAGTTCCGCTCGAACAACCCTGAGAAACTCCTTGGGCGGTACTACCGCCGCCTGGCCGGTACTACCGGTCAGGGCAGAAAACCCTCCAAAGCAGCAGGGAACTCTCTCTCACATGAAAACTGGGATGGCTGTGGAAGTGCATATATGGTCTGTGCATGAAATAGTGATTTCCCACAACCTTCCAAGGTGGACCCCCTCTTGATAGAACGGTAGCCTAAAATACAAAAGCAAGAGAAAGTGTAAAAAGACGCCACCGTCTTCAAGCTTCTTCTAGAGAAAGGTCCACCAACAAGCACGTCCAAATATAAGCCCTGCAGCTTGGACAAAAGGTTAAACCACAAGTGAAGTTGTCATCAGCACCAAAAACATAAGGAGAAAACAATATCCTTTCAATAGCAATATAGATTACTTCAAGCATGATAGCTATCACAATATGAAGTGCATAAGTAAAGGGCTCGGGTATAGAGATAACCAAGAAACGCTGAGACGAAGATGTATCCCAAAGTTCCTTCCTTTTGGGGGGAAGTGCGTCTTCGTTGGTGGGGTGGGCGATACTAAGACCACAAACACCATAAGATGCCTCATCCTATCCTCTCGAGCACACACTGCACGGCAAGCACACGGTCCACTACGGGACACTTGAGGGCAGTTACCAAACTTGCCACTAACTTGGAGAGAGATCCACAACTTAATTGGATGCCCCAAGAACTCACCACAAAGGCCACTACACCGTCTAGGGTTCCAAGAACCTAAGAGTAACAAGTTTTTTGATTTCACCAACCAAATCTTCCGAGGAGAACTCAAACCAATGCACCTAATGTAATGGAAAGCCCTTCACTCCCAAATTCCACCAAAGCTATAAAAGCTATTGGAGGAATAAGAGAGGAAGAACAAGATAGGAAATCCAAAAAAGACTGCAAGATCCATATCCAATGGGTTCCCCTCACTTAGAGGAGAGATTGCTTGGTGGAAATATAGATTTGGATCTCCTCTCTCTTTTCCCTCATGAAGATGCAAGAATCATGGGAGGGAGAGATAGCAAGCTTGGGAAGGTCAACAATGGAGGGGAAAACTTGCAAGAAGAGTTAGGGAACCATGGGAAAGAATGCCCCTTAAATAGGTCCCTCCAAAATCCAACCGTTGTAGCCCAAAAACGTGATTCTTGGTACTATCGGACTTTCCCGGTACTACCGGACATTCCTTGGGCTCCCGGGTCACCCAAACACACTTTTGCTAGGAAATCCCGGTACTACCAGACTTTTTCCTGGTACTACCAGAGTCCCTGGGTTCCCAGGTCGCCAAACACACTTCTTGCAGGTAATCTCGGTACTACCGGACTTATTCTCGGTACTACCAAATTTTCGGTACTACTAGACACTCAATACGAAAACGACAATAACTTTTGCATTCGTACTCCGATTTCGATGATATTGGGCTCGTTTCGAAGAGGACAACATGCACTATAAGATCATGTAGAGAAACAAAATTTTCCAAACATGGAGAGAAAATCACAAGATGAAATGTTTGACCTATCTATTAAACCTCCAAAACGCAAAGTGCAATAACTTGACCTTGAAAACTTTGGTTAGGTTGAAACCAATTTTGATGGAAAGATACAAACAAGTAGCATCCAACAAAAATGAAAATATTGGATACCACCAAGGGATAAAATATCAAGTATATATATGTGAGTTACCTCCCAAGGTGTGGAGCCGAAAAACCCGCAAGATCAAAAACGCAATAAGATATACAAGATAAATCCATTTTTGATGAACTAGAGCTTGTTGTGAAGATTACCAGAAGCTCTAGAACCTCACTTGGATGATGCTAAGCATGCAAAGGTTTGAGCTCTCTCTGAAAGATACGATCGAGTTACTCACTCGAGAGCCGCTCTTGATAATATGGCTATCTATCCTAAACCTGGTCTCCCAACTAAAAACATGACACCGACAAAAGAGAAAACATATCAAGGTCATACCCTTGCCTTGAGAATTACACTTGAGCTTGATGTAGATGATCTTGTCCTCCTCAAGATGCAACACCTTTCTTGATTGCTCTTGCTCGCACTCGCTTGATGAAGTCTTACGACTTGCTTCCCTATTCATCATAGGGAAACCTCTTCGTATTCATCGATCCATGATAACTGAGGATGGAAAACATCAAGCATGTGATCTTATAGAGATGGAACATCCTAAACTAACACAATTTCATTTGTTCTTGAGTATTGACCCATTCTTCATGTTGATCAACCTTGAATCATCTTCTTTATTCACCATGATTCCAATAAACCCAAAACCCATGGACATTGCTTGTTCTTCTTCTTCTACCTTGAAGCCAACACATGGTCCAAGAAATGCTAATGGACAATTCCTACAAGTGCCACTCAATGCAAACATTAGTCCATATAGATTGTGATTAATTACCGAAACCACACATGGGGCACACATGCTCTTTGAGTCTCCCCCATTTTGGTAATTGATGGCAATCCCTTTGAGAGGGTTTATATAAGGAATTTTAACGAACAAAATGATTGTGCCAACATCAAATACTACACAAGTATGTGATGTTGCTACAACCACAATATATAGAGAACCCGCCCACAATCTATGCACATATGGTGAACTTGAATTTCATTTGCATATATTGCTAATCATTACCATTGATAGAGGTTCCTCTATATATTCAACATGCAAAGCATCAACAAAGATGCAATAGCACGAGAGGCAAATGCTTAAGAGCAAACTCAAAGCATAAACCAACTTCCCATGAACCCTCCAAAACTTCTCCCCCATTGGCATCGATTGCCGAAAAGTTCTAGAAGGCCAATATATTGAAATTCCTCCAAATGTGTGCATTTGAAACCAAATTATTATGACTAGAAACATTTGCACACATCCAATGATGAATACTTAGGAGGAATTCAAACTATATTGATGACCCAAAGATTGCAAAATAAATAAAATAAAAGAAGCATCAACAAATGAAGAAGTAACCAAAAATATCCATCATAACCAATTGAATACAACAAGATATTATGATAAGAGCAAATGTGTGTTTAAATGAAATAGAGAAGCTGAAGGAGATATGCCCTAGAGGCAAATAATAAACAGGTTTTTATTGTCATATCTCAATTAGTTTATAATAGTTTCATATTGTGCTATAACTGTGCCAAGTAGAAACATTGGTACATGTGTGGTATGAAACAACCAAGTCCCTAGTACCCTCTATTCATACTAGTTCATTGGTCATGAGGATGATCTGGGTTTCAAGATCATGGGCATTTATGCCAATTGACAACATGGTCATATCATTAGAGAATGATGTGATGGACATTCCTCGAATGATTGCAACACGATCAAGTCATATAAGTTCATTGTTGCAACAGCTATACCTAGACTCCTTTTCCTTAGACCGTGATCTCATATTACTCTCTGTTTCCCGAGGCTGCTTAGACTGCATCAACCGTCATCTGGTAATACGGTGGCCATAAAGGTGTACGTTGGGTATTCCGAAGGAATAGTAGATGACATGTGACTGCAAGACCGGGATTTGTTCACCCACATGACGGGTAGAGATACATACGGACGGCTTAGTGAGATTACATCCATAAATGTTGCAACATGTGACTCGGTCACGAGGATGTAATATCACTGTAACAAGAAAATAGAACTTGTTGTGAACGAGATTGAACAAGGTATGTGATACCAATGATCGGATCTCGGACAAGTCGTATCGAGAAACAGAAGGAATTGGATGCTATATTTAGCGGTTCAAATGACATTGTTATCAGGAATGCATAGGGGTCACATGGATATCCCTGGTCCCTCTGTTGATCATTGATACAGATCATGTCTAGAGCATTCTCGAACCATGATAGGATACACTTAATGGTACGATGAGAACGATCATTTGTAAGAGGGAATAACAATAGAGAAAGAGAAAGCTGGAAATGTTCCGTAGAGAGATCCGAAGTTGTTCGAAGAAAGAATAAAGGAAAAGACCGGGAAAGTGTTTTGGGATAAATGGGAATTTGAATATATATTTATTATATGTTAATTATGAATTAATATATTCTAAATAATATTTAAATTAAGATCTATAAAAGCAAATTTATTATTAGGCCAAAATCCTAGAGGAAATTGGCGTAAGAAAAAGAATACATCAAATGTTAAACAGTCGCTTTTTGAAAAATTTAAGTGGGCGGTCAAAGAAGTGGACCAGGTCGCCCAGGCTCTATGGGACGCGGCCGATGAGCAGCCCACCCGGGCAGGCCGACACCAGGCCCACCCGGGGTGGGAGCTGGGGCGCTGAGCCGATGGGCAGCGCATGTGCCGGGCCAACTGGTCGCCACCGTGGCAGATTGGGGGCTGGGGGACGGTCGGCTGGTGGGCTGCTGAGAGCTTTCGGCCCACCCGGGCTGGCACTCCCTTGCCTCCACCTTGCCTGTGAGCTGGGCCACCAGAAGCCACCCAGGCCCACCCGGGATTGACACCTGTTGCTGTTTGGGCTGCCTAGATTCAGCCCATCCGGCTGGACGAAAATATGTCAACACCCGGATTTTTAATCCCAGATGCCTGTTAATAATTTTGGTGAAGTAGAACTCTCTGAATGATTTTCAAACTAATGGGCAGAAACTAGATTTAGTTTAAATAGAAAAACCTAAATTTGAATTACAGGGCTAGCGCGGGAACACTAATGGGCCGGCCCAGTTATGCTCAGCTGCGCAGTGGGCATCTGACAGGGGTGGTCCACATGTCAACGGCTCTTAAAACCCGAAACGGTATGGGGCAATGTGGGCCGTGCAATTAAAAACGAGATCGACGGCTCCGGTTCATCATCGACGACGAACAGGTCGCCGAAGACACCGAACCCTAGCGGCTCGGTGGGGGTGCAGTGGGGGCATACCAGGGCTCTAGCTGGTGCAGCAATGGGGGCGATCGAACAAGGAGAAGACGGCGGACTCAGGCGAGGTCGCGGCAGCTCCTAGGGTGGACGAAATCGACGGGGGCTTCTCCTCCTCTGCTGCGGCTAACTCCGGCGCAATTCCGGTGACTAGCTGCTCGAGCGGCTCTGGCAAGAGGTGGGGAAGGATCAGTGGTGAGAGGGGAGTGTTGGAGTGTGGCAAATGAGCCTGGGGAAGGGCTCCTTAGATAGGCTCGATGAGGAGACTGTGAGGGCGACGGTGAGATCGTCGGTGACGATGGTACATGGCGCTATAGGCATGGGCTGGGTAGGCGGATGGTTACTTGCGTCCTGGCGGTCAGCTATGGCTTAAAGGCGACGCTAGGGGCGGTGGCGTTTGGTCGGGAAGGGCTGGTGCTCTGTGCGGCAGAGGCGGTGCTCGACACGGCGGGCGATGGCTACTGGTCGCGCGGCGGGAGAATGGCGTGTCTGGCAGGGTGCTGGGGTTATGGCGGAGCGACCACGCGAGCTAAGGGCACGACGTGGCTTGTGCGAGCCTGTTAGGGACGGCGCTCTAGCGTGAGCTGGGCACGGCGCAGAGGCGGTGGGCGCGAGCTGTCCATGGTGGTCCAGGGGCTGGCTACGGTCGTGGGGTGGACAGGGGGTCGCGGTAGGGTGTGCCGGAGCTAGGGATGGTGCTGGTTTAGCGCGGCGCTGTCTGTGGCACTTTTCCCATGCTCGGCCGGCGGCGACAAAGCATTGATCAACAAATAGTGTTAGTTAGGCAGATTTCGTTTGCATGCCACCTGTTCGACACAATGGCCGCATGAAACAAAGTTTCGAATTTTGAAATGATTTTTGGTGGATTTGTTAGTCTTATGCTTGAGCATCTCTGGTTGCTTGGGATTTCAAATTGAATTCATTTGAGTGTTTTTTGAAAAAAATGTGATCTAGGTACATACACTTGATTCCATTTTCAAATGTCATTTAAAATTAGAGTTTGAATGTTTTTGTAAGATTTCAAAGTGGGCCTTGGTACATCTTTACCTGTACTAGCAAGGGGTGCAAAGATCCATAATTGTTTCTATTTGAATTTGAGTGCTAGGAACACCTAAAGTGACCTAGTTGATTAAAATGGCCAAAGTGACTATTTCCATTTATTAATTCTATTTGATTTCTTTTTCTTTGGATTTTGCTTGGGAATGATCTAGATGATGTGAAATTCATCTTAGAATCATTTTACAACCATTAGAACAAGCAAACATGCCAATTCACATCAATTCCATATTAATGCAACATACATATGCATTCTTATTTATTTAAATAATAAAATGTTTTTTGTTAACCCTAAATTGGGTGATTTGGAACTTATAACCTTGATTAAAGTTTTGGGATGTTACAAAATACCTGGGATTTTTCCTTTACTTTTAGTCCCACATGGCTAACCTAATGGGGAGGGTACACCCCCTCCGCCTATATAAAGGGGTGCCGATGAGTGGGATTAAACACACAATTTGAGAAGTCTTTTAGTTGACTTTCTCCCTCTCTCTCTCTCTATACCTTGTGACCATAGCCCCAAGTCTAGGTTGTGCAAACGAGGCACACCTGCAGTACGTCATTGCGCTGCAGGGATTCCTAGCCGGATATCAACTTCCGCACTCCCGGCGAGATCGGGGAGCTAGAGGTCTCATCATGCACCGCATGTGTACGAAGACACGAGGCGCAACACTTGGGGCGCTTCAATGTCGTGAGCCGGAGCTGCACGATGAAGATGAAGAAGGAGCAAGGGGTGACCTGCGAGGAGCTTCGCAACCTTGAGGTCAGCTACGAGTACGATTACTTCAACCACGCTCTCATGGAACGTTAACTGCGCATTTGTCTACAAGGGTATGTATTCTCTACGCATTGGCTGTTACCACACTACTACATAGATAGATCCTAGGAAGTTTTGGGGGTTCCATCATAGGAATTTTTTTGTTTTCTGCTACGGATCCCCTTAAGAAGCTCCCCAAGATCTGTGCACTAATTAGAATCATTGCATTTGAATACAAAATGCACAAATATGGAATCCTCACTCCCCTATAACCATTTAAAACACAAATATGAGCAAGAAGGCAAATGGAATTCTTAAATAAAGTAGAGGAGCTCTCGAAAGATTATGCACCAATTATAATAATAGAATTTGGAAACAAAGTGCATAATCATGGAATCCTCACTACTCCAAACTCATTTAACAACATAAGGCAAGAGAAATAAAATATGAGTGCCCGAAGATGCTAGAAAGTGGGACTAGCACTCATTGGAAAAAAATTAGAAGCCACCGAAGAATCAAAAAGGACACTACAACATGGATCTCGGGCGTTGGCGCTTATAGACGCCGAGGCACAACTCTAGTCACCGCGCTCATGCTAGCACGACAAAAATCCGACAGCGATAACTGTGTCAGGGATTGTGCAAGACGGTGGATATTTTTGAAGGAGATATGCCCTAGAGGCAAATAATAAATAGGTTTATATTGTCATATCTAAATTAGTTCATAATAGTTTCATTCTGTGCTATAACTGTATTAATACGAAACGTTAATGCACGTGTGGTATGTAAACAAACCGTGTCTCTAGTTACCTCTAGCGAACTAGTTCATTGGTCATGAGGATGATCTAGGGTTTCGAGATCATGGGCAGTTATGCCAATTGACAATGAGGTCACATCATTAGTTGAATGATGTGATAGACAAACAACCCAACCAGTTGTATCTTAATGAGATCTAGTTACAAAGTTCACCATTAATGATAAAACTAAAGAAACCTCATGACCTGTCCTTAGACTGTGAGATAATGCAAATCACCGTTCTAGAGGGAGCTTAGATGGTTATCAAGTATCACTCCGTGACTAGGTGATCGAAAAGGTGCTACTCAGGTTTCCTAAAGGAGCGCGTAGAGGAGTACATATCAAGACCAGGATTTGCCCATCCATGTAATAGACAGATACATTAGTGGCCATCTCGGTGATGTTGCATTAACAAAGCTTGCAAGCGTGTGACTGGGTCACGGAATGCAACAACACGGAAACGAGAAAACAAGTTCATCGGTAAGGAGATCGAACAAAGGTATGGAGATACCGTAGATCAAATCTCGGATGAACTAGGTATCAAGAGGCAAAGGGAATGGGAAACGACTATTTACGGTTCAAACGACATTGTCATCATGGAATGCACAGGGGTCAATATGGGCATCCCGGTCCCGCTATTGATCATTGATTGAGATCATGTCTGTGCCATTCCCGAGCCGTGGGGAAATACACTTAAGGGTACGATGAGCTAGAGATCCTCTGTAAGTTGGAATCACCATATGAAAGAAAAAAGGAAACCGGAAAAGTTCTGTGAGAAAACTGGAATCGTTCCAGGAAAGTTCCGAAGTCGTTCGGAGGAAATCGAAAGGGAACCGAAAGGTGTTTCGGGTAAAATCAGATTTTTTTCATATGTATTTACATATTAATTAATGTGATTAATATTAAATATAATATTAAAATCTAATTTGAAGGGGTATTCCACTAATGGGCCGAACTTCCTAGGGAAAAAGGGTCCATTAGGGAAAACCGAAGGAGGGAAGGGCCAAGGCTCAAGCGCCTCAAGGGGGCCCACCCGGGCAGCCTAGGGTTGTGCGTGAGGTGGGGCCCACCCCAGGCCGGCTGTCCCATGAAGGCCCATGCGCCCCCTCTCCCTTGTTTAGTCCCACATGGGAAACCCAAAGGGGAGAGCACACCCCCTCCCCCTATATAAAGGGGTGCCCATGGGTGGGAATTGACACACCAATATTTGGAGAAGTCCTTTGGTTGAATTTCTCCTTCCCTCTCTCTCTTGTCTCCATGCGTTGGTATGGTCCCAAGTAAGGACTGTCCGAGCATGAGACACCGCACTTGCAGCACGCCGTTGCGCTGCAGGGATTCCAAGCCGGAGATCTACTTCCGCACTCCCGGCAGGGATCAAGGAGTCGGAGGTCGTCATCGTACACCATATGTGTACGAAACCATGAGGGGCCTCACTTGAGGCACCTTGGATGTCATGAGCTGGAGCTGCTACACGATGAAGAAGGAGCAAGGGGTGACCTGCGAGGAGCATCACGACCTTGAGGTCAGCTACGGCTTCGACTACTTCAACCATGTTCCCCTCGGAACGTTAACCGAGTACGGTCTACAAGGGTATGTATTCTATACGCTCTGACCATTACTACATTACTACATAGATAGATCTTGGGCGTTAGGAGGTTCCGTCGTAGGAAATTTTTTGTTTTCTGCTGCGGAACCCTTTAGTGGTATCAGAGCCGATCTATGCGTAGGAGTGCTGTACGGCCAGTACGCACATGTATTGTGCGGGCATTGATCCCTCAGTTGTTACCCTCTAACGTGTACTTGTTTATATCGTGGTATTGTTTGATGAAGCGGCCCGGACCGACCTTACGCGTATTCGTATGCGAGACTGGTTCCACGCTCAACATACGGCTTGTACCATATAAGTGGCTAGCGGGTGTCTGTCTCTCATTCAATAGTTGATATTACATTTACAATGGAGGGCCCCGAAAGGGGTGTAGTAGAGACAACTGTTGGATCCATGTTGTGGTTGGAAAGTTCGTAGATTAGAAACGGTTCTATTGCGAAAGCCCTAACAACCACGTAAAACTTCCAAAAGATAAAGTAGAGGCGTCTAACTTTATTTTGCAGGAGGGCTTGTGTTATGATATGGTATTGGTCATTACAAAGGTAAAGTAGTTTACTTTTATGTTACTAAGTTAAGTAGTAATAGCCATCGTTCCGATGGACGACCGGGTGGTGGCATCGTGGACTTGGCGTCAAACCAGGGGCAAGATGGAGATCATGCCGGAGCGCTCGATGGAGATCAAGGCGCAAGAAGAAGGACCATATCATATCACAAAATTTACATGTGATGTTGATACCTATTTTATATCTTATTATATGCTAGTATTAGATACTCAACGGTAGCAAATAAGATAATCCCTATATAATTCCAATGATAGTGTTCCCCTTGTGTGTGCACCACCAAGAAAGTTTGCCTTTATGAAGCCGGCCGTGAAGATCGGGGGCTAGACATATCTACATTCACATACAGTGGGTGTAATCCATGTTGCACAGCAAATACACACAAGTTAGATTTGGCGAGCCTAGCATGTGTAGACATGGCCTCGGAACACAAGAGACCGAAAGGTCGAGCATGAGTCACATGGTTGATGTGATTGACATTAGGGAATGTCTACCTTTGATGTTGCACTGATGGCCGTGACGATTGGGGGAGGTGCAGATGATTGGGATCATATGATCACTAAAAAAATTGTTCAGGGGATGACAATTTTAGTGGGAGCTCAATTAGGATTGAACTCATATTATGAACTTAGTCTAGATGTCTGTTTGCAAATATCTTAGTAGATCATTGCCTATCCCATTGAGGTCCTTTGCGACCATGGGAATATACTTCTTGATATGGAACTTAGCAAAAGGGTCCAACTTATAGATTAATACCCACGCCTGAGGGATATCCTCGTAAAAGGTGATCTTCTCTTCTTGATACTATGACCATTAGGAGATAATCCGATGACTCCGCAATGTTTGTGTGTTCTCTGTAATCATCCAACAAGCCATTCTCCATTCGATGGAGAGTTCGATTACAATCTTGTATTCTGCAAGATCAGGCACATAAAGTATGAGCCATTGGATGAGTTTTCTTCCATGATGGATGAAAAAGGGAACATTTGGAGAAACACTTAGCAATCTTGCATTAGAGTTATGAACTCAGAAGGGCTTGATTGCAATGGAGGTCATGAATGAAAAAGGGTATATGTTAGATATACAAAGTTATAAATGTAATTCTTGCAAAACTTGTTCGGTTTATATAAGTATTGGATACTTGTCCCATTTTGTGAAAACAGGATGGTCTACTTGAGAATTGCTTGAATTGAGGCAATGTGGCAAGATGACGGCAAGCAAAACAGTTGATGGTCGACATCACCCCTTTCCTCAAAGGTTTATCATTAGTGGACTTGAATATAATTTTTAATCCTTGTTTGTGTGTCTTGCTTTTAGCAAGGCGAATTTTCATATGAATAAGGTACAAGCCAGTTGTACTGTTCTTATGAATAATACCTTTATGGTCACATTACAATTATAAGAGTTGTTCTCATCACTATGTTAATGATAATAGTTTAAGCATTTATAAAGGATTAGAATGCTAACAGATATCCAAGGTTTAGTAATGACATGACACTATAGTTTAAGTCATTTTGGTTACTGCATGTTCTTCATTCTAAATGAAGATCGGGGTCCTAGATGCTTTATCTAGAGACTTTGCAAAACCATGCCTCTTGGGTAGAATGACTAAAACTCCGCATTACAGTAAAATGTGATATGCGAAGAAATGTTGAACTTTATACATAATGATGTATTGTATTTTCAACAAGATAGTGGAAATCATTATTTATACTTAATGTTGAATCTTATACATAGTGATGTATCGTATTTTCAACAAATAGTGGAAATCATTATTTCACACTTCATTGTGGATTTAAGTGAATATGAGCATTTGTTTAATGAAACATACGTTTGAAACTGTTTTGAATTGTTCAAAAGGTTTCAAAATGAAGGAGGATATTGAATTAACAAGAATACAAAAGTCTCTTCGATTTGATCGACATGACTAAAGTATTTAAGTTAATTTTAGCATAAAAGGACATGTGAAAGAGGTTTCACAAATTATGATAATAAGGGCGATTTCAAAGTGTATTGAAATGACTAAACATCATAATCATTATGTATTAGATACATATGTTATAATATTATCTCTTATCGGGGTTATAGTTATCGTTTAGAGTTAGAGATCGAAATGAGCAAACACTCGGTTGAAATACAAAGGAACATCTAAAGATTCGTGGTAACAACACCATAAGTGTTATGGCATGTTCGAGTTTCTAGAGATTTCGATAAGTTGAAATCGTGGCGAATAAACAAGTCTTTGTAGAGCATTCTTAGGAAGCTATGAATGCATCTTCCACAAAGGACAAACATGTTGTTGTCCAAAGTTGACGTGTCTTGATGAAGATACAGGTGGAAGAAAGTAAAAGATCAAAACAAGGTATTTGACCTTGCCTCTGAATTGTTGAGTGGCGCAACGAAATTTGTTTAGTGAAACTGAACTCTACAAATAGAGGAGAAACTAATGATAATGATCATAAAAGTTTCAGCGAATACTTTTACTAAAGAAAGTAGGATTCAAAAATATATACTCTGCAAGTTCGTGGAAATATATTATTGATTCACTTGTCATGTTTATGAACAAGACATACCTACGAATTACAAAGAAGCGTGATGGACCTAAGTGCGAGAAATGACTAGGAGTCATAAAATCCTATATTAAGTTACATTTAAGATTGCAAAGTAATATGTTACTTGATCTTATAAAGTAAAGTAGTTTACTTGATATTTCTGAATGACTTCAAAGTCATAAGAAGGAAATGAAACTTAATGGAGACGTAAAGCTCGATTTGTCACACAGTATGGACAAATGCAAGGAGTTAACTACAAATGTAGCGATGCTTGAGTCTATTGGATTTACACTAGCAATATATGGATATTAAAGTCTCGTAGCTGGAATTCTCAATTTGATGACGATCAAAGAATTTTGGAATGTCCAAGATTATTGAGAGGGCCTGCATTTGAGTGGGAGCTAATTAGCTTCACCAAATCTTAATATGTAAGAGACATATTTTGAGTGGGAGGTAAGTAGCTTAGCCGAATCATAATATGTATCAAACATATTTTGAGTGGGAGCTAAGTGAAATCCCTGGATCTCAAATATGGATGCTATATTTGAGTGGGAGCGTGAAATCATTCTAGGATATGTGAACAACATATGTGAATGATGTGATTGGTGTTAATAACATTTAAATAGATAAACTGGGATGAAGTTGAAGTTATTACACAATGAGATCTATCGAGATAGATTGGTGAGTTTAATAAACATTGAATGTCAAATGCTTCTTGGACTTGATTCTGAAGATGTTTAGAATGTCCTAAGCAAGATTCTGAACAAGTTCAGAATGGAACAAGGTAAGAAAGAAGTTCTTACTATATGAAGCATTGTCTTAGTATTACAACAATGGTTAAAAAGGAAGAAAGAGATGTGTTTCATCTCCTATGCCTCAGCCATAGGTTCTTCCATACAACCATATTGTATACTCGACGTAATGTGACCCGAAGTTTTGGTTGGAAGGACACACTCTTATGTAAGAACATGTCTTGAAGTGATTCTTGAGTTAATCATTGAACCAGAATTAAGTTTGTACTTAAATGGCAAGAAGCAAAGTAAGTGGCATAGTTGCATTTCATGCACTACGATCTACATAGATATAGAAGTATAAAGGCTCCATCTGATGTGATGTATATTGTTATGGCGGGGCTAGTTCGCTTTTAACATAGAATGATGTGTCCCAGGGCACAGTGCCCATGGGAAAGCCCTCAAGGTTGATCTAAAGTCACTGTAGGCTCCTGGAAATCAGCCTCGTTCTGCTGCCATAACTGCCGTATATACGCAAAGGATTGCAAAGTGTGTTTCGAAGTTTAGATGACAACAGTGAAAACGACCGTCATTATAAACAATAGAAACAAAGTCTCACTTTGTTTCCAAATGAATACTTCGACCCATTATGAGATAATGGTGTGAATGTCAAAGTTAGAAAGACATTAACGATTTGCAAAGACATAATGATCTGGTAAAACAGAACATGGATAGGACGTTTTCCATAAGCATGCATGATCAATAAACGCATATGTGATATGGTTTATGATGAGTAAAATGCAAGCTAGACTATTTGTACTCTAGTGCAAGTGGGAGACTAAAGGAGATATGCCCTAGAGGCAAATAATAAATAGGTTTTTATTGTCATATCTTAATTAGTTCATAATAGTTTCATTCTGTGCTATAACTGTATTAATACGAAACGTTAATACACGTGTGGTATGTAAACAAACCGTGTCTCTAGTTACCTCTAGCGAACTAGTTCATTGGTCATGAGGATGATCTAGGGTTTCGAGATCATGGGCATTTATGCCAATTGACAATGAGGTCACATCATTAGTTGAATGATGTGATAGACAAACAACCCAACCAGTTGTATCTTAATGAGATCTAGTTACAAAGTTCACCATTAATGATAAAACTAAGGAAACCTCGTGACGTGTCCTTAGACTGTGAGATAATGCAAATCACTGTTCTAGAGGGAGCTTAGATGGTTATCAAGTATCACTCCGTGACTGGGTGATCAAAAAGGTGTTACTCAGGTTTCCCAAAGGAGCACGTAGAGGAGTACATATCAAGACCAGGATTTGCCCATCCATGTAACGGACAGATACATTAGTGGCCATCTCGGTGACGTTGCATTAACGAAGCTTGCAAGCATGTGACTGGGTCACGGAATGCAATGACACAGAAACGAGAAAACAAGTTCATTGGTAACGAGATTGAACAAAGGTATGGAGATACCGTAGATCAAATCTCGGATGAACTAGGTATCAAGAGGCAAAGGGAATGGGAAACGACTGTTTACGGTTCAAACAACATTGTCATCATGGAATGCACAGGGGTCAATATGGGCATCCCGGTCACGCTATTGGTCATTGATGGAGATCATGTCTGTGCCATTCCCGAGCCGTGGGGAAATACACTTAAGG
Source organism: Avena insularis (assembly GCA_023614405.1). Lineage (NCBI taxonomy): Eukaryota > Viridiplantae > Streptophyta > Magnoliopsida > Poales > Poaceae > Avena > Avena insularis. Next base: position 432,429,989 of record CM042693.1, on the reverse strand, counting down.
GTACGATGAGCTAGAGATCCTCTGTAAGTTGGAATCACCATATGAAAGAGAAAAGGAAACCGGAAAAGTTCCGTGAGAAAACCGTAATCATTCCGGGAAAGTTCCGAAGTCGTTCGGAGGAAATCGAAAGGGAACCGAAAGGTGTTTCGGGTCAAATCAGATTTTATAATATATATTTACATATTAATTAATGTAATTAATATTAAATATAATATTAAAATCTAGTTTGAAGGGGTATTCCACTAATGGGCCGAACTTCCTATTGAAAAAGGGCCCATTAGGGAAAACCGAAGGAGGGAAGGGCCAAGGGACAAAGGGCCAAGGCTCAAGCGCCTCAAGGGGGCCCACCCGGCCAGCCTAGGGCTGTGCGTGGGGTGGGGCCCACTCCAGGCCCACTGGCCCATGAAGGCCCATGCGCCCCCTCTCCCTTGTTTAGTCCCACATGGGAAACCCAAAGGGGAGGGCACACCCCCTCCCCCTATATAAAGGGGTGCCCATGGGTGGGAATTGACACACCAATATTTGGAGAAATCCTTTGGTTGACTTTATCCTTCCCTCTCTCTCTCTCGTCTCCATGCGTTGGTACGGTCCCAAGTAAGGATTCTCCGAGCATGAGACACCGCACCTGCAGCATGCCGTTGCGCTGCAGGGATTCCAAGCTAGAGATCTACTTCCGCACTCCCGGCAGGGATCAAGGAGTCGGAGGTGTTCATCGTACACCGTATGTGTACGAAACCACAAGGGGCCTCACTTGAGGCACCTTGGATGTCGTGAGTTGGAGCTGCTACACGATGAAGAAGGAGCAAGGGGTGACCTGCGAGGAGCATCGCGACCTTGAGGTTGGCTACGGCTTCAACTACTTCAACCACGTTCCCCTCGGAACGTTAACCGCGTACGGTCTACAAGGGTATGTATTCTATACGCTCCAACCGTTACTGCATTACTACATAGATAGATCTTGGGCGTTAGGAGGTTCCATCGTAGGAAATTTTTTGTTTTCTGCTGCGGAACCCTTCAATTTTTGCACGACATAACGTGATCTGCCGATCTAGCGCTTCCATGGTGCGACAAAGGGTGCGTCTCGTTACATTATGGAAGACGGTGGAACTTTAGTGTCGTATAACTGCAAGGTGCAGTGCATTACTCTGCATGTTTGGTACCTTCCAGTGGCACAATAGTTAATGACAATTAGTGATTAACAAATATGATTTCTCACTAAATTCGGAATGTAATAATACTCATTAAGATATAAAAATATATTTATTTACACAATAAAGCAGATGACATACATCACTATCGCAATTGCTACTAATATTACAATGCAAAAGGTTGCATGTTGCAACCGGTTGCCTTTTCTAGAGAAACTTTTATAATCCTCTTTATCTTCAACCTATCAACTTCTATATTTCTCTTATATGCAAAGTGGATATCAGCTAGCTGCAACTCCAGCTGCATCTTCTTTTCTTCTATGATTTCCTTCTCTCGTAGAATTTTCTTGATGTCTTCCTTGAACTCCTTATTTTCCCTTTCTAGAATGAGCTTCATGTCTTTGATATTCGTCAAATGGACCTAGAAATAAGGCAAATATATCGAATTAGTAAAAATTTCACTCAAATCCAAATCGACTAGACCGCAATAAACAAATTATTGGAAGGATCCTGATCATATTTTCCATCGAGAATGGATATATCCAGATCCAGATCTTATGGGAGGCGAGACAGACAGATCCTACTCGAGATCTCACAGGAAGGGGCACGAGGGACAGATCTGGCTCGAGATCTCGGGGGGAGTGGCAGGAGGGACATACCTATCTCAAGATCTCACGGGGAGTGGCACGAGGGACAAATTTGTTTAAGTGCAGGTGCGTTCCGGCTAGACGTTGGTGGCTCGGCGAGAGTGAGGCTCATCTACTGGAATGTGTTAGGGTTGTGCATGAACTAGAGATGGGTGGTGGATTGGTGGGGATATATCGAGTGCCTTGGTGGGCTTGCTGTATCTTTTAGCCTTATAACCGAAAAGGTGGCATTAAACAACCTAGATATTAGTTATTACAGATATGGTAAAGCAGTCATTTTTGGTAGGAATCACAAATATACATACATAGTAAATGACTCTGGTATTACTTATTACATACGCTCAACTAAGTCGGTTAGTTCACTCCTAATCGACATTATATCTTTGACAATACTGTTGCACTCCTCCTTAATCAAGCTGAGATCTTTCTTCTCAATATGTCTTTTCTTGCATACTTCTTCTCGTGGTGTGTTCAAATCTTCATTCGCTTTGACCTTGCACCATAGAATTAAATTGTGCTAAAGTACTATTGATTCGTGCTCTTCATCAACCCATGCCACGAAATCATAGGCCATTTTCTCATGGCCGCACATGTAGAACTTGCGGCCGGTGTCCTTTGGCCTCGTCATGTTGCACACCACATAGTGACACGATGGTAAACCACACTTGCAACTCTGCTCTGGTTGTGAGTCGACTCCAAATTGGGTCATAGATATCTGCATGTACGTTGGGGGTGGATCTTCAAAAGTAAAACATCCATGTGTGAGATTGAAAAATCCCCAAATCAGATCTTGATCAAACAAACAGCAAGCATGGTGCAATGTAATTATAAACAGAGGGAGTATAATCGACGCACTTAATAGCATCTCGTAGTCGAGATCTCTACCTGAAATTCGCTGAAGCTATCACTGGGCGCCTCCATAGTCTTTGTTGCCGCAGCTCGCAAGCTAAAGATTCGTCCCGAGGGTGTTTCATAGAGGAGAGCCAGATATGAAGACAAGGCTCAACTCGGTGGTGGTCCAGCCAAGTCAGCCACACAAACTAGACCAGTCAATGGGATGTGCTTGACTGTTTTCCACTATTAGACCGGAAGTTAACGGTGCTTGCAATGGGTGGCGCACATCGCAATGAATCCATCCATCTACCACGACATTAAAATGCGTCGGCCAACTCAGACACCACCCATGACACCAAAATTCGCTGGTACCCTGTGTGCCATGGCGTCTAATTGGCCACCATGACAAAATGGTGCCACGATATCTCATCCGCCACGTCACCAAATTTTCCAGTTCTTTTTGCTTGTGCCGCCCCAAAAATTCGACGGGTATGGGGATATTTTTGTGCTGGGAACAAAAGGTGGTCTCCAAGGAATACAATATCAACTAAATATTTATCTTCTCTTATGTGTATACATTTCTAGGTGGATAACATCACAAAGACATATTCCCACAAAGAAACAAGCACATATAAAGGAGATACATAAGAAGGCACATAAAAGCAAAAGAAAGTCATATAATATACCAACAACATTTTTGCTAGATCGCATGGCCAAAGTCTCAATTATATCTTAGTGTACATTAATGAGCTTTAAAAATCAATGCACAACATACAGTACAACAATCACCAAGGAAATGATATAGTTGGAATATATGGATAAAGACAACAAGTATCACAAAGGAAAAGTCAACTTTGCAAATTCTCACTATTGCACATGAGAGAAATTGAAGAAAATATAGGCAATATAATTGCTAGATTGACATATTTGGGATTGGTGAATCATAAGCATGATTTTGTATAGTCCCTATTATATGCACTCATCTCAACTTACTCACATTTGCAATAAGGAGTACTCTTTAAAACCAAAACACGAACAACAACATTTACAATTATAAAAAATCATGCCAACAAGAAACCTACAAAAGGTTGGAAACAAGATAGTGTATGCATGAGTAATGGATACTTGTTACCGAAATATAATTGGAAGGATGTGGTGTATATGAATTTGTTGATCATCCTAGCTTGTCTCCAATTGTCATGTAGGTACCACTTCTTCGTAATTGTAGATATAAGCATCCACAATATATCTGCAATGTACCTAACACAACACTAAATACAAAATGGTCCCCACACATATTGGGTCCAAAGTAGTTAGAGCAACTACAATACATAGGATAGACTCCACATAAACATAAGCATAGTGATATGAAATTGAATTTCATGCACATCTTAGCCAGTTAGGATTTGGTGGAGTTTCCCCTATATATTGGATCAAGGAAAGCAAGCATGCCAAAGTATAACCAAATAATAAATATGCATGCACAAGACTTTCAAGAACCAACACGGAGATACAATTTGAACAAAGACACCAAGTAAACCAAGGAGGCACACGAAAGTGTGACACGACAAAAGGTTGTTCAAAATTATATCAAGAACCAAATCAACACATGAAATATCACAAGTTCAACAAATAAACTAGGAAAAATTCATAGAGCAAAAGATAGACAAGAACACAGATGCTCAAGGATTTATCTCATTCTAAAAGGTTAAACCAAGAAACAAGGAATGAGACAAAACCAACTCCCAAAAATAGCAAGGTTCTAACAAACAAACCAAACTCTCCACACTTTTCATGATGGCACAAAGTACCAAAATGAAAAGATCGAACTTCTAAGCACATAAACTACGATATGGATCAAAACAAGAAGCATAACAAGGAGTGTTATAAATAATATAGGGGAGATCCCCCATGAACAATGCATAATGTAGGATTTTTATTTTGAATGCAAAATGCACACAAATGGGATCATAACTAATACATACATTAAATAAAACGCAAGAGAATACCAATAAAATAAAATGATCCACAAGAGGCAAGGAAAACATAGGAGCAACACAAAACATTTTCTTGGCCAAAGATAGGACAAAAATAAACAAATTCCAAAGTGAATATGATCAATAAATTCTACCATTTATAGGGATAATTTTCCCAAGGTAGTTTGCAAGGATATCCAAGATCATATTCACAACATAAGAATATGGCAACATGAAAGAATTAAGCTCGATGCTTAGATAGGGATTCTTGATAGCTCCAAATAGTTACACAATCATTAATGATTAGAGTGACTTGAAGAAAATCATTTCCATGGAGGATATATAGGTCCAAATATGAGGAAACACATACCAAGAAAAACTCTCACAAACAATATCCAAAAGATGAGCAACAAAGGCATTCAAGAAAATTTGAACTTGTTTTAGCAAATGTGCCACATAGGAGCTAGAAAATTGTCAAAATAAATTCTAAGTGGAACTATCTTGAATGTCCACATTTTCTATGTTTGTAATATGCATAAAGCATATGACTCCCCCGTAATGTGATACACCATAAATTCTCAACAAGAGGCAAAAAGATCCAAATAGAGATAATTAATGGACATTATAAAACTTGAATTTCTCATGCGAATGACATACCACAAAGAGACTATATAATCTTGCAATATCAATACTAAGTGGTATTCCTCATGTACACACATTTTTAGGATTGTGGAATGACCAAGCATGACACTCCCCTAAAATGGGATAGTACATTAATCTCCCACAAGAGCCAAATAAGATACTAAGTAGATTCAAGAGAGGGTCCAACACAAGAAACACTCGTACATGGTGTGCCACCCAATCATATGCAAATATACTTGATAACTCAAGATAAGTAAGTGGTAAGCACAACATATACAAATACATGCAAGGTACAAAACCAACACATTCACAAGGGGGCAAACAACTTTCAATGTAATGAGTGAATAACATGTTACCGCAAGGAGGAACATTGGATATGAGATATAAAGGTGATAATCAAAATGACTTGGATTGAAAAAACATAATAGATGAAGTTCCCTAAATTCGTCATGATGTAGCCAAGTCTCCAATGCCCTCCACTTACACCTATTGATCAAGTTTTGGCTTGTTGGCCCCAACCAAGTTGGGTCTTAAGAAGTTAGTCATTATAGGCTTGGCAACCTAAATGGTTCTTTTCTTGATAGCAGATTGCTTTGGCAAACACATTGCCAACCTCATCCTTGCGAAGAGAATAAGCATCATCAATGAAGATAGGGTTGGATGAGGAGTTACCAATCGTGAATGAGGAAGAAAGATGCCCCTTCTCGCGACATATGTAGCAAGTTTTTCTCTTTCTATCTTTCTTCTTAGGTGATGAACTAGTAGGAAAAGGCCTAGTGGTAGCATTCAGAAAAGGGGGTTCGTGGCGTTGAACCCGCACGTCACTAACCTCGTGCCACTGGTAGGTCCTAGTGGTGACGTCTCCACCGAACACCACCAGTAGAACCCGTAGTAGTGGCATTCAGATTCAACACCACGACTATGAAACTACCAGTGACGTTCGATCTCTACCAGCAGCGTTCAGTATACACACTTTTACTATCGACATAATGGTGGGCATTCACGCGGAGCGCCACTAGTGCTATAATTTCTGGTGGCGTTTCCTTATTATCGTACACCGCGACTGATTATTATTCCAGGGTAAAAAATTAAATTTGCTATCGCTACCACATTCAAATATTTCGAGGTCACAATCGAAATACTTAATTGCAACATCTCAGTCAATAGATATAGTTGTATCAACTAATGTATGGCTACATAGAAGATGGTTTCAACTACTTACAAGATGAACATAGAAGATGCTATCACATAACATAGAAGATGAACAAGTACACAATAACGATAGATTGGACGAGAATTATGTAGTTCTTGAAGCTAGTAGACTCGGCCACTTGCTTTTCAACTTCATAATTGCTTCTCTTTTCCTCTGGCTTAAGGGTGTTGAAGTACTCCTGTTCCACCATCTCTTTTGTTGGAAACCCTTTGAAGGAGTTGTTGAGATAGCCTACAACTTGTTTACTACATTCACCCCATGAATCATAGACTCTCGGAATCTCTCCTCGACATACCGCATACCATGTTTACTTGGACATCATATTTCTAAATATAAAGTTGCATGGACAATTTTTGTAAGAGTATAGCAAACACATATATACATCACACCTATAATAAAAGGAGCTACTATTCACATGCAAAAAACTAGCGACACCACCACTTTTTGGTCACTGGAATCCCGCTGGCGTCGGGTGGAGAGGCGGAGAACTCACCTACATGGGCATCTTGGAGATGGAGGCGTCGGCGAGGTGGCAGTGTGGGGCATTGGGGAGGCTGCGGAGGTGTCGGGAGCTGGCACCGTGGCTGGGCGCTGGACGGACGGGAAGGTGGAGGCACGGAACCGGCATCGGGGGAGATGGTTGGACCGCCTGGTTCGGCGCGGACGGGGTTGGGAAGGTGGCGGTGCGGATGGGGTCAGGGAGGTAGTGGCACATGACCAGTGTGGCGGCGCGGTCAGTGGATGCGTGGAATTAGTGTAGGGGGAGATGGCGGGACCACCTGGTCTGGAGTGTACGAGGTCGGGGACGTAGCGGCGCCGATGGGGTCGGCGACATGGGGTGGAGGAGCCGACAGATGCGTCGACAAGGTGAAGGAAATTGGCTTGATCTAGATCCACAATGTTTATATCATATAAACTTTGTTGTAGTAGAGGAGTTCATATAATAAAGTTATCGGTACTATGACTTTAGTAGTGGCGTTCATACTGCGTTGAACGCCTCTAGTGGTTCCAATAGTGGCGCTCAACTCTGCATGGATGCCGCCAGTATGTGTGATCTATATTTTATGCAGGTTTTCAAGTAAAAAGCATCTTAATAACATGATAGTACAAAAAGACATCTTAATTCGTTCGTCCATCTCGCGATTTCATCATGATAGTAAAAAATATGATTTCATCATGATAGTGTTGTGTGTACTACAAAAGGGGCACATGCATCTTAAGTCGTTTGTTCTCATCGATATGGAGATAGTATACTACAAAAGGCATGCGCGTCTCGTCACGACTATATACATAAATATAATAGATCATCATCATCTCTCGTTCAATGTTTAACAATCTTCTCAGTAGTCTTCTCTTCTTGGCAAGGATCCTTGCATATCTTAGTTTCATTGTGTGATTCTTTCTTTTGAATAGAAGATCGTCAGCTGTGGTCGGCATAGGTAAGGTAGTTCTGATCCTTCAGCTAACATATGGTTGACCATTATCTATATTTTCTTATTCTTGCTATGTTTGTCCGTATTGATCAAAGTCTTTGTCTACGACAACTGCATCCATTCCAACAATTTTCCTTTTGCCTCTTCTCACGATAACACGACTTGGCCTTATCGGATCGGTTATGAAGAAGCATTGGTCCATGCCTTTAGCAAATCCCCAAGGTTCATTTTGGGAGTTGAGTTTTTATGTCGATGGAGGTAAGACCATGGAAGTAAAATAACGGTGTTCATCTTTGACATCCTTTACCCACATAACATGAAAAATTGATGTCTTGTATAATCCTGAGTAATTTAGTTCCAAAATCTCTTCTATCCTGCCATAGAATCTCGTCTTTCCAATACCTTTCTTGTTCGTAGACATCATTGTCACCCCCGAGTTCTGGTAATCACAAGTTTTGTCTTTGTTCTCTGTATAGAATGTGTACCCGTTGATGCCGTATGCTTTATAGGCTGCGAGGTTGCATGCAGGGCCATTTGCTAAGACAAATATGAGCTTTGCATTCTGAGTACTCGGTGCCAATGGTTTAGTCGTAAGCTTTTCTTTGAACCAAGCCGTGAACTTGGTGGTGTGCTCCCTAGTGACTTGGTCATCGTTGATCGTATTCTTTTTAGGAATTGGTTTGAACGCACTCTTGATCAACATTTTATGGTGATTCAACCAAGGACCAATAATGCTTAAGTGTTGTAGCATAACTAGGTGTGCTCTGTCAAAATCTTTACGTCAGCTTGGTTTATCAATGTCCACATGCAATTCCCTCATCAAAGTGGAATGACCTACTCCTAGAAGCCTTCCAAAGTGCTTATTAACAGGCAGACCAAGAGATGTGCCGACTTCCATATAATTATTACAGAATGATATGCACTCCTTGGTTAGATATCCCTGGACAATGCTTCCATCCGGATGGGCCCTGTTACGGACGAAATGCTTGACATGACCATTCATCCTTTCGAATGGCATCATCGAGAGCAAGAATAGGAGGCCCAAGTCTTTGATCTGATCGACAATATGGAGCAAGAGATGCAGCATAATGTCAAACAATGATGGAGGAAAGTAGATCTCAAGCTCACAAAGTACGATAATGATCTCTTCCTTTAGCCTTTCGAGACGCTTCAGGTTGATCGACTTTCTCGATATGACATCAAAAATATTATAGAAGTCAAGAAGTGTTTCACGAACAGGATTTTCCATTACCCCTCTAAGTGCAACTAGAAGTAACTACATCATCATCACGTGATAGTCATGAGACTTCATCCCGCTAAACCTTTTTTCTTGACGTCTAGATATATTTTTATGAGCCCACAGTAACTGGAACTAACTTTGATACCAACAAGGCACTTGAAGACTTGATCAAGCTCATTCGGAGTTTAAGTGAAGCAAGAGCCGAGGCAAGTGTTGGTGCTAACTTTTTTCCCTTAGCTGTATTTTCCTTCTCACAACCTCCGTGAAGGCATGTCCTTATATTCAACCAGATAAAATCTCTCCTTGCCTTAGGTCCATCTTTTGTCTTGTCTAGCATGTTGAACGGTGTAGCAAGAAAACTCTCACACACATTCTTTGTGATATGCATGAGGTCGAGACAATGAGGCATCTCAAGAAATAGCTAATATTCCAAGTCTAAGAAAACATACCTCATTTTCCATACTTCAAGCAGATCTCCCTTTCGCTTCTCTCCCGGCTCCAAGGGCCTAGGCTTCTTTCCTGGCTTAGGGAAGGCATGCTCATCCAACATGTTCTTGATGTTGATTCCTTTCCTCGTCGTTGGCTTTGGCAGGTGCTGCTCATTACCATCGAAAAGATGTCCCTGCCTTCTCCACTCATCATCTTGTGGAAGCCACATTTGAGCCCTGGTGTACATAGTTTTCCGAGATCCATCTATTGGTAGCCGTAGATGCGGTGTTGGATCCATACACTTAACACACCCATTGTGTCCATGGCACCGCTGACCAGAGAGATACCCATAACTGAGATAGTCTTGCATAGTAGTGATCATCATACCTCTCATTGGGAAATGTCTTTGTATGCTGGCGTCCCGAGTGTTGACCCCTGGCTTAATCCATAGTATCTGGAGCTCCTCCCTAAATATCTTGAGATAGACGTCAATATTGTTTCCTGGTTGTTTTGGCCCTTTTATTAGCATAACCATGTGTATTTACTTCTTCTTAATGCATAGCCAGGGTGGTAGGTTGTACATCCATACAAACATGGGCCAAGTGCTATGATTGGTGCTTTGGTTTCCAAATGGATTTCCTCAGGTGCCTTGCATCACCCGCAAAATCTGGGAAAATAAGGTCGAGTAGTTTCTATTGGTTACCATCTGCAGGGTGTCTTAGCACTTCATAGCATGCATTGCATCTATCCTTGTGCCAACGCATGAGCTTTGCTTCCTTTGGGTCAGCAAAATACCGCTGCAGATGTAGAATGAGCGGGAAGTACTAGACAACCTTATGAGGAGCTTTCCTTCCTAGTTTGTATCGGGATGTCATGCACACTAGACACTCTCTTCCAAGTTTGCATAGTCATTCTGATAAATGATGCAATCGTACATGCACACATGATATTTTTCGACCGGCAAATCAAGAGGGCAGACGATTTTCTTGGCCTCATCTATACTCGTAGGCAATGTGTTCCCATCAGGAAGCAAATCGTATAGGTACTCCGGTTGCTTATCACAGAATGTGTCATTGGATTTGTATTTTTCCTTAAGATCCAGAAGATTTAGCGTGACGTCTAAACGAGTATGCTCTGGATTGCAACGGACATACTATGGAGTTTTAGCATCTTCCTCTAGTTGCTCCAACTTTGTTGTCTCTTTAGATGCAGCCCTTTCCGTATTGATCTTCTTCTAAAACAACTCTTTATAATGAGGGCCGCCCACTATACCAACCAAAGATGACTCTTGGGTGTCTTGCTCCTCATCTTGTTCATGCTCTTCCTCTTCATGTTCATCTTCAGACATCTCCTCGTCATCATCATCTTCATACCCTCCTCCAATCCCTCCCTCTTCCGTATGGTCCTCCTCAAAATCAACAGCCTCATCCTCCTCCTCTTCCTCTTCCTCATCGTGAAGTGTCCAACATGTGTAACAAGGCATGAAATTATTTGTAATCAAATGCATTAGAATAGTTCCATTGAGTGGTTCAAACATAACATTGTTCTTGCATTTTGCACATGGACATCTTATTTCCTGGCACACTTTTGTACATATGCGCCATCGCAAACGACAAGAATACTTGTGGGCTTCGATCCATATGGAAGTCGATGCCTACAAGATATAAGAAAATTTATTAGAAAATTTCGGCATGACTTTTGCTAAATATTGGACATATATAAGTGCCAAATTTGACGAAATGGAAATTAATCAACATTTCACCAATAAATTTGGCACTCTCGTGTACCTACAAGAACAAACACAACAAGCGCCATGTTCATGAGCAACACAATGGTCGAAGCCATCACAATAGGCGCACAAAATCACATATATGCATGCATATGCATGCAACACACAATCACCATAAGCCACCAAACTTTATCCTCACCTTTGGAGCTCGAGGGCCACGTAGATCCGCTAGCTCGATGTCGATCCAACACGTGGTGAAGAGAGAAAGAAAAGTGGAGAAGGTAGTGTATGGTGGCTTTGTCTCACTAAACAAGGAGAATGATTATCTTAATGCATGGGAGAGTGAGATAATTAGCTATGGGGTGGAGGAGAGTGGTGTGGACAAGAGGATCCATAATTAAGGCTAATTTATTGGCTAGATCTAGAGAATTTGGAGAGTGAGAGTGTGAGGGAGTGAGAGAGTGTGGAACCAAGAACAAGAGAGAATGGGGAAAGTGAGGATAAGAGGAGGAAAGGGGAAGTCACATGGCAAACAGTGGATGCTATGCAACTTGTGGCATTCGAATTTTTTGAACGCTGCTGCTATGCAGAATAACATCAGCGTCCGCGTTAGTGTAAACACCACCACTATCCATGGACAAAAACCGGTCCCCACCTAAACTTTCCGCGAAATTCAATTCATTTAAACGACGTTGGTAACCAGACTAATCGTGGCGTTCAGTAAAACAAAACACCGCGACTATGTTGTTGGTCTTGGCTCACATCATGGTCCCCACTTAATAATGGCGGCATTCGCCCTTTCCCAAACATCAGGACTACGACATAATGGTGGCGTTTGCGTTTTTCTGCACGCCGCTACTATTTTGCCTAACAATGGTGGCACCTTATTTTTATCGGACACCACTAGAAAATGACTGCTATAAGCCTTTTCCTACTAGTGATGCCACAACTTGAGGAAGAGCTTGAGTCTTCTTAGGAAGAGGCCCACCTCTAACTTGAGGTAGAGCTTGAGGCTGCTTTCCTCGTTGCTTCTCACTAAGAGTCTTCTTCCTCAATGGGAAAGATCTAACATGATGCCCTTGTTCCTTGCACTTGAAGCAAACAATGTTGGTCGGATACTTGACTTGATCTTGGCCATTATTCTTGTCTCTCTTGAACTTATTCTTCCTCAAATCCAAGTCCACTCTTGTCATTTGGGGAGTTTTGCACACTCAAGATATTTTTGAGTGTAGTCTTACCTTCATAAACCTTTTTCAAGTCATTCTTCAAAGAAGTGACTTGATCCTTGAGACCTTTGATTTCCTCTACATGGTTAGTATCAACAACAATACTAGAGGAAGTAGATACTTAATTATTAGAGCAACAAGGCAAGAAATGTAATTCATCACAATATGTAGCAATATCATAAGTGGATGAATTACTAGGACTAGCACAAGGCAATATGACATTTGGAGTGGATATAGTGCAAGGCATATCATCATGAGATTTATTCAAGCCATTTCTATAAGATATGCAAGGACTATCAACAAAAGCATGTAAGGAATAATGAGTGCTAGAAGTGTTAAGGTCCAAAGATAAAACATTACAATAAGATAGAGATGATGGATTACCAATAGTAAGCTCACTATCCATATTATAATTTCTATCACCACTCACCATATCATTATCTTGTGACAAATCACATGTTGGTGAAGTGGTAGAAGATGAGAACTCATCACGGCCGGAGGTGGATGGAAAACAATCATCCTCAATAATTTTGGACACTTCATATTTTTCTTGAAGCTTGGCCCAAATCTCATGAGAAATCCAAAAAGGCATGATTGAAGACATAACTACATTGCTCACAACAAGTAAAAGCACTCAACCGAACTCATTGGCGACTCCGCCCACTTACATTGCAATGTCAAGTTCAGAGACATTGTCTCATTGGCTGACCCGAATCACCTCCACGGTGATAAACATTCGGATGCTATGTCTATGTTGTAAAGCTAAGATCTATAGATCTAATACGATGGCCTAACAACCGCATCCGCTGCGCTCTACGAGAAAAATATCGTGTCTATGAGATGAAGAAAATCCTGACGGACGTATTGGGTACATACTTATAAATTGGAGTTTGGCTCAGTAAGGCCTCCGCGATATGAGCCGAACTATGCCAGCAATTTCTGAATTCGAGTCCGGGGACTCGAGTTTGAGTAGGTGGCATTGTTTTTTCCCTAGAGCAATTAACTAGTCCTGATCCGTCGAGCGCACTAGGCACATTTACCAACATCCCTATGAACTACTATGAATTCGGTTGACCCGATGAACTCCTGGGTGAGTGCTTCACAATCAATACAACTACCGACTCCAACCTCCAAATGCAAGGCTCAAGACATCTAGGTCTCCACCCGAATCTATGATTCGAATGGACACTCGGGGCTATTGACATAGGTATGCCCCACGGGCACCCGACTACAACCTACCTGGTGTAGCTCAACGGAACGCCCACTCGACGACTTGCCAAGGTCCATGACACCCATGATGGTTCGGCTGGTATGAAGCCCATATGAACACAGATTCCAAACACGCAAGAAAAGGAAAGATCAAAATTAGAATTCAAATCCAACTTGTAACCTACTCGTATTGGTACCTGAGACCTAGCCTCCCCATATATAAAGACTAGGAGGGTCCAACTATTGGGAATATGCCCTAGAGACAATCATGTGTGATGTAATTCACAATGTATTCATAAAGCTATTAAGTTGTCCTAGTATGAACATCAGATATATATCATCGAATATGTGATTCGGTTGTGGAACTATATATTCATGTTGTTGATGCTAGATGTCCTTGGTCGTTGAGGTTATGTTGGACACACAATTTAGACTAATGTGGAAGTCGGCTGATGACTAGGTTCCACTTGTCATGGCATGGTGATGCTATTCCGATTTATACGGACTCAGCTAAAGAGTTTAGCGAGTTGGACCGACCAACAATTGAGATGCAACGAGCATGTTATCATTTGCACTCTCCAGCAATGGAATCCTTCGACCTGAGGTGATCACATGATCCGAGTTGTGGATCGCCAGCTTAGCTTCTATCAAACGTTGTTCCGTAAATGGGCAATTATAAAGATAGAGTTCGGGTTGGTTGTGAAGCAAGTTGTGTGACGTGGATTACCAAGATGGGATTTGCCCCTCCATAATGGAGAGATATTCTCTAGGCCCTCTCGTGTGATATGATTCGGAAGCATGGCCATGCAGGACTTGGTTAAGTGTTAAACAAGGAATTCGACTAATTGTTAGTCCAGTGAATTATATATCATGGAACGAGAACAGAGAGTCGAGCTATTAAAGGGATGGAAACTACTCGCCTATAGCTTGACAAGGTATATCGTGAGGCAAAGGGACTTGGACAAAAGTCACATTGAGAAAGGTTTGTCTTTTGACTTTATGGCGCTTGGGAGTTGTCACGTCTTGCTAGAGGCTGCTACCAGCTATCGACTCAGAGTGGTGACTTGTGTCGTGTCCGTTGTACGTGAACCTATAGGGTCACACACTTAAGGGAAAGGAGCCCATGTGGATTCGATACATATGGAGATTGGGATATGGCCTAATGGGCCTCAAGCATTGAGCACAACTAGGAGTATATATAAGTGGAGTGACAATGGATAGTCCCTGACCTAGTCGTCACTTTCTCCACTCCCATTTCAGGCTAGACAGGATCTAGCAGTCCTTTGCCTGGAGCTCTTCCCTGTACGTGTGGATACCAGTAGAGGCATTGCATGTGCGGCGCTGGAGACAAAGGAGTTCGTGGGGATCTGGATGTGCTATATGTGGGATCGTTCGGCACGGTATCAACTGGCTCGCTTCATCAATAATTCGCATATGCGCGTCTAGTGGTAAATCTTGTGGCCTATCACCTGAGCTAGATCTTGGGAGTACCACGTAGGGGAAAAGGTTTTGTTTATCTCTACGTGGCCAACAGTGGTATCAGAGTGTTAGCTTCTGGTTTTAGGCTCAAGATGTGGTAGGCATTAGATTGGATCTATTTGCTATTTTGGTGGTCGATCTATGAGATAGATCGGTTTTGTGCAAGGTTGATTGGATCAATCGCACTTAGGGAGATGGCTGATCTGTTTATGATCTTACCACTGAGGTCATGGAACGACATACCCCTACCGGTCGGCTTCCGCCATCAAGGTATATTGTGACATGTAAATCCAGATGCGGTGACCGAAGATCAAAGAGTTTGATTGAATCAGAGTACAAATCGGATTTGGGTAAAATTGTTTTATCCGATGAAGAAATCCATGTTCGAAATGTAGATGAGATCTGCGTTATCTAGAATGTAGATGAGATCGACCACTGGCTTCGCCCTATCATAGCGCCGGTAGATATCGTATCTATGCATAACTTGTTTTTACAGGATGATGTTATGAATGGTATGGCTTACGTGCATGTGATGTGTGTAATCCATACGTGATCTGCGTATCACGGTTTTGCAGCCGGCTGGAGCCTAGGTGTTGTCATTTTATTGTATTACAACATGCATGTAGGATTCTCCATGTAATTTTATTTACTTAGCTAGTGTAGTTTTTTGGAAAACCCGGATGGCATGCAAGTCAATGTACAAGTCGGTGACAAGGAGTAAAATGGCATGTGACAAGAGTTGGCACGGGTCGACTTACAAGCTTCGTGGAGATGGAGATCACCATGAAGATAGCCATACCATTTCACATTAAAATTGCATTATTTTGTGTTATGATTATTTCTTTGTTTTACCTCTATTAGAAAGTTGGTATAAAGTAATCCCTCAAAGAAGGTCTAGTCGATCTTGTTGGGTCCGCAGCATAGAAAATAAAAAAAATCATACGATGAGAACTATACGCCAAGATCTATCTACTAGATACAGAGCAACGGGTGGACATACATCCATCGAGAACTTACCCTCAAAGACAACGAGTTTTGTTAACGAGTAGGAACTCGTGGTTGATGTAGTCGTACACTTGCCGATCTCAAGATCGTGTGGAAGTCCGAGCGCCGCAAATCAGCAGCACATCCATCCTCACACACACGTTCAAGCCACCGGACAACCTCCACCTCCTCGCTCCAGCGATGCAGCGGAAGCAACAACTCCTTCTAGACGAAATGCCACCGGGAACATGTATCTCGCTAATCCGAGACCATGGGGGAATAATTCTAGAGGGGGAGAGAGATCCTTCACGAGGAGGTGTGAGGAAGAAGGAGGAAGAGGGGGGCCTTTTATAGGAGGAGGGGGGTACCCCCTCCATTGCCGGCGCCTCATGGAGGTGACCCCTCACCTCCTCCATTCATGTGGTGGTAACTCCCTCCACATTAAAATGCCTCTTCACATTCCCTTTTAAAGTCTCCACTTTAAATGCATTAAAATTCTCTAAGTTTAATGCTCTCTCATTTAATAAAACTCTTTTATTAAATTTATTCAGAATTTAGTTAATTACTTTAATTAACAAACATTCACATAAAACCCCTTGCAACATTTCAATATCACATGCAGAACCACTTTCTGCAATTTTACCCGAAACAATTCCAGTTTCTATCGAAACAATTCCTGCGCTTTGAAATTCTTTCGTCTGAAACATATGTGCTCCAAAATGGTGTCCGACAACTCTTAAGTGTGTCACCCTACGGTTCGTAAATAATGCAGACATGATTGAGACTCCTCTCAGATCAATAATCAGAAGTAGGACCTGTAGATCCATACTGACTCCCGAATATTCAACGATGACTTATGTGATCATGAGAACCTTTAACGCTAGTAACTTAATCCCTTTGTCTCATGATATAATACATGTCCGAGATTCGATCATCGGTATCCAAATACCTAGTTTGATCTCGTTATCGACATGCACTCTTTTCTCGTTCCCGTGATATAACATTCTAGTGATCACATCACTTGCTTGCAAGCTATCTTAATGTGATATCACCGAGAGGGCCCAGAGTATATCTATCCGTCATCGGGATTCAAAAATTCCACTCTTAATCCATGAGCCTCAACATAACACCTTCATTGCACTGGACCCATCTTTATAGTCACCCTGTTACGGTGTGATGTTTGATGTTATCAAGATACTCTTCCGGTGTTAGCAATTAACATGATCTCATGGTCTAAGGATAAAGATTACTTCGTATGATGTTATAGCAATGTAAACATAATGACTTGATCGTAATGCTATACTTTGGATGAATGTTCATCACATCATTTCACAAATGATGTGACCTTGTTATTAACAACATCCAATGTCTATGATGAGGAAACATTGATCATCTTGTTAATCAACAAGCTAGTCTATAAGAGAGGCATAACTAGGAACCCTTTTTGTTTATTAAATACACATGTATTGACGTTTCTGATCAATACAATTATAGCATGCAAAATAAACATCTATAATATACGAGGAATACATAATAACAACTTTATTATTGCCTCTCAGGGCATATTTCCTTCAGTCTCCCACTGGCACTAGAGACAATAATCTAGTTCACATTGTGATAAATCTAACACCCATGGAGTTCTGGTGTTGATCATGTTTTGCCCTAGGGAGAACTTTAGTCAACGGATCTGCTACATTTAGGTCTGTGTGTACTTTACAAATCTTTATATCTCCATCCTTGACATGCTCGCGGATGGAGTGAAACCGGCGCTTAATATGCTTGGAATTCTCGTGAGACCTCGCTTCCTTGGCGTTGGCTATGGCTCCATTGTTGTCACAATAGATCACCATTGGGTCCAATGCACTAGGAATCACACCTAGTTCCGTTATGAACTCATTCATCCAAAATGCTTACTACGCCGCTTCTGAAGCAGCAACATATTCCGCCTCCGTCGTTGATCCAGCCACCATAGGTTGTTTGGAACTCCTCCAACTAATGTTGCTCCGTTCAAGAGAAATACATATCCGGATTGAGACTTAGAGTCATCCGGATCGGTGTCAAAGCTAGCATCGGCATAACACTTAGCGACTAGCTCTTCTTCACCTCCATATATAAGAAACATATCCCTAGTTCTTCTCAAGTACTTAAGGATATTCTTGACCGCTATCAAGTGTTCCGAACCTGGATCGGATTGGTACCTACTAGTCAAACTAATAGCATGTGCCACATCTGGTCTTGTACATAGCATGGCATACATTATAGAGCCTATGGCCGAGGCATAGGGGATCTTATCCATTATCTCTCTTTCTTCCCGTGGCCGGGACTTTGAGTCTTGCTCAATGTCTTGCCTTGCAACATAGGTAAGAACCCCTTATTACTTCCGTCCATATTAAACTTCTTTAATATCTTATCAAGGTATGTACTCTGCGATAGCCCAATTAGGAGCCTTGATCTATCTCTATAGATTTTAATGCCTAATATATATGATGCTTCACCAAGGTCTTTCATCGAAAATTTGCTGTTTAGATAACTTTTAACACTGTTTAAAAGATCTATATCATTTCCAATCAATAATATGTCATCCACATATAATATCAGAAATGCCACATTGCTCCCACTCACTTTCTTGTAAATACAAGCCTCTCCATAAGTTTGGACAAATCCAAACTCTTTGATCACCTCATCAAAGCGGAGATTCCAACTCCTGGATGCTTGCTTCAGTCCATAGATGGATCGCTGAAGTTTGCATACCTTCTCAGCATCCTTAGGATCGACAAAACCCTTAGGTTGTATCATATACAACTCTTCTTCAATATTACCATTGAGGAATGCAGTTTTTACATCCATCTACCATATTTCATAATCGAAATATGCAGCAATTGCTAACGTAATCCTAACTGACTTAAGCATCACTACGGGAGAGAATGTCTCATCATAGTCAACTCCTTGAATTTGTCGAAACCCCTTTGCGACAAGTTGAGCGTTATAGATGGTCACATTACCATCAGCATCAGTTTTTCTTTTGAAAATCCATTTATTCTCAATGGCCTTTTGATCGTGAGGTAAGTCAACCAAGGTCCAAACCTGGTTTTTGTACATGGATTCCATCTCGGATTTCATGGCTTGTAGCCATTTGTTGGAATCCGGGATCATCATCGCTTCTTCATACGTCGCAGGGTCATCCATTTCATCAACCATGAAATTTCATAACAGGATTGTCGTACAGTTCAGGAGCTACACGTGTCCTACTTGACCTGCGAGGTTCGGTAGTGTCCTCTTTCGGAGTTTCATGATCAATATCATTAGCTCTCTCTTCATTAGGTGAAGTCAACTCCAAAACAATTTCCGGTGCTGTGCTACTCGCCATTTCATTAAGAGAAGGTTCAATAACCTCTTCGAGTTCTACCTTTCGACTACTCACACCTTTCGCGAGAAACTTCTTCTCAAGAAAGGATCCATTCTTGGCAACAAAAACCTTGCCCTCGGATCTGTGATAGAAGGTATACCCAATCGTTTCCTTAGGGTATCCTATGAAGACGCATTTTTCTGCTTTGGGTTCGAGTTTATCCGGCTGAAGTTTCTTCACATAAACATCGCATCCCCAAACTTTAAGAAATGACAACTTAGGTTTGTTTCCAAACCATAATTCATATGATGTCGTTTCAACGGATTTAGATGGTGCCCGATTTAAAGTGAATGGAGCGGTTTCTAGTGCATAACCCCAAAATGACAGTGGCAAGTCAGTCAGAGACATCATAGATCAAACCATATCCAATCAAGTACGATTACAATGTTCTGACACACCATTACGTTGTGGTGTTCCGGCAGGCGTGAGTTGCGAAACTATTCCACTCTTTCATGTGTGCTAAACTCGTAACTTAGATACTCACCTCCACGGTCGGACCGCGGAAATTTGATCTTTCTATTACGATGATTTTCCACTTCATTCTGAAATTCTTTGAACTTTTCAAAGGTTTCAGACTTGTGTTTCATCAAATAGATATACCCGTATCTACTCAAATCATCCGTGAAAGTAACAAAATAATGATATCCACCTCGCACCGACACACTCATTGGTCCACACACATCAGTATGTATGATTTCCAATAAATCTGTCGCCCGTTCCATTGAACCGGAAAACGGATTTCTAGTCATCTTGCCCATAAGGCATGGCTCACATGTATCAAATGATTCAAAATCAAGTGATTCCAAAAGTCCATCAGAATGGAGTTTCTTCATGCGTTTAACGCCAATATGACCTAGACGGCAGTGCCACATATATGCAGATATATCATTATCAAGTTTAATCCTATTAGCATCAACATTATGAATATGCGTAATACTACTATCGAGATCCAATAGAAATAAACCATTCAACACAGGTGCATGACCATAAAAGATATCATTCTTATAAATCGAACAACCATTGTTTTCAGATTTAAAGGAATAACCACTTTGCATCAAACATGATCCGGATACAATGTTCATGCTTAGTGCAGGCACCAAATAATAATTATTCATATTTATAACTAATCCCGATGGCATATGGAGAGGTAGCGTCCCGACGACAATCATATCAACTCTTGATCCATTGCCGACTCACATCATGACCTCATCCCTTGCTAGTTGTCGCTTGTTCCACAGCCCCTGAACTGAGTTACATATATTACCAACCGATCCCGTATCAAATACCCAGGTGCTACTACGAGTACTAGTCAAGTACACATCAATAACATGTATATCACATATACCTTTGTTTGCCTTGCCGGCCTTCTTGTCCGCCAAATACTTGGGGCAATTGCGCTTCCAATGGCCAGTCCCCTTGCAATAGTAACACTCAGTGTCAAACTTAGGGCCAGCTCGGGGTTTCTTTTCAGGTGTGGCAACAGATTTGCCACCCTTCTTTACCTTGTGCTTGCCTTTCTTGTCCTTCTTGAAACCGGTGGTCTTATTGATCATCAACACTTGATGTTCTTTTCTAATCTCCACTTCTGCAGTCTTAAGCATTGACAGAAGCTCGGGAAGAGACTTCTTCATGCCCTGCATATTATAGTTCATCATGAAGCTCTTGTAGCTAGGTGGTATAGATTGGAGAACATGATGTATGCCTAAGTCAATGGGAATCGTTATTCCCAAGGACACAAGCTTATCGGTGTACCCAGACATTTTGAGTACGTGCTCACTAATGGAGCTGTTCTCCTCCATCATGCAGCTAAAGAACTTTTCAGTAGCATTATAACTCTCTACGGCACCATGGGTATCAAAAATCATTTTCAATTCTCCCATGGTATCAAAGGCATTGCCATTTTCGAAATGCTTTCGAAGTTCTGGCTCTAGCCCATATAGCATGCCGCAATGAACTAAGTTGTGGTCCTCCTGACGAGTCACATAGACATTCTTTTCCTCGTCAGGGGCATCAGGAGCTGGTGGGGGGCCTAGCGGCGCCTCTAGCACATATTGCTTTTGTGCAGCAGTGAGGAGAATCCACAAATTCATAGCCCAGTTGGTGAAGTTGCTACCATTCGCAGCAAGTTTCTCTTTCTCCATGAACACATTGAAATTAAAAGCAGGTGGTGCCATCTACAACAGAATTTGTAAATTTTATTTAGACTAAGTTTATGATAGAGTGAGTTCAACTAATCCAAATTACTAATGAAATCCCCCTCAAAAACGACATCCTTCATGTCCTTTTGGTGATTACATGAACCAAATCCACTACACCAAGTCTGATCATCACGTGAGTCGGTGTAGCTTCAAAGGCGAGCATCTATATGGGCATCATATCAACTATATGACTCATGCTTAACCTTTCGATCCGTGTTCCGAGGCCATGTCTGTACATGCTAGGCTCGCCAAGTAAGAACCTTAGTATTCGTGTGTGTAAAACTGTCTTACACCCGTTCTTATGAAAGCGTAGAGTTGAGAACACCCGATCATCACGTGATGTCTCGAAACACGATCCACAAAACGGTGCATACTTAAGGAAGAACACGTTTTATCTTGATATTTTAAATGAGGGATCATCTTACAATGCTACAAAAAACGCCAAACTAGCAGTATAAGATGCTAACATCTAATGTGTAAAGTGAGATTATATGGTCCATGCATTTGATCTCTATCATTTGCATCGTGGTATGATCTCTATCATTCCTTTGTGTGTAAGACCAAGGTCTATGGAACTTACACGCTGAGTGTGTTGTAAGAGTATCTATCATACATCTACTTACAAAAATACCATATCAAGACACTAGCCCAGCAACGATGTAAAATAGACGCCTCTAATTTATCAATTGCAAGTTTTACGTGGCTTAGGGCTTCCGGAGATAGAACCGGTCTTACCTATGAACATGAACCACAACGAGGATAACCAAGTTATTAGCAACTCGTTGTAAATCAGATATTGACTATAGTAGGAGAGACAGACACCCGCCAGCCACTTATGCAAAACAAGTTGCATGTTAGTCGTGGAACCGGTCTCATGTACGATGACATGTAAGGTTGGTCTGGGCCGCTTTATCCCACTATGCCACCAATATCCAAAATACATAGAAGATGCAATAACATGATCATCATCGCCCACATGTAAACATATGTGTACTACCCATGCAAAGCACCTACGCATAGATCAGGCTCTGATACCACTGTTGGGTCCGCAACATAGAAAACAAAAAATTCCTACGATGAGAACTATACGCCAAGATCTATCTACTAGATAAAGAGCAACGGGTGGACATACATCCATTGAGAACTTACCCTCAAAGACAACGAGTTTTGTTAACAAGTAGGAATTCGTGGTTGATGTAGTCGTACACTTGCCGATCTCAAGATCGTGTGGAAGTCCGAGCACCGCAAATCAGCAGCGCATCCGTCCTCGCACAGACGTTCAAACCACCGGACAACCTCCACCTCCTCGCTCCAGCGATGAAGTGGAAGCAGCTACTCCTTCCAGACGAAATGCCACTGGGAACATGTATCCGCTAATCCGAGACCATGGGGGAATAATTCTAGAGGGGGAGAGAGATCCTTCACGAGGAGGTGTGAGGAAGAAGGAGGAAGAGGGGGCCTTTTATAGGAGGAGGGGGTACCCCCTCCATGGCCAGCGCCTCATGGAGGTGACCCCTCACCTCCTCCATTCATGTGGTGGTAACTCCCTCCACATTAAAATGCCTCTTCACATTCCCTTTTAAAGTCTCCACTTTAAATGCATTAAAATTCTCTAAGTTTAATGCTCTCTCATTTAATAAAACTCTTTTATTAAATTTATTCAGAATTTTGTTAATTACTTTAATTAACAAACATTCACATAAAACCCCTTGCAACATTTCAATATCACATGCAGAACCACTTTCTGCAATTTCACCCGAAACAATTCCGGTTTCTATCATAACAATTCCTGCGCTTTGCAATTCTTTCCTCTGAAACATATGTGCTCCAAAATGGTGTCCGAAAACTCTTAAGTGTGTCACCCTACGGTTCGTGAATAATGCAGACATGATTGAGACTCCTCTCAGATCAATAATCAGAAGCGGGACCTGGAGATCCATACTGACTCCCGCATATTCAACGATGACTTTTGTGATCGTGAGAACCTTTAACGCTAATAACTTAATCCCTTTGTCTCATGATATAATACATGTCCAAGATTGGATCATCGGTATCCAAATACCTAGTTTGATCTCGTTATCGACATGCACTCTTTTCTCGTTCCCGTGATATAACATTCTAGTGATCACATCACTTGCTTGCAAGCTATCTTAATGTGATATCACCGAGAGGGCCTAGAGTATATCTATCCGTCATCGGGATTGACAAATTCCACTCTTGATCCATGAGACTCAACATAACACCTTCGTAGCATTGGACCCATCTTTATAGTCACCCTGTTACGGTGTGACGTTTGATGTTATCAAGATACTCTTCCGGTGTTAGCAATTAACATGATCTCATGGTCTAAGGATAAAGATTATTTCGTATGATGTTATAGCAATGTAAACATAATGACTTGATCGTAATGCTATACTTCGGATGAATGTTCATCACATCATTTCACAAATGTTGTGACCTTGCTATTAACAACATCCAATGTCTATGATCAGGAAACCTTGATCATCTTGTTAATCAACAAGCTAGTCTATAAGAGAGGCATAACTAGGAACCCTTTTTGTTTATTAAACACACATGTATTGACGTTTCTGATCAATACAATTATAGCATGCAAAATAAACATCTATCATATAAGAGGAATACATAATAACAAATTTATTATTGCCTCTCAGGGCATATTTCCTTCAGATCTCCCTGCCGGTGTTGCACCATCACAAGTCAGACATTCTTGGGTAGTGGGATCATAAAATTGAGGTGCTACCAATTCTTTCAAATAGGTGGGTTCGAGTTGGACTCTTAGAGCGGAAGCACTTGGTAAGCTAGACGGGTCTATCACAACTGTTGTGGGGCTCGAGGAGAGGTCGGTCGGGAGCCGGGGAATGTGATGCCACCTTATCAACAGGAGTCACATGAGATACGATTGGCAAGGAGTTGCCTACCTAGATCACTTGACAACTAGCGGTGTTGCTAAAGCTTACTAGTCGGCTTGCTTATTTAGGATCCTGAATCACTAAGTAACCATCAGAGTGGTGTTGATTCTAGTGTGAGCATAAGTATTAAAATGTTGAATATACCTGCTCTTTTATGGATACATGTCTTAAGTGTTTTGCATATTTTCTGTTGTAGATAATGGCACCTAGTAGCAGTCTCCCTCAGTTATCCAGTTTTGCATTGAGATCGATCTTATAGAAAAATAAGCTTAATGGAACTAATTTCACCAACTGGTATCGCAATCTGAGAATTATTCTCAAACAAGAAAAGAGGGACCATGTTCTAGATAACCCGCTTCTAGATGAGCCAAATGATAATGCGAGTGTCACTGCAACCAATGCCTACCGTAGGACATGTGATGAGTCTATGAAAATTAGTTGTCTTATGCTTGCTCACATGGAACCGGACTTGCAGAAGCAGTTCAATAATTTTGAGGTCTACGATATGATTGAAAGCCTCAAAAGTATGTTCCAGGCTCAGGCAAAGACCGAGAGGTATCAAGTCTCTCAAGCTTTGCTGAGTTGTAAGCTTAAGGATGGCGATCCACTGAGTCCGCATGTGATCAAGATGGTTGGTTACATACAATCTCTAGAAAGGCTGGGCTACCCGTTAGCGAAGAGTTCGTATGGACATAATTTTGAACTCTCTTCCTAGTTGCGGTGACCCAGCATACCACTACATGTGTAGTACACTATAGTCGTTGACATGACATCCACAAAACACCGTTCCGTAAATATCACATCCCTCAGAGTGGTACAATAGAAACATTGCGGGTCCATATTACAAACATACACACTTCATTATTATTACAATACCAGAAGTTCGAGACTTAAAGTGATTCAAACTTACAAACCATATAACTTATTTAATAAGTTCAGTGGAAGAACGAAAGACACAACGATAAGAAATACGTGAGCTCAACAACTTATTCTATAGGGTTCGTGCTACTCGGCTCAACCTAGGTAACTACATTACGACCTGACAACAACTCTGACTCATTATCTTTAGCTCCATAGTGTATCCCATAGTCCACCCCTTCGATTCCACCGGACAGGTCCAGCTCTTCATAGTAGACGTCGTTTTGGACCTCCGTAGCATACACCTGGTTATCCTTCTGGTTCTCATATTCTAGCAAGGGCTTCAAAGGAAAGAGTGAGTAACAGCGTTACCTAGCAAGTTCACTATATGCAAGGTGGGAAGTTTGATGCTCTATCAACCACCTCGCACTATAAGTCCTTGGTACTATGCAGTTTTAGTAAACATTTCTTCAAAGATTGATTTTATTATCAAAACCTATGACCATCAGCCTTCACAGGTTAACCAGAACTTCATGGAGTTCCTTTTCTATCATGTTTGTAGCTCCTTCCTAGAACAGGGAGTAACATGTCACAATTCTTACACTTTGTAGAGGTGCGTTGCTTTACCCATGAGAGATCAACTCCTTGTTGCACAACCGGGCGTACTTTCCCGTCCACAATTCCGTGATGTGGGTCCTAGTAGGTGATCCAAGCCAATCACCGCCCCTTCGCGACCCCGCATGTCCCCTTGGTGTACGTCATGCCCACATCTTGAATTACGGCAATGGTTGGTACAGACCATTCAGATGCCAAAACTATCATGGTATGTTGAGGGTTCCCACCCATATGCTGCATATCCTCTATGAATTACCAACTAATGCATGCTACGAGGATAACAGCCACGACTTGCGCATCCGAATACATGCGAGAGGAAGAAGTTACAGCTGACTTCTCCGTCCCATTCCAAATCTCATGGTTAACGCGTATTATACAGTGATGTCATGGGTTATTAAGCCCTAGTTGTTCAACAACTGGAATCCTAGATTCCATTGTCATTCTTAGTATTTATCATCACTTAGGATGATAATAGCATTCATTTGTTTGGGAAAATATTAATTTTCTAAACATAGGTGATAACACACAATTTTCAAATATTTTCATAAAGACTCTTCAAAGAACATGAGCAAGTGATGAACTTGCCTTGTGACAGCAAGGTAGTGAAGTCAGATACTTCCACTTAACCTTGAGCTCCGGTTTCTATAGAAAACCATTATTTCCCGATAAGGACAATATTTAGAGAAGCAATATGCAATGCATAGCAATGTCATGGAATGATTTATTATCTTCCTTCTTTGCGTGTTTTACCCACCTTATAAAGGTTTTATGTTTCTTTAAATTAATAAAACAAAAGTATTACTCAAAAATCATTAAATTCCTATAATTTTAATATTTAGTATTATTAGGATAACTAGTATTATTCTAAGAGTTTAAAATTTATTTTACTAAATTTTGAACTCTATTAAATGTTTAACTAAAATTCCTTTAAGGAAATAAGACTTTACTTTTATCACACTTGATTTACTTTTCAAAAATATAAACTAGTATTTTTTATAATAATACTCCTTTTTAGGATTTTAAAAATGAATTTTATTCAATTTTAAGTGTTTTGTATATTTTTATAAAATTCCAAAAGGAGTATATACATCCATAATAACAGTTCTAAATTTAATTACCTAAAATTCTCTCTTTTAATATTTTTGAATAGAGGATACTTTTGTGAGTTCATTGGTATTTTATTTATATTTTTAGGATTTTTGTTTTATTTCTTAGAACTTTTTAAGTCCTAGGGGTATTTTGGTCTTTTGATAAATTATTCAGGTTTTTTCTTTTAAATCTAGACCAAGCCCATTGGGCTACCCCAGCCCTGACTCGGCCCACTTGGGCTGGTCAAACCCTCTCTGAACAAGTGGCCCAGTACCACTTGCTTCTCTCTCTCACACGCGTTCACTTTTCTATCTCGTGCCCCCGCGGAGATGTGGTGCTGCCGACGCTGCTGTCGCGCGATTCCAGCCTCCCCAGGCCTCTCCGACTACCACCCTGGTGCACGATGGGGTAGTTAACGTTGCTCCATCGATTGGTCCAGTTCAATTTGTTGCTAGGTGCTCCTTCTGGACAGGCTGCCTCCACCCCGAACCCTAGGGTTTGGTGCCTGCTGACGATGTGGTGTTCCACCACCCATATGATGCTGTGCCGCAACTTCGGTGGCCCTGTGGTGCCGCCGCTGCTGCTCGTGTGGCTGTGGCTGCCGCCTCATGGCTCGGCGCGGGTTGCAGCGCCCTTGGGTGATCCCCGTGCCGCCGTGTGCGCTCGCCGATGATTCTGCTTCCTCTTCTAATCTTTAGCAAAGACTATGGGTAAGTCTATCTCTCTCTTCTCTGGTTCTCCCTTGCAACTCTGCGGTTGTCTATGGTGAGAAATCCCTAATTAGGGTTCATCCCCTGTGTTGGGATTTGCCCCACTAATGTTGTGATTACTAAGGCAGTGAACGATTCAGGAGTAATTAGTGGTGATAAGTCTATGCAGAAGTACTGTATATTGGTGGACTTTGAATTTGATGATAGTGACTCTGTTATATGCATTCTTCTATAATATTGGATTACTATCACCTGTAAACTTTGAATGTTGTGACTCTGATCTATGCTGTGAGTAGATTTGTTCCCATACTGGAACATATAGTTGGCCTCCTGTTCAAATACTACCGATGCATTCTTGTTGATAGCTTCTTATGTAAAGCAGAATGATTCCTATGTATTATATTAGGAAAATGATTGAGTATATTGTTGAAAGAATTGGATTATGAAATCCCTGGTAGACTTTGCTTGGTTAGGATAATCCTTGTGAA
This sequence comes from Avena insularis, assembly GCA_023614405.1. Lineage (NCBI taxonomy): Eukaryota > Viridiplantae > Streptophyta > Magnoliopsida > Poales > Poaceae > Avena > Avena insularis. The sequence continues at coordinate 432,401,506 of CM042693.1, read as the reverse complement.
ACCTTCATTTGAATGGTACATAAGATTTATCCTGATACTGGGCTATTTTTATATGTACTCTAGAGTGTCTGAGAGTTGAAAAACTCTATTACATAAATTAGCCTGTGGTACTCATTAATTTTATCAAGCCTGTGATGCTGGTCTGAGGCAAAGCTATGGAAAAAACAGCTGTTTTCACTTGTTTCTTCTCTTTTTAAATGGTCTTGGATGGATAACCTCAAGATATCATTCCTATAGTTCTTTGGGAAATTAATTTGATAATCCTTGGTAAAGTTAATATGATAGATCCTTACTATTTAAGCTGGATCCAGAAGCTATAATAACTTCTGAGGTGCTACCATCCATTGGATGTGCCCAGAAATCCCCACTTAAGGTTGTTGCCTTATTAGCTGTGGAAACATGTGTTATTATCCAAGATCGGTGATGCACAGGCTAAGATCTTGGTGTGGCTTACAAAGATTGATTGTTTGGGCTTTACTTTATCTCTTCTGTGATGGATACACCCCACTTGGGTGTTTTTCTGAGAAGACCTTATATGAAACAACACATGCTTATCTAAGATTTAACATGTGATGGTTTTGTATAAACTCACCATACAAGTTGTTTGTTGGTGATGTCGTGGTGTTGCTTGATGTTGTTGGATTGATCTTGGTGACTTGATCACTCCCTGGAGCCTGCTCTGCACACCCTAGGTTCTGGTTCTGCTCCTCCTGGCTCTTGTGACCTTGTACTTGTCCTTGCTATCCTCCTGCACCACCCCCTCCTTATGTCACCATTCTGTGGTAATTTGATGGTTGATTTGGTAAGCTATCTGGTGTATTTGTTTGGGAAGTGGACAGGCTCACTGTGTTCTTGCCGTGTGCTTGAGAAGATGACGATAGAATGTGATCACTAGTAGTTGTGCCATGGCTGAGTGTTCCTTTTTGACTGCTTGGACTGTTGTTGCTATGTCGATAGCACATAACATGCAGTTAGATGACTAAGCTACCTTGCTGCTTGGTTGTTTGTGGATCAGATCAAGTGAACTGACTTTCACTTCCTATCCTTTTACTGGTCACTGTCCTGGTGAAACTTACCCCTCTCTACCTGGCTTATAATGTGGCATTAAAGCTATTTACTTGAAAAGATTAGATAATGCATATTGGTGAAACTTGCCTCTTTTAATTACTCAATGATGTAATATGAATAGTGCACTTCACTGTTCACCACTGAGAGTAAAAATAATCAACTAACCTTTTATTTATCTTTGGGTGGTTTATCTTATTTTGCAGGAACAAGATCTAGATGCTCAAGATGTAGTATAGGAATAGATAGGTAGTATAGATTTTCATTGTAATCTCCTTCTTATCCTCTTGTAAAGAATCATGTAAAGATATTCTTATAAGTTAATAAAGTTTTATTTCATTAGATTCTATTCCATGTAATAGTCTGTTTTGGTGTATCTATCTCAATTTGTAATATTGTTATGGAATGAAGAAAAGAAATAAGAATTCATTTCTTATTTAAATTTCCTTGCCTTAAGTTCTTATTTTTGTTTAATATATCTATAATATAATCAAACAATGTTAATACCTCATTTTGGAAAACCACTTTATGTTTCTAAATTCTATTTTTTAAATGATTTAAATTTCAAATTTGAATTCAAAATATTTCCCCCCAAAACACAATAATGCCTAAAGGTCATGTCAAAATTCTTTAGGTTTTTGTTTGGCGAAAAATTTATCTGGATTTTATAGATGAATGCATGCATATGCGCAGATTCCTATTTCTACCCTTCGTTGGTTCCTAAATACTGGGGTGTTACACTAGTGCATATGGCCAGTTCATCTCAAACTACCACATGCATGGTATGGATAAGAAGCTCATTGAATTACATGGGATGCTCAAGCAGACAGAGGCTGATCTCAAGAAGGGTGCCAGTCAAGTGTTGATGGTACAGAATAAGGCTAAGTTCAAGAAGAGTTCTTGGACTAAGAAAAAGAAGGCTAAGTCAGGAGGCAATGCTCAGGATTTGATCCCAAGCGTTTCCTCGTGGACTAAGCCATCTCCTTCAGCTAGATACACTTGCTTCTATTGCAAGGCGTATGGCCACTAGAAGAGGAATTGTAGCAAGTATTTGGCCCAAAAAGCCAAGAGTGGAGGTGTGACTTCCAACTTAGGTACGATTGTGTGCAATGTTATAGACCTTTATCTTGCCGATGCACCTAATAGTTCTTGGGTATATGATATCGAATCAGTAATTCACATCTTCAACTCGTTGCAGGGACTCGTAAGAATTAGGATCGTGGCAAGAGGCGATGTTGACATTCGAGTCGGCAACAAAGCGAGAGACGCTACGTTAAAAGTCAGCACGATGCAACTTCATTTACCTTCGGGATTCTTAATGGAGCTAAATATTTGTTATTATGTTCTAGTGCTTAGTCGAAACATCATTTCTGCCTCATGTTTGATGAGACAAGGCTATGAGTCAAATATTAAGAATAATGGTTATTCTTTATATTTGAATGATATGTTTCATGGCTTTGCACCCATCCAGGACGGGTTATTTATTTTGAATCTTGATGGTGAATCAGTCTATAACATAAATGTGACAAGGTCGAAACCAAATGATCCAAATATGACTTACTTTTGGCACTGCTGGCTTGGTCATATAAGTCAGAAACGCATGAAGGAGCTCCATGATGATGGACTCCTAACTTCGTTTGACTTGGAGTCGTTTGAGACATGTGAATCTTGCCTACTCGATAAAATGACCAAGACACCTTTTGCAAAGAGTTGTGGAAGGGTGTCCGACTTATTGGTACTAGTACATAGTGATGTATGTGGCCCGACGAGCACGATGGCCAGAGGTGGTTATGAGTGCTTCATTACCTTCATTGATGATTTGAGTAGGTATGGATATATCTACTTGATGAAACATAAGTTGGAAGTCTTTGAAAAGTTCAAAGAATTCTAGAAGGAGGTACAAAATCAACTCGGCAAGAAAATAAAGTTTCTTAGGTCGAATCGAGGAGGTGAGCACATGAGCCATGAGTTTGATGACCATCTGAAGAGTTGTGGAATAGTTTCCCAACTCACTCTGCCAAGAACTCCGCAGAGAAACGGTGTATCGAAAAGGCAGAATCAGACCTTGTTGGACATGGTACGATCAATGATGAGTCGAACAGAACTGGCTTTGTCATTTTGGGGTTATTGTCTAGAAACTACAGCGTTCACACTAAAGAAAGTACCATCAAAGTCGGTAGAGAAGACACCACATGAGATGTGGACTGGCAAGAAGCCAAGTTTGTATTTTCTTAAGATTTAGGGTTGTGAAGCATTTGTCAAGCGACTTCATTCGGACAAGCTCACAGCTGTAACGCCCCTGAATCGGGTCTATGCAGATCTTACTATTTCCCGCCAAAACCCGCATAGAAGCGATTCAAAGACACCCACCAAACACTTTCGTGTGGGTGGGATTTGATTACAAGTAGTTACATCATAGTAGTTTACAACATGATCCACAAGAAACATATATATACAACAATGACTCGATGAGTCAAGAATACAAATGATACAATTCAAAGATACAACTCAAGAAGAAAGCAAAATAGTGTCTGAGTATGTACAAGATCCAAATGGGACTAAGAGTCCTGACGAATAACCAAGCGGTGTTCATAAACCCTACCCACGCCAAGCCAAAAAGGTAACCTTGCTAACATCGTCAATCATATACCTTCAAATCCAAAGGGGTGCTTACAAAGGGCAAAGGAAAAAGAGAGCGGTCAATACTGAGGACAGTACACGGCGAGGCTAGAATTCAGCGGTCCTCACCTAGATAGGTATGGTGGGCTCAGCGGCAGCAAAGCTTGCACTATCTAACTTATACAGACATGCTACAACTTCGACTATTAGTGCGAGATAGGATAGCGCTATACGGTAACAATAATATAACACCAGGCATAACCCATTCGAAGATTTCCCCCCTCGGAGACCAGTCGAGGAAGTCCTCTTATGGAACACACAGGATGACAATTTTAGTTAAGCAGGTGTTTAGTTGATAAGGGTAATTACAAATCATATTATTAGAGACAAAACGTTAGTTGTGTTATCTATGATCATGACACCGTACTCCTGAGGCATCCATAACCGTGGACACACGGCTTCTCGAAAAGATTTACCCTGCAGGGGTGCACTACTGTACCCAAACGCATGTTTAACCCTTCAGGCAACATATTACTCTGTCGTCCAAATCTCATAATAAGAATTGTCCCGTAACTACACGCGTATCCAGAGGTATCACCTACTATGTGGACCCAAACAAGAGGTACGATGATTCTCAAGGAAGGCACAACGTTTGTGTCTACTGATAGACTGGGCCCTGCGGGGTAACTTGTACACACCGTGGGTGTCACCACCTTGTATCGCAATTTATGTATGCAAGCCCTGACAGTCCACCAAAATATCAAGTCTGAAGACATATTCAACTCACCCATTTTCGAGGACATATTATGCGTATGCACCAAATGGAAAAACCAATTTTGTGACCCTCTAGATAAACGAATAACACCGGTAGTTGTGGGGGGATCCCAAAGGCCCCACGTTTGGTTAGCGCAATCAACTCAGAACTAGTATCATAGAACGAGCGGTTCCTAGGTCGACTCAAGCAGTTCCTAAAGGTGGTCCCTGCCGGGGCCTTATCATTAGGTGAAACCATAACCATAACCAACATCACCAATTTAATTATCATGGTACCAACCATATAGAGATATCATGGTTCACATGTATGAGAGTGGTGCTAAGCATGCCTACGACTCGCAAGGTCAAAGCTAGCTACTCAAACAAGGCAATAGGATAACCAAGGCAATATAGTGGAGCAGGTAAATAATGGAACGATACTAAAGCATCAATAATAAGGATATCAATAGATCAAAGTAAGGAAGTAAAGACTATAAATGTAAAATAGGTAGAAGAGGGGAGAATGCTCACCAGTGGGACAAAAACGGTGTCCGAAGGTTTGTCACATCTCACATCGACTCCTCATCCTATCCAGTGAAGAAGCAAAGCACTAGAAAGAACAATCGATGCACTATTTACTACTACGGTGGAGGATCCGACATGTTTATGATATGATGCATGGCATGGCAATATGCGGTCTATTTTAGCAATGTTAAGCGGAATCAGAATCCTGGTGATTAATATCATGGTTCAAGTTATTTAACTACCCCACAACTTAAATGTTGAATTAATTAGGCAAATCATGGCATCGGTTTGCTACACACATTTAAATGGAGTCGAGATAAGGAAGATTATCCCGCATATACGCTCCATATTTAGTTTAGGTGATTTGTTGTTTAGCCCAAAACCACAAGATGACATGTATGCAAGCATGAATATATTTAATGCAACAAGATATATTATATTTATCAAAATAGGGCTTCAGATAGGAGTCAGACACGTTTGGGGTTCGAAGTTCTTGGGTTCCGAGGGTTCGGGTTTGGTCTTCCGGTCTTCAGTTTCCATGAAGGAGAACTCGTCGATCCATTGTCACCCTATCCATGAAGGAGGACTTTGGTGGTTCCTTTGAGTGGTGTCGGGTTCGACACGATTACTTGGGCAGCACCGTGTTCCTTCTTCGGAAGATCTTGCCAAAGCGGTGCTAAAGCTTCGTAGTGGATCTTCACTATCACCATCTCGGGGCATCCTTCGAGAGACTGTGCGATGGAATGAGATTCGCAGTTGTAAGTCACAAATCAGCTCACGTGACACAACAGCAGCACCACATAGAAGATTGTCAAAACGAGCGTCTCCAACTTTCGTAATGACAAACTAAGGCCGGTCACTGATGTGCTTGGTGCGTACATGCCCGAGGAAGCATGACAAGGCCGACAGGAGGGCGGGGCGGCGTGGCCGCCATTGACGTAGGTGGGGATGGGGATGCTGACAGGGTCGAGGTGGTTGGCCCCCTGGTAGTGCTGCAGAGCAGGGCACAACCACTGACGGCGAGGACGGGGCACCGGGCAGCAGCCGAAGCCAGAGGAGGAGGGAGGCCGGGCGACACGGGGCTCGAGGTGGCAGAGGTGCCGTGGCGGTGTTGCGAACATGGCTAGTGGCCGATTCCAGCAGGGAGGGGGCGAGGCGAGGAGAGGTGCAGGGAGGCGGCACTCTTGGCAGTGGGGAAGCACGACGACAGTGAAGAGGGGCTCGTGACTGGGAGGGAGAGGAGAAACGAGGAGGGATCTCGATCGTGGTTGGTGGGTGGTGGTCTCCGCGTGCGTGGCCAGGGGTGGGGTGTGCATCGCGTAGCGTGTCAGTGCGGCGTGTGTGGTTGGGACGTGTCGCGCGCGTTGTGTGTGTACAGGGTCAGGCGTGCATGACCAACACCAGCACGCGCGTGATTGTGTGCATCGGCGGTGGCTAGGGAATGTGATATTAGGTAGCTAGGGTTTCGGTCTGGTGGGGTGGTACTCCCTCTGTTCCAATTTAGTCTGCGCCTAAGCTTTTTACGTTTTTTCAATATTACTCTGCGCGGTGCCCGGTGTTTCCGAAGTTGCCCCTGCACTTTCCCTTACCGTTTCCCCTACTTACTAGTACTAGTTATCCTCTCGTCCACCGTCCCCTTTCTCACATCCTCCAACCTCCGATCCTGTGAGAGCCATGGAAAGGAAGGAGATCTCTGCATGGATGTGGGAAGAGAGTCAGCCAAGGGGAGTGGAGTGAAGACCGGGCGAAGTCGGCGACCAGCCAAGGCGACGACCGCAGGACGGATCGGCGCACGACCAGCCACAGCGAAGAAGATTGCGACGGCCGCGGGATGCATCAGCACGCGGCCAGCCACGACGAGTCGGAGTGCGAGGGCCACGCCTTGGAACAGTGCATGGCCAGCCTCGGCGGCAAGGAAGGCGACCACTCTGTCCTGCATCTGCGCACGGCGGAGGCGACGAAAGGACGGCGCGAGCACGACAGCGAGGTAGTCCAGGGCGTCGCCACCTCGACAAGGAGGTGGACCATGACGGCAAGATTTTCGCCACCGTTGACAAGCAGCTGGACGACGATTTATCTGATCCTTAGTTCATCGGTGGCCTGATGTGTCTATGCCACATGTGTGCCGTGGAGCAAGGAGGTTCCAAGTGCGGCGGCTGCGGCGAGTACTACTTGCGCATGCGCTTCTTTCTTTAGGGGCAGAAACGTCCAGCAGCTGTGAAAAGGAGCTCTCTCGCTGGGCGCATTGGTATATGGGCTTTTGCTAACGCGCAGACTAAATTGGAACAGAGGGAGTAGTTAGCTTGCTGCTGGGCTTTTGGGCCTAGCGGCTGGCCAACTCCCCCACTAAACTTTTTATTTATTTTATTTCTATTTTAAAAGACTTTTGTAAATAGTTTTTGGCAAATAGAATATTCTGAAATACCGGGGTTTATAATTTGAAATTAAAAGAGGGGACTAATTAGAAAACAAAATAGGCTTTTGGTGAAAATATTTTTAAGCAAAAATATGCATGATGTCATAATGATGCACAAAATAAAATAATAGGCAACTCTAATTGGTAATATTTTCCCGAGCATTACAACTCGACACCACTAACAAGGATTGCGTCCCAAGATCCAAGCAAAGACACCAAGGGAGGGAGGTTCGACTCTTGGATCTTCTGTCGTTAGGTTAATGGTCGCGACACCACTAACAAGAATTCTTGATTCATCTTGAAATTGTCGACACAACCAACAAGGGATGTTGCTCACATTTTTCGGGAGAATACTCCGGAGAGCCAAAGGCGGAAGTGAAGGTATCAAAAGATAAGGCCACCCCTAACTTCCGTGGAAGGAGTAGAATTGCATGGGTCCACTAATCAATGTACAAGAGCGAATGATAAGAGTAGTATAATGGTCATGACTCCATCTCACACTCAAAGCATTACTCTATACATGAATAGAATAATAATGCAACTAACTCTTAGGATTCAGACCGAAGATCTTGACAATCAGTATTAACAAAGGTTCAGAAAGATGATGTCGTCACAGAAGTTGCAGAACATCGGGAAACATTTGTAAAGAGATCAGGTAGAATGAAATCCAGATGTAGCTCCCCTGTTACAAAAAGAAGGAGGCGGAACCCTAAAGGTACGATGAAAACCCAACCACGATAATTCCTGGACTTGAAGAAAGGTAAGGGAGTAGATTCAAAACACGTAGAGATAAGAAGAGAAAGAATAGAGGTAAGGAGTAAAAGCAGAGCTAATCATATCTATCCAACGCACTTGTAGCAAAATAGTTTTGATACTCTACACCGTCTGTTAGCTAGGTTATCCTACATGTTGGACCAATGGGGTATTGTTAACCTTTGCTCCGATTCTACTTGTAACACCCCCTAATCGGGTCTATGCAGATCTCAACATTTTTCACCAAAACCCGCATAGAAATGATTCAAAGACTCCCACCCACACGAAAGTGTCTGGTGGGCGTCTTTGAATCATTTTTATGCGGGTTTTGGTCGAAAATGCTGAGATCTACATAGACCCGATTCATGTGCGTTACAATAGCCAAGTCGGATAAGTGTATTTTTGTGGGGTATCCGAGGGAAACCTTGGGTTACTAATTCTACAACCGAGAAGAGGGAAAAGTGTTTGTCGCCCGGAATAGTGTCTTCCTTGAGAAAGAGTTTCTCAGTCAGGGAGTTAGTGGGATTATGGTGCATCTCAAACAAATTCGAGAGGTATTGGCTAGTAGAGAGTCGGCAAAAGCCTTGGAGGTTAAGCCGATCGTGGTAGCTGAGCCGACATCTGCACTTACATTGCGAAGATCGGCTAGATTGCAAAGTATTCATGATGTGTTACTATTGGACAGTGATGAGCCAACAACTTATTTGAAAACGATGGTGGGATCTGATTCTGAGTCGTGGCTTGGAGCCATGAGATCCTAGTTAAAGTCTATGGATTAAAATCAAGTTTGGAACTTGGTTGATCTACTAGACGGTGTAAGACCCGTCGAGTGCAAATGGGTCTTTAAGAAGAAAACATATATGGACGGAAATATTTATGTCTATAAAGCACGGCTTGTCACGAAGGGGTTCCGACAGGTTCAAGGAGTTGACTACGATGAGACTTTCTCACCCGTAGCGATGCTTAAGTCAGTTCGGATCATGTTAACTATAGCAGCCTATTTCCACTATGAGATATGGCAGATGGATGTCAAGATGGCTTTCCTTAACGGAAAATTAACTGAGGACGTGTATATGATACAGCCCGAGGGTTTTGTCAATCCAGCTAATACTGACAAGGTATCCAAGCTTTAGAAATCCACTTCTGGGTTAAAGCAAGCATCTCGAAGTTGGAACATTCGTTTTGATGAGGTAGTCAAATCGTTTGGCTTCATCAAGAGTGATCATGATTGTTGTTTATACAAGAAGTTTAGTGGGAGCAAAGTAAACTTTCCGATCTTATATGTGGATGACATATTACTGATTGGAAATGATGTCCAAATGTTGCAAGAAACCAAGGAGTCATTGGAAAGGAGTTTCTCAATGTAAGACTTGGGTGAGGCAACTTACATATTAGGAATCATGATCTATAGATATAGATCAAGGCGGCTCATTGGATTGAGTCAGAGTACATATTTGGACAAAGTATTGAAGAAGTTCAACATGGAATCATCTAAGAAGGGGTTCTGACCAATGTACCATGGTGTAAAACTTAGCAAGACTCGATTCCTTTGACAACTGGTGAGTGAAGTCGGATGGGGGAGATTCCATATGCTTCAACAGTAGGAACCATCATGTACACCATGATTTGTACTAGGCCAGATATTTCCTAGGCTGGCCCTAGAGAAATCCACTAGGCAGCGGTTAAAAACATTCTTAAGTACTTGAGAGGACTAAGGATGTGTTCCTAGTTTATGGAGGTGAGGTTGAACTTGGTGTAAAAGGTTACATGGATGTGAGTTATCTTACTGACTTAGATGATTCTCGTTCACAATCTGGATACGTGTTCGTAATGAACGGAGGGGTTGTGAGCTGGAAGAGTTCCAAGCAAGAGACTGTGTCTACATCTATAATAGAGGCTGAGTATATTGCTGCCTCGAAGGTGCCGAAGGAAGCCATTTGGATTAGGAACTTCCTAATGGACTCTTGGTGTGGTTTAGGGTTCGTCTAATCTATTAGACGTTTATTGTGACAACAATGGTGCTACTGCACAAGCCAAGGAACCTAGACAACAGCAGAAGAACAAACATATACTCATGCGGTACCACCTGATTCGCCAGTTTGTGGATCAAGGTGATATCAAGTTATGCAAGGTACACACGGATGCAAATATTGCAGATCCTTTGACAAAGCCACTTCCATAGCCTAAGCATGAGGCACACGTAAGAGCCATGGGCATTAGATGCCTAGAAATGTGATGTCGGGATGATTGACTCTAGTGCAAGTGGGAGACTATTGGGGATATGCCTTAGAGGCAATCATGTGTGATGTAATTCCCAATGTATTCATAAAGTTATTAAGTTGTCCTAGTATAAACATCATATATATATATATCATTGGGAATATGCCTTAGAGGCAATCATGTGTGGTGTAATTCCCAATGTATTCATAAAGTTATTAAGTTGTCCTAGTATAAACATCATATATATATCATTGAATATGTGATTCAGTTGTGGAACTATATATTCATGTTGTTCATGCTAGATGTCCTTGGTCGTTGAGGTTGTGCTGGACACGCAACTTAGACTAATGTGGAAGTCGGCTGATGACTAGGTTCCACTTGTTGTGGGCATGGAGATGTTATTCCTACTTACACGGACTCGACTAAAGAGTTTAGCGAGTCGGACTAACCCATAGTTGAGATGCAGTGAGCATGTTTTCATTTGTAGTCTCAAGCAATGGAATCCTTCGACCTGAGGTGATCGCATGATCCGAGTTGTGGATCGCCAGCTTAGGTTCTATCAAATGATGTTCCATAAATGGGCAGTTATAAAGATAGAGTTCGGGTTGGTTGTGAAGCAAGTTGCGTGACGTGGATTACCAAGATAGGATTTGCCCCTCCGTAATGGATAGATATTCTTTGGACCCTCTTGTGTGATATGTTTCGGAATCATGGCCATGCACAACTTGGTAAAGTGTTAACCAAGGAATCAGACTAAGTGTTAGTCCAGTGAATCGTATATCATGGAACGAGAAGAAAGAGTCGAGCTATTAAAGAGATGGCAACTACTCGCCTATAGCTTGACAAGGTATATCATGAGGCAAAGGGACTTGGACGAAAGTCACATTGATAAAGGTTTGTCTTCAGACTTTATGGTGCTTGGGAGTTGGCACGTCTTGCTAGAGGCCGCTACCAACTATCGACTCAGCGTGGTGACTCTTGTCGTGTCGAGGTGTACGTGAACGTATAGGATCACACACTTAAGGAAAAGGAGTCCATGTGGATTCGATACATATGGAGATTAGGATACTACCTAGATGGGCCTCAAGCGTTGAGCCTAGCTAGGAGTGTATATAAGTGGAGTGATAAAGGATAGTCCCTGATCTAGCCGTCACTTTCTCCACTCCTATTTTGAATTTAGCAGTCCTCTACCTGGAGCTCTTCCATGTACGTGTGGATACCGGTAGAGGCGTTGCACGTGTGGCGCTAGAGACAAATGAGTTCGTGGGGATGTAGACGTGCGGTACGTAGGATCGTTCGACACAACATCAGCTGGCGTGCTTTCATCAATAATCCGCATAGGTGTGTCTAGTGGTAAATCTCGTGGCCTATCACCTGAGCTAGATCTTAGGAGTACCGTGTAGGAGAAAACGTTTTGTTTATCTCTGGGTGGGCCAACACCAACGAGAAGGACATGCCACAATATACAATATATCTACACACCTCCCACAATAGACAACACCCACCAGATCTAATATGTGCACCATCGCCATCAAGACACTCTTGTAACCTTCGGTTCCTCCATCAATCAAGAGCAGACAAGCAGGAGTAAGGTTTTTTCTCTAGGGGGCTGAACCTTGGTAAACCTCGTGTCCATGTATTGTTTGTCTGTTAGCCGACAAAGTCTCCAGCGTGCCGCTCTTCCTCAAAGTCCAAGTCCATAAACTATAGGCATTGACGTGATAACCCCATGTCACCATGATCCGCCACATGATGATCACCGACTGGTGGGTCCACGTGATTCAAATCACGCCTCCCCCAAAATTACAGGTCCCCCATGGCAGATCTTTGATCCCCGCCCTCACCGGTGAGCTACAATATCAATCTATCGTTGATGGATGTCGCAACCCCGTGCGCACACCTCTAACCCCCATCATGTGATCGACGTCCCTGCCTTGCTCCAGATTCTGCCTAAACCACCCCCGCATATGGGCAGCCCGACACGGAATAGGGCAGAAAGGTGAAGCAAATGTGACGCAGTCGGCAACGTGATTGGTGCGAGCGGGGGTGGCAGAGCGCGGTCGCATATTTCAGATTTCTTTACCACCTGGGATATAATGCTCGGTTTTCTTCGGCATGTCACACACCGGATAGGCTTAATTATTTGTTGTGATTGTACATAGCCTCCAGTTGTTTGTCTTGTGAGCTTCGGTGTGCAAAGCGTTTCTTTTGCATGCTCACTACGACTTGTACACTTGGGGCATCCATTTGTTTGTCTGCACATTTCCATCGCACCAATCATCAAGCTTAACTACTCTAAAACATTTTTATTAGACTAGTTATAGTGGGAGTAACTTAGTAAGTAACATGCATGAACTGCAATGCCAACTAAGAAAATTGGTGACATGACAGATAATTAATGAAGAAAAAGAGTAAGGTAGTAACTTAGCTACTCCCTCCATCTAGGTTTATTGGGATATTATCCGTTTTGAAGTTGGACCGAAATATTGGGTTAATAGCAGTATTAATTGCCATTAATTATTCCTCAGTCTGTTGGACTTTCCTCCTCGTTTCCTCTCCCAATTAAAGCTCAGCCGATTGCGTGTTTGCATGTACGGGAGTAGTACTGCATGCCTATGTGAAAACGATGGGAATTGTTTGCATGTATCTTCTTCTACCCATCCATCCACTTATAAATCAATGGATCCTGATCTAGGAGGCACCACGACATGGACAACGACAAGGGAGACAGTGGAGATATAGATTGGCCTCGTTGGGAGAGGGAGAAGAGAGGGAGTTGGATCGATCTTGTCGATCCAGAGATGCAAGATTGGATGGAGACCATGGAACCCGAGGTGCAAGCGCAAGGCGAGGCAGAGGAGATCGTGGCCGTGGAGGTGGACCATGGCCAGAAAGATCATGGCGAGGGCTAGCTCATGGTTCTAGCCAACGAGGAGGAAGTGTTGTCGGTCGTCGACGTCCTTGTTGTGTCGATGTTGCCGGTTGTGGACGTCCGTCTACTACCGGTCATCGATGTCCCTGTTGTGTCGGTGTTGTTGGTCGTGGACGTCCATCTGCTGCCGGCCGTCGACGTCCATGTTGTGGACGTCCATCTGGTGCGAGTGTTCCTGCTGAGAGGTGTCTCGGTGGTGAGGTTGCTGACCAACATGGACCTCCTTCTGTTGCTGGTGTTGCTGCCTGAGGTGGACCTCCTCGTGCAGGCGTTGCTGATGAGAGGCTTGTTAGTGTTACTGCCGAGAGGCATGCCGGAGTTGGTGCTGATAGGCGTCATGGTTCCGGTGCCATTGTTGATGTCGATGTTGTGGAATGGATTGCCGGTGGAGATGTTGCTGCCGAAGGAGAAGCCGAGGTGGCTGCCAAAACCACCTATCAAGACATGGGTTTGGGTGGATCGAACTGTTAGGACTTGGTGATGGAGAAGGCCGAGGCGCCATGGATATAAAGACAATTTTGGCGCCAGATTCTTCGCGAAAATTTTCAGAGTTGATCCGCAAACTCTCGGCGGGATCAAATTGCATCGGCGGGATATGTTTGAACTCAAAAATTTCATGAATTTGGATGTTGGAAGCTCGGCAGGAGGAACTTTTGGGACTCGGAGTTAGCAAGGAAGAAGAAGCCGATCCGCGTGAAAATAGGATCGGCCAGTGCATGCCCAGATCGTTCACCTCCTCACCATTAAGACGTCAGATACGTACCCTCGCCAAATCGCTAAAACGGCAATTTTCTAGCCCAAGGCCTAACTGCCTTGGTCGCGCTGCACAGGGCTAATATCCCAATAAACCTGGATGGAGGGAGTAGTTACAATAACATGACACATACCAAGACTATATTATTCTATAACCTAATTAATTAGATCTTGCATGACACCACACACATGTTATCACCCACTATAAAGATAGTAACATCAACTAGTAATATGTGCAAGTTATTAGTCTTAGTTACTACCTCTGTTTGGGAATATTAGTCCTACGAGCAAGTACAATAGGATAAAATCAGTTGGCTATAAGAGATAAAATATTATAGTGTTGGTGATGTGGAGGAGAGAGAAGAGGGGAGAGATTGTAAGCGGGCTATAAGTTAAGAACCAACTCTAGCACGTGCTCCTAGGCAGGTTGAGAGTGAAATATGGGCCACTGTATAGAGCTGGCTATACATGATCTGACACTTTGTTATAGCCAACAACTGACTATATTATTGAACTTGGTAGAAGGTCCGAGTTGCTAGGTCCAAGACACTTCATAACTCTCCCATTAATCTATGCATGCACCAATAGTTTTACATGCATGAGAGAAGTGAGAGAGAAAAGAGAACATGCATTAGACAAGACAGACTAATAAGACGCTCGTTGGTAGCCCCAGGTGCACCCCCATATTAGGAAAGCTCCTGTCATGTGTTAATAGAAACGACAATCTGCATCGAAACATCGTCCCGAGCGCTTCTATCGCCAAACGAAATAAGGCCAGCGCACCCCGCAGCGTCTTCCCCAACGCAGAATCAGCCCCCACCCAACGCTCCGCTCCGGCCGCGAGCGCCACCAACGTAAGCACGCGCGCCTCTCTACCGGCCGCCGGCCACCCCTCCAGACGCGTGCCCCAGCCGTCGGCTTCCCCTCCAGCGCTCTCCGGCCACCGGCTAGGTTCCCTGTCTCCCCCCTCACAAGCCTCGTCCCTAGATCTCCGCCCCTGCAAAGCCTGCAGCTCGTGGAAACTAGTCGGCCATGCTGATCCTCCCCGGCGTGACCTCCCTCTCCCGCACATGGCCCCTAGTTTGGCTACCTCCTGCTATGGCGTACGGCTCTCCCGGCCTCGAGCTCGGGCTGTAGCACGCAGCCTGCCCAGGCCACGGCCCGATTGGTGCAGACGGTTGGGGCATGAAACTCAGGTGGGAGATAGCAATGTGAGAGAAATTGTGAGGATGTCCCATGTGTACCTGCCCAATAGTGCTAATTGTTGCCTAAAATCACATAATAGTTGTTCAAATTGTAGTTTGTTGTCTAGTTATAATTTTCCCCAGCCGTGAAGTTTCATACCGATGTTATAGAGTTGTTCAAACACGTCGGGCAACTTCGCAATACACTAGACAATTTTAGTGCAGTAACATTTGTTAGCAACTTCAGTGCAAAGGTATACGAGTTCACATAAGCACTGGACAATAACGGTAGGAAACTTTGCAATAGAAGTAGACAACTTCACAACAACTAAAAAAGTTTCACAATAAAAGCGGCTCGTGTTGGGTCGCAGGCCGCGCCCATCATCCAGGCCGAGAAAATCTAGTCCTCGAGCAGTATGTGGCGTCGAGCATGCTTATAACACTCATGATCCAGTAGAAAACTTCACTATAGTGGTACACAACTACACATGAAACTTTGTGCCATACGAGGCAACTTCAATGCCCGACTGAGCAAGTTTGGTGCCCTACAAGGCAATTCGATGCCGACAGAGCAACTTTGGTGCCCGACTGGGCAACTTGGGTGCCCAATGGGAAATTATGGTGCCCGGCGAAGCAACCTCGGTGCATGATGACCACTTTGGTGCCCGATAAATCAACTTTGGTGTTCGACGAGGTAACTTTGGTGTCCGACCGAGCAACTTTGGTGCCCAACAAGGCTACTTTGGTGTCTACACAACAACTTCGGTGTCTAACGAGGCAACTTTGGTGACCGAACATGCAACTTTGGTGCTCGACACAACAACTTTGGTGCCCGACGATGCAAATTTTGTGCCCGACAAGGCAATTTTTGTGCCATATGAGGCAACTTCAATGCTCAACCGAGCAAGTTTGGTGTCCGAAAAGGCAATTTGATGCCGACATAGCAACGTTTGTGCCCTAGTGGGCAACTTGGGTGCCCAACGGGGCACTTTGGTGACCGAAAGAGCAACATCGATGCATGATGAGGAAATTTCTATGCATGAAGAGGCAACTTTGGTGCCCAACTAGACAACTTTGGTGCCCAACAAGGCAACTTTGGTGCCCAACGAGGTAACTTTGGTAGATCATTAGGACGGCGCTGCCACGGTGAGTGAGGATAGCCCTCTTTCAGGCAAGCCGCTGCCCGACGAGGCAACATCGGAGCCCGACCAGGAAACTTTGAAGGCCGGTGAGACAACTCATCGGGCAACATCGGATCCCCACGAGGAAACTTCGGTGCCTGTAAGGCAACTTTGGAGCCCGGTGAGCAACCTTCGGTAGGCCATTAGGATGGCGTGAAGGAAATATGCCCTGAGAGGCAATAATAAAGTTGTTATTATGTATTCCTTGTATATGATAGATGTTTATTTTGCATGCTATAATTGTATTGATAGGAAACATCAATACATGTGTGTTTAATAAACAAAAAGGGTTCCTAGTTATGCCTCTCTTATAGACTAGCTTGTTGATTAACAAGATGATCAAGGTTTCCTGATCATGGACATTGGATGTTGTTAATAACAAGGTCACAACATTTGTGAAATGATGTGATGAACATTCATCCGAAGTATAGCATTACGATCAAGTCATTATGTTTATATTGCTATAACATCATACAAAGTAGTCTTAGTCCTTAGACCATGAGATCATGTTAATTGCTAACACCGGAAGAGTATCTTGATAACATCAAACGTCACACCGTAATAGGGTGACCATAAAGGTGGGTTCAGTGCTATGAAGGTGTTATGTTGAGGCTCATGGATTAAGAGTGGAATTTGTCAATCCCGATGACGGATAGATATACTCTGGGCCCTCTCGGTGATATCACATTAAGATAGCTTGCAAGCAAGTGATGTGATCACTAGAATGTTATATCACGGGAACGAGAAAAGAGTGCATGTCGCTAACGAGATCAAACTAGGTATTTGGATACCGATGATCGAATCTCGGACATGTATTATATCATGAGACAAAGGGATTAAATTGCTGACGTTAAAGGTTCTCACGATCACAGAAGTCATCGTTGAATATGCAGGAGTCAGTATGGATCTCTAGGTCCCGCTTCTGATTATTGATCTGAGAGGAGTCTCAATCATGTCTGCATTATTCGCGAACCGTAGGGTGACACACTTAAGGGTTGCCGGACACCATTTAGGAGCACATATGTTCCAGACAAAAGGTTTGCAAAGCGCAGGAAATGTTTCGATAGAAACAGGAATTGTTTCAATAGAAACCGGAATTGTTTCGGGTGAAATTGCAGAAAGTGGTACTGCATGTGATATTGAAATGTTGCAAGGGGTTTTATGTGAATGTTTGTTAATTAAAGTAATTAACATAATTCTGAATAAAATAAATAAAAGAGTTTTATTAATTGAGAGTTGCATTTGATTTGATGGAAATTAAATACATGTGAGTGGGATTTTGGGTGGAGGCCATGTTTATGTGAGTGGAGGTTCACCACATGAATGAAGGAGGGGAGGAGTCCCCCCCCTCATGCGTCGGCTATGGAAGGGGAGGGGTCTTCCTTCCTCCTATATAAAGCCCCCATCTCCCCTCTCACAAACCACACCTCCTCGTGAAGGATCTCTCTCCCCCTCTAGATATTTCCCCATGGTCTCGGATTAGCGAGATACATGTTCCCGGTGGCCTTGTGTCTAGAAGGAGGTGCTGCTTCCGCTGATTCGCTGGAGCGATGAGGTGGAGGTTGTCCGGTGGCTTGAACGTGTGTGCGAGGACGGATGCGCTGCTGATTTGCGACGCTCGGACTTCCACACGATCTTGGGATCAGCAAGCGTACGACTACATCAACCACGAGTTCCTACTCGTTAACAAAACTCGTTGTCTTCAAGGGTAAGTTCTCCATGGATGTATGTCCACCCGTTGTTCTGTATCTAGTAGATAGATATTGGCGTATAGTTTTCATCGTAGGAAATTTTTGTTTTCTATGCTACGGACCCAACAGTGGTATCAGAGCCTGATCTATGCGTAGGTGCTTTGCACGGGTAGTACACATATGTTTATATGTGGGCGATGATGATCATGTTATTGCATCTTCTATGTACTTTGGATATTGGTGGCATAGTGGGATAAAGCGGCCCGGACCAACCTTACATGGCATCGTACATGAGACCGGTTCCACGACTGACATGCAACTAGTTTTGCATAAGTGGCTAGCGGGTGTCTGTCTCTCCTACTATAGTCAATATCTGATTTACAACGAGTTGCTAATAACTTGGTTATCCTCGTTGTGGTTCATGTTCGTAGGTAAGACCGGTTCTATCTTCGAAATCCCTAAGCCACGTAAAACTTGCATATAAATTAGAGGTGTATAGTTTAGATCGTTGCTGGGCTAGTGTCTTGATATGGTATTGTTGTAAGTAGATGTATGATAGATACTCTTACAACTCACTTAACGTGTAAGTTCCATAGACCTTGGCCTTACACACAAAGGAATGATAGAGATCATTCCACGATGCAAATGATAGAGATCAAATGCATGGACCATATCACCTCACTTCACACATTAGATGTTAGCATCTTATATTGCTAGTTTGGCGCTTTTGGTAGCATTATAAGATGATCCCTCATTTAGATATCAAGATAAAATGTGTTCTTCCTTAAGTATGCACCGTTTTGTGGATCGTGTTTTGAGGCATCACGTGATGATCGGGTGTTCTCGACTCTACGCTTTCATACAACGGGTGTAAGACAGTTTTTACACACTGAATACTAAGGTTCTTACTTGACGAGCCTAGCATGTACAGACATGGCCTCGGAACACGGACCGAAAGGTTAAGCATGAGTCATATAGTTGATATGATGCCCATATAGATGCTCGCCTTTGAAGCTACACCGACTCACGTGATGATCGGACTTGGTGTAGTGGATTTGGTTCATGTAATCACCAAAAGGACACGAGGGGTGTCGTTTTTGAGTGGGAGTTCATTAGTAATTTGGATTAGTTGAACTCAATCTATCATAAACTTAGTCTAAATAAATTTTACAAATTCTGTTGTAGATGGCACCACCTGCTTTTAATTTCAATGTGTTCATGGAGAAAGAGAAACTTGCTGCGAATGGTAGCAACTTCACCAACTGGGCTATGAATTTGAGGATTCTCCTCACTGCTGCACAAAAGCAATATGTGCTAGAGGCGCCGCTAGGCCCCCCACCAGCTCCTGATGCCCCCCGACGAGGAAAAGAACGTCTGTATAACTCGTCAGGAGGATCACAACTTAGTTCATTGCGGCATACTGTATGGGCTAGAGCCAGAACTTCGAAAACGTTTCGAAAATGGCAATGCCTTTGATACCATGGGAGAATTGAAAATGATTTTCGATACCCATGCTACCGTAGAGAGTTATAATGCTTCTGAAAAGTTCTTTAGCTGCATGATGGAAGAGAACAGCTCCGTTAGTGAGCACATACTCAAAATTTCTGGGTACGCCGATAAGCTTGTGTCCTTCGGAATAACGATTCCCATTGACTTAGGCATACATCGTGTTCTCCAATCTCTGCCACCTAGCTACAAGAGCTTCGTGATGAACTATAATATGCAGGGCATGAAGAAGTCTCTTCCCGAGCTTCTATCAATGCTTAAGACTGCAGAAGTGGAGATTAGGAAAGAACATCAAGTGTTGATAAGAAGGACAAGAAAGGCAAGCAGAAGGGAAAGAAAGGCGGCAAAACTGTTGCCGCGCCTGAAAAGAAACCCCGAGCTGGCCCTAAGTCTGACACCGAGTGCTACTATTGCAAGGGATGGCCATTGAAGAATCGCCCCAAGTATTTGGCGGACAAGAAGGCCGGCAAGGCAAAAAAAGGTATATGTGATATACATGTTATTGATGTGTTCTTGACTAGTACTCGCAGTAGCACCTGTGTATTTGATACGGGATCGGTTGCTAATATATGTAACTCGGTTCAGGGGCTGCGGAACAAGCGACAACTAGCGGGGGATGAGGTCACGATGCGGGTCGGCAATGAATCAAGAGTTGATGTGATCGCCGTCGGAACGCTGCCTCTCCATATGCCGTCGGAATTAGTTATAAACCTGAATAATTGTTATTTGGTGCCTGCACTGAGCATGGACATTGTATCCGGATAGTGTTTGATGCAAAGTGGTTATTCGTTTAAGTCTGAAAACAATGGTTGTTCGATTTATATGAATAATATCTTTTATGGTCATGCACCTGTGTTGAATGGTTTATTTCTGTTGGATCTCGATAGTAGTATTACGCATATTCATAATGTTGATGCTAAAAGGATTAAACTTGATAATGATATATCTGCATATATGTGTAATCGCCGTCCTAGTTCATATTGGCGTAAACGCATGAAGAAACTCCATTCGATGGACTTTTGGAATCACTTGATTTTGAATCATTTGATACATGTGAGCCATGCCTTATGGGCAAGATGACTAGAACGCCGTTTTCCGGTTCAATGGAACGCATGATGATTTATTGGAAATCATACATACCGATGTGTACGGACCAATGAGTGTGTTTGCCGAGGTGGATATCATTATTTTATTACTTTCACGGATGATTTGAGTAGATACGGTATATCTATTTGATGAAACATAAGTCTGAAACCTTTGAAAAGTTCAAAGAATTTCAGAATGAAGTGGAAAATCATCGTAATGTAAAGATCAAATTTCTGGTCCGACCATGGAGGAGAGTATCTTAATTCTGAGTTTAGCACATATGAAAGACTGGAATAGTTTCACAACTCACGCTGCCGTAACACCACAACGTAATGGTGTGTCGAATGTCGTAATCGTACTTTATTGGATATGGTTCGATCTATGATGTCTCGATCGACTTGCCATCGCTATTTTGGGGTTATGCCTGAAACCGCTGCATTCACTTTAAATAGGGCACCATCTAAATCCGTTGAAAAGACACCGTATGAATTATGGTTTGGAAACAAACCTAAGCTATCATTTCTTAAAGTTTGGGGATGCGTTGTTTATGTGAAGAAACTTCAACCGGATAAACTCGAACCCAAAGCGGAAAAATGCGTCTTCATAGGATACCCTAAGGAAATGATTGGGTATACCTTCTACCACAGATCCGAGGGCAAGGTCTTTGTTGCCAAGAATGGATCCTTTCTTGAGAAGGAGTTTCTCGCGAAAGGTGTGAGTAGTCGGAAGGTAGAACTCGAAGAGGTTATTGAACCTTCTCTTCATGAAATGGCTTGTAGCGCAGCACCGGAAGTTGTTTCGGAGTTGACTTCACCTAATGAAGAGAGAGCTAATAATATTGATCATGAAACTCTGAAAGAGGACACTACCGAACCTCGCAGGTCAAGCAAGACACATGCAGCTCCTGAACTGTACGGCAATCCTGTTATGAATTTCATGATTGATGAAATAGATGACCCTGCGATGTATGAAGAAGCGATGATGAGCCCTGATTCCAACAAATGGCTAAAGCCATGAAACCGAGATGGAATACATGTACGAAAACCAGGTTTGGACCTTGGTGGACTTACCTCATGATCGAAAGGCCGTTGAGAATAAATGGATTTTCAAATGAAAAACTGATCCTGATGGTAATGTAACCATCTATAAGGCTCGACTTGTCGCAAAGGGGTTTCGACAAATTCAAGGAGTTGACTACGATGAGACATTCTCTCCCGTAGCGATGCTTAAGTCGGTTAGGATTATGTTAGCAATTGCTGCATATTTCGATTATGAAATATGGCAGATGGATGTCAAAACTGCGTTCCTCAATGGTAATATTGAAGAAGAGTTGTATATGATACAACCTAAGGGTTTTGTCGATCCTAAGGATGCTGATAAGGTGTGCAAACTTCAGCGATCCATATATGGACTGAAGCAAGCATCCCCAAGTTGGAATCTCTGCTTTGATGAGGTGATCAAAGAGTTTGGATTTGTCCAAACTTATGGAGAGGCTTGTATTTACAAGAAAGTAGGTGGGAGCAATGTGGCATTTCTGATATTATATGTGGATGACATATTATTAATTGGAAATGGTATAGATCTTTTAAACAGTGTTAAAAGTTATCTAAACAGCAAATTTTTGATGAAGGACCTTGGTGAAGCTTCATATATATTAGGCATTAAAATCTATAGAGATAGATCAAGACGCCTAATTGGTCTATCGCACAGTACATACCTTGATAAGATATTAAAGAAGTTTAATATGGACGGAAGTAAGAAGGGGTACTTACCTATGTTGCAAGGCAAGACATTGAGTAAGACTCAAAGTCCGGCTACGGCGGAAGAAAGAGAGATAATAGATAAGATCCCCTATGCCTCAGCCATAGGCTCTATAATGTATGCCATGCTATGTAAAAGACCGGATGTGGCACATGCTATTAGTTTGACTAGTAGGTACCAATCTGATCCAGTTGAACATCGGATAGCGGTCAAGAATATCCTTAAGTACTTGAGAAGAACTAAGGATATGTTTCTTGTATACGGAGGTGAAGAAGAGCTAGTCACTAAGTGTTATGTTGATGCTAGCTTTGACACTGATCCGGATGACTCTAAGTCTCAATCCGGATACGTATTTCTCTTGAACGGAGCAGCAGTTAGTTGGAGGAGCTCCAAACAACCTGTGGTGGCTGGATCAACGACGGAGGCGGAATATGTTGTTGCTTCAGAAGCAGCAGAAGCGGTTTGGATGAAGGAGTTCATAACAGAACTAGGTGTGGTTCCTAGTGCGTTGGACCCAATGGTGATCTATTGTGACAATAATGGAGCCATATCCAACGCCAAGGAACCAAGGTCTCACAAGAATTCCAAGCATATTAAGCGCTAGTTTTCACTCCATCCGCGAGCATGTCAAGGATGGAGATATAAAGATTTGTAAAGTGCACACGGACCTGAATGTAGCAGATCCGTTGACTAAAGTACTCCCTAGGGCAAAACATGATCAACACCAGAACTCCATGGGTGTTAGATTTATCACTATATAAACTAGATTATTGTCTCTAGTGCAAGTGGGAGACTGAAGGAAATATGCCCTGAGAGGCAATAATAAAGTTGTTATTATGTATTCCTTGTATATGATAGATGTTTATTTTGCATGTTATAATTGTATTGATAGGAAACATCAATACATGTGTGTTTAATAAACAAAAAGGGTTCCTAGTTATGCCTCTCTTATAGACTAGCTTGTTGATTAACAAGATGATCAAGGTTTCCTGATCATGGACATTAGATGTTGTTAATAACAAGGTCACAGCATTTGTGAAATGATGTGATGAACATTCATCCGAAGTATAGCATTACGATCAAGTCATTATGTTTATATTGCTATAACATCATACAAAGTAGTCTTAGTCCTTAGACTAGGAGATCATGTTAATTGCTAACACCGGAAGAGTACTTGATAACATCAAAAATCACACCGTAACAGGGTGACCATAAAGGTGGGTTCAGTGCTATGAAGGTGTTATGTTGAGGCTCATGGATCAAGAGTGGAATTTGTCAATCCCGATGACGGATAGATATACTCTGGGCCCTCTCGATGAGATCACATTAAGATAGCTTGCAAGCAAGTGATGTGATCACTAGAATGTTATATCACGGGAACGAGAAAAGAGTGCATGTAGGTAACGAGATCAAACTAGGTATTTGGATACCGATGATCGAATCTCGGACATGTATTATATCATGAGACAAAGGGATTAAATTGCTGACGTTAAAGGTTCTCACGATCACAGAAGTCATCATTGAATATGCAGGAGTCAGTATGGATCTCTAGGTCCCGCTTCTGATTATTGATCTGAGAGGAGTCTCAATCATGTCTGCATTATTCGTGAACCATAGGGTGACACACTTAAGGGTTGTCGGACACCATTTAGGAGCACATATGTTCTAGACAAAAGGTTTGCAAAGCGCAAGAAATGTTTTGATAGAAACAGGAATTGTTTCAATAGAAACCGGAATTGTTTCGGGTGAAATTGCAGAAAGTGGTTCTGCATGTGATATTGAAATGTTGCAAGGGGTTTTATGTGAATGTTTGTTAATTAAAGTAATTAACAAAATTCTGAATAAAATAAATAAAAGTGTTTTATTAATTGAGAGTTGCATTTAATTTGATGGAAATTAAATACATGTGAGTGGGATTTTGGGTGGAGGCCATGTTTATGTGAGTGGAGGTTCACCACATGAATGAAGGAGGGGAGGAGTCCTCCCCTCATGCGCCGGCTATGGGAGGGAGGGGTCTCCCTCCCTCCTATATAAAGCCCCCCTCTCCCCTCTCACAAACCACACCTCCTCGTGAAGGATCTCTCTCCCCCTCTAGATATTTCCCCATGGTCTCGGATTAGCGAGATACATGTTCCTGGTGGCCTTGCGTCTGGAAGGAGTTGCTGCTTCCGCTGATTCGCTGGAGCGAGGAGGTGGAGGTTGTCCGTGTCTTGAACGTGTGCGAGGACGGATGCGCTGATTTGCGCGCCGGACTTCCACACGATCTTGAGATCGGCAAGCGTTTACTACATAAACCACGAGTTCCTACTCGTTAACAAAACTCGTTGTCTTCGAGGGTAAGTTCTCCATGGATGTATGTCCACCCGTTGCTCTGTATCTAGTAGATAGATCTTGGCGTATAGTTCTCATCGTAGGAAAATTTTTGTTTTCTATGCTGCGGACCCAACATGGCGCTACCACGGTGGGTGAGGACGGACCTTCTTCAGGAAAGCCGCTACTGACGAGACAACTTTGGTGCCCGACAAGGAAACTTCAGAGCCCCGCGAGGAAACTTCGGTAGGCCATTAGGATGGCGCTACCACGGTGGGTGAGGATGGCCCTTCTGTAGGCAAGCCGTTGCCGACAAAGGCAACATTGGAGCCTAACGAGTAAACTTAGGAGCCCGATAAGGCAACTTTGGTAGGCCATTAGGACGGCGCTGCCAAGGTGGGTGAGGAAGGCCCTTCTTTTGGCAAGCCGCTGCCCGATGAGGCAACTTCGGAGCCCGGTGAGGCAACTTCGAACCTCAGCGAGACAACATCGGTAGGCCATTAGGATGGTGTTTCCGTGGTGGTTGAGGACAACCCTTCTTCATGCAACCCGCTGCTAGACGAGGCAATATCTGAGCCCGACGAGGCAACTTCGGAGCCCAACTAAGAAACTTTGGTGCCCAATGAGAAACTTTTGTGCCTGACGAGGCAACTTTGGTAGGACATTAGGACAACTTTGCTGCAGTGCGTGAGGATGGCCCTTCTTCAGGAAAGTCATTGGCCGACGAAGCAACATCGGAGCCGAACGAGGCAACATCCGAGCTCGACGAGGCAACTTCTGTGCCTAACGAGGCAACTTTGGAGCCCGACGAGGCAACTTATGTGCCTAACGAGGCAACTTTGGATTCCAGTGAGGAAACTTTCGGTGCCTGGCGAGACAACTTTGAAGCACCGCGAGGCAACTTCAGAGCCTAACGAGGAAACTTCAGAGCCCGACGAGGCAACTTCAGTTCCCGTCGAGGCAACTTTGGAGCCCGGCAAGACAACTTTGCATCGACAGTGTCGGAAGTTGCCTCATCAGGCTCCGAAGTTGCCTCGTCGGGCTCCGAAGTTGCCTCGTCGGGCTCTGATGTTGCCTCGTCGGGTAACGGCTTACCTATAGAAGGGCTCCGAAGTTGCTTAATCGGGCACAAAAGTTGCTAAGTCGGGCTCCCAAGTTGCTCACTTGGGCACAAAAGTTGCTAAGTCGAGCTCCGAAGTTGCCTCGTCGGGCTCCGAAGTTGCTTAGTGAGGCACATAAGTTGCTCACCGGGTTCGAAGTTTCTACCAGCACCAAAGTTGCCTCGTGGGCTCAAGTCTAAAAGTTGCCTCATTGGCTCAAGTTTCTCCCAAGCATAAGTTGCTCAGTCGGGCTTCGAAGTTTCCTCACCGGGCACCGAAGTTGCTTAGTCAGGCACAGAAGTTGCTCAGAATGAGACACGAAAGACACAAAATGTGCTATTGGGCAACACCATGTACTACTAGAAATCGTACGGATACAACTAAAAGACACAAAATGACCAACTAATTTATATATGGCAGCAAAATTTGTCAGGATTGAGCAACTAATATATGCTATTGGGAAACAATCTAAACAAAAGAATTACTCTATGAAAAAACAACAACACGCTTGACTGAATCCTAGACTAACCCTACTCTCTCGGCCTCTCTCTTCTTTTCAATCCGGGGCTGTAGCACATGAAGAATACAAGCTCGTATCCTTCCTTCCCTCCACCGCGGCTTCCCCACCAGCAGCGTATACCACCTAGCTGTCCGTGAGTACAGCCTTGATGTGGCTATGCCGGCAAGGATGGTAACAGTGGAGGTCACCTTGGCTGAAGACCTGTAGAGGAGGAGGGAGCTGTGTTTGGGGAAGTGTGGCGGCTCTGCGCTCCGCGGATGGCCGAAATTGTTGGGCGTGGCGGCCATGTGCGCCGCGGATGGCCGGAATTGATGGGCATGGTGGCGTTGGTACTATGGTGGCGGTTGGGGGAAACGGAGATCGGGGGTTGAGGACAAGAGCTTTGCGAGCACGGGGAACAGAGCACGGAGTGGTGGCGAGGGGAGCAGGAAGCCGCAAGGGGGGGCCGGGCACAGCCGGCGGCCGGAGCACCACGGCAGCGGCGTGATGTACTCGGGTGGAAGTTGTGTCGGGAGGAGTTAGTGGATGATAGGGTCGGGCTTTTTCCTGAACACGCGTTGCTTTGATCCAGGGTGCCCTCAATGCAACCATTTGGCGAAGCTGTGCGTGCGATTCAGCGATGTGTGTAGCGTGTCCAGCTCGTCGTTCTGGCGCCCGCGCACTCGTAAGTATTTAGATATAGACCTTATAATCTCTAATAATATAAAAAGCTAAGTTCTTACTAGTGCGCGGGCGCCATAACAAAACCCTGTCGCTGCCGCACATTCGGTCACTCGCTCCACGTTCAGGTAGCCCACAGATTCCCCAAGCAACGCACCCCTCCTCACTCGCCATCCTTTTTTTTCTCAATCGGTATGGCTCGACGGAACACGAGTACACGACGTCTAGACCGACGCGGATTCCTCCGTGTGTAGCTCCGCATCTCCGGCCGCCAACGAAGCTCTCTCCTGCCGCCATCCCTACTAGCTCGCGCTGGCCGTGGCCTTCTCCGCCACCGGACACACGACCACAAGCTCGAGCGCCGCAGAAAGCCAGAGGGTCATTGTCCCCGCATCGCCCCTACCTCTTCATCCTCGCCACCGGGGGCTCCAGCGTGCGCCTCCCTACTCTACCTCTTTATTGTCGCGGGGCTCTGCGCGGCCCACCCTACCTCTCCCTACTCGCCGCTGGGAGTGGGCAGGTCACCGGCGTTGCGACCACGCAGCTCGATGGTAGCGCTGCCTCGAATCTTGGTCTGGCCAGCGGCCTCCACCGAAGAAGGCCCCTCTTCCCCTTTCGATCCACAGCAGGAGAACTCTCTGTTCCACTCCGATTTCTCGCATGTGGCTCTTGATTTGATTAGTTAGAACATGGATTGGTGTCGTTCTGGAGTTGAGGAAGGCCATAGACGACTCGCTGGCTGGGGAAGCCGATCAAGCAAGGTAATAGATGGGCATCAGTTGGGCTGGCAGTGACAAGTGAGACGGAGGAAACGAGATGAGTAGTGGATTAGGCCCAACGTGCCTTTTCTATAGAGTATATTGCACTTGTTTATTTTGGTCCATTGTTGCCTAACAGTACCTACTCCCTCTAATCCAAATTAATTGACTTGAGTTTATCTAGATTCGGAAAACATGTCTAGATACATTCGAATCTAGACAAATCCAAGTCAAATAATTTGGATCGGAGGGAGTAATAGTTTCTTGATTCTGCTAATCTGTTGGCTTATGGTTTCTTGGATCAAAATTAATAGACTTAGATTTGTCTAGATTCAAATACATCTAGCACTAAAATATGTCCATATACGTTCGAATTTGGACAACTTAATCCAAGTCCATTAATTTGGATACGGGGAAATAGTTGTTTTTCTATGTTGTTGAAAAGTCGTGTCCGGCGAGACAACTTCGGTGCCTGGAGAGACAACTTTGGTGCCGGACGAGGCAACTTCCGTGCCTGGCCAGGCAACTTTGGTTCCTGGCAAGACAACTTTGGAGCCCGGCTGAGCAATGCCTGACTGAGCAATTTCAAAACCTGGCGAGGCAAGTTCGAAACCCGGTGAGGCAATTTCAGAGCCCGGCAAGGCAAATTTGGTAGACTTCGGAGCCCGGCGAGGCAACTTTGGTGCTGGGCTGAGCAACTTTTGTGCCCAACGAGGTAACTTCGGATCCTGACTTAGCAACTTCTGTGCCCAACCGAGCAACTTTGGAGCCCTTATTTAGGCAACTTGTGCCCGAAGAGGTAACTTGTGCCTGACGAGGCAACTTCTGTACCCGGCGAGGCAACTTCTGTGCCTGACGTGGCAACTTCTGAGACCGACGAGGCAACTTGTGCTCGATGAGGCAATTTTGGTGCCCAACGAGGCAAATTCGGAGCCCGACAAGGAACCTTTGGTGTACAACGAGGCAACTTTGTAACCCGACATGGCATCTTTGGTGTAGGACGAGACAACTTTGGAGCCCGGCGAGGCAATTTTGGAGCCCGACGAGGCAATTTTAGAGCCCGACAAGGCAACTTCGGAGCTCTGCGAGGCAACTTTAGAGCCCGACGAGACAACTTTGGATCCTGGCGAGGCAACTTTAGAGCCCTACAAGGAAACTTTTGTGCCTGACGAGGCAACTTTGGAGCCTAGCGAGGCAACTTTGGTAGGCAACATCGGAGCCTGACGAGGTAACTTGTGCCCGACGAGGCAACTTCTGTGCCTGACATAGCAACTTCGGAGCTCGGGTGAGGCAACTTCAGAGACCGATGAGGCAACTTGTGCTCGACAAGGCATTTTTGGTGCCCAACGAGGCAATTTCAGAGCCCGACGAGGCAACTTCGGAGCCCGACAAGACAACCTTGGTGTACAATGAGGCAACTTCGTAGCTCGACAAGGCAACTTTGTGTATGATGAGGCAACTTCGGAGCCCGGCGAGGCAAGTTTGGAGCCCGACAAGGCAACTTTGAAGCCCGGCTAGGCAAGTTTAGAGCCCGACGAGGCAACTTGCACCCGACAAGGCAACTTCGGAGCCCGGCGAGGCAACTTCATTGCCCAACAAAGCAACTTCTGTGCCCGGCAAGGCAACTTTGGTAGGCAACATCAGAGCCTGATGAGGTAACTTGGGCCCGCCAAGGCAACTTTTGTGCCTGACGTGGCAACTTTGGAGCCCGGCGAGGCAACTTCGGTACCTGACTGAGCAACTTTTGTGCCCGACGAGGCAACTTCGGAGCCTGACTTAGCAACTTTTGTGCCTGACCGAGCAACTTCGGAGCCCTTCTTTAAGCAAGCCCCTGCATGACGAGACAATATCAGAGCCCAACGAGGCAATTTTGGATCCTGATGAGACAACTTTAGAGTCCGGCGAGGCAACTTTGGTAGGCCATTAGGATGACGCTGTTGGGTCCGCGGCATAGAAAACAAAAAATTTCCTACGATGAGAACTACACGCCAAGATCTATCTACTAGGTACAAAGCAACGGATGAACATACATCCAACGAGAACTTACCCTCGAAGACAACGAGTTTTGTTAACGAGTAGGAACTCGTGGTTGATGTAGTCGTACACTTGCCGATCTCAAGATCGTGAGGAAGTCCGAGCGCCGCAACTCAGTAGCACATTCGTACTCGTACACACGTTCAAGCCACCGGACAACCTCCACCTCCTCGCTCCAGCGATCCAGCGGAAGCAGCAACTCCTTCCTGCATTTAAATGCCACTGGGAACATGTATCTCGCTAATCCGAGACCATGGGGAATAATTCTAGAAGGGAGAGATCCTTCACAAGGAGGTGTGAGGAAGAAGGAGGAGCAGGAGGGTTTTATAGGAGGAGGGTGCCCTCCTCTCCATGGTCGCATGGGGGTGACCCCTCACCTCCCCCATTCATGTGGTGGTAACCCCTCCACATTAAAATGCCTCTTCACATTCCCTTTTAAAGTCCCCACTTTAAATGCATTAAAATTCTCCAAGTTTAATGCTCTCTCATTTAATAAAACTCTTTTATTAAACTTATTCAGAATTTTGTTAATTACTTTAATTAACAAACATTCACATATAACCCCTTGCAATATTTCAATATCACATGCAGAACCACTTTCTGCAATTTCACCCGAAACAATTTCCGGTTTCTATCGAAACAATTCCTATGCTTTGCAATTCTTTCGTCTGAAACATATGTGCTCCAAAATGGTGTCCGGTAACTATTAAGTGTGTCACCCTATGGTTCGCAAATAATGTAGACATGATAGAGACTCCTCTCAGATCAATAGTCAGAAGCGGGACCTAGAGATCCATACTGACTCCTGCATATTCAACGATGACTTTTGTGATCGTGAGAACCTTTAATGCTTGTAATTTAATCCCTTTGTCTCATGATATAATACATGTCCGAGATTCAATCATCGGTATCCAAATACCTAGTTTGATCTTGTTACCGACATGCACTCTTTTCTCTTTCCCGTGATATAACATTCTAGTGATCACATCACTTGCTTGCAAGCTATCTCAATGTGATATCACCGAGAGGGCCCAGAGTATATCTATCCGTCATCGGGATTGACAAATTCCACTCTTGATCCATGAGCCTCAACATAACACCTTCGTAGCACTGAACCCATCTTTATAGTCACCCTGTTACGGTGTGCCGTTTGATGTTATCAAGATACTCTTCAGGTGTTAGCAATTAACATGATCTCATGGTCTAAGGATAAAGATTACTTCGTATGATGTTATAGCAATATAAACATAATGACTTGATCGTAATGCTATACTTCGGATGAATGTTCATCACATCATTCCACCAAT
Organism: Avena insularis; assembly: GCA_023614405.1. Taxonomy (NCBI): domain Eukaryota; kingdom Viridiplantae; phylum Streptophyta; class Magnoliopsida; order Poales; family Poaceae; genus Avena; species Avena insularis. The sequence continues at coordinate 432,370,372 of CM042693.1, read as the reverse complement.
GGTGTGACCTTGTTATTAACAACATCCAATGTCCATGATCAGGAAACCTTGATCATCTTGTTAATCAACAAGCTAGTCTATAAGAGAGGCATAACTAGGAACCCTTTTTGTTTATTAAACACACATGTATTGATGTTTCCGATCAATACAATTCTAGCATGCAAAATAAACATCTATCATATATAAGGAATACATAATAACAACTTTATTATTGCCTCTCAGGGCATATTTCCTTCAGTCTCCCACTTGCACTAGAGACAATAATCTAGTTCACATAGTGATAAATCTAACACCCATGGAGTTTTGGTGTTGATCATGTTTTGCCCTAGGGAGAGCTTTAGTCAACGGATATGCTACATTTAGGTCCATGTGTACTTTACAAATCTTTATATCTCCATCCTTGACATGCTCACGGATGGAGTGAAACCGGCGCTTAATATGCTTGGAATTCTTGTGAGACCTCGGTTCCTTTGCGTTGGCTATGGCTCCATTGTTGTCACAATAGATCACCATTGGGTCCAATGCACTAGGAACCACACCTAGTTCCGTAATGAACTCTTTCATCCAAACCGCTTCCTGCGCCGCTTCTGAAGCAGCAACATATTCCGCCTCCGTCGTTGATCCAGCCACCACAGGTTGTGTGGAACTCATCCAACTAACTGCTGCTCCGTTCAAGAGAAATACATATCCGGATTGAGACTTAGAGTCATCCGGATCGGTGTCAAAGCTAGCATCGACATAACACTTAGCGACTAGCTCTTCTTCACCTCCGTATATAAGAAACATAGCCCTAGTTCTTCTCAAGTACTTGAGGATGTTCTTGACCGCTATCTAGTGTTCCGAACCTGGATCATATTGGTACCTGCTAGTCAAACTAATAGCATGTGCCACATCCGGTGTTGTACATAGCATGGCATACATAATAGAGCCTATGGCCGAGGCATAGGGGATCTTATCCATCATCTCTCTTTCTTCCGCCGTAGCCGGACTTTGAGTCTTACTCAATGTCTTGCCTTGCAACATAGGTAAGAACCCCTTCTTACTTCCGTCCATATTAAACTTCTTTAATATCTTATCAAGGTATGTACTCTGCGATAGCCCAATTAGGAGCCTTGATCTATCTCTATAGATTTTAATGCCTAATATATATGATGCTTCACCAAGGTCTTTCATCGAAAATTTGCTGTTTAGATAACTTTTAACACTGTTTAAAAGATCTATATCATTTCCAATCAATAATATGTCATCCACATATAATATCAGAAATGCCACATTGCTCCCACTCACTTTCTTGTAAATACAAGCCTCTCCATAAGTTTGGACAAATCCAAACTCTTTGATCACCTCATCAAAGCGGAGATTCCAACTCCGGGATGCTTGCTTCAGTCCATAGATGGATCGCTGAAGTTTGCATACCTTCTCAGCATCCTTAGGATCGACAAAACCCTTAGGTTGTATCATATACAACTCTTCTTCAATATTACCATTGAGGAATGCAGTTTTTACATCCATCTACCATATTTCATAATCAAAATATGCAGCAATTGCTAACATAATTCTAACTGACTTAAGCATCGCTACGGGAGAGAATGTCTCATCGTAGTCAACTCCTTGAATTTGTCTAAACCCCTTTGCGACAAGTCGAGCCTTATAGATGGTCACATTACCATCAGCATCAGTTTTTCTTTTGAAAATCCATTTATTCTCAACGGCCTTTCGATCATGAGGTAAGTCCACCAAGGTCCAAACTTGGTTCTCGTACATGGATTCCATTTCGGATTTCATGGCTTCTAGCCATTTGTTGGAATCCAGGCTCATCATCGCTTCTTCATACGTCGCAGGGTCATCCATTTCATCAACCATGAAATTCACAATAGGATTGCCATACAGTTCAGGAGCTGCACGTGTCCTGCTTGACCTGCGAGGTTCGGTAGTGTCCTCTTTCGGAGTTTCATGATCAATATTATTAGCTCTATCTTCATTAGGTGAAGTCAACTCCGAAATAACTTCCGGTGCTGCGCTACTCGCCATTTCATGAAGAGAAGGTTCAATAACCTCTTCGAGTTCTACCTTCCGACTACTCACACCTTTCGTGAGAAAATCCTTCTCAAGAAAGGATCCATTCTTAGCAACAAAAACCTTGCCCTCGGATCTGTGATAGAAGGTATACACAATCGTTTCCTTAGGGTATCCTATGAAGACGCATTTTTCCGCTTTGGGTTCGAGTTTATCCGGCTGAAGTTTCTTCACATAAACATCGCATCCCCAAACTTTAAGAAATGACAGCTTAGGTTTGTTTCCAAACCATAATTCAAATGGTGTCGTTTCAACGGATTTAGATGGTGCCCGATTTAAAGTGAATGCAGCTGTTTCCAGTGCATAACCCCAAAATGACAGTGGCAAGTCAGTCAGAGACATCATAGATCGAACCATATCCAATAAGGTACGACACGACGTTCGACACACCATTACGCTAGGTGTTCCGAAGCGTGAGTTGTGAAACTATTCCACACTCTTTCATGTGTGTGCTAAACTCAGACTTAGATACTCTCCTCCACGGTCGCATCAGAAATTTGATCTTTCTATTACGATGATTTTCCACTTCATTCTGAAATTCCTTGAACTTTTCAAAAGTTTCAGACTTGTGTTTCATCAAATAGATATACATGTATCTACTCAAATCATCTGTGAAAGTAACAAAATAACGATATCCACCTCGCGCCGACATACTCATTGGTACACACACATCGGTATGTATGATTTCCAATAAATCTGTCGCCCGTTCCATTGAACCGGAAAACGGCGTTCTAGTCATCTTGCCCATAAGGCATGGCTCACATGTATCAAATGATTCAAAATCAAGTGATTCCAAAAGTCCATCAGAATGGATTTTCTTCATGCGTTTAACACCAATATGACCTAGACGGCAGTGACACATATATGCAGATATATCATCATCAAGTTTAATCTTTTTAGCATTAACATTATGAATGTGCGTAATATTACTATCGAGATCCATCAGAAATAAACCATTCAACACAGGTGCATGACCATAAAAGATATTATCCATATAAATTGAACAACCATTGTTTTCAGATTTAAACGAATAACCACTTTGCATCAAACACGATCTGGATACAATGTTCATGCTAAGTGCAAGCACCAAATAGCAATTATTTAGGTTTATAACTAATCCTGATGGCATATGGAGAGGCAGCATTCCAACGGCGATCACATCAACTCTTGATCCATTGCCGACCCGCATTGTGACCTCATCCCTTGCTAGTTGTCGCTTGTTCCGCAGCCCCTGAATCGAGTTACATATATTAGCAACCGATCCCGTATCAAATACCCAGGTGCTACTGCGAGTACTAGTCAAGTACACATCAATAACATGTATATCATATATACCTTTGTTTGCCTTGCCGGACTTCTTGTCCGCCAAATACTTGGGGCGCTTGCGCCCAATGGCGACCCCTTGCAATAGTAGCACTTGTCGGACTTAGGGCCAGCTCGGTTTTTTCAAAGGCAACAGATTTGCCACCCTTCTTTCCCTTGTGCTTGCCTTTCTTGTCCTTCTTGAAACCGGTGGTCCTATTGATCATCAACACTTGATGTTCTTTCCTAATCTCCACTTCTGCAGTCTTAAGCATTGACAGAAGCTCGAGAAGAGTCTTCTTCATGCCCTGCATATTATAGTTCATCACGAAGCTCTTGTAGCTAGGTGGTAGAGATTGGAGAACACGATGTATGCCCAAGTCAATGGGAATCGTTATTCCCAAGGACACAAGCTTATCGGCGTACCCAGACATTTTGAGTACATGCTCACTAACGGAGCTATTCTCCTCCATCATGCAGCTAAAGAAATTTTCAGTAGCATTATAACTCTCTATGGCAACATGGGTATCAAAAATCATTTTCAATTCTCCCATGGTATCAAAGGCATTGCCATTTTCGAAACGCTTTCGAAGTTCTGGCTCTAGCCCATACGATATGCCGCAATGAACTAAGTTGTGGTCCTCCTGACGAGTCACATAGACATTATTTTCCTCGTCAGGGGCATCAGGAGATGGTGGGGGGCCTAGCGGCGCATCTAGCACATATTGCTTTTGTGCAGCAGTGAGGAGAGTCCTCAAATTCATAGCCCAGTTGGTGAAGTTGCTACCATTCGCAGCAAGTTTCTCTTTCTCCATGAACACATTGAAATTAAAAGCAGGTGGTGCCATCTACAACAGAATTTGTAAAGTTTATTTAGACTAAGTTTATGATATATTGAGTTCAACTAATCCAAATTACTAATGAACTCCCACTCAAAAACGACATCCCTCGTGTCCTTTTGGTGATTACATGAACCAAATCCACTACACCAAGTCCGATCATCACGTGAGTCGGTATAGCTTCAAGGGCGAGCATCTATATGGGCATCATATCAACTATATGACTCATACTTAACCTTTCGGTCCGTGTTCCGAGGCCATGTCTGTACATGCTAGGCTCGCCAAGTAAGAACCTTAGTACTCGCATGTGTAAAACTGTCTTACACCTGTTGTATGAAAGCGTAGAGTCGAGTACACCCGATCATCACGTGATGTCTCGAAACACGATCCATAGAACGGTGCATACTCAAGGAAGAACACATTTTATCTTGATATCTAAATGAGGTATCATCTTACAATGCCACCAAAAGCGCCAAACTAGCAGTATAAGATGCTAACATCTAATGTGTAAAGTGAGATGATATGGTCCATGCATTTGATCTCTATCATTTGCATCGTGGTATGATCTCTATCATTTCTTTGTGTGTAAGGCCAAGGTCTATGGAACTTACACGTTGAATATGTTGTAAGAGTATCTATCATACATCTACTTACAACTATACCATATCAATACACTAGCCCAGCAACGATCTAAACTAGATGCCTCTAATTTATCAATTGCAAGTTTTACATGGCGTAGGGCTTTCGGAGATAGAACCGTTCTCACCTACGAACATGAACCACAACGAGGATAATCAAGTTATTAGCAACTCGTTGTAAATCAGATATTGACTATAGTAGGAGAGACAGATACCCGCCATCCACTTATGCAAAACAAGTTGTATGTCAGTCGTGGAACCGGTCTCATGTACGATGACATGTAAGGTTGGTTCGGGCCGCTTCATCCCACTACGCCACCAATATCCAAAATACATAGAAGATGCAATAACATGATCATCATCGCCCACATATAAACATATGTATACTACCCGTGCAAAGCACCTACGCATAGATCAGGCTTTGATACCACTATTGGGTCCGCAGCATAGAAAACAAAAAATTTCCTACGATGAGAACTGCACGCCAAGATCTATCTACTAGGTACAAAGCAACGGGTGGACATACATCCAACAAGAACTTACCCTCGAAGACAACGAGTTTTGTTAACGAGTAGAAACTCGTGGTTGATGTAGTCGTACACTTGCCGATCTCAAGATCGTGAGCAAGTCCGAGCGCCGCAACTCAGCAGCAAGATCCGCATCGCACACACGCTCAAGCCACCGGATAACCTCCACCTCCTCGCCCAGCGATCCATGAAGCAAGAACTCCTTCCGCATTTAAATGCCACCGGGAACATGTATATCGCTAATCCGAGACCATGGGGGAATAATTCTTGAGGGGGAGAGAGATCCTTCACAAGGTGTGAGGAAGAAGGAGGAGGAGGGCCTTTTATAGGAGGAGGAGGGTGCCCTTACTCTCCATGGCCGACGCATGGGAGGGTTAGCCCTCACCTCCCCCATTCATGTGGTGGTAACCCCTCCACATTAAAATGTCTCTTCACATTCCCTTTTAAAGTCCCCACTTTAAATGCATTAAAATTCTCTAAGTTTTATGCTCTCTCAATTAATAAAACTCTTTTATTAAATTTATTCAGAATTTGTTAATTACTTTAATTAACAAACATTCACATATAAACCCTTGCAATATTTCAATATCACATGCAGAACCACTTTCTGCAATTTCACCCAAAACAATTTCCGGTTTCTATCGAAACAATTCCTGCGCTTTGCAATTATTTCGTCTGAAACATATGTGCTACAAAATAGTGTCCGGTAACTCTTAAGTGTGTCACCCTACAGTTCGCGAATAATGCAGACATGATTGAGACTCCTCTCAGATCAATAGTCAGAAGCGGGACCTAGAGATCCATACTGACTCCTGCATATTCAACGATGACTTCTGTGATCGTGAGAACCTTTAACGCTTGTAATTTAATCCTTTTGTCTCATGATATAATACATGTCCGAGATTCAATCATCGGTATCCAAATACCTAGTTTGATCTTGTTACCGACATGCACTCTTTTCTCGTTCCCGTGATATAACATTCTAGTGATCACATCACTTGCTTGCAAGCTATCTCAATGTGATATCACCGAGAGGGCAAGAGTATATCTATCCGTCATCGGTATTGAAAAATTCCACTCTTGATCCATGAGCCTCAACATAACACCTTCGTAGCACTGAACCCATCTTTATAGTCACCCTGTTACGGTGTGCCGTTTGATGTTATCAAGATACTCTTCAGGTGTTAGCAATTAACATGATCTCATGGTCTAAGGATAAAGATTACTTCGTATGATGTTATAGCAATATAAACATAATGACTTGATCGTAATGCTATACTTCGGATGAATGTTCATCACATCATTCCACCAATGGTGTGACCTTGTTATTAACAACATCCAATGTCCATGATCAGGAAACCTTGATCATCTTGTTAATCAACAAGCTAGTCTATAAGAGAGGCATAACTAGGAACCCTTTTTGTTTATTAAACACACATGTATTGATGTTTCCGAGCAATACAATTCTAGCATGCAAAATAAACATCTACCATATATAAGGAATATATAATAACAACTTTATTTATGCCTCTCAGGGCATATTTCCTTCAGACGCTGCCATGGTGGGTGAGGATGCCCCTTTTTTAGGCAAGTCGGTGCTTGATAAGGCAACTTTGGAGCCAGACAAGGTAAGTTTGGTAGGACACGCCGCGATGGGTGAGGATGGCTCTTCTTTAGGCAAGCCGCGACTCGACGAGGAAACTTCAGAGCCTGGCTTAGCAACTTATGTGCCTGACTGAGCAACTTCAGAGCCTGACGAGGCAACTTCGGAGCCCGTCGAGGCAACTTTTGTGCCCGACTTAGCAACTTCTATGCCCGACTGAGCAACTTCGGAGCCTGACGAGGCAACTTTGGAGCACCAAAGTTGTTTTGTCTGGCAAGTTGCCTCGTTCGGCACAAAAGTAGCCTCGTCGGGCACCAAAGTTGCCTCATCGGACATCAAAGTTGCCTCGCTGGGCAGGAAAGTTTGGTTGTCGGACACCAAATTTACCTCATCGAGTACCAAAGTTGCCTCGTCAGGTATCAATGTTGGTTCGCCGGGCACCAAAGTTGCCTTATCCAGCACCAAAGTTTTGTCATCGGGAACGAAGTTACTCTGTCGGCAACCCTGCAGGAGTGTACACGACCGACGAATATAACGCAGCATCGGGGTCGCCTACCGCAGCAGTGAAGTTGCCTACCGATGCAGTAAAATTGGTGGCTACTGTTGTTTTCAACTCGCCTACTATTTTTGTGAAGTCGTCTACCACCTCATTGAAGTTGCCTACCGCCCTAGCGAAGTCACCTATCGTTGTTGTGAAGTTGGCCACTTTTTTTTCGAGTCTTGCTCAACTAGAACAGGCGGGAGGCGACTGGCTCGATCCGATCCAATCATCGAAACAATGAGAAACTAGTGTGCACTGTTAGGTCCAATCATCCAAACAGTTGCTGCTTGGGCGAATTGTAATTACGGTGTAGAAGATAACAAACTAGTATTTTTAAGCAACTATAATTGGCATTATTAGGCAAATATCAAGCCCCTTTACAAATGGGACCTACTGCTCATTGTCTCTTCCTCTGTATCTTTCACGTGATCTTCTTCCTCGACATCTCACAATCCTCTCGATTTATCTCCATGTCTTCCCATCAGACTCCGACCGATTTATCTGGTCGATGTAGGCCTCTTCATTGCCTTTAACCGGCGACTTCGCTTGCTTCCCCTCCCCCATTCCCCACCGGCTAGTCACCGTTTTCGACGTTGTTGCGTGCGGATGCAGGGGAATCCGTCGCGCTCGGGGCAAGGGGACCGGTGGCATTCGATCTCACCCGAGAGGAGGTCGCCTGGAGAAAGGGGGCGGACGCGGGTGGCCTTGGGCGGTGTTGTGGCTACTGGTGGCGGCGAAGGGACTCTAGGGCGGCAGCGGGGACACGCAGCTTTCCCGTCAATGAGGAGCACAGAATCATGGAGGTTTGGGAGGACGGTCAACGGTGCTAGACGCGTCTTTTCCTTTTACCGGGGGTGCGCCACATCCTACGACCCATCGCCCAGGAGCCCGCTAGCCAAGTCCCTATAAAAAAGCTCTCCGACCTTATAGTTCCAAAACAGAGGTACTTCCTCCGTTTCAAAATGTAAGATGTTTTAGCTTTGTGATCATATTTTCTTCCCAAAACTAAAATATCTTATATTATGAAATCAAGGAGTAGTACTTAGCACTGTGACCACCCTTAACTTTGCAAAACAAAAAGGCTGAATGAAAACAGAAACAACCAATCAAGCGGAGCTGAGTTCGTTGCAGTGAGTCCAATGTGGACACGAAGTCCATTAGCTTAGAAATTGGAAAGTAGTAAAAGAATTTGGTTACGATTATACAGGTAACCCTGTAGTCTGTACATACAACCTGTGGTCATAGTTAGAAACACAAGTCAACGAACGAAAGAACACGCCTTTTTCCGGCAAGGACCCATGAAAGAATCATCACAGGATTCCCTAGCTAGCGCCAGACGATGGTCTCGAAGCAGTCGATCCCGTCGAACTCCGGCGCGAACCGCGGCCGCCTCGCCTCTCCCGTCACAGGAAGCTCTGCCTGCGACTGCTGCGGTTTCCCCTTGCCCAGCTGCTGCTGCTGCTCTGCCTCCGCCGTCTGATCATCTAGCTTCTTGCTCCTCCACGACAGCCGGGCCCAGCTGCCGCCGGTGGCGTCGGCGCCCGCGGCGATGTCCGCCGGCGAGGCGCTCAGGATCGAGAAGGCTAGCACCTTGTCCATGGTCGATCAGAGACCGGTTGAATCCTGCTGAATCCGCGGCGTGACCGATGCTGAATCCGACTTTGTTTCAATCAATCGATTGCTTTGCTTGCTTGATTGATTGGGTTTGGTTGAGCGAGGGAACCGAACCCAGCTTATATATGGCGAAGCATCAAGGGGAAAAAGGAAGGTTTGGCCGTTTGGGCATGCCGGTTCGGTGCGCTGTAGGAGTCCAGAATATTTGTGGACGCGGAGGAGAGCCCAGACAGAGCGACAGGAAGGAAGGTGCCGAGACAGCTCGTGACGCACGCTGTGGCGCGGGGCGCGCGTTTTCGTGCTGCCTTTGTTTGGCCGGGTGATTCCAGTTTCCGGGACCAGCGTTGCCATTCCGTCTGGTCACGTGTTGACCAACTCAAGTGCGGGGCTGTTTCCGGGCAGAAAAGTGAGGGCAATACTTGGCTTTCTTTTATTTTGAGGTTGTTTCCCTTTTATCTCATTTAACACTTTTTTGGCGCGTATCTCATTTAAAATACTTGAACTTTGGTAAAATAGTTAATTAGTAAGTCGCACCCATTTTTCACATTAAAAGAATTGCGGGTAAATGTTTTACTACATTAAATTAGGTTCGGTGGCTATTCATCAACAACAACATCTATCTATATCTATTATATATTCTATATCTATATCTATATCTATATATATATATATATATATATATATATATAAAAGAACGAATTGTTTCTCTCGGTCCAACATTTTTTTGGACAGGTTTATCCTCCCACCAAACCCCATATATTAAAAAAAGGTTATTACAACGTCTCATAGGCCCTCGATGCATCGCGCGACACATCTCTAACGACACGAGTCCTGCCATTGCACGAGTGTCAAGTTGTGCTTTGTTCGGTCCGGAATCGATCGCGTAGACTGCTCCTACATATATACAAGCGACATCAAAACGGATCTACCATCGGGCCACAACGTCTCCTCTCGAAATCAGCTCGGGTCCCGTCAAAACAAGCCCCAGGATGATCATTATGAACCCATCATGTTCGCTCGCCGTCACCAACAATGTCCTAGGTGCTGTTGAGTATTGTTTCGCAACGCCGATCGACGAGGGCAACATTGGCGTCGTGGGAGATACAAGCAGGAATCGATCTGGTTGTGTGTGGCCGAGGCGTAGGGCCTGCTATCGAGGTTCAAGCATTGAGGACGCTCGTGCAACGGTAATATGGACGCCGCCTGCGTGAGAGGATGGTGCTGGAGGCGGCGGCATCCGTCGTTGGCGCGAAGAGCAAGATTTGATGGGGACATCATCAGGGAAGACGGACAATGATAGGCGGCGGCCATGATAAGATGGCCGAGGACATACGACATCCCACCCGTGCCGACCACGGGGTTCATCGAGTGGACCGCCTTCCTGTTCCTCTCCACATTCACGTGCTTCCAGTCCATCGTGCTCTCAGCGACGTCCGCATCGTTTCTGGTCCTCGGCTTTTGCATCGTGTTTACTGGCCATCGGCTTTTGCATCGTGGTCCACAAGGTCCTGTGTCGCCGGCACAAGGCGGTGCACGGCCACGGCAACGACGCCATCGTGCTCTCAGCGACGTCCGCAGTGTTTCTGGTGCTTGGCTTTTACATCATGTTTTCTGGTCATCGGCTTTTGTATCATAGTCCACAAGGTCCTGTGACGCCGGCATAGGGCGGTGCGCGGCCACGGCAACGGCGCCTAAAAGTCGTGGCTCGATAGGGGCAGCCACAGGTGGTATGGTTGTGAATCGATGCGCCTGGCTTCCTCGTGGCGCTGGAGCGTCCGTGGTATTCGTCGGGTTCCATGCCGTGCTGCTTGTTTTTTCTGCTGTGGCATCGGCTGGCACGGTTCAGGTCATGGAGGCGGTGTTTCACGGCTGCAGTGTGTGGCGCACATCGACGCTGTCGCGGTGGTGGCGCAAAGCAGTTCAGCGCGGAAGCGAAGCGGAGCTCGAGACGGCACATGTACGACCCTCTTCCTCCTCCAAAACTCCAATGCGCCGCTTCGTGTGATTGGCGATTGCTCGCTTGCCCAATCCATGTTCTCTCTCTCCCCGCAGCCCCTCCGCGCGGTCTCCTGCATCCTCGGTTCCTTCACCGACTCCAACAGGAGCCACAACGTCCGCCTACACTACCCGAGAGTATGAACTTTTCTAGTTATAATGAGTGACTACCTGAGAGTAGGAACTGTTCTAGTTATAACGGGGTGACCACCTGAGAGTAGGATAGGAGTACCTAAGAGTAGGATAGGAGCACGCATGATGGTCATATGAGTCGGCCACATATCGGTTTTTTCTTGGTTGAAGCCGGCACATTTAGATTTAAGCAATGAGAATCACAGGTTTGAGATATGTTGAGCATTTTGGTGATTTTAATTGGTGTATTAAATTTGGTTCAATCTAAGGTTATTAATTCTTTTTTATTTCGGTAGTACATTATTATCGTTTCATCCAAAGTAAAATTTTAAGGTGTTCTCTTTAATGTGATTATTCCTGCAGAGTATGCATATGTTAGATGGGTTTTGGGATAGACCAGGGTCATGAGGATGTTATTTTGATCTAAATCTTGACTCTTTCCGGTTAGAGGACAATCAAGTCCGCAGGCTGCCATTGCAACGAACGGGGGCTTATTTCCTAGTTAATAAAAAAGAAGGAGTGTTTCTCCCATTCATATTTTATTCCTAAACTTAGATCAATTACCCACATATGGTACCTCGAAACAGTCATACGTCTAGCTATATTAATATAGCAACCATGATTAAGATTGTTGCTGGCCAGACAGCACAACGCTAAAAAAAACAAGAAAAAAAACAAAACAAAAAACAAAGCCGACAACAGTGGCTTGATGAAAACGAGGATAACCCGCAACCGTTGCGCCCTCTGTGAATTACCACCACACTCATAGCACTCCGACGCATCGCGTACCAAGCAGCACCTCCAAGAAGGAAAGCGACGACCACGATGCTGCTGCTCGGACTGGTCCTAGGATTTCCCCTGGTACGCTGAGGTATATACGACACCCTTCGGGAAGGACGACGACACCCGCATGCATCACCGCGTCGGTGTCTAGACGACAAGGGTTCTCCCGACCCCTCAAAAAACTACACTCCCGGATGCTTCGTGTAGCTCCACCATGATCGTCATCCACCAGCACGCGTCACCACGGTCTTGCAGGTACCATCATCATCTCACCGTGACCCACGTTGTGAGACTGGTAAGATCGATAAGAGGGAACGTCAGCAAGTACCGACAGTATAGCAGCATGCGGGAGGGAACTTCCTCCACCGCCTGCTAGCGGTAGTCGATCGGGTGTAGCAGCAGGGGCAAACTAGGCCCTTCCTGACCTGGTCGAGCCCGTATGGGCGCGTGAAGCTCCACCGCCGCACTGTAGCAAGGGTGCCACCATCATCGCCAGCCCCGACCCTAGTCCCTACTCCGATCCTCCTTCCACCAAAGGATCCACCCACTGTAGATCCCCGCCGCTAAGAAGCCGCATCGTCACCATCGTGCTCACTCGGGCATGCCGAACCACCGTCGGTCTGAGATACACCAATGGGATTGTTGAGAGGAAAACCGGACTCTAGCAGATTTAGTTAACGCCATGTTAGACACTGCCAGTTTATCTAAGGAATAGTAGGGAAGGCTATATTGACTTCATGTCATGTCCTAAACCATGTTCCAACTAAGAACAGAGATTACTCCATTTGAAGAATAGGAAAAGAAAAGGTTGACACTCTCTTACTTACGTACTTGGGTTGTTTGGCAAAAGTTAACATGCCAATCAACAAGAAGCATAAGCGTAAGATTGGACCAAAAACCATGGATTGTGTCTTTTTTGGCTATGCTTCTCACAATATTGCTTATAGATTTCTTGTGGTGAAATCTGAAATGGACGACATGAGTATCGGTATCATTTTTGAATCAAGAGATGCTGCATTCTATGAGGATATATTTCCTATGAGAGATATGCCTAGAATATCTAATAAGGAATATGGTCCAATTTCTGAACCTGAAACTCCCATGGAGACTAATGAACAATCAGATGATGAGAGTTCAGATTCGGATAAGGATGACAATGGAGAGACAAAGGATCACAAGGTCTTTTGGTGATGATTTCATTGCATACCTAGTGGATAACACTCCCACTACCATTTCAGAAGCCTTTGCATCTCTGAATGCAGACTACTGGAAGGAAGTGGTTCAAAGTGAGATGAACTCCACCTTGGCTAATGGAACGTGGGAAATATCTGAACGTCTGTATAGGTGTAAACCTGTAGGATGTAAATGAGTATCTAAAAAGAAGCTTATGGCTGATGGTACTATTGAAAAGTACAAAGCTCGGCTTGTGGCTAAGGGATATACCCAAAAGGAAGACGAAGATTTCTTTGATACTTACTCACATGTGGCCTGATTGACCACAATTCGAGTACTACTATCACTGGCTACCTCTCACGGTCTTCTCGTTCATCAAATGGACATTAAGACAGCTTTCCTAAATGAAGAGTTTGACGAGGAAATTTACATTGAACCGCCTGATGGTTTTGTACTAGAAGGTCAAGAAAGAAAGGTGTGTAAATTGAAGAAATATTTGTATGGCCTCAAACAAGCTCCCAAGTAATGGCATGAGAAGTTTGAAAGAACTTTGACATCTTTGGGCTTTGTTGTAAATGAAGCCGACAAATGTGTATACTATCGTCATGGTGGGGGTGAGGGAGTTTTCCTATGTCTGTATGTTGATGACATACTAATTTTTGGGACAAGTCTCAAAGTCATTAATGAGGTCAAAACCTTCTCGTGTCAATGTTTTGAGATAAAGGATCTTGGAGAAGCTGATGTTATCTTAAGCATTAAGCTACCGAGAGATGAGAATAATGAGATTACACTTGTGCAATCACATTATGTGCAGAAGGTGTTGAGCAGATTTGGATATGATGATTGCAAATCTTCTCGCACACCTTATGATCCTAGTGTTTTGCTTTGAAAGAATCAAAAGGCAGCTAGAGATCAACTGAGATACTCTCATATTATTGGCTCACTTATGTATTTAGCTTGCGCTACGAGGCCTGACATCTCGTTTGCTGTAAGCAAACTTAGCCGGTTTGTGGCCAACCCGGGAGATGATCACTGGCATGCTCTTGAGAGAGTAATGTGCTATCTAAAGGGAACATTGAGTTATGGAATTCATTATACCGGGTATCCAAGGGTACTTGAAGGGTATAGTGATTCAAATTGGATATCATATGCTGATGAGATAAGGGCCACAAGTGGATATATATTCACTCTTGGTGGTGGTGTTGTTTCAAGGAAGTCTTGCAAGCAGACCATCTTAACGAGGTCAACTATGGAAACATAACTCATAGAATTAGATACTATGACTGGCAAAGCAGAATGGATTTGTGAACTCTTAACAGATTTTCCTATGGTTGAAAAACCAATACCGGTGATACGTCGTAAACGTATCTATAAGTTTTGATGTTCCATGCTTGTTTTATATCAACTTTCTTATGTTTGTTCACATTTTGAGGTATTTTTATACATTTTCTAAAACTAACCTATTGACAAGATGCCATAGTGCCAATGGGCTGTTTTCTGTTGTTTTTGGTTTCAGAAAAGCTAGTGAAGAAATATTCTCAGAATTGGACGGAACAAAAGCTAAAGTCAATATTTTACCTAAAGCAACACAGAGTCCGAAGGGCAGCCGAAGGGGGGCCACGAGGCAGCCACACCCTATGGTGGCGCGGCCAACCCTAGGCGCACCACCAGGTGGTGTGGGCCCCTCAGACCTCCGCCGACCTTGCCCCTTCGCCTATAAAAGTCCCCCGAGACGAAAACCCTAAATACAAGATCAGAATTCCATGAAAAGTTCCGCAGCGCCACCACCACCGAAGAGGAGATTCAGGGGACAGAAGTCTCTGTTCCGGCACCCTGCCGGGACGGGGAAGTGCCCCCGGATCCATCTCCATCGACTCTACCACCATCTCCATCGCCGTTGCTGACTCCCATGATGAGGAGGAAGTAGTTCTCTCTCGAGGCCAAGGGCTCTACTGATAGCTATGTGTTCATCTCTCTCTATGCGTGATCTTATTGAGATCATGAGCTTTGTAATCTAATAAATCTATCTTGCTACTCAAGTGCTTTAATGAATCTCTTCTTATCCCCGCGTGTGTGAAGTTGACAGTGTGCACACCGTGTGGCACTTTGGCTAAGGTTACATAAATACTTATCATGAGTATAATTTGAGTTGGATGTCTCTATGAGATTGTGGTGATTGTTGGAACCATCTAGCACTCAAGGTGACAGTGAGGGGTTATATAGATGGGGAATGCGAACTTTAAGGTGTGCTGTTATAGCCCTACATCGTCCAACCGGAGAGTAGTTCAGGGTAGCATAATAAAGAGAAGATATTTATATGAGAGTGTCCACTAGTGAAAGTATGATCCCTAGGCCTTGTTTCTAAGCATTGAAACACCATTTACAATCAGTCCTGTTACATGTTTACTTGCTGCCACTCTTATTTCAGATTGCAATTACCACTTATAATCATCCACATTACTTGTATTTCACTATCTCTTCGTCAAACTAGTGCATCTATATACCTGACAAGTGTATTGGGTGTGTTGGGGACACAAGAGACTTCTTGTATCTTGATTGCAGGGTTGCTTGAGAGGGATACCTTTGACCACTTCCTCCCTGAGTTCCATAAACCTTGGGTGATCAACTTAAGGGAAACTTGCTGCTGTTCTACAAACCTCTGCACTTGGAGGCCCAACACTGTCTACAAGAATAGAAGCGTGCGTAGACATCAAGCTATTTTCTGGCGCTGTTGCCGGGGAGGTAAGGTAAAAGGTACTCACATCCTCTGGCTACTAAGCTATCCTCTAGTACTATTGTTGGTGTGTGAGTGCTCGAAGTTATTTCCTTTATATTCTGTAATTATATCTTTTTGTTTCTTGTTTTTATTTTCACTATTTAGGCTTAATGGAAAACAACGACAAAATTAGAGAGCTTTATAGTATTTATCTTAAGTTAGGACATGAAGTGTTTGAAGAAAAAATTAAAAAACCTATGGAATTTTATTTGCGTACTAATAGCAATGTTATTAGTATGAATTCTTTGAACACCATTATTGCTAATGCTATGAAAAATTCTAAGCTTGGGGAAGCTAGTTTTTATGAAAATGATCTTTTTAGTTCCCCAAGCACGGAGGAGAAAATTTACTTTGATGATACTATGCCTCCAATATATGATGATTACAATGATGAATATGATATTTTTAGTCCACCTACTATTGAGGAAAAAATTAATTATGATTATAATATGCCTCCTATATTTGATGATTATGGTGATGAGAATAATAATGATAGCTATTTTGTTGAATTTGCTCCCACTACGATTAATAAGAATGACTATGTTTATAGGGAGAGTAATAATTATTATATGCATGTGGCTCATGATAAGGATGTTTTATGTGATAGTTATATTATTAATTTTATTCATGATGCTACTGAAAGTTATTATGAGAGAGGGAAACATGGTTTTATGTATCTCAACAATATTAAGTTTCCCCTCTTTATGTTGAAAATTTTGAAGTTGCACTTGTTTTGCTTTCCTATGCTTGTTGCTTTGTGCTTTCATGACTTGTTTCTTTACAAGATTATTTTTCATAGGAAGTAGGTAAGACTTAAATTTGTTCCATATTTGCTTCTTGATGCTCTCTTTTACTTTAATTCATATTTCTTATGTGAGCATCATCGAAATTATCCATCTTAATGGCTATAAAGAAAGAGCTTTTGGGAGACAACCCATTATATTTTTATTTTTAGTTTATTTTTGTTTTGTTGAGTCTTGGAAGTTATTGCCTCTTTAATAACATCTCCTTATCCTTTTTTTTTGGTTTTTGTGCCAAGAATAACCTCTAATGAGAGAGAAGTAAGACTTGGGAAAGTTGCTGTCCCGAAACAGATTTATGTGCGTCACTGTAAAAAAATCGTGAAAAATCTCAGTACCACAGATTGAGCTGTAATTTTTTGGGCTTATCCCCAGGTTATTACCCAACTTTGTTAGTTTAGCACTTTTCGATTTGAGCAACAGAAGGTCTTCGAAAAAATCGGTTTTTACCTGCTGGTCTGTTTTGACAGATTTCTGCCATTATTTGCATTTGCCTCTTAATCTCTTTCTCTTAGAGTTCTCTTTGATCACTTGAGCTTTTAAAAGGAATTCATACAATAGATTGTGTTTTAATGGAAGTTTTACTTGTGTTGAAACTGAACCTAAAGACTTATTATTTTGAATACACTAATGTTTCTAATGAAGATTGTGTGAAGTTTTGTATGAAGGAAATTTTAAAGTGTAGAGAAGAATAATGTGATAAGATGAAGTATGGACAAAAGCTCAAGCTTGGGGATGCCACCCGTGTCACCCCAAGAAATATTCAAGAAGTACAAGCATCAAAGCTTGGGGATGTCCAAGGCACCCCCTTCTTCATCAATAAAAATCTCAGTTTTTCTCCCAAAACACTTCATTTTTATTGTTTCATGCACAATTGTGTTGTTCTTGGAGCGTCTTTGTTTTTGTTTTTAGTTTTCTTTTGTTTGGTTTGTTTAAATAAGTTGGTTGGATCCCAACACACTTCTTTTGGAGGGAGAGACACCCCGTTATTCATTGCCTAGAACACTCTAGTTTTCACTCTTATTATTCTGTGAGTGTTCTCCTTTGCTAGCACTGTGTTTAGCTTTAGTTTTCGATTGGTGTTGGAAAAGAGTAGGAAGTTTCATGCTTATAGTGGTACAAAAGGAAGCTTGTTTTGACTGTGACTTAGACTTTATCATGTCATGCTAGATGTTGCTTTGACCATATGCTTAGTAATTATTGTTATAGCATGACTTGTTCCAAACAATTGAGATTGCATAATGAGCCTTGAAAGAATCATGTGTTGTTTTAGCATATAAAAGCATAATATTGTGGTATTCTCCTTTGATACTTTATTTGGGTTGACTTGGCGCATGCTCACACCATGTTAAGACTATACCAAGTCACCATAGCCTCTAGGATCATTTAGTTTTCAACTTGTAATATCACTTTATGCTTTAATTAATAATGTTTTGTCGCTTTGCATGATTATGGCCATTATTGCTCTCTTAGTTTGTCGCTCCCAGTATTTTGCTAGCCTCCACATGTACCAAGTATGAGTTCCACTCATGCATCCAACTGCAAACAAAACCAAGTTATTCCAAAGAGTCCACCATACCTACCTATTAGCATTATTGCTATTCCAAGTATATTCATGTTTTTATCTACCTTCTAAATTAAACTTGTTATGTGAAAATTAGTGATTAAAGCTCTCATAAACTTGATGGCATACTTTACTTTCTTGCACTTAATAAACTTGAACCATTGTGCCCATCTATGTTGCGTATATGCTTGCGCTTTGTAAGTTGTGAATTAGCAGAACCATGTTACCATGGGGAACACTTTTAACATTGCACTTTATTTAGTTGATATCATATTATTTTGCTTATGGATCCCGGCGGTGTGAAATAAAAGGGGAGCTTGTAAGCTCATGGAGTTTGTATATGTGTTAGAGAAACGCCTGGGCAGCTAGCCTAAGCCATGCCTAATCATGGTGGAAAATTGTAGCATAACTATAGTGATCAATCTGTGAAGCATCCTCAATAAAAAAGATAAAAAGAAGAGAAAAATCCTATGCAAATAAGCAAATAAAAGGATCGCTGAGATGCTCATTGTCTATTGCCTTGTCATTTTGATACGGGAAACTCCTGTATCATGGGGCAAGGGGTACCCTGTTGGCGGTTCTCTATGATACACATGTACTTACAATGACAAAAACTTACTCGTGACTAAAGTTGAGTAGCATGAGGTTCGGTACTCGTAAGCAAGGGGCATGAGATTTCCAACTTATAACTTGTCAGGCATATCCTCATATTTGCTCACTTTAACCTTAATCACCTAAAGATGCTTATGATAGGGGTAGTGAGAGTTGAAAGCTAATAAGTACCATAATTTTTGGAAGCTCTTTATAAGACTTGAATCCCTGCTTCCTTCTATGAAGGGCCTTTCTTTTACTTTTATGTTGAATCTCCATCTTCTATCTTTATGCACCTATTGAAAGAGCATAGTGGTCATTCTTAGTTTAATGTGCATTGTCCCAAAACTTGTTGATTGATTCATAACTTTGATATTGCTTGTTCTTAAACTATTTCTATCTAGTCACCCTTATGAACTTTGAAGGTGTCATATGCATTTATGTTTTGCTACACCATGAGGGACAAGCTGAATACCATTCTCATTATATTTTCTATATGTGAAACAAACAAACGTCTTTCAAAGCGTTGTTATTCATGAATCTTTTGTTTGTACCTTTTCATGTTACAATATAGTTGCTATGTCTTATTGTTAGAACTATATCTTCCATGTCTATGTTAGAGTACTATGATCCCAGCTATCAATGTTTTAGAAATACCTTGATCAAGATTGTGATGGTGCATGTCACCTCAAAAATTATTCTTTTTTATCACTTACCTACTCGAGGATGAGTAGGAGTTAAGCTTGGGGATGTTGATACGTCGTAAACATATCTATAATTTTTGATGTTCCATGCTTGTTTTATATCAACTTTCTTATGTTTTGTTCACACTTTGAGGTATTTTTATACATTTTCTGGAACTAACCTATTGACAAGATGCCACAGTGTCAGTTGCCTGTTTTCTGCTGTTTTTGGTTTCAGAAAAGCTAGTAAAGAAATATTCTCGGAATTGGATGGAACAAAATCCAAACTCAATATTTTACCCGAAGCAACACCCGGACTCCGAAGGGCACCCGAAGGGGGGTCAGGAGGCGGCCACACCCTATGGTGGCACGGCTAGCCCTAGGCGCGCCACCAGGTGGTGTGGGCTCCTCAGGCCTCCACCGACCTTGCCCCTTCGCCTATAAAAGTCCCCCGAGACGAAAACCCTAAATACAAGATCAGAATTCCACGAAAAGTTCCGCGGCGCCGCCGCCATCGAAGAGGAGATTCGGGGGACATAAGTCTCTATTCCAGCACCCTGTCGGGATGGGGAAGTGCCCCCAGATCCATCTCCATCGACTCCACCGCCATCTCAATCGTCGTTGCTGACTCCCATGATGAGGAGGGAGTAGTTCTCTCTCGAGGCTAAGGGCTCTACCGGTAGCTATATGTTCATCTCTCTCTCTCTATGCGTGATCTTATTGAGATCATGACCTTTGTAATCTAATAGATCTATCTTGCTACTCAAGTGCTTTAATGAATCTCTGCTTATCCCCACGTGTGTGAAGTTGATAGTGTGCACACCGTGTGGCACTTTGGCTAAGGTTACATAAATACTTATCATGAGTATAATTTGAGTTGGATGTCTCTATGAGATTGTGGTGATTGTTGGAACCATCTAGCGCTCAAGGTGACAGTGAGGGATTATCTAGATGGGGAATGCGAACTTTAAGGTGTGCTGTTATAGCCCTACATCATCCAAACGGAGAGTAGTTCAGGGTAGCATAATGAAGAGAAGATATTTATATGAGAGTGTCCACTAGTGAAATTATGATCCCTAGGCCTTGTTTCTAAGCATTGAAACACCATTTACAACCAGTTCAGTTACATGTTTGCTTGCTGGCACTCTTATTTCAGATTGCAATTAACACTTATAATCATCCATATTACTTGTATTTCACTATCTCTTCGCCGAACTAGTGCACCTATACACCTGATAAGTGTATTGGGTGTGTTGAGGACATAACAGACTTCTTGTATCTTGATTGCAGGGTTGCTTGAGAGGGATACCTTTGACCACTTCCTCCCTGAGTTCGATAAACCTTGGGTGATCCACTTAAGGGAAACTTGCTACTGTTGTACAAACCTCTGCACTTGGAGGCCCAACACTGTCTACAAGAATAGAAGCGTGCGTAGACATCAACCAGCAATCCTTATGAACTGTGACAACCAAAATGTGATTATAAAAAGTGAATAGTTCTAAGGATAATATGAAGAGTTCAAGACATGTCAAGAGAAGACTGAAGTCTATCAGAAAGCTGAGAAACTCTAGAGTTATAGCATTGGATTATGTCCAAACGACTAAGAATCTGGCAGATCTTTTACAAAAGGACTATTAAGAAATTTGATAGAAAATGCATCGAGAGGGATGGGTTTGAGACCCATGTGAGTTGTCAAGGGGGTAACACCAACCTATGTGATCGGAGATCCCGTGAATTAGGACCTGGGAAAATAAACCGAAACAACTGAGTTGAGAGAAACTTTTAACACTCCCACTCCGCTGCAAATGCAATTCTCTCATACAATTCTGTTAGGAATGTTGATTACATCTTAATGTGTTCTATTTGTCTCCTTGGGAGTTAATACATTGTCCTACAGAGCAATCTCGAAAGAACACACATATATGACTTATGAGCTACACTGTTGATCACAATGTATGAGATTTGGGTGAATCTCTAGGAAGCTCATGAAAGGCCGAGGAGTATGACTTATAAGCTCCACCCGAGGGGTAATCTATGGCATCCGAGTACTGGTAATGGCATTGAGTGAAAATTGTTGTACAAGACTGAAAATTCAAGGCATAGTCCATTGTTCAGTTGTGGTCAAGCGTGTCTTGGTGGAAGTTCAACTTAATAGTCTCCACTGAACTGCAGGTATATTAAACAGTGATTGGAACTAATGAGCCATATGATGTGCCTCTGAGATCTGGTGGGGGATTGTTAGATTTATATGGGTTGCAGCTCATGTGGGCATCCCATGTAGTCTAATAAATCCTGAAATCTCAAGGCCCATCTACTATGGTAGCTTGGGAGCTGTGTGGGAGGCAAAGTTTAGTCCCACATTGCTAGTTGGGAGAGAATTGGACCAGCTTATTGATACATTGCAAATGTATCTATAATTTTTTATGTTCCATGCTTGGTTTTATCCACTTTATTGTGTTTTGTTCCAACTTTGGAGTACTTTTATTATGATTTCTTGGACTAACCTATTAACAAGAGCCACGATGCTGCCTGTTTTCTGTTGTTTTTGGTTCCAGAAAAGTCAGAAAATGAATATTCTCGGAATTGGACGGGACAAAAGCCAAAGTGCCTATTTTTCCGGAAGGGATCAAGTGTCAGAATACGAGACGGAGAAGGGCTGGGGGCCGGCCACACAACCTGGCCAGCCGAGGCTGCCGCGCCAGGGGGTGGTCTGGCCGACCCCAGCACCCCCTCGGCCTCTCCTTCCGCCTATAAGTTGTCCTCGGGACGAAAACCCTAGGTACCCAATCAAAAATCCACGAAAGAGTTTGTAGCCGCCGTCATCTCCATCCCTAGATCGGGAGGGATCTGAAGCTCTTCCTGGCACCCTGCCGGAGAGGGGAATTCACCCTAGAGGCCTTCTTCATCACCATGCAAGCCTCTGGTGTGATGCGTGAGTAGTTCATTCTTGGACTACGGATCCACGTATTAGCTAGATGGCTGGTTTCTCCTCCTTTGTACTTTCATGTTTAGATCTTGTGAGCTCCATTCATGATCAAGATCATCTATTTGTAATTCATACATGTTGTGTTTGCGGGGATCCGATGGATATTAAGATGCTATTTCAGATTGATTATTGATTCTATCATGTCTTTGTTATTTGAGATCTTGCATGCTTTCCGCTGTTAGTAGCTATCTTGGCCAAGTAGATGCTAGCAACTCCAAGAGTTAGTATTTATGCTCGATAGTGGGTTCATGCCTCCGTAACTGGGAAGTGATAGAAATCTCTAAGGTACTAGATGTGCTGTTGCTACTAGGGAGAAAACAACAATCCTTTGTTCATAGAGCAATCGTATTGTTTACCTTATACGCAGTTCATAAAGCAATAATCTGTTGCTTGCAACTTAATACTGGAGGGGGTTCGGATGATAACCTGAAGGTGGATTATTAGTCATAGATGCAGTTGGATGGCGGTCTATGTGTTATGTTGTATTGCCCAATCAAGTCTCAAAGGAGTCAAGATGAGTAGTATATGCATGTATTGCTTTCTCGGTGTTTGTCAATTGCCCCGCTGTAATTTGTTCACCCAGCATGTTATCTATCTTAAGAAGAGCCACCTCTAGTGAACTATGGATCCCGGTCCTTGTCTTTTACATACAATCTATAAACTGTTTACTTTTTGTGTTTACTTTCTACAAACTTTTACTTCTTTCCATTCGATACGTTTAATCCTTTGTTTTCCGCAAAACACGGTGAGATTGACAACCTCATCGCAAGTTGGGGACAAAGTTCTGTGGTTGTGTTGTGCAGGTCTCTATGTTGCTACTAACACCGGTAGTGCGCCCTGCCAAAGCTCAGCTAGTAACACCTTTGGGGTGTTTCCTTGCTCCTACTGGTTCGATTAAACCTTGGTTTCATAACTGAGGGAAACTTGTTGCTGTGCTTATCATACCTTCCTCTTGGGGTTCCCAACGAGCTCTACATCAACACCACGCACCAAGCACTTTTCTGGGCGCCGTGTATTGATCCATCACTTATAAGGTGAGTTGTTTCACTCCCACTAAGTGAGTGAGAAGAGAACGAGTACACGCACACTCCTCCTCCTCCGCTCGCCTCGCCTCGCCCGCACGCATGTCGTGTTTTGTGAATCGAGTTCGAGTTAGAAACTCGATTTGTGGAAGACTAAATTTTTGCATGGTACACCAGCTGTTGGGTACGTGTCAACATCCGTGTGTATGTTTGACGCATGTCCTTGTATTTCACCATGTAGCGACTCGGTTGGCTCACCTCTCAGGCTTAAAGGGATAGATAGAACAGATCTAGAAGTGACTGGCTTTTCTCTGTCTCTCTTGCTGTGTTCCTCTTGTTGTGTTACTCTCTAGGATTCCCCATCCCAGCGACTGCGTGCACGGCCGTTCGGGAGAGCAGGCATCTGAAACCCCGTTCATTGAGATCTTGCACCGGGAGACGGGCGATAAGGTTTTTGGGGAGTGTCTCGGCGCGATTGCTCGCTTCTGTTCATGTTCTTCTTCATCAACCAAAGACCTCAACAACACCATGGGTGACAACGACGAAGACCAAGGTGCTGTTGCGGTGATGACCTTCCCGGTCAACCTGTACGTGTTATTCCTGTCTTTATATGCACTAGTTCTTGCTAGATTCATATATCTACTAGATGTGGTTGTTTGGGTCTTATATAATGTTGATTTTGATAATTAATCTCATGTGAAAATTGCCTAATAGTCCAACATGCTTCTGGTCGATGTCCAAGCAATGGAGCCCTAGTTGATGAGGACCGGTGCCATTTTTTCTCTTGTGAGAACATAAAGATTTCCTTGGAAGAGTGTAATGTCGATGATGGAGTTAGAGATGTTCACCGAGGGCACCCAATTCATGTGCCTCGCACCTCGCCGTGGTTCGCGAGGAATGATAGCAATGCTCCCGGACTCGCCTTTGGTCAGGAAAGCGACAATGTGGTCCCTAGAGAGTACCACCTTGTGGATCCAACAAGGTTTGTATTACAACGAGGCTGATCTTCAGAGGGGCGGTCTCCCCGGAGCAAGGGTTCACCAAGCAGCAGTGGCCATTGGAGTGTCCGAGGAAGAGCGAGCTGCTAACGGAGACACAGATTAGGATTTCACCGCAACAGAGGTGCCTCGACAGGCGGTGGGGGCACCGTTGAGGAGTGTGAGGAAGGCATCATCGTGGAGGACAATCCACGAAAACAACAAGGGCAGAGGCTATGGGCACGGGGTGGAGTGCCACCAGCGACAGACGATGCGGAGGTGGATGTGGTCGGCTTGGGAGGGCAGGCACAAGAGCAGGAGGCCCAGCAGCTCTAGCGGGAGTTCCGACCACGGCGCGGTGTCACTGATGAAGCGCGTCAGAGCAGTCGGCGCCAGTGCCACCATAAATCCATCGTCTCGGCCTCCCATCTTGGCCAAACGAGGCTGAGGGGCAGACCTAGCCAGCAGAGCAGGGCCGCCACCGCCTTACTGATCATTGCTCCGAGCATCATCGCAAAAGAGAAAGTAGAGCGGCTTCGCAATCTTGTCACAGATCCGTGGCGGTGGACGGTGCTTTGGTGGAACAAGGAGGGGATCATGCTGGTGGCGGCTATCTACGGTGGATAGGATCCTCGGCAAGTTCCGCTCAGCTGAAGGATTTTGCCATTTTTGGTGGGGAGCGTTTTGTTGTACTGGTGCTCTGGTTTGGTATGGAAAGAGTGGAGGGGAGTAGCGGTGCGTCCGTGAGTGTACGAGAACCTTCACTCATTGGGCGTTCCCAGGCCGAAATCCGGCGCTATTTAGCATCGGATGGACGTAAGTTATGGCCTGGGAACGGATGATTTCCCACTCGCATTCCCAGGCGTGGTTCCTAGGCGACGCAAAAGCCACGTGTTTTCAACCAAATTCGGCTCAAATTCAAACAGAGTTCGGCGTAGTTCTGCATAAATATGAAT
Source organism: Avena insularis (assembly GCA_023614405.1). NCBI lineage: Eukaryota > Viridiplantae > Streptophyta > Magnoliopsida > Poales > Poaceae > Avena > Avena insularis. Next base: position 432,344,794 of record CM042693.1, on the reverse strand, counting down.
ATAGAGCAATGTTCAGCATAGTTTGACATGAAATTAAACATAGTTCGACATAGACTGAAATACAACATACTTCGGCCTAGTTCGGCTAGATCACGCTCACCATCTATGTGTTGCCCTTGTGTATCCACATGTGCTCAACCAGATCATCTTGCAGTTGTTGATGCACTACCGAGTCTCGAATCTCCTGACGCATGGTGATGAAAGCAGCCCACGATGGAGGCACCTGGTGATCAGGCTCTACAAGGGTCCCTATCTATAGTATGGCTCGTCATGCTCGACCAAATCCACTGGGTCCTTTCTATCATCCTCAATGATCATGTTGTGTAAGGTCACACAACAGTTCATCACTTCCCACATCTGATCTTTCGACCAGGTCATAGTAGGGAGCCGTACAATTGCAAACTTCTGTTGAAGCACACCAAATGCCTGCTCCACGTCCTTCGTGCAAGCTTCATGTTCCTTGGCAACCTGAGAATGCTTGGGGAGCATCGGGCTTGAGATAGTCTTCACAAATGTTGGCCATATTGGATAGATGCCATCTGCAAGATAGTATACCTCATTGTAGTGGTGCCCATTGATCTCAATGTCCACAGGAGGAGCATGACCCTCAACAAGCTTGGCAAAAACATTTGAGGACTGGAGTACATTGATGCCATTGTTGGATCCTGCCATGCCAAAGAAGGAGTGCCAAATCCAAATATCATGTGTAGCAACTTCCTCGAGTATCACAGTGCAACCTCCTTTGTGGCCTTTGTACATTCCTTGCCAAGCAAATGGACAGTTCTTCCAGTGCCAATGCATGCAGTCGATGCTTCCAAGCATTCCAGGAAATCCTCTACTTTCATTGACTGCGAGGATCCAAGGAGTGTCTTCAGCATTGGGTGTTCTCAAGCACTTTGGCCCAAACACTGCAATCACTACCCTGCAGAACATGTACAAGCAATTGATGGCGGTGGATGATGGCTCAATACACGGCGCCCAGAAAAGTGCTTGGTGCGTGGTGTTGATGTAGAGCTCGTTGGGAACCCCAAGAGGAAGGTATGATAAGCACAGCAGCAAGTTTCCCTCAGTTATGAAACCAAGGTTTAATTGAACCAGTAGGAGCAAGGAAACACCTCAAAGGTGTTACTAGCTGAGCTTTGGCAGGGCGCACTACCGGTGCTAGTAGCAACGTGGAGACCTGCACAACACAACCACAGAACTTTGTCCCCAACTTGCGATGAGGTTGTCAATCTCACCGTGTTTTGCGGAAAACAAAGGATTAAACATATCGAATGGAAAGAAGTAAAAGTTTGTAGAAAGTAAACACAAAAAGTAAACAGTTTATAGATTGTATGTAAAAGACAAGGACCGGGATCCATAGTTCACTAGAGGTGGCTCTCCTTAAGATAGATAACATGCTGGGTGAACAAATTACAGCGGGGCAATTGACAAACACCGAGAAAGCAATACATGCATATACTACTCATCTTGACTCCTTTGAGACTTGATTGGGCAATACAACATAATACAAAGACAGCCATCCAACAGCATCTATCACTAAAAAAACACATTCATGTAAACATCCGAACCCCCTCCAGTATTAAGTTGCAAGCAACAGATTATTGCTTTATGAACTGCGTGTAAGGTAAACAATACGATTGCTCTATGAATAAAGGATTGTTGTTTTCTCCCTAGTAGCAACAGCACATCTAGTACCTTAGAGATTTCTATCACTTCCCCAGATTACCAGAGGCATGAACCCACTATCGAGCATAAATACTAACTCTTGGAGTTGCTAGCATCTACTTGGCCAAGATAGCTACTAACAACGGAAAGCATGCAAGATCTCAAATAACAAAGACATGATAGAATCAATAATCAATCTGAAATAGCATCTCAATATCCATCGGATCCCCGCAAACACAACATGTATGAATTACAAATAGATGATCTTGATCATGAACGGAGCTCACAAGATCTAAACATGAAAGCACAAAGGAGGAGAAACCAGCCATCTAGCTACTACATGGATCTGTAGTCCAAGGATGAACTACTCACACATCACAACGGAGGCTTGCATGGTGATGAAGAAGGCCTCCAGGGTGAATTCCCCTCTCCGGCAGGGTGCCGGGAAGAGCTTCAGATCCCTCCCGATCTAGGGATGGAGATGACGGTGGCTACAGACTCTTTCGTGGATTTTTGATCGGGTACTTAGGGTTTTCGTCCTGAGGGCAACTTATAGGCGGAAGGAGAGGCCGAGGGGGTGTTGGGGGCGGCCAGACCACCCCCTGGCGCGGGCCAGGCCTGGCCGCGCGGCCAGGTGGTGTGGCCGGCCCCCAGCCCTTCTCTGTCTCGTATTCTGGCACTTGATCCCTTCCGGAAAAATAGGCACTTTGGCTTTTGTCCCGTCCAATTCCGAGAATATTCATTTTCTGACTTTTCTGGAACCAAAACAACAAAAGCAGTGGCACTGTGGCTCTTGTTAATAGGTTAGTCCAAGAAATCATAATAAAAGTACTCCAAAGTTGGAACAAAACACAAGAAAGTGGATAAAACCAAGCATGGAACATCAAAAATTATAGATACATTTGCAATGTATCAGTGGACTTGGCCATGCGGAGATAGTCATCGTCACTGTCACCCGGAGCTCCATATGCAAGCAACCTCATCGCCACTATGCACTTATGCAGTGAGGAAAATCCTACCATGCTGGTGCAGTCCTTCTTGCATACGAAATAGGGTTGAACTCTCGGATGGCATGCACGATGTTGAGGAAGAGTTTTTGGCTCATCCTGAAACAGCGTCGAAACATGGCCTCTTCGTGTAGCGGCTCTTCGGCGAAGTAGTCGGCGTACAACATGTAGTAGCCCTCCACTCGCTGTCTCGTTTTGCACTTCCGGCGACCCTTTGTCGAGACTCCACGCTTCGGCGCTGCAGTCTGCGTGTACATCCGGGCCAAGGAAGCGAGGATCTGCATGTGCTCTTCATGTTCGACGGCTAAGGTGGTCTCTTCCTCCAGCAATAGGGCGAACATCTCCTCATCGTCAGAGTCCATGGCCAAAAGGGAAAAACACCGAACACTTCGTGGGTGAGGTGGCGGGAGCTCGGAACAAAGCTGAGCTGTGGCGAAGTTGGGACGACGAAAAACGAGGTCTAGGCGGAGGGGTAAGTATGCGGCGGAGGCGATGAACCTATCTACAGGTGTGGTGGGACCTCTCTGGCGACGACATAGCAACGATGAAAGGTCTCGACCACGGGAGAGCCGAGTCGGGGTGGGAAATGGGGTTGTCTCCCCAACAGGGTTGGCCCACCTATTTTTCATTGCGTCCGGCGTTCCCAGGTGGTTCCCAGTATCCTGGGTTCGGCCTAGGAACGCCGGATGGAAGTTGGGCTAAATCCAGACCAATTCGGCATTTTGGGAACGCGACTGGGTGAAATTTTGCCGTCCGGACGAAAAATCATCCTGGGAACGCCCTCCTGAAAACCCGAGTTGAGATGCTCTAAGGAGAGTGTCCAACCAGTACAATTTTCTTTGAATTGTTTTTTTTTTTAATTTGGGTTGCACAAATTTTCCTTTTTGTGGATTTTATGGTCACAATTTAAACACAAAAGTTCATAGTACGGTACATCTGTACCAATTTCATCATTTTCAATTTTTAATGTAAATAAAAAATCCTTTCAAATATCAGGTGGACAGAAATACGAAGTCTTTAAGAGCATCCCCACTAGCATTCTCGGGAGGCCATTTTCAGAATATTTTTTTATCCGGATTTACACAAAACGTCCCAATAGTGTTCCTAGGAAGGCCTCCAAGACCGAGTTTTGCCCCTTTTTCATCCGGCGTTCCCAGGCCGTTCCCAGGGCGCCGGGAACTCCCTGGGAACGCCGGATAAGGCATTTTCATCCTCCTGGCCCACGGGTCAGCCAAATAGAGGGGAAATAAGTGGTCACCACCGACCCCACGTCCTCTTCTCTCCCCTTCCGTGCTCACCGCCTTCCTACTCACCCGCTCTGCTCACTGGCCACGCTGCTCGCCACTGTACCGCTCGCCCGCCGTGCTGCTCTCTGCCCGCTCGCCGCCGTCCGCCCAGCTCACGGCCCCCTCGCTGCTCTCCGGCCGCTCGCCGCCCAGCTCGTCGCTCGCGTCTGTGGCAAGGTCGTGGAGAGGAGAGGTCATTGAGAGGAGAGTCCATGGCGTGGACGAAGCAGAGCGGCGGGCAGAGCGGCGGGCAGGTAGCGGCGGAGCTCGCGGCGGGGCTGAGCGAGCTGGCCGGAACGGGCGTCGGCGAGCACGACAGGCGGGAACGGGGAGTGGCCGGCGTCAGGCAGCACTGGCGCGGCGGGCGGACGGCAAGCTGGGAATGCGGCTGAAAAGGGGCCATTCCCAGGCCACAAAAATTCATCCATCCGGACTAGTTTAGCTCTATCCGGGGCCTAATTTGAGCCTGGAAATGCCACAACGACCTAATTTAAGCCTAGGATGCCACAACAAGTGGAGATGCTCTAAGCACGAAGGATTGCATGCCCGTCACTTTATGATTCTTTTGCTGGATGCCACACCTCAATGACCGACTAATGGCACTACTCAAGCAAATACATAATTGTATCAGAAATTCAACCAAAGGAAAAGAAAACGAGATGCACGTGGTGACAGTCACAAATTGGACAGCTGGTTCAGAGAGAAACTATATACAATATCTCGAAAGCTGTAAATTGTCACATATTGTGAGTGGTCAAGTTACATGCCTTTGTACCTCTTCAAGCACGAGGAATTGCAGGCACCTAACTCTGAACAATGTGACCGATTAAGTAGCAACAACCCAACAATGTGACCGATTAAGCAGCAACAACCCCACGTGATCTCCAGGACAAAGAAAATGGAAACAAATTGCAATTATGTCTTTTACTTTACGCAAGGGTAACTGGGAGGGAGGAAACCATATCTCCAGCAGAGACTGTCTGAAGCTCGGAACTAGGGACGAACAAAACGTTGCAAGGGATAGAAGCAATGCTGTCTGCAAGTACTACTCCCTCCGTTTTAAAGTATAAGATGTTTTAGCTTTATGAAAGAAGTGTATCTAGATCCCTTTTAATGTGTAGATTCACTCTAAACCTAAATGAATCTATACATTAAAAGAGGTCTAAATATTCACTATAAACCTCCATGAAATGCTCTGTATTCTAGACCCCTTTTAATTATGGAATGCTCTCCAATCTACACATTAAAAGAGGTCTAGATACACCAATTATGCCAGAATACTGATTGGAGAGCCTATGCTCTGTATATGGCCTGCAGCGCTTGACTGAAGATACCGGATATCTACACAATATGAATATCTTGACAAAAGAAAGCAAATGGATGATATACCAGAGGGTGTGAAGCAACAGGAGGATAAGTTGAGGCTGAGAGGGGCCATGGTCTCATGGAGGTTGTAAGCTCTGTGGCTCGGATCCTCACTTTCTTCCTCAGTTGCAAGCTCATCACCTGATGCCACACCGCGGACTGACAAACTACTCATGCGACTAAAGCAACTATAAAATGATAGCGTGCCATATGCTGGACTACACAAAATTTTCCATTAGAAATTTAGGGAAGCTGCGAGAATCAGCAGCTAATTCAGAGAAGGCATGAATTGAAAAAATTGTGAATAGACGGCGCTTCGGTTGACATGTCCAACTGTGTAAAAGACCCGCGAAGAGCTCACTCCTTCAAGCACAATGAATTGCTTTCCAAACGCCCAAAAAGAAATTGCATTTGCAGGCATCTAACAGAAGACTGGGCGGCTCTAGTATTCTTGGAACAACAAAAATGCGAATAAATTGTACCACTATATAGATCTTCTGGCTTATTTCACATAGGATTAACTGTAAAGAAACCAGCTTTCCAGCAGAACCAATGCTTGACAATGGACATGAAGTAAGGCCACAACCCAGTAAATGCATGAGTACAGTTTAACAGCATCACAGTCTGTGGCATAAGACTACAAGCTCAAAACGATACTGGTGTATGTCACAGAACACCATAATCAAGTGTCTCAAGCAGATTATAGATCAAGTGCAATATATCGAAGAACCTTAAACAATCAATACATTACCAATCCATTCATATTTCTGTTGCCTAGTTTCCTCATGCCTAGTTTCCTATTAGCCCGAAATGTATCCCCGACGAACAACCATAGTCTAGATAAATGTCAAGACAAAACAAAACAGAAAAACAGCAACAGTGGTCAATTTAACTTCACATGCAATTGTGATAACAAATAACTTAGTTATTAAAATGTGCCGATAAGAATAGATACTACTAGATATACGCCAGCATCATCATGTCCCCTATCAATCCCAGAGATAGCAGTATGGCACCTTCAAAGTGCATATGTAACTCAATAATTGGCTGGGAAAAGCCAGGTCACATGCCATATACCACCATGAGTTGCCTCTGTCTCCGATGACAACGGTGTCACGGTCTCATCTCTCATGTTGTACTGCTAGAGCCACCAATGCTTAACAACAGATGTGAAGCACGGCCACAACACCGTACATGCGTGCAACAATATATATATGGAAGAACCTTAAACATTCAATACATTATAAAGCCATTCAGATTTCTGTTGCCTAGTTTCCTTGTAACCTGAAATGTATCCCCAGTAGACAAGCATAGTCTAGATAAATGCCAAGAAAAAGAAAGAGAATCTAGCAACAGAGGAAAATTTAACTTGACATACAATTGTAAAACAAGTAAATTAATTATTAAAATATGCCAATAAGAACAGAAACTACTGGATATACGCCAGCATATCAATCCCAGATGGCAGTATGGAGCCTTCCAAGTGCATATGTAACTCAACTGTTGGCAGGGAAAAGCCAGGTTGGATGCCATAAACCATCGTGACTTGCCTCAGTTGCCGCTGTCTCCAATGACAATGGTGTCACTGTCTCGTCTCTCATGTTGTACATGACACAATCAAAGAGGTCGTCCTCAGGCCTCCTCTCCAGCTTTCTAGGAAGAGACCATTTTCTTTCTGTCATAAAGTAGACGCAATCTTCTTGAGCTCCACGTTGGGCGGGGAGCGACACAGAGCAGCCAAGGCTGACAAAGAGAGCACGCCCCATCAGTGTATCCACCTTGCTCCAGTGCCCAGGGCTGCCGCCGCCGATCAAGTCCACTGCCTCCGAGACCTCGATCCGACTTCGTATGGGCCTCACAATAAAGGGGTCCGAAGAGAGCTCCACATCAATCTGGCGTTCCACCAGGAGCAGCCGACGGCCGGACGGGACCAGATAATAGAAGATGGCCAACTGGTGGTCGGGAGGCTCCACACAATTTCTTGGTGTGGCGCGTATGCATTGGACGGACCTGACACCAGCCTGCTCGTGGCTGGTGTCCAAGACATGCAGCTCCGGTGGTAGAACATATCCATATCCATATTCTGCAATGAGGACGTAAAGCTTTTTTTGGAAGATTGCAATGTCGATAACATGGGTGTTTCCAGGGGGCACCCAAACCTTGGGTGAGCATGATCCGGTGCCTCGCGGCTTTCCGCGGGTAAAGATCTTGACCTTGTCGCTCGCCAGAAGAGCAACAATCTTATCAGACACCACCACCTTGCTTATCCTCTCATAGTTGTCACGCATTATGTCAAGGTCCTCCCTGTCGAGGCTGATCTGCTGAAGGGTGGTCTTCCCGGTGGAGGGGTTCATCAAGCAGCAGCTGCGGTCGCAGTACACCAGGAAGAGCAAGCTGCCGGTGGAGAGGCAGAAATCGACGTCCTCGAAGTAGTCGATGGGCATCTGGTGTTTTGCGCCGTCGGGGAGGGTGAGGTAGGTCCCGTCACGGAGGACGAGCCACAGGAGCGGCGGGGCAGCGAGAGCGCGATACCTTGCACCCCAGGCGAGGGATCCGACCATGGCGCGGCGTCGCTTGGTGGAGCGTGTCGGACCAGCCTCCGAGAGAGCATCAGGAACGCCGTCGTCGCCGCCGCCTCCTTGCTCGGCCAACCGAGGCCGAGGCAGAGACCTAGCCACCGGAGCAGGGTTGCCGTCGACTTGCTGGCCGTGGCAATGAGGCTGGCTCGGAGCACCGCCGCCATCGCCCGCCATCTTCTATGCGTCCCAAACCGAACCGAACCGTCGCGCCGTCACAACCTCGGCGCAGATCCGCACTGCCGCGCCGTCGCTACAGAGATTGCCCCCTCGCCTGCTCGCCGACCCCAGGTGGTGCTTAGGTCGATAGGCGCACGCCTCCGACCTCCCTTTAGGCCGCTGTGCTCGCCATCGACGCGGCGGCGGAGGGGTTAGTATCAGGGGATAGGGGTTTGGTTCGAGGGATCTGGGACTGCGGTTTTGCTTGTGGAAACGAGGGGGCGTGGGACGTGGGACGTGGCCTCGTGGGGACGCCGCGCGTGTGGGCAAGCAGTTGTAAAACTTGATACACAAAAATAATGTTGTACTCCGTGATAAAAATGTAAAGAATATGCATCGCGCAATTTACGTTAATTTTAAAAAAATTGCTAAAATCAAAGATAGGCAATATTTAATATTCGCAATGTAACATTTTTTTTCTATGTACGTGTGTGCGTAGCATTTCCAAAAAATGCAATATTTTCCTATAAATTTATAAAATCTTGTGACTTGTAGTCGTATTTTGGATGCATCAATGTAGCAAAAAATAATAATGTATGCAACAAGTAATCATTTGTTTGCAGCAAAACTCCGTTTGCAACAAAAGCCAACAAAGCATACATTGTATTTTCCCAACTCGTCCAACATTACAGAAACACGTTTGTAGCATCTTAATTAATCTTGTGTAGCATAGTCCAAAAAACCATTGTAGCATTTTACTCATGCATACACAACAAAAAAGATAGACCCATTTAGAATTTAAAAAACGACATTTGCAATATCGAGAAAACCCAAAAATCTCTAACCTCCATTGTTCACCATGGAGGCACCACCATGACTGATTCAACCTCGGTGGACTCCGATTCACCATGGCATAGGTTAGGCGGACCAAGATGGAGTGAACCCGTACAAATTCAGGGCATTGCCTTCTCTAGGTCACCTCCGTGAGGGAAGCTCTAAAGCTCAAGCTTGGCCATGGCGCCTGTGGAGAGCTCGTTGTAGCTCACCCCTCAGCAATGCTGGGAGAAGCAAGCTGCAAGGGGACCAGGAAGTGAGGAGGAACAACGTTTGCACAAGAACATCACCCTGCTGAATCTCGGGTGAGGAGCAACAACAAAACACATGGTGACCGACACACGCGGTGGAACACCTGCCGTCTAGCCTTCGGCGGTATGCGCACGTGCAGCGGAGGCAAGAGGTGTAGGGTTGTGGGGAGGAGCATCGCCAATATCAAGTTGACAAAACAACAAAGCTCCTCGCTGGTGTCGGGTCGACAAAACAGTACTGCATGGTGCCTAGAAGTGGAAATCCGTGTGCCATGCACTAGTGGTTGACTCGCGTGATAGGGAGAGGGCTCGCGTGGGAAGAAGTAGCCAGTCTTGTGACCGATGATATTGCCGCGCACACAACTTTCCAACCATTCAACTTATGGCATTGTCTCCTACTAAAATAACATATTCTAAACTACAACTTTACATTTCCAAATTCCACTAGCAATTAGGATTAACTCCATGGTCATGGTCATAAGCTTTATGAGTCTCCACTTACCCCGCTGAACATATGAATGATAAGCTGAAGTTACGTGTAACATCACGCCTTCAAAGTACCATCCACATGCCACCGGTAATTCTCTCTCTAGACCCAAATGAAAATACTATGTAGTCGACGTTCGCACAATATCAAGAGAGAGAACCGAACACATAGATAAATAAGATAGAGACACTAAGTAATTTTTATTCCAGTTCATGATATTACTAGGTTTTCTCCATCTCCCCAAGAATAACTGAAACTACTTACACATGGAGGCAATCACCGTCGCCATCATAATATAAATGAAGTGCGGAGAAATGAATGAATACTTGTGCAAATCCACAACAAGGTTTAGGTATTACAACAAGATTAATGTAACAACTAATGGAGGTATAGAGGATGAAGGTGATGATGAAAACACAATGGTGTATGATGGGATCGATGCCTAGGCCTCCAAGATCTATGTAGCGTTGAGGATGAACACCCTTCTGCGAGTTTCCCCTCCGGATTCCTTCCTTCTACGAGTTCCCCCCTCCATATTCCTTTCGGATCTGAGATTTCTACGAGTTATGATGTCTCTGAATGCCAGATCTTATATCTGTTTAAACAAGGTGAAAGTATTTGACGAGACGGAGATGATGCCATAAGGTACGGGTAGGGCCCACCAGACCGATGGTTGCTAAAACCTTTGGATTCACCTGTTTGGTCTATTTCTTTTGACCCTTTCTCCCTCCCAAGTGCGTGAATAAATGTTTGAAAGACTTTTACGGCATCCAATCAGCATATTTGTGTTAAAACGAATGATTACTCCAAATAATTTATTTATCAACTCTTTTTATTCTGAGATCCCAGCAAATCATACATAAACGATTCATACTTAAATACTACATCTGTTTCACAATGTAACTCTTTTTAGCAAACTGTTTTAGCTTTCTAAAAATATTTATATTATGGAACATAGGGAGTATATAAGATAAAAATACTGCAAAAATACACATCATTGGCCGGGGTGAGATCTGGAAGACGACTAGAACTAACCGAGACGAGGAAGAGAGCTCAGTCTTTTTTTAAATATAAGGAGGAGGAGAGCTCAGGTAACCCTTTTTCTTAGGAGTAGCTCAACCGGCCCGTCTAATCCGAAAGATGGCCCGATTAACTCCATGGGCCGCAATGAAACTGCTTCCGCATACAAGCCCAATGCACCGTCACGCAAAGAGCTGTACCAACCAGCGACTTGCTCACCGGCCGGCCAAAATCGACTCGCCGCTGCCTGGATCTGCCGCCGCGCGGTGGCTGCTTTGTCGTCGGCAGTCATGGCGCGGACTCGGCTGGTGAAGGAGAGCTCCGCGAGCGCGCCGGGCCAGCCAGAAGACCGGAGGCGGCCGCTCCACTTCGCCGCCTTCCTGCTGCTCGCCGACGCCGCGCTCGTCGCCCTCATCATCGCCTTCGTCTCATGTTCGCTCCTCCCCCTGCCCTCTCTCCCTCGCCTCTATCTCTATCTCTATGTCTTGCTCGCAGCTCACCTCTCGGTAATTGCTTCCGTGTGCAGATACCAAGATCGACTGGGATGCCTACATGTCACAGGTACCTGCAGCAATCGAATAACGCAAGCTCCTTTGTCTCCTCTTTTGGGTGGAGAATTTCGAGTTCGAGTTGAGCCGAAGGTTCTGAGTTTTGGTTTGGTGTGGAAGGTGGATGCGTTTCGGGACGGGGAGAGGGACTACACCAAGATCGAGGGTGACACGGGGCCGCTGGTCTACCCAGCCGGCTTCCTCTATGTCTACTCTGCCATCAAGTTCCTCACCGCCGGCCAAGTATTCCCTGCTCAGGTCCTCACCCCCTCGCTGCTAAATTCGTCTCTGCTCGGAGGTTTGATGTGCTAACAATGAGCTCTATTGCATCTGCAGATTCTTTTCGGTGTCCTGTACATTGTCAATCTGAGCCTTGTTCTGCTGCTTTACGTCAAGAGTGAAGTGGTATGAGTGCGAAATACACGATGTGATATTCATAATTTTGCTGTAGTTTCATAATTCCAAACCCAGAAAAATCATATGTTAGTTCAATGACTTTAAATCATTTGAAAAGGGACTCCAAAATCGTCTCGATGTTATTTTACCAATAATCAGAATCGTTCAATGGGGAGCACTTTTGTGGACCTGTTTACCTCATGTTGTTTCTGATCCCTCCCTGCTTATTGACCATGATGACAGCTTCCTTGGTGGGCTTTGGGTTTGCTGTGCTTATCAAAGAGAGTTCACTCCATCTTTGTGCTCCGTCTTTTCAACGATTGTGTTGCTATGACGTTGCTCCATGCTGCTATGGTTTTGATTGTTTATCATAAGTGGTACCTCGGTCTAATTATTTTCAGGTAATTATGAACTGCATGTATGAGTACGACATTGGTCCATCATTCCATCAATTCTTGTTCTTGCAAAGTACTGAGATAAACTATCACTGTTCACTAGCACATGCTTGTTGCTCATGTTTAGTTGCAAACCACTCTTGCTGCAGCGGAGCTGTCTCAGTTAAGATGAACGTGCTCCTTTTTGCTCCATCTTTGTTTCTACTAATGCTGAAGGTATAGTATTACCCCACCATGATTTTCCCTTGCACCTTCTTATGCTACAACCTGTTAACTTCCTATGTTTCTGGTACAGGCCATGAGTATCAAAGGAGTATTTGTTGCCTTGTTGGGAGCTGCAGGAGTACAGGTGCGCTGTGCTTTGCGTAATTCATATCATTCTATTTTCATTGGTACAGTTTGTCAAATGTATTTCTTAGAACCATGTGTTAACCACGTTTTGGCTACTCTATATTGATAGTTCCTTCAAGCCTGCCAACATGAGTTGTTCAGACATGACAAATGCTATATAATGAATGTTCCTATAGGTCTTACTTTTTTACTTCAAGTTACAGTGACATTTTCCAATAGTGCATCATAAGGGATTATATACACAATCCTTGGACTGTTTGATTATTATAATTTCCTGCTGAATTCAAATTACTTATGCAGCGGTCCTAGATATTGACCATTTTACATGGAAGTCATTGGTATAAAATTTTGGCCCAAGGAAAAAATGAACTTGTTTGTAGTGCTCTATGTTGCTAGGTAGTGGTTAGATGTTCAGATGGATATCACATATCTCCTTTTGTCTCTAATGCTTTGCATTCCCCTTTTCTAGGTTTTGTTGGGTATCCCGTTCTTGTTGTCACATCCTGTTGAGTACATCTCAAGAGCTTTCAATCTTGGGCGTGTCTTCATCCATTTCTGGTGCTTATACAATATTGCTTGAGCTTTGAACCATTTCAGTGCTATCATTATACCAACTATATCACACTAGCTTTGACTTCATAGATTTATTTTACTGCATACATGCAACTGTGATACCTCTTACCTGTTTTATGTTTTTCAGGTCTGTCAATTTTAAGTTTGTCCCTGAGAAGTTGTTTGTGTCAAAAGAGCTAGCTGTTACACTATTGTTCTTTCACCTCACTGCTCTTATGGTGTTTGCACACTACAAGTGGTTTAAGTGAGTATTCATTTTCACCAATGCCTTCATCGATATTAGTACAAGTGGTTTAAGATATACATGTGATAAGCTCTCATGTTAACATCGATATTAGTACATTTTGACCAATGCCTTCATCAATATTAGTACAAGTGGTTTAAGATGTACACGTGATAAGCTCTCATTTTAACATCGATATTAGTACATTTTGATCAATGCCTTCATCTAATAGTTGCTCTATGTAATATATGGTTCTGCTGGTACTTACTATTCTTGCCTTTGTTGACAGACATGAAGGTGGTTTGTTGCGTTTTATCCATTCCAGATTTAAAGATGCCACGTCAATTCAAGAGCTTATTTCCTGCAAGCCTGTGCTGTCAAATCTCAGTAAAGAGCGTATGTTTACTGTAAAGCTTGAATTTTGTATTCACAACATTTGGAACCTGTTTCTTACAGGACTAATAACAAGATAATAACTACTTCATCCAGATATTGTGACTGTCATGTTTGTCGGAAACTTCATAGGCATTGTGTGTGCCCGATCATTGCATTACCAATTTTATTCTTGGTAAGTGTCCCACCACCACCACTGTGCACGCATGTTTCAGAACAGTAAGCGCTACCTGCAAATGCTAGAAATTAAAGTCATTCATTTAATGTTTACAGGTATTTCTATTCACTGCCTTTTCTTTTGTGGAGAACACAATTTCCAACAGTAATAAGGTAAGGCACCACGCCTCATCTACATCATCTTTCCACCTAATATTATAGTATGCTTGTAACTGTTTGAACAGACCACCCATGTCATGTTGATAGGAATGCTTCTTTTCGCTGAGCCACCATACCTCATCTGCACATTTTACATCCTTTTTCCACCGTAATTTAATCATGCACGGTATCTGTTTTAATAAATCACTCATAGTGATGTTAAAATTTTGCCAGCACAATCATGCTAATTCTTCAATAGAAGTTCTTTTGTTCGCTTTTGTCGAAGATTATATGTGTTCCTTAAGTGGCGCTCCCTTTTCTAGTATTCAATCCTTGGTTTCTTCTCACAGGATCATTTTATTTGTTGGCGTGGAGCTCTGCTGGAATGTTTACCCTTCTACTGCCTATTCATCGCTGCTTCTGTTCTTCTTGCACATCTCCATCTTGTTCGGCCTATGGAGTGCACCTGCTGAGTACCCCTATGTTGATAAAAAGGACAAGACAAACCGCAAGAAATTGGGCAAGACAATGTGAGGCTTCCCTCCAAAATATTTTGATCTCTTGATGTAGCAGTAGTAAAAAAAAAACAGATACAAACAGCAGAAAGGTATTACATCTGAAAAGATCTACTTCGACATACTGTACTGTTATAGTCTTTTAACATGGCTACACTTGATGTGAGCCCAAGGTTCTTAGAGGAACATCTAGTCATATCAAAGACGCAACCTGTGTGACCTGTCTGTCAACATAGATGAGAACAGTTTCTATGGTGTTGTGTCAGCTTCCTTGTGCCAAGACACTGTTGCTATACCGTGTTTCTTCTGTAACTTATAGAAGTTTTTGCTCTTGTTGAGGAAAATTGCTGAACAATTGTGAAACTGAATGGAAATTAGAAAAACATATGAACGAGGAAGAGGCTGGAAACAGAGATTTGCAATGGCTGCAAAGATGTCTGAATCTTAAAACTAGATTAGAAGACCAAATATCTGGAGTTCCTTTTGTTCATTGATTTGTTGATGTTCATCAACTGTCATAGATTGATCAGTGTCAAGGACGATGTTGCTTCTTTGAGCAACCCTGTCCATCCATCCAAGCCCAGGGAGTTTGCAGGCAAGCAGGCCTGCCTCTGCATCTCCATGGACACCTGGCCACGGCAGCCATCACCTCTTGGTCTTCGCATGTACAATTGCCACTGCTGGTACATTAGCTCTGATGTTTGTTACGGACACCACGGTGCGAATATGCCGACTGGAGCCCTTGCGGTTTTAGGCCCGTCTCTCCTTGACGCAGAACCCCAGTATATGTGATGCCATCTTGATGCAGAAAACTTGAGCCGACATGGCAACACCAAGGGGTGCACATGAATCTGTGCCATTTGACTCAGTTAATCAGGACTGCTCTCTGAGCAAGTGTGGTGGTGTCCTTCTGAGCAATGCTTCAGTGTTTCTTCCCTGTACCATGAAGTAATATGCTTAATGATCTCACTAAACTAAACCAAAATACTGATACTTATAAGAAGCACTAACTGTTCTTGTGTGTTCATCACAAGATGTTTGTCAAATATAAAAGCAATTTGGGAGTTTTTTTCTTTTGTGAAGCATCCTTACGCTGGATAACTGATGGGGTAGCTCGTGGCTTCCTGGTGTATTGGATCGGATATGGCAAAATGGTTTCCAGCAAGTGTGATGTGACACCGAGGCAGAAAATTTAAGCTGCCACCCACGGATGCACTTGGCTCGTTAATCTCTGATTGCACTCTGTCGCGTTGGCTCAACAAGTGTGGTGGTGAGCACTGCTTCAGTATTTCGTGTCTGTATTAATGAGATGATTTTATCAGCCGTGTTTAAGACGGGAATTTGACGCTAGTATGTCGATCTGTAAAGTCATACTACTCCTGACAAACTCGGGTAATAAATATTCCATCCGTTCATAAATATAAAATGTTTTAGTTTTTTTTCCTGAAACACATATATCTAGATATATCTAGATGATGTTTTTTTTTGGAGCAACCAGCAGGAGCACTGCCTTTTCTATTAGAAGAAGAGAATTGGCCGGTTTGGAAGGGAAACCGGCCAAAACCCGATACAAACGTATATACACACGGGCCCGGTTAAAAGGGGAACCGAACCAAAAAAGACCCCAAACGGTCAGTTTTAAGGAAAAACCGGCACAAACCACACAAGGCCGCAACACCTAGCTCGACTAGGTCTGGGGCACCGCCAAACGACACTAGCACAACGGCAATGGACGCCATCTGAAGAGCCTGGTCCACGTCCCTGGAGAGGAAGTCAGAGCCGAAGGAAACGGCTAGGCCTCACAGGCTTCATGGCGAGAGGCAGGCCGCAGGGAGCACGCCAGCGGTACTCGCACGCTGACAGGGCCCGAAGACATTGACTTAACCGGCAACAATAGCAACCCAGAAAAGGCTCCGAACACTCCGAAAAATGACGCCTCCAAGGAGGTAACGACGTCCAAAACGCTGGCTATCCAATCCGCAAGCCGACGGTTTTCACCCCGGAGTGATGGATGGAGGGATGTCGGGGCTCCACGACAACGCCCCCAAGAGGGAGAGCGGCGCCCGCAAGCGCCGCCGCTGTCGGCACCGACCAAGTCGGGCTAGACTTTCATCCGAAGACCTCGACCACCCCCTCCAATGGATAATCACATAGACGGTCCATGCCGCCCGGCGAGCTAGGTCACCGGCGAAAGAGGCGACGTCCATGCCCACGGAGCCATGCCTTGCCGCCCGAGCGGCCAAAGCAGAGCATCACCAACAACTCGATCCGGAGCCGCCGCTTCGGCCTACGTGCGCAACATCGCAGCACCCCATGTCGATCCGCCACCGCCCCTGCCAACAGACCAACCCGCGACGACCTTCCAAAGACGCCAGGCCGCCAAAGCACCGATGGAGCTGGGCGCAGCCTCGACGAGACCACCTCGCCGAGACACCCCCTGCCCCGCCGTCCTCCACGCCACCGCAGCGTCAAGGCAACTCCTCTGGCCGCCGCCCGCCCGAAAACCGCCACGACCCCGGCTTCCTCATCTCCGGCGAGCGGACGCCGCCGCTGCCAGAGAAAAGCAACCCGGCCACCCCTGCCGGCCGCCCGAGGTCAAGGGACACCGCCCCGACCGAACCCATGCCCGAGCCCGCCGGCTCGGCTTCCCGCACGGCCGCAGAAGGTGCGCCATGGCCGCGGCCTGCCCGGCCCATCCAGGGCCTAGATCGGGCCCGGCCCATCTAGATGACGTTTAGATACGTGCTTTCTATATTTTTGAACGGATGACATATACTCCGTTTATGGGAAAATAGCAAAAGTTGAGCTTAGTTTAGTGAATTATTAAAAGATGTGGCACCTGACCAGACGATAACACATCAGGTAAAAGAACTTGAGCGCCTCTTTGACATTTTGTCTATAATAAACAAAAGGGCTTAAAGAAACAGGCCCTAGAGCCTAGACAAAGGGATGTTACGAAAATCAAAAGGCATATTTTTGTAAATAAAGAGAAATTGAAACGAGGCAAAAGATTGTGACGACGCCCCTCTTCGTTGTGTAGATCGAGTGCTCGACACATGTAAAACAACTCTACTATTGGAAAAGGTGTTTCTCAAGTAAGAACATTAACCGAAGACACGGTCAATACTAATGCTGCACCATTCACCATTGATGCATTTGGTCCTACGGTTCAAGACATATTTGGCAACTTAGGGCATCTCTAACGGAGTAAACTGCGCAAAATCCGGTAGCCGTTCCTAACCGATCTCCTATAGTTAGCTGAGTAAATCAAACGATCACCTCCAAATTCGATCAAAATCAACTGAATTCACACCGAATTTCAAACTAACGCATATATTCAACATAGTATTTACATACTACAACCAAATTCGACCACCTAACCCTAATCTTCGTCGTCCTATTCGAAGGAGAAGGAATCGGAGTCGAGCTCGATCACCGCCGGCTCCGGCGTCGGCGGCACGTCCTCCTAGTCCTCCTCCTCCTTCACCGTGGCCAACGCCGGAGCTGCCGACAACCCCGCCTCCTTCTCCTTCTTCACATGCTTCCTCGCCGCGGCGTCGGCCTTGCGCTTGGCCTTGGCGAAGGCCTCCAGCGCCTTCCGCTCCTTCTCGATGAGCTCGGGGTTGTAGCCGGCGAGCACGACCGCCATCGTCGCGGCGCGGCGCTCTGGAAGGAGCCGACCCACACCTTCTTGCCGGTGTTGCGGTCGGTGATTTCCGACACCCAGGTGCCCTATTCCCGACGCCGCGGTACACCGGCGTCGGGGGCACTAGTAGATCGATGGTTTCGACGGAGCGGCGGGGCTGCCGACGATGTTTTGGTGGCGGCAATCGACGAGGGGAACGGCGTCGGGAGGAGGAAGATGAAGCGGCCGCAGGAGCTCGTGGCGGGGGGCTCCAGTGCCGATGGGTGGCGGAGACGGCCGGCGAGATGATCCGGCCATCGCGGAGGGGAGGAGGGCCGGCGGGAGGGAGGAATTGGAAGCGGCAGTCACCGGAGACGGAGGAGAGCTCGAGGTGGGGTGGGGGATTTTGAGTGTGAACGCAAAAAAAGAGGAGGAAATCTTTTACTTATCGGTGCCTCCGATGAGTAAATATAGGAATCGAAGACACCGATGAGTAAAATATTTGCTCCTCTATTGGGCTTCGGTTAGCGGCGGAGCATCTTTTACTCCTCTAACCGATTTTTGTACATCGGTTAGAGATGTCCTTAGAAGCTCACGATGTAATTCACAGTAGGTTTGTCCTCGCCTGAAATATTTTACTGTATCTATTCAACACACTGATGGCAAATGTTCAATAGTATCACCGTCAAGCACTTTTCCGATACTCCTCCGGTCCAAATTAATGTGCTAGGTAAATCGAATCTAGACAAATCTGACGATTAATTTGGATCGAAAGGAGTACGAGATTTTATGGATGTGAACTTGAATGATTCCTTTTTTATACACTTTTGAGATGGATTTTTTTTACAAGAGATATATGGAATGTTTTATATCCTTGACACAATACAAGCACGCTCGGATAATTCGCGAGTACCACGTGATACACGTGGTAAGCAAAAAAAAACTGAATAATTAACGAATTGTACGGATCACTTTTGGATGAAATAAAATGTGTTATTATGTGGAGGACGTTGGTGATTTGCGTGTGCACCAACGGGTCAAGGAAGAAACGGGGCGGACAGGTACATGTTTTTGTCGACACACTGGCCGGGCGTCGCAAAGACAAAACGATACAAGTAAACGGCGCCGCCGCCGACGAGTCAGCCACGCCAAGTCGGCGAGGGACAGAGATCTATCTCTGTCCATCTCGCTCGCCACCACGCCCTGTGCGTGCGTGCGTGCGTGGAGCACCCTGGATTCAGTCAGACACCGGAATCTGGATACGTGGCTCCGCTCGGCCGGCTTCCAACTTCGTGCACTTCCTCTCCCTTCCCTCCCCTGCGGCCGCGAGAGGAGAGTGAGAGGGGTACAGCCGTACACCGACCCGTCGGGATCCATCCACGGCCCCCGGCCGGCCTCAGAGCGAGACGAGGAGCAGAGCGAGCGCCGCGGGTAAAGATCTCCGCCCCGAGATTCGTTCACGCACGTGCCCCCGATCCTGTCGCCGGCATTTATGATTCTTCGCTGTACTCTTACTGTGCTGATGCGCGCGTGTCCGCCCGATCTGGCAGTAAACAAGTCGGTAGAGTTGGACCTCGAGGGGCGGAGCGGAAGCTTGGAGAAGGCAGTGAGAGGGGGGAGACGAGAGAGGAGGCGCGGCTCGTGGCTTCTTGCTCCCACCCCACTACACTTCTCTTCTCGTCCTGGGAGGAGGCGCCCCTCTCCTGTCCGCGGCGCTTCAATTCTCCGTGAGCGGCGAATCACCGGTAATTAACCCCGTCTCCCTTCTTCCTCTTCCTCCGCGCAAGCTGCTTGATGCCCCGCTGCTCCTCGGCCCTGTGTTCTGTTCTGTCTGTGTGGGCGTGGACTGGATCGTGGAAAACCATGGCGCAAAAAGGTTGCCTTTTCCGTGGGGGTACCAGGTTGCAGGACACCACCTGGTCCGGCTACTATTGCCCCCCCCCCCCCCCCCCTTTTTCTTTCACTGTTCCGCGATTAGGAAATCGAGTAGTGATCTCTCCCTTTCTCCTCAAGGATTGTTGAAGAAAAAAATCTCACACCTGTTCAAGAAGTATGGTACAGTATTGAATTTTGCAGGAGAAGAGCGACTGAAATGCTGATTAAAATACTATGTTTTTTTTCTAGAATAATAAGATTTAAAATCTGTTGTGAATCTGGTGGCAGGGTCGACCGATCACCACCGCAGCATTGTTGGCATCAGCCATGCTGATGATGGCGGACACCACGGACCCGAGCTACTGGCTCAACTGGAAGTTCCTGCTCTGCGCCACCTGGGTCTACTCATGCATGGCTCTGGCCTGCTACCTGATCTGGAAGTACGAGGGCCCCAGTTCACCGGCCGGCAACGACGACGCAGAGGAAGCGCAGCAGGCACGGATCGGGCCGGGAGTCGTGTACCTCGACGACTGCTGGAAGCCATGCCTTAAGCAGATCCATCCTGCTTGGCTGCTGGCTTTTCGCCTTGTGTCCTTCTTCGTTATGGCTTCCATACTCACCTATGATGTTGTTGTCGACGGATGGACCGTCTTCCTGTACTACACTCAGTAAGCCACCCTTCTTGGTCATAATGACCGTAAGCAATTTCTGTGCTTCCTTGTGCTGAGTGCTCATTTCTTACTGGAGTAATGTTCAGAACTTTTCCTGATTATGGTTGTTCTGTACATTTGACAGGTGGACGTTCTTGCTTGTCACCTTGTATTTTGGGGTATGTCTTTGCTATTATAAACTTGTTACTGTATAGTGTTCACCATTAGCAGTTATCCTTACCTACATCTGTAACTGAACACAAGCATTCCCTGCCAAACAATTACTAATACTCGTATATGAAATACTTGTCGAGTGAATAACATGAAATATACTGTAGTGCACATGCTTTCTCATTGCGCATTCCGCTGGTACTTACTAGGTGATACCTCTAATGTAAACCTTCTTCATCTTTAGCTTGGCTCGGTGCTATCAATTTATGGATGCTATCAGCATGCTTACAAGACGAGTGGGGATACATCTGATGCAGATCATGGCTCATATATCATTGCTCCGACAGGGGAGAGTGGATATGACAATTCCGTTAAGACTTCTTTCAGTAAAACACATGATGGTCGGGAAATTGCAGGGTTCTGGGGTTACGTGTTCCAAATCATGTTTCAGGTAACTCATCATACCTAATTGTTGTTGAATTACATTTGAAAACAAAATGCACATTGCTCGGGGGGGAGGGGGGATAACTCCTGATCAGTAGACATGTTATTATTGTTGAAAAATAAGCAATCAGGAATTCAGGATGAACGTTCGTTGTCTTGACACATCTGTAATTCTTTCTTTCTGTTCTTTGTAAAATTCTTACCCACTCATTGAAATATTGTTGTTTGCAGACAAATGCAGGTGCTGTGATGATTACTGATTTGGTGTTTTGGTTCATCCTCTACCCTTTCCTTGCCCGCAATCAATATGATATGAATTTTGTGAGTATTCAGTCACATATTTTATGAAGTACATTGTCAGGGATCTTTAAGCTATTTGTTAGAAGAAATGGGAACAAGCAATGCCACTTGTTTGGTGTATCTATTAACTTTATTTTACCGTAGTATTTATTCTAAATTACTTGCAAAATCATGATGCACCTAACTAAACAAGAATGCTCCAACTCCATGTTTTCTTTGGTATTATGTATAATGGTGTGGTTCTAGGTCCTGCAAGTTTTGAGACCTTTTTTGTCTGGAACCTTGCTTCATGAATGTCTCAGTGGTTCCAACATACTTGCTGTCGTTTTTGTTTTGGTTCGCCTCCTCGGGTCATTTTTTGTGTTGGGGTACATTATGTATATTCTTATAGGTGATTGTGCATGTCTGCACGGGTACAAGACATACACATAATTGATTATTTTAAGTAATTAAGTGTGTTCGGAAGCTGTATTAGTTATTTGGTATGGTTCTTTGAAAGAAAAAAAAAAGCATGATCAGACTATGTGCTACTTTTATCTTTGTATCTTGGCCTTAATGCACTCTACTCAACCTTAAAATAGACAGTTCTTTGTAGTGGCTTGTTAACATATTCTTTGCTGCATTTCTTACTAAATGTTTGTGATTGCACACTGCAGTTGCTGATTGGAACACATTCAATCAACGTTGTCTTCATAATTGGTGACACTGCTCTGAATAGCTTGGTAAATATCTCATGTCAGGATATTAATCCATACCATGATCAACTAATCTTTATACTGACTATTATATATATAATTGCAGCGTTTCCCGTGGTTTAGAATAGCATATTTCATGTTGTGGACAGGCATGTTTGTTAGTGTTCAGTGGATTGTCCATGCCAATGTGTCGATCTGGTAATTGTGACTTATGTTTCCTTCTAGATTGGATATTAATCAAGTGAAATTTCTCCATGTGTTCATTTTGTTCAATTTGTTCAGGTGGCCTTACCCGTTTCTGGACTTGACATACCCTGGAGCACCTATATGGTAAGCAGAGAAAGTACTTTTGTAGTGCTAAATGACATTTTGACGTGGGCAACTACTGCAAAACTGAGTTGGTATCATTGCGTAGAATCTGTACCTTAGATGAAAGTAGAACCATGTGGTAGTCCGAACACAGCAACTAATGAGTGATGCATATAGTTTCGAGGATGAACTGTTTTTCAAGTTAAGATTGACTGTGCCTTAGACCTTTGTCCAGTCCATGGTCATTTGTGGGGGATACTTTTCAGGGCATATGGATTAGTGAACAGTTGTGAAGACGCAACAGAAATATGAACAATTTGACAGTGTAATGATATTTTATCTTCCTGCATACTGTGCCATATGTTGCACTTAAATTAGTCCAGAATCTAGTCACCATACTTGATTAGAGTGCTTTGTAACATTGCTGAAGTGTATTTTTGTGTACTGTGAAGGTGCATTGTTTTAACTTGTAAGATTTTCTGCCATATACTGTGATCCTTATAAACTTTACTTATGGCAGGTACTTGGTGGTAGCGTTGCTGCACTTGCCTTGCTACGGTCTCTTCGCCCTTGTTCTGAGGCTCAAACAATCTCTGCTACAAAAATGGTTCTCTGATAGCTACACTTACGTGAAGTAGACAAGAAGATATACACATACATACACTGCTACAATTTATTCCCATTCTTTTCCTTGTCCTGGGAATTACGTGGAGCTGCTGGGACATGATCAGCCACATTCTTCAGAGTTAGTTTCCTGTAATTCCTTGTACTCAGAAAGCACGAGCTCTTTATGAGTCTCTTTCTTCAAAGTGGGTGGGTAAATTGACACGGCGTATGTCCCCCAGAATTTTGAGATTCGTAGCTTGTTGGAACCAGCTGTTGTTTCATGCAGTTTTGCTAAATTTCCAGTGGGATTTGTTTGTACAGTCCAATATGTGACGCCCATCATTCATTGTTGCTTTGGTTGAATTGGTGGTAGAAGCTTTTTTGCCTGGTTGTCTGCCTGTTTTCACCACCACATGCAGTTCTGAGTGTGGCGTGGTATCAGGCGGTTGAATGCAAGGGAGGCAGAAAGTTTGAATGTGATGATTTGAATTGTTTTCTCATTTATAAAACCAGTCTGCAGGATTTTTTTTCTTATCACTTGGGTTGATGTACACCTGGCATTCGAAATGTATTTCTTAAAATTTTAAGAATGAGATGAATTGAATTCTTCATGCAGATGTACATCATGATGTCACTTGAATCCGTGTAAATTCATAACTCAAAATACGACCATATGTGAGCAGAAGAAAATTTTGCGCAATCTCAACAAACTGAACCGATTTGTCAGTCAAACAGGCCAGATTTAGAGTTCGAGTGGCCTGGTTCTGTTATCTGTTGATCGTGTTCGGCTGGGCTGGGCTGGGCTGGGCTAGTAACAGCAGCAATCAACAAACAGGCCATCCTCATCTCCGTCTCTCCACCGATCGAGCCGAGGCAAAGACAAAGACCACGCCCCCTTCCACGCCTGACGCCACCAACTCTCCCTCTCCATAGAAAAAAAACTGCCCCCCTCGCGCTCGCGGCACCACCACCAATGGCCGCTGCGGCGGCGGCCGCCACGAGCGCCGGAGACGAGCACCGCCACCCGGAGCAGAACCAGCGGCGGCGCATGGGGATGAGGGCGGCGGCGGACTTCGCGATGGGCGGCGCGGCGGCCGTGGTGGCCAAGACGGGGGCGGCGCCGGTGGAGCGCGTGAAGCTGCTGCTGCAGAACCAGGCGGAGATGCTGCGCCGCGGGAGCCTCACGCGGCCCTACGGGGGCATCGCCGACGCCTTCGCGCGCGTGCTCCGCGAGGAGGGCGCCGCCGCGCTCTGGCGTGGGAACCAGGCCAACGTCATCCGATACTTCCCCACACAGGTCTGGCCTGCTTATCCTCACACCTCTCTCTCTTTCACCTACCCTTACTTCCTTCGCCGGTACATCCGTCCGTTCGTTCTGCATTCTCCATTGATTGATTGCATCAGTTGCTCTGGCAAGCGATTGATTGGTCTCTGAACTGAACCGGATATGTATGTCAGTATAGCAGAGTACAGAAAAATCAGGCAGGCTTCAGTAGATTCAGTTCTGCAGTACCGTGGTGGGCGGATTGAGTGATGGTTGTCTGCTCATTCGGTCCACCCACACATATTTTATGTGGCCTCGATACTCTGCTTCCTTGAAAAGAAAATAACGCGTTGCTCGCAACTCAACTGCTATCTGACTGGTAGCTTAGCTCCCATCTTTTTCTCACCACAAAATACAATGTCCCTGCCTTTTGGACACTTCTCGTTTTATATCCAGCACTAGAAACCAGTAATGGATTACAATCGATCGGTTGGGTGTGAAAGAGTTCCCACCAGATTTATCAAAAAAACAAAGCAGAGATATCACCATACAGATTTGTTCCACCCCTCGCAATATGAATAATCAAGATCCCGCATTCACATCCACGATGTATACACCGCACTGCTGAGGCACAGACTTTCTGGAAATAAGCAAAGATCCCTTAGGGTCTACTCTGTTAATGGTTATGCAGCCGAACCGTATATGGTAGACTACTGGTATATGTACAACCAGTTACTAGATGTCTATAGCCATGCTCTTGATCATGGATTCTGATGGGTAATGTATAGAGTGGAGTTAGGAAAATACCTAGTGCGCGGATAGTTTGCTTTTGCATAAGAAACTTATGCTTCCGCTGTTGAAATCATTTTCTGGAGGTCCTGTGTAATACTAGCTAAGAGCGAGACCTGCATTCTGTTTCATGTTGAACCATCAAACATGAACCTCAGCAATGTTCCCTCAATTTGTTGAATTGAGTCAACACTTCGCTGTCATGAAAAAACTTTGCAGTTGAAAAGTGGAACGGAGGCTTGTTTGTGCATTTCCTGTGGAAGCTTGTAACTTTGCGGCATGAAAAAAAACATGTTGCTTGTAACTCTGGGTGCTGTCTGACTGTTAGCTCCCATCTGTTTCTCACTACATAATATAATGTCCCTGCCTTTTGGCCAATTCTAATTTTATAATCTAGTACTCCCTCCGGTCCATATTAATGGCCTCAACTTTATCTAGATTCGTATGTACCTAGTTCAGTGTTTAGACTAGATGCATTCGAATCTAGACAAATTTGAGGCCATTAATATGGACCGGAGTGATACTGGAAAGCAGGAAAGGGTTAGAGTCTCATCGGTTAGGTGTGAAGTTCCTACCAGCTTTACAAGAAAATACTGAGATCTTTGTGTCTTGAATATAATACAAAATTGGTCGACTGCTCATTTCTGGTGGCTATATGAAATAAATCATGGTGATGCAGCTGACTTGTATAGGTGGCAGGATTCAGTATTATCTTACCACTAGTTACTATCGTTCTATAGCCATGCCTTTACAGCCGGTACTGTAGTTCAAAATAGCCATATTTTTCATCATGGATTCTGATGGAAGCTGTGTATGGTGGAATTAGGAAAATAGCTAGCATCGTATAGTTTGGTATTGTAGATGAAACTTACGCTACTGCTGTTCTGTTATGTTCTGCAGGTTCTTTATAATAGCTAAGAATGAGAACCACATACCTTTTCACGCTGAACTACCAAAGATGACCCCTCTGTACATGTATTGATGTATGTACCCTTATAGCTCTTTAAAATGAGAAAATCTTTGTTGTCATGAAAAACCTCTACAGTTCAAAAATTGGAATAATGAAAGCCTCACTCGTGCACTTCCTGTGCAGGCTTGTAACTTTGCTTTCAAAGGCTACTTCAAGAGCTTATTCGGCTACGACAAGGAGAGGGACGGGAAATGGAAATGGCTAGCTGGAAATGTAGCATGCGGCAGTGCTGCGGGAGCTACAACGTCGTCACTGCTATACCATCTGGACTATGCACGGACACGGCTGGCTACTGACGCAATTGAGTCTCGGCAGAATAAGCGTCAGTTCAGGGGGTTGCTAGATGTCTACAGGAAGACACTCAAAACTGATGGTATTCCTGGACTGTACCGAGGCTTCAGCGTGTCTATCGTGGGTATCACTCTATACCGGGGCCTCTATTTTGGCATCTACGACACCATGAAGCCTCTCGTCCTAGTCGGGCCGTTGGAGGTAACGCCATTAACTCTTGTGACCTACTGTATATCATAGATGAGGTTTCCCGCGCACAGGATCAAGTTGACGCACACACTGAATTGCTTCCTGTTGGATGCCTTTGCAGGGAAATTTCCTGGCCAGTTTTGCCTTGGGATGGACCATAACTACATTCTCTGGGGCCTGCGCGTATCCATTCGACACACTCCGACGAAGAATGATGTTAACTTCAGGGCAGCCGTTCAAATACAGGAACGCCTTCCATGCCGTGAAACACATAGTTTCCACCGAAGGGTTCTTGACACTGTTCCGAGGGGTTGGTGCAAATATCCTCTCGGGAATGGCGGGAGCCGGAGTTCTCTCTGGGTACGACCAGCTCCAGCGGCTTGCAGGTCGGCATGATTACAAGTTCGAGAGCAAGATGAAACAAGGGGCCTTGAAATGACATGCATATGGTTATGCTGTAGGAAGATCCTTTGGCTGTTCAGTCTGAGTTGGCCAGATAGGATGACTCGAGCAATAATTATATGAATCTGGTCGACTGCTAGACCAAAGCTCTTAACTACATGGGTCCACAGCAATTGCTGGGAACGAATGGCCAGGCGAATCCTTTGAATTTTTTTAACATCATGACGATTCGACTTGAGCCTTCAAGTGTAAATTAATATGGAGGCTAAAGTTGTCAATGTAAAATGTATTACTACTAGATAATACTTGGATAGAATGTTCATAGTTCAATGATAACGTGTTCAAAAAAAAAATCAATGATAACTGGACCGTCATTTTTGATTTCGTAACTGTATTTTATCTATTTCGACATGCCGTTTCCTACCATCCGGTTGGACGAAAATTCAGCAAGTACAAATTAGTCGAGGTGGGGGTAGTATATATATGTAAGTGTATATGAGTCCAAATACCCTTTTTCTTTGTGTTATTAAATTGATATTTTCCGAAATTCGAAAATAAACAAAGGTTATGCCAAAATTTGGATTAATTGCGAGTGCTAACTTTGCTTTATTGCCGCACTAGTCCAAATGTCAATCAATTTGTCAATTTCAAACAAAAGCTCAGAATAGATGGCATGCAAATGCACATATCCTAAATCTTCAGCAAATACAAATTAGTCGAGGTGGGAGTAGTATATATATATGTCAGTGTATATGAGTCCAAATACCCTTTTGCTTTGTGTTATTAAATTGATATTTTCCTAAATTCGAAAGTAAACAAAGGTTTTGCCAAAATTTGGATCAATTGCGAGTGATAACTTTGTTTTATTGCCGCACTAGTACAAATGTCAATCAATTTGTCAATTTCAAACAAAAGCTCAGAATTTCCTGCATTATCAGATGGCATGCAAATGCACATATCATAAATCTATCCTTCCCGTATCATATTTCTTCGGGTTGTTATGTCCTTTCCCGCTTATTAAAAACTTCGTCTTGAAGTTACAGAACTCAGTACGTGAAGAGTTGACGATAATCTCGGCGTAAATCTTTTTTATTTTCCAACGTTGCTTTCCTCTCTAGGTGATGTTTTCCATTGAAATTTGCAATACGTTCCTTAACCTTTTCCAATTCTCACTGAGAATTTTGGATGATTGTTCCTCATATGTAAGATCTGACTGTAATTCTATTTATGTATAGTTTAAAGGTTTCTCTGGTGCCTTTAAACACTTCCGTAGTTGTGAAACGTGAAATACGTTATAAAATTTGGATAACCCTTCTTATAGTTCCAGCTCATAAGCTACTGGTTCTTTGTGGCTTAGAATTCGGAATTGTCTAATGTATCTCTGACTTAACTTCCTTTTCACTCCTAACCTTTTGACTCATTTAGTCGGACTAATTTTTAAATATAGCACATCTTCGACTTGTGGTTCCCAAATCCTCCTTATAAGAATTGTGCAACTCTTGTGTCTACTTTGAGCTGTTTTTAACCTATCTCGGATGACAGCCACCTAAGTCGCCGTCGAGTCGTGGAGGGGGTGCTTGGGTCTTGAAAGGCAGATACTTTTCGAACACGGACTTCTAGCATGCTCTGAAACCAAGGTCTGCTTATACTTGAAGGAGTATATTGCATGGAAGAGACCTGCTCTATCAAGGTGTCAGATAGGGTACTGGAGATGGTAAATCTTTCAAGATCCCGATGGATAATTGGATTTCTTGTTTCCCACCTGAAGGTACACGTACACTGTCCCTTATTCCTCCATTGGCAACGGTACATTGTTTGTTGAATGAGGACATGACATGGAACCAGGAGAACGTACATGCCTTTTTTGGCCCAGCCATAGCAGAACAGATCCTACAAATTTAATCTCTTGCCTCCAGGGCGAGGACTTTGCTTGCAGGCTTTTTACAAGGCATGGTACATTTACGGTGAGTTCTGGTTATAATCTTGCACGAACCACAAAATTCATTCACTCTCGGAGCAACACTGGTAGCGGCTAACCGATCCCCTAAAATCGATTAGAGGAGTAAAAATCGGGAGGTGCGGCACCTAACCGACCCCCAAAACGGTTAGAGGAGTATATTTTTACTATCGGAGGAGTAAACCAAGCGGCCGACTCCTAAATTTACTCCTCAACCACCACTTCCGAGAAAACTCCCGCCTCCCGACCTCCACCTCCCGCCGATGTCGCCGACTCTGCCCGAATCGACGCGCAGCTCTCCGGCGCACCTTCTCCGACCATCCCCGGCGTCTCCGACGCCCCGACGCCGCCACAATCAGAGATCTCCGCGACCCCGGGTAGGAAAAGGTTGGGGGCCAACAACGTGGTCCGGCCGGCCGGCATGGCCGTCAAGACCTCCGGAAAGGCCGACAGCAAGTGCGTGGAGGCTCCTGAGGTGGCGCCGTGTCCTCCCCTTGCTCCTGTGGCTGGCCGGCAGCAGAGCAAGCCGACACCGACCAAAGTGTCCCTCGCGGAGGCGACGGCCAAGAAGAAGAGGAAAAAGGCCGCAACGGCGCTTTCGAAGGCTACACCGGCCCCTTCGACACACAAGGCCTCGTCGGCGAACCCTCCCCTAGGCCGGACACCGCAGGCAGCCGTCGTCAACGTTGACGAGCGCGAGGTGTTCGGTGGATCGTCGGCAAGGTAGAAAATTTCTTTTTCTCCTCGCCTCTCATCGGTTGGAGATTTGTAGACACACGGTGATGTTGTTTTGATGATATGTAGTGCGGCGGAGGAGGAGGTGGCCGGCTTCATGACACAATTGGAGAGTATCCATGCCGCCGGGATCGACGACCTCCACTTCGACGATGATGTTGTTGAGGCCACCACCAAGCAAGGAGAGGTGGGGGAGGAAGATAATGAGGTCACCGCCGAGCAACAAGAGGTGGAGGAGACACAAGGAAGCACAAAGAAGACAAGAGCCACCAACTATATCAAGAAAGAAGACGTTGCATTGTGCTATGCTTGGATGAATGTGTCACTCGATGCATCGGTTGGCACCGACCAATCGAATGACAAGTTTTGGGCTTGTATCGAGGAATACTACAACAACACCGTCACCGTGGTCGATCACTCGCACACAAGGCTCTCTCGGCCACCGGTGGGGTGCCATTGTTGAGCAATGCAACCGTTGATCTGGTTATGTTGATCAATTGCACAACAACCCACCTATTGGAGACTTGGAGTGTCCGTGACGGAGTATGAGCCATACATCCAAAACCTCTACAAGCTACGTAACAAGAAGAATGGTGGCAAAGCTTTCACCTTGCAATATTGCTATGCCGAGCTTGTTGGCAATGAAAAGTGGGTGCGGAGGAATTGGGAGACCACTCCAACGAGGTCAAGGGTGAGCATCTCTGTCGAGGCCAATGATGAGGAAGATGAAGACCCACACAAGAGGCCCGAGGGACAAAAGCTTGCAAAGGATAGGAAAAAGAGAGGTGCACAAGGAGGAGGTTACAAAGAAGAACTATGTGCTATAGTTGAGACAAAAAAACGTCCGAGAGGAGAGATGAGAAGGCGGCAAGGTGGGTCGGGCTCAAGGCAATGGAGGAGGAGAAGTGGAAGAAGAAGATGGCTGCCGAGGAGAGGAGGGCCATTGCGGAGGAGAGGAGGGTTGCACTTGAGGAGGAGAGGATAGCAAAAGAGAAAGAGATCGATGCACTTGCTATCATGTTCATGGATCCAAGCAACATGGATGCCACGACTAGGAAATATTGGGAGCTCACTCGAGCAAAGATCCTTCAACGATCTTTTGGTGGAGGTGCTCATGGTGGTGATGTTGGTGTTGGCCTAGGAGGAGGAGGACGAGGATGAGATGAGTTCTTCGGAAATGATGCTTGAGTTCTTCGAAGATGGTCCATAACATATGAGGTGATATGTTGGTGGTTTCTTTTGGACCAAACAAGGTCAATAGCTTCTTCTTGGGAGACCTTGATCGATGGTGGTGATAGAGTCTACTTTAGAATGAACTCTATGTATGTTTTATTTCGATGTGTTCGATTCGATGATCTATGCCTATATATGTTGTTTAAGTGTTGTGCTGCTTGTGTTTGAATTGTTCGTATGTTTAAATTGTTTGTATGAACTCTATGTAAGATGTATGAATGCATATGTGGAATGCTAGACAAACGGGGCAAAAAAAGTTTTACTCCTCTAAGTTTAGAGGATCCGTTAAGAACCGCCGACCTTTAGAGGAGTACTAGGTTTACTCATCCATTTACTACTCTAAAGTTTAGAGGATCGGTTAGAGATGCTCTTAGCTCTAGCTAGTTGGAGAGTGACAAGCAATGGAAAGCGATATGGAAGGTTAAAGCGCCAGGTAAAATGAAAATCCACTTTTGGCGTTTCGCACATGATTGCCTCCCGAGTGGATTCCAACAGGGCAAACTACACGTTCCAACGATAGGGTTGTGTATTTTCTGTAAACGATCTGAGAGCATCGTGCATGAGTTGTTGATCTGTCAGTTTGCTCGCGTGGTTTGGCAGGAAGTCAAGGAGCACGTTCATCTCAATCTTCAAATGAAGCTCATTTCCTCTCATCGGTAATACTTCCTCCGTTTCAAAAAAATAAGATGTTTTATCTTTATAAAAAAAATATATCTAGACCAACTTTAGTGTGTAGATTTACTTCAAACCTAGATAAATCTATATACTAAAAGAGGTCTATGTACATCCTTTTCACAAAGCTAAAACATCTTATATTTTGAAACGGAGGAAGTAGCTCTTGGATTTCTTCGACCGTTCAAATGATCCACATGCTATTGGTCTTGGCGGTTGGGTTTTGGCATATATGGGAAGCAAAAAAATGAAGCCCGGCAGCAACGATGGTGTGAAGCCGAATCCGAAACGGACCCGTGGTAAGATCGTGGCTTATGTTGATTTGATCAAGTTGTATGTCTTTAAACAAGGACCAATGAGTTAAATACACAACAAGGGTCCATGTACTTGTTCGGGTGGTTCGATTTAGTCCTTATACTTGGAATTTGTACAATTTAACCCATGTACTTGTCAATTGGAGTCGATGTAGCCCAAAATCATGTTCACCATAGAATTTGAGCTGGCATGGATTGCACGTGGATGCGAGTCCCACTTGCAGGAGAGCAGCTTGCCTAAAAACATGTAGGAACTCCCTGCTGCATCTAGAACATACATTCCTGCTTGCAGATATTTGCACGTACCCCCTTAGCCCCATGCCGATACAGTGTGTTTCAGTTCCAAATTGTTCTGTTAGAGAGGGAGGGAAAAAAGGAGTCGACGAAAAGGGAGGTACGATGGCGGTGATCACTGGACCAGAACATGTAGCAACTATTCGTGGAGGGAGATGACATTGAGGTGATACCAACGACGGAAATGTACGTTCTAGATGTGGGAGGGGTTAGTGCAAGTTTCCAAGCCAACTGCTCTCCTACAAGTGGGGCCCACATTGTCTGCGTCAGGTCAAATTGGACAACAACCAAATTGAGTCCAATTAACAAGTACACGGGTTAATTTGTGAAAATTATGAGTACCAGGACTAAATCGATCCACCCGAAAAGTACATGGACCGCTACTGTATTTAACTCTTAAACAACCCCTAGCCTCCATGTGTGAGTTCAGTTCTTCGGCTACTTAGTGGACACCACTTCCATCGGCATCGATGTCGATCAACTTAGATGCAACACTTTTCGAGGAACAGAGAAATATGGGTGTGAGAATTATCACCCGAAATCATATGGGTGTCTGTTTGGTGGCATGTCGTCAACAGCCCCCGGATTTCTTGTCACTGGAACATACTGAAGCCCTCAAGCGTGTTTGTTTGCTCGGGGCCAAATTTCCCTTTTTTCCTACCTGGTCGTATGGATGCTGCATGCGGTCAGATTTGGTCTGGGTCAAGTTTGACACTTTATTTGGTAGCCAACATCTAGTTTTCCTGCAATTTTGGCCAGTTATTTGCTTGCCAACAAACCTTATTATGGCTCATTCGATACAAAAACTTGCATGTTTGCTTGCACCTATGGTAGTGTTATGGTCATAACTTCTCACAGGTGGTGATGTTACCACACAGGAGAAAATAGGCAGCAAATTAGAACCCTAGCTAGTAGCAAATATCAGTTCACGATAATGTTACCTAGATACTAGCAAATGACAGTTTAACACAATATTAGCTAGCTTCCATGAATGATTGTTTTACACCCACATTAGGGATTGTTCATAGAACACAAGGGCACCACTTCATCAGTCCTTCATATTGACTTCTTCATCTTCAGATCCCATAGTTTCCTCTCATCACACACATGTTGAGGGCCTACTGCATTCTCTTGTTCCTCCAAGTAGCACAATTGTTACACACAACACCATGGCCAACATTAGCATCATTGTTGTTAGGAACTACATCTTCCTCTAGCGGGAAGAATTATTCTGCGCCAAATTGCAAGGTTCAGTTGTTCAAAATGCAACATCCCAGAACAAGCTTACTTGGGTGGGGGAAATGAAAACGCTTCTGATCGAGAATCTTAAACTTGTTCTTCAGAGCAATGAAAACCCTCTCAACCGTGACTCTAAGGCTAGAGTGCCTAAGATTGAGAAGTTCCTCCAGATTCCTAGGATAGTGTCTAGCAGAGAACTCATTGAGATGGTACCTTGTTGACCTAAAGGGTGGAAGATTTCCAGGCCGACAAGCATACCCGACATCTGCTAGGTAGAACTTATGTAACATCCCAGCATTAGAGCTTAGAAATAAGCTAAGATGAGGTGTGTGCATTGCATTCATGCATAGAAAATCCGGATAATTTTCGCGCTTTTAAATAAAACTTGTCAAAGAGATTGAATCTTCTCTTAACTTGGTGTGACTGTAGTATATCATCAAGTTGACTGTGATAAGTTTCAATATGACCCTTTCTAAAACCTTATCTTTGGGTAATATAATTTGATCTAAGGGTAGATCAAATGTAATAAAACTAAGTCACAACACTACTTAATAAGGAGTACTAGATCTTTTAGAGATCATTACATGGTATTCCATACAATAACTCAAGGATGAATACTTAATATTCCAAATATTATATCAAGGTATCACCTACAACAAACCCTGAATACCAAGTTAAGTATGTAACTTGAGTAAAGAAAACCTATAACTAAATCTTGATACACTTGATTGCCATAGTGATCCCTACCATGAGAATCATGGTAGTTTCTAAACATTAACTCTTACTACAAATAAAGTAGAATGGAAGACAAGCCAAGACCATTCATCTCATATCTTTGTTGCCATATTAGTAGGTGACATATCTATTTAACCAAGTCCTAGTATCAATTGATCATCAATGTAGAGTGATCAACTCTTGACCTAGAACTTATTGAGTCTTAGTTTTGACCTATTATATTGACCTTCCAAAGACCTTAAGTAGAGTAATAAGAAGAAGGAACTAGTTATGGTAGAGCGTGCCATCATCAATGGAATGATATCCTTAGTGGTGATCAAACCATTGGATGTTGGAGGAGATAACTCACTCATGAGTTAACTAGAAGAAGCATCCACACCCCAAGAAGTAGCTAGTAATTATGAAGCTTTGAGAAAGCTAGTAGTATTAGTACATCAAATGATAATATTGTTAAGCCAAGTAGATATAAATATGGAGTAAGTTTCCTTAACAAGAGAAGCCTATAGAGAGACTAGTACAAGTCTACTATTTAGTTGAGTATAGATCCTGATCAGACAATTAGAAGCCTAAACTTTGTACGATCAAAGGATGGTGGTCATTATTCTCAAGGATCTTGAGGATAGACGACCAGTTGATGAACAAGTATTATGAGTATACCAAATTAGGCTAAACCTTAGTAAGATGCATCATCTAGCTTGATCATGGGGAGTCAAGCTAGAGTATGATGAAGTATATAACATGAGCTGTATGGAGTAGTTAGAAGCATCATGTTGTAACCAAACTAATACAAAAACAAACTTGTATTATGGGAGTAGTACCATATCTCTTCTAGAGGATCAATATCACATTTGATATAGAGTAGATCGTAATATTGCAAGCCTTAGAATTAGATAAAGGGCTAATATACTAGGAGCAGAATGAAGGAATGTTGTAGAAGGGACATGACCATGTCGTCAAAGGAGGATGGCTATGATAGAGCCAGATGACTAGATCAATTAGATAGAAGAGATCTTAGTGAAGCAGAGGAGAGATTTAAACAGAGTATATTTAGGAAAGGAATTCCTTAACTAGAACCCAAACTTAGTGAAATGTTGGGGCTAGGAATTCTGGAGGAATCTTCAATATCACAGTATGAGGCTATATCAATATCCCACTCTAGGTTGAGACATCAACTATAATTACCTGGTTATACATCAATCTTTAACTTTTAATTCTTAGGGATTATAATATTCTTGGGTGAATAAGTTGGTTCCATATCTAAAAAAATTGAAACATTTGAACAAGGTTAGAAAATTAGAGGTAATCAGTATTTACTTAATTTCCAAAAATAATTAGTTATTATTATTGTTTGAATATATTCCATTTATAACACGATTGTTTTATAAAGGAAACTAATAACAATAGAAGAGTATAACTCAAATAATACTTCTTAATTTTTTCCTTTATTCCACAAGTATTAAATAAATACAAATCTATTTGAGGTAAAAAATATTATAGAGACAATCTCAAAGAAATAAAAAATTTATTAAATAATGAATATATATAATGAATATATATTACATTGATCTGAACAAGGAGTAGTAATAACATATTACAAAAGAAAATAAAAGAAAGCCCTAAACTAATCCTAAAACTACTTCTTCTGATCACTTGGTCTTGTACCTGCAAATAAGATAGAAACAGAAATAAAACAAAGAGGGGGTTAGTGTTAGATTGCTCTTAGTTTCAAACAGTGTAGTGCACTGTTTTCCAATCCTCATTGAGTAAGTTAAATTAAAGAAGGGACAAAAACCCTCAAGTGTAGAATCTGTTCTTTTAAGCAATAAAGGCCTCAGAACAACATCACAGGCTGAAAGGGCAAGTTTCACCAGGATAGGTAATAGTAAAAGGATGGGGAGTCTAAACTATATTTACTTGATCTCATCCATAGCCAAAGCAAATAGTGAAGCAGCTCACACACCTAAATGCATTCATTGAGGTGTTAGCAGCAGAGAGCAAAGGGACAGTTTACATCACAGTAGTATAGGGCAAAGCAAGCTTTGCTATTCACTTCGTAAAGAGCCAACCATAGTCTGTCACCAGCACAACCAAGAACAACACCAGATCTTGAAACCATATCACTAGGTTAAGACACTTTCCACCACAAAAAACCCAGGAAATCACCAGCAAAGATGGTAACTTGAGGAGGGAGATGAACTAGGTGGAAAACAAGGTCACACAGGAGCAACAACACCAGGAGGAGCAACACAAGGCCAAGAGGAAGCCAAAACAAATCCAGGGCTACCACAAGCCAGAAGTAGAAGGCAACATTAGTATAAGGCTACCTGGGTATATCCCAACATTTAGATCTAATCATTTTCCATCTTACACATTCATTTTCTTGCAAGCACAAGATAAGTGGACATATTAGACAACAAATAATGAACAGCCAGATAAGGCATGTGTTCTTGCACAGGTAGGATCTCAGACCAGCATCACTGACCCTATAATGTAGTTTTAACTAGATAGTTACACACCACAGCTGCTGGTACAGGGCACATTCCCAAAAGGGTAGTACTTCTGTACCTAGCAGGTTCCTATCCATTTGAGTATAAGTTAAAACATATCCTCTTCAACAAAGATAATCATCTTCCTAAAATGATTTAGGAATCATATATAGACACTTTATTATAGAAAGAATAGTAGATATCAACACTGTTTATTACTAGGCCACACTATTCAGAAACCATCAAGTTTAATCACTTTCCCACAAGCATATAGGAATCATCTCTTTATAAATCATCTTCTTATTAATCACAGAAGAGAGACTAACATTAGTAACTTTAGGTTATTATTAGTAACTGGATTCAATCCTGAGACTGGACACATTAGTACTTCACAAGTAAACAATTAACCAAGCATCAGAATAGAGAGCATCCCAACTTAACTCCATAGGAGTAAATCCACAGCCACAACAACTTAGGCATCCACATTAATCTAATCATGCTTTCACAGAGAATTTTATGAAAAAGAATAGAATAACAAAAGCATGCTTAATAGAGTGTTCTCTGATAGAGAACAGAGTAACCAACATGCTCAACAGAGAGTGACACTACACTAACAGTAGATCAACATCAAGGAATTAGCATAGGCAAAATTAACCCTAGAGCTATGCTAAATCACCACTGTAGGGGGTAAGAACCCTAGGAATTTAGGGATGAACCCTAAATGGGGAAATCCATCGCAAGTGACCACATGGCATTGAATAGAGGCAAGGTAAAGCACAGAGAGGAGAATAGGGCACTCACTCGAGGTCCTCGTAAGGTTCTCGAAGTGGAAGCAGAGAGGAGGCCCGCGGTAGAGAGGTGGCGGCACGGGGAGCACCCCGAGGGGGCGTTGCAACCCGTGCCTGCACACGGTAGTGGCAGCCATGGAAGAGCGATGCAACAGCATCACAATGTCGTCAAGGGAGCGCCAGAGCACGGCGGATCCCAAACCGTAGCCACGAGGTGGGCGTCAATGCGGCCAGTAGAGAGCGCTAGCGCCAGATCACGCAGGACATCGTCGAGCAGCGGCATCATTCGCATTGTCTTGCACCACGACAACAGACATGGTGGCTTGGGGCAGCCGGAATCAACCACGGCGGTGGCAACATCGAGCGTCTAGAGAGGGCATCGCGCGAGAGAGAAGGAAGAGGAGAGCGAGAGAGTGAATGGTACTGGGCCAGGTGTGGGTAGCCCAGTACTACTAGGGGCATTTTGCCTAGACCTAGCGGGTTAGGTTGGGCCGGGCTAGCCCAGTGGGCTAGGCCCGTGTTTTAAAAGAAGGACTTATATAAAATACTTAATTACAAATATATCCCTGAAATAAATTAGCTTCTAGAAAAAATAAATAAAAATCCTAAATAAAAGTCCTAAAAATACTAATGATATATTTATGAAATCACAAAAATAACCTCTATCCAATAAAAATAATAAATAGTAATTTGAAGCAATTAAATAGAGATCTATTATTATAATGGTATCTATTTCTTCTGGAATTTTATAAAAATATACAAAATACTTAAAATTGAATAAAATTCATTTTTAAGAATCTAAAAGGAAGTACTATTATAGAAAAATACTAGTTTATATTTTTGAAAAGTAAATCAAGTGTGTTAAAAATAAAGTTTATTTCTTTAAAGGAATTTTAGTTAAATATTTAAGAGAGTTAAAAATTAAATAAATTCATTTTTAAACTCTTAGAAGAATACTAATTATTATAAAAATGCTAAATATCAAAATAATAGAAATTTAATAATTCCTTAGTAATGCTTTTCTTTTATTAATTAAAAGAAACTTTAAACCTTTACAAGGTGGGTAAAACATGCAAAGAAGAAAGAAAACAAATCATGGCATAACATTACTATGCATTCCATATTGCTTCTTTAAATATTGTCCTTACCGGGCAATAATGGTTTTCTGTAGAAACCGGAGCTCAAGGTTAAGTGGAAGTATCCGACTTCACTACCTTACAGTCACAAGGCAAGTTTACAACTTGCTCATGTCCTTTGATTATTTTCTATCAAATGCTTGTAACTCAAATGTTGTCATCACCTGCATTTCAAAAAGGTCAGAAAACACTATTTTCATAATAATATGATTATGGATTATTTACCAAGAGGTAATAATCTACTGATACAGTTCTAGTGGTAAAGGAACATAATATCTAGGACTTAACAACCAATGTTGCTAGTGATTCTAGCGTCGTATATTACGCGTTAACCATGAGATTTGGAATGGGACAGAGAAGTCATCCGGATCTTCTTCCTTTCGCATGGACGGATGACGTTATCATGAGGCTGTAGCTTCCTTGCGGGGACTCAGCAGATGGGTGGGACTCCTAGTTCCCCATGATATTGGTGTCTAGACTTTCTGTGAGGGGGATGTCGGAGGTATATCTTCCTATATGGGGGTTGCCAGGGACATGATCTTCTCACTAGAGTCTCCAAGGGGTTATTAGGGTTATATCTTCCTATATGGGGGTAACGGAGGTATATCTGCTTGGGGAGGTCGTGTCTTCATGCGGGGCCATGGAGAGGGGCAGTGATTGGCTTGGATCATCTACTAGGCCCCCACACTAAAGGAAGTGTGGACGGGAAAGATCGACCGGTTGTGCAACAAGGATTTGGTCTCTCATGGGTAAAGCAATACACCTCTGCAGAGTGTAAGAACTATGACTGTTACTCCCTGTTCCAGGAAGGAGCTACGAACGCGGCAGGAAAGGAACCCCATGAAGGTTCTGGTCAACCTGTGAAGGCTGTCGGACATAGTTTTCAGAATAAAAGCAACCTTTGAAGAAATGTTTACGAAAACATGCATTGCTACGACCTTTGGTCTATGGCTGTAGCGATAGTGCATCATACACTCCTTTTTAGTGAACTTGCTGAGTACGCTCGTACTCAACCGTACCTTATTAACCCTTGATAGATTCGAAGCCGTTGAAGACGACGTCAACATCAATTTCTGCTCAAGAAACCATCATCGGCATCTCAAGTTCTTCAATAAAGTCAATAAAGTCAACATATACAACAACCGAAGTGAAGACAAAGTTCTTAAGTACATATGCGTAGATTATCTGGCCATGAAACCTACTTCTGTAGAGCCTTGCAATAGCAGCAATGGCAAGCCAAATAGTTTAGATACTAATCGTATTAGCTAGATAGCTCTGAGTTTTATTTCTGGTTCTTCTTTGTAAGAAGTTTCCGTCTTTCTCTTTAACCTAGAGTGTTCTCTGGATCTGTTGTAAAGAGTCGAGTTGTAATATATAGTCATGTCTTGGACCTGCTGTGTTTCTGTTGTACCACTCTGAGGGATGTAATACTAGTGAACGGTGTTTCATTGGTGTTATGTCAACGACTATAGTGTACTACATCATGCAGTGGTATGCTGGGTCACCGCAACTTACCTCGAGGGATCTTCAGGCCATCATCTCTCTCAAGGCTGTCATTCATAATTGTGGCATCATGGGCAAATCCTTCCCAGCCAGCAAGCACATGTGTGAATTTCATGTCGAAATCAACAACGATAAGCACATTCTGGCTGGGGTAGTGCTTTCTCCCCATGTATGCAGCTTGTTCGGCTTTTGACACTCTAGCCATCACATGAGTACCATCAATTTCTCCAATACAATTCTGGCATTACAAGAATGTTAGGTGGTAGTGTAATACAACCATCTCATGAAGTACAAGCTAGAGTTTCTCACCTTGACAAATGGGAACCATCGAGCATTGCCTTGTATCTTCGTGGGGGTTTGACTACTAGGTGGCTTAATCATCTCTGCTCTGAGCTCTCCAATAGCATAGAGCACTTGATGGAAATACCAAAAAATTGTATTGGTATATCTCCTCCATGTGTTGTGAATCACTTGGAATCTCTGGTTATGTCCTAGAAAAAATAGAGTCACTTGCTCTTCGATAGAGGTGTTGATGTTGTCCTTAAGCAAACCCCTAGCCCTGAATGTTTGCACAAGATGGTTAAAAGGGGTTCTTCTCATCCTAAGCATGGCGATAGCCTCTATACCGTTGTTGTTGTAGATGTAGTTCAGATTTACCACACTCTCTCTGTCGTGATGCATCATGGGGATGGGCATGTTCCCATGCGGTACCCAAGTTGTTGGGCGAGTGCATTGCGGGGCCCGAGTTGCCTAAAATTGTCGCGTTTCACAAAGTTGGGTGATATGTTGCAAACGCATCTATAATTTTTGATGTTCCATGCTTGTTATATGTCCCTTTCTTCATCAATAAAAATCTCAGGTCTTTCTAGACACTTCGTTTTTATATTTTCATGCACTGTTGTGTTGTTCTTGGAGCGTCATCATTCTTGTTTTTAGTTTTCGTTTGCTTAGTTTGCTTGAATAAATTGGTTGGACCCCCCTCATTCATACATTAGTTTTCAAATAATATTGGTTTGGATTGGAAAAGAGTAGGAAAAGTTCATGCTTAAGTGGTATAAAAGGAGTTTGGTTTTGACTATGATTTAGACTTTATCATGTCATGCTTGATATTGTCTTGGATTTATGCTTAGTGATTTTTGATGTAGCATGACATGTTTCAAACAATTGAGATTGCTTAATCTTCCTTGAAAGAATCATGCGTTGTTTTAGCATATTAAAGCATAATATTGTGGTATTCTCCTTTGATGCTTTATTTGGGTTGACTTGGCGCATGCTCACACCATGTTAAGACTATACCAAGTCACCATAGCCTCTATGATCATTTAGTTTTCGACTTGTAATATCACCTTATGCTTTAATTAATGATGTTTTGTCACTTTGCATAATTATGGCCATTATTGCTCTGTTAGTTGGTCACTCCCAATCTTTTGGTAGCCTCAATACCAAGTATGAGTTCCACTCATGCATCCAACTCCAAATAAAACCAAGTTATTCCAAAGAGTCCACCATACCTACCTATTAGCATTTGCTATTCCAAGTATATTCATGTTTTTATCTACCTTCCGAATTAAACTTGTTATGTGAAAATTAGTGATTAAAGATCTCACGAACTTGATGGCACACTTTACTTTTCTCGCCCCTAATAAACTTGAACCATTATGTCATTTATATTGTATATGCTTGCACTTATACGTTGGGAGTTAGCAGAACCATGCTATCATGGGGAACACTTTCAACATTGCACTTGTACATTGTACCCGGTTGATATCATGCTCTTTTGTCTATGGATGTCCTCGGTGTGAAATGAAAGGGGAGCTTATAAGTACATGGAGTTATGTATGTGTGTTAGAGAAACGCTTGGGTCGCTGGTCTAATCCATGCCTAATCATGGTGGAAACCTGCAGCGTAACCATAATGAGCAATCTATGAAGCATTCTTCTTATAAAAAAAGAGATAGAGTTTGAGAAAAAGAGAAAAACAGAAAAACAGAAAAAAAAGAGATCAGAAAAGAGGAAAAAGAGAAAAAAGCACCATTTTCCCATGGTAAATAAGAAGATTGCTGAGATGCTCGTTGTCTGCTTGCCTTGTCATTTTGATATGGGGATTCTTCCGTATCATCAGGCAAGGGGTACCCCATTGGCGGTTCTCTATGATACACATGTACTTACTATGACAAGAACTTACCGGTAACTAAACTTGAGTAGCATGAGGAGCGGCCCTCGTATCCAAGGGACATGAGATTGCCAACTTATACTTTGTCAAGCATTTACTCCATAGTTTGTTCACTTTAACCTTAATCACTTCAAGATGCTTATGATAGGGGCAATGAGAGATGAAAGCCAATAAGTACCATAATTTTTGGAAGCTCTTTATGAGACTTGAATCCCTACTTCCTTCTATGAAGGGCCTTTCTTTTACTTTTATGTTAAGTCTCCATCTTCTATCTTTATGCACCTATTGAGAGAGCATAGTGGCCATTCTTAGTTTAATGTGTATTGTCCAAAGACTTGTTGATTGATTCATAACTTTGATATTGCTTGTTCTTAAACTATTTGTATCTAGTCACCCTTATGAACTTTGAAGGTGTCCTATGCATTTATGTTTTGCTACACTATGAGGGACAAGCTGAATAACATTCTCATTATGTTTTCTATATGTGAAACAAACAAACATCTTGCAAAGCATTGTTATTCATGAATCTTTTGTTTGTACCTTTTCATGTTAGAACATAGTTGCTATGTCTTATTGTTAGAACTATATCTTTCATGCTATGTGAAAGTACTATGATCCGAGCTATCAATGTTTTACAAATACCTTGATCAAGATTATGATGGTGCATGTCACCTCAAAAATTATTCCTTTTATCACTTACCTACTCGAGGACGAGCAGGAGTTAAGCTTGGGGATGTTGATACGTTGCAAACGTATCTATAATTTTTGATGTTCCATGCTTGTTTTATATCTACTTTCTTATGTTTTGTCCACACTTTGGAGTACTTTTACACATTTTATGGAACTAACCTATTAACAAGATGACATAGTGCCAGTTGCCTATTTTCTTCTGTTTTTGGTTCCAGAAAAGCCAGAAAATGAATATTCTCGGAATTGGACCGGACAAAAGCCAAAGTCGATATTTTACCGGAAGACTCACGGAGCCAGAAGATGAGATGGAGAGGGGCTAGGGGCTGGCCACACCATGTGGTGGCGCTTGTCTCCCCTGGCCGCGCCACCAGGTGGTGTGGGCCCCTGGTCCACCCTCTGACATCACCCCTTCGCCTATAAGAAGCATCCCAATGAGAAAATCCTAAATAAGCCAGCCTCCAGCCACAAAAAGTTCCACAGCGCCGCCGCCACCGAAGAGGAGATTCGGGGGACAAAAGTCTCTGTTCTGGCACCCTTCCGGGATAGGGAAGTGCCCTCGGAGCCATCTACATCGATCTCCACCACCATCTCCATCGCTGTTGTTGATTCCCATGATGATGAGGGAGTAGTTCTCTCTCGAGGCTAAGGGCTCTACCGGTAGCTATGTGTTCATCTCTCTCTATGCGTGATCTTATTGAGATCATGAGCTTTGTAATCTATAGATCTATTTTGCTACTCAAGTGCTTTAATGAATCTCTGCTTATCCCCACGTGTGTGAAGTTGATAGTGTGCACACCGTGTGGCAGTTAGGCTAGAGATTACAAATATTTGTTATGCGTTATATTTTGAGTTGGTTGTCTCTATGAAATTGTGGTGTTTGTTGGAACCATCTAGCGCTCAAGGTGACAGTGTGGGGTTACCGCCGGCCGTACTTGTGATGGTTCCCCAGGATCCAATAAATCCACTTAGGTCTATGTTGCCGCGATATGGGGAAGGTGGACTTTGAGGTGTGTTGTTATAGCCCTACCATGGATTAGAGTGTCCAACCGGAGAGTAGTTCAGAGTAGTATAATAAAGAGATGATATTTATATGAGAGTGTTCACTAGTGAAAGTATGATCCCTAGGCCTTGTTTCTAAGCATTGAAACACCGTTTGCAACTAGATTTGTTACATGTTTGCTTGCTTCCATATTTTTGCCTTTAGTCTTTTCCTCCCGTCAAGCTCTTTTGTGGCACCGTTGTCTTATATCCATACCACTTGTATTTCACTATCTCTTCACCGAACTAGTGCACCTATACACCTGACAAGTGTATTGGGTGTGTTGGGGACACAAGAGACTTCTTGTATCTTGATTACAGGGTTGCTTGAGAGGGATACCTTTGACCACTTCGTCCCTGAGTTCGATAAACCTTGGATAATCCACTTAAGGGAAACTTACTGCTGTTCTACAAACCTTTGCACTTGGAGTCCCAACAACTGTCTACAAGAATAGAAGTGTGTAGACATCATTGGGCTACCAACTACCGAGAGGGGCCATTTCGAGGCAAACTCGTCTCACCCCTACCAAATCCAAACATTCCGTCAAACTGCCCCGTGAAGTAGACGACCGGGACCCGCATGTCAGTAATCTTTTCGTGACGCAAACGCCAATGCGGCAACCACATAGGCAAAACGAGGGACTAAAGGGGCTTGGGGCGTTGACCAAATTCACAAATCCACTCTCTCCTTTTGCATGAATCCTAGCACCGGTGGCATCGGAATCCACCCTCTAACCAGAATGATCCCTTCAG
Organism: Avena insularis; assembly: GCA_023614405.1. Classification (NCBI taxonomy): domain Eukaryota; kingdom Viridiplantae; phylum Streptophyta; class Magnoliopsida; order Poales; family Poaceae; genus Avena; species Avena insularis. The sequence goes on along the minus strand of CM042693.1, from coordinate 432,300,107 downwards.
ACATTTGACTTCCGGCACCAAGTTGCTGCGCCCACTCGCTGATCCCGAGCTCCAATGCCGAATGTCGTGCCTGCCGTTGTGATGATCTAGCCTGCCTCTTCCATCGACGAGCTGAGTAGCGCGAAGGATGGTAGATCCTATTACCGAGGAAGAAGTAGTTCTGGCTAATTGCGGGTGAGCTACTCTTCTCTTTGCTATTCACACTATCTATAACTTCTAGCTGGCTATTGGCTTTATAGAGATAGATCGAACCTAGAATTGTTTGCTAGCACAACACTGACAAACAATTCTTACCTTTTGTCCCCAATTTTCTGTCAATTAGGATCTCCGCTCAACCCAACTACACGGTTATGGTGACCCTCTTCGGATACCACATTAAATTAGCAGATGGGAAGAGAAAGTAGAATCAACCTCATTGTCTGAAGATGAAAGTAACACCTATGCAGTTATGCACTATCCCTGGTATGGTTTCTGTTGTGTGTGAACATGCTGAAATGGGGCCGGAGCAGACTGCACGGTTCAGTTTCAATGATGAACGGGGCATCACGGTTCCTGTAACGTGTGACAATTAGCTAACTGGGTTGATGAAACAGTTTTGTGGGCTTCTCGTGTTAACGCTGAATTGTAGAATAATGGATGTGCAAGCTGATGCTACTGGGAGTCAACCAGCTATTCTTGGAAAGGGTGGTCTAACTCGAACCCCTGCTGCTGTTAAGCAAAATGTGGTTCCTCGTCCGTGCCATGCTTCTATCAGGCAAATTCCTCGTAGGAGTCCCCGTATTGTCATTGTGCAAAACTCTGATTTGGAATATACTAGTACTGGTCGTCCCCGTGTTGTTGTTGATCTGGCTGTTGTTGACCCAATACCTGCCGCTGTTGAGCAAACCAAGGTTTCTGCAGGCTGCCTCACTGTTGTTGACAAGACTACCGCCTTGCATGCTGATCGTCCTCGAAACCGTGCTCATGTTGTGCAAACCCCTACTCTGGAATCTGCTGGTACTGGTTGTCCCCGTGTTGTTGTTGATATGGCTGTTGTTGACCCAATACCTGCCGCTGTTGAGCAAACTAAGGCTTCCGGAGGCTTCCCCACTGTTGTTGACAAGACCGCTGCCTTGTGTGCCGCGGCTCCTCGAACCCGTGCTCAAGTTCAGCGGGCTGCTGGTATGGAGCTAGCTCATGGTCTAGACTCTGCTAGCACTCGAAGAACTGTTGTTGTGGGAATTGCTCCTACCATGGCTGCCGTGAGCCATGACCCTGCTTGTCCACTAGGTATTGTAGCTCCCACTGCTAAGGCCCCTCGCCTTTCTCCTTGTGTTGATACTTCCACCAAGGTTGCTCCATCTACCGATGACGTTGGTGATGGCGACGGTGGCGTTCTGTCTAGGTCTGATGGTGTTGCTCCACCTCTCGAACCTCTCGGAGGTTTCGATCCTACAGAACCTGATGATGGCAAAGTAATTGTTCTTATCGGTGTCGCGGAGTTCACTCCAAAATTAGATGATGGCACAAAAAAATTCTATGGCGACATTGATATAATCCTTGGCAGATACGATCCTGAAGTGGTACAATTATCTGACATGATGGTGTCGTTATGTGTGAAGGTTCCGTGGGGGTCCTCCCAGGTAGCACAGTTGGTATATTTTTGTTACAAGAGCGAAAAGCCTGTACAAGTGAAAGATACTAGTTATTAAGCCATACCGTTTAAAAGGATACATTATAAAGGTGAAGTGTACATCCACTTGATAGTGCAAATGGTTGGAGAGGAATTGGATTTGGACAATAGAGATGATGGACTTGAAGAAGGCATGCGTGACCTGATCCATGGCATCACTGAGGATTGTGAACAGAGGAGAGTCTTACAGAGTAGCAGGAAGAGCTTCCCTAGAAAGGGCACCCCGAAGAAGAACATCACCAACCAGACCATGCCAGAGGAGAGGATGCCCAAGAGACGCACAAAAAAAGGCACCACGCCATAGAGTACACCCCTGAGATCCAGTAAAAATGCCACACTGAACGGTAGCAGCAAAAACGCTAAGAGGGCGAGCACGGTGGTGAACACACCGAGGAGTGATAGCAAAAAGGCTAAGATGGCCAGGACGGGGGATACCACACCCGGTAGTAGCAAAAAATGCTAATTTGGAGCGGAACACGCCGGGGAGGTCCGACAATAATGCCATCACGAAGGAGAACACACCCAATAGTAGCAGCAAAAGGGATAATTCGAAGAAGAACACGCCGCAGAGGTCAGGCAATAATGCCAGCACGCTGGAGCCAACACCCGTGAGGGGAAGTAGGGAGGATATCACACCCAAGAGTAGCAGCAAAAGGCCTAGTTCGATGGGGAATATAACGCAGATGTCAAGCCCTACTGATACCATTAGGAAAGATTACATCAGGAAGGGGGATGTACACAAGAAGAGCAAGAGGGTTCTGCACAGTCAAGATGAAATAGATTCTGACTGTTGTTTGTCTGCTGAAGGACCTGGGATACGTGTAGATGTAAGACCACCCCCTGTGGTTATAGCAGAACCAAAAGAGTGTTTGGGAGAAAACAGAGTTGTCGGTGGGGTAGATTGGGCCAATGTTCCGGTCCATCCGGGTGGAGGTGACGGTGCAGCCCCACCCCTTGGAATCAATATGATGTGTGCAGTATTAGGCCTTAGGGACGATGGCCAAGATTCTGAATTAGATGTAGAAGAGGGCACTATAGAGGATCAAGAATCTAGTGATGATGAAATAGACGAGTAACTTAACGGTGAGGCTGGCATTCCAGTCGATGATTTGGGTGTTAAGGTAGAAGAAATGAAACATGACCACGAGTATCCTATAATATCGGTCAGCACCGAGTTCAGGAGCATGCATGAGTTCAGGATTTTGTTCCGGAATTTTTGTATCAAGGGGGAGTTCGACGTTCATTGACTGAAGAACACTACCCAGAGGTATGATGCCGCTTGTAGGTTATTCTGGAGGAATGGACGGGTCGTGGTGCCTTGTCCATGGAGGATCACAGCCAGAGCCTTACATGCATCAAAGGCAATTAGGGTATTGGGGAAATGAATGCAGCAAACCATTCAAACTCTCTCTCTTTTCACTCTATAACTACAATTGATGTGCAAGATCTTTCTAGCAACGAGTTGACTCTGCTTATCTTGTAAATGAATCTATGTTGTAGGTGAACAAAATGGGCCCTCCCCACATGTGTGCGATAGACAGCAAGCTGAAATCCTCAATGGCTGATACAAAGTGGGTGGCTATACAAGCTATGTCCATACTAAAGGATAACCCTAAGGAGTCCACGAAGAATATTCAGACTAGCCTCGGTTCTAAATACAACATTGTCCTACCGTATTACATGGTTTGGAAAGGTAAAGAGAAAGCTGTGAGGGTCTTGCACGGGGATTGGACTAATAGCTTCAGGATGCTTTACAACTTCAAGGTGGAGGTACAAGCAAGGTGTCCGGGGAGTTTTGTGGAGATTGACTCTGAATCGGTACGTGGGAAAATTTATTTCAAAAGATTTTTCATGGTGCTTAAACCTTGCATCTAGGGATTCAAGGACAGCTGTAGGCCATATCTGAGTGTAGACAACACTGTCCTAACTGGCAAATGGAAAGGCTACCTGGCATCTTCCACAACACTTGATGGTCACAACTAGATGTTCCAAGTGGCATTCAGGCTGTTCGAAACAGAAATAGAGGAAAACCGGGTCTGGTTTATGAGGCAACTCAGGATATCAATAGGCCACATGGATCCATTGGCTATATCCACGGATGCATGCAAAGGGCAGGCGAATGTATTGAAGGAGGTGTTCCCACGAGCTGGAGGTAGAGAATGCCATGCCCATCTGATGCTCAACTTGTACTCACACTATGCAGGCAGCATATTTGATACATGGTTCCTGCTGCTAGAGCTTACAAAGCTAGTAGCAGCCAATATTTCATGAGCAAGATTTTTGTGGAAGCCCCTGAACTTCCGCAGTACTTAGAAGTCCATCATTCACAACTACGGAATAGGAGTCAATTCAACGTTGACATCAAAGTTGATTACATAAACAACAACCTTGCAGAATACCTGAATAACTGGCTGAAGGACATAAAAGTGCTTCATGTTCATAACTTGATGGATAGCATACGTGGTATGATCATGAAGCCGTTAAATATACGGAGAGCAATCGGTAGGAGACTTAGAGGACATATGCTACCGCCTGTTGTATAGCAACTTCACAATAGAAGCTGGGGACTTGCTCATCTTAGTGTTCTCCCGTCAGATAATAGCAGCTGCGAGGTGGTCGATATGTCCAAGAGTGGCCACAAGGATGTTGTGAACATCTAGCGGCGAGAATGCACCTGCTTAGAGTGGCAGCATATCGGGAAACCTTGCAACCACGCCTTGGCCTTCTTGGTGAAGAAAAGAACTCTACCACATTTGGATCAGTATTTGTCCGACTACTACTACATGGAAAAGTTTAGAGCTGCGTACACTAGATCCGTCGAGCCATGTACAAACCCTTCTCAGTGGCCTCAAGTCCAACTGAGTTTCGAGCTTTTCCAGCCAGTTACAAAAAGGGTCAAAGGAAGACCTCATGTGAATAGGTTTAAGAATTTTCTCGAGAAGAATGGTTCACCTTTTTGTGCTAGCAAGAAGGGAAAAATCAGATGCAAGACCTGCCATCTTATAGGCCATAGAGTAGCGGGATGTCCCCTTAATGGTCCCAAACCTAGGTATAAGATGGTACATTCAATTTTTTGGTTTATAATCTCTAGATATTAGGTAGTAATCCATGTACTGTTTTTTTACAGGAAGCGCAAGGTAAGAAACAATACCGCCAACTCTGTGATTTTCCTACAGGAAGAAAACCAAAATGAGTGGAGTGATGATGATGGACACGATTCTGGAGCTGATTGGCCTGACTTCCCTCGACCCGGAGATGCAGAGTACATGAAGGTAAGAAAATTGGTACCTAGGAAGAGGAAGAAGGCAAGAAATGAAGAAGCCAGGGGACTTGAAGACAAGAGGAAGAAAGTTGGCGCCCAGGCAGAGGAAGAAAGCTAGCCATGTAGAAGCCTAATAATGTGTTGAACTTGAACCTATATGTAGTTCAGTTAAATTCTGGAGTTGTGTGCCTGGAACTTGTCGGGCGAAACAATCTGCCTCCCATACTCGGAGTAAAATGTATCGCGACTTAAGGTTTGGACACGGACGAGGTTACTACTTGAATCCGAAATTGTGAATGTGCCACTACTATCTTAACAATCGCACCACCGGGACCGTGATAGCTGAGCGGTTAAGGGGTCTCCAAAATCGATGGATGTTAGTGGCACAGACATGAATTATTTATAGGCACTTAATAAATCACTGCTATTGGCATTACACTTATGATAAGGTTCTGAGATAAAAAACAAGTTCTAAGCTAGCTGCTACACTCCACGAAGCAGCAACTTATTTCAGTTGTTGTACAACGACATGGCAACATAAACTGCAAAGGCAACAGATAATGCCCAGATAAATAGGAAATTGTTTCCACTATCTGGCCTAATCTTGAGCCCGTCTATCTCACCACCTCCCTGCTCCTACCTCCTCTGCATCTGTCGAAGCTTCCGGATCTCTTGCTCCGACGCAGAATCTCCTCTTTCTTGTCCCACACAGCATCACGCAGATCCTGAACAAGCTCTTTGTGAAAACCTGCTAGGGGCTTTTCGATCCACACAAACTTGTCATAGCCAGTTCCCCTCCCTTCCTACGAAGTAGATCGAAGGAAACACAAAAATAATTACATTACGCTTCCCGGATCCGGGTTACTATTGTACCTAGCATAGGAAATTACCACTCTGGTGTTGTAGTTGCTGAATTTTCCTGCAGTATTTTCATCGGTTCACGAAATCCATCTCGGCATCTTCTCACCGCACAAACACAGCATCTCGGGGTAGTAACCGTAGGGCGTATTCCGGTACCCAATGGGGGAACCCGCCTGACGGCATTGAGCCGACCCTCATTCCGCCCGAGATGAACTGCATGAGATGCAGGCCATGAGCGAGGGGAGCGAGGGCAGAGGAAAGAGGAGTCTTTGAATGTCACAGAGTAGTGGCACAATGAAGTGTGATTTATATCCACTTAACTCGGGCAGAATCCTACCATCCACATTCGGCTGACAGGTGGGGGACCTAGCGTGCGGACATGTCAACCAAACCTCGCGCCTTCGTGGTTCAAAGGCCCTCTCGTGCGCATTGGACGAATTTTTTGGCACCTTACCCGCGTACATATCACTGGGAGGCCTTGCTTAGGAACCAGACATGCATGGCCTACACTCTTACTCCCTCGAAACTTGTCATGTCTCGTGCCGGCAGATCCATCCGCTCCACCGCTCCCGGTCGGGCTCACCGCGGCAGATCCACCCCAAGATCCTACTGTCGCAGTATCAAATGGCCATGGTTTCTTGAGTGGAGCAACGATGCTATGTCTTTGAGCTCGGCCCCTCCTATCTGTAGAAGGAATAATGCAGCGTCGAGCTCGAGAAGGAGCCGCCAGGCACGACGAGGCTCGGTCCACGCCAACCCTGTCCCCTTCATCATTGTAGATTCCGATATGGAGGACGACATGGACGAAGCAATGCAGAACGCCATTGTTGCCTCCTTGGAAAAGGGCAAGCCACGGGCGGGAGTGGATGTCGTTGGGAAGGGCACGACAATGTCACCAATCAAGGTGAACTCCGATGAAAGCGTTGTGATGTGGGTTTAGATGTTGTTTAGGCTGGTTGCAATTTCGGTTATGTTTAGTGCGAGTACAATTATTGTACCGGGTTTGGTGAGCTATATTGAGAAATATGTGCAATAGCAGCATGTAAGTGCTTCCACTTTAGAAATTGTGTCTGTGTCATTTCCATTGTCGGGGGGATGACCCCCGGATACCCCAACCGGACAAGAAAGAGGGCAGTCGGATCGCGTCCGGCTGGCCAGGTGCAGCCGGACAAGGCAAGCCGGGTTGGCTATCGCAAGGTAGCCGAATCGGCGAGAAGTAGCCGGCTATAGCAGTGTAGCCGAAACCAATCAAGGAGACAAGGTGACGTGCGGAACAGTGCACGGTACGCCCTGTACGACGACAAGACTAGCAACTACTCGTCCATACCGAAGACTTTGCGGGGATGACGCGGGAACAGTGGCCGGATGCTGACGACAGGCTCGCACGGTGTCCACTGTGCCTACGACAGCCATACCGCTCGTACTCCGATGGGACATATTGTACCGGATACTATAGATGACCAGCCGACTGGGACCCACCTGTGGGGCCCGCCAGTCGGATTGGCCAGTGAGGCCGTTGCCTCTCTGCCTATATAAGGAGAGGCAAGGCCTCAGTAGAAAGGGTTGGTCTCAGTGCATTTAAGGCAGTAGCTATAGAATACAGCTCGAGGATCACTTGTAGTTCGTATATCGCTCATAGTCAGATCGGCAGGAGTAGGAGTTTTACCTCATCACGAGGGCTCCGAACTTGGGTACTTCCTGCGTCCAGCTACGCTTGCTTGTATCCAATCCCGCCTGCGGACGCCGTCGATAGCTTCCCTGCTAGTCCCCACACCTCTATCTAACCTTGTTAGGTACTGCCGTTCCCAATACAACGACAGTTGGCACCCACCATGGGGCAGATGGCTTCGACCGGAGTCATGTTCCGCACGGGACCTCGCACTTCAGCCGGTGAGCGCGTGGCCTCTGTCTTGGTGCTCACGCTCGGCAAGTTCGACTGTGTCATCAACAACGCTTCCTGCTTCGCTGGAACCACCTTCTCGGCGAACGGCTCCATCCTACTCTTTGGTGACCTCCCCATCTACGTCGTCACCGTCCCGGAGCATTTCCCTAGGGAGATCGTCTCCGTCGCAGAGCTACCGCATCCGGGCGGTAGCGCCTCTGTCGCTTCATGCGGCGTGGAGGTCATGATGGCCGGCTCCAGTTCCCACCCCCGCCAACCGCGGGAGCGGCGCGGACGAGGGCGGAACCTCCACGCCTCCGCAGCCTCGGAATCCGGTGGAGGAGGCCATTGATCGGCTCCTGATGCCGGTTAACCTCGGGGATAACCCAGAGGAAGTGGAAACCAATTTCGCCATGGAGAGACAGATCCTCCTCCAAGAGGCCATGGAGCTGGCGGCAACCCACAAGCAACTCGAGATCACCCGACGCGAGTACGACCGCGCGCATGGCTTCACTCCGGCTACCGCAGAGCCGAGCCGGCGCGACCAGGTGCGGCGCCGGGGCGGCAAGCTGGGCAGAAGGAGGGAAAAGGATGGGGAGCTGGATCTCGCGCCCGCCCTCATCCGGCCCACCTATAGCACGCCCATCAAGAACCTGCGCGTGGCAGAAGAACTGCCCAACCTGGAGGGCGAGGAGCGAGCCCGCCAGCACGCTCACGTGCAGGAGCTCCTCCGCATCGCGGATGAGCAGGCTGATGCCAACCGGCTGATGCAGGAGGACCCCGGCTACTCCAGGGGGAGCAAGCTTCCTGTCAACAGCAAGGGCGCGCCCCACGACACCCAACATGCATCCTCCCCTCAGCCGGCTAAGGCCTGCAGTAGGCGCCACAGCTCTAGCAACAAGGGTCAGCTGCACCAGGAGCAAACAGTGAACAGCAACCCACCGCCTCCCCCTCCACCAACCGGAGCGCCAAGACCCGCCGGTTCCCGTCTCTCGGGACGGGTGGGAGCGCCCAACCCGGATCGTCCGGATGCCCATGACTGCATCGAGCTCCTCGCTCAAGCGCGCGTCACGGAGGAAGAAGACTCCACCGGACCGGTTTGTTTTGGACCCCGCATCCGGAACAAGCCGTTTCCGGATAAGTTCACCCTGCCCAGGGACACCCCGGCACGACAGGTATGAAGCGGAAGGCGGGTGACCGACTACGCTACGGCAGTCGGCATCGCCCATGGGAACAAGCGCACAGCCGTGCGCTACGTCCCTCTTATGCTAACCAGGTCGGCAAGGACATGGCTCAATAGCCTTGCGCCCAACAGCATCAACGCCTGGCCAGACTTCGAGAAGGTGTCCGTACGCAACTTCAATGGCACGTACAAGCGTCCGAGACGCCCACGCGACCTAGCCTTGTGCGTCCAGGGTGACCGCGAGACCGACCACGAGTACCTCACCAAGTGGACGGTGCTGCGCAACACTTGCGAGGGCATCCTGGAGAGCCAGGCCATTAGCTTCTTCATCAAGGGCTGCCGAGAAGGCACCATGCTTCGCCACCGGCTACTGTGTGACGAGCCAAAACCCATGGCGGAGATAATGACGGTTGCGGGGCAGTACGCCATAGCGGATGCTGCCATGAAGAAACCCCTCCGAGTAAGTGCTAATGAGCGTCCGACTCCTACAGAGCCGGCTCGCGACCATCTGAGCAATCCGGCTAGAGAAGCCAGATCCTCTAGACGCCACGGCAACGACAACCGGTTCCATGGGGACCACCAAGCCGGACAACAGAAGCCCCGCTACCACGCGCGACAGGTCAATGCCGTGGAGGGTGCGCCCGACGCACCGGCTAACGATGCAAGGAGGCAGAAGCCATGGCTCACCTTCGACCAGATGTTTGACGGCTCGTGTAAGTGGCACATCGGTCCCTTCAAACCGGCAACGCACACCACCCAGAATTGCAGCTAGACTCGCCAGCTAAAAGACCAGGGTAGCTAGCCACGTCTCCCCCCGCCCCCTCTTGGTGGACCACCACCACCGGCTAGGGGAGACGACAATGATGGTAACGGCGGCAACAGCGGCAACAACAACAACGACTACCCCCAGCCGCATGCCGCCTACCACATCTTTGAGACGGAGCTGGACGACAAGCACAGCCGCAGGCGACGCTCCAAGGAGGTCAACGCCATCATCTCTTTGGTCCCCCAGTACCTAAACTGGTCGGAAACCCCCATCACCTGGAGCCGAGAGGACCAGCCAGAGCAGTTATCGACTCCCAGGGGCTACGCCATGGTGCTCGACTCCCTCATCATCTCCAACGCACGCACCTGCCGTTTCTCTCGCGTCCTCATCGATAGAGGCAGCAGCCTCAACCTCCTTTACCGGTCCTCGCTGGAGAAGCTAGGCATTCGCGAATGCGACCTGCGCTCGACTACCACAACGTTCCACGGCGTGCTGCCGAGGCCGGCTTGCACCCCGCTGGGTAAAATCTAGCTGGACGTCATCTTCGGGACCGAGGAGAACTTCCGCCGTGGACCGATCTGGTTCAAGGTGGTAAACCTGACGAGCTCCTACCACGCTCTCCTCAGGCGCCCCGCCCTCGCCAAGTTCATGGACGTCCCCCACTACGTATACCTCAAGACAAAGATGCCGGGACCCAACGGCATGATCACCATCGCCGGCTGCTTCAAGCGGTCGATGGAGTGCGCCTCAGCTGGTTCCAAACTGGAAGAGGCCCTCATCATAGCCGAGGAGAAGCACGTGATCATGCGCAATGTGGCCATGGCCCAGCAGGACATACCGGCTAGCAGCAAACCGGCTGGAGAAGGAGCCTTCCAGCCGGCAAAGGAGACGAAGAGGATCTTGCTCGACCCCTCCGACCCGACCAAGTTCATCACCATTGGAGCCAACTTGGACAGCAAATAGGAAGGCACGCTCGTCGACTTCCTCCGTGAGAATCGGGACATCTTTGCATGGTCACCCAAGGACATGAAAGGTGTACCGAGGGAGTTCGCCGAGCACTCACTTCACGTGCGGCTGGATGCCAAGCCGGTTAAGCAACCCCTGTGCCGGTTCGCGGAGGAGAAGAGAAAGATTATCGGTGACGAGATCACCCAGCTCCTTGCAACCGGGTTCATCATGGAAGTGTACCACCCGGACTGGCTGGCAAACCCAGTCCTGGTGCTGAAGAAGAACAAGACCTGGCGCATGTGTATCGACTACACCAGCCTGAACAAGGCGTGCCCAAAAGACCCGTTCGCATTGCTCCGTATCGATCAAGTCATCGATTCCACGACCGGCTGTGATTTGTTGTCTTTTCTAGATTGTTATTCCGGTTACAATCAGATCCACTTAAACTCGGCTGATCAGATTAAGACATCATTTATCACCCCCTACGGGGCTTTCTGCTATATAACCATGCCTTTCGGTCTGAAGAATGCAGGCGCTACCTATCAGCGATGCATGTAGAAGTGCTTACACTCGCAGATAGGCCGAAACATGCATGCCTATGTGGACGATGTGGTCATCAAGACCAAGGAGAAGCGCACCCTCCTCGAAGATCTGGGAGAGACATTTGGCAACCTCCGGTAGTACCAGATGAAGCTGAACCCAGAGAAATGCATCTTCGGAGTCCCATCCGGCCAGCTGCTCGGTTTCCTCGTATCGCAACGAGGTATCGAGGCAAATCCCGAGAAGCTCGCGGTCATCGAGAGGATGCAGCCGCCCATGAGCCTGCTTGGAATCCAGAAGTTCACCGGATGCCTGGCCTCCCTCAGTCGTTTCGTCAGCCGGCTGGGGGAGAAGGCACTCCCATTGTACCAGCTGATGAAGAAGACAGACAAGTTTTCTTGGACTTCGCAAGCCGACGCCACATTTCATGACCTTAAGCGCATGCTGTCCACAGCGCCAGTTCTAGCCACGCCGACTAGCAAGGAGCCGATGTTGCTCTATATAGTTGCCATCAGCCTGGTCGTCAGCATCGTCCTAGTGGTGGAGCGCCCCGAGGAAGGCAAGGCTAAGCCGGTTTAGAGGCCCGTCTACTACCTCAGCGAGGTCCTCTCCCTCTCCAAGCAGAACTACCCCCACTACCAGAAGATGTGCTACGACGTGTACTTGGCATGCAAGAAGCTCAAGCACTACTTCCAGGAACATCCGATTAAGGTTGTGTGCACCGCACCCCTCTCGGAAATCATCGGCAACAAAGACGCCACCAGCCGAGTCGCCAAGTGGGCCATCGAGCTCGCCGCCTACTCCATCCAGTATGAGCCCCGGCTCACGATCAAGTCGCAGGCGCTGGCGGACTTCCTTGTCAAATGGGCCGAGACCCAGTATCTCCCACCGGTTCTAGATTTGGACCACTAGAAGATGCACTTCGATGGGTCGAAGATGCTCGGAGGCTTGGGAGCCGGCATCATGCTCACCTCGCCCAAGGGAGATCGGTTGGAGTACGTCCTGCAGATCCACTTCAAGGCCTCCAACAACGTAGCCGAATACGAGGCACTGGCGCACGGACTCCGGCTAGCCAAAGAGATTGGCGTCAACCGGATCCTCTGCTTCGGCGATTCGGACCTGGTGGTGCAGCAAGTATTCGGAGAATGGGACGCCCGCGATGCAAACATGGCTCTCTACCGGTTCCACATACAGAAGCTCAGCGCCTCCTTTGACGGATGTGAATTCCATCACGTCCCCCGCGCCAACAATGAGGCAACCGATTCGCTTGCCTGAATCGGATCACCAGGCAGGCGATCCCACTCGGGGTCTCCTTGGAGCACCTGCACAAGCCCTCCATCAACCCGTCCCCCGAGTCGGATTCCATCATATGGGCAGGGAGCGCTCCGACTGACGGGGCGACAGAGGCAGAACCGGCAGAACCCCCAAAGAAGAAGGCTCGTACCAACTCTGGCAAGTCAGTACCCTCTGGTTCACAAGACCCGGGGGCTGCCGACTCGTCAAGCGGCTCGGGGGCTGCCGTCCCGGGTACCTCATCCGGACGACCCCCCGACGACCATCAACCGGAGAGCGGGATCATCCTCGTCATCCGGGAAATACCATCCTAGGCACAACCCTTCATGAACTACATCGCCAACGGGGAGCTTCCGGATGACGAGGTGGAGGCCAGGCAAATCCGGCGCCACGCGCACACGTACACCATCATCAACAAAGAACTGTACAAGCACAGCGTATCTGGCATCTTCCAAAGATGTGTCGATGTGGACACAGGCTACCCGCTACTCAAGGACATCCACCAGGGCGAGTGCGGGCACCACGCTTCGTCGAGGGCGATAGTTTCCAAGGCGTTTCGCCACGGTTTCTATTGGCCCATGGCCCTCGAGGACACCGAACAGCTAGTCCGCGCGTGTGTTCTTTTCATAAACCACTTAGATGTGTGTTCTTTTCATAAACCACATGGATTCACTACATGAGTGTTCTTTCATAAACCACATGGATCCTCTAGATGCCACTTGAATGTGTGTTCTTTTCATAAACCACACTGATACACTAGATGTTATTGCATGTGTGTTCTTTTCATTAAACGAATTGGATCCACTAGATGTCATTGCATGTGTGTTCTTTTCATAAACCACATGGATCCACCAGATGTCATTGCATGTGTGTTCATTTCATTAAACCAATTGGAACCACTAGGTGTCATTGCTTGTGTGTTCTTTTCATAAACCACTTGGATGTGTGTTCTTTTCATAAACCAGTTGGATCCACTAGATGTGATTGCATGTGTGACATCTTTCATAAACCACTTGGATGTGTGTTCTTTTCATAAACCAGTAGAGTCACTCCATGAGTGTTCATTTCATAAACCACATGGATCCACTAGATGTCATTGCATGTGTGTTCATTCCAGAAACCACTTGGATCCACTAGATGTCATTGCATGTGTCTTCATTTCATAAACCACTTAGATGTGTGTTATTTTCATAAACCAGTAGAGTCACTACATGGGTGTTCTTTTTATAAACCACATGGATCGACTAGATGCCAATGCATGTGTGCTCTTTTTATAAACAACTTGGATGTGTGTTATTTTCATAAACCACTAGATCTCATTGCTTGTGTGTTCTTTTCATAAACCACTTAGATGTGTGTTCTGTTCATAAACCAGTAGATTCACTCCATGAGTGTTCATTTCATAAACCACATGGATCCACTAGATGTCATTGCCTGTTTGTTCTTTTCATTAAACCAATTGGATCCACTAGAGGTCATTGCATGTGTGTTCATTTCATAAACCGCTTGGATGTGTGTTCTTTTCATAAACCATTAGAGTCACTCCATGAGTGTTCATTTCATAAACCACATGGATCCACTAGATGTCATTGCATGTGTGTTCTTTTCATAAACAACTTGGATGTGTGTTATTTTCATAAACCACATGGATCCTCTAGATGCCACTCGCATGTGTGTTCTTTTCATAAACCACAGTGATACACTAGATGTCACTGCATGTGTGTTCTTTTTATAAACCACACTGATGCACTAGTGTCATTGCTTGAGTGTTCTTTTCATAAACCACATGGATCCACTAGATGTCACTCCATGTGTGTTCTTTTCATAAACCACATGGATCCACTAGATGTCATTGCAGGTGTGTTCATTTCATAACCACTTGGATGTGTGTCATTTTCATAATCCACTAGATATCACTGCATGTGTGTTCTTTTCATAAACCACATGGAGCTACTAGTGTCACTGCATCTGTTCTTTTAGCTTTTTTCCTAAGTCAAACTAAATCAAATTTGACCAATTTTATAGATAAATATAGCAACATATATTACATCAAATTGACATATTATGAAACTAATATTGAAAACATATCTAATGGTACAAATTTAGTGTCATAAATATTGTCACATTTCCCTAAAAAGTTAGTCAAACTTAACTAAATTTGACTTAGGACAAAGCTAGAAGTACACTTATTTGCGGACCGAGGGAGTACTCAGTTTTGCCCTCTCTCTCGTAGTCACAGACTCTCTAAAAAGCCCTAATGCGTTGATTGGTTGACACAACCCTCACGCGGATCGTTCGCGCCTACCATTGATCCTCTCTGATCTAATGTGGATCGTTGCATAATGTCGTGCCCTTCACACTACATCGTGAGAACACACGGAAGTCCGCTTGCCAGCTAGCCCCCATGTTTTATCCATTAGGGTTTTTAGGGTCTCACAGCGACACTTCTACCAGAAAGAACACTCAGCCGTATATTAAATAATTCCATGAGTGGTCATATCACGTTTAATCTAGTCTAAAAAGGCTACAAGTCCACTACACGGCAACTGGTCATCCACGGCCCACGGGCTATTCCATTTTTACTATGCAGCACGCCCGCACTCTCACTTCCGACAGGCCCCCGCCACACGAACCTTCCACGCGACAGCCGCAGCTAGAAGAGTTGCCTACTGGGGCCCTCAAGGAGGCCTAAACGTCCCCACATTAAAAACCCAGCCTATCAGGTCCTCCATTCACACTCATCCACTCCTCTCTCTTCCCTATTTAGCAAAACCCCACAATCCTCAACGTACAACCACAAACCTTCTCCATGAAACCAATGCGTGGGGGTGAGTCTGCGGGCATCACCGCCGGGGTGGTGCTTCCTATGGCAGATCTGGAGGAGCATCATGCAGCACAAGGCGAGGAGGGCGTGCAGTTCAACCCCTTGAGGGACTATGTGCTCGCCGGTGCTGACGACTTTGGAGGCCCTGATGAGGGCCTGGAGTTCGACGAACACGCTCCGCTCGTGTACCCAGAGGTACATCTATTTCTACATGTTTCATATTTTCTGCTCGAGCCTAATATACTCGTGGTTTCATAAAAAATCTAGTCCTAATAATTAGATGCACCGTACAAACCGATACATGGAGAGATCTAGTCTGTTCTGGATGAATCCATATTATTTATTTATTAATAAGTTATCAAGAACACAAACAATATTAATTTAGGAGTGAGCTGAGGAGACAGCCGTAATGAACTATTGAACCTGTATAAATATGTTATTGTATTGAAAGTAACTTGGAATGGTTGTTGGAATATATATTTATTATTTTGGTCATTTCTATTTGCATTTCATACATTACAAGTAGATTCAAGTGAGGTGGACTCTGACAAGGAGAATAGGGACAACAAGAGCCGCCATGTCATGAAGAAGCTCAAGAGCGGGAGAATCCCTTTCCGCACTTGACTTGGGGAGCTCAGGTGCCCTTTCTATAAGAAAGGAGTCAAGCCGAGGATTGAAAACTTGATTCCCCATGCGGTTGGAATCGGTAAAAGCCCGGCTAGTTGGAAACTTGGGGAGCTCAGGTGCCCTTTCTACAAGTCGGTGACCAAGGCTAAGCACGCTGCTTATGGCAAATTCTGTTGGAAATATGCCCTAGAGACAAATAGTAGTAAGGACTATTATCATATTTCATATAGTTTATGATTAAGTTTTATACCATGCTATAACTGTATTGAGTGGAAACATCAATACACGTGTGATATACAAAGAAACCAGGGGTTCCTAGTGAAACTCTAGTCACTGGTTCATTGGTCAACAGATGATCATGTTTCCTGATCATGTGGCATTTATGCTAGTTGGAAATGAGGTCATCTCATTCTAAGAATGAGATGATGAACCAATACCCAACCTAAACATCGTGATTCGATCATGTCACGAAGCTCAAGTTACGATGATTAGAAAAGGATCCTCGTAGACTATTCCTTAGACCGTGAGGCTATATCAATCACCGTCTCCCGAGAATGCTTAGATAGCATCAAACCCATCTGGTAAAACGGTGGTTATAAAGGTGTGTTCAGGTATTCAGAGGAAACCGTAGAGGCAATATATGTCAAGAGCGGGATTTGTCCGTCCATGTGACGGGAAGATACTCAAGGGCCCCACTCGGAGAGGTTATATCCAATAGCTGCGCAGCATGTGATTAGATCACGGGGATATCACTCGTCGGAACGAGTCAAATAGCATTGTTCAGTAACAAGAACACGACATGGTGATGTCATTGATCGAATCTCGGGCAATGCAAGTATCGAATGACAAAGGGAATAAGACACGACTGTCACCGGTTCAAACGACAAAAGATCTTCGTGGAATGCACACGGGTAACATGGCCATCCAGGTCCCTCTGTTGATCATTGGTGCGGGAGTGTCCCGACCATGTCTGGAGTGTTCCTGAACCGTGGGGTATCACGCTTAAGGGCTTGATGATGCTTAGAGAGTATTTATAGGATCGGTAGAATCGCCGAAGAAAAGAAGGGAGAAAAATGGAAGGGTTTCGTTAAGTCCGGAGGATGTCCAGAGTGGAGGTGGAAGGTGTTCCATGGCCACGGAGATTAGATAATATGTGAATGAATGTTATATATTAATTTAATCATTTATTCATAATTATTTAAATAAAGAGAAAATCAATTAAAAAGCTTAAAGGCTTAACGGGCCAATACCCGGAGGGGAGAGGGCCCATTAGGGAAAAGGAGAAAGGGGAGAGGGCCAAAGGGGGAGGCCGGCTGGGCCTTTCCCTCCCGCGGGGCCCACTAGGGGCTGGCCGGTGGCCATCCCACCCCCTCCTCTCCTTTAGTCCCACACCGGGACTTGAGGGGAGGTAGTACCTCCCCTCCCCCTATATATAGTGGGGTATTTGGCCTAGAAAAATACAACCCAATAATCAATAAAGGTCTCCCCACTTTTGGGAGGACCTCCAATTGATATTTTCTCTCTCCCCCTCTCTCTATCATGACCGTGGTCCCAAGTCTGGACTGCGCGAGCAAGAGACATCTTCACCGCGGAGCGCCGTCGCGCTGCGGGATTCGGATCCGGGAGGTCTACTTCCGCAACTGCTGCTGGATCGGGGAAGCGGGAGTCATCTGTTGGGTCCGCAACATAGAAAACAAAAATTTACCTACGGTGTGAACTACACGCCAAGATCTATCTACTAGGTACAAAGCAACGGGTGGAAACGAGAACTTACCCTCGTAGACAACGAGCTTTGTTAACAAGTAGGAACTCGTGGTTGATGTAGTCGTACACTTGCCGATCTCAAGATCGTGATGAAGTCCAGCAGGTCCGGCTCCAGCACGTCCATCAGATCCAGCTCCAGCACCACCAAGTCCAGCACATAAGCAGCGGTGCATCCGTGATCGCACACACGTCCGGTACCCCGACAACCTCCGTCCCTCGCTCCAGCAAAGCAGCGGAAGCAGCAACTCCTTTCCAGATAAAGCCACCGGGAACATGTATCTCGCTAATCCGAGACCATGGGGGAATAATACTAGAGGGGGAGAGAGATCCTTCACAAGGAGGTGTGTGAGAGAAGTGAGGAGAGGGGGGGCCTTTTATAGTAGGAGGGGAGGGTACCCCTCCCGTGGCCGGCGCCCCACGGAGGTGACCCTTCACCTCCCCCATTCATGTGGTCGTAACCCACTCCACATAAATTTGCCTCTTCACATTCTCCATTGAAGTCTCCACTTTAAATGCATTAAATTTCTCCAAATTTAATGCTCCAAATTTAATGCTCCAAATTTAATAAAACTATTTTATTAGTTTTATTCAGAATTTTGTTAATTACTTTAATTAACAAACATTCACATAAAACCCCTTGCAACATTTCAATATTACATGCAGAACCAATTTCAGCAATTTCACCCGAAACAGTTTCGTTGTCTATTCAAATAATTCCAGCGCTTTCTTAAATCCTTATCTGAAACATATTTGCTCCAAATGGTGTCGGTATCCCTTAAGTGTGTCACCCTACGGTTCGCGAATAGTGCATACATGATCGAGACCCCTCTCAGATCAATAATCAGAAGCGGGACCTGGAGATCCATACTGACTCCTACACATTCAACGATGACTTCTGTGATCATGAGAACCTTTAACGCTAGTAACTAAATCCCTTTGTCTCGTGATATATTACATGTCCGAGATTTGATCATCGGTATCTCCATACCTAGTTTGATCTCGTTACCGACATGCACTCTTTTCTCGTTCCCGTGATATAACATTCTAGTGATCACATCACTTGCTTGCAAGCTATTTCAATGTGATATCACCGAGAGGGCCCAGAGTATATCTATCCGTCATCGGGATGGACAAATCCCACTCTTGATCCATGAGCCTCAACATAACACCTTCGTAGCACTGAACCCACCTTTATAGTCACCCTGTTACGGTGTGACGTTTGATGTTATCAAGATACTCTTCTAGTGTTAGCAATTAACATGATCTCATGGTCTAAGGATAAAGGTTACTTCGTATGATGTTATAGCAATATAAACATAATGACTTTGATCGTAATACTATACTTCGGATGAATGTTCATCACATCATTCCACCAATGGTGTGACCTTGTTATTAACAACATCCAATGTCCATGATCAGGAAACCTTGATCATCTTGTTAATCAACAAGCTAGTCTATAAGAGAGGCATAACTAGGAACCCTTTTTGTTTATTAAACACACATGTATTGATGTTTCCGATCAATAAAATTCTAGCATGTAAAATAAACATTTATCATAAACATGGAATAAGATAATAACCACTTTATTATTGCCTCTCGGGCATATTCCCTTCAGTCTCCCACTTGCACTAGAGTCAATAATCTAGTTTGAAAAACTTTGCGCATTGAACACCTATGGCTTTCTGGTGTTGCATATACGCTATTGCTAGTGGTTAACATAATCTCCGGATGTGACAGTTTCAGATCCGTGTGTATTTGCATGTCTTTGCGTCTCTACGCATCACTCATTCTCAAATGAGATGGCATTGTATAGATTTGGTCCTTTGGTGAGACCTTTAGTTCGTTCGGCTCAAAATATGTTGATATTATTGTCACACAATATATCTTCATAGTATTAGCCCACTTTGAACCACACCTAGTTTGATAACAAACTACTTAACACAAATACCCTCCTTTGCTGCAACTATAGCAGTCATATACTTAGCCTTTTGTTGTAGTATCCGTCATAATGTCTCAACTTTGGAACTCATCCAAATCCATCATGGAACATCCTTTCCATTACATTGTGCCACCCATAGTCTAAATTGAGATAAATTTAATTTGTATCTTGTGACAAAACTAGTATCAATGTAACACTTTACAATGAACTACCTTTAACTATTTGTCACTTATACATTATATATTCTTAGTTCTTCCAAAGCTCATAAGAATATCTTTACTATTGTCCAATGATCATCTTATGAATCATTCTGGTATATGATCATAACATTTAGAGCATAGGACATTCTGGATATATACATATCATGGTATAATCGATCAAAATCTTCATGTGATTTTACTCACCAAGTGTTGAAACACTTGAATTTTGATACAATCCTTTCCATGCAGCAAGAACCTTTATTGTTGTTTCCATATTGAACCCTTTCAATATCTCATATATGTATGTCTGGCACAACCATATTAGCGCCTTAATCTATCCATATAGATATTGAAGCCTAATATTCCGGGTTTGCCCAAGTCTTTCATCGAAATCTTATTTTAATGAAATCCTTAACTTGTGTCAATACAAGATACATCATTTCCAATCAACAATATGTCCTCTACATAATGTATTAGAAATATGTATCAGCACTCCCACTTAATTTCTTGCAAATGCAAGCATCTTCATCATCTCCGATGAATTTAAACTCTTTTAACAGTTTCATCATGGTGAAGATTCCAACTCCGCTATGCTTACTTCTACTATTGAAGTTTACATGCCCTTTTAGCACCCTTTGAATTAACAAAACCCTTCGGACCATGTCATGTACATGTCCTAGGTTACCGTTCTATTAGAAGAACCTTGTTTTGTTTATTCAACTACCATATACCAAATTATATGTAGCGGTTGCTACATTAATCCGTCAAGACTATATATCGCTATGAAAGATCAAATATTGTCATAGTCAACTCCTTGAACATTGTCGTAAACTTCTTTCCGACATATCGACTATTTCATAGATGTTAAACATCCATGTCTTATTTCTTTATAGATCCAAACATGACCGATAGGCTTCACGCCTTTCTGAAGGGTCTTCCAAGTTCAGAAACTTGATTTCTCGTGTATGGATACTATCACGGATTCTATGACTTCTAGTCATTTTATGGAGTCAGGGCCCATCATCGCTTCTTTGCATGTAGTCGGTTCATCATTGTCAAAACAATAACGACTTGCTTATCAAATCTTACTATTTGATTCTTGCTGACCCACACGGTTCTATAGGAACTCTAATCTCCGAGATCACACCTTTTGTAATCACGAGAGCCATGAGCATTGTGGCCGCCACCGGGACACTTTTCAGGCGCTACTTAGCACATATAGCTAAGGTTCAACAACCTTATCAAATTTCTATTGTCCTCCCACTTAACTTTTCACGAAAAATTCCTTCTCAAGAAACTTGACGTTCCAGGTAACAAACTCTTTTGTCCTCGGTGTTATAGAGAAATTCCCAACAAATTCTTTGGGATAACCTACAAAGACGTGCTTATCCGACTTTGGTTGTAAACATTTTACTTATGCATAACATACCAAAATTTAAGAAAAGACAATTCGGGTTTTATCCCAAACCATAACTCATATGGTGTCATTTCAATGGATCACGATGGTGCTCTTTTCAGTGTAAAAGCGGTAGTCTCTAAAGCTTCAATCCTTAAATAATAATGGCAGTTTTATAAATGACACCCTTGATCTTACCATGTCAAACATGGTTTGATTTTATCTCTCGAATATGCCATACTCCTATGGTTTATCGGGAAACACAAATCATGGAACAATTCCTCAAGTCTTAGGTGTTTTTGCTAAACATGTAACTCAAATATTTTCCTTTATGATCGAATCATAAACTCTTTATTTTCTTGTTACAATGATTTTCCACTTCATCTTCAAAGTCTTTGAACAATTTTCAAATGTTTCATACTTCTTCCTTATTAAGTAAATATACAGATATATTCACTCAAATTTTCGGAGAAATCATATGAAGAAAAAAGATCCATCGCATATGGCTACACATAATGGACTATGCACATCAGCATGCACAATTTCCAATAAGCTAGTCATACGTTCATCTCTGGCCTATGGACGGAGTTTCAATTATCTCGAGGAAAGTCTCACATGCGTCAATTGATCAAAATCAAAGACTCCAAAAATCCATTAACATGGAGTTTCTTCATGTTTTCTTTCAAATATAATTTAAACAGCGATGTCACTTCATAAGTGATCTTTCAATCATTTGTCTTGCGACATTTTAGCAATAGTGTTTATGGATGTGATTTCTCCAACTAGACTTGTAAAAGTTCATCCATCCTTTATGGAATACGGTAATTATTTGAACAGCCATTGTTCTCATGATACCGGAACAAAATAACAATTATTTAAACAAATCTTGAAGGCTTGGTTTGATGACAATGAAAAACACAATAACACTTTATTTGTTTTCGATGAACATCATCACTCATTCTCTTGCTGGTTACTTAGGCCATTGTAGTTCATGAATTGCGTTGTCCTGTATGACACTTCATACCAACTGTAACATCCCAAAAAAATCATGTTTCAAAAACTCATTCATTTCATCCTTGCATCATTCATTCATATAGGGTTTTTCTCAAAATCATTTAGAGGCAGAAGTTTGAGCTATGATTTCATGTGGGCAATTTATCTCAATTGGCCATCACCCTTTGGGATTTGATTGTCTATGAACTTGTTTGCTTGCCTCCATGGTTGGAAAGATTAGGAGTAGCATTTAAACCCAAGATTCCAAATTTAGAAATAGTTTCAAACCCCTATTTCAAATATTTGCAACTAGAGCAAATCTCTGTTTATTTTGAAACCCAAGCTTGACCAAGCCTTTGCAAGGTAACCACTAGGATATTTGATTGTTTGTGAACCCACAGAACCCTGCAAAAATCCCCAAAGCAGTTTGAATTCAAAAGGATTTGAATTCATATCAAATTCTATTCAGAAAATGGAATTAGAAAAAGAAAAGGCTTAAAGAAAGGAAAAGGGCCGAGCGGCCAGAATCTGGCCCAGCAGCAAATCAAGCCCAGCAAGCCCACCCGGGGATCTCCTTTTCCTTCTCACGCTTGAAGACGTTGCTAAGTCGCTGACGACAGCAGACCCACCACTCCGCACCTCGCTGACAAGCGGGCCTTCTCCACGTCACCGTCGTCTCCACCCGCACGACCCGTTCATCCCCAAATCAACGCGGGCGTTTCTGTGTTTAATTCGCGACGTCAATTCGATTTATTGGCCAAGTAATTCTCACTCGTGACCAGGCTATAAGAATCCCCTCTGCCCCCTCCCTCTTCTCCCTCAAACCCCGAACCCAGAGCGCCACCAGGCTGCGAGCATTACCCTCTGAAACCCGGCGTCTCCGACGACTGCGCCGGCGAATTCCGGTGAGTCCAGAGCTCCCCTCTGCCTCTCGATCTTGCAAACTGATTCAGTGAGCCTCTGCGCTTCTTTTAACACGTTTCGTTTGCTCTCGCATGGACCGTAGCTCCGGCAACATCGTCGACTAGTCGCCACCGACGTCTGCACGAACTCCGGCGAACTCTAGTGGTAAGTACAGACCGCCCCGCGCTTTCTAGTTCACGCACATGGCTCCGTCTCGACTCTGTGAATCTAACCGTGTCCTCGCTTTGCCTTGGGGTGATCCACAGCAACGTCCACGACGACCACCCGACGCAACCGCCGCCCACAGCAACTCCGGCGAGCAATCTAGGACAGCCCCGAGCGCCCCTTGACCAACCGCAAGTACGACGAGCTTCGCCGTGACCTCCTGAGCCCGGTGAGCTACTCCTCTTTCTCCCTCTCCGTCTGCATCGTCGGCAACGTCATCGACCGACAGTTCCGCCGCCGGTAGCCGCCGCTCCGCCGATTTACGGCGGTCGATAGGAACCGTTAGATCTGCATCAGATGGCTTAGATAGAATGACTAATCGAAGGGGTACGCATTGATCTGAGCCGCACCTGCCCCTTTAGATCCAGCGGTCTGTATCGCTCGATCCAGACGAACCGGTACGGGCGAATAAGAACATGACGCGTGGCTAGGTTAAGATCTGGAAATAGAATTTAAAAACAGATTTTGATCCAGATTTCAAATGCCAATATCTTTTGAATGCCACGTTGGAATTTTGCAAACTTTATACCGTTGGATTCAGAAAAACAAGACCTTTCTGCCTATCCTTTTTGTTTAGCAAATAGTAACCATTAGATGTGCTTAAATTGCAGAGACTTGTTTGAGGCCTTTCTGAATATAGGTTTAGTTTAGTATTTTATTTTAGGGCAAAATAAGTTGTCTTGGTTATTTTGTGACTTGTTTAGTTTCTGTATTCATGCACTTGCTTGGTTGAGTTCTTAAAAATCATCACTTGGTAGATTCATGCATGCATGCATTCATACTATTTCTTGTTTGTATATATTTGTGTGTAATTGTGTGCTACAACTTTGTGTGTAGATTTTACTAGTGATTGTGATTGTGACGAGTGCTACTCTCCACACTACCAAGGCAAGTGATATCTTCATGAATATTCCATTCCTATATTTTATACATGCATTAGATATATTTTGTTAGGACTTGCATGCTACTTTTGTCAATTGATAATGGGAAATCCTATTTAGAATAGAATGCTAGAGTTGCTAGGAAAATTCCCTAAGGATAAGTTGACATGCCATGCTTAGCCTAGCTATTAGAAAACAAGGGTGGTTTATATATACACTATGGAAAAATTATTCTAAGTCTTTGGACTTGTTTTTAATTAACAAAACAACTAAGTTAATGAATCACCTGGGTGGAATGGAAAGAATGGTGTATGTTGAGTGGTTCACAAGGCCATGGACTTGGCTTGTGTATCTCACTTGTGGATGGCCACCCAGGAACAAAGAGATTTGAGTTGTCATATGTTGAGAAGCTTCAAGTGCAACCACTTGGCATTATGGGCTCTGCCATGATCTTAGGATGCTGGAACTTAGTCCCTTGGACAGTGGGTGGTAGATGGGATGATAGGTTGGAACGCGTCCATTTGACTAAGGAAAGGCTACTGAAGGATCATGTCTTGGGAAACCAAGGCTTGTGGGGAAAGTGCACCACCTCTGCAGAGTGTAAAACCTAAGTACTTAGCCATGTCCCAGTAAAGGACAATTTGAGCATCAAGACATGGAAACTTCAAGAATCTCATCACTCCAATTTTCTAAATAAAACTTGTGGGTGAACAAGGGTTAAAAGGATCTTCAGTCATTGATTGGTAGATGCCCTGAGTGGATCTAGAGTCTTTGATTGATAGATGCCTTGGGTGTTTTTGCCAAACAAAACTTAGTATTTTCAAAAAGTTAGGGAAAAATCTATTTTGAGCAAAGCAAGCCTAAGCTCCACCAGCCAAATGCATATAGTATTATAGTCCACTTAAAATATACTAAGGTATCACTTGCCAATACTATTCCAAAGTATTGACCCTTGTGGCTGTAACTTATGATGTTGCAGGTTACTCTGATGATGAATAGGAGTCATGAGTCTACACTCAACATGCTTGCCTGTGGCACATGAAGATGAAGACTTATGTTTATTTACTTATTCCATAAACTCTTGTATTAGGCCTTTGGCCATGAGTTGTAAAAGACTATGTTTTATCTCTGGAATGACTGTAATAAACGACCTTTGTATCTGTGTACTTCATCTTAAACTGTGGATGCTAGCATTGATCCAGGACTAGCATTGCAATCACAGGATCTTTTCCTTTAATAAGGAGGATCTTACAGATGGTATCGAGCACCGTGTGTTGTAGGATTATGACCCTAGGATTGGAAACCACTAAGGAAAATTTTAACTTCTTCTACACTTGTCTATTCTTCTCGTAAACTTTTCTAATCTTCTCATTCTCATCTCTATTTGTAGATGAACTCCGTCAACGAAGCCGTGAAGAAAGGACCACTCATGACCATGACCTTGGAGTGTGAGACTGAGTTTCCCAAGATTCTCAAGGACCTCATGGAGACCATGGGAGTACATGGTGCAGCTGTGTACAAGGGCTTTCCAGTGATGGAGGAAGGAGTGGAGTATTGGTGGGTGCAACTTCACTTGTACAAGAACAAGGAAGACAACCACAAAGAAAAAGGCTTCTGCATGTACACCAACACTTTTATGCACACCACATTCTTTGAGTCAGCAAAAGAAGCAGCTTGGAAGACTATCAAGGAACTGAGTACCAGAGTCAAGTGCAAGATGCTCAAACTCCAAAAAGACTTAGAGAAAGAGAAAGGACATACTCAAGAGTTGGAAGTCACCAACCAATCCTTAAGAGGAGATATTATAGACTTAGTGATAGAAGCATGTGAACAAGATAGGGTGATTGCCACTAGGAACATTGTGTTAGCCACCAGATCCAATGAGATAGGATTGTAAGCGCACTTCGTTAGTTGGACCACCACCTATCACCTTATTTTCCAAAATGATACCTTAAATAAGTTTGAACCTTGGTTGATGTAATGGATTTATGTATGCATGACTTGTGTGTTCCATGGTTATGCTTGAATGTTGTCTTGTTTAATTTAAATTTGTGTTGTTCTAACTTTTCAATCTTATAAATAGATGCCTATTGCCATCAGCACTGTTGAGGAGTTCCAGGCTACCCGTTTTGGTCCTCGTATCGTAGAGCTTACTACTTTACTCGATCTCCCTCTTCCTATCATTACGGTGCACCCACTCACCAAGTTTGAGAGGAAGGACCTTTGGGGCTTCAAGGTGAACCAGCCAGACGCCTTGATGAGCCTACGGAGGCCATCGTCTTCAAGCTTATGCACGATGACAGGGAGAGAGGCATGGAGGTTGTCATGCAGGATTTGATAGGACGACTGTTAGGACGTCACTCCCGACAGGTTAGAGGCACTCACTTCCACGCCTTCGGAAGGCGTGATGATGACGGAGAGTCCATTGACTTTGAGGACGACTCGAGGGTCACAGCAGAGCCGATACGCCTGTACCTCCAGGACTTAGAGACTCTTATTAGGCACGTGGATACCGATAGGACCAACGTCATGCTTAGTAATGACGAGCTCCAGTGCAACCGGCGAGAAGGACAAGCTCTTCGCACAAAGAGACGAGATAGTCAAGGAGATGGAGGCGAAGTTCGAGACCCAAGACCGTAAGTTCAAGAGTCAAGAGAAGCGTGTCCAGGATAGGAACAAGAGGATTCGTGATATGACCGAGGAACTGCAGTCCAAGGACTTCGAGTTAGAGCAGCAGCTGAAATTGTTTGAGAGGATTCGTTCCCAGAAGAGGGCTCTCAAGGCCAAGATCGACTCTTTGACCACTACCATCGAGGAGAACAAGACCGCAATGGAGAACGCAGGTCTTACCTTTGTCGAGGAGGAGATTGATGCCGACGAGTAGATTTGACTACTCAGTTATCTTTATTTACCGCACTTATTGTTGGACCATCCGACATGTGGATGGCTTGCCACTTGTGTGTTTGTACCTTGAGACTTTTGTTATCTTGTTGTTTAGCTTTTATCCTAGTGTTGCTTGCTATGTGTTTGCTTGTGTAATGTATTGTGCATAAATCATGTAAGGGTATCTCATTCTTATCTCTATATGAATAAACCACAGATGCCTCCCCGTCGCGCAAACCCCAACCCCAACATTACCCCGGAAATGCAACAAATGATGAATGCGCAAACACAGCTTATGCAAATGATGACGACGTTCATCCAGAACCAGAACAACAACAACAACCCCAATAACAACAACAACAATAACAACAACAACAACCCTCCAGGTTTTGATATGCTTACCAGATTTCTGCGTCTGAGGCCAGCTAAGTTTTCGGGAACGACTGATCCCATGGTGGCCAATGATTGGCTACGTTCTGTGAACAAAGACTTAGTGACCGTGGGATGCACAGATGCTGAAAAGGTCAGGTTCGCAGCACATCTGTTGGAAGGACCAGCCGCCGCGGCGTGGGACAACTTCCAGATTACCACGCCTATTGATGAGGTGACTTGGGCTATCTTTGAAGATGGATTTCGTACTACTCATATCTCACCAGGTATGATGAGCCTGAAAAAGAAGGAATTTCACAACCTGAAGCAGCGCCACCACAGCGTGGCTGAATATATTGAAGAGTTCAACAATCTGGCGTGCTATGCACCGGATGAGGTTGACACTGATGCCAAAAGGAAGGAAAAGTTTCTGGAAGGCTTGAATGACGAACTGAATTTGCGGTATGCATGGCATATGTTCCAACTTATCGATCATTTGTGTGACAAGGCTGTTATTGTGGAGAATAAAATGAAGCAAGTTGAGAGTAGAAAGAGGAAACACTCCGACAAGCATAGCTCAGGATCGTCTCATAAACGATCTCACTATGATGATAGTGTCAGCTCAGGATCCCACAAGCATGGGAAATTTAACAAGCACCACAACCACAACCGTCATGACAACAAGCATCATCACAGTCATGACAATGATAAGTACAAGAACCATAAGAGTGGATATAAGAGCCACCATAGTGGAAGTAGAAGTCAGCCTAAGACGGACATCAGTCAGGTTGAGTGCTACAAATGCAAGAAGCTGGGACATTATGCTAATGAGTGTCCTGAGAAGAAAGTTGAAGGACCTAACAAGCCCAATCCTTTTCAGAAAGGACAGGTTAACCACATCAATGTGGAGGAGGTCTTTGAAGAGCCTGATCGTTCTTTGGTAAGTTCAGACTCAATTCCATCTCAGCATTTGTACTCTTTGACACTGGTGCATCTCATTCATTCATATCGAAAGCATTTGTCGAAAGAAATGAACTACCGGTAGAAACCATTGGGTGTCCTATAAAAGTAAGTTCTCCTGGTGGAGAAATGATAGTAAACTCAGGATGTCATGATCTAGTCATAGAGATCGGAAAACATAAGTTTCCAGTAAACCTAATAATCTTGAATTCCCAAGGATTGGATGTAATATTGGGAATGGATTGGATGGCTAAGTATGAGGGAGTACTAGATTGTGCAAATCGTACAGTTTCACTCACAACCCCTGAAGGTAAGAGGATAACATTTAAGTCCAATTTTAAAACTAAAGGAAGCAAGCTAAATTCTCTTAAGGGGGTTAGCATGGACAGTGTGCCAATTGTGTGTGAATATCCGGATGTGTTTCCGGAAGAATTACCAGGAATGCCACCAGATAGAGATGTGGAGTTTATAATAGATTTGGTACCAGGTTCTGGACCAAGAGCAAAGAGGCCTTATAAAATGTCGGGTTAACTTAAGGAACTCAAGAAACAACTTGGAGAACAATTGCAAAAAGGATTCATCCAGCCAAGTTCTTCATCTTGGGGAGCTCCAGTTTTGTTCGTAGAGAAGAGAGACAGAACTCAAAGGTTATGCATAGATTACCGTTCTCTCAACGAGGTAACCATCAAGAACAAGTATCCTTTGCCAAGAATAAATGACTTGTTCGATCAGCTAGAAGGAGCATGTGTGTTCTCGAAGATTGATCTTCGGTCAGGCTATTTTCAACTCAAGATAAGAAAGCAAGACATACCTAAAATAGCATTCACCACAAGGTATGGATTGTATGAGTACACTGTGATGCCTTTTGGTTTAACCAACGCTCCAACACACTTCATGAATATGATGAACAAAGTGTTCATGGAATTTCTCGACAAGTTCGTTGTCGTTTTCATAGATGACATCTTAGTCTACTCCAAGAGCAAGGAAGAGCATGAAAGACATCTACGCTTGATACTTGAGAAACTAAGGGAACATAAGCTTTATGCCAAATTCAGCAAGTGTGAGTTTTGGTTAGAGGAAGTTGGTTCTTGGTCACGTTATGACAAAGGATGGTGTAGCATTGATCTGCTAAAGTTTAATTGGTGTGAATGGGAATCTCCTAAGAGCGTAAAAGAGGTTCGTAGTTTCCTTGGTTTAGCAGGTTACTACAGAAGATTCATTGAAATTTTTTCTAAGGTTGCTAAACCAATGACAGAATTGTTAAAGAAAGATAAGAAATTTGCTTGGTCTGAAGGATGTGAACTCAGCTTTCAAGAACTAAAGAAGAGACTTGTGTCAGCACCAGTTCTGTGCCTACCAGATTTGGAAAAGGATTTCCAAGTATATTGTGATGCTTCTCATCAAGGATTAGGTGCCATACTTATGCAAGGCGGAAAAGTTGTGGCTTATGCCTCGAGACAACTCAAAACTCATGAAGTAAATTATCCTACTCATGATTTAGAGTTAGCTGCTGTTGTCCATGCACTCAAAACATGGAGACATTACCTTTTGGGAAAACGTTGTGAAGTATTCACCGATCATAAGAGTTTGAAGTATATCTTCACCCAGAAGGAAATCAATATGAGACAAAGGAGATGGTTAGAACTTATCAAGGATTACGACTTGAGTTTGCAATACCACCCCGGTAAAGCAAATGTAGTAGCAGATGCTCTAAGTCGTAAGGCGTTTATAAATGGTCTTACCAAAGGTGAATTGCCTGATGATTTGTGTAAGCAATTCAAGGAACTCAGGTTGGAGATTGTGCCGGAAGGACATCTTATGTCTTTGGATGTTCAACCCACTCTGTTGGATAAGATTAAAGAAGCCCAAAAGACGGATAAAGAGATCGAAGAGATCAAGGAAAGGATTAGCCAAGGGAAAGCTAAAAGTTTCCATATGGACGAACAAGGTACTTTATGGCACGAGAAGCGATTTGTGTTCCACAAGATCCGAAATGCGGAAACTGATTTCTGAAGCCCATAACTCTCCGTATTCTATTCACCCGGGAAACACCAAAATGTATATGGATATGAAAGAAAGATTTTGGTGGAACAATCTCAAAAGGGACATCGCCGAACACATTGCTTTGTGTGATGTGTGTAGTAGAGTGAAAGCGGAACATCAGAAACCAGCAGGTTTGCTTCAACCAATGCCTATTCCTGAATGGAAGTGGGAAAATATTGGTATGGATTTCATTACCGGGTTACCAAGGACCAGGTCAGGGTATGATTCCATATGGGTAGTAGTGGATCGCCTAACTAAAGTGGCTCATTTTATACCCGTAAAGACAACTTATACAAGTGCCAAGTTAGCCAAAATCTACATGAGCAGAATTGTATGCCTTCACGGTGTACCTAAGAGTATTGTGTCTGATAGAGGAACTCAGTTCACTTCTCACTTTTGGAGACAGCTTCATGAATCTCTAGGAACGAGGTTGGAATTCAGCACTGCTTTTCATCCTCAAACTGATGGACAGACAGAAAGGACTAATCAAATTCTTGAAGACATGTTGAGGGCATGTGCTCTAGACTATGGAGCAAGTTGGGATGAAAGTCTGCCTTACGCAGAGTTCTCTTACAACAACAGTCACCAATCTAGTATTGGGATGGCACCATTCGAGTTTCTCTACGGAAGGAAGTGTACCACCCCATTGCTATGGAATGGTGTAGGAGAAAGAAGTTTGTTTGGACCAGATCTTATCAAAGACGCCGAAGAAAAGGTCAAATTGGTTGAGATGCATTAAAGATAGCACAGTCTCGACAGAAAAGCTACGCAGATGCTAAGCGTAGAGAAGTCACTTACGAAGTTGGGGATAGAGCTTATCTTAGAGTATCACCACTTCGTGGAGTAAAAAGATTTGGAGTCAAAGGAAAGTTAGCACCAAGATATGTGGGACCATTCAACATTCTAAGTCGCAAGGGAGAAGCTGCATATGAAATCGAGCGCCACATCTTTATTAGCAGTCCATAATGTTTTTCATGTGAGCCAGCTCAAGAAATGTCATCCAGAAATGGAAGGATCTTCTTTGAAGGATACCATATCTTTGGAGGAAGTTCAACTAGAAAGTGATCTCACCTATGAAGAAAAGCCTATCAAGATACTTGAGACCGCAGAAAGAGTCACAAGGACAAAGACTATCAAATTTTGCAAAGTACAATGGAATCATCATTCCGAAGAGGAAGCAACATGGGAAAGAGAAGATGATCTTCGGAAAGACCACCCTCACCTATTTGCTAGCCAATCCGAATCTCGAGGGCGAGATTCATTTTAAGGGGGTTAGATTTGTAACATCCCAAAAAAATCATGTTTCAAAAACTCATTCATTTCATCCTTGCATCATTCATTCATATAGGGTTTTTCTCAAAATCATTTAGAGGCAGAAGTTTGAGCTATGATTTCATGTGGGCAATTTATCTCAATTGGCCATCACCCTTTGGGATTTGATTGTCTATGAACTTGTTTGCTTGCCTCCATGGTTGGAAAGATTAGGAGTAGCATTTAAACCCAAGATTCCAAATTTAGAAATAGTTTCAAACCCCTATTTCAAATATTTGCAACTAGAGCAAATCTCTGTTTATTTTGAAACCCAAGCTTGACCAAGCCTTTGCAAGGTAACCACTAGGATATTTGATTGTTTGTGAACCCACAGAACCCTGCAAAAATCCCCAAAGCAGTTTGAATTCAAAAGGATTTGAATTCATATCAAATTCTATTCAGAAAATGGAATTAGAAAAAGAAAAGGCTTAAAGAAAGGAAAAGGGCCGAGCGGCCAGAATCTGGCCCAGCAACAAATCAAGCCCAGCAAGCCCACCCGGGGATCTCCTTTTCCTTCTCACACGCGCGAGCGCACGCGTTAAGTCGCTGACAGGCAGACCCCACCTGCACTCCGCGCACCTCGCTGACAAGCGGGCCTTCTCCACGTCACCGTCGTCTCCACCCGCACGACCCGTTCATCCCCAAATCAACGCGGGCGTTTCTGTGTTTAATTCGCGACGTCAATTCGATTTATTGGCCGAGTAATTCTCGCTCGTGACCAGGCTATAAGAACCCCCTCTGTCCCCTCTCTCTTCTCCTTCAAACCCCGTACCCAGAGCGCCACCAGGCTGCGAGCATTACCCTCTGAAACCCCGCCGTCTCCGACGACTGCGCCGGCGAATTCCGGTGAGTCCAGAGCTCCCCTCTGCCTCTCGATCTTGCAAAATGATTCAGTGAGCCTCTGCGCTTCTTTTAACACGTTTCGTTCGCTCTCGCATGGACCGTAGCTCCGGCAACATCGTCGACTAGTCGCCACCGACGTCTGCACGAACTCCGGCGAACTCTAGTGGTAAGTACAGACCGCCCCGCGCTTTCTAGTTCACGCACACGGCTCTGTCTCGACTCTGTGAATCTAACCGTGTCCTCGCTTTGCCTTGGGGTGATCCACAGCAACGTCCACGACGACCACCCGACGCAACCGCCGCCCACAGCAACTCCGGCGAGCAATCTAGGACAGCCCCGAGCGCCCCTTGACCAACCGCAAGTACGACGAGCTTCGCCGTGACCTCCTGAGCCCGGTGAGCTACTCCTCTTTCTCCCTCTCCGTCTGCATCGTCGGCAACGTCATCGACCGACAGTTCCGCCGCCGGTAGCCGCCGCTCCGCCGCCAGTTTCTGGCCAGGTCGATAGGAACCGTTAGATCTGCATCTGATGGCTTAGATAGAATGACTAATCGAAGGGGTACGCGTTGATCTGAGCCGCACCTGCCCCTTTAGATCCAGCGGTCTGTATCGCTCGATCCAGACGAACCGGTACGGGCGAATAAGAACATGACGCGTGGCTAGGTTAAGATCTGGAAATAGAATTTAAAAACAGATTTTGATCCAGATTTCAAATGCCAATATCTTTTGAATGCCACGTTGGAATTTTGCAAACTTTATACCGTTGGATTCAGAAAAACAAGACCTTTCTGCCTATCCTTTTTGTTTAGCAAATAGTAACCATTAGATGTGCTTAAATTGCAGAGACTTGTTTGAGGCCTTTTTGAATATAGGTTTAGTTTAGTATTTTATTTTAGGGCTAAATAAGTTGTCTTGGTTATTTTGTGACTTGTTTAGTTTCTGTATTCAT
The DNA here is from genome assembly GCA_023614405.1 of Avena insularis. NCBI lineage: Eukaryota > Viridiplantae > Streptophyta > Magnoliopsida > Poales > Poaceae > Avena > Avena insularis. The sequence continues at coordinate 432,266,591 of CM042693.1, read as the reverse complement.
GCACTTGCTTGGTTGAGTTCTTAAAAATCATCACTTGGTAGATTCATGCATGCATGCATTCATACTATTTCTTGTTTGTATATATTTGTGTGTAATTGTGTGCTACAACTTTGTGTGTAGATTTTACTAGTGATTGTGATTGTGACGAGTGCTACTCTCCACACTACCAAGGCAAGTGATATCTTCATGAATATTCCATTCCTATATTTTATACATGCATTAGATATATTTTGTTAGGACTTGCATGCTACTTTTGTCAATTGATAATGGGAAATCCTATTTAGAATAGAATGCTAGAGTTGCTAGGAAAATTCCCTAAGGATAAGTTGCCATGCCATGCTTAGCCTAGCTATTAGAAAACAAGGGTGGTTTATACATACACTATGGAAAAATTATTCTAAGTCTTTGGACTTGTTTTTAATTAACAAAACAACTAAGTTAATGAATCACCTGGGTGGAATGGAAAGAATGGTGTATGTTGAGTGGTTCACAAGGCCATGGACTTGGCTTGTGTATCTCACTTGTGGATGGCCACCCAGGAACAAAGAGATTTGAGTTGTCATATGTTGAGAAGCTTCAAGTGCAACCACTTGGCATTATGGGCTCTGCCATGATCTTAGGATGCTGGAACTTAGTCCCTTGCACAGTGGGTGGTAGATGGGATGATAGGTTGGAACGCGTCCATTTGACTAAGGAAAGGCTACTGAAGGATCATGTCTTGGGAAACCAAGGCTTGTGGGGAAAGTGCACCACCTCTGCAGAGTGTAAAACCTAAGTACTTAGCCATGTCCCTGGTAAAGGACAATTTGAGCATCAAGACATGGAAACTTCAAGAATCTCATCACTCCAATTTTCTAAATAAAACTTGTGGGTGAACAAGGGTTAAAAGGATCTTCAGTCATTGATTGGTAGATGCCCTGAGTGGATCTAGAGTCTTTGATTGATAGATGCCTTGGGTGTTTTTGCCAAACAAAACTTAGTATTTTCAAAAAGTTAGGGAAAAATCTATTTTGAGCAAAGCAAGCCTAAGCTCCACCAGCCAAATGCATATAGTATTATAGTCCACTTAAAATATACTAAGGTATCACTTGCCAATACTATTCCAAAGTATTGACCCTTGTGGCTGTAACTTATGATGTTGCAGGTTACTCTGATGATGAATAGGAGTCATGAGTCTACACTCAACATGCTTGCCTGTGGCACATGAAGATGAAGACTTATGTTTATTTACTTATTCCATAAACTCTTGTATTAGGCCTTTGGCCATGAGTTGTAAAAGACTATGTTTTATCTCTGGAATGACTGTAATAAACGACCTTTGTATCTGTGTACTTCATCTTAAACTGTGGATGCTAGCATTGATCCAGGGACTAGCATTGCAATCACAGGGATCTTTTCCTTTAATAAGGAGGGATCTTACACCAACCAATTCGGTATCCAATACCGGTATCCAATACCTAAGAACCACATTTTTTAACAAGCAAGGAATACAACCATAACATGTATATCTTCTATATACCCAAATTGGACATCTCCAACCTTATATTTTCTGCCAAATATTTTATAGATTCTCTTTCAGCAATTCCTTTTTCTTTTAAAAGAATCTATCAACATCAATTGTGGTGTCATTCACATGACACATAGTACAAAGCGTATATAGTCAAATACTAATACCTTTGGACTTGCACTTTGAAGTGGATCACCATCATCAAATGTTTGGTGTTCTTTCAAAAATCCATTCTTTAGTAATCTATTAGTGTAGTAAACATTTTACTTACATCTTCTATTCATCCTTATCATGACAACTTTCATGATCAAGCTACTATAGCTTATAAGGAAGAATCACGAGTATAATATCAGTTCCCAAAACCTTTTTGGTAGATTCGGATGCCTAGCATCTCCATCCTTCACAAATTCTCATACAATATGACAACATGTATTTTGCTGAATTATACTCTATCATAATGCAACCGAAAAACATTGTTTCAGATATCACAATATCTTTCACACATGATGGTTTCTGAAACAATTTTCAGCTCCAATATAATCTTGATATTAAAACAACTTTTTGAATATCAATAATCATGGAGGCAAACATGATACTTTAGATACTAACATTGGAATTCTTACTCTTGATTTAATACTACTTATTAAACTTCATGGAGTAAATAGAGTTTGCTGAAAGTTTGCAATAGGACTTATAAACTTTAAATTGACATTCAAAACAATACGATACCAGTTCGTAAAGTAAATATCCAGAATTCTATAGTTCTATTATCTTAAATAAAAACTAAGCATAAGGTAGTGAACAGATGCCAATGACTACAACAAATTATGCAAATTCACTTCGATTTAGTTTATGACAAATTGAGTTCGACTAATCCAAATTAGAAATGAACTCCCACTCAAAAATGACATCCCTCGTGTTGTTTTGGTGATTACATGAACCAAATCCACTACACCAAGTCCAATCATAACGTGAGTCGGTGTAGCTTCAAAGGCGAGCATCTATATGGGCATCATATCAACTATATGACTCATGCTTAACCTTTCGGTCCGTGTTCCGAGGCCATGTCTGTACATGCTAGGCTCGTCAAGTAAGAACCTTAGTATTTGTGTGTGTAAAACTGTCTTACACCCGTTGTATGAAAGCGTAGAGTCGAGAACACCCGATCATCACGTGATGCCTCAAAACACGATCCACAAAACGGTGCATACTTAAGGAAGAACATATTTTTATCTTGATATCTAAATGAGGGATCATCTTACAATGCTACAGAAAGCGCCAAACTAGCAGTATAAGATGCTAACATCTAATGTGTAAAGTGAGATGATATGGTCCATGCATTTGATCTCTATCATTTGCATCGTGGTATGATCTCTATCATTCCTTTGTGTGTAAGGCCAAGGTCTATGGAATTTACACATTGAGTGTGTTGTAAGAGTATCTATCATACATCTACTTACAACATTACCATATCATGACACTAGCCCAACAACGATCTAAACTAGACGCCTCTAATTTATCAATTGCAAGTTTTACGTGGCTTAGGGCTTTCGGAGATAGAACCGTTCTTACCTACGAACATGAACCACAACGAGGATAACTAAGTTATTAGCAACTCGTTGTAAATCAGATATTGACTATAGTAGGAGAGACAGACACCCGCTAGCCACTTATGCAAAACAAGTTGCATGTCAGTCATGGAACCGGTCTCATGTACGATGACATGTAAGGTTGGTCCGGGCCGCTTCATCCCACTATGCCACGAATATCCAAAATACATAGAAGATGCAATAACATGATCATCATCGCCCACATATAAACATATGTACTACCGCTAAGCAAGCACCTACGCATAGATCAGGCTCTGATACCACTGTTGGGTCCACAGCATAGAAAACAAAAAATTTCCTACGGTGTCAACTACACGCCAAGATCTATCTACTAGGTACAAAGCAACGGGTGGAAACGAGAACTTACCCTCGTAGACAACGAGCTTTGTTAACGAGTAGGAACTCGTGGTTGATGTAGTCATACACTTGCCGATCTCAAGATCGTGATGAAGTCCAGCAGGTCCGGCTCCAGCACATCCATCAGATCCAGCTCCAGCACCACCAAGTCTAGCACCGCAAAGCAGCGGTGCATCCGTGATCACACACACGTCCGGTACCCTGACAACCTCCGTCCCTCGCTCCAGCAAAGCAGCGGAAGCAGCAACTCCTTTCCAGATAAAGCCACCGGGAACATGTATCTCGCTAATCCGAGACCATGGGGGAATAATACTAGAGGGGGAGAGAGATCCTTCACAAGGAGGTGTGTGAGAGAAGTGAAGAGAGTGGGGGCCTTTTATAGGAGGAGGGGAGGGTACCCCTCCCATGGCCGGTGCCCCATGGAGGTGACCCTTCACCTCCCCCATTCATGTGGTGGTAACCCCCTCCACATAAATTTGCCTCTTCACATTCTCCATTAAAGTCTCCACTTTAAATGCATTAAATTTCTCCAAATTTAATGCTCTCTCATTTAATAAAACTCTTTTATTAGTTTTATTCAGAATTTTGTTAATTACTTTAATTAACAAACATTCACATAAAACCCCCTGCAACATTTCAATATTACATGCAGAACCAATTTCAGCAATTTCACCAAAGCTTTTTGGTTCTATTCAAATAATTCCAGCGCTTTCTTAAATCTTTATCTGAAACATATTTGCTCCAAATGGTGTCGGTATCCCTTAAGTGTGTCACCCTACGGTTTGCGAATAATGCAGACATGATCGAGACCCCTCTCAGATCAATAATCAGAAGCGGGACCTGGAGATCCATACTGACTCCTACACATTCAACGATGACTTCTGTGATCATGAGAACCTTTAACGCTAGTAACTAAATCCCTTTGTCTCGTGATATATTACATGTCTGAGATTCGATCATCGGTATCTCCATACCTAGTTTGATCTCGTTACCGACATGCACTCTTTTCGTTCCGTGATATAACATTCTAGTGATCACATCACTTGCTTGCAAGCTATTTCAATGTGATATCACCGAGAGGGCCCAGAGTATATCTATCCGTCATCGGGATGGACAAATCCCACTCTTGATCCATGAGCCTCAACATAACACCTTCAGTAATCGAACCCACCTTTATAGTCACCACATTACGGTGTGACGTTTGATGTTATCAAGATACTCTTCCGGTGTTAGCAATTAACATGATCTCATGGTCTAAGGATAAAGATTACTTCGTATGATGTTATAGCAATATAAACATAATGACTTTGATCGTAATACTATACTTCAGATGAATGTTCATCACATCATTCCACCAATGGTGTGACCTTGTTATTAACAACATCCAATGTCCATGATCAGGAAACCTTGATCATCTTGTTAATCAACAAGCTAGTCTATAAGAGAGGCATAACTAGGAACCCTTTTTGTTTATTAAACACACATGTATTGATGTTTCCGATCAATACAATTCTAGCATGTAAAATAAACATTTATCATAAACATGGAATAAGATAATAACCACTTTATTATTGCCTCTCGGGCATATTCCCTTCATCATCATCAGGCACCGGACATGTGTACCTCCCCACGAGGTGTCGCACTTGAGGCACTCAAGTCGTTGGAGCCAGAAGGAGCGCAAGGACTTCATCACGACCTTGAGGTCGGCTTCGGCTCGTCTACATCAACCACACTCTCCTAAGCGTTGACAATGCTTTTCGGTCTTCAAGGGTAAGTTCGCGAAAAGCCCATCCTGTTACTGTATTACTAATAGATAGGTCCTGGCAGCTTCAGGGGTTCAGGGGCGTAGAGTAAAATTTGTTGTTTTTATGCGTGGAACCCCTATAGTGGTATCAGAGCTAGATCTATGCGTAGTAATGCTAGTACAGGTAGAACACACGAGATGTAGCGTGTGGGCGTTGATCTTTTAGTTGTTACCCTCCCACGTGTACTTGTGTATACCGTAGCAATGCTTGATGAAGCGGCCCCCAACCGACTTTACGCGTTCATTCACGAGATTGGTCCATGCTTGACATACGGCTTAGGGGTGTCTGTCTCTCTCGCATTAGTTGGTATACCATTTGCAACGGAGGGCCCCGAAAGGGGTGTAGTATAGGCAACTACTTGATCAGCGTTGTGCTGAAAGTTCGTAGGTAAGAACGGTTCTTGTGCGAAAGCCCATTCAGCCACGTAAAACATGCAAAGATAAAGTAGAAGCATCTAACTTTGTTTTGCAGGGGGGCGTTGCTTTGTGATATGGTTGTGGCAAAGGTAAAGTAATTACCTTTTGTTGCATAGTAGTAGATAGTCACGAAGGTGACGAACTACCACGCCGGAATGACACTGGTACCCTAGTGTCTACTGGCCGAACCCGTTGGAACCACCGGTGACGGCGGATGGAGATCACGACGTGAAGGACCATATCACATAGCATTTACATTTAATGTTATTGTTTGTATGTCTTATTGTGTGCTAGTATTAGATACTCGACGGTAGCCTAATAAGATGATCCCTGTTAAAATAACCAACGATTGTGTTCCCCCTTAGTGTGCACCACCAAGAAAGTTCTTCGGTATGAGGCGATCCAGGGTTACAGGCCTGGGTGTCAGACATATCTACGTTCGCATATAGTGGGTTCAAGCCATGTTGCACAGCGAATACACTAAGGTTGAGTTGGCGAGCCTAGCATGTACAGACATGGCCTCGGAACACGGATGGTCAAAAGATCGAGCATGAGTCGCATGAATGATGTGACCGACGTTTAGCGTCCGCCTTTGAACCCATATTGATGGCCGTGATGATCGGGGGAGATGTGGCTGATAGGGGTCGTGCTATCACTAGGAACCCTCTTTGGGGATAGGTGTTTCTGAGTGGAGTTATTATTAACTCATTTAATTATAAACTTAGTCTAAATTCCTTTTGCAATTATAAATGTAGAAAATGGTTCTTCCCGAGATTAGTTTTCCTATCGACGATTGGCTAAAAGGAGAAAAGCTCAAGTTAGATGGATCCAACTTTTCTGCATGGGTCATACGCCTATTTAATCTCCTTGGGAAGAACGAAGTATCTGACTACATGACCTGCGAGATGTATTTGGAGCCACCCTATTCTCATGAGACCCAGGAGCAGCGGGATCTGCGTTATCGTCGTCGTGTGATGGCCATGTTTATATCAGTGACCATGCGCCTCGGAATGGAGGATGGGTCGTGGCCAATGGTGGGGAGTCTCAAGCCCCAGATGGTCATGACACATCTGAGAGCACATTTCGTGGAACAAGTGCGCATGTGGGAGTATGAGCTGATGGGGGACTTTCTCTCCATAAAGATGGAGGAGGGATCCTCACTGGATGAGCACTTATTGCGCCTCTATGATGCGTATATGAGTCTGGCATACTACCTGGACAACTGGTACTCAAGCTCATTTGTGATGGGAGTTGTGCTTCGGTCGCTTCCTCCAAGCTTCCAAGCGCAAGTCAGGATCTATGTTATGAGAGGTGACACGGAAACACTGGATTTCCTTGAGTTCATATCACATTTCAGAAATGTGATAGATGAACCCAACATCGCTAGAGTCATCGACGACCAAGGTATATATTTGATATACAGTTTTATAAATGTTATAATCTTGCAAATACATTTGCAGTGTTAAGTATATCTGATACTTGTTCTGTTTTGGTGAAAACATGTCCTTCTGCATAGAGGTGCTTGCTGGAGAGGAGGTGACATTGCGTGTTGATGGCGAGCATGATGATGACGGCCGATGACACTCTCCCTCGACATTTATCACTTAGTTTGTGTTTAGGATGATTTTTGTAATCAAGAGATTGTGAACTTCTTTAGTGTGTCTCACACTTCGTGAGACGGTTATTCATATGAGTTTGTAACAAACAGTTGTTCTACTTTTATGAATGATTTCTATTCGTGTCCTTATCTTGTTTGATTATATGTGAATTATCCTTGTTGTTTGAAACAAAATTGATAATGTATGAACATTTGTAAAACATTAAAAAAATGCCTTGTTTAAAATACCCAACTTAATGATATTTCATTAATGAATGAAACCATTGTTTAAATTCAAAGTTATTAGATAATATGTGAAAGTCATTCGATTTCTTCTCACATATAAATCATGCCTAAGTTCCGCAAAATAACTTGAACACCGTGTATTACTTGAATACAAAGTGTTTAATGAATTGTTAAAAGTATATACATATCCGATGTATTGTGTTTTAACGAAAATGGTAACTATCATTAAATGATTGTTTAAATGTGTAAAGTAAGTTTACCAAAGGAAACATGAATATGAAACTATTTGATTTGATCAAAGTGTTTCACCAACAAAGGGTATAAATATAAAAGAGAATCCAATTACTATGATTTGATCAATAGTAATAAAATTCAACTTTATAAGAATGGCATAAAAGACATTGTGGAATGCAAAGTGTTTTGAAACGTCAAAATACAAAGCATCACAATGTGATATTAGATATCAAAAGGGGTTGAATAGAAGGCACCAAATATATCGTTGTAGAGTATATGTAGAGACCATTAGTTTAGAAATAGTTAGCACTCAATTAGAATTAGTAACCATTTGAATTCGTGAAAGTTTTGGGGTTATTCGATATAACCAAAACAATAGCGAATAATTCCTTGTAGTGCATTCATTGGAAAATTTGAATACGAAATCCATAGCTGAAACCAAAAGGAAAGCAAAACTTGTATTGCTTGGATTTTGGTGCATTCTTGGGAAGCTTACTTCTAGTGATGTTTCCCAATTATGGAGCAAATGGAAAATAGTGTAAAACACGATGAGGATTCAAAACCCTGCATCAGAGTGTTGAGAAGCACAACGGACAGCGTTCCTGAATGATTCTCTTCACAAAAGGAAAGAATCAATGATTTTGATCATTGTGTTTTTCCCTCCACTATTGTTTTTCACTATAAGAAGTAGGATTCAAAATGTAAATCCATATCTTGAATGGAGACATTTATGAACCATTTGTCATGATTTTGGAACATGACATACCTACGAATTACAAAGGAAATAATGGTAAACTAGAATTATGAGAAATCCTAGAAGCAAAATTCCCTTGAGATTAGAAAGCAATTCATTGTTGAATCTCACAAGTAAAAGGAGTTACTTGGAATTTTCCCAAATGACTGCAAAGCCATAGTAGGAAAAGGGGGTGAATGACAAAAGAACAATTTTTCAAGTATTGGACAAATTCAAATGAATTTGATTCATGTGTGCTAAATGTCTACTGGATTTAAAACTAGTAAAGTACTAGTATCTCATAGTAAATCTCCAAGTTTGATATTTAATCAAAAGGTTTTTGAAGTTATTCAAAACAGTAAGGAGATATGCAATTTGCATAAAATTGAGTGGGAGTTATGAAAGTCTTCCTAAAACAATATGTGATTGACATATTTTTGAGTGGGAGCAACATAAGACTCAAATTCAAATATGTAGGAACATAGTTTGAGTAAGAGTACTGACTCGTACCCAAATATGTTAGCAACATAGTTTGAGTGGGAGCTTATAGGAGTCATTCTTAAGTAAGTTAAGGATGAAAGCACAAATACTTATAAATAAGGATTTATAAGATGTAGAAGTTGATAATAAGCGTATTATGATATTATGTAGTATTCCTTAAAGGATTTTGAAAGCTGTTTCAGAATAGAAGTTAATTAAGGAACTAGTCCTTAATGACTCAAATTAGGAATAGCATTAAGTTTAGCATCAATGGTTGAAAGAAAGAATAGGATGATCATCATACACTATGTTAAGACATAGGTTCTATCTTAGTAAACCATGATGATAACTTAACATAATATGTGATCCAAATAAGAAACGTTTGAAAGTGATTAAATCCGAATCACAGAACATTGAGCTAAGTTTGTCCGCAGTGTCTATTAGAGAAATGTGGATATATTTTCCAAATCCATAAAGGATGACATATCTTAAAGCATAAAGAGTTATGTTATAAGGGCATATGTTGGAAACTCCTCTAGATACCAATTAGAGTCAAGTAGGAAGCAAGGTGAACAAAACATCGAAAGTTGCACAGAGTGCACTAGTGTTTTGATGAATACATTTATAATAATAGATAAGGGTACCATCTAAAGTGTTGTATAATGTTATGGCAGGGCTAATTCGCTTTTAACATAGAATGATGTGTCCCAGGGCACAGTGCCCATGAGAAAGCCCTCGAGGTTGATCTAACGTCACTGTAGGCTCCTGGAATCAGGCCTCGTTCTACTGCCATAGCAACGATGCATACACACAGATGATGTCATGTGATGATAGAATATTAATGTCAATCAAAGTGACATTAGTAAGTTGCAAAGGATCTAGGACTATAAAGTACAGAACCAAGACTCAACCTCTTCCATGAGCAAGCATGTTCTAGGTACCAGTTATATGGTACCAATAATTAAGAACAAATGCAGCTAGTGTATTTGTACTCTAGTGCAAGTGAGAGACTATTGGAAATATGCCCTAGAGACAAATAGTAGTAAGGACTATTATCATATTTCATATAGTTTATGATTAAGTTTTATATCATGCTATAACTGTATTGAATGGAAACATCAATACACGTGTGATATACAAACAAACCAGGGGTTCCTAGTGAAACTCTAGTCACTGGTTCATTGGTCAACAGATGATCATGTTTCCTGATCATGTGGCATTTATGCCAGTTGGAAATGAGGTCATCTCATTCTAAGAATGAGATGATGAACCAATACCCAACCTAAACATCGTGATTCGATCATGTCACGAAGCTCAAGTTACGATGATTAGAAAAGGATCCTCGTAGACTATTCCTTAGACCGTGAGGCTATATCAATCACTGTCTCCCGAGAATGCTTAGATAGCATCAAACGCCATTTGGTAAAACGGTGGTTATAAAGGTGTGTTCAGGTATTCAGAGGAAACCGTAGAGGCAATATATGTCAAGAGCAGGATTTGTCCGTCCATGTGACGGGAAGATACTCAAGGGCCCACTCGGAGAGGTTATATCCAATAGCTACGCAATGCAGTGATTAGATCACGGGATATCACTTGTCGGAACGAGTCAAATAGCATTGTTCAAGATGTAGATTGAACACGACATGGTGATGTCATTGATCGAATCTCGGGCAATGCAAGTATCGAATGACAAAGGGAATAAGACACGACTGTCACCGGTTCAAACGACAAAAGATCTTCGTGGAATGCACAGGGGTCACATGGCCATCTAGGTCCCTCTGTTGATCATTGGTGTGGGAGTGTCCCGACCATGTCTGGAGTGTTCCCGAACCGTGGGGTATCACGCTTAAGGGCTTGTTGATGCTTAGAGAGAATTTATAGGATCGGTAGAATTGCCGAAGAAAAGAAGGGAGAAAACCGGAAGGGTTTCGGTAAGTCCGGAGGATGTCCAGAGTGGAGGTGGAAGGTGTTCCATGGCCATGGAGATTAGATAATATGTGAATGAATGTTAAATATTGATTTAATCATTTATTCATAATTATTTAAATAAAGAGAAAATCAATTAAAAAGGTCAAAGGCTTAATGGGCCAATACCCGGAGGGGAGAGGGCCCATTAGGGAAAAGGAGAAAGGGGAGAGGGCCAAAGGGGGAGGCCAGCTGGGCCTTGCCCCCCCCCCCCCCGCGAGGCCCACTAGGGGCTGGCCGGCGGCTACCCCACCCCCTCCTCTCCTTTAGTCCCACCCCGGGACTTGAGGGGAGGTAGTACCTCCCCTCCTACTATATATAGTGGGGTATTTGGCCTAGAAAAATACAACCCAATAATCAATAAAGGTCTCCCCACTTTTGGGAGGACCTCCAATTGATATTTTCTCTCTCCCCCTCTCTCTCTCGTGACCGTGGTCCCAAGTCTGGACTGCACGAGCGAGAGACATCTTCACCGCGGAGCGCCGTCGCGCTGCGGGATTCGGATCCGGGAGCTCTACTTCCGCAACTGTTGTTGGATCAGGGAAGTGGGAGTCATCGTCAGGCACCGGACGTGTGTAACTCCCCACGAGGTGTCGCACTTGAGGCACTCAAGTCATTGGAGCCAGAAGGAGCGCAAGGACTTCATCACGACCTTGAGGTCGGCTTCGGCTCGTCTACATCAAACACGCTCTCCTGAGCGTTGACAACGCTTTTCGGTCTTCAAGGGTAAGTTCGCGAAAAGCCCCTCCCGTTACTGTATTACTAATAGATAGGTCCTGGCAGCTTCAGGGGTTCAGGGGCATAGAGTAAAATTTATTGTTTTTATGCGCGGAACCCCTACAAATTCCTGAGGGAGTATGTCAAGACCGTCCTGGTGTCCTCTTACTTAGGAATAAGCAACTTCTAGCCAACCAACCCATCATTGTGCTGCCTAGCTACTAATAATGTTTAATTCTCTTACCGTTTCTAGACCCTTAAACTATGTGGTGTGTTGAAACCTCATGCTTTTCCACCGACACGTGTGTTGCAAAGTTGCTTGATCGTGCATGCTTACACTAGTGGCCTACCCAGAAACTTCTAGAAGCCTGGGCAAACAAGCTACATTTGGCAAATTCTGGACAAAATCACCAAATTAAAGAAAGGAAATTACAAGCTTTGCACAATTGGCAGGCCTGGGCTGCTGGGCGGCTGCCCGGGGTGTAGGGATGCTAGGTCCCCCTCTATGCTTACACTTCCCTTAAACTTGCTGGGAATAATAATCACAAATAGTTGTCGACTACCTTCGGTCCTGCCAAGTTCCGTTGTGTCAGCACCGTCCACCCGCTGCAGATCGGCAACGGGATGGTGGTCTCCGTGACCGGTCGTTGCCATGCCAAAGCCACATCGTACACCCGTCCCATCGCCTACCGGGAACGACCGCCGAATTTAATCACTAGGATTGGAAACCAACGGTGCTCACCTGGTCGAACTTGCTTCCACTTGGGTATGATCAGAATAATGGTAAATGCAATTTATGACGCGCGCACACCCCCTTTTACGCATGTATACATCTCCATAGCACGACCTTGTGCAAAATCCCCAACTCATACATGCCGCCACAGCCACCGCAAGAACCATCGACACTTTCGTAGGCACCACCTCCGTCGTGCCATACCACCGCAACAAATCTCTCCACCGCCACGCCTAATCCCAGCCACCGCTACCGATGCTAGGCCACCGCCGTCGCATTAGCTGCTGCCATGGATGCAAAGTATGGTGTGTTCGGCGACAGGAGCGACTTCACCGACGAGTACACCGTCACCGCCCATGGCACTACCAAGCTGATGGTCATCCACACAAATGCATCAGTGGACGTGGCCAAGGTTATTGCAGTGTACAAGCGGTGGCTATAGGAGCCGATGGACAGGTACAAGATCATCGGCCTTGTAACACCCTCGAATCGGCCCTATGCAAGTTTTAGCCCTTTCTGCCAAACCCGCATAGAAACGATTCAAGGACGCCCACCAGGCACTTTCGTGCGGGTGGAAAACGCAGTAATACCGTTACACAGCAGTCCTCGATGGGACCCATAGAACAGATATATATACAACAACGACTCAACGAGCCAAGAATACAGATATACAATACAAAGACCCAAATCACCTTGAAAACGATACAGCGTCCGAGTATGTACAAGATGCAAATGGGGCTAAGAGCCCTGAAGGATAACCAATGGCGTCCATAACCCTGCCTAGGCCAAGCCGGAAGGGTAACCCTGCTAACGACGTCGATCTCAAACCTGCTAAAACAAAAGGGGTGCCGACAAGGGGCAAGGAAAAAGAGGAGCATCAGTACTAAGGCCAGTACATGGCGAGGATAGAATTCGGCGGCTCTCGCCTACATAGGTAGGGTGGACTGAAGCGGCAGGGCAGCAGCACTAAACAACTTATAGAGACTCAATAACAACTGTCGGCTATTAGAGAGAGATAAGAAAGACCTATTCGGAACCACCTGATACTAACACCATTCATACCCATCCTGGTATTCCCCCTCGAGACCAAACGAGGAAGTCAAATCGAGGAACCCACACAGTTGGCAGTTTTATTCATTCCATTATAGTTGCAGCACTTACTAGTCAGATATAGATATCATGAGTCATCCTGATAGCATAAGTAGTGGGCAGTTTTAAGCACCATTCTGTTGTAGTTGGAACATTTACTAGTCAGATATAATTGTCCTGAGGAATCCCAAAACCCAGCATTGGTTGACACTTTTATCACATTCCATTGGAGTTGCAATACTTACTAGGCAGGTATATCAGAACACGATACGCCCAAGATCCACCAGTTGTTGGCATTTTTAATATCCATTCCGTTATAATTGAGCTAATTACTAGTCATATATTAAGTCAAGTTTATAGCACTACTTTAGTTATGCTTGTCTATGATCGAGATACTGTGCTCCAAGTCGTCCATAACCGCGGACACGGCTTTCAGAAAGTTTTACCCTGCAGGGGTGCACAAATAGCAACACACACTTGATCAACCTCGGAAAAACCAACTCAAAACCCAACGAGGCTATCACGACAAAGCGATCACAGGATTCATAAAATATTTTAGGGGGCCACCCCACTATGCTACCCGCAACGAAGTTGGCCAGCTCCGGAATGGACCCAGGGTTTGTGACAATGGTTGTAAATGACTGGGAACCCGAAAGTGTGACTGGGCTTGTCGATACCGCGAAAACATTCCACGTTCCAAAATAGTACAGGTGCTCAACGCACAATCGTAAATAAAGCAGTAAGCATGGCATAAGTACAGGATAGTAATAAAGCCCCAAACTACTTGTGGCCCCAAGAGATAGAAATGAATCAAGCTCTGGCTCAGGGGGTCCATAAGGCCTTCCGGATGTGGATAGTGCGAATAGTCAAGGAACAGGTATCAAGTACTCGGGGTCCTACGGGACACAAGTGAGCGTGGAAGAACCAAATAACATCTATTGCCCACCGAAGCCTCTGCATTAGTTATATCTAGCATTTTAATAGTTGTATTTGAAGTCATGATCACGTAAACATCGGCCAGCATTCCAACAACTGTGGTACTTAACAACACGAGATCGCACCTGAGCAAGAAACTACGACTCACAAGGCCAGCTATCTACCAAACACAGGTAATAGGAGGTGTCCAAGGCAATATAGAGGTTGCACGGGATATAACTGGTGTACGGAAACTAAAGCATCGCGACACGGATAGCAATAGATCAACAGGAAGAAATAAAGACTATAAATGCAAAATAGGTAGAAGGGGGAAAGATGCTCGCCTGGGAAACACTACCGGAGATTCATATCCAGAGAACTTGTCGATACTCGCATCCACTCATCGGTCTAATCCACGAAGAAGCAAACACTAGCAGAAACACCGGATACAATATTTAGTACTATGGCAGAAGATCCGGCATGATTATGATGTGATGCATGGCATGGCACAGATGCAGTGCAATTAGGCCATATTAAGCGGAACCGAGGTCCCGACAATTAATTAAACGGTTCAAGTTATTTATCTACCCCGCAATTTAAATGTTGTATTACCAGGGCGGAACATGGCATCGGTTCGCTACACAAATTTAAATGGAGTCCGGAATAAGACAACAATATCCCGCATAGACGCTCCATATTTAATTATGAGATGAATCAGCATAATTCCCCCAAACCACAGACAGGTATGCATGCATGAACAATTTAATATGCAACAAGTTTTATACATAGCATTTATAAAATAGGGGCTCAGGAAAAGGTTCACACATCTGGGTTCGGGAGATCTTGGGTTCCGGGGGGTTCGGTTCGATGGGATCGGTCTTCGGATCCGGCTTCGGTGGTCGTCGAAGGACTTGGTTTGGCATCGGCGGCTCATCAGATTCGCCCTGGTCGGTGTCGATCTTGTCGTCACAAAGATCTTGTCAGGTCCTCATATCGGGTCGGTCTTAGCGTTCGGGATGAAGAACTTGACGCCCTTCGGTTCCATGTCAATGTGCCTGACGTCCTCGATGGAGAACTTGGCATTCCGTGTCAGCGACCTTGGCGTTCGGGTTCTCGGGCATCGGATCCGTGGCGAAGTACTTGTTGTTCCGAGGCAGAGGTCTTCGTGTTCCGGGTCAAAGATGTTCGGCGTTCACGTGGAAGATCTTGGCGTTGGTACCGGACTTGGATGTGGCGTCGGTGGTCTTGCATGGTATGTCGGTTCCATGTAGAAGATCTCTGGGTTCCGTGGCGAAGGTCGTCGAGTCGGGTCCATGAAGAAGATCTTGCCCATGATGGAGGACTTGGTGTTTCGCTTTGACCACCGGTGTCGGACTCGGTTTGCTTATCAATGAGGAGACCTTGGCGACTCGATGGCGACGGAGTCGGGGATCCTAGGCTACACAACAACACACATGATGGGGTATACCTGCATCCATCATTCAAACGGGAGACACCTGCAGGTGGCCTAGGCGCAGGGGAGGAGGTCGTGGCCTTACAGCAGCAGAGAGGACACGAGCGGGTTCATTGGTATGGGTGCCGGAGGGGTAGAGGGGTCGCGGTGGATGCGGCCAGCGGTGAGGAGGCCGAGCCAAACTCGAGCAGAGGCGGGACGGGGCCCAGGTTAAGGAGGCGGTGACACGTGGCGCGGAAGCTGAGGCTCGCGGACACCGAACTGTGGAGAGGAGGGCCCACGAGGCAGGTGGCAGCACGTGCTGCAGGGCGGAGGGCACCAGGGGAGGCGGCGAGGTTGGCTGTTGGCGGCGAATGCGAGGTGGTGAGGAGAGGGCGCCGGGAAGGAGAGGAGGCGGCGGGCTTCGGCGGTGCCCGTGGGGAAGCTCTTGGCAGCGGGGAAGCCGGAGGCGGCTCAGAGGCAGGGCTCACGCTGCAGAGACGGGCCGGGGACGGCGAGCATGGGGTCGACGGCGAGCATGGGGTCGATGGCGGC
Organism: Avena insularis; assembly: GCA_023614405.1. Taxonomy (NCBI): domain Eukaryota; kingdom Viridiplantae; phylum Streptophyta; class Magnoliopsida; order Poales; family Poaceae; genus Avena; species Avena insularis. The sequence goes on along the minus strand of CM042693.1, from coordinate 432,250,200 downwards.
CGGCGGAGAGGGCGATGGTCGACGGAGGTTCACAGAGGCAGGGGCGCATCCGGGGCGGGGCCTGTGCATGGGCGAGCAGAAGAGATAGGTGGCAGCGGCAAGCCCGGCGTCAGCGACGGAGGGGAGGGCGAGGACGGACCGGTCGGGAGGCGGCCGGCCTGAGGAGCTCTGGAGGCGCGGCGATGCGGGGCTAGCCCGAGGAAGGAGAGAGAGGGAGCGGTGGGGGAACGTGTGGGAGGCCCAGGGGTGGGGCCAGGAGATAGGGAGGTGGTCGGCAGGGTGTGGGCCAAGCGGGTGGGTTGGTCGGGCGGCAGGTGTGGGGGTTGGCCAGGGTGACAGTGTGGAGGCTGGTGGGCGGGAGAGAGCTGGGGAGCTGCACCCAGGTGGCGGGGTGGAACGGGTCTGGTCGGCCAGGGAGATGAGGTGGCCTACGGGGATTGGGTGGGGTGAGGTGGCGGCTGGGCCAGGTGGCTTTGGCTCGCGTGCAGGGTAGGCGTGATGCTGTGTGGGTCAGGCGTGTTAGGTGTGTCCGGTGGTCTGGTAGATGGTAGGCTAGAGTTAGGGATAAAAAGAGGGATAGAAGTATTTATATAGTCCAAAGTAGTCTAGATAGGACTAGTTTTGGACCAAAAATTTAGACAGACTTTTTGCCACTTTATTATTTTAATAAAATAAGAAAACCTTTGTGGTCGCGTACGGACCAAAAAATATTATTTTGTTTTAATTTCAAATAACAAAAAGAGGGACGGTTTTTTTAGTAAACCCACAGAGATGTTTTAGTAAAACAAAAATATGTTTTTAGCAAAATAGTTTGCGGTCAAAACATGCGAACATAATATGCATGATGATGACGTGATGGTGCACAAAGCACAAACTCCAAGCGATTTTCTAGTAGTGGTTTTAGCGGGATGCCACAATTCGACACAACTAACAAGGGATCTCGCCCTCGAGATCCGCCTCATGATACCGGGAAGAAGGCCGACGATCAGAATCTTCTCGCTGCGGGTAGATCCCCGCGACACCACTAACAAGGTTGTTGCTCCATCTTGAAATCAGCAACACCACCAACAAGGGGTCGTTGCTCACAATCGTCGAGAGAACACTCCGTAAAAACAAAGGAGAAGAAAGAGGTCACAAGGCTACCTCGAACTTCAGTGGAAGGAGTACAATTGATTGATCCACCGATTCAATGTACAAGAGTGAATGGTAAGAGTAGTGGTATGGTAGCTACTCCATCCCGCACTCAAAGCATTACTCCGTACATGAATAGAAGAATTGTGCAACCAACTCTCAGAATTCAGACTGAAGATCTTTACCGGCGATGTTCGAAGAACAAAGGAATGATGCAGGCTCGTCATTAGATCTGACGTAGATGATGTCATCGCGTCGGAAAACACCGGAAGGCACAAACGAGGAACAAATAATGGTACCACAGATAAAGGATCACTCCGATAGCATGAAGTCCGGAGGTAGAAACACCGTTGCCAAAGGAGGAAGCGAAACCCTGAAGGTACGACGGAACCCAACCACGAGAAATCCTGGACTTGAAGAAAAGATAAGAGGGTAGAATCAAAACACGCAGAGGTAAGAGGAGAACAGTAGAGGGGTAAGGAGTAAAATCAGACCTAATCAGATATATCCAACCGATTTTGCGAAAATAGTTTTGACACTCTACTTCGGCCGTTAGCTAGGTTATCCTACAGGCTGGACTTGTGGGGTATCGCAACTGCTGGGCTCTGATACCACTCTGTAACACCCTCGAATCGGCCCTATGCAAGTTTTAGCCCTTTCCGCCAAACCCACATAGAAACGATTCAAGGACGCCCACCAAGCACTTCCGTGCGGGTGGAAAACGCAATAATACCGTTACACAACAGTCCTCGATGGGACCCACAGAACAGATATATATACAACAACGACTCAACGAGCCAAGAATACAGATATACAATACAAAGACCCAAATCACCTTGAAAACGATACAGCGTCCGAGTATGTACAAGATGCAAATGGGGCTAAGAGCCCTGAAGGATAACCAATGGCGTCCATAACCCTGCCCAGGCCAAGCCAGAAGGGTAACCCTGCTAACGTCGTCGATCTCAAACCTGCTAAAACAAAAGGGGTGCTGACAAGGGGCAAGGAAAAAGAGGAGCGTTAGTACAGAGGCCAGTACACGGCGAGGCTAGAATTCGGCGGCTCTCGCCTACATAGGTATGGTGGACTGAAGCGGCAGCGCAGCAGCACTAAACAACCTATAGAGACTCAGTACAACTGTCGGCTATTAGAGAGAGATAAGAAAGACCTATTCTGAACCACCTGATACTAACACCATTCATACCCATCCTGGTATTCCCCCTCGAGACCAAACGAGGAAGTCAAACCGAGGAACCCACACAGTTGGCAGTTTTATTCATTCCATTATAGTTGCAGCACTTACTAGTCAGATATAGATATCATGAGTCATCCTGATAGCATAAGTAGTGGGCAGTTTAAGCACCATTCCGTTGTAGTTGGAACATTTACTAGTCAGATATAATTGTCCTGAGGAATCCCAAAACCCAGCATTGGTTGACACTTTTATCACATTCCATTGGAGTTGCAATACTTACTAGACAGGTATATCAGAACACGATACGCCCAAGATCCACCAGTTGTTGGCATTTTTAATATCCATTCCGTTATAACTGAGCTAATTACTAGTCATATATTAAGTCAAGTTTATAGCACTACTTTAGTTATGCTTGTCTATGATCGAGATACTGTGCTCCAAGTCATCCATAACCGCGGACACGGCTTTCAGAAAGTTTTACCCTGCAGGGGTGCACAAACAGCAACACACACTTGATCAACCTCGGAAAAACCAACTCAAAACCAAACGAGGCTTTCACGACAAAGCGATCACAGGATTCATAAAATATTTCAAGGGGCCACCCCACTAAGCTACCCGCAACGAAGTTGGCCGGCTCCAGAACGGACCCAGGGTTTGTGACAATGGCTGTAAACGACTGGGAACCCAAAAGTGTGACTGGGCTTATCGATACCGCGAAAACATTCCACGTTCCAAAACAGTACAGGTGCTCCACGCACAATCGTAAATAAAGCAGTAAGCATGGCATAAGTACAGGATAGTAATAAAGCCCCAAACTACTTGTGGCCCCAAGAAATAGAAATGAATCAAGCTCTAGCGCAGGGGGGTCCATAAGGCCTCCCGGATGTGGATAGTGCGAATAGTCAAGGAACGGGTATCAAGTACTCGGGGTCCCACGGGACACAAGTGAGCGTGGAAGAACCAAATAACATCTATTGCCCACCGATGCCTCTCCATTAGTTATATCTAGCATTTTAATAGTTGTATTTGAAGTCATGATCATCTCCACCGTAAACATCGGCCAGCATTCCAACAATTGTGGTACTTGACAACACGAGATCGCACCTGAGCAAGCAACTACGACTCGCAAGGCCAGCTATCTACCAAACACAGGTAATAGGAGGTGTCCAAGGCAATATATAGGCTGCACGGGATATAACTACTGTACGGAAACTAAAGCATCGCGACACGGATAGCAATAGATCAACAGGAAGAAATAAAGACTATAAATGCAAAATAGGTAGAAGGGGGAAAGATGCTCGCCTAGGAAACACTGCCGGAGATTCATATCCGGAGAACTTGTTGATACTCGCATCCACTCATCAGTCTAATCCGCGAAGAAGCAAACACTAGCAGAAACACCGGATACAATATTTAATACTATGGCAGAAGATCCGGCATGATTATGATGTGATGCATGGCATGGCACAGATGCAGTGCAATTAGGCCATATTAAGCGGAACCAGGGTCCCGGCAATTAATTAAACGGTTCAAGTTATTTATCTACCCCGCAATTTAAATGTTGTATTACCAGGGCGGAACATGGCATCGGTTCGCTACACAAATTTAAATGGAGTCCGGAATAAGACAACAATATCCCGCATAGACGCTCCATATTTAATTATGAGATGAATCGGCATAATTCCCCCAAACCACAGACAGGTATGCATGCATGAACAATTTAATATGCAACAAGTTTTATATATAGCATTTATAAAATAGGGGCTCAGGAAAAGGTTCACACATCTAGGTTCGGGAGATCTTGGGTTCCGGGGGGTTCGGGTTCGATCTCAGGGTCCAGATCTGGGGGGTTCGGTTCGATGGGATCGGTCTTCGGATCCGGCTTCGGTGGTCGTCGAAGGACTTGGTTTGGCATCGGCGGCTCATCAGATTCGCCCTGGTCAGTGTCGATCTAGTCATCACAAAGATCTTGTCGGGTCCTCATATCGGGTCGGTCTTGGCGTTCGGGATGAAGAACTTGACGCCCTTCGGTTCCATGTCGACTTGCCTGACGTCCTCGATGGAGAACTTGGCGTTCCGTGTCGGCAACCTTGGCGTCCGGGTTCTCGGGCATCGGATCCGTGGCGAAGTACTTGTTGTTCCGAGGCAGAGGTCTTCGTGTTCCGGGTCAAAGATGTTCGGCGTTCGCGTGGAAGATCTTGGCGTCGGTACCGGACTTGGATGTGGCGTCGGTGGTCTTGCATGGTATGTCGGTTCCATGTAGAAGATCTCTGGGTTCCGTGGCGAAGTTCGTCGAGTCGGGTCCATGAAGAAGATATTGCCCATGATGGAGGACTTGGTGTTTCGCTTCGACCACCGGTGTCGGACTCGGTTTGCTTATCAATGAGGAGACCTTGGCGACTCAATGGCGACGGAGTCGGGGATCCTAGGCTACACAACAACACACATGATGGGGTATACCTGCATCCATCATTCAAACGGGAGACACCTGCAGGTGGCCTAGGCGCGGGGGAGGAGGTCGTGGCCTTACCACGGCAGAGAGGACACGAGCGGGTTCATTGGTACGGGTGCCAGAGGGGTAGAGGGGTCGCGGTGGATGCGGCCAGCGATGAGGAGGCCGAGCCAAACTCGAGCAGAGGTGGGACGGGGCCCAGGTTAAGGAGGCGGTGACACGCGGCGCGGAAGCTGAGGGTCGCGGACACCAAACTGCGGAGAGGAGGGCCCACGAGGCAGGTGGCAGCGCGTGCTGCAGGGCGGAGGGCACCAGGGGAGGCGGCGAGGTTGGCTATTGGCGGCGGATGTGAGGTGGTGAGGAGAGGGCGCCGGGAAGGAGAGGAGGCGGCGGGCTTCAGCGGTGCCCGTGGGGAAGGTCTTGGCAGCGGGGAAGCCGGAGGCGGCTCAGAGGCAGGGCTCGCGCTGCAGAGACGGGCCGGGGACGGCGAGCATGGGGTCGACGGCGGCCGGCGGAGAGGGCGATGGTCGACGGAGGTTCACAGAGAGGCGCATCAGGCGGGGCTGCGTGGGCAGAAGAGATAGGTGGCGGCGGCAAGCCCGGCGGCGGCGACGGAGGGGAGGGCGAGGACGGACCGGTCGGGAGGCGGCCGGCCTGAGGAGCTCTGGAGGCGCGGTGATGCGGGGCTAGACCGAGGAAGGAGAGAGAGGGAGCGGTGGGGGAACGTGCGGGGGGCCCAGGGGGTAGGGCCAGGAGATAGGGAGGTGGTCGGCAGGGTGTGGGCCAAGCGGGTGGGTTGGTCGGGCGGCAGGTGTGGGGGTTGGCCAGGGTGACAGTGTGGAGGCTGGTGGGCGGGAGAGAGCTGGGGAGCTGCACCCAGGTGGCGGGGTGGAACAGGTCTGGTCGGCCAGGGAGATGAGGTGGCCTGCGGGGATTGGGTGGGGTGAGGTGGCGGCTGGGCCAGGTGGCTTTGGCTCGCGTGCAGGGTAGGCGCGACGCTGCGTGGGTCAGGCGTATTAGGTGTGTCCGGTGGTCTGGTAGATGGTAGGCTAGAGTTAGGGATAAAAAGAGGGATAGAAGTATTTATATAGTCCAAAGTAGTCTAGATAGGACTAGTTTTGGACCAAAAATTTAAACGGACTTTTTGCCACTTTATTATTTTAATAAAATAAGGAAACCTTTGTGGTCACATACGGACCAAAAAATATTATTTTGTTTTAATTTCAAATAACAAAAGGAGGGACGGTTTTTTTAGTAAACCCGCGGAGATGTTTTAGTAAAACAAAAATATGTTTTTAGCAAAATAGTTTGCGGTCAAAACATGCGAACATAATATGCATGATGATGATGTGACGGTGCACAAAACACAAACTCCAAGCGATTTTCTAATAGTGGTTTTAGCGGGATGCCACAGGCCTTGACCTCAAGTATACCACAGATAGGAAGAGGGTGGCGCTTTTGCAGCTGTCCATGCGCAACCACTGCCTCCTATACCACGTATGCAGGGCCAAATGTGTATGCCCGGAGCTTCGTGAGTTCCTGCGCACGAGGGAGATCTACTTTGCCAGAGTCAACATCAAGAACGACACTCCAAAGCTAGAACGGGATCTCCTCATTCATGTCATCAATCACATCGATCTCCAATGTGTGTGGAGGTACCCAGATAATGATACAGGGAAAGTCGGCATGGCTAGACTTGCTGCCGACATCATCGACCACGAGTACGCCAGCATGAAGTCGAGTTCCCGAAGCACCTGCATGAGCGATGGGAGTGGAGGTACCTGAATTACGATGTGATCAAGTACGCAGCCAGGGACACCTATGTCTGCTACGAGACGCTCAACAGGATCTGGCGGATGGGTGAGTGTGTTGTTTACCACTACTAGTTTCGCATTCCGTTCCTAGTTTATCTCGCCTGTATTTTATCTCGTATGTATTTTCTAAGCATTCTATGTGTAAGAACTGAGCTCGTATGATCCTTGTGCTATTAGATAGTTAACCTGTATGAATTACATTTCCCCCTTTTGTATGCTCAACATTCATACTTACAAATTCTGTCTGTGCCCTTTGCATGCGGCAAAATCCAGAACTGCCATGCATAAGGTGGGATCCACAAGATTAGACGTCGTTGTCCACAAAAGGGCACAATTTCTGTTATAGCGAAGGATACAATCTTAAAAACCCAGATTATAGTTCGACAAAGGTAATACACAGCAGTTCGGAATTGCTCACACATAGCTATCACACATAGTACTTCTGAAATAACATGTTTTCATAAATATAACAAGCCCCATACAAACACAACAATCATGCACTAAAAGTCTACATCCCAGCCTATTGGAATGATTGGCGGAGAAGGCGACCAATCCTAGGATGCCTTCGGTCGCTTGCCACAGCTTGTAGATTCCTCTACACTCTGGTATCTAGGCAAACAAGTTGCCTTGGTGGTGGTTCAATGGTGCGATGCCTGGAACGAAACAATACGATCTGGCGGTACAACTTGTGGTTGACATACCCGTCAATTGCAGCGTACTTCAGGTTAGGTTCAGAAAGAGGCTTATCCTCCCAGTAATCGTGCCCTAAACGCCACCACCAACATGTCGGTAATTTGTCCTTCATGTCATTGTACCACGGGTCAATGAGTTCGGTGGAAAGATTGGCCATCCCAGTCCTACTACCCCTCATCCCTGGGATCTAGTAAATTTTCTAGATGTCCACTATGTACTCCTTCGGGATTTTAATGTTGACAGTCGGGCTTTCAAGCAGGTGAGTGTCATGCCTGATGTCAACACTAGTAAATGTTATCTGGTGGTTCACAAGAAAGTAAGAAAAGAGCGACCTAATCCTTTCACTCCACCTGCATGAAAATGAATTCAAACATATAATATAGCAATAAATTTTGCAAATAGACGGTTCGGGAACAAAAAGACAGCAACGTCTACCTGTTCCCATTAGCCCCCTTCTCACAAAAAGGCTGGTATACAAGGAAATGCCCCTTCATGGAGAGTTTCACCACGGCGATCATGCGCTGATCATGGGTGTACTCGAGGTCGAGACCGACGAACCTGCTTTCTTTGAACCGAATCCAATTCTCGTATTTAACCAGAGTGCACAACACCGCCTGAGGGTCGGTGGTGTAGACGACATTGATCTTCTCCCTGCCATGTACTTCTATGTCGAAGTACACAGTCGCTTCCCTGGCGTCGTTTCAGACATCCGACAAGTCCATGACTACATGCAAGAGGGAAAGGACACGGAGGAAGAGGGTGACAACGTGGGGGGGAAATGGTTGAGGACATGGAGGAGGAAGACGATGAGGCCGTGGAGGAGGAAAGGAGACGGGTAAGTGAAACTACTTACTAAAAGATTGGAACCACCCTTCCTAATATCTAGAATGGTGCACGACCGTTCGTAGTAGGGTGGAGGTGGAGAAAATGGCGGTTTTACACATCGACGTTAGCGCTACCTGAAATTGGTTCTGTGCCAAATCGAGGCCTACCATGCACGATCCAAGTCAAACATAGTCATGTTTGCGTGTGCCGACCTTCACTCACTAACAGGTGGGAGCCTATATTTTTCTCTCTTACGATTAATTTTTCACTTCCTCTAGATGGTTCCCATGCGCGCCCGCATAATTACACCCCCTTCCTCTTCTTCCACGCAGACAAGAACTGGCGGCGGCGGTTCCTCACTGGGTCACTCCCTACTCGAACAACTGCCCCTCCCTGATTCCATCCCCTCCCGAATCCATCTGCCTCCTTATCATAACGCCTCCATTAATCTGTCAGATTCCAGACTCCATGTGCCGCTATGGGTAGATCTTGGGATAGCAGCAGGCTGAAGCGAAAGGCAGGTGACGACGACGCGGCTGGCCATGGCGACCGCCACCATGAAGAATGGGGATGGCCGAACCTCAGTGTTGCGAACGTGCACAGGATCGCCACGGGGTTGGACATCATCTCTGTCGGTCGCCTTGCTCGCTGCATTCCCTGGCTACCGCTTCACGATGCGAGACATGGACGAAGAACCGTTCGAAACGCTAGGCCTTTTTTACCCCGATACTAGCAAATAGCCAAATAATCGTGATGGCCATGTAAGTTCAAGTATCTTGCTTATTGGTTCAGTCATATCGCTGATTCATATGTGCTGAACTTTCATCGGAATCCTATGTTCCTTCCGTCGAACATGTTGTTTGCACATGTGGTTTGAACAAATTGAACCATTTAAGACTATTGTGGAACAGCGGAAGCTGTGCTCCTACTTGATATTCTGGTATTTTCGTAGTGACACAGTCTTAATTTAGGTGATAGACGAATTGTCAATTTGGATTTGCAATGGAATGCCTACTAGGTGATATTCTGTTTTCTAAAAAAATAAACAGATTAGATGATTTAAGGCTATTATGCCCCTAGCTATTTATGATCATCGTCAGGAGTTTGTTCGGGGGGAGCTCTGCTCCTACTTGATATTTTGGGTATTTTCATAGTGACACAGGCACAATTTAGGCGATATCTGAGGAGACAGTCATACATATTACTTTAATCTGAAGCTCTAGTTGTCAAATTGTATTTGCAATGGAATCCATGCTAGGTGATTCTACCAACTAACAACAAACTCTGCAGAATATTCATGCAAAAATGATGTTGATGGATAAGTGGTCGGAATCAGTAGTGGTGAATATCAAGGAAGAAGAAGAGATGGAAATGGGAGATGACCAGAACTAGGTGGGTGGCAACAGCGAGTGGCTGGTCCTTTTATCCCAAGATGGGAGTATTTGGACTCCCAAAAATGGCTACAGATCATTGAGATTTACATTGCCATTTTTGGAGGGTGTCGGCATTACTGCATTCAACAATAGGTGGTTGTCGCCCATTTCCGAATTCGCTTACAGGTTCAACATGGCAGAAATTGAGCTCCTGAAGGTACAGCTCCCACATAGACCTTGGGAGGTGTGGAAGACCTAGGAGTACGACCTCTTAGCGGTGTTCAACAAGGCAATCACATTCATTAGATGCCTAGAAGACAAGGAATGGATAGTCTTGCGTGACGACTTCCTGCGGACGGAAAAGTATGTCGACACCGTCTTCACCTCCAGCAACTATTCCAACAAACCGCAACACATTTATGCGGTCACTGAACCTAGCAGCGACGTGCGTGTTTGGGAGCCGTTCATCTGGGGTGAGTCATGGTGTCATATAGCATGTAAAATCCTATTCAAAATTCTCCTTACTAACTATAAGTAACATGCAGGTACACATGCAGCCCCGTGCGTCATTCCAGCTCTGGTGATCGAAGATGCAGTAGCAGATGCTGAACTTGGATCATAGCGTTGGTTCCTGGCACCTCTCAGAGGCGACACGAAACAGGATGTTGAACTCATGTGGATTCATTTTAGGGGAGCACTAAACAGCGTTGGTGATACAATAGAACATATGGGGACACACTTTTCTTCATACCCATCGCTGCGGTGTCACGTTTTCTCAAGGTCCGCATGTCCATCCAAAGACCCAGTAGAGCAAGTCTGGAGCAGAGTCGATAATCTGAAGGGACAATCTGTGTTTCTTGGGATCAACTACCCTTTCTTTGTCGGAGCCCCTAGAGATGTTGAACCTGTAATTTCTCAGGCAGCCTCGGCTCCTGATGCTGCTGCTGCTGGTGGTGGTGGAGTTGACGAAGAACTAGCTGATGCTGCTCCAGGTGAAGCTGATGAAATACTTGGTGATGCTGGTGCTGGTGAAGCTGACGAAATACTTGCTAATGCTGGTGCTGGTGAAGCTGACGAAATACCTGCTGAGGTTGCTGCTAGTGAAGCTGGCAAAATACTTGCTAATGCTGCTACTCGTGAAGCTGACGAAATACTTGTTGAGGCTGCTGCCGGAGTCCAGGAAGAACATGCTGGTGTTGTTGTGAGGTGCCAGCACTTCCAGTGTTGATAGCAGACTGTGAGTTTGTTGCACACTCACGCGCCTATCATGTTCACACTCCAGATCCGACCTGGAGCTGAATCCATGTCGGGGGAGGGGGCCTACAATTGGCTCATTAGTGGGGTCATACGATTTGATGGAGAATGAGAGACGGCCAAACGTAGATTCTAGTTTGTTCCGACGATACCACTAGCTCCAGGGACCTAGTGCTCATACTGGCAGATCCAATGAACCATCTATCTTTATCTTTATCTTTAGTTTTCCCCCTAGTTCTACAAAGTAAATGCTTCTTTGGTCAAGACTCATTTACGCTTATTTGTGTAAGACTAAGCTTTGCTTATTTGTGTAAGACTAAGTTAGGCCTAACTGTGTAATATTCAGTGAAGCCCAGCTTTCTTTCCACGCCCATAACATCAGAATTGCAGCATAGAACAGACAAGGTAATGTGCATACTAGGCATTTTTCTCAGGATAACAACCACTTCAAGTAAATTGATGTTTCAAGATTACTAACAAGGAAAGTAAGGTGCCATGATCATATAAAATCTATAGCTCATGCAAACAGCTAGCAACACTGTCGATAGTGTTATTGTTATGAATGATACATGGTGTACACATTTGAATGCATCACTAGAATGTTCCACCGATTGATGATTGATGACATGGATCTAGCTTCTTTGTGTGTATTTGCATTGAATCACTCATGGATTTGTTCCCATATTTTTTGCAATGGCTGATGAACTCCACTCTCTTGGTAACATGGTTCATCAGCGAGCCCTTGTTGATGCAATGCAAAGTACTGAACATGGTCTTCATCGTCATTCCATTTAGGTTCTCTATGTTTTGTCATCACAGAGCTACTAATTTCAAATGAAAATCTAGTAAACAACATATGTGTACATTGTTACAGTATGATACGGACATGGTATATACATGTTCTTCTACAATCACAAGAAGAAAACTGGATGCAATTTCACCTTGTTGGTGTTGTGCCAAACTGAGTGGATGTGGCTTTGGGGTTCAGAGAGGAAGGCGTCGTGGCTAGTGCGTGTGTGACCACGGCGGTGGCAAGCTTGGATTCTGGAGGAGGACAACAGGACCGAGCATGGTCGGCATGGTGACAGATCTCACCTGGGAATGAATTCTCGTCCCCGCGCCGTGCCATGGGTGCGGCCATGGTGAGCGTGAGCTCTGATTCGGGATGTGGAGCAGAGCAGGGCCGAGCAGGTTCGTCCATGTCCCAGTGACGCACCATGGCCGCGACCTCAGATTTCCCCTCTGGGGAATAAGAAGACGCGTAATGGATGCTGGCGCCAACGGTGCAAGCCTACATGGCAGCCATGACGGCAGGGACATAACGGTGAAAACTGATAGGGGGGGCCAACTTGACGGGCGTTAGCCTGATATTTTGTATTCAAAGGTAAAGTTGAATTCGTGCCGAAAAAGACCCCCTAAGTATTTGGCACACCAAATATGGGTAACGCGACTGATTACAAGCAACTTGGGTACCTCTTTGCCTTGGCGCCTCAACCTTCGGGCCGCAAAATTATATTCTCCATGGGGACATATGTCACTGCCACCATGTTAGTCCTACCAGCCTATCTTATGTGGATCAAGAGCATCCATGGCTGAATTCCAGTTACCAGGGCAGTTTCTTGGATGATAACCTTCAATTTTTGGTCCTAAATAGAGTGGCATTGCATAAGCACACTAGGTCGTACCTTAATGTCGAGATAACTACCTAGTTACTAGTGTAGGGGAGGAGGAGGAAAGGACAAGGTTCTTACCTCCATGGTTGCAGACGTCGACGAACTATCGCATGCAGAGAAGAAGGTGAGGTAGAATCTGGTGCCACAAATATGCGAGGCCTCACACGCCAGATCTAGAGAAGACGTAGTAGCCGAGGCTAGAGTGGCCATAGCAGTCGCTGCTAGAGATCTAAATCGCTGCCGCCGCCACCAAAGCTACCACCCAAGATGAAAATGGGGATGAATTTGTGTCCTAGCGATTGGTTATAGTGTAAGAGGGAGGTGAGCCTACTTTCCCGGCCATACGGTGCAACAATTTTTCCAGCTCCCGCCATCTCCGTGATACCTCCCTGCGCATGCCGTTCCTCTCATTGCGCTCGCCAGGGCATGTCCCGGTGGAAACGCTCGATTTTGGCATTTCCAGTGGGCCAACTTTTTGGGATCCTTTAAATCTCATGACATGCAAGAAACACATGTGATCCCGGAAAGACAAACGAGTTTTATTTCTTCCTGCTGGATTCGAGAAGAGAGGATTCGGCCTAACAAACGTGATCTTAGCTCTTACTCGTGTTGTTTCCCTGGCATGCAAGAATGGAGTGGAAAGAAGACTTTTTGCTACTAAGTGTCTCTCTTTGGTCCAGTATCTCAGTTCCTCGACAATGGATCTTTGATCAGTTTGTATTTTTATAAAGAGAATATATTAATACCGCGACGATACCAATTAACCACATCATTTGCAACAACGAAATGTCCTAATGATATTAGGAATGCATACAACCTTATTAAAAACAAGAAGAAAAGAAAATTAAAAGATCTTGTTACGGTGATCAAAACATTCTAACTGCAACACAAAACACCGACAAGATAGCAGCCAAAGTCTGCGCTCATAAAACAATGTCTTCAACAAGATCATTGCCAGACACAAACAAGTAAGATCAGACCTTGGATTTTCATTCTGGAGCAAGTCCACTCTCTCAAAACAATGCTTTCAAATAAGGTCATTTATGTTGGGACACGCGGAGATAAACAAAAACTTTTACACTATGCGGTACTCCCAAGATCTAGCTCAGGTGATAGTCCACGAGATTTACCATTAGACGCGTAGGTGCGGATTATTAATGAAGTGCATCAGTTGATGTCTTGCTGAACGATCCCACGTATAGCACATCTAGATCCCCATGACCTCCTTGTCTCCAGCGCCGCACGTGTAATGCCTCTACTGGTATCCACACATACAGGGAGTAGCTCCAAGAAGAGGACTCCTAGATCCTGTCTAGCCCGAAATGGGAGTGGAGAAAGTGACAGCTAGGTCAGGGATAATCCCTTGCCACTCCAATTATATACATTCCTAGTTGGGCTCAACGCTTGAGGCCCATCTAGGCCATATCCCATTCTCCACATGGACCAAATCCACATGGTCTCCTTTCCTTTAAGTGTGTGACCCTGTAGGTTCACGTACACCTGGACACGACATGAGTCACCACTCCGAGTTGATGCTGGTAACGGTCTCTAGCAAGATGTGCCAACTCCCAAGCACCATAAAGTCAAAAGACAAACCTTTCTCAATGTGACTTTCGTCCAAGTCCCTTTGCCTCACGATATATCTAGTCAAGCTATAGGCGAGTTGTTGCCATACCTTTAATAGCTCGACTCTCTCTTCTCGTTCCGTGATACACGATTCACTGGACTAACACTTAGTCCGACTCCTCGGTTAACACTTAACCAAGTCGTGCATGGCCATGCTTCCAAATCATATCACACGAGAGGGCCTAGAGAATATCTCTCCATTACGGAGGGGCAAATCCCATCTTGGTAATCCACGTCACACAGCTTGCTTCACAACCAACCCGAACTCTACCTTTATAACTGCCTATTTACAGAACAACATTTGATAGAACCTAAGTTGGCGATCCACAACTCGGATCATGCAATCACCTCAGGTCAAAGGATTCCATTGCTTGAGACTGCAAATCACAACATGCTCGTTGCATCTCAACTGCGGGTTAGTCTGATTCGCTAAACTCTTTAGACGAATCAGTGTAAGTCGGAATAGAATCACCATGCCCATGACAAGTGGAACTGAGTCACCAGCCGACTTTCACATTAGTCTAAGTTGTGTGTCCAGCACAACCTCAACTACCAAGGATAACTAGTATGAACAACATGAATATATAGTTCGACAATCAAATCACATATCCAATGATACATATCAGTAGTTCATACATGGACAATAACTTTATGATTACATTGGGAATAACATCATACATGATTGCCTCTAGGGCATATTCCCAACAGTCTCCCACTTGCACTAGAATCAATCATCCGACATCACATGTCTAGATATCTAATACCCATAGATCTCAGGTGTGCCTCATGCTTCAGATGTGGTAGCAACTTCGTCAACGGATCCGCAATATTTGCATCCGTGTGTACCTTGCATAACTTGATATCACCTTGATCCACGAACTGGTGAATCAGGTGGTACCGCATGAGTATATGTTTGTTCTTCTAGTGTTGTCTAGGTTCCTTGGCTTGTGAAATATCACCATTGTTGTCGCAATATGCGTCTAACAGATTGGACGAGCCCTGAACCAAACAAAGATCCATGAGGAAATTCCTCATCCAAACGGCTTCCTTTGCTGCCTCCGAGGCAGCAATATACTCAGCTTATGTCGTAGACGTAGACACCGTCTCTTGCTTGGAACTCTTCTAGCTCACAACCCATCTGTTTATCACAAAAACATATCCGGATTGCGAACGAGAATCATCCGAGTCAGTGAGATAACTCGCATCCGTGTAACCCCTTACACTGAGTTCATCCTCACCTCCATAAACCAGGAACATATCCTTAGTCCTTCTCAAGTACTTAAGGATATTTTTAGCCGCTGCCTAGTGGATCTCTCTAGGGTCAGCCTGGTATCTGCTCACAACACTTAGAGCATAGGAAACATCCTTCCTTGTACAAATCACAGCATACATGATGGATCCGACTGCAGAAGCATACGGAATCGCACTCATCCGACTCCACTCATCAGTTGTCGAAGGACACTGAGTCTTGCTAAGTTTTATTCCATGGGACATCGATAAGAACCCCTTCTTAGACGATTCCATGTTGAAATTCTTCAACACTTTGTCCAAGTATGTACTCCGACTCAATCCAATGAGCCATATTGATCTATCTCTATAGATCCAGATTCCTAGTATGTAAGTCACCTCACCCAAGTCCTTCATCGAAAAACTCTTTTCCAATGATTCCTTGGTTTCTTGCAACATCTGGACATCATTTCCAATCAGTAATATGTCATCCACATATAAGATTAGAAAGTTTACTTTGCTCCCACTAAACTTCTTGTATAAACAAGAATCATGATCAGTCTTGATGAAGCCAAACGATTTGACTACCTCATCAAAGCGAATGTTCCAACTCCGAGATGCTTGCTTCAACCCATAAATGGATTTTCGAAGCTTGCATACCTTGTCAGCTTTAGCCGGATCAAAAAACCCTCGGGTTGTATCATATACACGTCCTCAGTTAAATTTCCATCAAGGAAAGTCGTCTTGACACCCATCTGCCATATCTCATAGTCGAAATAGGCTGCTATAGCTAACATGATCCAAACTGACTTGAGCATCGCTACAGGCGAGAAAGTCTCACTGTAGTCAACTCCTTGAACTTGTTAGAACCCCTTCGTGACAAGCCGTGCTTTATAGACATAAACATTTCCATCCATATCAGTTTTCTTCTTAAAGACCCTTTTGCACTCGACGGGTCTTGCACCGTCTGGCAGATTAACCAAGTTCCAAACTTGATTTTCATCCATGGACTTTAACTCGGATCTCATGGCTCCAAGACACGACTCAGAATCAGAACCCACCATCGCTTCCGAATAAGTTTCCGGCTCATCACTGTCCAATAGTAACACATCATGAACACTTTGCAATCTTGCCGATCTTCGCAGTGTCGGTGCAGCTGTCGACTCAGGTACTACGACCGGCTCAACCTCTAAGGATTTTGCCGACTCGCTACTGGCCGGTACCTCTTGAATTTCTTTGAGCTGCACCGTACTCCCACTGACTCCCCGGCTGAGAAACTCTTTCTCAAGGAAGACACCGTTCCGAGCGACAAACACTTTGCCCTCTTCTCGGTTGTAGAAGTAATAACACAAGGTTTTCCTTGGGTAACCCATGAAAATACACTTATCCGACTTGGTTGTAAGCTTGTCCGACTGAAGTTGCTTGACAAAAGCTTCAAAACCCCAAATCTTAAGAAAAGACAAACTCGGCTTCTTGCCAGTCCACATCTCGTGCGGTATCTTCTCTACCGACTTTGATGGTACTCTGTTTAGTGTGAACGCTACAGTTTCTAGACAATAACCCCAAAATGATAAAGGCAGATCTGACCGACTCATCATTGATCGTACCATGTCCAACAAGGTTCGATTCCTCCTTTCTGACACACCGTTTCTCTGCGGTGTTCTCGGAGGAGTGAGCTGGGGAACTATTCCACAATTCTTCAGATGGTCATCAAACTCATGGCTCATGTACTCTCCTCCTTGGTCCGACCGAAGAAACTTTATTTTTTTCCAAGTTGATTATGTACCTCATTCTGGAATTCCTTGAACTTTTCAAAGGCTTCCGACTTATGTTTCATCAAGTAGATATATCCATACCTACTCAAATCATCAGTGAAGGTAATGAAGTACTCATAACCACCTCTGGCTGTCGTGCTCATTGGGCCACATACATCACTATGTACTAGACCCAATAAGTTGGACGCCCTTTCACAACTCTTTGCAAAAGGTGTCTGGGTCATCTTGCCGAGTAGGCAGGATGCGCATGTCTCGAATGACTCCAAGTCGTACAAAGTTAGGAGTCCATAATCATGGAGCTTCTTCATGCATTTCCAACTTATATGACCAAGCCGATAGTGCCAAAAGTAAGTCATATTTAGATCATTTGGTTTCAACCTTTTCACATTTATGTTATAGACAGATTCACCATCAAGATTCAAAATAAATAACCCGTCCTAGACGGGTGCAAAGCCGTGAAACATATCATTCAAATACAAAGAACAACCATTATTCTTAATATTCGACTCATAGCCTTGTCTCATCAAACATGAGGCAGAAATAATGTTTTGACTAAGCACTGGAACATAATAACAATTATTCAGCTCCATTAAGAATCCAGAAGGTAAATGAAGTTGCATCATGGCGACTTCCAACGCAGCGACTCTTGCTTTGTTGCCGACTCGAATGTCAACCTTGCCTCTCGCCACGCTCCTAGTTCTTAACAGTCCCTGCAACGAGTTGCAGATGTGAATAACTGATCCGATATCATATACCCAAGAACTACCAGGTGCATCAGCAAGATAAATGTCTATAACATTGCAAACAAGCGTACCTGAGCCGGAAGTCACACCTCCACTCTTGGATTTCTCAGTCAGATACTTGCTGCAATTCCTCTTTCAGTGGCCATCCGACTTGCAATAGAAGCAAGTGGATCCGGCTGCAGGAGATGGCTTATTCCCTGAGGAAGCGCTTTGGACCGGGTCCTCAGCCTTACCTCCCTACTTTGCCTTGTTATTCTTAGTCCAAGAACTCTTCTTGAACTTAGCCTTACTCTGCACCATCAACACTTGACTGGCGCCTTTCTTGAGATCCGCCTCAGCCTGCTTGAGCATCCCATGTAATTCATTGAGCTTCTTATCCATACCATGCATGTGGTAGTTCGATATGAACTGACCATATGCACTAGGAAGAGAGTTCAGAATTATGTCTGTAGCGAACTCTTCACTAATGGGGTAGCCCAGCCTTTCTAGAGACTGCACGTAACCAACCATCTTAATCACATGCGGACTCAGTGGATCACCATCCTTAATCTTGCAACTCAACAAAGCCTGAGAGACGTGATACCTCTTAGTCTTTGCTTGAGCCTGGAACATACTTTTGAGGCTTTCGATCATATCGTAGGCCCCAACATTATCAAACTGCTACTGCAAGTACGGTTTCATGTGAGCAAGCATAAGACAGCTAATCTCTGTAGACTCATCACAAGTCCTACGGTAGGCATTGGTGGCTGCGACAGTCGCATTCTCATTCGGCTCAGCTGGAAGTGGGTTGTCTAGGACATGGTCCCTCTTTTCTTGCTTGAGAACAATTCTCAAATTATGATACCAGTTGGTGAACTTAGTTCCATTTAGCTTATCTTTCTCTAAGATGGTTCTCAAAGTAAATCTGGAAATCTGAGGGAGACTGCTAGGTGCCGTTGATCTACAACAGAAAAATATGCAAAACACTTAAGACATGTATCCATAAAAGAGCAAGCATATTAAACATTTTTAATACTTATGCTCCCACTAGAACCAACACCCCTCTAATGGTTACTTAGTGATTCAGGACCCTAAATAAGCAAGCCGACTAGTGAGATTTAGCATCACCACTAGCCTTCAAGTGATCTAGGTAGACAGCTCCTTGTCAATTGCATCTCATACGACTCTTGTTGGACGGGTGGCATCACATGCCCCGGCTCCCATCCGACATTTCCCCGAGTCCCACAACCATTGTGATAGACCCATCTAGATTACCGAGTGCTTCCGTTGTAAGAGTCTGACTCGAACCCACCTAGCCAGAAAGAATTGATAGCACCTCAATTTTATGAGCCCACTACCAAAAATGTCCGACTTGTGATGGTGCATCACTAGCGGGGAAACGACTAGACCTTCTTTGAGGGATTAATTTCTACCAAGTATCTAATAGAGGTAAAATAGAGACATAACAATAACACAAAATAAAGAAATTATAATGTGAAATGGTATGGCTCTCTTCATGGCGATCTCCATCTCCAGAAAGCTTGTAATTAAACTCGTGTCAAATCTTGTCATGTGCCGTCTTACTCCATGTAGCCGACTTGTACATCAACTTGCATGCCATACGGGTTCTCCAAACAGCTACACTAGCTAGTAAAGAAAATTACATAGAGAATTCAACACGCAGGTCGTTATACAATAAGATGACATCACCTAGGCTCCAGTCGGCTGACAAAAACCGTGATACGCAGATCATGTATGGATCACACACATCACATGCACATAAGTCATACCATTCACAACATCATCCTGCAAAAACAAGTTATGCATAGATCTCGCTACGGTGATCAAAACATTCTAGCTACAACACAAAACACCGACAAGATAGCAGCTAGAGTCTGTGCTCATAAAACAATGTCTTCAACAAGATCATTGCCAGACACAACCAAGTAAGATTAGACCTTGGATTTTCATTCTAGAGCAAGTCCACTCTCTCAAAACAATGCTTTCAAATAAGGTCATTTCTGTTGGGCCACACAGAGATAAACAAAATCTTTTACCCTACGCGGTACTCCCAAGATCTAGCTCAGGTGATAGGCCACGAGATTTACCACTAGACGCGCAGGTGTGGATTATTAATGAAGTGCGCCAGTTGATGCTGTGTCGAACGATCCCACGTACAGCACGTCCAGATCCCCACGACCTCCTTGTCTCCAGCGCTGCATGTGCAACGCCTCTATCGGTATCCACACGTACAGGGAGGAGCTCCAGACAGAGGACTGCTAGATCCTGTCTAGCCCGAAACGGGAGTGGAGAAAGTGACAGCTAGGTCAGGGACAATCCCTTGCCACTCCAATTATATACACTCCTAGCTGGGCTCAACGCTTGAGGCCCATCTAGACCGTATCCCATTCTCCACATGGACCGAATCCACATGGGCTCCTTTCCTTTAAGTGTGTGACCCTGTAGGTTCACGTACACCTGAACACGACACGATTCACCACTCTGAGTTGATAGTTGGTAGCGGTCTCTAGCAAGACGTGCCAACTCCCAAGCGTCGTAATGTCAGAAGACAAACCTTTCTCAATGTGACCTTCGTCCAAGTCCCTTTGCCTCACGATATATCTAGTCAAGCTATAGGCGAGTTGTTGCCATCCCTTTAATAGCTCGAATCTCTCTTCTCGTTCCGTGATACATGATTCACTGGACTAACACTTAGTCCGACTCCTCGGTTAACACTTAACCAAGTTGCGTATGGTCATGCTTCTGAATCATATCACACGAGAGGGCCCAGAGAATATCTCTCCATTACGGAGGGGCAAATCTCATCTTTGTAATCCACGTCACGCAGCTTGCTTCACAACCAACCCAAACTCTACCTTTATAACTGCCCATTTACAGAACAGTGTTTGATAGAACCTAAGTTGGCGATCCACAACTCGGATCATGCAATCACCTCAAGTCAAAGGATTTCATTGCTTGAGACTACAAATGACAACATGCTCGTTGTATCTCAACTGTGAGTCAGTCTGATTCGCTAAAATCTTTAGACGAATCAGTGTAAGTCGGAATAGCATCACCATGACCATGACAAGTGGAACCGAGTCATTAGTCGACTTTCACATTAGTCTAAGTTGTGTGTCCAGCACAACCTCAACGACCAAGGACAACTAGTATGAACAATATGAATATATAGTTCCACAATCGAATCACATATTCAACTATACATATCAGTAGTTCATACATGGACAATAACTTTATGAATACATTGGGAATAACATCATACATGATTACCTCTAGGGCATATTTCCAACAATTTCCAGGTACAACCAATTAAGGCTAATCCTTGGATTTTCACCCTGAAGATGAGACCTTGTACTCCTCATGTGCTACCACCTCCGCTTGGTATTGTCGCTGCTACAAGTCAAGAATCATCAAGAAGGTCCTCATCGCCACGAGAACACAACCCGCCATCACTAGCCTCAAACCTCAGACGCCTGACATTCTTCACCACCGTCTCCTCCATGGAAATTGAAACCAACATGTCCCATGATGGCAATAGACAGCGAAGCTTTGCGTCACTCCTTTCTGATATGGAAACACACAACCGAATTGATCCAACAATCCGTAGGCAACTTGTGCGTAGACTAGATCGCCGACAGAGCCTTCTGGAACTCGTCATCAACCAGAAAATGAGACTCGGCATGAAGCAGACCAATGTCTAGGCATGAGAAGACCCGAATGACCGTCCCCTTTATTGGGCAGATCGGCAGGCCCCCATGCCGTCGCTCGCTGGCCGACCCCCTCCGGCGGAAGAGGAGGCAATCCTACGACTGAACCACGCGACGTCCCGTTGGTTGCCGTCTCGAGCAAGATGCCCATACGAAGTTGGAGCGAGGCCGTCCGTGAGCACCACGCCACCTCACCACGCACCTCCAGGCGACTGACGGTGGGTCTAGGCGGGGGCCTATACCTACAGTCGCCGCGTCCTCCTCATGCGCAAACACCCAAGGGAAGCTACCGCCGCCACATCGCCGGGAGCAAACGATCTCCAACCCACGCTGACACCACGCCCGAGGAAACACCGCCGCCGCTGCAAGACCAAGATTGCCACCCTAGATCCCACACGCAGATGGCCACCGACGCTGTCCCCAACCGCCATCGGTGATCCGCCGCCATGAAGCAGCCCCCGGCATCTTCAGCGCCATGATTGTGTTTCGTCCCGGTGCCACCCAGGGGAGACGACACAGGAGTGTTTTTTTCGCCACGGCAATTGTTTTGTCCACGTGAAGTGGTGTATGAATGAATCAGCCCATACTCTAGCTAGATCGTGTCGTACCGTTACATCTAGCAAGGTGTGCTTTTTCCAATTCTCAAGTGTATCCAAGAAACTACATGTATTGGTGTTATTTGATCAATAAACCGATGTTCTTAGGTCTGTCTAAATTTGAATGTATCTAACATCAGATAGATTTAACTGCGAATATTATTTGGATTGAAGGGAGTAAAATAAACACACGTCGTTCTCCATCGCCGAACCTGCTCCTCCCTTTTTTTTTCCCCAATCGACTACGGCAGCTGCCATTCTGGATCGATCATCGGTTTCCATCTCCGTTTTGCTTTTGTTCGCTTTGGCAGCCACCACCGTGATTCTTATTCTTAATTTCTTATCCCATGGCTACAAATCACTGCCGTGCCTTTGGCAGCGAATCCCGCCCTTGTCACTAAAAACATCCACGCATCTGGCTGATCCTATTGTTCTACTCCCTCCGTCCATTAAAGAAGTTATTTTCTCGACGAATCTAAGTCAGTTATTTATAGAGGCATAAATCGAGTTTTAGCATATCAAATCACGCATCTAAGGCGGCTTCCATCACATCAAACGTCCCCCAGGACGCCGGCGGACCCTGCATTATCCACAATGTACAGGAAGGGAAACCGGTCCAGCACAAGCCGCCGGGCGCCGGCGCGATCGTCTCCGTCTCCCCTACCTTCCTCTCGCGTTCCTTCGCACTATATTTCCACGCCACTCGTGACGCCTGTTTCTTCTTTTTTTTTTTCCTTGATGACTGATGAAACGGAATCCATCGGCAAGCTGCCACGCAGAGTATTCAAATTTGCTTCGCACTCTCTTCCGTTACCTACCTGCTACTACTCCAGTAGTACTATTGCGCTCTCCAATTTACCGTAAGTACTTTTTCCTTTGAGACGGATGGCCACACATTATATATTCCGACGTGGTCAGTGCGGACAATAATAAATAAAGAAGAATGCGTTTCGCAGGGGACGAATCGGTACGGGATCCCGGCGAGATTCAACCCAGTCCCGCTCTAACGTCGTTGGACCAATGCACGCTTGTCCCCCTATAAGGCCAGGGCCGCGCCAGCCGCCAGCGGAAAGAACCAACGACAGCACGGCGAGATGCAGCGCGCGGCGGCCTCCCTCTCCTCCTCCTCCCGGGCCACAGCCTGGGCGGCCTCCGCCTCGCGCCACGCCGGCGTCCCGTCCTGCTCCTTCACCGCCGGCCGCCAACGGGATGCCGTCGCGCCTCTCCGGACACACGGCCAGCAGCAGCGGCTGGCCCCCGTTCCCCTGTCCGTGTCGCCGGCGAGGATACGGGCGGCCTTGGTAGCAGCTGCGGCGGCGACCGCGGCGGAGCTACCCCCGGCGGCAGACGAGGCGGCCACGGCGGGCGGCATTGCGGGCACGGCGCAGCTCGGCGCGCTGATCGTCGCCTGGTACCTCCTCAACATCTACTTCAACATCTACAACAAGCAGGTCCTGCAGGCATTGCCCTTCCCCTACACCATCACCGCCTTCCAGCTCGGCTTCGGCTCGCTCGCCATCCTCTCCATGTGGGCGGCCAGGCTGCACCCGCTCCCCAGGCTCTCCGCCGCGCAGCTGGCCAAGATCGCGCCGCTGGCCGCCGGGCACATGCTGGGCACGGTGTTCACCAACATGAGCCTGGGCGCGGTCGCCGTCTCCTTCACGCACACCATCAAGGCCTCCGAGCCCTTCTTCACCGTCCTGCTCTCCGCCTTCTTCCTCGGAGAGGTAACCGCCCCCTTCTGAACCGAAATGAAACTCAAGAACAACAAACTGCTGAAACTTTTTTTTATCGCTCAATCAATTCGTCCGCCTGTCTCGCCTTGCAGTGGCCTTCGCTGCTGGTGCTGGGCTCTCTGGTGCCGATCGTCGGCGGCGTTGCGCTGGCATCTCTCACCGAGGTCTCCTTCAACTGGTTCGTCCCGTCTCACTCTCACCGTCCGAGAATAATACTCCTACTCCTATTTTTTTCCTTTAGCTAATCACGCCCCGATGATTATATTCCCTTTTCGGCCGTTGAACAACCCAACCGGGAATAATAATTGGAGGAATCCTCCTGTCGCTTTCCCCCGTTGACGCAGGGTCGGATTCTGGAGCGCCATGGCGTCGAACCTGCTCAACCAGACTAGGAACGTGCTCAGCAAGCGGCTTCTCGGGGGTGAAGAGGTGAACCCTTTCTTCTTCTCCATGATCAGCAATTTAGTTCTCTCCGATGGACAGACGATGATTTAGTAGTTGGTTCCTGTGATGATGATTCTGCAGGAGGAATCCATGGACGACATAAACCTCTTCTCGCTCATCACCGTGCTGTCCTTCCTGCTGTCCTGCCCTCTCATGCTGCTCGCGGAAGGGGTCAAGTTCTCCCCCGCTTACCTCCACAGCACCGTGAGTCACTGTCTGCAAAATACTCAACCTTTCAGTTCAAAAAGAAATTACATTACTGACTTACCAAATTGCATGCACAATGTAGGGCCTGAACCTCCAGGAACTCTGCGTGAGGGCAGCTCTCGCTGGCCTCTGCTTCCATGGCTACCAGAAGGTGAGTGAGACAGACAAATCACACGTGAATCTCCTTCTGCTGCAGAAATATTTTATGTTCTGTACACTGACAAGGCCCATGATCCCCTATCAATGGCAGATCTCGTATATGATCCTGGCGAGGGTGTCCCCTGTGACCCACTCTGTCGCCAACTGCGTCAAGCGTGTGGTGGTCATCGTGTCCTCTGTTCTCTTCTTCAGGACGCCCATCTCGCCTGTCAATGCGCTAGGTAAAATATAAACCTGAATAATCTGCACAATATTTCATACTATCTCCGTCTCAAAATAGATATCAAAAATTTCTTAAAATTTGGATGCATCTATATACTAAATAGTGTCTAGATTCATTCAAATTTTATTAAATCTGCAACATCTATTTTGAGACGGGGGAGTAGTACTTACCCGGTTTCTTTTTATTGATTGCTCTTCTGACTTTTTGCAGGAACTGGTGCTGCACTGGGGGGAGTTTACCTGTACTCCAGGCTCAAGAAAAGTAAACCCAAGAGTACATGAAGAGTAGCAGTAGCCTTAGTTCTTCTCGTTCTGTTTTTCAGACACGAGTTTTTTGAGGTACAAAGAGTAGGTCAACATATGTTGATGAGGAAATGTACATCTGCCAACCCCAGTTGTACACTTGTACTACGGGGCCACAATTTCTTCAAATGATCCCAAGATCAGTCTTCTTTTGGTCATAATTTGTAACATCATCCCTTGGAAAATCTCGGTATGATAAATAGGAGTACATGATGTGGAGGCGTACTTTAACATGAGAAAGATTGGGCCCAAGCTATTGCCACTTTGGCACCGTAGCTGTACGCTTGTTGTACCAGAAGACCAATCTTTTGGTCCAGAAATTTGCAACATCCTCATTGAATAATGCCAATGCCAAAATGCTCGATGCTCAAGTGCAAAATCACTAGAAGCCAAATTGGGAGACACATTGCCTGAGCACAGACAAGGCACAAATGTTGTTCAGTTCAGCACATGTAAAGCATAGGGCATTCGGACCAACATCACACCATGTCATGCCAAGAGCATTTACAGAACAGCCAGCCCAGCTTAACTTACATGGTTCCGTCCAAAATTCGCGGCTCAAAGCAGTTCATCCCCGATGATTATAACACTACCACCACCAGGCGTAGGTAGCTAAGGAGTACGAGGTTCCAGGTTTCACAGAGGTACTTTTTAACACCACCATACCGACACACAGTACCACATGAGCCTCACCACATCGTCGACATAACAAAAGACCCGACACAACTTAACCTAAGTCAGCAAAGTTCCAGGACATTCTTTGCTCAAACGACCATAAAGAGATAACTATAATTTGGTTAGGGAACCAACTCCATCTACTCCCTTTCGTCACCATCCGTGAGGCTAGGTCGGATCTTGAGGGCAACATTTTACCAGTTGGAGACTCCCACAGCCTTGGGAGGACTCCTGCTCCTCGCACGGTCACTACCCCTTGATGAAGAGCTATAGAACCTGCAAATTGAACAGAGAGATTCGTTAAATACAGGGTTTGTGGACTTCTCTTTAAAAAATAAAATGTTAAGCGTGCAACATGTTGTCTTCCTCTTCCAAGTAAAGAAATGGCATTTAGATCAATAGTTTAACCAGGCAATAGAGGAGGCATTGTACCACAAAAAATGACTACATCAAGACAGATGATCTAGAACCAAGATAGCTTGCTAACAATACAATCAGATATTGTCTTGCTTATTAGTTATTACATGGACCTAAGGGATACGGTTTGCATGGCCACAGGTGAATTCAAAAGTTGGTGACCCATATGTCGAGTGAGATACATTTTTGTGAGCCAGGAGGATATTTTATTGGATTACCTTGCATGAAACAATTCAACCGGAAAATACAGGTACATTTAGCCCAATCACCACAGATGATCTTAGAGGCTAGAGCAAGATCATACTAAAGGACACAATAAACCATAAGCATAGTTGGTGACCATGTGCATCTGTCGAATGAGATTGATGTTATGAGGTAGAAGCATATATTATTGAATATAATACCTTTCATGGAAGCTAAGACCTTCACCAGATTGATTGTTGCCACCGCTGTTATATCAGATCACAATTGATTAATTATCAGGTACTGCATATAAGCTAAAAAAGGAGGTCATACACTAACCTGGCAGGGAAGCTTGAAACGGCACTGGACTGATTGTTGTTACTGCTGTTAAAAATGATGTAAGTGATGGTTCAACAGGTATGGACGGGCTAGAAAAGGCAATGCAGAAAGAGATTGGCTCTGTACCTGGTATTGAAGCTAGGAGTGCCACCATGTTGATTGCCATAAGCACTGCAAATAATGATTCGTCAGGCTCGTGTTACTCCTGAACGAAGGAATCAAATAAAAACTGACACACACCTCGACTGAAAGCTTGAACTATCCCGACTCTGGCCGCCAAAAGATCCATGGCCACCATAGGAATCATTAGAAGATGCCCAACGCCCCCGCGGCCTGCCACCATACCCTCCGCGGCCAACCATATCTCGTAACTGCTGTGAAACAGTTTGGTTTGCGCCCTCCAAAATCTTCACGAGATCTGAAGCATACTTTGCATCCTGTTCACAGAAGAATGTATATGCAATTCCTGTAGCACCAGCTCTACCTGTTCTCCCAATTCTATGGACATAGTCCTCGACACCCGTTGGGAAATCATAGTTAACCACAACTCTGAGGCAAAATATTTAGGAAGGATTGTCAGTGAAATAAATTTTCAAATCCACGGAATAGTAAAACAGGTATTCAACCATCACTGTTACTCCCTCCGTCCCAAAAAGGATGACGCAGCTTTGTCTAGATACACATGTATTTAGACGTGTTTTAGTGTATAGATACTGTACATGCAAATCTAGACAAATTTGCGACATCTTTTTCAGGACAGAGGAAGTAACATATTACGAACTATACCATGAAACCTATTTACAAAGAGAGGCTTAAAAGTTATAAGTTGCAAAGAAAGTTCAAACCTGATATCCTTTACGTCTAAGCCACGAGCAGCCACATCAGTAGCTACAAGAACTGGGCACCTGCCGCTTCGAAATTCACTCAACACTGAGTCCCTCTCAGCCTGTGATTTATCACCATGAATGGCAGATGCACCATACTGCCGTGATAGATTTCGTGACAGCTGATCACACATCCTCTTTGTGGAGCAAAATATTATGACTTTGGATCCAGGCTCCTGTGATCTCAAGATCTGATCAAGGCGTCTCCCTTTCTCCATACTTGTGGTAACTTCCACATGCTGCAAAGTGTAACAAACCACTTCAAAACAATGAAACAAAATATATCTTAGTAATAAAAGCACCAAAAAGTTAGCATTTTGCATTACCTGAGTGATTGACTTATTTGCAACCAGCTGATCAGTGTTCCCAATGTTAACCTGAATAGGGTTGGTCAGCAAATCTGATGCTATTTTTCTCACCTCTCTTGGCCAAGTGGCAGTGAACATAAGAGTTTGCCTCTTAGGTTGTACTTGTTTCACAATTTTTCTTATTTGTGGCTCAAATCCCATATCAAGCATACGGTCAGCTTCATCAAGAACAAGATATGCTACTTGATGAAGCCTCACCTTTCCCATTTCTAGAATGTCATTCAATCTTCCAGGAGTTGCAACAACAATATCAACCCCACGCTCTAAATCTCTTATCTGAGGGCCTTTTGGAGCACCACCATATAGACACTGTAAAAGAAACATTATGATTACATAATACCTTATTAGAGCAACTATGTGTAGTTTACATAAAAGGGAAATTTCAGTTCATAGGTATGAGCATCGATATTAGTAGCATCTAGCAATATGGATACACAAGAGCACATAACACATGTGAGTTAAAAGGATAGAAGGAACATACAGTAGATGATATTCTCGATGATCTGCCAAACTTGATTGCTTCATCTTGAATCTGCGTTGCCAGTTCCCTGGTTGGAGACAGAACTAGGACGGTTGGACCGTCTCCTGAATTTTGTCTCAGGCTCTTAATTTGAATAAACCCTGGAAGTAGATAACCCAGGGTTTTTCCAGAACCTGTCTTCGCCACAGCTACAATATCACGGCCTTTTAGAGAAATAGGCCAGGATTGAGCTTGGATAGGACTTGGTGCAGAGAATCCTGCTTGTTGCACCTGCAGACATGAGCAATATGTGAATAACTGAATAGTATAGCTGATATAGCATACATATGCAAGCCCAGAGTACATT
Source organism: Avena insularis (assembly GCA_023614405.1). Taxonomy (NCBI): domain Eukaryota; kingdom Viridiplantae; phylum Streptophyta; class Magnoliopsida; order Poales; family Poaceae; genus Avena; species Avena insularis. The sequence goes on along the minus strand of CM042693.1, from coordinate 432,221,352 downwards.
GCAGCTGAAGATGAAAAAGCTCTGTATGTCCTGTGACAAAACTTTTTAGCTTTATAGAAACCAATTCTAGCATATATTGCAGCTGAAGATGAAAAAACAAAACAAAAAGTTTTTCACACAAAAGGCTGGGCAAGACAACAAACAACTCAAACTCTGATTAGAATTGTCCACTTCAAAGGGCGTGTCAGGCGGTGTGCTATTTGTATGCAAAACGTGCACCTACCTCCCTTAGAATCTCTGAAGGGAATCCCGTGGACTGAAACGTCATGAATGGCGCTGGCTTTTCATTTCCCTGGTAAATAGAAGGTATGGATTTGCTAAGCAACATTGCACAGAACAACAAGGAGTAATTGGGGGTATAAAAGAGGCTGAACACATACAATAACAGTAATCTCATGCTTAGCACGGTATGCATCTACCGACATGCTGCTTCCATTGGTAGCCTGTGGAACTGGGTTAGTGGGAGGCACGGTTGCAGGGTTTGCTCCAGCTGAATACCGTTGCTGAAAAGGAAGATAGCATGTTACAAATTTGGGAGCAGAAAAAGAAATGTACATCGCCTACAAGGGAGCCCTATGTATCACAGTTTACATGGCATTCTTATTGCATTTATTGAGCAATGCAATAAATAAAGCTAGTACTCCCTCCGTCCAGAAATAAGTGACTTGCATTTGTCTAGATCCACATGTATTTAGACGTGTTTTAGTGTATAGATACACTCGAATCTAGACACACACAAGTCAGTTATTCCTGGACAGAGGGAGTACATGACTTGTGGATCCTGCAAGGTGTTATAGATGTGTTACCTCCAAAGAAGGATCGCTCCTGGCCTTGTGGTCAGCATATGGCCCGCTTTGCACACGGTTTCCTGAAGACTCGTTGTTGCGGTGCTGCTGAAAACAGGAACATCTCATGATGCTACGTAGTTAATGAAATGCGTTCCTCCTTTCAGGAGTCAAGACAGTTAGACAGGCCAAAAGAATGAACGAACTTTTCGCTCCACAGTTAGTAGCACTCTTGTTCTAAACGATGCTCAGGTACATGATGAGACACATACAATGCAAAAACACATAATGTAACACCAATAAGCTATAGGCCAAAAAAACTAAAAAACTTTCTGGTTCCTAGTCAGTGGCATTAATGTCCTAAACCATGCTTTCTGTTCACGATGAGGGGCAAAATACAATGCAAAGCACATGGATGTGACGACACCCACCATGCAAATGATCATAAACAAGGATAAGCCAACCACACCTCGAACTGATCCGGAGGCGCATTCTGCGAGCGGCTAGCCGCAGCCTGCGCCTGCGACTGCTAAGCAAACGACAGACAAACGGATCAAAAAGGGAAATCTCGCACATTTTACACAGGACCAACCAGGCTACGAGAGCAACGAGGGGAGGGGATGAACAGGTAAAAAAAAAGGGAGATCATTTGGTTGGGTGTTTTACCTCCGGCTGGTCCCTGTTCCTGGCCCTCTCCTCATGGTAGTGGGGCTGCGCGACCGGGACGGGAGCGGGGGCTGGGGCGGGTGCTGCGGAGGGGGGCGCGACGGGTCGGTCGTACTGCACGGCCTTGGTCTCCGGGTTCCAGAAGTAGAGATTGCCGGTGTTGCCGTCGATGAGGCCCCTCCAGGGCTTGGGCAGAGTCGGATCTGGCGGCGCGTAGCGAGGTCCCGACGTCGCCATTCCTTCTAACCCTAATCACATCACCCGAGGGGGAAAAAACCGCGAATCAGATCAGACAGAAATGCGAGCGCGGGTTGGGGGAAAGAGATCGGGGGGAGCGCGACGGCCGAAACGAACCCTAGCGATCAGCGAATGGCGCGGGTTGCGGCGGCGGCGGCGGCGGCGGACGGAGGAAAGGGTGGGGTGGGGGAGCCCTCTCGCCTTCCTATCTGGGATACTGAACCCTTCCTCGTCGATGAGGCGCCTCCGCTGGCGTGGTTAAGTAGATTGAAAAGGGCGGAAGCGGAGGGCTCGATGGGGAGGAGCGAGCTCACACGCAGACGCCTAGCTGCCTCAGAATGGAAATGACAGGTGGAGGTGGCAGCTGGGGACAAGTCGTGGTGGGATCGGGGAGCTCAAAAGGTGCGAGGCCCGTCCGTTCGTGGCCAGGGCCCAGCCGGGTTACCCTCTTGCTGGTTTCGGCCCAGCCAGCCACTCAGCTGCCTCGTGCTACTGCTTGCTAATTCAAGCTCTCTCACCTCTTTCTAGCGTGCGTGTTTTGGATTGCTAGAGTGGTGGAGGACGGAAAAAATCTGAGGTAGAGCGGACTTTAATAAAGATAAATACCAACTCGATCTTGATGATCTTTGTCATTGACAAAGCTCTTTCAATTGTTATTGTTGCTACGACTAAAAGCAATACCAACTCAAAAAGCCAATAAATGATATGAAGCATGATGTATCATTCAAATACTAACATAATCTCTGAAGTATTTAATTCTCTACATATGAATAACAAACATCTAAAGGTTATCTTATATAGTCACATGCTCATAATAATATAAATCTCTGTAAGCTGAGAAATCTTATTCACATTAAAACTATAAAATGAGTCACTTGAGTTAAACAAGAAGTTCTGAAACAACTCTAACGACAACTCATCAAAGCAATGATCAAAATTAGTTGTAATAGATTCTATAGATAATAGGAAGTGTACATACTCGAAAATAATCAATAGTGACCTAGTGTCTTCTACCTTTTAATGACTCTTCACTCATTTTATTACCATTTCATCCATACTTAGGATTGTGACATCATTTTTTTTGCGAATTCACATATTTCAGGAGGGATCTAAAACATCATCTCTCCAATTGAGCCATAATGTTAATTAGAATTTTAGATCAATTATATATACAAGCCAAAATAGAAACATCAACCATCATATAATTAGAGTTGGTTCTAGCCACATACCATAAGGTGGCCAAATTACTCTCAGGTCCTCCTTAGATACCCCATTTAGGACATCGTTTAGAGTCTAGTTTTATTAGATTGAGAATTAGATGTTACAAATAGAAATAGTTGATTTAAAACTAGACTATACCTAGACCTTCTTTGACTCAAGAATCAGTTTTGCGCAGTGTTCACTAAAATAAACATAATTTTCTCATATGAAGTCTGTTTTCAGCGTATGACCAATCAAAATATTCAGAAGAAACATACGCATCTAAAGGTTGTTGCCAAAAATCAAGGTAGGACAGACCCTACCTTGCCCTACTGGGAGCTTCGCCCCTGTACTCGTGCCATACTTGTATGTAAAAGCAAAAGGAAAAACCAACAAGGACGAGTTTATTAAGGTGCCAAGTGGGATCCCACCTCTAGTTTATTTTAAACTTTCTAATGAAATTTTTTGTCAAAATTTTGTACTCTCTCCAACCCATATTAGTTGATCAGATTTGTCTAGATACGGATGTATCTAGACATATTAGTTGACTCAGATTTGTAGCAAATCTGAGTCAACTAATATGGGTCAGAGAGAGTACTACAAAATTCGAAATGAACTAGAGGTGGGATCCCACTTCATACCCTATAATTTATCTTCAATATAATACAAAATTGTCAAAAAAATCTAAAGTATATACAAGAAAAATTGGGTTTCTTGACAGTTTTTCATTAGTTTATTATTTTGGTTTTCGTGGTTCCTCTGGGCTAGGGGCACTGCGGGACTCCACATACTTAGGATGTGTTTGGAAAAGCTCCACTCCACCAATTCACAAGTGAAGCCGGTGAATCTGTCCCAAACAACCAAACTCTGGTTATCAGGTGGAGTGAAGTCGAGACCTCCCACGGTTCATTTTCGTGGAGTAGAGAAGTAGGTGCTTCACCTGCTCCACTTCACATGAATCGTGAGTCCATGGCATGTAGCGACTAGGGCTAATTGTTGCCTCCATCTCCAGCGGCCGGCGGCCGTCCTCCCCTCCACCACCAACCTCCAGACTCCTCTATGGAACGTCCTCCCCTCCACCACCAACCCCCAGACTCCTCTATGGAACGTCCTCCCCTCCACCACCAACCCCCAGACTCCTCTATGGAACCTTGATTGATTCCCCTCCTTGGGTTGGTCCGATGGTTCAAGCACAGTGGGCATGGAGGTCTATTTGATAGCCGCCTCCATCTCATTTGTCCTAGTGAATCTCGATGCATGCCTGGATTCTCGTCCTTAGAGCGACCGATGCTGGAAGAACAACCGCGCATTGCTGGATTCTCTGTCCGTTCCACCAAAGCCTCCTCTACGACACACTTCTGGATTCTCGTCCTTGGAGTGACCTGGTGCTAGAAGAAGAACCGCACACTCATTTGTTTGCTGGTCGTCGGTGTTGGAAAATTAGGCACAATTTCCGTGATTAATTCCAGAATATTAAACATGACAATACCAGCTACTAGCACATGTAACTCGAACATACTAGATGTACTAAACAACAAGATGAACAGAAACAGGCAGCAGCTAAACATGTACTCGCAGAACATGATGAATAACCAGACAGCAGCATGTCGCACGTACCATTCGATTGTAGTAGTCACAGCAGTAACTTTGGGGAAGATTGATCGAAGCAGACGGCGGCGAAGACGATGATAGGCAGAACCGCCCGACTTGGATGGAAGACGAGCCGTGATGCAGAACTCGAGCAGTCGCGTAGAACGCTTTCCAAAAACCTTATTCACCCTCTCCCGTACAGGATCGCAAAGGCGAGTGGTTTCGGAGACCTGCTCTCCCGTTCGGCGGTACACGCCGGCAAGCGGGATGGAGTAGACTACGGTGGCGGCGCAAGGCAGAGAGGAAGCAAAACCCTAGATTGGTTTTCGGTGTGTACGTGGTGGAAGCCACACTGGCGTTTATATAGAGCGACTCGGGAATCCCGTATAGGGCAAGTCGTGGACCAAACCCATATTGCGCATATTCGAGTCGGTTACAAATAGCCCATGATCCGGGAGCGACACGAATAGGCTAACTGCTGACACGTCTGTCAAAATCGCACAAGTTTTCCCAAGCAGCAAAAATAAAGCTCGGCTTGGCGAGATTCCCACAACCCGCAACCCGCAACCCGTGGCGCGCGCGCGTCGTGACGAGACGAGACGGGCGTGCATGCGAGCAGCGGTGGCGGAGGAGGAGGAGCACGCGTGTAGTTCTCCTCTTCTCACTCACTTTACTAAGTGGTGAACCACTCCACCTTGTAAGGTGGTGTAACTCTTCTCCAACTTTCCATGTGGGACTAAACTTTAGTTCCCACTCCACTCATATGTGAGCTGCCACCAAATTGGGCTAAATCACACATGGGCTTCCACATACATGAGCTTTGAGATTTAGGGAAAAACTGAAATCACATATGGGCTTAAATAAATTAGCCCATTATTTCTAACAATCCCCCACTAGATCTCAAATGCCCATTTGAAGATTTGTCAATCCTCGCTACTTGTTTATATACCAGTGTTTCAGCAGAGACTGTTAAGTTGAACATTCGCCTAGAATCTTGAACTACGTCTATCAGCAACTTGAACAATGGACGAACCTTGAATTGCAAGTTTGGTGCCAATAGATTTTACTCAAAATCATAACTAGTACTTGGCTGCCAGTAGCCTACCCCGCGGGTTGGAACATATGCGTCATACTCCCTGGTCTCTTCATGAGTTTACTAGAGACCACCCAAGTCTCATAAACTGCGACGTTTACAGTCGAGCTCATATAGGTGTGTTCTTTCAAGAATGCCCTATAGGACGGCATCTTTGCTTAGTTATAGCCAACAAAAACACATTAAGGCATGTTACCAACCTGCCTTACAGACTTTGAGAGTCATGCATCTTCACATAGAGAGGGTTACAAAATTCTCTCCTCAGTCAAACCACTAGCTTGTTCTTCCCAGATCCTAATTCACGGGATCTCCGATCACATAGGTCGGGTTACCACTATGGTGTGACATCCATGGGTCTCAACCCCATCTCCCTCGCTGCATTTTCTATCACAATTCGTGATAGTCCCTTTGTAAAGGGATCTGCCAGGTTTTATCTGTTTGAATATACGTAACAGTTATTACTCTGGAGTTTCTCAATTTCCTGACATATTTCAAACGTCTCTTGACGTGTCTTGATGACTTCGCATTATCCTTAGAATTGTTCACTTTGACAATAACAGTTTGGTTGTCACAACTCAAAAGGATTGCCGGCGTAGGTTTTTCAACCACAGGCAAGTCCATCAAGAATTCACGCAGCCATTCTGACTCAACAGTGGTTGTGTCTAAAGCAGTAAGTTCTGCTTCCATAGTTGACCTCGTCAATATGGTCTGTCTACGAGATCTCCATGAGACTGCGCCACCTCCAAGGGTAAACACATACCCACTCGTGGCGTAGAGTTCATCGACGTTAGAGATCCAGTTCGAATCACTATATCCTTCAAGCATAGAAGGGTGCCCTGAATAGTGAATCCCATAGCTCATTATACCACATAGATAGCATATGACCCTTTCAAGTGCATGCCAATGATCAATACTCGGGTTAGACATGAACCTACTCAACTTGCTCACAGCAAAAGAGATATCAGGTCTTGTAGCACTTGCTAAGTACATGAGAGAACCAACAATTTGTGAATATCTCAACTAGTCTGTTGGTTCCTTCTTATTCTTTCGCAATATCAAACTGGGATCATAAGGTGTTGAAGAAGTTTTGCCATCAATAAAGCCAAAATGGCTCAAGACCTTCTCAACATAATGAGATTGCGCTAAAGTAATCCCATTCTCATTCTTAATAAGCTTGATATTCAGAATCACATCAGCCTCTCCCAGATCTTTCATATCAAAACTCTTTGACATGAAAGACTTGACTTCATTTATCACATCCATGTTTGTACCAAAGATCAGAATATCATCCACGTACAAACATAATATAACGCTATCGCCCCCACCATGGCGATAGTACACACACCTATCAGCCTCATTAATGACAAAGCCAGCAGAAAGTAGAGTTCTGTTAAACTTCTCATGTCATTGCTTAGGTGCTTGTTTCAGGCCATATAAAGATTTTAACAACTTGCACACCTTTGTCTCTTCACCTTTTACTACAAACCCATCCAGCTGATCCATATAGATCTCCTCTTCCAACTCTCCATTAAGGAAAGCTGTCTTCACATCCATTTGATGAACGAGAAGACCATAAGAGGCAGCCAGGGACAGTAGTACTCGAATGGTGGTCAGTCTAGCGACAGGTGAATAGGTGTCAAAGTAATCTTTGCCCTCTTTCTATGTGTAGCCCTTTGCTACAAGCCGTGCCTTGTACTTCTCAATAGTACCATCAGGCCTTAACTTCTTCTTGAACACCCACTTACATTACGGGTTTGCAACTTAGGGTCGATTTCGATAGTTCCCAAGTTCCATTAGAAAGAATCGAGTCCATCTCATTTTGGACAGCTTCTTTCCAATCATCTACATCAGGAGATGCATATGCCTCTGTAATGGATCTGGGAGTATCGTCCACAAGGTACAAGATGAAATCATTACCAAAGGATTTTGCAATCCTCTGTCTCTTACTCCTTGTGGGAGGTTCATCATCATCCTTATCTAGGACTTCCTCATGTGTTTGTTCAAAATTCTCAATAGATGCACTAGATTCAGGAAGTATTTCAGAAGAAATTCTAGCAATGCTATGCATATCCTTCATAGGAAACATATTCTCAAAGAATGTTGCATCACGAGATTCCATTATAGTATCAACATGCATATCAGGAACCTCAGACTTAACCACTAGAAATCTATAGCCTATACTCCGCAGAGCATATCCTAGAAAGATACAATCCACTGTCTTAGGTCCAAGTTTGCGTTTCTTGGGAATCGGTATGTTGACCTTAGCCAAACACCCCCAAGTGCGCAAATATGCAAGTGATGGTTTTCTCCCAGCCCACTCCTCATAAGGGGTCTTTTATTTATTCTTGTTAGGAACTCTATTTAGGACATGACATGAAGTCAACAAAGCCTCCCCCCACCATGCCTTTGATAAACCAGCAGTGGCTAGCATGGAATTCACCAAGTCAGTCAGCGTGCGGTTTTTCCTCTTGGCAACCCCGTTTGATTGGGGCAAGTAGGGAGGCGTCCTCTCGTGAATAATGACATGTTCCTCATAGAACTTATCAAAGATTTTGGGAAAATATTCACCACCACGATCCGACCTAAGACGTTTGATCTTTCTCTCTAGTTGATTTTCAACTTCGGCTTTATAAACTTTAAAGTAGTCTAAAGCTTCATCTTTAGTGCGCAACAAATAAACATAGCAGTATCTAGTCGCATCATCAATCATTGTCATGAAATATCTCTTTTCACCTTTTGTCAACACACCATTCATCTCACATAGATCAGAATGTATGAGTTCTAGAGGTGCTAAGTTTCTCTCCTCGGCAGCCTTGTGGGGCTTTCGAGGTTGCTTTGATTACACACAACTATGGCACTTAGAACCTTTGGCAATAGTGAAATTCAGAATTAAACTCATGCTGGACATCCGAGACATCAAACCAAAATTAATGTGACATAAACGAGAATGCCAAACACTGGTATCATCATTAACATCACCACAAATATGATTCACGGATTTATTACAAAACTCTGAAAGAGAGAAATGGAACAAACCTGCAAACTCATAACCTTTACCAATAAATTGTCCATGTTTCGAAATAACGACTTTATTAGACTCTAACACAACCTTGAACCCATCTCTGCATAGAAGGGAGCCACTAACGAGATTCTTGTTCATAGTAGGAACATGCTGCACGTTCCTCAGCTGCACGATCTTTCCGGAAGTAAACTTCAAATCCACCGTGCCAACACCACGAACAGAAGCATGTGATCCATCCCCCATTAGGATGGAAGAATCCCGTGCGACCTGATAAGAAGTGAACATAGAGATGTCAGCACACACATGAACATTAGCACCTGTATCAATCCACCAACATGGTGATTGAAACACTGAAAGAATAGTAAATAAATTACCATACCCATCCGTGTTGCTAGTAGTCACGACATTGACAGTCTTTCCACTTTTCCCTCTACGATATGCACGTTCTGGGTAGTCATTGGAGAAGTGTCCGAGCTCTCCACAGGTAAAGCATCCTAGCTCAGCCTTGTTCGGCTTCTTCTTCTTGAAGGTTGTAGTATTTTCAGGCTTGTTGAAGGAGGGCTTATAGTTCCCTTTGTTCTTGCCGAAGGTCCTCTTCTGCACCATGTTGGCGCTAGACTGACCCTCGCCTCCTTTCTCAGCAGTGTCCTTAGCCTGAGCCTTCTCCTCAACATCAAGAGATGCTATCAGGTTTTGAACTGATATCTCTTGTCTCTTATGCTTGAGAGTTGTGGCAAAGTTCCTCCATGAAGAAGGCAACTTTGCAATGATGCACCCAACCACAAACTTGTCGGGTAAGTTACACTTAAGGATTTCAAGCTCCATGGCAAAACACTGTATCTCATGAGCTTGTTCGACTATAGAACGGTTGTTAACCATCCTGTAATCATGAAAGTTCTCCATGATATACAGTTCGCTGCCAGCATCTGTTACACCGAACTTAGCGTTCAGTGTCTCCTAGAGCTCTTTGCCATCTTTGAAGTGCATGTACACATCAAACAGCTTGTTGTCAAGAACACTCAGAACACATCCCACAAAGGCAAGATTGGTTTCCTTGAACTTGTTCTGATCTTGTTTAGATATAGTTCCTTCAGATAAACCCTCACTAGTCTCGAATACTTTCAGATTTTGCAGCCACATAGTGGTCTTATACTGCACCTCTTAAAATGAATACCGGTAAACTTTTCCGGCTTCATCGCATCGGCCAAGTGTCCCATGTTTATCTCAAAAATTTGCCTATAATAAGGTTTTTGGATTGTTGGAAAATTAGGCACAATTTTCGTGATTAATTCTAGAATATTAAACATGACAATACCAGCTACTAGCACATGTAACTCGAACATACTAGATGTACTAAACAACAAGATGAACGGAAACAGGCAGCAGCTAAACATGTACTCGCAGAACATGATGAATAACCAGACAGCAGCATGTCACACGTACCGTTCGATTGTAGTAGTCGCAGCAGTAACTTTGGGAAAGATTGATCGAAGCAGACGGCGGCGAAGACGATGATAGGCAGCACCGCCCGACTTGGATGGAAGACGAGCCGTGATGCAGAACTCGAGCAGTCGCGTAGAGTGCTTCCCAAAAACCTTATTCACCCTCTCCCGTACAGGATCGCAAAGGCGAGTGGTTCCGGAGACCTGCTCTCCCGTTTGGCGGTGCACGCCGGCAAGCGGGATGGAGTAGACTACGGTGGCGGTGCAAGGCAGAGAGGAAGCAAAACCCTAGATTGGTTTTTGGTGTGTACGTGGTGGAAGCCGTACTGGCGTTTATATAGAGCGGCTCGGGAATCCCGCATAGGGCACGTCGTGGACCAAACCCACGTTGCGCATGTTCGAGTCAGTTACAAATAGCCCACGATCCGGGAGCGACCCGAATAGGCTGACTGTTGCCACGTCTGTCAAAACCGCACAAGTTTTTCCAAGCAGCAAAAATAAAGCTCGGCTCGGTTCCCGCAACCCGCAACCCGCGGCGCGCGCGCGTCGTGACGAGACGGGCGTGCGGCGTCGTCGTCGGAGGAGGAGCGCGTGGTAGTTCTCCTCTTCTCACTCACTTTACTAAGTGGTGAATCACTCCACCTTATAAGATGGTGTAACTCTCCTCCAACTTTCCATGTGAGACTAAACTTTAGCTCCCACTCCACTCATATGTGAGCTGCCACCAAATTGGGCTAAATCACACATGGGCTTCCACACATGGGCTTTGAGATTTAGGGAAAAACTGAAATCACATATGGGCTTAAATAAATTAGCCCATTATTTCTAACAGTCGGGTCGTCTGTTTGTTGGTTGTTGCGGCTGTCTCGTTGCCCAGTGAATCAAGCCACATGTTGATCCCGTCTACAACAAGAGTAGCGTCTAGCACTACATGGGGATCAAGATAATTTTTACTCTACTTGTTCAATCTATAGCCAATCACGTTCTTGTTCAGTTCATAGTTCATATTCTTTTAAAGGTATATGCATTCAAGATTTACGGTGGGCATCATATTTCTGAACATTGGCTTGTTAATTATCTTCTATGATTTGCATAACTGACTGCACATTTAGTATGTGTTACACGCTAAATTTATAGATATATTTTGAGAAATAAAATGCAAAGATTCGGGTGTTGATCGATCGGCAGTGGCGACATCAATGGAAACAACTAGTACTAGTAGAAAATTTTGGGTTGAATGGAGTTAGGTGAAGGATTAGTAGAAAACAAGGATCTGAAGCTAACCCGCTAGCCAAATAGTTTTTTACTACTCTGGAGTTTACAAGTGGAGTGGAGTTTAGAGGTGAGGTGAAGTTAGGTGAAGTGAAGCTCTCCCAAACATTAATGTAGCATGCTACACCTGAACTATAGATGAATTAAGATCTACTAGATATAAGACATGAAAGGAGATAAACTAAAACTTGATGTACAAAGCAAAGAGATCTTCACATACGGGAAAAGGGTACCCAAGACATATGTCTATATAAGGAGAAGGATGATGATGGAAGAAGGGGACGATCATGAACACATTATTAAACCTATGACATTATTGCCATGCACCAAATAGTCTTGTGACAAGTTAGTCCTTTGAATAGCTAAGAACCCTCTTGTAATCCTATTTGTATTCCCCATATCAATACAATTTTGAATGTAGGAGTAGTGTTTTTGCCATTTGATCAAGGGACGAAACTAGGGAAAAATATGTGTCCATCCATGCATGTTGGTTTGAGACATTTTATCATACAAACAAACGTATCCTTGAGATCTTAGAAAGTATGGTTGCCAAGCGTCTCAGAAATAATCCCTCAACAATGGGCGTTCTAGCCAGGGGCTCATGGTAGATTTAATCTACGCTAACCTCTCCGACCGCGCAAAGAAAGATCTCCGTTGTAACATCCTAGCATTTAGAAACAAACAAACGGTGGATATAGGAATATGTGCATGTGCATGCATTTATCTGTAAATTTAGGTTAAATTTTTCGTAAACTAAAAAACTAGAGGGATCAGGGTTTTTCTCACTTTGGTGAGTTAGGGTTTAGCTCATTTCAGTGGGTGTTATGAATTCTGACATGATCTCTAGTAAATTTAACTTTTTTTGGGTAAATAAGTTTAAATTGATATTTAAATTTTGAATTAGACTTTTGAAATAAATTTAAGTTATAAGTATTTAAGAGTTTATTTTATTAAATAACATTTGAGTAATTTAAATTGAAGTATTATCATATTACATAGTGAATATACAAGTAGAGGAAATTCAAGTAATTAAAGTAATTCAACTAAATATAAAAGAGTAGAAATCTTTATTTCTTTAATATCCAACACATTACAAAGTTGTACAAAGTTACAACTAAATAAAAATTTATTTCAAAAAGGAATAAGAAAAAAGCCTAATTATTTTTCCTAAACTAATTCTTGAATCTTCATATATTTTCTTGTATTATTTTGTACCTACAAGATAAAGAAAAAAACAGAAATAAAATAGGTTAATGTCAGTCATTTTTGCTCTCAGTTATAAGAGTGAAATGCACTGTCAGTTTTTCATTAGTTTATTATTTTGATTTTTATAGTTCCTCTAGGCTAGGGGCACTGTGGGACTCCACATACTTAGGGTGTGTTTGGAACATCTTCACTCCACCAATTCACACGTGAAGCCGGTGAATCTGTCCCAAACACCCAAACTCTGGTTATCAGGTGGAGTGAAGTTGTGACCTCCCACAGTTCATTTCCGTGGAGTAGAGAAGTATGTGCTTCACCTGCTCCACTTCGCATGAATCGTGAGTCCATGGCGTGTAGCGACTAGGGCTAATTGCTGCCTCCATCTCCAGCGGTCGGCGATCATCCTCCCCTCCACCACCAACCCCCAGACTCCTCTATGGAACCTTGATTGATTCCCCTCCTTGGGTTGGCCTGATAGTTCAAGCACAGCGGGCGCAGAGGTTTATTTGCTGGCCGCCTCCATCTCATTGTCCTGGTGAATCTTGCTGCATGAATGGATTCTCATCCTTAGAGCAACCGTTGCTGGAAGAACAACCGCGCATTGCTGGATTCTCTATCCGTTCCACCACAACCTCCTTCTCTGCGATGCACTGCTGGATTCTTGTCCTTGGATCGACCCGGTGGTGGAAGAACAATTGCACAATCGTTTGTTTGCTGGACGCCATGGTCATTTTTTGTTGCTCGTTGCGGCCATCTCGTTGCCTAGTGAATCAAGCCACATGTTGATCCTGTCTACAGCAATAGTAGCTTTTAGCACAACATGGGGATTAAGATAATTTGTACTCTACTTATTCAATCTGTAGCCAATCACGTATATGATTAAAAAAATATGTAGATAGTTCTTATTTGGTTCACAGTTCATATCTTTTCAGGTTATATGCATTTAAGATTTATTGTGGGCATGATATTTCTGAACGTTGGCTTGTTAATTATATTCTATGATTTGTATAACTGACTGCATATTTGGTATGTATTGCAAGTCAAATTTAGAGATATATTTTGAGAAATAAAATTAAATATTCTGGTGTTGATCAGTCGGTAGTGGCGACATCAATGGAACAACTAGTACTAGTAGCAAATATGGGTTGAATGGACTTAGGTGAAGGATTAGGAGACAACAAGGATCCGAAGCTATCCCACTAGCCAAACAGTTTTTTACTACTTCAAAGTTTACAAGTGGAGTGGAGTTTAGAGGTGAGGTGAAGTTAGGTTGAGTGAAGCTCTCCCAAACATTTATGTAGTGTGCTACACCTTAACTATAGATGAATTAAGATCTACTTGATACAAGACATGAAAGGAGATAAACTAAGACTTGATGTACAAAACAAGAAGATCTTCACGTACGAGAAAAGGGCACCTAGAACGTATGTCTATGTAAGGAGAAGGATGATGATGGAATAAGGGGACGATCATGAACACATTATTAAACCTATGACATTATTGCCATACACCAAATAGTCTTGTGACAAGTTAGTCCTTTGAATAGCCAAGAACCCTCTTGCAATCATATTTGTATTCCTCATATCAATACAATTTTGACTGTTGGAGTAGTGTTTCTGCCATTAGATCAAGGGGCGAAACTAGGGAAAAATATGTGTTCATCCATGCATGTTGGTTTGAACCATTTTATCATACAAATAAGCGTACTCTTGAGATATTAGGAAATATGGTTGCCAAGCGTCTCAGAAATAATCCCTCGACAATGGGTGTTCTAGTTAGGGGGCTCACGATAGATTGAATCTACTCTAACCTCTCCGACCGTGCAAAGCAAAATGTCTGTTGTAACATCTTAGCATTTAGAAACAAACGAATGGTAGATATAGGAATATATGCATGTGCATGCATTTATTTGTAAATTTGGGTTAAATTTTCGCAAACTAAAAAACTAGAGGGATCAGGGTTTATCTCACATTGGTGAGTTGGGGTTTAGCTTATTTCAGTGAGTGTTATGAATTCTGACATGATCTCTTGTAAATTTAACTTTTTTGGGTAAATAAGTTCAAATTGATATTTAAATTTTGAATTAGACTTTTGAAATAAATTTAAGTTATAATTTTTAAGAGTTTATTTTATTAAAGAACAATTGAGTAATTTAAATTGAAGTATTATCATATTACATAGTGAATATACAAGTAGAGGAAATTCAAGTAACTAAAGTAATTCAACTAAATATAAAATAATCGAAATCTTTATTTCTTTAATATCCTACACATTACAAACTTGTACAAAGTTACAAGTAAATAAAAATTATTACAAAAAGGAATAAGGAAAAAGCCTAACTATTTTTCCTAAACTAATTCTTGAATCTTCATATCTTTTCTTGTATTATTTTGTACCTGCAAGATAAAAACAGAAATAAAATAGGTTAATGCTAGTCATTTTTGCTCTCAGTTATACAGTGCTACACATCATCGAGCTAAAAAAAATATGGGGCAAGTTTCACCAATGGTAATATATGTTATGTATATCATCAAAGCCTCGGTGCAACATCATCGGTTGTAAGGGGCAAATTTCACTAGAGAGCGATAGAAATGTTAAAGTAAGAGTAGTAATAGTCCATAATCACTGGAGCTCATCCAGAATAGTGAAGAAGCTCACACACACACACACTTGCATGCCTATGTGCTGTCGACACCGGGATACAGAGAGTGAGAGATAAAAAGCACAGTCGAACCAGCAAAGAGCCCTCTCTGCTGAATACATTTCACAACACCGCACCAAGAATCGCAAGAACTACCACCACATCACCACAAATAATCACCAAATCCACCACTGAATCAACACTAAAATCAACCAACCATTTCATCAGCCATGGTCACTTAGGAGGGGGTGGTTTGGGTGTTGAGCAAGGTCAGGTCAGTGGCTGCGAGGAGAAGGACAAGCCACTCGCATGAAGTAGCTAAGCAAGGTCAAGCAAGGAGCCACAACTAGGAGGAGCAAGCCAAGACATCAGCTAGAAGGAGTGGATCAAGTCAAGTATTACATAGCATCACCTCAACAGGAGGTTGATCATTTCCAAAAAAGCATGCCTAGTATCTGATCTTGTTATTTTCTTAGGAATAATTTGTTGGAGTTGATGATATACTCAGAGTTACACCCAAATGGAGTGTAAGCTCATCATTGAAGGTTAAATAGCCAAAAGTAGCATCTGTTCTTTATCTATAAAAAGATTAGGACTAAGCCTTTGCATCCCTGACCTGCTGATCTAGTGCAAGAATGGTATCAGCAAAATAGTAACAGCCAAACTTGTTGGTTGGTTGCTACTGGGCACATTCTAATTACTATAAGCACCATAGTAGCAACCTAGCCTCACAAGTACCACTAAGCTCAGTAATATTCATCCAAGCTATCATACAACAAACACAAGCTACTATAGATAGAGAAATCAAATCATCGTCCTAACTTCTAAGCTAGGCATCATTGAAAAATAGGATTTTCCATGTATTTTCCCGGATTTTCTGATCTTCGTGAATTTTGCCTCCAAACAGAACCTTTTCCATTAGAATCCTGACTGCAGCGGTCCATGCTCCAAAAGTCATCAACCATGCAAAAAGGATGAAATAACATAAGTATTATCTCTTAATATGAAATATATCAATGAATAACAGTAAATTATGACATAGAATAGTGATACAAAATGGACGTATCAACTCCCCCCAAGCTTAGACTTCGCTTGTCCCCAAGCAAAACTGTGCTCAATAAACATGGCCTGGGGTTTATGGAGTGAAGAGTCGATAAAAGAATACGGACAAGAAGCATCACATTCATCAATACATAGATCATAATAGAAGACAACTCACTATTATATAACTCAACTTGCAATAAGTAAAGGAAACACAATAAAGATACATAAAGTGAATCATGATTGGTAATGGCAAACTTAGCTCTTGGTCGAAGAATAGTTGATAATTTCCTGGAGTTCATAAATAACTGATTTTCAATGAGAGCTTTCAAAGTAGTAATCACCAAGATAAGAGCAAAGTGCAAAACAAGGAACATAAGAAACATGATTGAATAAATCATCATATGAATGAATGAAACACAACAACTCAAAATACTTGCTGAGATAGAAGGGAATAGGTTTACTGACTCAACTAAAAAGTAAAAGAAAGGCCCTTCACAGAGGGAAGCAGGGATTGCAAGTTTCATAAAGAGCTCCCAAAAATTATAATACTTACTAGCTTTCAGCTCTCATTGCCCCTATTATAGGCATCTTTAGGTGATTAAGGTTGAAGTGATCAAATATGAGGATATGCTTGACAAGTTATAAATTGAGAATCTCATGTCCCTTTAATACGAGGGTCGCTCCTCATGCTACTCAAGTTTAGTCACCGGTAAGTTCTTGTCATTGTAAGCATATGTATATCATAGAGAACCGCCAACGGGGTACCCCTTGCCCGATGATACGGAAGAATCCCCATATCAAAATGACAAGGCAAGCAGACAACAAGCATCTCAGCAATCTTCTTATTTACCATGGGAATATGGTGCTTTTTTCTCTCTTCCCTCTTTTCATAATCTCTTTTTTTCTTTTTCTCTTTTTTCTCAATGTCGGACTCTTTTATTATAAGAAGAATGCTTCATAGATGCTCGTTATGGTTACGCTGCAGGTTTCCACCATGTCAGCATGGATTAGACCAATGACCAGCGTTTCTCTAACACACATGCATAACTCCATGGACTTACAAGCTCCCCTTTCATTTCACACCGACGACATCCATAGACAAAAGAACATGATATCAACTAGGTACAAAGTACCAGTGCAATGTTGAAAGCGTTCCCCATGACAGCATGGTTCTGCTAATTCACAACTTACAAAGCGCAAACATATACGCAACATAGATGAGCACAATGGTTCAAGTTTATTAAGTGCAAGAAAGTAAAGTGTGCCATCAAGTTCGTGAGAGCTTTAATCACTAATTTTCACATAACACGTTTAATTTGGAAGGTAGATAAAAACAATAATTTACTTGGAATAGCAATAATGCTAATAGGTAGGTATGGTGGACGCAAATGGCAAGGTTTTTGGCTTAAGGAAGTGGATGCACGAGAAGTATTCCCTCTCAGTACAGGTTTTTGGCTAGCAAAGCTGGGTAGCAAGTACAAGAGTTGAAGGAAACAAACAAACATACAAGTGATAAAAACAAACATGCAATCTTCCTTGGAAGCACAAAAGATCTTGACTAGAGAATACTAGACTTATGAGCAAATCAAGAAAGAAAGATGATGAAATTATTTTTCTTTAGAGTACTTTTATCTTTTTCATTCAACTTCTCAAAAATAGTGTTGCTACTGACCGAGCCAGGTTTGCCAAAACCAAATAAATTAACTCAATGATCCCAAAGTGATACCAATACTAACAACAAGATCAATCATATAACCACGAATTGAAAACTAATATAAGCTATGCAAAAGAGTAAATGATAGAACTTCTCATTAATATTCCTTAACGGCAACTCACACCAAGGGATACATATCTAACGAGAGAGGGGACACTTCCATAATGCAAACCATCCTACATAATAACTTCTCTATTCATGATATGACTCTACTAATAAGGTAAAAAGATAGAAGATAGTGATGTGATACAACAACACTCTCCCAAGCTTGGAACAAACCAAGGGGATGCCAAACCTGATGACGAATTACTCCTTTGGTGGTGGTGGTGTTCTCTCATCATCGTCCTACTTCCAGGGTAAAGGCTTCCCGTCAACAAAGGACATCGTGGTCTCCAACATCCTGAAACTTGTAGCAGCACTTATGTGTTTAAATCTAACTTCGTACTCACAGTTTTGATTTTGAACATCGTAGAGCTGTGCTTGAAGTTCATTGGTTGTTTGGCGGAGTGAGAGGACTTCATCCTTGAGCTCAGCAGTCTCCTCTTGGTGCTCGGCAATGAGTTCGGAACAAATCTTATGGATGATATCCACTTGGCGCTCCACCATCTTCTTGTACCTAAAGACTTCTTGCTCTAGTGCTTCCATCCTGTCCTCTAGACTTCCTTCACCTTTAGGGCCTTGAACCTATTTTATCCGGACATCCCCATCTTCAAGCAACAACTCCTTGGGATGAATCTTCAACTCTCTCATGTATGGGTTGATGATATCTTCTAAGGAATCTCCCTTGGTTGATCCAGAGGAAGACATTGTGGCTCCAAATCTGGGACTCTACCTGGCAGAAACAGATCGAAATGAAAACATGACGAAAACACGATATACGAACCTCGGGAGATCCGGGGGATTATATATTACGAAGTTCCAAAACAAAAGGAAGGTACTGGGAGAAAACGAGTCGAAGGCGGAGTCCGGGGTGGACTCACCACCTGGTGGCGCGGCTAGGGGTGGGCCCACGCCACAGGGTGGTGTGAGCCACCCTGGCTCCGTTTCCGTCCTTCTTTCGCTTCGTAGCTTCCTTATTGTCTAAAAACTGCAAAAATATAGTTGGATAGTATTTTCGCGGAACTTTTCTTACCAGAACTGTTACCTATTTGAAAACGGACTCTACAGGTCTCTGAATTTGGTCCTTGATAAAAAAATTCGGAGTTATAACTTGAAAGGCATCAACATCTTCATTGTAAGAATCTCCAGCAATATAGTGCTTGAGTCGCTGTGTAGCGTCCCCAACCTTTAATAAGATTGAGTCCCCTGTGTTTACAATGCTAGTCCCTGGATCAATAGCTAGCATCCATAGTTCAGATGTAATATCAAGAAACAAGGGTCATAATACAACTTTATAACCAGGAATAACATAATTTTATTACATCAAACATAGCTCATTAGGCCATTACATTACATTGCAGCGGAATAACTATAGTCATGGGTCCTTCATCTTCAAAGTGCCACAGGCAGATGTTGGTTGTAGACTTTGTAATCCTAATCAATCAATCTTCACTAAATCAATCAAACCTGCAACATCATAAGTTACAGCCACAAGGGTTAATACATTTGAATTGTATTGGCAAGTGATACCTTAGTATATTTTAGGTGGACTATGATACTATATGCATTTGGCTGGTGGAGCTTAGGCTTGCTTTGCTCAAAATAGATTTTTCCTTAACTTTTGAAAACACTAAGTTTTGTTTGACAAAAACTTTCCAAGACATCTACTAATCAAAGACTGTAGATCCACTCAGGGCATCTACCAATCAAAGACTGAAGATTTGCTTGGCAAAAACAATTTTCCTCAATCAATGATTTCAAGATCCTTGTACCAAGCCATCTCTCCATCAAAGATTGAAGATTTTCACACAACCCTTGTTCACCCACAAATTTTATTTAGAAATTGGAGTGATGAGATTCTTGATTGCTTCCATGTCTTGATGCTCAAATTGTCCTTTTCCAGGGACATGGCTAAGTACTTAGGTTTTACACTCTGCAGAGGTGGTGCACTTTCCCCACAAGACTTGGTTTCCCAAGACAAAATCTTTCAAGCTTTCCTTAGACCAACATGGACGCTCCAACCTATCAATCACTACCACCCACTGTCCATGTGGCTAAGTTCTTGCAACCTATATGATCATGGCAGAGCCCATATTGCCAAGTGGTTGCACTTGAAGCTTCTCAACATTTGACATCTCAAATCTCTTTGTTCCTGGGTGGCCATCCACAAGTGAGATAAACAAGGTTCACCAGTACCCCTGGCCTTGTGTAACCACTCAACATATCCCATTCCTTCCATTCCACCCAGGTGATTCATTAACTTAGTTGTTTTGTTAAAATAAAACACAAGTCCATAGACTTAGAAATTTTCATAGCATGAATATATATCCCACCCAGGTTTTCTATTAGCTAGGCTAAGCTTGATAGTAATAGGATTCTTAACTTAGGAAAATTCTACTAAGGATTCATTCTACTAGTTTTCCTATAGCAAGGTCTATACTTAGCAAAATAAAAACCATGCAAGTTTTACTTAGCAAAAACACTAATGCATAGTGAAAATAATGGGACATAAGATATGAAGCATCACTTGCCTTTTTGGTAGAGGGTATAGGTTCACTTCTTGTCCTTGCAACAATCACACTCTTCAAGTCACTACAACAATCAAGCAAGGAACAAACTCAATCTACCAATCAAGCAAACACAAAATCATCTAACATTCCAAACCAAAGTCAAACAAACAATTTCTCTTACACAAAGTAATGGGATCTAAGTCATGCATAAGCATGCAAAGGTTGGTTCTATTGTAAGGATGGTCTTCACTAGGCTTCTAAACTTTGTAAGTTCCAAATTGGCCATTTACCAAAATGGCAAAGTCATTTGCAAAGAGGGTCTTTATTAGATTCCCAAACTTTGTAAGATCCAAAATGGTCATTTACCAAAGTGGCAAAGTTAAAGAAATGCATGCAAGCATGCCAAGCTTTGTTTTGTTTGAGAAAAAGGGGTTCCTAATGGGTCATAGACATTTGGGCACACCTATTGGTCATTTTGTGAAGTGGCTAAGTCATTTGCAAAAGGTTTCACTATAAAACCATTTGCAAAACAAAGTGTCATTCTATGTGGTGTAGAAACATTTCTACTAGGGTATTAACCTATAGGTTTCACCAAATGAGTTGCTATTGCAAAACTTGGTGTTTTGGGTCAGTAGGTTTGGTTCAAAACATTTTCTCCAAAGTTTTCTTTATGAAAGCATTTTCATAAACAAAACAAATAGTTTTAGTTAGCTAGAAATGGACTAAACTAATTAATCCATCCTATTCATTTCCAAAATCACTTTCCAAACTATGGGTTGGTTCCTAGGGTCAGTAAGGTCACAACAAACTAATTGGCAAAGGCTTTAACCTTAAAATCATTTTTAAATGATTTTTCTAATGTTAGCAAGCACACAAAAGAATCTGCAAAATCAAACAATCTAACAAATACTATTTGCTAAACTAAGGGCAGGGTTGGTTAGAGCTTGTCTTGCTGATTCCAACGACATCAAATTTGTAAAATTTGGACGTGTGGATCAAAAGATACAAGGGTTTGAAAATGGCTAAAGTTTCTGTTTTCTAATTCTGTTTTTAAACAGATAGGTGACACGCGGCGTGATCTTACTGGTCGATACCGGTTCGGCCGGATCGAGTGTCGGATGCGTTAGATCTAAATTAGATCGTGCGGCTTAGGTAGCGTACCTCTTGACGTTAAGTAAACTAATCGTGTCCGATGGATCTGCATCTAACTTGACCTAAAGGAAGCGGCGAAGTGCTGGCGGAGTGATCGGTCGATAGCGGTGCCGATACAGGAAGCAAGAGAGAAGGAGGGGTTGCTCACCGGGCTCAGGAGGTCACGGTGGTGCTCGGGGAGGTGTTGTTCGGTCGAGGGGCGCTCTGGTTCATCTGCGATTGCTCGCCGGAGTAGAGGACGGCGTCGGGCGGCTCTGTCCACGGTCGAAGACGGTGCTGTGGATCACGAGAAGACAAACGGAGGTCTGGGTTAGTCGCAGGAGATCTCGGCGGAGCTGTGGGTGTGAACGAGAGGCTCGGGCGGTCGAGGCTTACCGGGAAACTTCGTCGGAGAAGAAGCGAGACGGCGGCGCCACTGCCGACAATGGAGGCGGCCTTCTGAAAGCGAGCTAGGTCACGAGAACGACGGCGTTAAGCGGAAAAAGTCACCGGTCTTAGGCGCATCATCGAAAAGTAGAGGGGCAGCTGGAAGCTACCTGTGGAGTTCGCCGGAGTTGGAGCGGACGACGGTGTTGCTCAGAGCTTGATGCAGGCGTTGCTCTGGGGCGCCCGTGGATGAATGGGTGGTATGGATAGATGCGTCTGGATGCGTGGAGTAAGGGTGCTAGGTTGGCGAGGTAAGGGGAGGTCTGGTTTCGCCGGAATTGCTCGGAGACGGTGGTCGAGCTGCGGCGGTACAGAGAGAAATGGAGGCAGCCTAGGGGCGAGGGGAGGCGATGTCTGGGAAATGACAGAGAGAGAGGCGGTTAAATAGGCGTCATCGGCGAGGTTTAATGGACGGCTTTATCGCGAATTGACGGAGCTATCAACGGCAAAAACTGCCAAGGTGAGGAAGAAGGAGTCATGGGAGGAAGAAGGAGGTGGCGGTAGGGTCCTCCAGTCAAGGGAAAAAGAAAGGAAGGAGGGGTCCACTTGTCGCCAGTGCGTGTGTTGATCCATGGTAAGAAAGCAGTTCGCTCGGGTTTGTCGGCCTACTGGTCGTGGGGTGAGGAGGAGGAGAAGAGGGCCAGTGTCACACTCTGCAGTGTCTGTTCTGAGTGAGAAAAGAATGCTTGAGGAGGAGGCTGGAATGGGCCTTAGTGGGCCTGTTTTCCTATTTTTTTCTGTCTAACTCTTTTTCCTTTTCTATTTATATTTTCTGTTTTGGAGTTTCAAACAATTATTCACACATTCAAACAATTTCAAACAATTCAAACAAACACTCAACTTTGTACTTTGAATTTGGTTCTGTTTTTCAACATATTCCAAATCTCAAAATAAAATATATTTTTATTTATTTTAGGATCCATTTAATAATTAAAAATGGATCTTTAGTTTATTAATAGGGTTTTGATTTATTTAATAAAATTTCCATTTGAAATCCAATTATTTTCAAAACCAACCCAGAAGGTTTTATTTGAAAAATAAAAGAATACTTGGAAACTTATTTAAATAAATAAATAAGTTTTGGTGTTTTAATTAAAATGGGAAAGCCTTTACTTAAATAAAATTGGATATTTAAATCCTTATTATTTTATTTAAATAATCCTTTACTCATTTTAATCAAAGCAAAACCTTTTAATAAAAGATTTCAAAGTAGTAATAAAATACTTGGTGTTCATTTAAAATGGAAAAAGCCTTTACTTAAATAAAATTTGGATATTTAAATCCTTATTATTTTATTTAAATAAACCTTTATTCATTTTATCAAAACAAAATATTTTATTACAAAAGCTTGGCCAAAATTAATTTGGCTCACCTTTTCATTTGAAAACAAAGTCTTTTATTAAAAGATCTAAATAGTATTTCCAAAACAATTTATTTTTCCTTTATTAAATGTTTATCTTTTTAATCCCTTTAGGATTATTTGATCACCAATTGGTATGGGCTTTATTAGCTTTTGGAAATTCCATTTCCTTATCTTAATATATTAAGTGTTCAAATTTCCAGATACATTCATTGAGGAATGCATTTCCCTTGATTTGGATTTTTGTTGAATTCAAACTTCTACCAAAGTTTGTTCAAGATGGGATTTCAAGTCTCCTTTTAGAAACAAAAGTTTCTTTTCACCCTGATTTTCAACAAAGATTTATTTTGTTTATTTTATTTTCACATTACAAGATTTGGAAAATCTTGGGATGTGACAGGCTACCACCCTTAAAATAAATCTCGTCCCGAGATTTGGGGAGGCTAGGGTTACAAGTTGGCTCAAACAGCTAGGGTACTACCACCCTTAAAATTTTTCTAACAAAACTATATCTTGGCTTGCTTGGAATCTTGGAAAACTTCTTCTTGGAAAACTTCTGCATAGTGTCCTTTGTTTCCATGCTTGACTCATGGGCCAAGGTTGAGATCCTTCATAGGTTTGTTTATCTTGTTCTTCATCTTTTCTGGACAATTGCTTACATAGTGTCCTGGTTCCTTGCAATTGAAACAGTGGATATCTTGGAGTTCTTTACGTTGCTCTTGTGGACAAGTTGCTACGTAGTGGCACAGTTCCTTGCGGTTGTTGCACACTACTTGGCCGATCTCTTTATTCTTCGGGTTCTCTGGGCATCCACTGGGGTAGTGTCCCATTTCCTTACATTTACGACATTGCACAAGGCTCATGTCTTGCTTTGGTTTCTTGGGCTTCTTTGATCCTTTGAATTGGGTTGTCTTGTTTGGAGGTATAAGTGGTCCTTTTCCTTTGTCATCAACATTCTTGGCATACTTGGATCCTTCTTGTTTCTTTTGTTCAACAATGGCATAGATGGGGCATTGGTTAGGGACATGGTTGTTTCCTTCACATAGGTAGCAAGTAACTTGAGATGTGGGGCATTGGCTAACTGGATGTTCCTCTTCACAATTGGGGCATTGATCTTCATGTTCCTTGGAAGTGTGATCCTTGTCTCCACAAATAATGCAAGCTGGTGATCCATCTAGAATAATATTCTTGTCATCCTTGTTGTCATACACTCTTTTGGGATAGTTTTCTTCCATGCTGATCATTTGATTAGTCACCTTAAGCATCGGTTGGGATTGTTCTTCCAAAAACTTTTGCAAGGTAGGGTCTTTATCACTATTGTTGGCTATGAACTGAGTTGTTAGTTGGTTCAACTGGTGTTGGGTTGCTAGGAGTTCTCTCATGTTGTCCTCTTGGTTGTTGTTGTTGTCACCATCATTGATGTTGGAGTTTCTTGGAGAAGTCATCTGTTTTGGGGTTGGATTGGGATTAGAATAGGCAAGAGATTTCTAAGGAATCAGTTTTATTCACACACATCACAAATCACACAAGCAATGTACAAGCAATCACAAACAAACACTCCACTCAAACAATAGTTTCAAGCACATACTTAGGCAACAAAATATTTTTGTTACACCACATAAGTTGGTGGGTTTGACTTAACTAAGATATGGTGGTCCATCTATATGGTTCACTTGTGATCTTTCCATCCTTCTTGATTGATTCTTCTTGCTTGAGATCATGGTTCCTTTGGGAAAAACTCTTGGTCACAAAACTTCAAAAGTGTTCATGGTTTCTTCTAAGTTGTTTTTCCTTAGTCTTCAAGTGAAATGTTACTCAAGACTTGTATTCTTTAGTGATATCCAAGTTGAAGTCCTTGGTGTACATGTTGAAGATGTTGAAGTCATTAGAGTTGATGAAGTTGAAGAAGTCCTTTGCACATGGTGTAGTCTTTGGTCATGGGGTAGGCTTTCCATTAAGTTTTGAAGTAGAAGAGAAGTAGAGTTGAAACCAAAAATGATTGAGGAAAGAGTTTACAAGATTGTTTTTGTGAATAAGTTTTGGAACAAATACAACTCCTATTTTTCTAAGGGTTTTTGTCCAATCCTAGGGTTACAAATCCTACAGGCAACACAATGCTCTGATACCATTCTGTAGCGTCCCCAACCTTTAATAAGATTGAGTCCCCTGTGTTTACAATGCTAGTCCCTGGATCAATAGCTAGCATCCATAGTTCAGATGTAATATCAAGAAACAAGGGTCATAATACAACTTTATAACCAGGAATAACATAATTTTATTACATCAAACATAGCTCATTAGGCCATTACATTACATTGCAGCGGAATAACTATAGTCATGGGTCCTTCATCTTCAAAGTGCCACAGGCAGATGTTGGTTGTAGACTTTGTAATCCTAATCAATCAATCTTCACTAAATCAATCAAACCTGCAACATCATAAGTTACAGCCACAAGGGTTAATACATTTGAATTGTATTGGCAAGTGATACCTTAGTATATTTTAGGTGGACTATGATACTATATGCATTTGGCTGGTGGAGCTTAGGCTTGCTTTGCTCAAAATAGATTTTTCCTTAACTTTTGAAAACACTAAGTTTTGTTTGACAAAAACTTTCCAAGACATCTACTAATCAAAGACTGGAGATCCACTCAGGGCATCTACCAATCAAAGACTGAAGATTTGCTTGGCAAAAACAATTTTCCTCAATCAATGATTTCAAGATCCTTGTACCAAGCCATCTCTCCATCAAAGATTGAAGATTTTCACACAACCCTTGTTCACCCACAAATTTTATTTAGAAATTGGAGTGATGAGATTCTTGATTGCTTCCATGTCTTGATGCTCAAATTGTCCTTTTCCAGGGACATGGCTAAGTACTTAGGTTTTACACTCTGCAGAGGTGGTGCACTTTCCCCACAAGACTTGGTTTCCCAAGACAAAATCTTTCAGAAGCTTTCCCTTAGACCAACATGGACGCGCTCCAACCTATCAATCACTACCACCCACTGTCCATGTGGCTAAGTTCTTGCAACCTATATGATCATGGCAGAGCCCATATTGCCAAGTGGTTGCACTTGAAGCTTCTCAACATTTGACATCTCAAATCTCTTTGTTCCTGGGTGGCCATCCACAAGTGAGATACACAAGGTTCACCAGTACCCCTGGCCTTGTGTAACCACTCAACATATCCCATTCCTTCCATTCCACCCAGGTGATTCATTAACTTAGTTGTTTTGTTAAAATAAAACACAAGTCCATAGACTTAGAAATTTTCATAGCATGAATATATATCCCACCCAGGTTTTCTATTAGCTAGGCTAAGCTTGATAGTAGTAGGATTCTTAACTTAGGAAAATTCTACTAAGGATTCATTCTACTAGTTTTCCTATAGCAAGGTCTATACTTAGCAAAATAAAAACCATGCAAGTTTTACTTAGCAAAAACACTAATGCATAGTGAAAATAATGGGACATAAGATATGAAGCATCACTTGCCTTTTTGGTAGAGGGTATAGGTTCACTTCTTGTCCTTGCAACAATCACACTCTTCAAGTCACTACAACAATCAAGCAAGGAACAAACTCAATCTACCAATCAAGCAAACACAAAATCATCTAACATTCCAAACCAAAGTCAAACAAACAATTTCTCTTACACAAAGTAATGGGATCTAAGTCATGCATAAGCATGCAAAGGTTGGTTCTATTGTAAGGATGGTCTTCACTAGGCTTCTAAACTTTGTAAGTTCCAAATTGGCCATTTACCAAAATGGCAAAGTCATTTGCAAAGAGGGTCTTTATTAGATTCCCAAACTTTGTAAGATCCAAAATGGTCATTTACCAAAGTGGCAAAGTTAAAGAAATGCATGCAAGCATGCCAAGCTTTGTTTTGTTTGAGAAAAAGGGGTTCCTAATGGGTCATAGACATTTGGGCACACCTATTGGTCATTTTGTGAAGTGGCTAAGTCATTTGCAAAAGGTTTCACTATAAAACCATTTGCAAAACAAAGTGTCATTCTATGTGGTGTAGAAACATTTCTACTAGGGTATTAACCTATAGGTTTCACCAAATGAGTTGCTATTGCAAAACTTGGTGTTTTGGGTCAGTAGGTTTGGTTCAAAACATTTTCTCCAAAGTTTTCTTTATGAAAGCATTTTCATAAACAAAACAAATAGTTTTAGTTAGCTAGAAATGGACTAAACTAATTAATCCATCCTATTCATTTCCAAAATCACTTTCCAAACTATGGGTTGGTTCCTAGGGTCAGTAAGGTCACAACAAACTAATTGGCAAAGGCTTTAACCTTAAAATCATTTTTAAATGATTTTTCTAATGTTAGCAAGCACACAAAAGAATCTGCAAAATCAAACAATCTAACAAATACTATTTGCTAAACTAAGGGCAGGGTTGGTTAGAGCTTGTCTTGCTGATTCCAACGACATCAAATTTGTAAAATTTGGACGTGTGGATCAAAAGATACAAGGGTTTGAAAATGGCTAAAGTTTCTGTTTTCTAATTCTGTTTTTAAACAGATAGGTGACACGCGGCGTGATCTTACTGGTCGATACCGGTTCGGCCGGATCGAGTGCTGCGGTGCGTTAGATCTAAATTAGATCGTGCGGCTTAGGTAGCGTACCTCTTCGGCGTTAAGTAAACTAATCGTGTCCGATGGATCTGCATCTAACGGTCGCTGCTTGCTTGACCTAAAAGGAGCGGCGATGCGGCGGCTGCTGGCGGCGGAGTGATCGGTCGATGACGGTGCCGGCGATACAGGAAGCAAGAGAGAAGGAGGGGTTGCTCACCGGGCTCAGGAGGTCACGGTGGTGCTCGGGGAGGTGTTGTTCGGTCGAGGGGCGCTCTGGTTCATCTGCGATTGCTCGCCGGAGTAGAGGACGGCGTCGGGTGGCTCTGTCCACGGTCGAAGACGGTGCTGTGGATCACGAGAAGACAAACGGAGGTCTGGGTTAGTCGCAGGAGATCTCGGCGGAGCTGTGGGTGTGAACGAGAGGGCTCGGGGCGGTCGAGGCTTACCGGGGAAACTCGTCGGAGAAGAAGCAGACGGCGGCGCTCACTGTCGACAATGGAGGCGACGCTACGGTGCGAGCTAGGTCACGAGAACGACGGCGTTAGTTGCGGAAAAAGTCACTGGTCTTAGGCGCATCATCGAAAAGTAGAGGGGCAGCTGGAAGCTACCTGTGGAGTTCGCCGGAGTTGGAGCGGACGACGGTGTTGCTCAGAGCTTGATGCAGGCGTTGCTCTAGGGCGCCCGTGGATGAATGGGTGGTATGGATAGATGCGTCTGGATGCGTGGAGTAAGGGTGCTAGGTTGGTGATGTAAGGGGAGGTCTGGTTTCGCCGGAATTGCTCGGAGACGGTGGTCTTGCTGCTGAGAGAGAAATGGAGGCAGCCTAGGGGCAGAGGGGAGGCGATGTCTGTGGGAAATGACAGAGGAGAGGGAGGCGGTTAAATAGGCGTCATCGCGGCGAGGTTTAATGGACGGCTTTACTGCGAATTGACGGAGCTATCAACGGGCAAAAACTGCCGCGCGGTGAGGGGAAGAAGGAGTCGCGGGGAGGAAGAAGGAGGTGGCGGTAGGGTCCTCTGGTCAGTGGAAAAAGAAAGGAAGGAGGGGTCCACTTGTCATCGGCTGCGTGTGTTCAGTCCGTAAAGAAAAGCAGTTCGCCGGTTTGTCGGGCCTCTTGTCAAGGGGTGAGGAGGGAGAAGAGGGCCAGTGTCGGTCTGCAAGGGTCTCTGCATTCTGAGTGAGAAAAGAATGCTTCGGGGAGGGGAGCTGGGCTGGAATGGGCCTTAGTGGGCTGGGCCTGTTTTCCTATTTTTTTCTGTCTAACTCTTTTTCCTTTTCTATTTATATTTTCTGTTTTGGAGTTTCAAACAATTATTCACACATTCAAACAATTTCAAACAATTCAAACAAACACTCAACTTTGTACTTTGAATTTGGTTCTGTTTTTCAACATATTCCAAATCTCAAAATAAAATATATTTTTATTTATTTTAGGATCCATTTAATAATTAAAAATGGATCTTTAGTTTATTAATAGGGTTTTGATTTATTTAATAAAATTTCCATTTGAAATCCAATTATTTTCAAAACCAACCCAGAAGGTTTTATTTGAAAAATAAAAGAATACTTGGAAACTTATTTAAATAAATAAATAAGTTTTGGTGTTTTAATTAAAATGGGAAAGCCTTTACTTAAATAAAATTGGATATTTAAATCCTTATTATTTTATTTAATTAATCCTTTACACCTTTTAATAAAAGATTTCAAAGTAGTAATAAAATACTTGGTGTTCATTTAAAATGGAAAAAGCCTTTACTTAAATAAAATTTGGATATTTAAATCCTTATTATTTTATTTAAATAAACCTTTATTCATTTTATCAAAACAAAATATTTTATTACAAAAGCTTGGCCAAAATTAATTTGGCTCACCTTTTCATTTGAAAACAAAGTCTTTTATTAAAAGATCTAAATAGTATTTCCAAAACAATTTATTTTTCCTTTATTAAATGTTTATCTTTTTAATCCCTTTAGGATTATTTGATCACCAATTGGTATGGGCTTTATTAGCTTTTGGAAATTCCATTTCCTTATCTTAATATATTAAGTGTTCAAATTTCCAGATACATTCATTGAGGAATGCATTTCCCTTGATTTGGATTTTTGTTGAATTCAAACTTCTACCAAAGTTTGTTCAAGATGGGATTTCAAGTCTCCTTTTAGAAACAAAAGTTTCTTTTCACCCTGATTTTCAACAAAGATTTATTTTGTTTATTTTATTTTCACATTACAAGATTTGGAAAATCTTGGGATGTGACACGCTGCCCATTCACTACTTGTGTAGTATTATCTTTTAAAGAAGAAATTTTTATTGCTCCTGAACGGTACACTTCTTCAATAATGAAAGGTCCTTCCCATTTTGATAGTAGTTTTGCTGCAAAAAATCTGAGACGAGACCTATACAATAGAAATTTCTCACCAACATGAAATTCTCTCTTAAGTATTCGCTTGTCATGCCATCTTTTAACTTTTTCTTTAAAGAGCCTAGCATTTTCATAGGCTTCACTCCTCCATTCATCTAAAGAACTTAAGTCAAATAATATTTTCTCACCAGCGAGCTTACAATCTCTATTTAGTTCTTTAACTGCCTGATAAGATTTGATTTCTAATTCTAAAGGTAGGTGACAAGCTTTCCCATAAACCATTTTATAAGGAGACATCCCCATAGAGTTTTTGTAGGCAGTCCTATAAGCCCATAAAGCATCATTCAACTTTTTAGCCCAGTTTTTTCTAGATCTATTAATAGTCTTTTGCAAGATGGATTTAATTTCTCTATTTGATAACTCTACTTGCCCACTAGTTTGGGGGTGATAAGCTGAAGCAATTCTATGATTAACATCATATTTAGCAAGGGTCTTTCTAAAACCACCATGAATGAAATGAGAACCCCCATCAGTCATGAGATACCTAGGCACTCCAAACCTAGGAAAGATGACATCCTTAAGCATTTTTAGGGAAGTCTCCCCGTCAGCACTCTTCGTAGGAATGACTTCTACCCACTTAGTAACATAATCAACGGCAACAAGAATATGAGTATAACCTTTCGAGGGAGGAAAAGGACCCATAAAGTCAAATCCCCAACAATCAAAGGGTTCAATAACTAAAGAGTAGTTCATAGGCATTTCATTGCGTCTAGAAATATTACCAACACGCTGACATTCATCACAAGATAAAACAAATTTTCGTGCATCTTTAAAAAGGGTAGGCCAGTAGAAACCTGATTGTAGCACCTTTTGCACAGTTCTATCTCCTGCATGATGTCCTCCATAAGCGCTACCATGACATTTACACAATATCTCCTTTTGTTCATATTCTGGAACACATCTTCGCATAATACCATGTACTCCTTCTTTATATAAGTTTGGGTCATCCAAAAAATAATGCCTCAAATCATAAAATAACTTCCTTCTTTGCTGAGCTGTAAAAGTTGGAGGCAAATACTTGGAGACAATAAAGTTAGCATAATCAGCGTACCAAGGGCTCCTTCGCGAGCTTACCTCATCACAAGCTAACTGTTCATTTGGAAAACTATCATTAACAGGCATAGGGTCAAAAGAGATGTTTTCCAATTGAGATAAATTATCAGCTACAGGGTTTTCAGCACCTTTCCTATCTACTATATGTATATCAAACTCTTGTAAAAGCAGCACCCATCTAATAAGCCTAGGCTTAGCGTCCTTCTTCGTCATAAGGTACTTAATAGCAGCATGATCAATATGAACGGTGACTTTTGAGTCTACAATATAGGGTCTAAACTTATCATAAGCGAAGACGACAGCTAGAAATTCTATTTCAGTAGTAGCATAATTCCTTTGAGCAGCGTCTAGAGTGTTACTAGCATAATGAATAACGTTTAGCTTTTTATCAATCCGTTGCCCAAGGACAGCACCTACAGCAAAATCACTAGCATCACACATTATTTCAAAGGGTAAACTCCAATCAGGTGGTTGAACGATAGGAGCTGTAGTTAAAGCCTTCTTAAGAGTTTCAAAAGCTTCCTTACAATCATCACCAAAAACAAAGGGTACATCTTTTTGAAGAAGATTAGTGAGGGGTTTTGATATCCTAGAAAAATCTTTAATAAACCTTCTATAGAAATCATCATGACCAAGGATACTACGAATACCTTTGATGTCTCTTGGACAAGGCATTTTCTCAATTGCCTCAACCTTAGCTCTATCAACTTCTATGCCTCTTTCAGAAACCTTATGCCCAAGGACAATCCCTTCACTAACCATGAAGTTGCATTTCTCCCAATTAAGAACAAGATTGGTTTCTTCACACCTCTGCAAAACTTTATCAAGGTTATGCAGACAATTATCAAAAGAAGTTCCATAAACAGAAAAGTCATCCATGAACACTTCCACAATTTCCTCACAAAAACCATGAAAGATAGCAGACATGCATCTTTGAAAAGTAGCAGGAGCATTACATAAACCAAAAGGCATACGTCTATAAGCATAAGTTCCGTAAGGGCAAGTAAACGCAGTTTTTTCTTGATCTTGTTGTTTAACAACAATTTGAGAGAAACCAGAATAACCATCAAGAAAACAAAAATGGGTCTTTTTAGACAACCTTTCCAACATTTGATCAATAAAAGGGAGCGGGTAGTGATCTTTCTTAGTAACTTTGTTGACTTTCCTAAAATCAATGCACATCCTATAGCCTACTACTATTCTTTGGGGAATAATCTCATCATTATCATTAGGAACAACGGTAATTCCTCCTTTTTAGGAACACAATGAACAGGACTAACCCATTCACTATCAGCAATAGGATAAATAATACCAGCATCAAGGAGTTTCAATACCTCATTTCTTACCACTTCCTTCATCTTAGGATTTAAATGCCATTGGTGCTCTACTACTGGCTTTGCATCTGGTTCTATATTGATAGAATGCTGACATATAGTAGGTGAAATCCCTTTTAAATCATCTAGAGTATAGCCCATAGATCCTCGGTGTTTCTTCAAAACCTCCAATAACCTTTCCTCTTCCTTCCCTGAAAGTTTAGAGCTAATAATAATAGGATATATCTTCTTATCATCTATATAAGCATATTTAAGATCATCAGGGAGAGGTTTTAGATCGAAGACCGGATCCTTTTTTAGGTGGCAATGTGGTACCCAAGTCTTCTACAAGAAAGTTATGCTTAAGCATCTTAGGCTGATTACGGAGAATCTCGTCAATCTCATTCCTTTCTTCCATGAAGATTTCACTTTCATGATCTTCCATAAATTGCTGCAAAGCATTATTAGGAGCAAGAGAAAATAGAAGCAAGATGTTCAACTCTAAAGTCCTCATTATGGGTTTCCTCTTCACAAGGTTCTTTAGTAAATTTCGAAAAATTAAACTCATAAGATTCCCCATCAAATTTAGTCAATATTTTCTCCCTTTTGCAATCTATATAGCTCCACAAGTACTCAAGAAAGGTCTACCAAAAATAATAGGGTAAGTTTTACTAGCAGCTGAACCAAGTACTAGAAAATCAGCAGGGTACTTAATCTTAGCACAAAAAACTTACACGTCTTGTACAATACCAATTGGAGAGATGGTCTCTCTATTAGCAAGGTGAATAACCACATCAATCTCTTCCAATTCGTAGGGACTGATTTCATGCATAATTTCTCTATAAAGCTCATAAGGAATAGCACTGGAACTTGCACCAATATCACATAAACCATAATAGCAATGATCACCAATTCTAACAGAAAGCACAGGGACACTAGCTTTTTTAGTTCTATTAGGATGTGAAACAATGTTAGAAGCATCCTCACAAATACTATGTGCCCATCCTCTACGCTTTTAGTGACAAGGTCTTTCACAATTGCTACAACAGGTTCAATGTTTATTTGTTTATTAGGTTTAACAGTTCTCTTTGCACTTTTAGTGATTACACTAGTTATCATAGGATGGTCCTTTACCTTATCCGGGAAGGGTTTCTTGATATAAAGTTCAGGTAAGATGTGATCAATAGTGTAAAACTCAGTACTCCCAACAGGAACACAGTCAACGATATCTTTATAAGGTGCATGGTACTTGCTCTATCCCCTTTTTGGGATTTCAATATAAGAAGCAAAAGCCTTAAAGCAATTTGTAATAACTTGTAAATCAAGACCATAAGTATTATTAATATTTTGAAATTCATCAGTTCCCATAAAAGATTCAATGAATTCATAATCATAATTTATACCTGACTTTCTACCTTTGTCATTCTCCCAAGCTTCAACATTGTCTTGAATACGGTCCAGAAGATCCCATTTAGCTTCTTCTTCCATGTGAGTGAATGATCCAGCACAAGAAGCATCCAATAAATCCTTATCATGTAGAGGGAGCCTTGCATAAAAGTTATTGATAATAATATTGTTGGGGAGCTCATGAATGGGACATTTGAGCATTAGTAACTGATACATTGCAAATGTATCTATAATTTTTGATGTTCCATTCTTGGTTTTATTTCCTTTCTTGTGTTTTGTCCACACTTTGGAGTACTTTTCATATGATTTCTTGGACTAACCTATTAACAAGAGCCACAGTGCCAGCTACCTGTTTTCTGCTGTTTTTGGTTCCAGGAAAGTCAGAAAATGAATATTCTCGGAATTGGACGGGACAAAAGCCAAAGTGCCTATTTTTCCGGAAGACTCACGGAGCCAGAATACGAGACGGAGGAGAGCCAGGGGCTGGCCACACCACCCCCAGGAACGGGCTGGGCCTGGCCGCGCCAGGGCATGGTGTGGGCCCCCCAGGCACCCCCTCGGTCTCCCTCTTCGCCTATAAGAAGCCTTCTGACCTAAAACTTCCGAGGGGTCGACGTTTTTCCAGAAGGAGTTCCGCTCCACCGCCACCACTAGATTCCATGAAACAGCACCAGAAACTCCGTTCCGGCACCCTGCCGGGACGGGGAATTGGAGGAGATCATCGCCATCATCATCACCATCGCTTCTCCATCGACCATCCATGTTTCCCCCATCTATGAGTGAGTAATCCCCCGCTGTAGGCTATGGGGATGGTAGGGATTGGATGAGATCGTTCATGTAATGGCATCAGATTGTTAGGGCATGGTGCCTAGTATCTTTTATTAGTGCTTTATGACTTTGTTGCGACTTGTTGTGCTTAATGCTTGTCATTAGGGCCCGAGTGCCATGATTTCAGATCTGAACATGTTATTGATTCATTATGATAGTATTGTTTCTGGTCTTATCTGCAAGTTGTATACACACGTTGTTGTCCGAAACCAATGGCCCCGAAGTGATAGAAATCGGGATAACTGGAGGGAATGGCTTTGATGTGAGGATTACATGTGTTCACGGAGTGTTAATGCTTTGCTCCGGTGCTCTATTAAAAGGAGCACCTTAATTGCCAGTAGTTCCCTTGAGGCCCCACTGCAAACGGGCTGGTAGGACAAAAGATGTTGTGCAAGTTCTCATTGCGAGCACGTATGACTATATATGGAACACATGCCTAGGATTATCTAGTACTTGGATGCTTTATCTTATTTATCTGCAATTGCCCTATGTTCTGATTGCTATGTGAATTGTCTTGTCCATGCAACGCCCGTCCATCCATCCCTATGCCTACCTCACTCGAATCCCACTGTTTACTGCTTTTGTTACTACTGTCTTTACTTTACTATTGCTGTTGCTTTGCTATTCCTACTACAAAACTGTTGCTACTGATAAACTGCCGTGAGCAAGATTGTTTCCAGGTGCAGCTAAATTTACAACTCAGTTGTTAAGGCTTATAAATATTCTTTGGCTCCTGATGTGCTCGTCGTTCGACATAGAGCTCGTTGGGAACCCCAAGAGGAAGGTATGATGAGCACAGCAGTAAGTTTTCCCTCAGTTATGAAACCAAGGTTTAATCGAACCAGTAGGAGCAAGGAAACACCCCAAAGGTGTTACTAGCTAAGCTTTGGCAGGGCGCACTACCGGTGCTAGTAGCAACGTGGAGACCTGCACAACACAACCACAAAACTTTGTCCGCAACTTGCGATGAGGTTGTCAATCTCACCGTGTTTTGCGGAAAACAAAGGATTAAACGTATCGAATGGAAAGAAGTAAAAGTTTGTAGAAAGTAAACACAAAGTAGAAACAGTTTATAGATTGTATGTAAAATACAAGGACCGGGATCCATAGTTCACTAGAGGTGGCTCTCCTTAGATAGAAAACATCTTTGGGTGAGCAATTACAGCGGGCAATTGACAAACACCGAGAAAGCAATACATGCATATACTAATCATCTTGACTCCTTTGAGACTTGATTGGGAATTACAACATAATACATAGGCGCCATCCAAGCGCATCTATGACTAATAATCCACCTTCGGTTATCATCGAACCCCTCAAGTATTAAGTTGCAAGCAATAGATTATTGCTTTATTTAATCATGTAAAGTAAACAATATGATTGTTCTATGAACAAAGGATTGTTGTTTTCTCCCTAGTAGCAACAAAGACATCTAGTACCTTAGAGATTTACATCACTTCCCAGATTACGGAGGCATGAACCCACTATCGAGCATAAATACTAACTCTTGGAGTTGCTAGCATCTACTTGGCCAAGATAGCTACTAACAACGAAAAGCATGCAAGATCACAAATAACAAAGACATGATAGAATCAATAATCAATCTGAAATAGCATCTCAATATCCATCGGATCCCCGCAAACACAACATGTATGAATACAAATAGATGATATTGATCATGAATGGATCTCACAAGATCTAAACATGAAAGCACAAAGGAGGAGAACCAGCCATATAGTTACTACATGGATCCGTAGTCCAAGGATGAACTACTCACGCATCACACCGGAGGCTTGCATGGTGATGAAGAAGGCCTCCAGGGTGAATTCCCCTCTCCGGCAGGGTGCCGGGAAGAGCTTCAGATCAACCCGATCTAGGGATGGAGATGACGGCGGCTACAAAATCTTTCATGGATTTTTGATCGGGTACTTAGGGTTTTCGTCCCGAGGGCAATATATAGGCGGAAGGAGAGGCCGAGGGGGTGCCAGGAGTGGCCACACCACCCCCTGGCGTGGGCCAGGCCTGGCCGCGCAGCCAGGTGGTGTGGTGGCTCCCTGGCCCTTCTCTGTCTCGTATTCTGGCACTTGATCCCTTCCGAAAAAATAGGCACTTTGGCTCCTGTCCCGTCCAATTCCGAGAATATTCATTTTCTGACTTTCCTGGAACCAAAAACAGTAGAAAATAGGTAGCTGGCACTATGGCTCTTGTTAATAGGTTAGTCCAAGAAATCATATGAAAAGTACTCCAAAGTTGGAACAAAACACAAGAAAGTGGATAAAACCAGGCATGGAACATCAAAAATTATAGATACATTTGTAATGTATCAACATCCCCAAGCTTAACTCCTGCTCGTCCTCGAGTAGGTAAGTGATAAAAAGAAAGAATAATTTTTGAGGTGACATGCACCATCAAAGACTTGATCAAAGTATTTGTAAAACATTCAAAGCTGGTATCAAAGTACTTCAATCATAACATGAAAGACAAAGTTCTAGCAATAAGCAAAGAAACTATGATGCAACATGAAAAGGCACAAACAAAATATTCATGAATAAAATGCTTTGCAAGACGTTTATTTGTTTCACATAAAGCAAGCATGGCATAATAGTATTCAGCTTGTCCCTCAATAGAGTAGCAAATATAAATGCATAGGACACCTTCAAAGTTCATAAGAGTGACTAGATACAATAGTTTAAAACAAGCAATATCAAGTTATGCATCAATCAACTAGTCTTGGGACAATGCACATAGAACTAAGAATGGATACTATGCTCTCAAAGTAGGTGCATAAAGATACAAGGTGGAGACTCAATATAATGGTGGAAGAAAGGCCTTTGTAAAAGGAAGTAGGGATTCAAGTCTCATAAAGAGCTTCCAAAAATTATGGTACTTATAGCTTTCAGCTCTCATTGCCCCTATCATAAGCATCTTGAAGTGATTAAGGTTAAAGTGAACAAACTATGGTGTACATGCTTGACGAAGTATAAGTCAGAAATCTCATGTCCCTTGTATACGAGGACCGCTCCTCATGCTACTCAAGTTTAGTCACCGGTAAGTTCTTGTCATCGTAAGTACATGTGTATCATAGAGAACCGCCAACGGGGTACCCCTTGACCGATGATACGGAAGAATCCCCATATCAAAATGACAAGGCAAGCAGACAACGAGCATCTCAGCATTCTTGTTATTTACCATGGGAATATGGTGCTTTTTTCTCTCTTCCATCTTTTCATAGTATCTCTTTTTTTCTCTTTTTTTCTCAATATAGGACTCTTTTTTTATAAGAAGAATGCTTCATAGACAACTCATTATGGTTACGCTGCAGGTTTCCACCATGTCAGCATGGATTAGACCAGCGGCCCAGACGTTTCTCTAACACATATACATAACTCCATGGACTTACAAGCTCCCCTTTCATTTCACACCGACGACATCCATATACAAAAGAGCATGATATCAACTAGGTACAAGTACCAAGTGCAATGTTGAAAGCGTTCCCCATGACAACATGGTTCTGCTAATTCCCAACAAATAAGTGTAAGCATATACAACATAGACGACACAATGGTTCAAGTTTATTAAGGGCAAGTAAAGTAAAGTGTGCCATCAAGTTTGTGAGAGCTTTAATCACTAGTTTTCTCATAACAAGTTTAATTTGGAAGGTAAACAAAAGCATGAATATACTTGGAATAGCATAAGCTAGTAGGTAGGTATGGTGGACTCTTTGGAATAACTTGGTTTAGGGAGTTGGATGCATAAGTGGAACTCATACTTGGCTGTGGAGGCTAGGAAAAGACCGGGAGCGACAAACTAAGAGAGCAATGATGGCCATAATCATGCAGAGCGACAAAACATCATTGATCAAAGCATAAAGTGATACTACAAGTTGAAAACTAAAGGATCATAAAGGCTATGGTGACTTGTGATAGTCATAACATGGTGTGAGCATGCGCCAAGTCAACCCAAATAAAGCATCAAAGGAGAATACCACTATACTATGCTTTAATATGCTAAAACAACGCATGATTCATCCAAGGCACATTAAGCAATATCAATTGTTTATAACAAGTCATGCTACAACAAAGAATACTAAGCATAAATCCAAAACAATATCAAGCATGGTATGACAAAGCATAGGCCACAGTCAAAAACGAGCTCTTTTTACCACATAAGTATGAACTTTCCTACTCTTTTCCAAACCAAACCAAACTATTTGCAAACCAATGTAAGAAAGAGGGGGTCCAACCAATTTTATTCAGAAAACTAAGCAAACCAAGCAAACGAAAAACCAAAACGAAAACG
Source organism: Avena insularis (assembly GCA_023614405.1). Lineage (NCBI taxonomy): Eukaryota > Viridiplantae > Streptophyta > Magnoliopsida > Poales > Poaceae > Avena > Avena insularis. Next base: position 432,181,988 of record CM042693.1, on the reverse strand, counting down.
AAAATAAGACGCTCCAAGAACAACACAACTGTGCATGAAACAATAAAAATGAAGCGTTTGGAAGAAACCTGAAATTTTTATTGATGAAGAAGGGGATGCATTGGGCATCCCCAAGCTTTGACGCTTGTACTTCTTGGATATTTCTTGGGGTGACACGTGTGACATCCCTAAGATTGAGCTTTAGTCCATCCTGCATCTCATTACTCATTCCTTCCATACACCTGAAAATTTTCCTTCATACAAAAACTTCACACAATCTCATTAGCAACATTAGTGCACTTAAGATAAATAAGTCTTAAGGTTCAGTTCTAACACCAAATAAACTTCAATTAAAATACTAGCTACTGTAGCACTTCCTTAAAAAAGCTCAATTTCCCAAAAGAACTCAAAAAGGAACCCACAAGAAGCAAATGCAGAAAATGGCAGAAATCTGTCAAAACAGACCAGCAGGTAAAGACGAATTTTTTCGAAGACCTTCTGTTGCTCAAATCAAAAAGTGTTGAACTAACGAAAATTAGATAACAACCTGGGGCAGAAGCACAAAAAATTACAGCTCAATACGACATACAGAGCTCTCTCACGAATTTTACGATGAAGCACAAAAATCTGTTTCAGGACAGCAACTTTCCCAATCATTACTTCACTCTCATTAGAGGTTATTCTTGGCACAAAAAGCAAATAAAAAGGATAAGGAGAGGTTATTACTGAGGTAATAACTTCCAAGACTCATCTAAAACTTTTAGGTTATCTCCGAATAAGTACTTTTCTTTAACGCCTTTAAGTTAGGCATAAGAAGCAAAGAAAGAATCAAGTGTTCTCAAATGAAGAAGCATTAAGATCAATACCAGAAATATTTTCAACAAGGCAAGGTATATCATCCAAATAAGTTCTAGAGGATCCTCTCTTAATGCTCTTAGGTTCACTATTCTCGTCAAAAGGGTTTGCAGGAACAATCCAATCAAGATTCTTTTCTATGGCATCATGTATTGCTACTAGTTTAAAGGGTATTGGTATCTTAGGTTCCTCCCCATTAGGTTCGGGTTTGTTCATCTTTTCTTGTGTACCAACAACATCTACACATGAGCCTAGCATATTGAAACGTTCAAAGACTTTTCTAGCTTCCTTGGCAACATCATAGAACTGCTTAAACAAAGTTTCTAGAATAAAATCCCTCTTTTCAGGGTCCTCAATTTCTTTAAGCTTAAGAAACATTACTTGCATTAAGGGGTTGAGGTTAACAAACCTAGCTTCTAACATGTGAATTAAAGAAGCTGCAGCAATATCATAGTTTTGGGCAAGTTCTGGAAGGGATATATCCTCAGTATCTTCATGCTTACTAACATGATTGAAGAATTCTTCAATATTGTATTTCCCAATTATAGAACCACTACCAATTGGAAGGTCTTTCAGGGTGAATGTAGGGATCAACATGGTGAGCTAAGGAAGAGGTGACAACTAAAGGAGACTTAATTTTTTTGTGTTTTTGATAAAGAAAGAAAACTAGTAAAACTAATTTTTTTGTGTTTTTGAAGAACAAAACAAGCAAACAAAGCAAAAAGAAAACTAAGCAAAACAAAAACAACAAAGTAAAGAGATTGGTTATGAGGGACTCCACTTGTGAAGATGTCCTTGACTCCCCGGCAACGGCGCCAGAAAAGATCTGGTGCGGTGTTGACGTGGGAGTTTCTTCTTCTTCGTTCCCTGGCAACGGCGCCAGAAAAGATCTTGATGTGCTCGTCATTCGACATAGAGCTCGTTGGGAACCCCAAGAGGAAGGTATGATGAGCACAGCAGTAAGTTTTCCCTCAGTTATGAAACCAAGGTTTAATCGAACCAGTAGGAGCAAGGAAACACCCCAAAGGTGTTACTAGCTGAGCTTTGGCAGGGCGCACTACCGGTGCTAGTAGCAACGTGGAGACCTGCACAACACAACCACAAAACTTTGTCCCCAACTTGCGATGAGGTTGTCAATCTCACCGTGTTTTGCGGAAAACAAAGGATTAAACGTACCGAATGGGAAGACAAGGACCGGGATCCATAGTTCACTAGAGGTGGCTCTCCTTAGATAGAAAACATGATGGGTGAACAAATTACAGCGAGGCAATTGACAAACACCGAGAAAGCAATACATGCATATACTAATCATCTTGACTCCTTTGAGACTTGATTGGGCATTACAACATAATACATAGACCGCCATCCAACTGCATCTATGACTAATAGTCCACCTTCAGGTTATCATCCGAACCCCCTCCAGTATTAAGTTGCAAGCAATAGATTATTGCTTTACGAAATGCATGTAAAGTAAACAAAATGATTGTTCTATGAACAAAGGATTGTTGTTTTCTCCCTAGTAGCAACAACACATCTAGTACCTTAGAGATTTCTGTCACTTCCCCAGATTACCAGAGGCATGAACCCACTATCGAGCATAAATACTAACTCTTGGAGTTGCTAGCATCTACTTGGCCAAGATAGCTACTAACAACAGAAAGCATGCAAGATCACAAATAACAAAGACATGATAGAATCAATAACCAATCTGAAATAGCATCTCAATATCCATCGGATCCCTACAAACACAACATGTATGAATACAAATAGATGATCTTAACCATGAACGGAGCTCACAAGATCTAAACATGAAAGCACAAAGGAGGAGAACCAGCCATCTAGCTACTACATGGATCCGTAGTCCAAGGATGAACTACTCACGCATCATACCGGAGGCTTGCATGGTGATGAAGAAGGCCTCGTGGTGAATTCCCTCTCCGGCAGGGGTGCCGGGAAGAGCTTCAGATCACCCGATCTAGGGATGGAGATGATGGTGGCTCTGAGACTCTTCGTGGATTTTGATCGGGTACTTAGGGTTTTCGTCCGAGGGCAATATATAGGAAGGAGAGGCCGAGGGGTGCGGAGTGGCCACACCACCTGGCGTGGGCGGCCTGGCCGCACCGGTGGTGTGGTGGCTCCTGCCCTTCTCCGTCTCGTATACGGCACTTGATCCTTAGGAAAAATAGGCACTTTGGCTTTTGTCCCATCCAATTCCGAGAATATTCATTTTCTAACTTTCCCGAACCAAAAACAGCAGAAAAGCAAAATGGCACTGTGGCTCTTGTTAATAGGTTAGTCCAAGAAATCATATGAAAAGTACTCCAAAGTTGGAACAAAACACAAGAAAGTGGATACAACCAAGCATGGAACATCAAAAATTATAGATACATTTGCAATGTATCAGCTCCCCTTGTGTCGAATCAATAAATTGGGTTTCACTTCCCTTGAAAATACTGCGATACACCCCTATACTTGTGGGTCATCAAGACTATTTTCTGGCACCATTGCCGGGGAGCATAGCTTTATTTATCAAGTTCACTTGGATTCTCTATTGTTCGCTGCTATCCATCCATCATTGGTAAGTCTCGTGATGGCAAGTTTCCTATTTTACCATCCACTACAAGAAGAGGTACGGTTTTGAACACCTCTGCTGCTCTTGATTCACCATATGTTATAAGTAAGCTCGTTACACCACCACATACACATGCTACCCACACTGCTACTACTGCTGAATCTGAAACTTATGATGCTTATGATGCTGCTTCTACTGTGCTTGATAAGAGTGGTTCATTAGGTCCTTTCCTAGATGCTACGATTGCTAGAACTATAGCTGGAAATACCGAAACTCCTAATGAAGACACTACCACACCTGTTAGTACTCCTGAGTCTAGTGAGAGTTATGATATTGAAGATGGTTATGTTGAGATGACCGATGAATTTATTAAAGAATGTAGAAACACCCATGATAGGAGCGCTGCTAAGAGTCTCCTTGAGAGGCATACTATTAGAACCAAATTGTCTCCTATTGCTAAGTTTGCTGCTTCTCCCATAAACATTATAGATGAAGATTATGATTTCTCTCTCGATCTATCTTACATAGCTATTGTCAAGAAAGAACCTTTTTGTGGGACTAAGAATGAAAGTGCGGTAGCACATATGAATGAACTTTCTACCATGAGTGGCTTGTTTTCTAATGATATTAAGATGCGTACTTACTTTGTTGTAAGATTTTCCCTTTTTCACTGAAAGGAGAAGCTAAAACTTGGTTTAGCAATTTACCTCCTGGATCTATTGATAGCCCTGAGTGCTTGATTAGTACTTTCCTGCAGAAATATTTTCCTCCTAGTGCTAGACATGCTATTTTGCAGGAACTTTTTGATTTTAAACAGGGAGAAAAAGAGGTATTGCCCGAATCTTGGGCAAGGTTTTGTGCTTTGATTCATGCACAGGCTAGAAGTCCATTACCTAAGAATGAGCTTCTTGATATATTTAATAATGGACTAACCGAAGAATCTAGGACATACCTAGATAGTTGTGCTGATTGTGTTTTCAGGAATAGGACTCCTAAAGAAGCTGAGGAATTAATGGCTAAAATAAGTAAGAACTATGAAGATTGGACTCCTCCCGAATAAGCCATACCTGAAGTAATTGTACCTGAACCTTCTATTCCGGTGCCTATTCCAATATCAAAAAAGAGGGGAGTTATTGAATTAAATGATGAAGTGATGAAGGAAGCTAAGAAATGTCTTAAGGAGAAAGGAATTAAAGCTGCAGATGTCAAGAATTTACCTCCTATAGAAGAATTATGTAAGCCTATTCCCTACTCACCCACTATTGAGGTACACTCTCTCCAACACTTTGATGAAGGTGATATCCCTTACTCTAAACCTCCTGATCAATGTCGTCGGATTAATGACAAGTACGCCATGAGGGGGTCCTCGAGGCGTGCGGAAGAGAGGGGTGTGAGACGTACGGTGTTCTAGGTCGGTGAGCACACAAGTTTACCCAGGTTCGAATCTGCCGGCTTTGGACGGACCCTACTCATGCTAGTAATCCAGTAATACGGCAGAGCCGGAATATGGGTTACAAGGGTTTCGCCTGTGCGAGTTGAGATTGTAGACTACTAAAGGTGTGCCCTAAAGGCTCTCCCTAGGACGGCTTATATAGATATCCGACCTAGGGTTTACAAGAGAGATCTATCCGGCTACGACTAAGAGTCGGTTACAGAGTACATCTTGAACTACAAGTAACACTATGGGCCTAAGTCGGTAAGTCTTCTGGGCCTTCCCGTAGCCGGATTGGACTCCGTCTTTTCTCCCTGACTAGGACGCCCGTGAAGCAAAGCTCTAACCCGAAGTGGGCCACCCTGGTCAGTGAGGAACTGTGAGGATATCCGGAAAGTATATCCCCAACAGCAGCCCCCGGAAGTCTCCAAGATCCAAAGTCAGATTTATCATCGTCTAGCTTGATCTTCGGCTTGCAGAATCTTGAAGGGTTCCTGAAACTTCAAAACAAAAAATACGATCTCCTATCGTGGCTCTTGAAGGGTTCCTGAAACTTCACAACGCTGTAGGTCTCCGACCGTATAGGGCCTCCGGTATGTGCCTTCGAAATTCCAAAAGAACGCACTTTGCATGTCATACCAGTTGTGGATGGTGTTCTCCGGAAGTTCATTAAGCCATGATCTTGCCGTGTTCCGCAACATAAGTGGGAGATATCAGGTTGCGACCAGGCTGTTTCCACCTTTGACGATGCAACAAGCTTGGAAGAAATCCTGTAGCCAGGTATCTGGCCGAGCAATGCTAGCGTAGGCTTGGATATGTCTTGAGATAGCAAATCCTTCCTGGAATTTTGTAGCTCTTATACGTGGTCCGAAGCACTTTGGGCCCACGTAGATATCATCGTTTTCGTAGCGCCACGCCTCTATGTTGGAATTGATCCCGTGCCTTGCATCGTTCGGGGATAGAGATCATCCCGAATGTCGGCTGTGGCTGCGGTGCCTTGGAGCCGGACTTCGGCTTCTGCCACCACCTCCTCCGCCACGTCGTCCTCCTTGTCCTCCGTGAGAGCCGCTATGATGACTGCTTGGTGGAGAGGGTGGGGCAGCTGGATTGTTTCTGGCTGTTCGCGGGCCTCCGTCCGGAGCGTCATTATTCCGGTTCCGGGGAGGGTCTTCACTATGATGAGCCCCCTGCCGGCTTGTCCCAGCATGGTTTCCATCATTCCTTCGTCCGTCGTTCCCACTACGGTGAGGCTCAGCCAGACGGCTTACGTGTCTAGGAGGTGGCATTTTTGACGATCCTCCTCCCGACGTTTCTCTTTATCTTCTCCCCTTTGATCGTTCGACTCATGTCGGGGAGGATTCCTTGGATACAGTGCAGCAATGGCCTCTTGTTCGGCCGCTAGAGCGACGTTGCTCTAGTCACGTGTAGGTCTGCGATGCTGTCCTGATGATCCGGTTCTGGAGTAGTTGTCTTCCCGTCGGTCAGAACGATGATGCTGTTCCGGAACACGCTGGGGCCTTATATCATTCCAGGCTGAGTCCGTGTGACATTGATCGGATTTGGAGACCAGTTTTCCACTTTCGGATTTCGCAGCCATCTGTTGCTCTAGAACCTTGGTGAGTAGCTTGATGCCCAATCGAACCTGTTCTGGGCCTGGGTTGTTTGATAGGATATCTCGAGCTACGACAGTGTTCTGTATCGGTGTTGGGTACACCAGATCTCCTTTGCTGTCGAGACGAGGCATCCCTGGATCTCCTTCAAAGAGGACCCTGTTTACTTCCGGAAATTTACCGTCACCTGTGTAACGTTTCCGTGTCTTCTGATGCAACCGATACATGTAATCCTTAGTTGCCATGCGTTTCTTTTCCCCCTCGATGTTTTTAGCTTCATCCAGGAGTTGTTGACGACACGCTTCTAGGGCCTGGGCCCTTTCGTCTAGCTCTTCAGCGGTAAGTTCTGCAGCTGTAGGGATAGGTGTGGTTAATGCAACATCGATGAGTTTACGTGCACCTTCAGTGATCACGTGTCCATCCACCGATTCTTATTTTTTTAGCTCTTCTGGGATAAGTGCTCCATTCGAGTCTTCCTCATATTCCTCGGCAATCACCTCCTCTATCAGAGGGTCTTTTGTCAGGGTCTTGTTCTTCTTGTTCTTCTTCTTTGCCTTCTATGCAGCATCGGTAGCAAAGACAGCTTTGGGTCCGTTTCCCGAAGTCAAGCTCTGATCGGTACTTTTGGACATCTGGACTTTGGGATTGTCTCCAACTTCCATGTCATCCTGCGCTTTGGGAGAGTGTTCCCTGGATCCTTCATCCATGGCTTCTCCTCCCTCTGCAGCTTTGGAGTTATACTCCTCTTCATATTCCACGGAGAACTTTCGGAAATCTGTCGACGTCATCGATTCATCCGAGGATGCGGGTACATCGGCGTTTGTTCCAATTGCCTCCATTACAGAGTCGGTGTTGTCTCCAGCATCGACAGAGCCGGATCCGGATCCCACGTATCCGACAAAGTGCGTTGTGCTCCTCATGAGGTACCTGCGGCTCTCGCGATCAGCTTCGTCGAAACTTTTGATGGTCTTGAGAATTGCATCTACGCCTGAGTTTTGCATTATCATACGTCACAATGTGTACCTTAGGAAAGGCCTGTCTGTCCCGGCGTCATCAGAGCTAGAATCAGTGTCGTTGATATGCTCCTCCTGGATTTCGACTTTCGCGGGTAGGTCGATCTGTGATCCGGCTTCTCCAAGGAGATCCACTCTAGATTCGACTTTGACCGCTAGGTCTTCCTCAGGCCCGGATTTCTCCACTATCTCCGCAACTGGTGCGGGCTGGGTGGGATTAGGGTTTTCTGAGATCCGGAACTCTGCCGCCTCCGCGGACAAAGGGGACCCAGAAAATTCTTCTGCCTCTATCATCACCACTAGGGTGGGTGGGGCAGGTTCAGCAAAACTGATGTAAACATCGATCTCGCCAAAAGACATGATTGTGTAGGCAGTCACGGTCTCCCTAGCCGGAATCCAAGTCTCGTCGAGAACGATGAGAGGGACATTGCTGGCATAGAGGATGCGACCGACGGTGATGGTCTCGCCGATTCTGATTCTTGCAGATTCCACTCGGAACGTAGATCCGAAGCTCACTTGCCCCATGGTGGGCGCCAACTATCGTCAGATTGATGACAAGTACGCCATGAGGGGGTCCTCGAGCGTCGAAGAGAGGTGTGAGACGTCTGATGTTCGGGACGGTGAGCACACAAGTTTACCGAGTTGAATCACGGCTTTGGACGGACCCTACTCTGCTAGTAATCGATGTCTGGCGAGCGGAATATGGGTTACAAAGGTTTCGCCTGTGCGAGTTGAGATTGTAGACTACTAAAGGTGTGCCATAAAGGCTCTCCCTAGGATGGCTTATATAGATATCCGACCTAGGGTTTACAGGAGAGATCTATCCGGCTACGACTAAGAGTCGGTTACAGAGTACATCTTGAACTACAAGTAACACTATGGGCCTAAGTTGGTAAGTCTTATGGGCCTTCCCGTAGCCGGATTGGACTCCGTCTTTTCTCCCTGACTGGGTCGCCCGTGAAGCAAAGCTCTAACCTGAAGTGGGTCACCCTGGTCAGTGAGGAACTGTGAGGATACCCGGAAAGTATATCCCCAACAATCAATGCTTAGAATAATTTGATATCTTTATTGTTAAGCAAGATAATTTTAATAAAAGGGTGCAAAATCATCTAATGGAAAACACTAGAGCTATTGTTGAGTTGAAAGATATTGTGGAAAGAACCTCTAATGATGTTAAAATGATTGTTAAACACTTTCAAATGGTTCAAACTCAAATTGATCAACTTGTTAAAGTGCAAAAAGATTTGTTAGTTAATGCTGCTAAAGAAAAACATGCTTATGAAATTAGAACTAGAAGTGGTGCTGCTACCCAAGATCCTCTATATCCTGAGGGGCATCCCAAAAGAATTGAGAAGGATTCTCAACAAGCTGAAAATAGTGGCTCTACTCGTAAGAAAAGGAAAAAAGAAACATAAAACTGTTGTAGAACCCCCTGAACCTGCTATAGATCCTAATAGTATATCTATCTCTGATGCTAAAACTGAAAGTGGTAATAAAGAAAATGAAGTTCCTAATGAAGAAAAAGTTGAAGAAGAACCTAAAAAGCACACTAAGAATACTAAATACACTAAAGAAGATTTTGCTGCTAAGAAACATGGTAGTGAAAGAGAGCCTTGGGTCCAAAAACCTATGCCTTTCCCTGATAAGAAACACAAGTGAAAGGAAGACGGACACTATAATAAGTTTTGTGAGTGGATGAAACCTTTATTCCTGCAAATTCTTTTGATTGATGCTATTAAATTGCCTCCTTACTCAAAGTATATGAAGGATATTGTCTCGAATAAAAGGAAGATCCCTAATGAAGAAATTTCTACTTTGCTTGCTAATTATTCCTTCAATGGTAAGGTTCCTAAGAAACTTGGAGACCGAGGGATTCCAACTATCCCTTGCTCTATTAAGAACAATTATGTTAGAACTGCTTTGTGTGATTTGGGAGCTAGAGTTAGTGTTATGCCTTTCTCTCTCTATAAGAGGCTTCAACTAGAAAAATTAATACCAACTGATATATCTTTGCAAATGGCTGATAAATCTACCACTATTCATGTGGGTATATGTGAGGATGTACCTGTTCAAGTGGCTCATAATTGCTTGATATTAACATATTTTGTTGTGCTTGAAATGCCTGAAGATGATAATATGTCTATTATTCTTGGGAGACCTTTTCTTAATACTTCATGAGCTGTTATCAGTTGTAACCAAGGAAAGGTAACTTTCAATGTGAATGACAAGGAACATACTGTCTATTTCCCCAAGAAGATTGAAAGGACTTATGGTTTGAATTCAATTGAACATGTTGAGGGCATTCAAGTTGGAGAAATATATTGTCCCATACCAAGAGAAAATTTTGAAACTATTATGATTGGGACCATTGCTATCAAGGTTGAGGTAACATAATCATTAGTGGAATACAAAGTCTTGTATCATATGAAATTGTTTTGGTAACAAGACCTGATAAACCTTGTTAACGAAAGGATTTCATTGAACAAAACAATGTTTTCACCATGATTATCTCCGCTTACTTCTATTCTATCCATTTTAGTTTTTGCGTATGCCTAACTTAAAGGTGTTAAAGAAAAGTACTTATTGGGAGATAACCCAAAAGTTTTAGATGAGTCTTGGAAGTTATTACTTCAGTAATAACCGCTCCTTATCCTTTTTATTTGCTTTTTGTGCCAAGAGTAACCTCTAATGAGAGAGAAGTAATGATTGAGAAAGTTGTTGTCCCGAAACAGATTTCTGTGCTTCACCGTAAAAATTCGTGTAAAATTTCTGAACGTCTTTTTGAGGCGTGAATTTTTTTGCTTCTGCCGCAGGTTGTTATCTAACGTTCGTTAGTTCAACACTTTTTGATTTGATCAACAGAAGGTCTTCGAAAAAATTCATCTTTACCTGCTGGTCTGTTTTGACAGATTTCTGCCATTTTCTGCATTTGCTTCTTGTTGGTTCCTTTTTGAGTTCTTTTGGGGAATTGAGATTTTTGAGGGAAGTTCTACAGTAGCTAGTGTTCTAATGGAAGTTTATTTGGTGTTAGAACTGAACCTTAAGACTTATTTATCTTGAATGCACTAATGTTGCTAATAAAGATTGTGTGAAGTTTTGTATGAAGAAAAAATTTCAGGTGTATGGAAGGAATGAGTAATGAGATGAAGGATGGACTAAAGCTCAAGCTTGTGGATGCCACGCATGTCACCCCAAGAAATATCCAAGAAGTACAAGCGTTAAAGCTTGGGGATGCCCAAGGCATCCCCTTCTTCATCAATAAAAATCACAGGTTTCTTCCAAACGCTTCATTTTATTGTTTCATGCACAGTTGTGTTGTTCTTGGAGCATCTTCTTTTTCATTTTAGTTTGCTTTTGTTTGCTTAGTTTTCTGAATAAATTGGTTGGACCCCCTCTTTCATACATTGGTTTTCAAATAGTTTGATTTGGTTTGGAAAAGAGTAGGAACGTTAATGCTTAAGTGGTAAAGAGAGCTTGTTTTTGACTGTGGCCTATGCTTTGTCATGCCATGCTTGATATTGTTTTGGATTTATGCTTAGTGTTATTTGCTGTAGCATGACTTGTTATAAACAATTGAGATTTCTTAATGTGCCTTGGATGAATCATGCGTTGTTTTAGCATATTAAAGCATAGTATTGTGGTATTCTCCTTTGATGCTTTATTTGGGTTGACTTGGCACATGATCACACCATGTTATGACTATTCCAAGTCTCCATAGCCTTTATGATCCTTTAATTTTCAACTTGTAGTATCACTTTATGCTTTGATCAATGATGTTTTGTCGCTCTGCATGATTATGGCCATTATTGCTCTCTTAGTTTGTCGCTCCCAGTCTTTTGCTAGACTCCACAACCAAGTATGAGTTCCACTCATGCATACAACTCCTTAAACCAAGTTATTCCAAAAGAGTCCACCATACCTACCTATTAGCATATGCTATTCCAAGTATATTCATGTTTTTGTTTACCTTCTGAATTAAACTTGTTATGAGAAAACTAGTGATTAAAGCTCTCACGAACTTGATGGCACACTTTACTTTTCTTGCCCTTAATAAACTTGAACCATTGTGTCATCTATGTTGTATATGCTTGCACTTATTTGTTGGGAATTAGCAGAACCATGTTGTCATGGGGAACGCTTTCAACATTGCACTTGGTACTTGTACCTAGTTGATATCATGCTCTTTTGTATATGGATGTCGTCGGTGTGAAATGAAAGGGGAGCTTGTAAGTCCATGGAGTTATGTATATGTGTTAGAGAAACTCGGGTCAGCTTGGTCTAATCCATGCTGACATGGTGGAAACCTGCAGCGTAACCATAATGAGCTGTCTATGAAGCATTCTTCTTATAAAAAAGAGTCCTATATTGAGAAAAAGAGAAAAAAAAGAGATATTATGAAAAGAGGAAAGAGAGAAAAAAGCACCATATTCCCATGGTAAATAAGAAGATTGCTGAGATGCTTGTTGTCTGCTTGCCTTGTCATTTTTATATGGGGATTCTTCCGTATCATCGGGCAAGGGGTACCCCGTTGGCGGTTCTCTATGATACACATGTACTTACAATGACAAGAACTTACCGGTAACTAAACTTGAGTAGCATGAGGAGAGGCCCTCGTATACAAGGGACATGAGATTTCTAACTTATACTTTGTCAAGCATGTACACCATAGTTTGTTCACTTTAACCTTAATCACTTCAAGATGCTTATGATAGGGGCAATGAGAGCTGAAAGCTATAAGTACCATAATTTTTGGAAGCTCTTTATGAGACTTGAATCCCTACTTCCTTCTATGAAGGCCTTTCTTCCACTATATATATTGAGTCTCCACCTTCTACCTTTATGCACTTACTTTGAGAGCATAGTGTCCATTCTTAGTTCTAAGTGCATTGTCCCAAGACTAGTTGATTGATGCATAACTTGATATTGCTTGTTTTAAACTTTTGTATCTAGTCACTCTTATGAACTTTGAAGGTGTCTTATGCATTTATATTTGCTACTCTATTGAGGGACAAGCTGAATACTATTATGCTATGTTTTCTTTATGTGAAACAAACAAACGTCTTACAAAGCATTGTTATTCATGAATCTTTTGTTTGTGCCTTTTCATGTTGCATCATAGTTTCTTTGTCTTATTGCTAGAACTTTGTCTTTCATGTTATGATTGAAGTACTATGATCCCAGCTTTGAATGTTTTACAAATACTTTGATCAAGTGTTTGATGGTGCATGTCACCTCAAAAATTATTCTTTCTTTTTATCACTTACCTACTCGAGGACGAGCAGGAGTTAAGCTTGGGGATGTTGATACATTGCAAATGTATCTATAATTTTTGATGTTCCATGCTTGGTTTTATCTCCTTTCTTGTGTTTTGTCCACACTTTGGAGTACTTTTCATATGATTTCTTGGACTAACCTATTAACAAGAGCCATACTGCCAGTTGCCTGTTTTCTGCTGTTTTTGGTTCCAGGAAAGTCAGAGAATGAATATTCTCGGAATTGGACGGGACAAAAGCCAAAGTGCCTATTTTTGCGGAAGACTCACGGAGCCAGAATACGAGATGGAGGAGAGCCAGGGGTTGGCCACACCACCCCCAGGCGCGGGCTGGGCCTGGCCGCACCAGGGCATGGTGTGGGCCCCCTAGGCACCCCCTCGGTCTCCCTCTTCGTCTATAAGAAGCCTTCTGACCTAAAAATTCTGGGGGGGTCGATGTTTTTCTAGAAGGAGTTCCGCTCCGCCGCCACCACCAGATTCCACGAAACAGTACCAGAAACTCCGTTATGGCACCCTGCCGGGACGGGGAATTGGAGGAGATCATCGCCATCATCATCACCATCGCTTCTCCATCGACCATCCATGTTTCCCCCATCTATGAGTGAGTAATCCCCCGCTGTAGGCTATGGGGATGGTAGGGATTGGATGAGATCGTTCATGTAATGGCATCAGATTGTGAGGGCATGGTGCCTAGTATCTTTTATTAGTGCTTTATGACTTTGTTGCGACTTGTTGTGCTTAATGCTTGTCATTAGGGCCCGAGTGCCATGATTTCAGATTTGAACATGTTATTGGTTCATTATGATAGTATTGTTTTTGGTCTTATCTGCAAGTTGTATACACACGTTGTTGTCCGAAACCAATGGCCCTGAAGTGACAGAAATCGGGATAACTGGAGGGAATGGCTTTGATGTGAGGATCACATGTGTTCATGGAGTGTTAATGCTTTGCTCCGGTGCTCTATTAAAAGGAGCACCTTAATTGCCAGTAGTTCCCTTGAGGCCCCGCTGCAAACGGGCTGACAGGACAAAAGATGTTGTGCAAGTTCTCATTGCGAGCACGTATGACTATATATGGAACACATGCCTAGGATTATCTAGTACTTGGATGCTTTATCTTATTTATCTGCAATTGCCCTATGTTCTGATTGCTATGTGAATTGTCTTGTCCATGCAACGCCCGTCCATCCATCCCTATGCCTACCGCACTCGAATCCCACTGTTTACTACTTTTGTTACTACTGTCTTTACTTTACTATTGTTGTTGCTTTGCTATTCCTACTACAAAACTGTTGCTACTGATAAACTGCTGTGAGCAAGATTGTTTCCAGGTGCATCTGAATTGACAACTCAGTTGTTAAGGCTTATAAATATTCTTTGGCTCCCCTTGTGTCGAATCAATAAATTGGGTTTCACTTCCCTCAAAAATACTGCGATACACCCCCTATACTTGTGGGTCATCAGTAACTTCAATCTCCCCCAAGCTTGAGTTGTACTCTCTCCATCAAGAGGCCAAAAGTTGTATATTTGATTCCGATCTTTATGAATTTCATTAGGAGGATAAAATTTTGAATAAAAGAGAGGCACTATTTCCTCCCATTCCAGAACTTGACCATTCTTCAACAGCTTATACCATTCCTCAGCTCTTCCTTTTAGTGATAATGAGAATAACTTCTTATTAACTTGATCTGTAGTAATACCTTCACACTTGAACAACCCGCATAATTCGTGTATAAAGAGTAAATGATCACCGGGATGGACAGTTCCATCCCCAACATAGTAGTTATCCATAACACGATCAATAATTCTTGTAGGTATTTTAAAAGCATCATTCTCAGCGGGTGGTGGTTCATCTACTATCTTAGAAGTGGTAGTAGCATTACCAAATAAGAAACTTAGTGAATTATCCATAACAAAAATAAAGCAACTCACAGAAGTAAACAATACTCATAGTAGAAGTTTCCTTTACCAGTTCCACTCTCCAATAGCGCTTCACTCCTCGGCAACGGCGCCATAAAATAGTCTTGATGACCCACAAGTATAGGGGGTGTATCGCAGTATTTTTTATAAGTAAGAGTGTCGAACCCAACAAGGTGCAGAAGGTGCTGACTAGTGGTATGGATCAAGAATTCTCTGCAAATACTTAGCAAACGGATTTTTAGGGGGTTTTGATAAAGCAAGTAAACAAAGTAAGAGTAAATAAAAGACAATAGGAATAAATGCAGCAAGTGGCCCAATCCTTTATGCAGCAAAGGACAAGCCGGTTGTATTATTTAAGATGACCAAACGTTCTCGAGGACACAAGGGAAGACTGTCAAGTGCTTTCGCTTCATATAGTTGATTAATCTTCTTTAGCTTGCTAAGTGTTGTGTGGGTGAACCTGTGCTAATGTACCGACCTTCCTAGGACTAATACATACTTGTGATTATACCCCTTGCAAACATCCGTAAGTACAAGAAAGTAATTCAGGTAGAAACCTAACCACAATTTTAAACTCTAAGATCCTTACGTCCCTTGTGCAATGGTTTCCTAACGGGGGTTCGGGTTTCTGTCACTCCGACAACCCCTATGATTAGTAGCAAAATACACAATGCATTCCCCTAGGCCCATATAGGTGAAGTGTCATGTAGTCGATGTTCACAAGACACCACTAGAAGAAGTACACCACAACTTAAATATCAAACTATTGAATCTTTCTCAACACAACTCCACTACTAACAACATGACTTCTCCCATGTCCTCAAGAACAAGACGAACTACTCACAAGACATCATATGGATCATGATCAGAGATGGAATAATGATGTATAACAATCTGAACATAAACAATAATTCAATGGTTCACTCAATAGCATCAACTACAAAGAGTAATCAACACTGGGAAAGTTTCCCCTATGAACTATGCAAGATTCAACTCAATTGTTACGACAATATGGATATGGTGATGATGATGGTGATGATGATGATGATCCCGATGAAGTCCAGCTTGATGGTGGTGTTGATGGCGACGATCTCCCCTCTTCGGGAAGGAATTCCCTCGGCAGAAATCTGTCTGCCGGAGAGATCTTTCTCTCTCGGTGTTTTCCGCCCCGCAGAGGCGGCGAAATCTTTTTGTGGTCGCTCCTCGAGTCTTAGGGTTTCGGGAGGATAATATATGCCAGAGGGAAGAGCCAGGGGTGGACCAGGGCGGCCACACCACCTGGTGGCATAGCCTAGGGTGGCCCGTGCCAGGGGGTGGTGTGGGCCCCCTGTGGCCCATCTCCAGCCCCCTTCTGGCTTTCTTCGTCTTCTGGAAAAATAGGATTTTCCATGTATTTTCCCGGATTTTCTGATCTTCGCGAATTTTGCCTCCAAACAGCACCTTTTCCATCAGAATCTCGACCGCGGTCCATGCTCCAAAAGTCATCAACCATGCAAAAACGGATGAAATAACATAAGTATCATCTCTTAATATGAAATATATCAATGAATAACAGTAAATTATGACATATAATAGTGATGCAAAATGGACGTATCAGTCAACATGGGGTGGTATACACCCATCATTCATTTGTTCTTGACCTTGATCGTGTGTTATCTCTTCAATCATGAAATCTTTATGGCAAAAAAAACCCACACCCATTCTTCTTATGGCTTGAGGAGGTGTTTCATCACCTACATCACCAAGATCAATTTGCCCCACTTAGGAGCCTTGATGCTCATCGAACGTCACATTACTAGAGACTATTACTTGCACAGTGGACTTGTTATAGACTCTATAAGCGTGAGAGTCTGATGCATAGCCAACAAAGATACCTTCAATATCTCTAGACTCGAATTTAGATAACCGGTAACCTTTCTTGAGAATATAACACTTACACCCAAACACTCGAAGATAGTGAATGCTTGGTTTCTTGCCAGAGAGGATCTCATAGGAGTCTTGCCCAAGTGCTTGCGGAGGTAAACACGGTTGGCAATGTGACAAGCAGTTGAGATAGTTTCAGCCCAAAAGTTGTATGGTGACTTAAACTCCACAATCATGGTTCTTTCCATATTCATAAGATTCCGGTTCTTTCATTCCGCCACACCATTTTGTTGAGGGGTATAAGGAGAAAAATATGGATGCTTAATGCCCTCATCACGAAGGAACTCATCCAAGATATAGTTCTTGAAATCGGTACCATTTTCACTTCTAATAGCCAAGATCTTCTTGTTATATTGACGTTGAACTTCATTGGCAAAGTTGATGACGATTTGTTGGGTCTCACTCTTATTCTTGAAGAAATATACCCAAGTGTATCTCGAGTAGTCATCCACAATCACCGAGCAATACTTATTTCCCCCAAGAATATCAAAAGATGGAGGACCAAAGAGGTCCATGTGAAGGAGCTCTAGGATCCCATCGAAATAGATGACTGTCATGGGGGGACGAGCCGACTCGTGGAGCTTTCCTTCAATACATGCCCTACACACACGATCTTTGGCAAAAAAAACATTATCTTTTAGTCCAAGGATATGACCTCCCGTGTGGAGACTTTGCAAAGACCTCATATTGATGTGGGGAAGACGACAATGCCAAAGCCATCCCATGTCACCTTTAGCCATTAGGCAAGTCGCAGTAGGTGTGGGTTTCCTATCAAAATCTACCACATACAAACCATTCTCGGCATTCCCAACAAAGGTTATAGAGAGAGTCTTTCTCCACATGAGAACCACAACCTTAGGGGTAAAGTAGGCTACAAAGCCCATAAGCGCGAGTTGATGAATAGGAAGTAAATTGTATGAAAGGGTTTTGACAAGCATAATGTACACAATGGATATATCCGGTGTGACCACTACCTTACCCAAACCCAATACCTTAGAGGTTGGTCCATATCCATAAGTGACACACATGTTGGAAGTATTTGGTTTCGTCTCATCAAGCATCTCCTTGCTTCCGGTAATATGACTAGTGGCACCACTATCAACCACCCATTTTCTCCCACCGGGAGAATAGTTCTACAATAAATCGATGTTTGGTCTTAGGTACCCATTGTTGAATGGGTCCTCTTTTGTTAGTCACAAGTATCTTAGGAACCCAAATGTCCCAATGGTAATAATCACCATAAGAGGTGCCTACATATTTAGCAAAGAGATGACCATCATAGGATTTCAAAAGAACATAGGATGGGTTATATTTTCTCGCAAAGTCATCATGAGATTCATCTCCACTCTCAATAGCACTTGATTCCTTTTCTCTTGCCTTTTCTCCCCCTCCTTCACAAAATTAATAATTTTCAAAGGGGGAGTGGGTAAGTTTTTCTTCTTCTTGCCCTACTCTTCTTCTTTGACTTGGTTGCAAATCCAAGTCCTTCCTTAACCACATTTTCCCTTTGATTACTCAAAAGGTCATTTAGGCTTTTCTCACCTTGTATGCATGATACAAGGCCTTTTTGAGAGATCACGGATGTCGCCTAGAGGGGGTGAATAGGTAGTCAAAAACTTTTACGAGGTGGGCTTGACAAAGGTGGAATAAAACTAGTGTTTTATTTTGTCAAGCACACAACCTATATATACTATGGTTCACCTATGTGCACCAACAAATTATACTAAGCAAGACAAGTAACAAAGTGATAGAAAGATAGAATACTTCAAGCACAAAGGCTATCTCAATGTAAAAAAGCATAAGTAAAGAGCTCGAGTAGAGAGATAACTGAGGCATGTGGGGACAACGATGTTTTACCGAGTTCCTCCCAATAAGGGAGTACCTCTCATTGGGGTGGGCGGTACTAAGACCAACAACGCCACAAGAGGCCTCACCCTATTCTCCCGAGCACCTGCCACATGGTAAGCACCCGATCCACTATGGGACACTTAAGGGCGGTCACAAAACCCATACAATATTGGGACAATCTCCACAACTTAATTGGAGGCTCCCAATAATCACCACCAAGGCCACAATCTTGGGGAGAGCTTAACAACTTAATTGAAGGCCCCAAGAACTCGCCAAAAAGGCCACGCCACCGTCTAGGGTTCCAAGAACCCAAGAGTAACAAGCTTCTTGATTTCACTAGCTAAATCCTTCGAGGAGAACTCGAACCGATGCACCTAATGCAATGGCAAGTCCTTCACTCCCAAATTCCACCAAAGCTACAAAAGCTATTGAGGGAATAAGAGAGGAAGAACACAATAGGAAATCCATAGAATACTCCAAGATCTAGATCCCAATATGTTCCCCTCACTTAGAGGAGAGATGGATTGGTGTGATTGTACATCTAGATCTCCTCTCTCTTTTCCTCAAATAGATGCAAGAATTATGGGAGGGAGAGGAGAGGACAAGCTCAAGAGATTCAACAATGGAGGGGAGAGGGAGATCAAAGGGATAAGTCTAATGGAGAAGAAAGGGCCCCTTTTATAGGGAGGCCCGAAATCTGCCTGTTGGACAGTTGCGACGTCCAATAGTACCGGACAAGTTCGGTACTATCATCTAGGTACCGGAGTGAGCAACTGAGCAAGCCAGAGATAAAAACAAGAGGGGGTGAACCAGTTCAGTGATCACCTGTAGTGCGGGGCCCAAGGGCGGTACTACCATTGGGTTGTGGTATCGGACCCTCCAGAGACGGATGCCCAGCTCGCGGCTAGGCTCAGATGTGATCGGTACCACCAAGTGGTACTACCACTATCGAGCGGTACTACCGGACAAAATGCCCGGTACTACCGGTTGCGACAGACAGAACTGGTAGCAGTAGCAAATGCATTAAGTCGAGCAACCAAACTCTAAATCGAATGAAACCAATTTTGATGGAAAATATTGGATACCACCAAGGGGGAAATATCAAGTGTTATTATGTGATATACCTCCCTTGGTTAGGAGTCGGAAAAGCTCCATGATCAAAAACACAATAGGGTATAAAGGGGAAATTCGTTTTTGATGAACTAGAGCTTGTTATGAATATTACCACAAGCTCTAGAACCTCACTTGATAATATAAAAATAACAACCAAGAAAGATGATGCTAAGAATGCACATGTTTGAGCTCTCTTTGAAAGATACGATTGAGTTACTCACTCGAGAGCCCCTCTTGATAGAACGATTATCTATCCTAAACTCGGTCTCTCAACATGAGACCAGTAAAAGGGAAAACCTATCAAGATCATACCTCCCTTGAGCATTCCACTTGAGCTTGATGTAGACAATCTTGTCCTCCTCAAGACGGAACACCTTTCTTGATTGCTCTTGCTCGCACCCACTTGATTAAGACTTGCGAATTTCTCCCCATACACATGGGGAAAAACTTTCTTAGAACTTGTCTTCATCAATCCATGATCACAGAGGATGGTGATCTTCTAGAGATGGCACATCTTTAGCTTGCACATCATTTCTTCTAACTTCATTTTGATGATGTCTTGAAGATACACATGATGAACTCCATCTTGTTCTTCAAGACACTCTTGATCTTCTTTTCTTTATTCTTCTTCTTCAACATGATTTCAATAGGCCCAAAGCCATTGGACATTGCTTCTTCTTCATTTTTTCTACCTTGAAGCCAACACATGCTCCAAGCGATGCCAATGGACAAATCCTACAAGTGCAACTTAATGCAACCATTAGTCCATAAAGATTGTCATTAATTACCAAAACCACACATGGGGGCCCACATGCTCTTTCACTTTCTAAATTGTGGCCTTCAGTCTATTGTTCTACTCAAGAAGATATCCATGCTCACAACAAGTGTTAGTACAACATGAAGCAATACTAGTTGACAAGGTTGAGACTTATTTTGTCACTTGAGTTTGAAGTTGTTCATGTGACTTTGAAAGGTTAGAGAATTTCATCAACAAGGCCTCATGTTCCTTCTTGAGTTTCTCAAACCCTTCATTTAGTCTATCATGACCAAACCCAAACTCGAGCTTTTACTTTTTAAGGACTTTAGTTAATGCAAGAGCATGTCACGTTATTTAACATGTTTTGAGACATTCAAGTTAAAAGATTATTCATGATCAATATTTGTCTCTTCAAGAGCAACTTTTTTACTTTGCTCTTCCTCGAGAGCATCAAACAAAGCAGCAATCTTCGTGGTGGCCTCATGAGCATGACCAAACATCCCCGAGATGGATTCATCCCTCTCGTCGATGATATACCGTGCTTCACCTAGTTGTCTCATTAGAGCCTCAACGCAAATCTTGGATTGACCTTTCAAGTTAGTCAAGCAACTAGTGGATTCCACTATTTCCTTCTTAATCTTGATAATAATATCATCATCATACGAAGATGCATCACTAGAAGGAGTAAGTGGGGATAGAGGAGTTACCACAGAGGCTTTAGCCATGAGACATGTAGGGTTGGTGACGAGCTTGTTCTCATTGGGAGAGTCGAAGAGGGATGTTGGTGAGGAGGTTGTGGTAGTAGTAGCGGAAGTGGTAGCAATTGTGGCAATGGCATCCACACCCACAATCTCTCCATCATCTTCATCATCACCCTCATTCTCATTATTCTCTTTGTATTATTCACAGGCCACCAAAACATATTTTTGTGGCTCCTTCTTGTTGAGGTAGTTCTTGGTGCCGAAGTTCTTATTATGGACTTTCTTGAAGAAGTTCTTGTTTGGAGTGGGCTTGAACTTGGACTTCAATATAAGCCTTCCTCCATGGTCTTATCTCTTCTCACATGGACACTCGGCAATAAAGTTGTTGGTTTCTCCACAATTGTAACACAATCTCAACTTGGGTATTGAGCTACTTGTGACGATCTTTGAGGGATTACCCTTTCCTTGGTTCTTCCAAAACCTTCTTGAGAATAATGCCAATTGCTCATGCAAGGCACACTTTATGTCTTCGTCAGTGCCTCCTATCACTTCCACAAATTCATTTTCTTCTTCATAGACATGAGCATTGGCCTTCAAGGCTAGATTTGTAGAATCCATTCTTCAAGCACGAGTGAGAGCATCATCAGCGGTGTTGTTCATGATTCCAAGAGCCACATACTCACTCATAACACTTCATTATAGGACATGGCATAGAAGTCCGCCCTTGAGCGAATATTGTTGTCCATTTCTCTTCGGAAGGGCAAGATGGCTTGCATGAACTTGCGCTTGGTCCACTTACATCCACATCCCTACTTCCATGGTCAATCATCCTAATCGAAAGAGCAGTGACCCTTTGATAGAGCTCTTTGGGAGTCTCATCTTCCTTTTCAACAAAGGCATCGACTTCATAGTGCATTTGTTCAAACTTGGAGCTTTGAATTCTTTTGTTGCCAAGATAGACTCTTTGAAGAGCACTCCGAGCTTCCTTGGAGGTCTCATGAGAACGAATGTGGGTCATTTTCTCATGAGTCAATGCATCTTGGAGAATGGCCATGGCGGTGGCATTAATTGATACTTTATCTCCTCGGTGGGTGTCATGTTGTGGGGGTTGAAAGGATTGAAGCCAAACTCCACAGCCTTCCAAAGATGAACACTAGAACTTTTGAAGTGAGAGCGCGTTAGATATTGACAATTGGAAAAATTGGATTCATCAAGCTTAGGTGGTGGACCACGATGGTTTATATGAGGTGTAGTGAGGGGAACATTTTAATAGCTAGGTGGTGGTGGCATTTTTCCCATAGGATTCCCTTTTTCCTTGTTGTCATTCTCACCGTTGGTAGATCCCTTAAAAAGATCTTCCGATGGTTTGGTACCCGATGATGGTTTATCATCAGAGTTGACAACGATGACATCCTTTTTTGCCATTGTATAATTCAAACATGGCTTGCATCTCTCGCTGAACCGTATTAATGGATTCATTAAATTATTTCCTAGAGATGGGAGTCTCATCGGAAGAATTCTCACCTTCCTTACTCGTGTCGCCCATACTCTCTTAGGCGGTTAAGCCAAAGTAAGAGTCGAGGCTCTAATACCAATTGAAATATCGGTATAAGCGACTAGAGGGGACGGTGAATAAGCGTTACTCAAATTTTATCTTCTTTTCAAATTAAGGCTTGATTCAGAGTAAGTTCTCTAGATATGCAACTAGGTGAGAGAACCTATATTACAAGAAAACATGCAACACCAATAATAAGGAGTAAAGGATAAAAATAACCGAGAGTATACACGAAGACATTTTCCTGAAGTTCCTTCCTTTTAAGGGGAAGTACGTCTCCATTGGAGGTTGGACGGTACTAAGACCACCAGTGCCACAGAAGGCCTCACCCTATTCTCCCACGCACCCGCCTTACGACAAGCACATGATCCACTATGTGGTGACCTTGAAGGAAGCAACCGAAACCTTGTACAACTCCTTGGGGCACTTCTCCACAACTGAACTAGAGGCTACCAAGACGACCTCAAAGCTCTTACACACGAGGATGAGTTATGGAGGGTGACTTCTCCATGTTAGAGTTTCCTCAAACCCTAGAGCCAAAACTTATTACACAAATGGTGGGGAAATACAAATCCCCTCAGTGCAAAGGTAGGTCTAAGTCTCCTCCCTTGATTCCTCAAAGGGCATCAAGTTCTATTGGCTAGGGAGGGAGATCTTGGAGGTTTGAGCTCAACAACAATGGAGGAGAGAGAGTGGAAGCTATAGTCTTCACTTGGGGAAGAATGGGGTATTTAAATCCCCCCACGAAATTGAGTCGTTGCAGCCCACTTACTCTGGAGTCTCCGGTGACCACATGCCAGAGTCTCCGGACTGGCCAAAATCTCCACCGAGAAAGGCGGAGTCTCTGGGGCAGCACCATAACCTTGTTTCAACCTGAGCCATGCAAGCATGCCGGATTCTCTAGTTCAGTAGCACCGGAATCTCTGCCTATGGAAGCGGAGTCTCCTAGCCCATATTAGAGGCTAACAACTAGCAGACCCGAGAGAGCGGGATGGAGTCTCCGACGCGGATGGCACGGAAACTCCGGGGAGGGAGGAGTCTCCGGCTTAGAGACCGGAGTTTCCGACCTGATAACAGAAGATTGCAGGTTCAAGGTCAGGGAAGCTAGGTCAGAGTCTCCGCCGATGAGTAACCGGAGTCTCCAGGAAACAAGGCAGATTTGGCAGGATCTTAGGGGGAACTTCCCGAAACTTTTCTTATTTTTTTGTTGCAATAAAATCATCTAGTGCAATGACATGAATAAAACCTGTAACCACTTAGCACATGGTTAGACCATCCTTGTGTTGTCAACAAGCACCAAAACATATTAATAGGGAAATGCCCTTTCACCATGCTTTGTTCATAAATCTCCGGTGCACCTACACACACACCAAAGACAAGAAAAAGTAACAAAATCCTAATAAAAACTAATAGGTGTGCAACACTCAAAAAATGAATTGGAGAAAGTAATCACCTATAATTACTCCTATAATAGCCGGTACGCTACCCGGCTTCTGAGAGCCTCCTCAGCGCGCCCACCCTCGTGGACCGCTTGATGGAGGTAAACAATCTCATTTTTACCTCCGCTTTTCACTACAGCCGGTGGGTGTGGTCATTTCTTTTTTCACTTGTTGCTTCTCTGGATGGGTCTATGATGACTCGAACCAGACACGTGCAAGACCAGCGAACGGAGGCAACCGCTGCTAATTTGCATCGCCTTTCTTATACGCGTGGGG
Organism: Avena insularis; assembly: GCA_023614405.1. Lineage (NCBI taxonomy): Eukaryota > Viridiplantae > Streptophyta > Magnoliopsida > Poales > Poaceae > Avena > Avena insularis. The sequence goes on along the minus strand of CM042693.1, from coordinate 432,157,724 downwards.
CAGGTGAAAACCTAGATTGCTGAAATCTTCTCCCCAAATCCCGTTTCGTCTCCTCCTCCCCCAATCCGCCCACTCGTTCCCGCATCCCTTCCTCTTCTCCATAGGCTGGCGGTCGTGTTGAAGCCCGCCTCTCCTCTTACCTCTCCACTCCCACTCCACGAGGGCCTTATGCGCGGTGAGATGGGCGCGGTGGCGGGCGATAACATGCACTGCAGGAGAGCGTCTCAAAGGAGCGTAGCGGTGGCATGCAGGGGGGAAGGAGGCACACTAGAGGCAAAAAAATATCTGTGCCGCCTCTAGTTTCGTTCTCTCCTCCCCACGCATCTTTCTCTCCTCCCCCGAGCAGTCGCCCTGATCTCTACCATGCCGCCGTTGCACCTCTTCCTCTCCTACCCCGAGATGCCGCCTCCTCTATTCGTCGTGCCTCCTGGTACGCGCTCACTCGCGACCTCACCAGGCTCTCGTTGTCGATCCCCTTCTCCCCTCGGTCTAGAACACGGGCGGCCGGATGAGGCATAGAAAAAAGGGAAGGGCGCACCTAGGCAGAAGGAGGAGGGGCGGCCGAGCATAGCGGTGCTTGTTGAGGTGGTTGTTTCGATCTTTCTTTTAGTTCATTTGCTACCAATTTTGATCGATCTAATCATTGTTTTCTTCCTATAGGATTGGGTGTCTGCTTGGTGGAACAAGTAGGGAGAAAGCAGACATACACGGGAAAAGGTGCTCATGGGACTCGCCACCGATGTCAAGGTCACAAACTCCTTCTCCTCTCACATTTATTTGCTATTGTTGTGCGGGGTGTTCCTAGAGCTCATATGTCGATGTCAAGCAAAAGTAATCGAACAACCTGGCCGACGTCGCTGGGGAGCCAAGAGTACGGATCACCATTGTCGAGAATGTAGCAGCTCAGACAAATACGCAAGGACAAAACTCCTCGCGGCAACCCTGAGAAAAAAATTCAAAATCGATCAGGCAAATCATGTCTATACATAGAGGATTTTAACCTTCCAACACCACCACCAATGTCATGAAGAAGATCTCCTTATGAAACGAAGTGCCGAAAATTACTTATTATAGACGATGTCATCTTTATTGACGCAATGATCAAGAGGATGACTGCTAGCAAAACTCTAATCTAATCTATTGAAATCAATAATTTTATTATAAACTCCACTCATAAATTGGGGGCTGAGGTGGGAGGCGGCATATGAGTTTCTAAAGCGGCAGCAACTGTTTTCGTGAGGGTCTAAAAGTGGGATCCCACTTCTGCATCCCTAGTTTCGGTAATCTGTACCTTTCCACTGGTACGCCTGACAAGGCTTTGGTTTTGTGTCAACATAAACCATTGATACCTTGCAGAGTTCTTTCAACCCAAAGGAGTGTTGAAACGAGAAAAGAACAGACGAGCAAAACTTCAGTTCCTGGCTTCATACAAGAAAATCAGATTCCATGAATTCACTTCACCATTCCAAGCAGGTTGGAGGTTGGGTGTGTTTGGTTTGTGGGTATGAAAAAGTGGTTATGGATACCACTAATCACATGGTTGTGGGTAACCAATTTATTTGTTTGGTTGAGTGGGTTGAGAAGTGGTTAGTGGTAGCCATATTTGTGTTTGGTTTGAGAGATGAAAGATGGTTGTGATGATATGCTCACCTCTTTGTTATGATGGCGAGAATCAAGCTAGCTAGGTTCTTCTAATCTATTAGCTAACATCAATCTAGGGATAAGATTGCAGCCACAGAAAAGCACCATGCATCATGGACCAGCGCGTCCCCCAGCAACTCGCCGTCGTGCACGCTCTGTAGCCATGGACGAGCAAGCAGCCATGCAACCCGCTGTTGTGCCCCTGTAGCCGGCCGCCGCGAGAACAACCAGAGAGACGAGGAGGAGGCAAAGGACAATGTTGCCCCTAGCGCCCTCATGCTACTCATTGCCGGCCATGTAGCTCGCCGCCCACGCTTAACTGCTAGCCTCGCATGCCGCCGCCGGTGACCTCCATGGTGCACGAGAGAGAAACAAGATGGAGAATGACGAGGTGGACGAGGAAAAAAGGATTCATGGGTGACGACAGCGACTTGCCCTAGGGTGGTTAATCTCAGCCACCACTTTTTTGGTGGTTAAGCTCAACCAGTTTTTGAGGGAATATGCTTGAAATATGGCTAACCACGATCACCTGAGACCGTAAACCAAACACAGGGTAACCACCTAAAAAGTGGCTACCCACAACCACCCGAGGGAACGCACCCGTCTGTTTTACATGTCTTCTTTCGTGTGATCAAGTTTGCCCCTATACAACAAACAATGAACTACTCTGTCAACTGCAACATGTAAAAGAAAGCTCGTGCGGTACAAGCATGAAGCATGGCAACATTGTAGTAGGAGCGATTGAGGTTATACAGTTCAGCAGGCTATATAGGTCGGCAAGACGTGGAGACTGACATAATGGCTTAACCGTGAAGAATCAACATCATCAAACATCAGTGTCAAAAGCTATATTCTCAATCAATACATACAGTATGACATTTTTGTCCACAAGTCGGTGTCACACATCTTTCTCCCCTGCTGCTTTCTTTGACAAATTCGACAAAGTGATTAAACCTGGACCGTTCTTTCTACGAATACAACCACCAGTCCACAACATTGTAGTATTCAGCAAGCACACAGGCCTCCATTCAAAAAAAAAAGTATGACAGGCCACACCCTCGTTACCTCATCAAGCCTAAACCTATGTTATTCTTGCGGAACGCATTTGCACTAGTCATAAAGCCCCTCTTGCTCCCAGATGTCCACGAGGAAATCAACCATCTCCTGCAAATTCATCACCTGGGATTAACTACATGCCTCCCACCGAATGGTAAACTGAACCGCTTTAAATATTTATTTTTAAGATCAGTTGAACTGATTTAGATCTTACATGTAGAGGGATAGGTTGAGGAAATGGTTTATTTGATCCAAGCAAACTCTCATATGCTGCATTCCAACTGCATAAATAAATTGTCCGAGTGAGCATAAAGATTTTGAGCACTATCCTACTATTATTCAGTCAACGCTTCCTTAGATACATGATTCAGAATGTTCTTAGGTTAAAATTCAAAAATAGTAACGATTTGAACTAAGAAATCAAAAGAACAAGAGCAAGCATCCTGTTTTGCATCTAAGTATATCAAAATGGTTTTCAATGTCTTCTCTGTAACATTGATTGATGCGAGATACTTTGTTTGTTATGTGTAAATCTCCCTAATTACACAAATCTAGAGACAGAAACTAAGCTTCTTTTTCATATAAAAAATCTACTATACAGAGAGAAAAATCAGACATCGTGAAGAATATGAAGCAATAATGCAATTTAAAACTCAAGACACGTCTATGATTTTATGAAGTAACAGAATCACAGATTGAACATGGCGGGGTTCTGGTTACAGAAATGTATAAGATGGACAATAAAGAAGTGGTAATCTATAACTGAGCACCATTAGAGAAAAGGCAAGAGAAATGAAACCCAACAAGGACACCTAGAGTCCTATACTGAAACAGGTGCTAACAACATCTTAGATTTCGCTAACTTCGTAAAAAGAAAGGTGCGGATAAGCATTAACTAAGCAAGTCAGAGAAAAGGCTGTACATGCATATCATCCAGCTGGATTATGTAAAGCTTTTTGTCTACCCTTTTCTCACATATGTATCAAACATTCCATTTCATACCTTAATACTGGTTCCTGGATCTGCTTCACCACAGGTTGCTGCCTTGCATTATCAGTCCACTCATCCCTAGTTTGTTTCCAAAGATTAAAACCTGCAACGGTATTTCTATCGGGTCAGATTACCATGTAAACTAAAGATTCTTCAAGCAGACATCTGAAGGTCACTTTAATCCTTAAACACATGGGTGGTAATTGGACATCTACTTTCTTATTCAGCAAGAAAATCTTAATATAATTCAGCACTAGTTTGCCTACACAAATTCACTACAGTCAAAATTTAGTAGCACAATTTGCAACACGTCACGCAAAATGAAGTAAGAATTCAAAGTTCCCAGATATATTATCTGTCGAAACTCGAGTTCCCTGCAACTAAACCAAGCAGTGTGAACTCAAAGTTCCTAACTAAACATCCTGATTACAACCACAACAATTCTCACATATCCCTGCAACTAAACGAAACGGCATGAACATATTCAGCAAGGAAATCAGAATATACTTCAGAATAGTTTGCCTGCACATATTCGTTGCGGTCCAAATTTTGTAGCAAAACCTGCACGATGTCACACAAAATAAAGTATGAACTCAATTACTCGCAAAAGAGCTTTCCCCACAACTAATCCAAACAGTGTGAACTTAATGTTCCTAACTAGCTTCTCATGCACGGGCAACTAGTTGCCAATATTACTTTGCAGCATAGAACCACAACAACTAAGACATAATAAACCAACTGCATTGATCTAGCACGGTTGGACGTGAACAGTGTGTGTGATTAGACCAAGAATTTTACCTTTCTAACACACTAAGCTAAGATCAATATTTTTCTCAGCTGAAATCACAAACGTATGGATAAACAAGAAGCGAACTGAAGAAAAAGTAGATTTCCACAACCAAATATGACTAGCGCCGTAGACAGGAGTTTCTATCAAAATCAAGGTTGATGCTGCTAAAGGCGTCTGGAGAATGCGACAATGCGCACATGCAGTGAAAACATTCCTGTTATGCATATATGGCAATGTAGTTAAAAGTAGAAATTACCATGATTGGCAGATTCGGCGGCGTTATGACTGCTTCCCGCTCCATGCTGATCAAGGTCCCACGAGGACAGGTGGATTGTAGAAGCTCGAAGATCTTCCGGATCAACCTCGATGGTGGTCGTACTCCAAAACTCTTCCCCGACCGTGGGATTTTGGGCATGGGCCATCAAGCTCTTGGAAAGCTCGCCGACATGTTTTACGGCGTCCTGGCAGCATCCAAAACAGCCTCTGCTCTGTTTGCAAGGAGTTTGAACATTTCGACAATTAGCATAAAATCGCTTACTAGGCACAGTATAAGGGGGGAGATTAAGAAGAGGGTCATGCGAAGCGAGCCCACCCGGAGCAGATGAAGATGCAGGCGGAGGAGAGCAGCTGCGGGATGGCGCGCCAGTCCCATCTCTCCCCCAGGTCGACGTCCCAGTCGCCAACCCTCCCCGCCGATCCGCCGCCGCCGCGTGATGCCGCCATGCGCACGCCCCCACCCCACCACCGGCTACTCCGCTCGCCGCTCGATGTAGAAAGCCCAGATTCCAGCTGGGTCGGCCGCCTGGGGATGGAATTGGAGCGGCAATGGGAACGGAATCGTCTGATCGGGTTCGAGCGAGCCGCCGACCACGGCGATTTATGGGAGATTGGCGGGGGCGGGGCGGGGCCGGGGCGATGGATTGGACGATTTGGGATAAGGAGGAAGGAGAGGGTGGTGGGGTTGACGAAGATTGCACGGATGGATGATGCGATCCGACAGTGCGCCTCGTGCCTCTCGGCTCTGGCTTTCGGCCAGAGACGACATGCCACGTCGCGGTCTCCACATAGGCCGTAGTCCCGTCCCTTCCACCAGTTGGACCGACTCGAGACGAAGATGGACCGTCTGCTACGCGATTTTCGTACCAGTAGATTTTCCTTTCATTTTTAAGCAAAGGCAATCATAGCGTGTTTTATTAATTAAAAAACCATGATTTTCTTTGAAAAGTACTACGAGCAACTCTAACAGCTGCAAAATCCGGCGTGCTAAAAACCATACTTGCACACTGCAAGCACATATAGCGCGCGCGGCGCTGGCAATAGCTTCACCGAAAGCGCTAATTTGCAGCGCGCGTCGAGCAACGAAAAGTAGCGCCCTAACAGACACTACAAATTGCAGCACGCGCGACCAGCGCAAACACAACACATATATGCAATAAAAAGACCAAACAAATCAAAATAAAACTATAATAAATTGTCTAGTTTATTATTATAACACAAGCAAATAGTACAAGAACAATACAATAAATATAACAACTTGTTCATAAACAATACAAGAAATCGTGTTTCAATAATACAACAAACATACAAGTAAGTAGACGCTAATTGTTTTGTTGTCCATTCCATTTCCACACTTCTCGATGAGATCATGTTGAATCTCATCATGCACCTCACTCCACCGAATCGAATTGTACGAGGCAATGAAACACGTCACCCTCTCTTGTCTCCTTTGCATCTGCACGAGAATCCCATCAAGTCATAGTAGGAGAAATCTAGATTTTTATCGCAACCATCCTCTATGATCATGTTATGCATGATGACACAATCGTTTATGATGTACCAAAGGCACTCTTGGTCCTGAAATCTAGCCAGTTCTCTCAGAATAGTAAATTGGGATTGCAAAATCCCGAATGCTCTCTCAACATCTTTCCTAACCACCGCTCGTGCATTATGAAAGCCATTTTTTTACCTTTTGGTTTCTGGACCGACTTCACAAATGTTTGTCATCTTTGGTAGATGTCGTTGTCAAGATAGTAGCTATAGTGGTATGTGCGGCGATTTGCTTGAAACTCCACCTGTGGACCTTCAAGAATTCCAAAGAATGCATGCCAAATCCAAGTCTCGTGATCGGACACGGTTTTAAGGATTATAGGTGAATATTTTTTGTGGCATTTGAATTGTCCATGCCACGCCGCAGGATAATTCTTCCAACTCCAATGCAGACAATCAATTGAGCCAAGCATACTTGGAAACCCTCGAGTCTTGTTCACCTCCAAAAGACTAGTCGTGTCTTCGGTATTGTGGGCTCTCAAGTATGTGGTGCCAAACACTTGCACAATTGCTACTTCAAAGCGCTTGACACACTTGATAGCTTGACTCTCACTCATAGCCAAGTTGTCATCTACTATATCCGCCGGAATACCGTGTGCCAATATGCAAGGCGACAGTCCTTTACTCAAAAAAATATCATACTTTGTCACCTCCTCCGTGATGTATTTGAACAAATTGATGCTCATCCGAAACCGCCGACAAAAGTAGTTCTCGGGGTGAAGGGAATATGCCCGAGAGGCAATAATAAAGTGGTTATTATTATCTTATTCCCAGTATATGATAGATGTTTATTTTTTTCATGCTATAATTGTGTTAATTGGAAACATTAATACATGTGTGTTTAATAAACAAATAAAGAGTTCCTAGTTATGCCCCTCATATAAACTGGCTCATTGATTAACAAGATGATCAATGTTTCCTGATCATGGACATTGGATGTTGTTAATAACGAAGTCATAACACTGGTGGAATAATGTGATGAACATTCACCCAAAGTATAGTAATACGATCAAAGTCATCATGGTAACATTGCTATAACATCATACAAAGTAACCTTAATCCTTAGACTATGAGATCATGCTAATTGCTAACACCGGAAGAGTACTTTAACAACATCAAATGTCATACCGTAACAAGGTGACTATAAAGGTGGGTTTGGGTACTATGAAAGTTTTATGTCCAGGCTCATGGATAAAGAGTGGTATTTGTCCATCCCGATGACGGAGAGATATACTAAGTGTAACACCCCAGTTTTAGCTACTAGTAATTAAGGTTTGAGTATGAAGCTCATGAGCATTATCTTTTTAAATGCATGCAAAAAGAAACAAAACAAAACCCTAAACCCTAATTGCCCTCTCTCTTGCAAATGAATTCAAAATGGATTTTGAATTTTGAAAACCCAAAAATATGAGGAGCCCAAATTGTTTATAAGGGTCCCTAGAGTATTTGAATATTTACAAATGTTCTAGTATTTTTTTAAATGATCAAAAATAGTTTTGGAATGGAATACAAAGGGAAAATAAGACAAGGAAAATGGAAAAGGTTTTGCTGAAATAAAAATAACAAGAACCAGAGGTGGACCAGGATGACCCAATTCCCTCTCCTCTATGTCTGTCGTCCACCCGCGCAGTAGCCAGTGCAGCCAACAACCTTTGCCGCAGCCCACCAGAGCCCATTTGCAGCCTAGCTTCAGCCCAGTACTGGTTTGGCCTCCTGCTCTGTCGTCTTCAACCTCGCGATAGAGCGAAGCTCCTCATCGTCGATGCGACACTGACATTTGTGTGCCAGGATTCGTGGTGCCGCCCTTGGAGGTCTATAAAGCGTCATTGACATGGGTATAATTACTTGGGCCCTTAAGATTTGCTTTCTAGGACCTACGAAAAGGCTTACGACCCATGAAGAATCAAGATAAAGATCCAAAGGAGCAACCGACAGAGATTACAGTTGTATTAGGAAAGGAAGAAACCAAATGTCGACATCGAGTTGCTGTTGTAATCATGTAACCTATCCGCATACAGCTTTGAGACCCAACCTATTATATATAGGGCGGGAGAAGCCTAGGAGGGGCACCGAATAATCCCCAAGCGATTTGGAACAGAGTGATTCCTCTTAATATTTAGGCGACTTTAATTTTATTGTTTCCCGACTTCCGACGAAATCCCCAGCGTTCTCTTTTCTGCAAAACCCTAAGTCCTTCTTCATGGACATTGCCGAGATTTTCCCTCGTCAATTGGCGCCGTCTATGGGAAACTTGAATGCTGGAACCATGGATTTGGCGGAATTTTCTTCGCCAAGCACCAACCCAACAAAAGCAGATCCACGCTCGCCCACCCCTGTGATGGTACGTGCCGATTTCAATGGCGGATACGATCCGATCATCGGAAGCTTCCACTTCCAAGTAGAATACCCCCAAGAATCACACCCTTCAGTCCTGATTACATTAGAACCATCGGTGGAACAAACTGCGGTTACAGCATTTCTAGCATCATCTGCCGGATCCTCCATGGAGGCCACAACAGAGATTGAAGCACCCGACAAAAGCAAGCAAGGTGAGACAGATCTAGGAGACCTTGATGGTCTTTACGACAATCTCTCCTTTGGATCAGATTCCCCACTAGCATCACTACACGGAACAAGCCCAACAAACTCTGAACCTGAGGAAAGCAGCGAAAACATCGACTTCAGAATAAGGATGGCAGAAATCTACCCTGAGCAGAAATCTATGGACTTCACCGTTCCACCCGACCGTGTCTCCCCCAATTCGGATGATGAAGCCACAAGTCCATATATTTCCCAACACCAAGTATGCGTGATCATAGGTGACACATCGACTCAGCAAGAATCCAATGGTAATCCTATTTTTTAACTCTGATGATATCCTATCAAGCGATAATGCAAGAAACCACGGGAACGAAGGAAATTGAGGAAACGGGGAAGACCCAACAAACAACCTTGTAACCCCAGGAGGGGGAGAGCCACGTGGAGGCGAGAGGCAAAATCTCCGGTTGCCAGCCGAAGCATGGGAAAAAGCAAGAGCAGCAACTTCGGGCGCAATTCCCATGACAGCTGACGCCCCACGCGAAGAACTACTAGCATATTAATATTTGCTCCATCACAAAAAAGAGACCTGCTAAGGATGTAGAGGTAGCTCGACAAAAGGAAAATACTTGCCGATGAATCTAGCCTACGACGGGCTTAGTTAAGCTCTACCCGAGGATCAAGGAGCGTAACAGGAGGAGTACCGCCAAGAAGGGGAGCATCTAGACTACAGAATGCCCCCGAGGCAGAACGAAGTCAACTGATCCGAGATCTGGATCTGTCTTTCATGTCAATAGATCAAGCATGAAATATCAAGGCAAAAACGGCTCAAGCAGCAATTGTGGCCGCACAAACATACCTGATCACCACCCAACCTGCACCCGACGAGCCTCACGCAGCTCTCCACCGGTCAGCCCTGATGAACCTCGGCATGGTGGGAGCATCTCTCGCACAGGCAGAATAGGGAACCACACAACAACCCGACAGATCTCCACACCGTCACAACATCCCTCAGAAAAAAAGTCACACCCGACGATCACGATCGCCACATCGGCTTCACTTCGCGGGATCAGAGCCACAGAATGACGCAAGAAACGATATTGTATAGTGAAGGGTCGATCGAGCCAGGGAAGAGTGTAGCAGCAGAAGATACTACGATGGTGAAAGCGAGGAAGAACAATAACTGTGCGGAGCCAGTTGCTTTACCCGACGGGTTCGCAAGACTCCAGTACCAAAAGATTTCAAACTACCTCATGATCATCAGAAATACGATGGCCTCCAAGAGCCCGAAGCTTGGTTGATAGATTATCTGGCCACAATTAAACTACAAGGTGGCTCCAAGGCCACCATGATGCAAAGCTTGAAATTGCATTTAACCGGGGCGGCTTGCTCTTGGTTAAGACAATTACCCGAAGATTTCATCAGCGACGGGAATGACCTGGAGGACAAGTTCATTAGAAATTTCAATTCCACCTTCAAGCGACCCGCATCTCTGGAACAATTGTGTGTGTGCAAACAAAAACCAGGGGAGTCAATACGAGCTTTCATTCAGCGGTGGAGCATTATCAAAAACTCGACTGTGACTATATCCGATGAAAGAGCAATTGACGCTTTCAACAATGGACTTCGTCGGCAAGAATTCATTGAAGAACTGGTACGAATCAAACCAAAGACAATTTCACAACTGATGGAAGTAGCCAACCATTGGACCAATGGAGAAGACACATTGCACAACAAAAGAGCCTACTCACCCGAAGAAGATAGAGAGTCGTGCAACAACGACAGAAGGCGATGAAACAACAATGGTTATAGCAAACCAAGTTATGTCGCAGCCAGTTTTTCTGGAGGAGAAAATCGACGAAACGATGACTACAACAATGGGTACCGCAGTAACAGGGATAACACTGGAGGAAGCCAGCCACAACAACGGTACCACCCGACAAATCGGGGCCCACCTATGTCAATAGGACAGATGTTGGAAGGGCCACGCAATATGCACTTCTACATAGACTCAACAGGGAAGAGGCGGTCCAATCACCTCCTAAAGGACTACTGAATATTCTTAAAAATGCAAGAGTTGTGCAATGCAAGGGCAACCGAAGCAACAAACCGAGGCTACGCCACTATACCTGGCGCTTTTGCTACTAGCGCACCACCACCACCACCGGGGCATCCGCTAGTGGGACAACCGCGAAACACAGCAAACCAAGAAGATGAGTACCCTAGGTCAAAAGGAGCTATGTCAATGATCCAAAAGGGGCGACCATCCAATAGAATACAGAAGCTGATCACTAGACAAGTAAACATGGCGAAAACAACACCACCCCCTACATCGGAGTATCTTCATTGGTCAGAACAAGAAATAACCTCCAATAGAGCTGACCACCCTCTATGGGTCCCGTGACCTGGTCAATCAGCACTAACAGTGGAGACACAAATTGGCGTTTTCGACATGAGCAAAGTTTTCTCGGATGCAGGAAGCAGCATCAACCTCATATACGCCAAAACTCTGCGGGCAATGAATTGGTCCCTGACTAATCTAGCACCAACAGATACAACTTTTCACAAAATAGTACCAGGCAAAGCCAAAACTCCTTTGGGCAAAGTATACCTCGACGTATTCTTCAGGTCAAGAAGCAACTTCAGGCACGAAAAACTGGAGTTCAAAGTCATGGATTGGCCATCACAGTACCACGCAATCCTGGGATGACCAACTTTCGCTCGGTTCATGGCAGTACCCTACCATGCATATCTGGTACTAAAAATACCAGAACCCAATGGGGACATAACAGTAAAAGGAAGCTTCAGCCACTCGGATAGCTCTGATCGTGAGTTCAACAAAATATTAGAATCTTTTGGGATGGAGACGCAATTTGATCAACTAAAGATAGCGGATGAAGAACTACTACACGAAGAAAGTAGTGAGCGAAACCCAGAAAAAGAGGAGCACCACGCACCCACAAAAGTTACCTGTTCGGCCTCCACCTCCGGTCCCTCATAGAAGGATGCACCCATCAGTTTCTACACATAAAGAGTAACCCGAAAAATCAACTACTTTTCTCTCTCGTCCGCCGTACAGACACACCGCCTCTAGTCAAAAAATTACACGTATGCTGGAGCACCTCAAGACAGAAGCCACAGTTTTTAGAAAAATTAGTCGTTCTTATATACAATAAGGCCAATGGCCAGGCGATTACGCCTATGCAATGTATCCATTTACGATCATCAATGAATAAATGAAGTACCTCTTGGCATCAATTTTTCTTACAAACGCATACAGGTAGTTATGCAAGGAGACACTAGTTCTTCGGGTCATCAACTAGGGAATACAATATACAATCAAAATCTCGTATAAACATACGACCTTTTTGGCAAAGTATAAAGAAGATCTATACAATATTAGTACCAAAGTTACACAACAAAGGTAGAAATAGTCAGATAGCAAAGTTGATAAAAACTCTTCGTATACCTCTAGGTACCTTTGAACAATTCTGATTGCAGGTCTTCGGGCAGCAACATAATGAGGCGCCATATCGATCAAACCACCGCCAGCAGGTGAGGGCAGCCTCGACGACACGTCGTCCAAATTCAGCGTCAGATGATGTGTACATGCACTGTAACATCCCAACATTAGAGCTTAGAAATAAGCTAAGCTCAGGTGTGTGCATTGCATTCATGCATAGAAAATCTGGATAATTTTCGCGCTTTTAAATAAAACTTGTCAAAGTGATTGAAGCTTCTCTTAACTTGGTGGAACTGAAGTAGATAATCAAGTTGACTGTGATAAGTTTCAATATGACCTTTGCTAAAGCCTTATCTTTGGGTAATATATTTTGATCTAAGGGTAGATCAAATGTAATAAAACTAAATCACAACACACTACTTAATAAGGAGTACTAGATCTTCTACAGATCATTACATGGTATTCCATACAACAACTCAAGGGTGAATACTTAATATTCCAAAGATGATATCAAGGTAATATCTACCACAAACCCAGAATACTAAGTCAAGTATATAACCCAAGTAAAAGAAAATTAATAACTAAAATCTTGAACCCTTGTTTGCCATAGTTATTCCTACCATGGGTATCATGGTAGTTCTTAAACATTAACTCTTATTACAAATAGAGTAAAAAAATGAAGTCAAGCCAAGACCATTCAACACATACCCTTAATATGATATTAAGAGATGACATTCCTATTTAACCAAGTCCTAGTGTCAAGTGATCATCAATGTTGAGTAACCAACTCCTGACCTAGAACTTATTGACTTATTATATTAACCTTCCAAAGACCTTAAGAAAAATTAATAAGAAGAAAGAACTAGATATGGTAGAGTGTGCCCTCATTAATGGAATGTGATCCTTAGTGGAGATCAAACCATCTGATGTTGGAGGAGTTAACTCACTCCTGAGTTAACTAGAGCAAATATCTAAACCTAAGAGTTAAGTGATACGTTGCTAACATATCTATAATTTTTGATGTTTCATGCTTGGTTTTATCTAGTTTCTTATGCTTTGTTCCAACTTTGGAGTACTTTTTATACTCTCTTGGACTAACCTATTAACAAGATGCCACAGTGCCAGCTGCCTGTTTTCTGTTGCTTTTGGTTCTAGGAAGTCAAAAAATGAATATTCTCGGAATTGGACCGGACAAAAGCCAAAGTCGATATTTTACCGGAAGACTCACGGAGCCAGAAGACGAGATGAAGAGGGGCCACAAGGCAGCCACACCATGTTGTGGCGTGGGCTAGCCCTGGCCGCGCCACCAAGTGGTGTGGGCCCCCTGGCCGCCCACCGACCTTGCCTCTTTGCCTATAAGATGCCTCCCGATGCAAAAACCCTAAGTAGTCAATCAGAAATCCACGAAAAGTTCCGTAGCGTCGCCGCCACCGAAGGGGAGATTCGGGGGACAGAAAGTCTCTGTTCCGGCACCCTGCCGGGACGGGGAAGTGCCCTGATACATTGCAAATGTATCTATAATTTTTGATGTTCCATGCTTAGTTTTATCCACTTTCTTGTGTTTTGTTCCAACTTTGGAGTACTTTTCATATGATTTCTTGGACTAACCTATTAACAAGAGCCACAGGCTCACGCCTGCTCATTGCTTTCGGTTCCAGGAAAGTCAGAAAATGAATATTCTTGGAATTGGACGGGACAAAAGCCAAAGTGCCTATTTATCCGGAAGTCATCAAGTGCCAGAATACGAGATGGAGAGGGGCCAGGGGGCCACCACACCACCTGGCCGTGCGGCCCAGCCTGGCCCATGCCAGGGGGTGGTGTGGCCAGCCCTGGCACCCCCTCGGCTTCCCCTTCCGACTATAAGATGCCCTCAGGACGTCAACCCTAAGTACCCGATCAAAAATCCATGAAAGAGTCTGTAGCCGCCATCAACTCCATCCCTAGACCGGGAGGGATCTGAAGCTCTTCCCGACACCCTGCCGGAGAGGGGAATTCACCCTGGAGGCCTTCTTCATCACCATGCAAGCCTCCGGTGTGATGCGTGAGTAGTTCATCCTTGGACTACGGGTCCATGTAGTAGCTAGATGGCTGGTTCTCCTCCTTTGTGCTTTCATGTTTAGATCTTGTGAGATCCGTTCATGATCAAGATCATCTATTTGTAATTCTACATGTTGTGTTTGCGGGGATCCGATGGATATTGAGATGCTATTTCAGATTGATTATTGATTCTATCATGTCTTTGTTATTTGTGATCTTGCATGCTTTCCGTTGTTAGTAGCTATCTTCGCCAAGTAGATGCTAGCAACTCCAAGAGTTAGTATTTATGATCGATAGTGGGTTCATGCCTCACGGTAACTGGGAAGTGATGTAAATCTCTAAGGTACTAGATGTGATGTTGCTACTAGGGAGAAAACAACAATCCTTTGTTCATAGAACAATCGTATTGTTTACTTTACACATAGTTCCTAAAGCAATAATATGTTGCTTGCAACTTAATACTAGAGGGGGTTCGGATGATAACCTGAAGGTGGATTATTAGTCATAGATGCAGTTGGATGGCGGTCTATGTATAATGTTGTAATGCCCAATCGAATCTCAAAGGAGTCAAGATGATTAGTATATGCATGTATTGCTTTCTCGATGTTTGTCAATTGCCCCGCTGTAATTTGTTCACCCAACATGTTATCTATCTAAGGAGAGCCACCTCTAGTGAACTATGGATCTCGGTCCTTTTCTTTACATACATCTATAAACTGTTTACTTCTTTGTGTTTACTTTCTGCAAACTTTTACTTCTTTCCATTTGATACGTTTAATCCTTTGTTTTCCGCAAAACACGGTGAGATTGACAACCTCATCGCAAGTTGGGGACAAAGTTTCGTGGTTGTGTTGTGCAGGTCTCCACGTTGCTACTAGCACCGGTAGTGTGCCCTGCCAAAGCTCAGCTAGTAACACCTTTGGGGTGTTTCCTTGCTCCTACTGGTTCGATTAAACCTTGGTTTCATAACTGAGGGAAACTTGCTGCTCTGCTCATCATACCTTCCTCTTGGGGTTCCCAACGAGCTCTGCATCAACCACGCACCAGCACTTTTCTGGGCGCCGTGCATTGAGCCATCAAGCATTTTTCTAGCGCCGTTGCCGGGGAGTCAAGGACATCTTCACAAGGGGAGTCCCTCATAACCAATATCTTTACTTTGTTATTTTTGTTTTGCTTAGTTTCTTTTTGCTTTGTTTGCTTGTTTCCTTATCAAAAACACAAAAAAATTAAGTCTCCTTTAGTTGTCACCTCTTCCTTAGCTCGCCATGTTGATCCCCAAATTCACCCTGAAAGATCTTCCAATTGGTAGTGGTTCTATAATTGGGTAAGATAATATTGAAGAATTCTTTAATCATGTTAGTAAACATGAGGATACTGAGGATAGATCCCTTGCAGAACTTGCTCCAAACTATGAGATTGCTGAAGCTAGGTTTGTTAACCTAAACTCCTTAATGCAAGTAATGTTTCTTAAGCTTAAAGAAATTGAAGACCCTGAAAAGAGGGATTTTATTCTAGAAACCTTGTTTAAGGAGTTTTATGATGTTGCCAAGGAAGCTAGAAAAGTGTTTGAACGTTTCAATATGCTAGGTTCATGTGTAGATGTTGTTGGTACACGAGAAAATATGAGCAAAACCGAACCTAATGGGGAGGAACCTAAGATACCAATACCCTTTAAACTAGTAGCAATACATGATGCCATAGAAAAGAATCTTGATTGGATTGTTCCTGCAAATCCTTTTGATGAGAATAGTGAACCTAAGAGCATTGAGAGAGGATCCTCTAAAACTTATTTGGATGATATACCTTGCCTTGTTGAAAATGTTTCTGGTATTGATCTTAATGCTTCTTTATTTGAGAACACTTGATTCTTTTTTTTGCTTCTTATGCCTAATTTAAAAGCATTAAAGAAAAGTACTTATTTGGAGATAACCCAAAAGTTTTAGATGAGTCTTGGAAGTTATTACCTCTGTAATAACCTCTCCTTATCCTTTTTATTTTCTTTTTGTGCCAAGAGTAACCTCTAATGTGAGAGAAGTAATGATTGGGAAAGTTGCTGTCCCGAAACAGATTTCTATGCTTCACCGTAAAAATTCGTGTAAAATCTATGAACGTATTTTTGAGGCGTGAATTTTTTTACTTCTGCCCCAGGTTGTTATCTAACTTTCTTTAGTTCAACACTTTTTGAGTTGATCAACAGAAGGTCTTCGAAAAAATTCGTCTTTACCTGCTGGTCTGTTTTGACAGATTTCTGCCATTTTCTGCATTTGCTTCTTGTTGGTTCTTTTTTGAGTTCTTTTGGGGAATTGAGCTTTTTGAGGGAAGTGCTACAGTAGCTAGTGTTCTAATGGAAGTTTATTTGGTGTTATAACTGAACCTTAATACTTATTTATCTTTGGTGCACTAATGTTGCTAATAAAGATTGTGTGAAGTTTTGTATGAAGGAAAAATTTCAGGTGTATGGAAGGAATGAGTAATGAGATGAAGGATGGACTAAAGCTCAATCTTGGGGATGCCACGCATGTCACCCCAAGAAATATCCAAGAAGTACAAGCGTCAAAGCTTGGGGATGCCCAAGGCATCCCCTTCTTCATCAATAAAAATCCCAAGTTTCTTCCAAACGCTTCATTTTTATTGTTTCATGCACAATTGTGTTGTTTTGGAGCGTCTTCTTTTTCGTTTTCGTTTTGTTTTTTCATTTTCTTGGTTTGCTTAGTTTTCTGAATAAATTGGTTGGACCCCCTCTTTTATACATTGTTTTGCAAATAGTTTGGTTTGGTTTGGAAAAGAGTAGGAAAGTTCATGCTTATATGGTAAAAAGAGCTCATTTTTGACTGTGGCCTATGCTTTGTCATGCCATGCTTGATATTGTTTTGGATTTATGCTTAGTATTCTTTGCTGTAGCATGACTTGTTATAAACAATTGAGATTGTTTAATGTGCCTTGGATGAATCATGCGTTGTTTTAGCATATTAAAGCATAGTATAGTGGTATTCTCCTTTGATGCGTTATTTGGGTTGACTTGGCGCATGCTCACACCATGTTATGACTGTCACCTAAGCCTTTATGATCCTTTAGTTTTCAACTTGTAGTATCACTTTATGCTTTTATCAATGATGTTTTGTCGCTCTGCATGATTATGGCCATTATTGCTCTCTTAGTTTGTCGCTCCCAGTCTTTTGCTAGCCTCCACCACCAAGTATGAGTTCCACTCATGCATACAACTCCCTAAACCAAGTTATTCCAAAGATTCCACCATACCGACCTACTAGCTTATGCTATTCCAAGTATATTCATGCTTTTGTTTACCTTCCAAATTAAACTTGTTATGAGAAAACTAGTGATTAAAGCTCTCACGAACTTGATGGCACACTTTACTTTTGTTCATCTAATAAACTTGAACCATTGGGTCCTTCTTTGTTGCGTATATGCTCGCGCTTTATAAGTTGAAATTGGCAGAACCATGTTTCATTGGGAACGCTTTCACCATTGCACTTGAACTTTGTACCCCGTTGATATCATGTTATTTTGCTTACGGATCCCGGCGGTGTGAAATAAAAGTGGAACTTGTAAGATCATGGAGTTTGTATGTGTGTTAGAGAAACGCCTGGGCCGCTAGCCTAAGCCACGCCTAATCATGGTGGAAACTTGCAACATCACCATAATGAGCACTCTATGAAGCATCCTCAATAAAAACCTATGCAAATAGCAAATAAAAAGATCGCTGAGATGCTCATTGTCTGCTTGCCTTGTCATTTTGATTATGGGAAAGCTCAGTATCATGTGCAAGGGTACCTGCTATGGTTCTTTATGATACACATGTACTTACAATGACAAGAGCTTACTCGTGACTAAAGTTGAGTAGCATGAGGTTCGGTCTTCGTAAGTAAGGGGCATGAGATTTCGGTTTATAACTTGTCAAGCATATCCTCTTAGTTGTGTCACTTTAACCTTAATCACCTTCAAGATGCTTATGATAGGGGCAATGAGAGCTGAAATCTATAAGTACCATAATTTTTGGAAGCTCTTTATGAGATTTGAATCCCTACTTCCTTTTACAAAAGTCCTTTCTTCCACCATTATATTGAGTCTCCACCTTCTATCTTTATGCACCTACTTTAAGAGCATAGTGGCCATTCTTAGTTCTATGTGCATTGTCCCAAAACTAGTTGATTGGTGCATAACTTGATATTGCTTGTTTTAAAATATTTGTATCTAGTCACTCTTATGAACTTTGAAGGTGTTCTATGCATTTAGATTTGCTACTCTATTGAGGGACAAGCTGAATACTATTATGCTATGTTTTCTTTATGTGAAACAAACAAACGTCTTGCAAAGCATTGTTATTCATGAATCTTTTGTTTGTGCCTTTTCATGTTGCATCATAGTTTCTTTTGCTTATTGCTAGAACTTTGTCTTTCATGTTATGATTGAAGTACGATGATCCGAGCTTTGAATGTTTTACAAATACTTTGATCAAGTCTTTGATGGTGCATGTCACCTCAAAAATTATTCTTTCTTTTTATCACTTACCTACTCGAGGTCGAGCAGGAGTTAAGCTTGGGGATGTTGATACATTGCAAATGTATCTATAATTTTTGATGTTCCATGCTTAGTTTTATCCACTTGCTTGTGTTTTGTTCCAACTTTGGAGTACTTTTCATATGATTTCTTGGACTAATATATTAACAAGAGCCTTAGTGCCAGCTACCCGTTTTTTGCTGTTTTTGGTTCCAGGAAAGTCAGAAAATGAATATTCTCGGAATTGGACGGGACAAAAGCCAAAGTGCCTATTTTTCCGGAAGTCATCAAGTGCCAGAATACGAGACGGAGAGGCCAGGCTACCACACCACTGTCACGCTGCCAGCCAGGCCTGGCCCACGCCAGGGGGTGGAGTGGCCGCTCCCGGCACCCCCTCGGCCTCTCCTTCCTCCTATATAATGCCCTCGGGACGAAAACCCTAAGTGCACGATCAAAAATCCATGAAAGAGTCTGTAGCCGCCGTCATCTCCATCCCTAGATCGGGAGGGATCTCAAGCTCTTCCCGGCACCCTGCCGGAGAGGGGAATTTACCCTGGAGGCCTTCTTCATCACCATGCAAGCCTCCGGTGTGATGCGTGAGTAGTTCATCCTTGGACTACGGGTCCATGTAGTAGCTAGATGGCTGGTTCTCCTCCTTTGTGCTTTCATGTCTAGATCTTGTGAGTCTGCTCATGATCAAGATCATCTATTTGTAATTCTGCATGTTGTGTTTGTGGGGATCCGATGGATATTGAGATGCTATTTCAGATTGATTATTGATTCTATCATGTCTTTGTTATTTGTGATCTTGCATGCTTTCCGTTGTTAGTAGCTATCTTGGCCAAGTAGATGCTAGCAACTCCAAGAGTTAGTATTTATGCTCGATAGTGGGTTCATGCCTCCGTAACTGGGAAGTGATGTAAATCTCTAAGGTACTAGATGTGTTGTTGCTACTAGGGAGAAAACAACAATCCTTTGTTCTTAGAACAATCGTATTGTTTATTTTACACGTAGTTCGTAAAGCAATAATCTGTTGCTTGCAACTTAATACTGGAGGGGGTTCAGATGATAACCTGAAGGTGGATTATTAGTCATAGATGTAGTTGGATGGCGGTCTATGTATAATGTTGTAATGCCCAATCGAATCTCAAAGGAGTCAAGATGGTTAGTATATGCATGTATTGCTTTCTCGATGTTTGTCAATTGCCCCGCTGTAATTTGTTCACCCAGCATGTTATCTATCTAAGGAGAGCCACCTCTAGTGAACTATGGACCCCGGTCCTTTTCTTTACATAAAATCTATAAACCGTTTACTTCTTTGTGTTTACTTTCTGCAAACTTTTACTTCTTTCCATTTGATACGTTTAATCCTTTGTTTTCCGCAAAACACGGTGAGATTGACAACCTCATCGCAAGTTGGGGACAAAGTTCTGTGGTTGTGTTGTGCAGGTCTCCACGTTGCTACTAGCACTGGTAATGCGCCCTGCCAAAGCTCAGCTAGTAACACCTTTGGGGTGTTTCCTTGCTCCTACTGGTTCGATTAAACCTTGGTTTCATAACTGAGGGAAACTTGCTGCTGTGCTCATCATACCTTCCTCTTGGGGTTCCCAACGAGCTCTACATCAACCACGCACCAGCACTTTTCTAGGCACCGTGCATTGAGCCATCATGACCACGGAGCCATCTCCATCGATCTCCACCGCCATCTCCATCACGGTTGCTGATTCCCATGATGATGAGGGAGTAGTTCTTCCTCGAGGCTAAGGGTTCTACCGGTAGATATGTGTTCATATCTCTCTCTATGCGTGATCATATTGTGATTATGAGCTTTGTAATCAACTAGATCTACCTTGCTACTCAAGTGCTTTAATAGATCTCTGCTCTCCCCATGTGACATGGATATGCCCAATAGGCACTCAACTACAGCGTACCTGGTGCGGCTCGACGGAAGGCCCACTCGATGAATTGCCAAGATCCATGACGCCTATGACGGTTTGAGTGGTATGAAGCCCATATGGACACGGACTCCCAATGTACAAGACAAGGAAAGCTCAAGACTAGAGTTCTAATCTAACTTGTAACCAACTCGTATTGGTACCTGAGACCTAGCCTCCCCATATATAAAGGCTAGGAGGGTCCAACAAGGAGGACACGCTACGACACAATAGATCTAGACATTGCGACTCCCACAATACACAATAAACAATAGGTATAGACATCGATCTCTCGCACATACGCCAGATCCAATCTGTGCGACACCGCCATCGACAACATTGTAATCCTTCGGATCATCATCAATCAAGAGCAGACAAGCAGGAGTAGGGTCCTCTACGAGGCCTGAACCTGGGTAAACCTCGTGTCACCTGTGTGCTTGTTTGCTAGCCGATCGAGACTTCTAGCGCTCCCTCCTTCTCCAAAACCCAAGTCCATAACAATGGGCATTGATGAGTTAAACCCTCGTCACCATGTGTGTGAAGTTGACAGTGTGCACACCATGGTGGCACTTAGGCTAGAGATTACAAATACTTGTTATGAGTTATATTTGGAGTTGGATGTCTTTATGAAATTGTGGTGTTTGTTGGAACCATCTAGTGCTCAAGGTGACAGTGTGGGGTTATCTAGATGCGGAAAGCGAACTTTGAGGTGTGCTGTTATAGCCCTACCAACGATTAGAGTGTCCAACCGGAGAGTAGTTTAGAGTAGTATCATAAAGAGAAGATATTTATATGAGAGTGTTCACTATTGAAAGTATGATCCCTAGGCCTTGTTTCTAAGCATTAAAACACCGTTTGCAACTAGATCTGTTACATGTTTGCTTGTTGCCATCTTTATTTCAGTTTGCCTTTAGTATCTTCCACGCCATCAAGCTATTTTCTATCACCGTTGTCTTATATCTATACCACTTGTATTTTACTATCTCTTCGCCGAACTAGTGCACCTATACACATGACAAGTGTATTGGGTGTGTTGGGGACACAAGAGACTTCTTGTATCTTGATTGCAGGATTGCTTAAGAGGGAATACCTTTGACCACTTCCTCCCTGAGTTTGATAAACCTTGGGTAATCCACTTAAGGGAAACTTGCTGCTGTTCTACAAACCTCTACACTTGGAGGCCCAACAAGTGTCTACAAGAATAGAAGTGCGTAGACATCATTAAGCTAGTAATTGAGAAGCTATGAGAAAGATAGTAGTTTTAGTACATCCAATAATAATCTTGTTAAGACAAGTGGATATAAACTTAGAGTAAGCTTGCTTAACAAGATAAGCCTATAGAGAGACCAGTACAAGTCTACTACTTAGTTGAGTATAGATCTTGATCAGATAATTAGAAGCCTAAGCCTTGCTTGATCAAAGGTTGGTGGTCATTATTCTCAAGTCCCTTGAGAATAGATGACTAGATGATGAAGAAGAGTTGTGAGTATACCACATTAGGAAAAACCTTAGTAAGAGGAACCATCTAGCTTGATTATGAGAAGTCAAGCTAGAGTTTGATGAAGTATATAGCATGAGTTGTATGGAGTAGTTGGAGTCAAGGTAGTTTAACCAAGTTAATACAAGAACAACTTTTATTATGGAGAGTAGTACCATACCTATTCCAGAGGATTGTTATCACATGTGATTTATAGAGAGGACTATATTCTTGCAAGCCCTAGAAGTAGATGTAAGGTGAACATAGATGAGTTAATGGATGGAGTTAGAATTAACTAAATTGATGGATTCATCAAGGGTAGTTAAGAAGTGCAAGATGTGTAGTAAAGGAAGAATGTTACAAGAGTGGATCAATGAAGTTAGAACTAACTAGATGAATGACTTCCTCAGAGGTAATTTAGAAATGGAAGTCATATATACTAGGAGAAGGATGAAGGAGTAATGTTGGTGTGGCATGATCATGTCATCATATGATGATGTATATGATGGAGTCAGATGATTGTCTTATTCGGGAAGATGTGATCCCTGTGAATAAGATGAGACATTTATAGAGTATATTTAGGAAAGGAATTCCTTATCTAAAGATAAGCTTAGTGAGGTATTAAGATAGGAATTCTTTAAATCCTAACCAAGATCATATCAACCAGGACAAGACCCATGTCTACCTCTTTGTCTAAAACCCCTGAATCAAATTGATAGTGGAACCATTTCCTATTCCTAGGTAAGCATTGAACAATACCTCTTGGACAAATAAAGCTTTCTAGAGATAATTAGAGAACCAGATGAGTGTTTATGGATGAAAGCCTTGTCTGCTTTAATATCTTAAACCCTAATAGAAACCTAGACCCATGAACTAACAAGAGTACTCTAGGAAGTAATTCCAATATCTCACTCTAAGAGGAGATATCAACCTAATCATAGATTTGAGAAGTAGTGTCTTTAAACCTAAATCTTCATCCATAGCCATAATAGACTGTGAGTATATTCAATGTTCTCCAAACTAAAAATAACTACTTGTAGAACGAATATCTTCATCAATGATTATTATTCATGCATAATGACTTAACCAAGGTTGTGTTAGGGTAATGCTAAATACTAAACACCAAGTAGAATTGGAATAGGTGAAATTACCAAGTGTTGAGAATAATGGAATTTAAATCACCATGCTATAAACCATTAAACCTTGAAAGCATTATAATGTATCTATATTAATTCTTATATGAAATTAAGTGTTAATAGAATGTTATATAAATCATTAAACATTTTAAACCATTACCATTGTCAAGTGAAAATAAAATCATTTTATAGAACTTTCTGATAATGAACAAAATATTAAACCCTAAGGAATAAATATTGCCTTTAATAAAATACTTTCCTAATAGTTAAAATTTATAAAAAAAATCATGAAAAGTATAAGAACAACTTAATCTCAAAAGATCCCTGTAGTATTTCCATAAAATTATGAAGACTTTAAACGTTGAGAAGAAATTAAATAGAAAAGGAATTGAAATAGAAAAAAAGAAGCAGCCAACCGCTCGGCCGACAACCCAACTAGCTCGTGTGTTACCTACCGCTCACGAGTAGTAGAAGTAACAACGCGCTCATTTCTCCATAGCACAGTAGCGCCCCAGCCCAAATAACGCTTCGAACACGTCGTCGTCTTTGTCTCCGTCATAGGATCGAGCGAAGCAGCTCGCTGGAGGCCGCAGCATGGTCGCACATGCCAAGATTCGTGCCGCTGTCACTGGAGATGGGATAAGAATGCCACCGTGACGTCCTTTCATCCTCATCCCCTCATTCGCTCTCGCTCGCTCGCTCTCTTCCTCTTTGTACCACAAGGGATCGGAGCCCTAGCTTACCGGAGCTCACTGTCCTCGATGTCTCCGACCACCCTAGGTCCAACGGAGGCCACCCTCGTGCTCACCGTACTCTTCTCATTCTCCCTAGCTAGGCCACGGAAGCCGGAGAGCCCCCAGTCGAGCCAATCGAAACATCACCTCTACTGCCAGTCACCGACGGTCACTAGCGATTCCGAGATCGCCTCTCCTTGCCGGCACCTCCGCGAGCTTCCTAGTGAGTCACTGATTCCCTCGGTACCTCCCATGTCGTTTCTTGTGCCCTAAATCACCCGGCTGCCGGGGACCTTCGATCACCACCGTGGTTGCTCGCCGTGGGGGTGGTTCCGGTGACCATTCCCGGGCGGTGCCGCCACTATTAGGTTCCCCGTCGCTCCCTCTTTCCAACAAACTCAATCACAGCCACGCGCACACGCCCAATCGACAGATCGATCATCGATATGTGATGAACATCTTTGGATGACGTCATGCTCACGTCACTCCTGGCCATGTCAGCGGGTTTGACTAGTCCATGTCTAGGTGGCTGCCGATGTGGTCCTAACCCCACTAGTTAGTGACCTAGGGTAGATGTAGTCTCGGTATAGACTGCATTCCCTATTTAGTAAATAGATAAAACAAAATAAATTCAAATATAAATATATTTTCAGGAATTTAATAAAATGATTAAATCTTAGAAATGCAATATCTTTTGTTTTATAACTTAGAAAAGTATATATTATATATCAAAATGTTTAGAAAAATAAACTCTATAATATAAACCTATTATCATACTTTATTTCCCAACTTAAATAAAATAAGTATTATTATTAACAAATATCCTAATAAGAATAAATCTTAAATAAGTATATATTATTATCCAAAATTCATAAAAATAAGTATAATATATTAAAATTCTTAGAAAAACAAAATATACATTTATAAACTTATTTTGTACATTTTTGTGGCACTTAACTAAGTATTTATTATTTATTTAGTATTTATAAAGTGATAAAACTTATAAAAATCATATCTTATTAATTAAAAATCATAAAAATATTTGTAACATACCAAAATGATCACAAAAATAACACATTAAAAATATCCTCTTGCACATTTGAAGTCAAATCAAGGTAAAAGTTTAATAAGTCTTGATTAAAAATACTTTCTTTTATTTAATTAATTAAAAATACATAAATCTTTACTATTGCCTTTACCATTATTTGTTTAGAGTCTAAAAATGTAATAACAAGTTCAATTGATATTCAAGTGTAGTAAAATAGAACTAATCATTTTAAAAGATGTATATCCTAAAAATTACTATTAAGTGTATCTGAATTTTCTTAAAAAGATTCTATCAATTATAAAATCAACAAGAATAATATATTATTTATCAAATGAATTCTAATCACTTATAAGACCATCAAGCTCATGTTTACTAATTCCTCTACTAGTCTGGAAAACTATTTAAATTTAAATTAAGTTTTTAAGTAATTAAAGTAGTGTCTATTTTGTACTTATAAAGCATGACCTTAAGAAAACACCAATTCCATAAAGCAATGCTACCTGTATTCAAACCTTAGGAATCATTAGGAAGTGAACCACCTGTAATAAGATGCCTTATTCAAAACATGTAAATCTCCACCACTTGTGTTGTGATTGTTTAAGGTTGTAATATTTTCCCCTTTGATCATCTTAGTTAATAAGAAAACTTAAAAGTGTAAGTTCATGATTAAAGTGCTTTTACTTAAAAGGTAACTCTTTTAAACAAAATGCAAATGAACTATATGTTCTGTCTTTAAATCTCTAAGTTATACTAGAAAACTTGAATAGAATCAACTCTGAATTATTTGTCAACACCTTGGGTGCTATGCCATTGTGTGTTACTTCATTGTACTTCTAAATTGTTTCACACACACACTCACAAACCTTAATAAGAAGCACAAGTGTGAAACTGGTATAAAAGTGCAACACATTCCTAGGAACTCATCACCAGTTTTCAAACCCTAGATCAGATACGATTATCCCAGGGTTTTGCGTTTGTCAAATTGCATTACATTACTTATGCATCGTTGCATCTTGCTTCTTTAAACATTAGTCCTTACCGGACCAATGATGTTGTTTACAGAATTTGGATCTTCTATTATCTCGAAGACCGTGAGTGTATAATCTTGCAATCACAAAAGGCAAGTTCACAATTTGCTCGTGTCCTTTGATTATTTTCTATGAAATGCTTGTAACTCAAATGTTGTCATCACCTGCATTTCAAAAAGGTCAGAAAACACTATTTTCGTAATAATATGATTATGGATTATTTACCAAGAGGTAATAATCTACTGATAAAGTTCCAGTGGTAAAGGAACATAATATCTAGGACTTAACAAGCAATGTCGACAGTGATTCTAGCACCATATATTACGCATTAACCATGAGATTTCGAATGGGACGGATAAGTCAGCTATATCTTATTCCTCTCGCATGCATCCGGATGGCCAGGTCGTGGCTGTTATCCTCGTAGCATGCATCTATTGGTAATTCGTAGAGGATATGCAGAATATGGGCGACAACCCTCAACGTCCCATGATAGTTCTGGCATCTGACGGTCTGTACTAACCATTGCCGTAATTCAAGATGTGGGCATGGTGTACACCAAGGGGACATGTGGGGTCATGAAGGGGCAGTGATTGGCTTGGATCTTAGACTGGGCCCAACACCAAGGAAGTGTGGACGAGAATGCAACTCAGATGTGCAATAAGGCTAAGGTCTCTGATACATTGCAAATGTATCTATACTTTTCGATGTTCCATGCTTGGTTTTATCTACTTTCTTATGTTTTCTCCACACTTTGGAGTACTTTTCATATGATTTCTGGGACTAATCTATTAACAAGATGCCACAGTGCCAGTTGTCTGTTTTCTGCTATTTTTGGTTCCAGGAAAGTCAGAAAATGAATATTCTCGGAATTGGACGGGACAAAAGCCAAAGTTCCTATTTTCCCAGAAGACTCACGGAGCCAGAAGGAGAGTCGGAGAGGGGCCACAGGGTGGCCACACCCCCTAGGCACGGGCAACCCTAGGTCGCGCCAGGGCATGGTGTGGGCCCCTTGGCTGGCCACCGACCTTGCCTCCTTCTCCTATATATTCCTCTCGAGGCAAAAACCCTAAGTCATCAATCAGAAATCCACAAAAAGTTCCACTGTGCCACCGCCACCGAAGGGGAGATTCGGGGACAGAAAGTCTCTATTCCGACACCCTGCCGGGACGGGGAAGTGCCCCCGGAGCCATCTCCATCGATCTCCACCGCCATCTCCATCACCGTTGCTGATTCCCATGATGAGGAGGGAGTAGTTCTCTCTCGAGGCTAAGGGTTCTACCGGTAGCTATGTGTTCATCTCTCTCTATGCATGATCTTATTGAGATCATGAGATTGTAATCTATAGATCTACCTTGCTACTCAAGTGCTTTAATAGATCTCTGCTCTCCCCATGTGTGTGAAGTTGACAGTGTGCATACCATGGTGGCACTTAGGCTAGAGATTACAAATACTTGTTATGAGTTATATTTGGAGTTGGATGTCTTTATGAAATTGTGGTGTTTGTTGGAACCATCTAGTGCTCAAGGTGACAGTGTGGGGTTTTATAGATGGGAAAGGCTTACTTTGAGGTGTGCTGTTATAGCCCTACCATGGATTAGAGTGTCCAACCGGAGAGTAGTTCAGCGTAGCATCATGAAGATGATATATTTATATGAGCCTTTAGTATTTTCCATGCCATCGAGTTATTTTCTAGCATCATTACCACTTATAATTATCCATACCACTAGTATTTCACTATCTCTTCGCCGAACTAGTGCACCTATACACCTGACAAGTGTATTGGGTGTGTTGGGGACACAAGAGACTTCTTGTATCTTAATTGCAGGGTTGCTTGAGAGGGAATACTTGACCACTTCCTCCCTGAGTTCGATAAACCTTGGGTGATCCACTTAAGGGAAAACTTGTTGTTGTTCTACAAACCTCTGCACTTGGAGGCCCAACAATTGTCTACAAGAAGTGCGTAGACATCAAGATATTTTCTGGCGCCGTTGCCGGGGAGGTAAGGTAAAAGGTATTCACACTGGAGGATTAAAGAAGAAGAACCTCTCACGGCAAACGCCTATTTTCTGGCGCCGTTGCCGGGGAGGTAAGGTAAAAGGTACTCACATCCTACGGTGTGAGTGATCAAAGTTATTTCCTTTAGATTCTGCAATTTTGTCTTTTTGTTTCTTGTTTTCACTAGTTAGGCTTAGTGGAAAACAACAACAAAATTAGAGAGATTTATAGTATTTATCTTGAGTTAGGACATGAAGTGTTTGAAGAGAAAATTTAAAAACCCATGGAACTTTATTTGCATGCTAATAACAATGTTATTAGTATGAATTCTTTGAACACCATTATTGCTAATGCTATGGAAAATTCCAAGCTTGGGGAACCTAATTTTCATGAGCATGATATTTTTAGTCCCCCGAGCATGGAGGAGAAAATTTACTTTGATGATACTATGCCTCCAATATATGATGATTACAATGATGAATATGATATTTTCAGTCCACCTACTATTGAGGAGAAAATTAATTATGATTACAATATGCCTCCTATATTTGATGATTATGGTGATGAAAATAATAATGATAGCTATTTTGTTGAATTTGCTCCCACTACAATTAATAAGAATGACTATGTTTATGTGGGGAGTATTAATTCTTTTATGCATGTGGCTCATGATAAGAATGTTTCATGTGATTGATATATTGTTAATTTTATTCATGATGCTACTGAAAGTTATTATGAGAGAGGGAAACATGGTTGTATGCATCTCCATAATATTAAGTTTCCCCTCTTTATGTTGAAAGTCTTGAAGTTGCACTTGTTTTGCTTTCCTATGCTTGTTGCTTTGTGCTTTCAAGACTTGTTTCTTTATAAGATTCTTATGCATAGGAAGTGGGTTAGACTTAAATATTCTTTGAATTTGCTTCTTGATGCTCTCTTTTACTTCAATTCATATTTCTTATGTGAGCATCTTCTCAAACTATCATGCCTAACTTAAAGGCGTTAAAGAAAAAGTACTTATTGGGAGATAACCCAAAAGTTTTAGATGAGTCTTGGAAGTTATTACTTCTGTAATAACCGCTTCTTATCCTTTTTATTTGCTTTTTGGTCCAAGAGTAACCTCTAATGAGAGAGAAGTAATGCTTGGGAAAGTTGCTGTCCCAAAACAGATTTCTGTTTTTCACCGTAACAATTCGTGTAAAATCTCTGTACGTCCTTTTGAGGCGTGAATTTTTGTGCTTCTGCCCCAGGTTGTTACCTAACTTTCGTTAGTTCAGCACTTTTCGATTTGAGCAACAGAAAGTCTTCGAAAAAATTCGTCTTTACCTGTTGGTCTGCTTTGACAGATTTCTGCCATTATTTGCATTTGCTTCTTGTTGGTTCCTTTTTTGAGTTCTTTTGGGGAATTGAGATTTTTGAGGGAAGTTCTATAATAGATTGTGTTTTAATGTAAGTTTTATTGGTGTTAGAACTGAACCTAAAGACTTATTATCTTGAGTGCACTAATGTTGCTAATAAAGATTGTGTGAAGTTTTGTATGAAGGAAAAATTTCAGATGTATGGAAGGAATGAGTAATGAGATGAAGGATGGAATAAATCTCAAGCTTGGGGATGCCACGCGTGTCACCCCAAGAAATATCCAAGAAGTACAAGCATCAAAGCTTGGGGATGCCCAAGGCATCCCCCTCTTCATCAATAAAAATCCCAGGTTTCTTCCAAACACTTCATTTTTATTGTTTCATGCACAGTTGTGTTGTTCTTGGAGCGTCTTCTTTTTCATTTTCGTTTTGGTTTTTCATTTGCTTGGTTTGCTTAGTTTTCTGAATAAATTGGTTGGACCCCCTCTTTCATACATTGGTTTTCAAATAGTTTGGTTTGGATTGGAAAAGAGTAGGAAAGTTAATGCTTAAGTGGTAAAGAGAGCTTGTTTTTGACTGTGGCCTATGCTTTGTCATGCCATGCTTGATATTGTTTGGGCTTTATGCTTAGTATTCTTTTATGTACAATGACTTGTTATAAAAAATTGATATTGCTTAATGTGCCTTGGATGAATCATGTGTTGTTTTAGCATATTAAAGCATAGTATAGTGATATTCTCCTTTGATGCTTTATTTGGGTTGAGTTGGCGCATGCTCACACCATGTTATGACTATCTCAAGTCACCATAGCCTTTATGATCCTTTAGTTTTCAACTTGTAGTATCACTTTATGCTTTGATCAATGATGTTTTGTCGCTCTGCATGATTATGGCCATTATTGCTCTCTTAGTTTGTCGCCCGCCTTTTGCTAGCCTCCACAATCAAGTATGAGTTCCACTCATGCATCCAACTCCCTAAACCAAGTTATTCCAAAGAGTCCACCATACCTACCTACTAGCTTATGCTATTCCAAGTATATCCATGCTTTTGTTTACCTTCCGAATTAAACTTGTTATGAGAAAACTAGTGATTAAAGCTCTCACGAACTTGATGGCACACTTTACTTTTCTTGCCCTTAATAAACTTGAACCATTGTGTCGTCTATGTTGTATATGCTTGCACTTATTTGTTGGGGATTAGCAGAACCATGCTTTCATGGGGAACGCTTTCAACATTGCACGGGTACTTTGTACCTAGTTGATATCATGCTCTTTTGTCTATGGATGTCGTCGGTGTGAAATGAAAGGGGAGCTTGTAAGTCCATGGAGTTATGTATATGTGTTAGAGAAACGCTGGGTCATGGGTTCTAATCCATGCTGACATGGTGGAAACCTGCAGTGTAACCATAATGAGTTGTCTATGAAGCATTCTTCTTATAAAAAAAGAGTCCTATATTGAGAAAAAAGAGAAAAAGGAAAAAAAAGAGATTATGAAAAGAGGAAAGAGAGAAAAAAGCACCATATTCCCATGGTAAATAAGAAGATTGCTGAGATGCTCGTTGTCTGCTTGCCTTGTCATTTTGATATGGGGATTCTTCCGTATCATCAGGCAAGGGGTACCCCATTGGCGGTTCTCTATGATACACATGTACGTACGATGACAAGAACCTGCCGGTGACTAAACTTGAGTAGCATGAGGAGCGGCCCTCATATTTAAGGGACATGAGATTTCTAACTTATACTTCGTCAAGCATGTACACCATAGTTTGTTCACTTTAACCTTAATCACTTCAAGATGCTTATGATAGGGGCAATGAGAGCTGAAAGCTATTAATTACCATAATTTTTGGAAGCTCTTTATGAGACTTTAATCCCTACTTCCTTTTATAAAGGCCTTTCTTCCACCATTATATTGAGTCTCCACCTTCTACCTTTATGCACCTGCTTTGAGAGCATAGTTGCCATTCTTAGTTCTATGTGCATTGTCCCAAGACTAGTTGATTGGTGTATAACTTGATATTGCTTGTTTTAAAATATTTGTATCTAGTCAGTCTTATGAACTTTGAAGGTGTCCTATGCATCTATGTTTGCTACTCTATGAGGGACAAGCTGAATGCTATTATGCTATGTTTTCTTTATGTGAAAACAAACAAACGTCTTGCAAAGCATTGTTATTCATGAATCTTTTTTTTGTGCCTTTTCATGTTACAACATAGTTGCTATGTCTTACTGCTAGAACTTTATCTTTCATGCTATGTTGAAGTACTATGATCCCAGCTATCCATGTTTTACAAATACTTTGATCAAGTTTATGATGGTGCATGTCACCTCAAAAAATATTCTTTCTTTTTATCACTTACCTACTCGAGGACGAGCAGGAGTTAAGCTTGGGGATGTTGATACATTGCAAATGTATCTATAATTTTCGATGTTCCATGTTTGGTTTTATCTACTTTCTTATGTTTTGTCCACACTTTGGAGTACTTTTCATATGATTTCTTGGACTAACCTATTAGCAAGATGCCACAGTGCCAGTTGCTTGTTTTTTGCTGTTTTTGGTTCCAGGAAAGTCAGAAAATGAATATTCTCGGAATTGGACGGGACAAAAGCCAAAGTTCCTATTTCCTCGGAAGACTCACGGAGCCAGAAGGAGAGTCGGAGAGGGGCCACAGGGTGGCCACACCCCCAGGCACGGGCAACCCTAGGCCACGCCAGGGCATGGTGTGGGCCCCCTGGCTGGCCACCGACCTTGCCTCCTTCGCCTATATATTCCTCCCGAGGCAAAAACCCTAAGTCATCAATCAGAAATCCATGAAAAGTTCCGCTGCGCTGCCACCACCGAAGGGGAGATTCGGGGGATAGAAAGTCTCTGTTCCGGCACCCTGCCGGGATGGGGAAGTGCCCCCGGAGCCATCTCCATCGATCTCCACCGCCATCTCCATCACCGTTGCTGATTCCCATGATGAGGATGGAGTAGTTATCTCTCGGGGCTAAGGGTTCTACCGATATTTATGTGTTCATCTCTCTCTATGCATGATCTTATTTAGATCATGAGATTGTAATCTATAGATCTACCTTGCTACTCAAGTGCTTTAATAGATCTCTGCTCTCCCCATGTGTGTGAAGTTGATAGTCTGCACACCATGGTGGCACTTAGGCTAGAGATTACAAATACTTGTTATGAG
This sequence comes from Avena insularis, assembly GCA_023614405.1. Taxonomy (NCBI): domain Eukaryota; kingdom Viridiplantae; phylum Streptophyta; class Magnoliopsida; order Poales; family Poaceae; genus Avena; species Avena insularis. The sequence goes on along the minus strand of CM042693.1, from coordinate 432,124,973 downwards.
TTATATTTGGAGTTGGATGTCTTTATGAAATTGTGGTGTTTGTTGGAACCATCTAGTGCTCAGGGTGACAGTGTGGGATTTTCTAGATGGGAAAGGCTTACTTTGAGGTGTGCTGTTATAGCCCTACCATGGATTAGAGTGTCCAACCGGAGAGTAGTTCAGCGTAGCATCATGAAGATGATATATTTATATGAGAGTGTTCACTAGTGAAAGTATGATCTCTAGACCTTGTTTCTAAGCATTGAAACACTGTTTGCTATTAGATTTGTTACATGTTTGCTTGCTTCCATCTTTATTTCAGTTTGCTTTTAGTCTTTTCCACGCCATCAAGTTATTTTCTAGCACCGTTACCACTTATAATTATCCATACCACTAGTATTTCACTATCTCTTCGCTGAACTAGTGCACCTATACACCTGACAAGTGTATTTGGTGTGTTGGGGACATAAGAGACTTCTTGTATCTTGATTGCAGGGTTGCTTGGGAGGGAATACCTTTGACCACTTCCTCCCTGAGTTCAATAAACCTTGGGTGATCCACTTAAGGGAAAACTTGTTGCTGTTCTACAAACCTCTGCAGTTGGAGGCCCAACAACTGTCTACAAGAATAGAAGTGCGTAGACATCAGTCTCTCATGGGAAAAGTGACGCACCTCTACAGAGTGTAAGAATTGTGACATGTTACTCCCTGTTCTGGGAAGGAGCTATGAACGCGGCATGAAAGGAACCCCACGAAGGTTCTGGTCAACCTGTGAAGGCTATCGGACATAGTTTTTAGAATAAAAGCAACCTTTGAAGAAATGTTTACGAAAACCTGCATTGCCTACGACCTTTGGTATGTGGCTGTAGAGATAGTGCATCATACACTCCTTTTTAGTGAACTTGCTGAGTACGCTCGTACTCAACCATACCTTCTTAACCCTTGCTAGGTTCTAAGCTGTTGAATACGACGTCAACATCAATTTCTGCTCAAGAAACCATCATCAACAACTCAAGATCTTGAATAAATTCAATGAAGTCAACAAATACATCGACTGAAGTGAAGACGAAGTCCCTGATTAGATAGGAGTAGATACTTTAGCCAAAAAACCTACTTCTGTAGAGCATTGCATTAGCAACAATTGCAAACTAATTAGTTCAGATGCTAGTCTTAGTAACTAGATAGTTATGAGTTGTTATTCTCGTTCTTCTTTGTAAGAAGTTATTTCTTCCTCTTTAACCTAGAATGTCCTCTGGATCTTTTGTAAAGAGTTGAAGTGTAATCTATAGTCATGTCTTGGACCTGTTGTGTTTCTATTGTACCACTCTAAGGGATGTAATACTAGTGAATGGTGTTTCATTGGTGTTATATCAACGACTATAGTGTACTACATCATGCAGTGGTATGCTGGGTCACCGCATGCACCCAAAACAGCGCAAGCTTGGCACCCACTAGAAGTTGAAGCTTTACAAAATGATGAATCCGCTCACCTTGACGAAACTTTGCCATCAAATCAGCCAAGTCTGAGGCTAGGGATCCCGAGGGAACATGGCGTTGTAAACCATGGCCAGAGATCTATGACAACATTCGACAAATTGCTCTACTTCGGATACACGGTCCTGAAGCAAAGCCACGGAATAAGCGCGGCGATGATCAAACCAGAAATCCATCCTAGAATTTTGCGAAGCATCCACAAGAGCTTGCATTCGGTTGCGCAGACGTTGTGTTTCTTATTTCTCGCACAATCGAATGCCTACAAAGGAAAAGGAAAAGAGAGATAAATTGGCATCCCGCAAAAAGAGGAACGACAGAAAGCAAAAACTTAAGGACTTACACAACATCTTCTCACTAGCACCAGAAATCTCGTCCAAGAAGTACGCTTCACGATCAAGAGCCTGGCGTGTTTTTGATTGGGCAACATCCACCATTGATTGAACAACCTGGAGTTTCCCCTCGAGTTTCTTCACCTATTCAATTTTCTCAGCATATAATGGCGGGTCCACTATATGGACAATAACGGTCTCATTTGCACCTGTCCCAGATGTGGACAGGGTGGCATCCGACACTTGCGCAATCACAGAGGAAACTGAAGAATCATTCAAAATCTAGCAAAGCGCGAAATAGGAAAAGTTTTTCAGTGAAATAAAAGAGTCACTCATATACATATATGCTCTTCTCAACAAAAGGAGGCACATCATGAATGTGATAATTCAATAGTCATTACAAGAGCAATAGAAGAAATGTGAAAATCTACATAACTAAGCTACATAGCTGTTTTCTCCAAAGATAAAGTAGCGCTGGCAGAAGGGGCACTAGCTATGGTCGGAGCAGCAGCCGAAGAAGGAGCACCAGCCGAGGAAGGGGCAGTTGATCCCTTTGGGTCTGATTTTATACCCAGAGTCAGCTGAGAAAATTCTTGGCCCGCTTAACAAAAGGCTTCATATCAACAGGCTGGCCTTTGGAGTTGACTCAGACAGAGGATCTAACCTTCTCCCAGTCAACCTTGGAGGCTAGTAATGTTCGTGTGCGCAACCTCCTTGTTCGATCGCGCCGCGCCTTCAAGGGTTTGCATGCTTCGTGGGTCAACCTTCTTGTCTTTGTCAAGCAGCAAATTTTGGCACGACAATTCTATACACACCAATAAAGGGGAGGACAATCAGCAAACATAAACAAAGGGGGCTGAAATAGGAATTCCCCTCTGTTAAGAGAAACACTTACGAGTCAAAGAAGCATTGAGGGTCTCCAAGCGTTTCCGAAGATTTTCATCTCGGGTGGTGGCTTGCTTGGCCCTTTCTTCGGCATCAGCATTGGCCTTTTTAGCTTTGTCCAGAGCCAGTTCAGCGACCCCAAGTTTGGCCTCTAGATCGTCGGCACGTTTCCATGCCTCGTCCCGAATGACTTCGGACTCCTTGGCAACAACTGCAAGAATGAGAAAGTAAGGAAGCTAGAAAAATGAGACGAAGTACAAAAGTTGTAAAACAAGATAATAATATACCTTTTAGACCTTCGGCTTCATTATGGATCTTGATGAAGTGAGCGGCCATATGAACCATCTAACACATCACAGGCTGCAAAGAAGGACATTAGTAAAGACAAACAAAGAAGGATCAATGATGAAACTAAAAGTCATAAATGCAATTACATCCTGCATGTCCACTTTAGCAGGGCTCTCAGATATCACCACGCCTTTGCCATCTTATTTTCTTATTTTCGGTGCTGGAGGCTTCAATGCTGTGGCAACGTCCTCCTAAATGATCGGTTCCACAGCAGACACGAGAAAATCTTTTGGCTCCTTGGTAGAAGGAGCAACATAAGTATGAAGAGGAGACAAAGGCGGGTCTTCCGCATCATCACCACTGCAAGAGCAAAAATGAAGGATAAGGAAACATCCACAATTGAATTATCCGACAAAAACAACAAAGAGAAGATAAGTACTTACAAAGATACATCCTGCATAAAACAGAAAACATTCTTCTGGGAAGGAGCTGACAGTAATGGTACAACACTCAAAGGTTTCGAGGCCGTAGAATCATCTGAATCTTCAATGGTTTCCGCGGCATCCAGACGTTTCCGTTTCTCGCCAACATGCGCAACACAGAAATCCTCGGAACGAGACGACGGAAGCGATGGCGTCCTTAATGAAGACTCTGCAGCAGATGTCTCTATCTCCTCATAAGCGGCAGTCCCAGTTAGAGGAAGATCATCGGAAGCAAAAGGGTTGGCGGGAAGCTAATTGCTCTTAGGAAGAGGAGGAAGGCAGGACAGATGATCATGATCCTATATAAGCAAAGAAAACTAGCAATTACAAGAAATAACAAACACAAAAGATAGATGAGTAAGGAGAAAAAGAAAAAGAAATTTACCTCAGGAAGACGGTTCTTCTTGCCAAAGGGCTCAACACGACAATCCAAAGGAACCGCATTTTTTGTTGTAAGGGTCATGAAGTTACAAACCCTTTTCTCGTAAACTTTGAGAGACAAATCATCCCGAGAAATTCTCATGGGATCCTTCTTGCCGGTATATGCCCACATACCAGAGAGACGAGCCTGCAGGGGCTGGACGTGAATCCGCAAGAAGTACGCCAAAATCTGAAGACCAGATAATTCCTTGCCAACCTCATGCTGCACTTTTGTGATACGTTGCAAACGTATTGATACATTGCTAACGTATCTATAATTTTTGATGTTCCATGCTTGGTTTTTATCTACTTTATTATGTTGTGTCCATACTTTGGAGTATTTTTATACACTTTCTTGGACTAACCTATTAACAAGATGCCACAGTGCCAGCTGTCTGTTTTGTGCTGTTTTTGGTTCCAGGAAAGTCAGAAAATGAATATCCTCGGAATTAGACGGGACAAAAGCCGAAGTCAATATTTCACCGAGGGCACCCCCTCAGCCTCCCCTTTCACCTATAAGATGCCTCCGATACAGAAACCCTAAGTACCCGATCAAAAATCCATGAAACAGTCTATTGCCGCCGTCATCTCCATCCCTAGATCAGGAGGGATCTAAAGCTCTTCCCGGCACCCTGCCGGAGGGGAGAATTCACCCTGGAGGTCTTGTTCATCACCATGCAAGCCTCCGGTGTGATGCGTGAGTAGTTCATCTTTGGACTACGGGTCCATGTAGTAGCTAGATGGTTGGTTCTTCTCCTTTGTGCTACCATGTCTAGATCTTGTGAGATCCGTTCATGATCAAGATCATCTATTTGTAATCATACATGTTGTGTTTGTGGGGATCCGATGGATACTGAAATGCTATTTCAGATTGATTATTGATTCTATCATGTCTTTGTTATTTGTGATCTTCCATGCTCTTCGTTGTTAGTAGATATCTTGGCCGAGTAGATGCTAGCAACTCCAAGAGGGAGTATTTATGCTCGATAGTGGGTTCATGCCTCTAGTAATCTAGGGAAGTGACAAAAATCTCTAAGGTACTAGATGTGCTATTGCTACTAGGGAGAAAACAACAATCCTTTGTTCATAGAACAATCGTATTGCTTATTTTACACGCAGTGCGTAATGCAATTATCTGTTGCTTGCAACTTAATACTAGAGGGGGTTCAGATTGATAACTTGATGGTGGATTATTAGTCATAGATGCAGTTGGATTACGGTATATGTGTAATGTTGTAATTCCCAATCAAATCTCATAGGAGTCAAGATGATTAGTATATGCATGTATGCTTTCTCGATGTTTGTCAATTGCCCCGCTGTAATTTGTTCACCCAACATGTCATCTATCTTAAGGAGAACCACCACTAGTGAACTATGGACCCTGGTCCTTTCTTTTACCATCAATCTACAACTATTTACTGTTTTCTGTTTACTTTCTGCAAGATTTACTTTCTTCCACACAATACGTTTAATCCTTTGTTTTCAGCAAAACCGGTGAGATTGACAACCTCATTGTAAGTTGGGGGAAAAGTTCTGTGGTTGTGTTGTACAGGATTCCAAGTTGGAAACAACACCTTGGAGGTGTTTCCTTGCTCCTACTGGTTCGATAACCTTGGTTTCATAACTGAGGGAAACTTGCTGATGTGCTCATCATACCTTCCTCTTGGGGTTCCCCAACAAAGCTCTACAGTGATCTAAGCTACATCAAGATTTTTTTTGGCACCGTTGCCGGGGAGTCAAGGACATCTTCACAAGGGGAGTCCCTCATAACCAATCTCTTTACTTTGTTGTTTTTGTTTTGCTTAGTTTATTTCTGTTTTGTTTGCTTGTTTCTTTATCAAAAACACACAAAAATTAGGTTTACTAGTTTGCTTTCTTTATAAAAACACACAAAAAATTATTATTAGTTCCTATCTTAAGTTGCCATTATGTCTAGCTTTGCTCCAATCACTATGTCACCCGAGGAAATGATTTTCACTTTCAAACAAGGAATTGAAGAGAGTTTCAAAGAAGCTTGGTCTAGAATATCTGATTTACATAAAAAACTGAACCTAAAATGACTCAAAGCTTTATTCTTAGCAATTTTTACCTTGGAATTGCTCTTTGCTATAGATATGCTTTGGATGCTGTAGTGGGAGGATATTTCCTCCAATGCAATGAGGATGATGCTTTTAGTGCCATAAAGAAGTTAGTCTTTACTTACAACTTGCCTAGCAAATCTGATTCCTCCTTTATAAACATATTTGCTTGATTGAACACTCTTGAGACCCGCACTGCTAGTTTAAAAGATTGCTATAGCACGCTCAGAGAACATCATGATTATGTTCTAAGAAATTCTGAACCCTCAAAATGGCTTCCCACAGTAAAGATTGTTATAAACAATGAAACTTTTCATGCTCGTTGTGATATCATGTCTGAATTCTATCTTATGCCTAAAGATATCTATGAATCTTTGAATCTTTGGGGACTTTCTAAAGGAGGATAAGAAATATACCTTGCTAATAATTCCACAATATCACCAATTGGAATAGCTGAAGGAGTGTTTACAAAGTTCCTAGGGAAAATGGTTTTTACTAATTATCTTGTTATTGAATGTGTAGGAAAAGGACAAATTACACTTGCAAGATCCCTATTGAAACTCCTTGGAGCAATAATAGATGTGGAAAAGGGCACCATGCACTTTTCTTCTCCACCAAACAATCATATGTTTCCCAAGGTTAAGAATAAAAGTAAGAGAGGTAAGGGCAAGAAATTTGGTTTTAATGCTTCTTCATTTGAGAATACTTGATCCTTTTCCTTGCTTCTTATGCCTAACTTATTGGGACATAACCCAAAAGTTTTAGATGAGTCTTGGAAGTTATTACCTCTGTAATAACCACTCCTTATCCTTTTTATTTGCCTTTTGTGCCAAGAGTAACCTCTAATGAGAGAGAAGTAATGCTTGGGAAAGTTTCTGTCCCGAAACAGATTTTTGTGCTTCACTGTAAAAATTCGTGTAAAATATATGTATGTCTTTTTGAGGCGTAAATTTTTGTGCTTCTGCCCCAGGTTGTTATCTAACTTTCGTTAGTTCAACACTTTTCGATTTGAGCAACATAAGGTCTTCGAAAAAATTGGTTTTTACCTGCTGGTCTGTATTGACAGATTTCTGCCATTATTTGCATTTGCTTCTTGTTAATTCCTTTTTGAGTTCTCTTTGAGGAATTGAGATTTTCAAGGGAAGTGCTGATGGGTTCGTAGCATGGAAAACAAAAATTTTCTACCGCAAGAACGAACAAAACCCAGATCTAATCTAGATAAAAGCCAAGATCTAATCTATTAGACAAGTGCAACGAGATAGATCTGTACTAACCCTTGTAGTTTCCAAAGCGTTAACGAGATCAGATCTCGTGGTTGATGTAGTCGATCACTTGCCGATCTCAAGATCGAGTAGATGATCCTTCCGCTGCTCCGCAGCGCCTGCAGACGGTCACACGCATGGAGTCGAAGCACCTTCCTCTCCTGCTCCAAAGCAGCGGAGGTAGTAGATCTTCTCCACGCAATCCCAGCAAAGACGACGGCGTGGTGGTGGTGGTGGAGAGAATTCTGCAGGCTTCGCCTAAGCCGGAGCAGATGGAAGGAGGAAGAGAGAGCAACTAGGGTTTGGAGTGGAAGGGCAAGGAGGGTGGCGCCCACCCCTCTATATATAGAGGGAGGGTGGCCTAGGGTTCCCACCCTAGGCCCACCCCTTAGGGTCACAAGACTAGGGATCTTGGGGGGAGAGTCCTTCCCCCCCCCAAGTTTCCACTTTAAACTCCCCTTATCTTATCTTATCTTATCTTATCTTATCTTATCTTATCTTATCTTATCTCGGTTTTCAAATAAACTCCAAGATATCTTCTAGAACCTTCCGGAACACTCCGAAACCTTCTAGAATCCCCATACAAACACTCTGGAACATTTCCTAACTTAGAAAATGATCCCCATTATATGAAACATATTCTCCGGACAATTCCGGATCTCCTCGTGATGTCCCGGATCCAATCCGAGACTCCGAACAACATTCGATCTCCAACACACATTCAATATCTACTTAAAACAACTTCGAACCTTAAGTGTGTCACCCTACGGTTTGTGAATATGGAGACATGATGAAGACACCTCTCTGATCAATAACCATCAGCGGGATCTGGAGATCCATAACGGCTCCCACATACTCAACGATGACTTCGTGATTGATAGAACCATTTACATACGAAACCAATTCCCTTTGTCACGCGATACTCTACTTATCCGAGGTTTGATCATCGGTATCTCCATACCTAGTTCTACCTCGTATCGATAAGTACTCTTTACTGCTCTGTTATGCCATCCCTTGTGACCTAGTCACATGCTTGCAAGCTAACTAGATGACATTCCATCGAGAGGGCCCAGAGCATATCTATCCGTCATATGGATGGACAAATCCCAATCTTGGTCCATGCGCTTCAACACATACTTTCAGAATACCTAATGACACCTTTATAACCACCCGATTTAAGTGGTGTTTGATGTCATCAAAGTACTCATTCGGTGATGGTGATTAACACAACCTCATGGTCGAAGGATTAGGTTACTATGTATCGAAAGCTTATAGCAATGTGAACTTAATGACTTGATCTTATGCTACGCTTACTATGGGTGTGTGTGTCCATTACATCATTCTCCTAATGATACAACCTTGTTATCAATGACATCCAATGTCCATGATCAGGAAACCATGATCATCAATTAATCAACAAGCTAGTCTAACAAGAGGCTTACTAGGGACTCTTTTATGTTTACAAAACACACATGTATTAGTGTTTCCTTATAATACAATTATAGCATGGGATGCAAACATTCATCATAAACACAAAGATATAATAATAACCACTTTTATTATTGCCTCTTGGGCTTATCTCCAACAGTCTCCCACTTGCACTAGAGTCAATAATCTAGATTACATGGTAATATACCTAACACCCATATGCTCGTGTTGGTCATGCTTTGCTCTAGGGAGAGGTTTAGTCAACGGATCCGCCACATTTAGATCAGTGTGTACTTTGCAAATCTTTATGTCACCATCTCGACATACCGAATAGCATGGAAACGTAGCTTGATGTGCTTCAGCTTGTTATGTGACCTTGGCTCCTGCATTAGCTATGGCACTGTGTTGTCACAGAGATGGCCATCGGGTCCAACGACTAGGAACCACGCCAAGTTCAGTAATGAACTCCTTCATCCATATGGCTTCTGTGCAGCCTCCAAGCAGCTATGTATTCCGATTCATTGAAGATTTCGCCACAACGCTTTGCTTGGCACCTCTAGCTCACCGCAGCACCATTCAAAATAAATACGTATCCAGACCGTGACTTGAGTCATCCGGATCGGTGTTCCAACTAGCATCGATGTAATGTTTACAACAAGTCGTTCATCACCTCCATAAGAAAGAACCATATCCTTAGTCCTATTCGTACTTAAGGATATTCTTGATCGCTGTCCAAAGGCTCCATTCCAGGATCACTTTGATATCTCGCTAGTTAAACTAACAGCATGTGCTATATCCGGTCTTGTACACAACATGGCATACATGATAGAACCTATGGCTGAGGCATAGGGAACATTATTCATCTTCTCTCTATCTTCTGCCATAGCTGGACTTTGAGTCTTACTCAAGGTCTTACCTGACAACATGGGCACGAACCCTTTCTTGCTCTCTTCCATTCTGAACTTCTTTAGAACTTTGTCTAGGTATGTACTTTGTGAAAGCGCTAGCGTCTTGATCTATCTCTATAAATCTTGATGCCTAGAATATATGCCGCTCGCCAAGATCCTTCATTGAAAAACTATTATTCAGATAGGCTTTGACGCTTATTAAGAAGTTCTATATCATTCCCAATCAACAAGATGTCATCTACATATAGTACTAGGAATGCTACAGAGCTCCCACTCACTTTCTTGTAAATACAAGCTTCTCCATAAGTTTGTATAAAACCAAAAATTTGATTACTTTATCAAAACGTTGATTCCAACTCCGGATGCTTGCTTCACCATAAATGGAGCGCTGAAGTTTGCATACCTTGTCAGCATCAATAGGATCGACAAAACCCTTGGGTTGTACCATGTACAACTCTTCCTCAATGTCACCATTAAGGAACGCCGTTTTGACATCCATCTGCCATATCTCATAGTCGAAATATGCAGCAATTGCTAACAAAATCCTCAGACTTTAGCTTCCATCGGTGAGAAAGTCTCATCATAGTCAACACCTTGAATTTGTCGAACCCTTTCGCGACAAGTCGAGCTTTATAGATAGTAACATTACCATCAAGATCTGCTTTTTCTTTTGAAAATCCATTTGTTCTCGACAGCCTTACGGCCATCCAAAGAAGTCCACCAAAGTCCATACTTGGTTTTCGACATGGATCCCATTTCGGATTTCATGGCTTCTAGCCATTTGTCGGAATCTGGGCTCACCATAGCTTCTTCATACGCCGCAGGTCATCGTGTTGTCCACCAACATGACGCTCAAGGCGAGTCATACCACTCAGAGTTATACGAACCCTCGTTGACTGAGGTTCAAGAGTAACTTCGCTCAAGTTTCATGATCACCATCATTAGCTTCCTCTCCTTGGTGCAAAGGCACGAAAACATCTTCGGTGCTGCGCTACTCTCAACCCCGAGAGAAGGTTCAATAACCTCGTCGAGTTCTACTTTCCTTCCACCACTTCTTTCGAGAGAAACTCCTTCTCAAGAAAGGATCCATTCTTGGCAACGAAAACTTTGCTTTCGAATCTTTGATAGAAGGTATACCCAATTGTTTCTTTAGGGTATCCTATGAAGACGCATTTCTCCGCTTTGGGTTCTAGCTTATCAGGTTGTAACTTCTTTACATACGCTTCAAGAACCCCAAACTTTAAGGAACGACAACTTAGGTTTCTTTCCAAACCACAATTCGACGTGTCATTTCAACGGATTTAGATGGTGCCCTATTTAAAGTGAATGCGGCTGTCTCTAATGCATAGCCCCAAAACGATAGCGGTAAATCTGTAAGAGACATCATAGACCGAACCATATCTAAGAGAGTTCGATTACGACGTTCGGACACACCATTATGCTGTGGTGTTCCCCCGGTGTCAATCGCGAAAAGTATTCCACATTTCTTTAAATGCATGCCAAACTCATAACTTAGATATTCACCTCCACGTCGTAACGCAGAAAATTAATCTTCTTGTTACGATGATTTTCCACTTCACTTTGAAATTCCTTAAACTTCTCGAAAGTTTCGGACTTATGTTTCATAAAGTAGACATACCCATATCTACTTAAGTCATCCGTGAAAGTGAGAACATAACGATATCCACCACACGATGCTACACTCATTGGACCGCACACATCGGTATGTATTATTTCCAATAAGTCTGTAGCTCGCTCCATTATTCCAGAGAATGGGGTCTTAGTCATTTTTCCCATTAGACATGCTTCACATCTTTCAAGTGATTCAAAATCAAGTGATTCAAGAAGTCCATCAGAATGGAGTTCCTTCATACGCTTCACTCCAATGTGACCAAGACGACAGTGCCACATGTATGTAGAATTATCATTCAATTTTGTTCGTTTAGCATCTATGTTGTGAACATGTGTATCACTACTATCGAGATTCAAGAAGAATAAACCATTCATCTGTGCATTACCATAAAAGATATTACTCATATAAATCGAACAACCTTTATTCTCGGACTTAAAAGAGTAACCGTCTCGCAATAAACAAGATCCAGATAATGTTCATGCTTAACGCAGCACCAAATAACAATTATTCAAATTTAAAACTAATCCCAAGGTAGATGTAGAGGGAGCGTGCCGACGGCGATCACATCAACCTTGGAGCCATTTCCAACGCATCGCCACCTCGTCTCTCGCCAGTCTGCTTATTCCGCAGCTGCTTTCGAGTTACAAATATGAGCAACCGAACCAAGATCAAATACCTGTGCACTACTACGACATTAGTAAGATACACATCAATAACATGTATATCGAATATACCTTTCTTCTTGATGTTGCCGTTCGATCCGCCAGTACTTGGGGCAGTTATGCTTCCAAAGGACCAGCACCCTTGCAAAGAGAAGTATTGGGCCAGCTTAGGACCAGCCTTGGCTTCTAGCAGGTGTGCAGCTTTCTTGTCATTCTTCTTGAAGTTGCCCTTGTTCTTAGGCTTGCCCTGTTTTGAAATTGGTGGTCTTATTGACCATCAACACTTGGTGCTCCTTCTTGATCTCCACTTCAGCAGTTTTCAGCATGGACGATAGTTCGTGCAACGTTTTGTTCATGCAAAGGTATATTGTAGTTCATCACAAAGTTCTTATAACTCGGTGGCGTGATTGGAGGACACGGTGAATCCCTAACTCATTAGGAATCGTTATCCCCAACTCTTGGAGCTTTTTATGCGCCTGACATGGTGAGCACGTGCTCGCTAACGGAGCTTCCCTCTTCCATCTTGCAGGTAAAGAACTTTTCGGAGGCCTCATAGCTCTCCACGGCTGCGTGAGTCTCAAAAATGAGCTTGAGCTCCTTAATGATCTCGAATGGGTCGTGGTGCTCAAAGCGCTTCTGAAGCTCCGTTTCTAGACCGTACAGGATGGCACACTGCACTGTGGAGTAATGATTTTTCCGAGTGGCGTAAACATTTTTTACGTCATCGGTGGCATCTTCTGCAGGTGGGTCACCTAGCAGTGCATCGAGCACATAGGTCATCTGACCAGCCCTGAGGACAATCTTCAGACCACGGAGCCAGTCCGTGAAGTTGCTTCCATTGTTCTTAAGTTTTTCTTTCTCTAGGAACGCATTGAAATTGATGGAGAGGTTCGCCATAATCTACAACATATTTGCAATTAGTTTAGACTAAGTTTATGATAAATTGAGTTCAACTTCAATTCTTAAATTAACTAGGTGAACTCCCACTCAAAACAACATCCCTCACATTGTCTTAGTGATTACACGAACCAAGTCCACTACACCAAGTCCGATCTTCACGAGAGAAGATGCAGTTTTATCGGCGAACAATCTTCATGTTCATCATACCATTCATATGACTCGTGCTCTACCTTTCGGTATTCCGTGTCCCGAGACCATGTCTGTACATGCTAGGCTCGTCAAGATTAACCTTAGTTTCCACATGTGCAAATCTGGCTTGCACCCATTGTATGCACACGTAGAATCTATCACACCCGATCATCACGAGATGCTTCAAACGATTTAGTCTTAGCAACGGTGCCAACTAAGGACGAACACTTTTATTACTTGATATTTAGTGAGAGGGATCATCTTATAATGCTACCGTCGCGATCTAAGCAATACAAGATGCATAAAGGATTAACATCACATGCAATTCATAATTAATGTGACATGATATGGCCCTTTCTTCTTGTGCCTTTGATCTCCATCTCCAAAGCACGGACATGATCTCCATCATCACCAGCATTAAGCCAAGGTCGATGGCGCCGCTTCATGGTTGTCCATCATCACAAGCAACTATTACAACTACTTGGAATAAAGCTATTACAAGATGAATAGACACGCATGCCTTAACAGAATTAAAGACAACCATTAGTTTCCCCGCCGCTGCCATATTACAACAAGGATCATTGCATACATCAAATATAATCACAATCACATGATGGCCATATCACATCACAAAACCCCTGCAAAAACAAGTTAGACGCCTCTAATTTTCTTTGCAAGTTTTACGTGGTTTGGGGCTTTCGAATAAGAACGGATCTTACCTACGAAACTGAACCACAACGTTGATACAAGTGCTATCAAGTGCAAAGTGTAGATTTGATCTATACTATGATGGGAGAGACAGACACCCGCAAAGCCACTTGTGCAAAGCAAGTTGCACGCTGCGTGGAGCAAGTCTCATGTGCGATGACATGTAATGTTAGCCCGAGCCGCTTCATCCCACCATACCGCAAGATGCAAAGTACACACAAAAGAAAAGACGAGCAACAACGCCCACAACACCATTGTGTTCTACTCGTGCAACAGATCTACGCATAGACAAGGCTCTGATACCACTGATGGGTTCGTAGCATGGAAAACAAAAAATTTCTACCGCAAGAACGAACAAAACCCAGATCTAATCTAGATAAAAGCCAAGATCTAATCTATTAGACAAGTGCAACGAGATAGATCTGTACTAACCCTTGTAGTTTCCAAAGCGTTAACGAGATCAGATCTCGTGGTTGATGTAGTCGATCACTTGCCGATCTCAAGATCGAGTAGATGATCCTTCCGGCGCCGCTGCTCCAGCGCTCACAGACGGTCACACGTGCGGAGTCGAGGCAGACCTTCCTCTCCCCGTTCCAGCGAGCAACGGAGGTAGTAGATCTTCTCCACGCAATCCCAGCAGCACGACAACGTGGTGGTGGAGAGAATTCTGCAGGGCTTCGCCTAAGCCGGAGCAGATGGAAGGAGGAAGAGAGAGGCGACTAGGGTTTGGAGTGGGAAGGGCAGGAGGGTGGCGCCCACCCTCTATATATAGAGGAGGTGTGGCCTAGGGTTCCCACCCTAGGCCCACCCCTTAGGGTCAAGACTAGGAAGCTTGGGGGGAGAGTCCTTCCCCCAAGTTTCCCTTTTAAACTCCCCTTATCTTATCTTATCTTATCTCGGTTTTCAAATAAACTCCAAGATATCTTCTAGAACCTTCCGAACACCAAACCTTCTAGAATCCCCATACAAACACTCTGGAACATTTCCTAACTTAGAAAATGATCCCCATTATATGCATCTTATTCTCCGGACAATTCCGGATCTCCTCGTGATGTCCCGGATCCAATCCGAGACTCCGAACAACATTCGGTCTCCAACGCACATTCAATATCTACTTAAACAACTTCAACCTTATGTGTCACCCTACGGTTCGTGAATATGGAGACATGATGAAGACACCTCTCTGATCAATAACCATCAGCGGGATCTGGAGATCCATAACGGCTCCCACATACTCAACGATGACTTCGTGATCGATAGAACCATTTACATACGAAACCAATTCCCTTTGTCACGCGATACTCTACTTATCCGAGGTTTGATCATCGATTCCATACCTAGTTCTACCTCACATCGATAAGTACTCTTTACTCGTTCCGTGTTATGCCATCCCTTGTGACATAGTCACATGCTTGCAAGCTAACTAGATGACATTCCATCGAGAGGGCCCAGAGCATATCTATCCGTCATATGGATGGACAAATCCCAATCTTGGTCCATGCGCTTCAACACATACTTTCAGAATACCTAATGACACCTTTATAACCACCCGATTTAAGTGGTGTTTGATGTCATCAAAGTACTCATTCGGTGATGGTGATTAACACAACCTCATGGTCGAAGGATTAGGTTACTATGTATCGAAAGCTTATAGCAATGTGAACTTAATGACTTGATCTTATGCTACGCTTACTATGGGTGTGTGTGTCCATTACATCATTCTCCTAATGATACAACCTTGTTATCAATGACATCCAATGTCCATGATCAGGAAACCATGATCATCAATTAATCAACAAGCTAGTTTAACAAGAGGCTTACTAGGGACTCTTTTATGTTTACAAAACACACATGTATTAGTGTTTCCTTATAATACAATTATAGCATGGGATGCAAACATTCATCATAAACACAAAGATATAATAATAACCACTTTTATTATTGCCTCTTGGGCATATCTCCAACAAGTGCTACAGTAGCTTGTGTCTTAATGAAAGTTTTATTGGTGTTGGAACTGAACCGAAAGACTTATTATCTTGAGTGCACTAATGTTGCTAATAAGGATTGTGTGAAGTTTTGTATGAAAGAAAAATTTCAAGTGTATGGGGAGAATGATATAATGAGATGAAAAATGGACTAAAGCTCAAGCTTGGGGATGCCACGTGTGTGACCCCAAGAAATATCCAAGAAGTACAAGCGTCAAAGCTTGGGGATGCCCAAGGCATCCCCTTCTTCATCAATAAAAATCTCAGGTTTTTTCCAAACACTTCATTTTTATTGTTTAATGCATAGTTGTGTTGTTCTTGGAGCGTCTTTGTTTTTGTTTTTTGGTTTTCGTTTACTTGGTGACATGGGTATACCCTACATGTACTTGAGCTTGGTATATACAGCCTGAATACAACGGAAGCCCACAGTGTCGCCAAGGCCCAAATAGAGAACTCGAGTAGCCTACGGACTCTTGGTTGCTTGAAGAACAAGAATAAGCCAAAGATAGAAAGTTCAAAGGGAAAAACCCTAACCTGTAACCGACTCGACCTGCTACCCGAGACCTGACCTATCTATGTAAAGACCAGGAGGGGGCAGCAAGGAGGACACACGCAACCCTAGTTTCCACAACCCTCGCTAGATTGCATCTGCGCACCATTGTAATCTTAGATTCCCTCAATAATTCCACGAGCAGACAAGCAGGAGTAGGGACCTCTATGAGGCATGAACCTGGGTAAATCTTTGAGTCCCCTGTGTGCTTGTTTGCTAGCTGATAGATGTCTCCAGCGCTCCCTCCTTCTCCAAAACCTAAGTCCATAACAATGGGCATTGATGAGTTAAACCCTTGTCAATTGGCGTTGTCTGTGGGAATTGGGAGTGCTAATGCTGCGGCTTCTTCGACCCCATCAACTGCGATCTACAACTCCGCAACAGTAGAGATCCGCCAGTTCTTCGGCGCATTCGACTTCACCGTCCACACGCTGGCCACTCGCCCGTCTTTCGAGTCCATGGGCGATGGGACCAGCTTGGCGATCGGGAGCTTCCGCTTCCAAGTTGGTCAGATGGGCATGCTTCACATGCTTGACCAGCCGACGATACCGTCGATTACTCCGGGATCATGGTTTCCTCCGCTGATCGGCACCCTCAGCGAACTCAATGCCTCGACAACTGTCGAGAATACGGACAGCGACAGCAGTCGCGAATCCGATCTGAGCAATCTGGCAACTGAAGAGGGAGCCTACGGTTCCGGATCTGAAAGTTGTGGGAGCAGTAGCTTCCCCAACCACTTCATGTGCGCCGTCATCAACGCGGGCGACTCCTCTGCTAATCGCGACAACACGGACAATGGTGGCCACGGAGCCGACCCGCCAAATGGCGGCATACCCAATGGCGGACCGCCGCCAAACGGCAGACCACGCCAAACGGCACCCCCGTCAACAATGGAGGGGCGGTCGAACCTCCAACTATAATAAACGAGCAGACTGGCGAACGCGTCGTGATCAGGCTCAATGAACTCGAGTGGGATCGCTGCCGTGAAGCCCTGCGGGTAACCCTCTACCCTTCGGCTCCCCGCAAGAACTGCTGATGGGCTACCATTGGCTCCTGAAGGAGGAATTCAAGCGCCAAGTGCAAACAATCGCGCAACTCGAGGCACGCAAAAAGGCGGCAGACGAGTCGAGCCTCTGACGAGCTGGGCTCTCCTCCCACGGAGGATCCTCCTCCAAGTGCAACGAGTACCTTGCTAACAAGAGGCGATCTCGACTGGCCCACCTCACTGAGCAAGAGCGTGTAGAAGCCGCAAAGGTCCTCGACTTCGGCTCTATGATGGTGGATTCGCATGGCAACATGTTACCAAAAACACCGCAAGCTGCGGTAATGGCGGCCACCATGTACCTCCTCAACAACCAACCGCCGGCTAGAGATCCTCGGGCCGCCATGCACCAATCTACAATCGCAGGCTTGGGGTTAATCGAGGCCGCCCTCGACAAGGAGCCAACACCGGAGCCGAAGAAAGGCAAGGCTCTGGCAAAACGCTATTCCTCGCCCTCATCCAGTGATGATAGTCATGATCTGTCTCGACGTCGCTGCTCACGGCGACATGACCACGACTACGACGCGCGTGATGAGATCACGCAGTGCAAGATCGACAAGTCAAGGGCACGATATGCCCAATCGACTGACTCAGACGACGAAGATGTGGAGCTCTGTGGCGCTAGATGCTTCAGCAGGGCCATCAGGTAAAAGCGAATGCCCAAGGGGTTTAAGCTCCCATCAAAGAACCCGAAGTTTGACGGTCTGCAAGACCCGAAAATCTAGTTGGAAGACCACATATCCTCCGTCAGGCTCCACGACGGAAGTCGAAGTACGGCTATGTAGTGCCTACAGCTACAACTACAGGGCGCCGCCCGAGCATGGCTCAACAACCTCCCACGCGGATCCATTCGCAGTTGGGAAGAGCTGGTTTATAGCTTTGTGCGCAACTTCAAGGGCACCTACAAAAGGCCCGTGTCAATCGAAGAACTGAGGTGCTGACAGCAAAGATCGGGCGAATCACTACGCTGATACATCTAGAGGTGGTCCATCATCAAGAACTCCGCAGAAAATATCTCGGAGGACCGTGCAATCGACGCATTTAACGGCGGCGTTCGCCGCATAGAGCTCAGGGAGGAGCTGGGCCGCTTGAAGCCCAAGACCATCGACCACCTGATGGAAATCGTGAATCGGTGGGCTGACGAAGAAGATTCGGTGAAGAATCATGTTCACGTGGACGAGGAAGCAGAACTCGAGCGCAGACGCGACCGTCGAAGCAAATGGCGAATGTGCATCTACGATGACCGCGATGACGTCAACATGGTCATAGCCGGCTATGCCGACAGGCGCGACGACAACCGCAACAGCGGCTACCGCAGCGGTGGATACCGCGACTCCGGGAAAACCATGCAAGTATGGCAGCGCCGCACTCGCGATGAAGCACCCACCGCGTCCGTTGAAGACAAGCTGTCCGGGCCATGCACCGTACACTTCTACATCGACAAGCATGACGGCAAAGAGAAATCCAGCCACCTCCTCAAAGACTGCCGCGAGTTCCTCAAACTCCATGAAGGCCTAGCTCAGATGAATCGCGACGCAGTCAACAGGGGCTACGGAGCCTCCCCAGGCGCTGTGGCACATGGAGCTCCTCCACCACCACCTGGACCACCGCCAAACGCGGCCGCACCCGACCATCATCACTGAGGCGAGCCGTACCCGTGGGCCATGGGCACCATGATGATCCAAAAGGGTCGCCCCTCCAACCGGGTGCAAAAGTCCATCACTCGCCAAGTCAATCTGGCGACAAACTCGCCACCATCTACCACTGAGTACCTCAGTGGAAGTGAGTCCTGCATCACCTTCGACAAGCGCGACCATCCGCGCCAAGTACCTCGTCTAGGCCACTGTCCCCTCGTACTCGAGGCACAAATTGAAGGCTTCGACATGAGCCGCGTATTCATGGACGGCGGAAGCGGCATCAACCTTATATTCACAAGTACCTTGCGAGCAATGAGGATCTCTCTGACTTGCTTAGAGGCCTCAGACACAACATTCCATGGCATCGTCCTAGGCAAGGGCGTGTATCCCCTTGGCAAAATCAACCTCGACGTTATCTTCGGCATGCCAAAAAACTTTCAGCACGAGCGCATCGACTGGTCCTCACAGTACCACTGCATCCTCGGACGTGTCGTGTTCGCTAGGTTCATGGAAGTGCCGCACTACGCCTATCTGTAGATGAAAATGCCAGGCCCTAATGGCGTCATCACAATCAACGGGAGCTTCGAGAGGTCCAATAGTTGTGACAGGGAATTCAACAGAATTTCCCAGTCCTTCGGCATGCAGGAAGAACTTGCGAGACTAAAGGAGTCAACAGACAACAGTCTGCCTCCCCTGAGCCGGCCAAGTTCACCCGACCTATCTTTCGACTCATCGGTGCACACGAAGAAAGTTCAGGTCCACCCATTGGATTCCACCAAGACGGCCCTCATTGCCAACAACTTGAGTCCCGCATAGGAACTCGCGCTCATCGAATTCCTCCGTGAGCACTGGGAAATCTTCGCCTGGTGTCCAGCAGACATGCCAGGAGTTCCCAGGGAATTCGCCGAGCATGCACTCAATGTCAACCCAGACACAAGGCCTGTCAAACAAACAATTCGGCGAATGTCTGAACCAAGAGCAAAGGCAGTCGGAATGGAGATCAATAGACTCCTCGACGCCAAATTCATACGCGAGATCAAGGAAAACACTTGGCTCGCCAACACGGTGCTGGAACCAAAGAAGGACACGGATATCCTACGGATGTGCGTGGACTTCACCTCTCTGAATAAGCACTGCCCAAAGGACCACTTCCCGCTACCGTGAATCGACCAGATCATCGACTCCACCACGGGATGTATGCGGTGCATGCAGGCTTGCCTCAAGAACCAACTGGGTCACAACATTCAAGTCTATGTTGACGACATAGTGATCAAGACCAAAGAGGAAGCCTCACTAATCGACGATTTGCACGAAACCTTCGCCAACCTCGACCACTACCAGATCAAGCTCAATAGAGACAAATACGCCTTCGGCGTACCATCTGGGCAATTACTCGGGTATATTATCTCCGCGAGAGGGATCGAGGCGAACCCGAAGAAAATAAAAGCCACACTGGCCATGGAGAAGCCGAAAAACATAAGAGGTGTCTAGTAGCTGGCTGGGCGAATCGCGGCGCTCAGTCGATTCATCAGTCGGATGGGTGAAAAGGCACTGCCCTTCTACCAACTCCTCTGCCAAGCTGACAAGTTTGAGTGGACCAACGAGGCACAGGAAGCATTCGAAGACCTCAAGCGCCTGCTATCCACCTCGCCAGTACTAGTGACCCCACGTGAAAGGGAACAATTGTTGCTATACATCTCCACCACCAACCAGGTGGTCAGCACAGTGCTCGTAGTAGAACGAGCCGAGGAAAACAAGGTCCACAGGGTACAACGCCCAGTCTATTACCTCAACGAGGTACTTACACCAACAAAACAGCGATACCCGCACTACCAGAAACTGGCGTACGGCGTCTGCATGACAGCCTGACGACTGCGCCACTACTTCCAGGAACACCCAATCATGGTAGTCAACGATGCCCCGCTTGGGCATATCCTCAACAACCCCGACGCCATCGAACGGGTCGTGCTTTGGGGAATCGAACTGTCTCCACGAGACATCACATATGAAAAACATGATGCAATCAAGTCGCAAGTTCTCCCTGACTTCCTCGTGCACTGGATGGAGAACCAGCTCCCCGAAAAACCAGATATGTCCTACCTATGGACAATGCACTTCGACGGCTCGAAGAGAAAGGATGGGGCCGGCGCAGGTGTCATACTAACATTGCCGCAGGGAGATAAGCTGAAATATATCCTGCGAATGCAGTTCACCGCCTCCAACAATGAAGCTGAATATGAGGCCCTACTGCACGGGATGAGGATGGCAAAAGCCTGCGGCGCCAAGAGGCTCATAATATATGGTGACTCCAAGCTGGTCGTCAACCAAACAATGCACGAGTGCGACAGACTAAACAACAACATGATCGCCTACCGCGACCTCTACGACACACTCGAAGGGGACTTCGACGGTCGCGAGCTATGACACATAGGCCGCGAAAGCAATGAAGAGACGGACACACTCGCCAACATAGGCTCCACCTGTGCCCCCATACCACCTGGGGTATTTCTCGAGCGCATCTGCGAACGCTCCATCAAGCCAAAGGCCACAGAGAAGAAAACAAGCGCAACGGCGGACTCGGGGGCTGCGCCGCCCAATGAGCCAATGGCACTCGACGACCTAGAACTGGACACGGGACTCGAAGGACCAATGAGCGTCATGATGATCGAGCCATCCTGGACTCAACCATACATCATGTACCTTCTCAGCAAGAGGCTACCGGTCGATCCGACTGACGCCCGGCACATCGCGCGGCGATCCAAGGCATTCGCTATTATCAACGGCGAACTATACAAGCGCAGCATCACATGAGTACTCCAAAGATGCGTCTCCACGGCCGACGGAAGAGTTGTTCTCCTCGACATCCATGAGGGGACCTGCGGACACCACGCCGGGCAACCGCGCTTTATCGCCAAAGCTCTCACGAGTAGATTCTATCGCCTCACGCCTTGCGTGATGCCAAGGACATCGTCCAAAAATGCAATGCTTGCCAGCGATTCACGGACAAGCCACACGCACCTGGCGCAGAACTCCGGCCAATTCCACTGGCCTGGCCCTTCGTGCAATGGGGACTCGACATGGTCGGCAAACTCCCAAGGTCCTCACGAGGAGGCTACACCTACCTCTTGGTCGCAGTCGACAAATTCACCAAGTGGATAGAGGCATTGCCAGTGACTAATCAGTCAGGATACATCGCAGTCAAGTTCTTCGAGTCCATCGTCTACCGCTTCGGAGTGCCACACAACATCATCACGGACAACAGGACGAACTTCACATCCAAGGAGTTCCAAGAATTCTGCGAGAATCTAGGAATCAACGTTAGCTATGCCTCCGTAGCGCACCCACAGACCAACGGTCAGGTCGAAAAAGCTAAAGGGCTCATCTGCGGCGGCATCAAGAAACGACTCCTCAGGCCACTAGAACAGGTCGTGGGTTGCTGGCTAGACGAGCTGCAATCGGTACTCTGGAGCCTACGCACAACTCCAAACAGCACCACAGGGTACACCCCGTTCTTCATGGTGCACGGGGCTGAAGTGGTGCTACCCGCCGAAGTACGATACAAAGCACCGTGTGTGGTCGCTTACAGCGATCAGGAGTCAACTCTTGCACTCGAAGACTCCGTCGACCTCCTTGACAAGGTGAGGGAAATCGCCGTGGAAAGATCAACGATCTACCAGCAGAACCTGCGCAACTACCACAGCAGAAGGCTACGCCCCAGGTCCTTCGTCGAAGGCGACCTGGTCCTGCGACTGAAATAGCAAGGGCATCTCAAGCTCGAGTCCCCCTGGGAGGGACCATACGTGATTACAGAAGTCATCACAGGTGGCGCCTATCGCCTTAAGGATTTCGAGACTAGAGTCACATACTCCAACCCCTGGAATGTCGCGCAGCTGCGGCGTTTCTACCCTTAGTCGTTTTTTACTTTTACATTGCAAATAAGGCTATTCAGCCAAGGCTACTTAGCCACACATTGTACCTCATACTATCCTGTGAATAAATAAAGCTAAGTGCCCCAAAGCTCTGTGTTTTCTTTTATTTTTCGCAAATTATCCACTCGGGAGTTGCGCCACCCTATACACATCTATTCTACGAACTAACGCGATATCCTGAGTAGCTGGCACACCACTCGAAACCCTTGACAAACACCAACCTAGTTGCAACGCACCTTAAAGGTTGGCAAGGGGCTGAGATAAACACAAGTCAGGCTAACGAAAGGGAATCGCATAGTGCAACGCACTCGCAAAACATACACGCTAACAAGCTCTTTATATACATCAATGTTAATCAATTATGTACAACATATATATGAACTTTACAACACTGGTACAACTATGTGCAGTATACAAACTAAACTACTGTTGCAGTAAAGGAACGTTGGTCTGCTCCTCGAAGAAGTCGATGATTTCCTCCGCTGGGCGATCCACCGCCTGGTAGTGTGGAACCATGTTCCAAGTTGAATATGCTGGCGGCACTGGCGGTCCAGCCACAACTGCTGCAACATCTACATCAGGCCTGTGCAGTTGCACCAGCGATAGAGCAGCCTTGGCACCAACCACTAACTGTTGCCGTACATACTCGCGGACTGCACTCAAGTCCTGGAATTTAGCAAGAAGGGCCAGGAGGCTCGACGGAACGGCGTCCAGTGAGAACATCGGCTGGTAAATATTCTTCAAGCATGATTGCGACTTCTTCAAGAAATGAAGCACTCGCGACGCACGATCCTGCAGGGTCGCCAGCACGATTGCGCGATCATGATCCACCCAGAAGTATCCACTCGCTTGAAGCTGCTCTTGGGCCAAGTCATTCATGCGAATGGCAATCCTATCCTTCTCATCATGCGGATGGTGTGCACTGACAACTATACCAAGCAAAGGCAGAATTATGAAGACAACGAACTACTGCGAATGACTATAGGGAAAAGATAAGGGAGAAGAAAACTAATATTTGAATTGGTCGCCTAGCTGCGTCACCTCCCCCAGCAGATATTATTCTCGGGCGACAGCCTTCTCTGCCCTCGATTTCCATACATCCACGTTACCACGGAGTACGGGCAATTCACGCTCCAACTGCTTCACGCGGTCACGGAGTTGCGAGAGCAAAGATAGTTCATCCACCCTTGAGCACGGCGGCGCCAAGGTGCCATCAGGGGGTGGCGAATCCCGAGGTTCCCTCAAAGGATCACTCGATGTGCCCTATCACAAGTCAAGCAAGAGACAATAAGAAGACCAAGGCGAGGCATAGACAAAAAGATTCGAGTGCATTCAAGATCAACAAAGTATCAACAAATACACTCGCCAAAAGGCATGTTTTCGACAAAAGAAATAAGCTATTTAACTATTACAAGGCGCGACTACTGAGGAGCAACTGGCTTCTTCGACTTAGACTTCGGTTTTGGGGGCCTCATCGAGTCTGTGGACGTATCAGATGCCACAGACTTCCCGCTGGCCCCTGATGTCGCAGCCTTCGCCGCCTTCTTGGCTCGTTGAAGCTCCTCAGAGTACTTCGCAACCGTATTGATCAGCTGCGGCCCGTACTTGCCACAAGCAGTTGCGAAAGGAGCAAAGACTACCTGCTGGCCATCCGCGCTGACAGGCATCGCCTTGGAGACCGGTGCAGGATCAACTTCGATTCCATGGGCTTGAAGCATTGCGAGTGACATTGAAGCGCCAGCCGCACAGAGCAAGTTCTTGAAGCTCGCAGGAATGGGCTTGTTCGTCTGCGGTACCAAAGTTGGCAGGCTAGCGCATAGCGGTACCTAGGTTGCCTGAAATTACCGTGTTTTGAAAAGTTGGGCCGCCAACTACCGAGAGGGGCCATTTCGATGCAAACTCGTCTCACCCCTACCAAATCCAAACATGCCGTGAAACTGCCCTGTGAAGTAGACGGTCGGGACCCTCATGTGAGTAATATTTCCGTGACGCGAGCGCCAACGCGGCAACCACGTAGGCGAAACGAGATACTAAAGGAACATCGTGCATTGACTAAATTCACAAATCCACCCGTCCCTCCTTTTGCATGAACCCTAGCACCGGCGGCGTCGAAATCCCCTCTCTAACCAGAATGATCTCTTCGGGCATTTGACTTCCGGTGCCAAGTTGCTGCGCCTACTTGCTGCTACCGAGCTCTAATGCCAAATGTCGTGCCGGCCGTTGCGACGATCTAGCCCGCCTCTACCGCCGATGAGCTGAGCAGCGCAGAGGATGGCAGATCCATTTGCCGAGGAAGAAGTACTTCTGGCTAATTTCGGGTGAGCTAATCTTCTCTTTGCTATTCGCACTACCTATAACTGCTAGCTGGCTATTGGCATTACAGAGATATATCGAACATAGAATTGTTTGCTAGCACGATGATGACAAACAATTCTTATCTTTTGTCTCCAATTTTCTGTCAACTAGGATCTCCGCTGAACCCAACTACACGGTTCTGGTCACCATCTGCGGCTACCTCATTAAATTAGCACATGGGAAGAGCACGTGGAAAGAGGCACAGAATCTGAAGATGGAAGTAGCGCCTGTGCAGTTATGCACTATCCCTGGTTTGGTTGCTGCTGTGCGTGAACTTGCTGAAATGAGGTCGGAGCAGACTGCACGGTTCAACCTCCTTGATGAACGAGGCTTCAAGGTTCCTATAGCGTGTGACAGTCAGCTAATTGGGTTGATGAAACAGCATGTTAGGCTTCGCGTGGTTATGCTGGTGTGTAACATAGTGGATGAGGAAGCTCCTGCTACTGGGAGTCGCCCAACTATTATTGGACAGGGAGGTCTAACTCGAACCCCTACTGTTGTTGAGCAAAATGTGGTTCCTCGTCCACGACATGCTTCTGTCAGGCAACCTCCTCGTATGAGTTCCCATATTGCCGTTGTGGAAAACTCTGCTCTGGAATCTGCTGGTACTGGTCGTCCCCTTGCCCGTGCCCGTGTTGCTGCGGCTGCTGCTCACCCAATCCATGCCGCTGTTGAGCAAACTAAGGCGTCCGGAGGCTGCCCCGCTGTTGTTGCCAAGACCGCCGCCTTGTGTGTTGCTCCTCCTCAAAATCGTCCTCAAGTTGTGCGAACCCGTGCTCTGGAATCTGCTGGTATTGGTCGTCCTCGTGTTGTTGTTGATCTGGACACTATGGACCCAATCTCTGCCGCTGTTGAGCAAACTAAGGCTTCCGAAGGCTGCCCCACTATTGTTGCAAAGACTGAACCATTCTCTCCTCCTCGAACCCGTGCTCGGGTTCAGCGAGCTGCTAGTCTGAAGCCAGCTCATGGTCCGACTCGCTACTTTTCAAACACTTCTGTTGTGGGAACTGCTCCTGATCGTCGAGGTGGCATGGCAGCAGCTGATCCTATTGTGGCTGCCGTTAGAAGGGGCCCTGCCTGTCCACCATGTAATGTAGCTCCCATTGCTAAGGGCCCTCGCCTTGCTCCTGGTCATGGTACTTCCACCGAGGTTGATCCAGCTAACGATGATGCTGATGATGGCGGCGGTGGCATTGGGGCTGGGTGTGATGGTGCCGCTCCATCTCTCGAACCTCTCAGAGGTTTCTATCCTGAAGAACCTGATGATGGCAAAGTAATTGTTCGTATCGGTGTCGCGGATTATACTGCAAAATTAGATGATGGCACAGAAAAATTCTATGACGAGTTTGATGTAATCCTTGGCAGATACAACCCTGAAGTGGTAGAGTTATCTGACTTGATGGCATCGTTATGTGTGAAGGTGCTGTGGGGGTCCTCCCAGGAAGCACGTTTGTTATATTATGGTTACAGGAGCAAAAAGGCTATCGAAGTGAAAGATACCAGGGATTTAATCGTACCATTTACAAGGAAACATTATAGAGGTGAAGTTTACTTCCACTTGGTAGTGCTCACGGTTGGAGAGGAATTGGAACTCGACAATAGAGATGGTGGACTTTTAGAAGGCATGCATGACCTGATCCATGGCATCACTGGGGCTGGTGCGACTGAGGGTGGCTTCGAACAGAGGAGAGTCTTATAGAGGAGCGTCATAAAGAGGAGCAGGAAGAGCATCCCCAGAAAGGGCACCCCAAAGAAGAACGTCACCAAGGAGACCACGCTAGAGAAGAGGACGCCCAAGAGTCGCACGACAAAAGGCACCATGACGCAGAGTACACCCCTGAGATCCAGTCAAAATGCCACACCGAATGGTAGCAACAAAAACGCTAAGAGGGCTAGCACGGTGGTGAACACTCCCAAGAGTGGTAGCAAAGAGGCGAAGATGGCCAGCATGGAGGCTACCACACCAAGTGGGAGTAGAAAAAACACTAATTTGGAGCGGAACACGCTGCTGTCAGGGAATTATGCCAGCACGAAGGAGAACACGCCCAATAGTAGCAGCAAAAGGGCTAATTTGGAGCAGAACACGCCGCTGAGGTCAGGCAATAATGCCAGCACGAAGGAGAAGATGCCCAATAGTAGCAGCAAAAGGGCTATTCTAGAGCAGAACACGCTGCTAGGGTCAGGCAATAATGCCAGCACAAAGGAGAACACGCCCAATAGTAGCAGCAAACGGGCTAATTCGAAGAAGAACACGCCGTAGAGGTCAGGCAATAATGCCAGCACCCTGGAGCCAACACCCGTGAGGGGAGACAGTAAGGAGATCACACCCAAGAGCGGCAGCAAAAGGCCTAGTTCGATGGGGAATGGAACGTGGATGTCAAGCCCTACTGATACCATCAGGAAAGATTACATCAGGAAGGAGGATGTACACAGGAAGAGCAAGAGGGTTCTGTACACTCAAGATGAAATTGATTCTGACTGCTGTTTGTCCACTGAAGTACCTGGGATGCGTGCAAACGTAAGACCACCCCATGTGGTTGCAGCAGAACCAACCGAGTGTCTTGGAGAAAACAGAGTTACCGGTGAGGTGGACTGGGGCAATGTTCCTGTCCATCCGGGTGGAGACGATGGTGCAGCCCCACCCATGGGAGTCAATATGATGTGTGCAGTACTAGGCATTAGAGACGATGGCGAAGATTCTGAATCAGATGAAGAAGCGGGCATTATAGAGGATGAAGAATCTGGTGATGATGAAATAGACGAGGAACTTAACGATGAGGCTGGTATTCCAGTTGATGATTTGGGTGTTGAAGTAGAAGAAATGAAACATGACCACGAGTATCCTATAATTTCGGTCGACACCAAGTTCTGGAGCATGCGTGAGTTGAGGTTGTCGTTCCGGCATTTTTGTATCAAGGGGGAGTTCAACGTTTATCGACTGAAGAACTCTGCCGAGAGGTATGAGGCCGTTTGCAAGTTAACGTGGATGAATGGATGGGCCGAGGTACATTGTCCATGGAGGATCACATCAAGATCCTTACCCGCGTCGACTGCAATTAGGGTATTGGGGCAATGAATCCAGCAAACCATTAGAACTCTCTCTCTCTCTCTCTCTCTCTCTCTCTCTTTTCACTCTATAACTACCATTGCTATGCGATATCTTTCTGGCAACTAGTCAACTCTGCTTATCTTTTAAATAAATCTGTGTTGCAGATGAACAGAATGGGCCCTCCACACAAGTGTCCGACAGGCAGCAAACTGAAATCCTCAATGGCTGATATGGAGTGGGTGGCTATGCAATCTATGTCCATACTAAAGGATAACCCTAAGGAGACCGCGAAGAATATTCAGACTAGCCTCGGTTCTAAATACAACATTGTCCTTTCGTATTACACGGTTTGGAAAGGTAAAGAGAAAGCTCTAGGGGTCTTGCACAGGGATTGGACCAATAGCTTTAGGATGTTGTACAACTTCAAGGCGGAGGTACAAGCTAGGTGTCCGGGGAGTGTTGTGGATATTGACACCGAATCAGAAGGTGGTAAAATATTTTTCAAAAGATTTTTCATGACGCTTAAACCTTGCATCGATGGATTCAAGGGCGGCTGTAGGCCGTATCTGAGTGTAGACAGCACTGCCCTAACTGGCAAATGGAAAGGCTACCTGCCATCTGCCACAACACTTGATGGTCACAACTGGATGTTCCCAGTGGCATTCGGGCTATTTGAAACAGAAACAGAGGAAAACTGGGTCTGGTTTATGAGGCAGCTCAGGAGATCAATAGGCCACATGGATCCATTGGCTATATCCACGGATGCATGCAAAGGGCTGATGAATGCAGTGAAGGAGGTGTTCCCGCAAGCTGAAGGTAGAGAATGCCATGCCCATATGATGCTCAACTTGTACTCACACTATGCAGGCAGCGTATTTCGTTACATGTTTCCTACTGCTAAAGTTTACAAACCTAGTAGCAGCGATTATTTCATGAGCAAGATTTTTACTGAAGCCCCTAAACTTCCAGAGTACTTAGCCATCCATCATTCGCAGCTATGGAAGAGGAGTCAATTCAACCCTGACATCAAAGTTGATTACATAAACAACAACCTTGCAGAATGCCTGAATAACTAGGTGAAGGACATAAAAGTGCGTCCTGTTCATATCTTGATGGACAACATACGTGGTATGATCATGAAGCTGTTAAATATAAGGAGAGAGATCTGTAGGAGACTTAGAGGACATATGCTACCGCCAGTTGTATAGCAACTGTACAAGAGAAGCCAAGGACTTGCTCATCTTAAGGTTCTCCCGTCAACTAGCAGTAGCTGTGAGGTGGTCGATATGTCCAAGAGTGGCAAAAGGGATGTTGTGAACATCCAGCTGCGAGAATGCACCGCTAGAGTGGCAAGATACCGGAAACCTTGCGACCATGCCTTGGCCTTCTTGAAGAAAAGAACTCTACCACATTTGGATCGTATTTGTCGACTACTACTCTATGGAAAAGTTTAGAGCGTACCGGATCCGTCGAGCCATGTACAGACCCATCTCAGTGGCCTCAAGTCCAACTGTCTTTCGAGCTTTGCCAGCCAGTTACAAAAAGGGGCAGAGGAAGACCCCAGGTGAATAGGTTTAAGAATTTTCTCGAGAAGAAGGGTTCGGCTTTCTGTGCTACAAAGAAGGGCAAAAACAGATGCAAGACCTGCCATCTTATAAGCCATAGAGCAGCTGGATGTCTCCTTAATGCTCCCAAACCTAGGTATGAGATGGTACATTCACACAAAAGAATTGTTTATAGTCTATAGATATAAGGTAGTAATCCATGTACTATTTTTTTACAGGAAGAGCAAGGTAAGAAACAAGACAGCCGACTCAGTGATTTTGCTACAGGAAGAAAACCAAAATGAGTGGAGTGATGATGCCAGACAAGATTTTGGTGCTGATTGGCCTGACTTCCCTCAGCCTGGAGATGCAGGGTACGTGAAGGTAAGAAAATTGGCACCCAGGAAGAGGAAGAAGGCAGGAGATGAAGAAGCCAGTGGACGTGAAGGAAAGAGGAAGAAAGTTGGCACCCAAGCAGAGAAAGAGGGCTAGCAGTGTAGCAGCCTAATGATGTATTGAACTTGAACCTATATATGTAGTTCGGTTAAACTCTGGAGCTGTGTGCGTGGAACTTGTCGGGCGAAACAATCTGCCTCTCATACTCAGAGTAAAATATATCACGACTTTAGGATTTGATACGGCCGAGGCCACTAGTTGAATCCAAAACTGTGACTGTGCCACTACTATCTGAACAATCGTGATAGCTGAGCGGTTAAATCCTCTCCAAAATCGATGGGTGTTACTGGCACAGACATGATTTATTTATAGGCGCTTAATAAATTCCTGCTGTTGGCATTACACTTATGATAAGTTTCTGGGATAGAAAACAATTTCTTAAGCTGGCCGCTACACTCCACGAAGCAGCAACTTATTTCAGCTGCTGGACAACGACATGGCAACATAAACTGCAAATGCAACAGATAATGCCCAGATAATGAGGAAATTGTGTCCACTATCTGGCCTAATCTTGAGCCCGTCTGTCTCACCACCTCCCTGCCCCTGCCTCCCCTGCACCTGGGGAAGCTCCCAGATCTCTCGCTCCATCGCACGAATCTCCTCTTTCTTGTCCCACACAACATCACGCAGATCCTGAACAAGCTCTCTGTGAAAACCTGTCAGTGGCTTTTCGATCCACACAAACTTGTCACAGCCAGTCCCCCTCCCTTCCTGCGTAGTAGATCGAAGGAAACAAAAAAAGAATTACATTATGCTTTCCGGATCCGGGTTACCATTGTACCTACAGTAGGAACTTACCGCTCTGATGCTGCAGTTGCTGAATTTTCCTGCAGTATTTTCGTCGGTCCACGAAATCCATCTCGGCATCTTCTCACCACACAAACACAACATATCGGGGTAGTAATCGTAGGGCGCCCTCCGGTACCTGATGGGGGCACCCGCCTGATGGTGTTGAGCCGACCCTGATTCCGCCCGAGACGAACTGCACGAGCTATGAGCCATGAGCGAGGGGAGCGAGGGCAGAGGAAAGAGGAGCCTTTGGATGTCAGAGTAGTGGTGAAGCGTGATTTATCCCTATTGGGGTTCACAGCATAGAAAACAAAAAAATTCCTACGATGAGAACTATACGCTAAGATCTATCTACTAGATATAGAGCAACGGGTGGCTATACATCCATAGAGAACTTACCCTCGAAGACAACAAAGCTTTGTTAACGAGATGGAACTCGTGGATGATGTAGTCGTACACTTGCCGATCTCAAGATCGTAATAAAGTCCAACAGGTCCGTCTCCAGCACGTCCATCAGATCCAGCTCTAGCAAGTCCAGCACCACCAAGTCCAGCACCACAAAGCAGCGGTGCATCCGTGATCGCACACAGGTCCGCGATGCATCATGTGATTTTACTCACCAAGTGTTGAAACACTTAAATCTTGATACAATCATTTCCATGCAGCAAGAACCTTTCTTGTTGTTTCCATATTGAACCCTTTCAATATCTCATATATGTACGTCTGGCATAACCCTATTAGCGCCTCAATCTATCCATATAGATATTGATGCCAAATATCCGATTTTGCCCAACTCTTTCATCGAAATCTTATTTTAATGAAATTCTTAACTTGTGTCAATACAAGATACATCATTTCCAATCAACAATATGTTCTCTACATAATGTATTAGAAATATGTCTCAGTGCTCCCACTTAATTTCTTGCAAATGCAAGCATCTTCATCATCTCCGATGAATTTAAACTCTTTTAACAGTTTCATCATGGTGAAGATTCCAACTTCGCCATGCTTACTTCAACTATTGAAGTTTGCATGCCCTTTTAGCACCCTTTGAATTAACAAAACCCTTCGGACCATGTCTTGTACACGTCCTAGGTAACCATTCTATTAGAAGAACATTGTTTTGTTTGTTCAACTACCATACATCAAATTATATGTAATGGTTGCTACATTAAGCCATCAAGACTAAATATCGCTATGAAAGATCAAATCTTGTCATAGTCAACTCCTTGAACATTGTCGTAAACATCTTTCCGACATGTCGACTATTTCATAGATGTTAAACATCCATGTCTATTTCTTTATAGATCCAAACACGACAGATAGGCTTCACGCCTTTCCGGAGGGTCTTCCAAGTTCAGAAACTTGATTTCTTGTGTATGGATACTATCACAGATTCTATGACTTCTAGTCATTTTATGGAGCCAGGGACCATCATCGCTTCTTTGCATGTAGTCGGTTCATCATTGTCAAAACAATAACGACTTGTTTATCAAATCTCACTATTTGATTCTTACCGACCACACGGTTCAATAGGAACTCTAATCTCCGAGATCACAACCTTTGTAATCACGGGAGCCATGAGCATTGTGGCCGCCACCGGGACACTTTTCCGCGCTACATTTAGCACATATAGCTAAGGTTCAACAACCTTATCAAAGTTTTATTGTCCTCCCACTTAACTTTTCGCGAAAAATTCCTTCTCAAGAAACTTGACGTTCCAAGTAACAAACTCTTTTGTCCTCGGTGTTATGGAGAAATTCCCAACAAATTCTTTGGGATAACCTACAAAAATGTGCTTATACGACTTTGGTTGTAAACATTTTACTTATGCATAGCATACCAAAATTTAAGAAAAGGCAATTCGGGTTTTATCCCAAACCATAACTTATATGGTGTCATTTCAACGGATCACGATGGTGCTCTTTTCAGTGTAAAAGCGGTAGTCTCTAAAGCTTCAATCCTTAAAACATAATGGCAGTTTTATAAATGACACCTTTGATCTTACCATGTCAAACATGGTTTGATTTCATCTCTCGAATATGCCATACTCCTATGGTTTATCGGGAAACACAAATCATGGAACAATTTCTCAAATCTTAGGTGTTTTTGCATAAATGTAACTCAAATATCTTCCTTTATGATTGAATCATAAACTCTTTATTTTCTTGTTACAATGATTATTCACTTCATCTTGAAAGTCTTTGAACAATTTTCAAATGTTTCATACTTCTTCCTTATTAAGTAAATAAATATAGATACATTCACTCAAATTTCTGGAGAAAGCATATGAAGCAAAAAGATCCATCGCATATGGCTACACATAATGGACTATATACATCAACATGCATAATATCCAATAAGTTAGTCATCCGTTCCTCTTTGGCCTATGGACAGAGTTTCAATTATCTCGAGGAAAGTTTCACAAGCGTCAATTGATCAAAATCAAACGACTCCAAAAAATCCATCAACATGGAGTTTCTTCATGTTTTCTTTCCAATATAATTTAAACAGCTATGTCACTTCATAAGTGATCTTTCAATCATTTGTCTTGCGACATTTGAGCAATAATGTTTATGGATGTGATTTCTCCAACTAGACTTGTAAAAGTTCATCCATCCATTATGGAATACAGTAATTATTTGAACAACCATTGTTCTCGTAATATCGGAACAAAATAACAATTATTAAAACAAATCTTGAATACAAGGTTTGATCTCAACGAGAAACATAATAACACTTTATTTGTTTTCGATGAACATCATCACTTAATCTCTTGCTAGTTACTTAGGACATTGTAGTTCATGAATTGCATTGTCCTGTATGACACTTCATACCAACCAATTCGGTATCCAGTACCTCAGAGCCACATTGTTTAACAAGCAAGGAATATAGCCATAACATGTATATCTTCTATATACCTAAGTTGGACATCTCCAACCTTTTCTTTTCTGCCAAATATTTTATAGATTATCTTTCAACAATTCCTTTTCTTTTAAAAGAATCTATCAACATCAATGGTGGTGTCATTCACATGACACATAGTACAAAGTGTATATATTCAAATACTAATACCTTTGGACTTGCACTTTGAAGTGGATCACCATCATCAAATGTTTGGTGTTCTTTTAAAAATCCATTCTTTAGTAATATATTAGTGTAGTAAACATTTTACTTACATCTTCTATTCATCCTTATCATGAGAACTTTCATGATCAAGCTACTATAGCCTGTAAGGAAGAATCGCGAGTATAATGTTAGTTCCCAAAACCTTGTTGGGAGATCCAGATGCTTAGCATCTCCATCCTTCACAAATTCTCATACAATATGAGAACATGTATTTTGCTAAATTATACTCTATCATAATGCAACCAAAAACATTATTTCAGATATCACAATATCTTTCACACATGATGGTTTCTGAAACAATTTTCAGCTCCTATATAATCTTGATATTAAAACAACTTTTGAATATCAATAATCATGGAGGCAAACATGATACTTTAGATACTAACATTGGAATTCTTACTCTTGATTTAATACTACTTATTAAACTTCATGGAGTAAATAGAGTTTGCTGAAAGTTTGCAATAGGACTTATAAACTTTAAATTGACATTCAAAACAATACGATGCCAGTTCGTAAAGTAAATATCCAGAATTCTATAGTTCTATTATCTCAATTAAAACTAAGCATAAGGTAGTGAACAGACGCCAATGACTACAACAAATTATGCAAATTCACTTTGATTTAGTTTATGACAAATTGAGTTCGACTAATCCAAATTAGAAATGAACTCCCACTCAAAAACGACACCCCTCGTGCCTTTTTGGTGATTACATGAACCAAATCCACTACACCAAGTCCGATCATCACGTGAGTCGGTGTAGGTTCAAAGGCGAGCATCAATGTGGCCATCATATCAACTATATGACTCATGCTTAACCTTTCGGTTCATGTTCCGAGGCCATGTCTGTACATGCTAGGTTCGCCAAGTAAGAACCTTAGTACTAGCGTGTGTAGAACTTTCTTACACCCGTTGTATGAAAGCGTAGAGTCGAGTACACCCGATCATCACGTGATGTCTCGAAACACGATCCATAGAACGGTGCATACTTAAGGAAGAACACATTTTTATCTTGATATCTAAATGAGGGATCATCTTAAAATGCTACTAAAACGCTAAACTAGCAATATAAGATGCAAACATCTAATGTGTAAAGTGAGATGATATGGTCCATGCATTTGATCTCTATCATATGCATCATGGTAGGATCTCTATCATTCCTTTGTGTGTAAGACCAAGGTCTATGGAACTTACACGTTAGGTGTGTTGTAGGAGTATCTATCATACATATACTTACAACATTACCATATCATGACACTAGCCCAGCAACGATCTAAACTAGACGCCTCTAATTTATCCATTACAAGTTTTACGTGGCTTAGGGCTTTCGGAGATAGAATCGTTCTTACCTACGAACATGGAACCACAACGAGGATAACCAAGTTATTAGCAATTCGTTGTAAATCAGATATTGACTATAGTAGGAGAGACAGACACCCACCAGCCACTTATGCAAAACTAGTTGCATGTCAGTCGTGGAACCGGTCTCATGTACGATGACATGTAAGGTTGGTCCGGGCCGCTTCATCCCACTATGCCACCAATATCCAAAATACATAGAAGATGCAATAACATGATCATCATCACCCACATATAAACATATGTGTACTACCCGTGCAAAGCACCTACGCATAGATCAGGCTCTGATACCACTGTTGGGGTTCGCAGTATAGAAAACAAAAATTTTCCTACGATGAGAACTATACGCCAAGATCTATCTACTAGATACAGAGCAACGGGTGGATATACATCCATAGAGAACTTACCCTCGAAGACAAAAAAGCTTTGTTAACGAGATGGAACTCGTGGATGATGTAGTCGTACACTTGCCGATCTCAAGATCGTGATGAAGTCCAACAGGTCCGGCTCCAGCACGTCCATCAGATCCAGCTCCAGCAAGTCTAGCACCACAAAGCAGCGGTGCATCCGTGATCGCACACACGTCCGGTACCCCGACAACCTCCGTCCCTCGCTCTAGGAAAGCAGCGGAAGCAGCAACTCCTTTCCAGATAAAGCCACCGAGAACATGTATCTCGCTAATCCGAGACCATGGGGAATAATACTAGAGGGGGAGAGAGACCCTTCACAAGGAGGTGTGTGGAAGAAGGAGTGAGAGGGGGGCCTTTTATAGGAGG
Organism: Avena insularis; assembly: GCA_023614405.1. Classification (NCBI taxonomy): domain Eukaryota; kingdom Viridiplantae; phylum Streptophyta; class Magnoliopsida; order Poales; family Poaceae; genus Avena; species Avena insularis. Next base: position 432,088,731 of record CM042693.1, on the reverse strand, counting down.
AGGGGAGGGTGTCCCTTCACCTCCCCCATTCATGTGGTGGTAACCCCCTCCACATTAAAATGCCCCTTCATATTCTCTTTTAAAGTCTCCACTTTAAATGCATTAAATTTCTCCAAATTTAATGCTCTCTCATTTAATAAAACTCTTTTATTAATTTTATTAATAATTTTGTTAATTACTTTAATTAACAAACATTCACATAAAACCCTCTGCAACATTTCAATATTACATGCAGAACCAATTTCAGCAATTTCACCCGAAACAGTTTCGGTGTCTATTGAAATAATTCCAGCGCTTTCTTAAATCTTTATCTGAAACATATTTGCTCCAAATGGTGTCGGTATCCCTTAAGTGTGTCACTCTACGGTTCGTGAATAATGCAGACATGATCGAGACCCCTATCAAATCAATAATCAGAAGCGGGACCTGGAGATCCATACTAACTCCCACACATTCAACGATGACTTCTGTGATCATGAGAACCTTTAACGCTAGTAACTAAATCCCTTTGTCTCACGATATATTACATGTCCGAGATTCGATCATCGGTATCTCCATACCTAGTTTGATCTCGTTGCCGACATGCACTCTTTTCTTGTTCCCGTGATATAACATTCTAGTGATCACATCACTTGCTTGCAAGCTATCTTAATGTGATATCACCGAGAGGGCCCAGAGTATATCTATCCATCATCGGGATGGACAAATCCCACTCTTGATCCATGAGCCTCAACGTAACACCTTTGTAGCACTGAACCCACCTTTATAGTCACCCTGTTACGGTGTGACGTTTGATGTTATCAAGATACTCTTCCAGTGTCAGCAATTAACATGATCTCATGGTCTAAGGACTAAGATTACTTAGTATGATGTTATAGCAATATAAACATAATGACTTTGATCGTAATGCTATACTTCGAATGAATGTTCATCACATCATTCCACCAATGTTGTGACCTCGTTATTAACAACATCCAATGTCCATCATCAGGAAACCTTGATCATCTTGTTAATCAACGAGCTAGTTTATATGAGAGGCATTACTAGGAACTTTGTATTTTGTTTATTAAACACACATGTATTAATGTTTCCAATTAATACAATTATAGCATGCAAAATAAACATTTATCATAAACATGGAATAAGATAATAACCACTTTATTATTGCCTCTCGGGCATATTCCCTTCAATCCCGACTTAATAACTCGGGCAGAATCCTACTGTCCACATTCTGCTGACAGGTGGGGGACCTAGTGTGTGGACTTGTCAAAAAAACTCGCGCCTTCGTGGTTCAAAAGCCCTGTCGCGTGTATTGGACGAATTTTTTGGGTACCTTGCTCGCGTACATATCACTAGGATGTCTTGCTCAGGAACCAGACACGCCTGGCCCACAATCTTACTCCCTCCTAGGAACTTGTCATGGCTCGCGCCGGCAGATCCATCCGCTCCACCGCTTCTGGTAGGGCTTGCCGTGGCGGATCCACCCCAAGATCCTACCATCGCAGTATCAAATGGCCATGGTTTCTTGAGAGGAGCGACGACGCTATGTATGCGAGCTCGGCCCCTCCTACCTGTAGAAGGACTGATGCGGCGTCGAGCTCGAGCAGGAGACGCCAGGCGCGGCGGTGCTCGGTCAATGCCAACCCCGTCACCTTCGTCATTGTCGATTCCGATGTGGAGGGCGACGGGGACGAAGCTATGCAGAACACCATTGTTGCCTCCTTGGAGAAGGGTAAGCCACGTGCGGGAGTGGATGTCGCCGGGAAGGGCACGACGGTGTCACCAATCATGGTGGACTCCGACGACAGCTGTGTGATGTGGGTTTAGATGTTGTTTAGGATGGTTGCAATTTCGGTTTTGTTTAATGCGAGTACAATTATTGTAATGTGTTTGTCGAGCTATATTAAGAAATATGTGCAATAGCAGCCGGTGAGTGCTTCCACTTTAGAAATTGTGTCTGTACCATTTGCATGCTGCATTATCAACGTAGATTACTTGTAAACAATCCAACGAAAATCATCAGATTACAACCATCGGATGGGAGTGGCAGGATGGAAGAGAAGTTGGGACAGTGGCTTCGAGGGGAAGGACACTGGCAGGTGGCCCCTCGGAACACGTGACACTGACATGCGGGAGCGGGAGCACACGGTATTGCTGGTCTATCCAGAGCAAGCGGACTTTGCAACGTGACAACAACAAGCTGATTGGACCAATATAATAACTCGTCGAAGTATTAAGGAGTACTGAAAACTACAACTGGGGTACATTCGCACAACACGTATGCTCTAAGCACGTGAGAAGCATCGCTTAAGTCTAACAGTAACGACAGCACAAGTACTACATTTGTCTGTCGGTCTTCTTGATACAAATGTAGAAATGCATCTGCCTGTTCGGTCCAGCACCGACAAGGTACTGAGATGGCATGCATAGGATCGACCTTAGGTCCACATACTCCACCTCCCACGGCGTCGGGCATCCCGGCGCCTCGGCTAGCACAAGAATGCTATCCGACGACGGCGGCTGGGCGTTTGCCCACATGCGCACCGTGTATACGGGCCAGGCGCACGAGACCGACCTGACGCATATAGCACCCACGACGGTGGGCCCGGATCTGGTTCCCGGAACACCGGTGGTGATGTTCAAGAGGAAAACAGAGCCGTCCCCCCTAGAAAATTAGCAGGCGGCGTGCCGAGTCAGTGAACGGCACCTGCTCTTGGAGAAGTTGGGCTTGCCCATATGAGATCCTAATCACTTCGATCAAGTGCCCATCTGCAAGGTGGACGACGAGCTCGTGGAGCGGGAGCTCGTGGTAGGAGTAACGGCGAAAGCATCTTGGGTGGGAGCACACGAGCGGGAACGCTGCTGCGAAGTTGCACGCGAGGATCTCTAGATTCTTGGGCTCCCACATCTGCCACAACTGAAGTTCGTCGAGAAATCAGAAAAAAGATCAGCAGTTAGATTGGCGAATAGAAGGAATGTGTAGGATAAGTTCAAAAGCTTGTAAAATGATTTCTTACCATGAAGGTAGCGACCAGAGAATTGGCGGATGTCGTCGGCTTGCGGCTACGGCAGGATGGAAATGAAGTGGGGAAAGTGGCTTTGAGGGGAAGGAAGAGAAGTAACGGGGACGTGACACTGGGATATGGACCACTGAACTCGTGAGTCGTAACACTCGCAACATGCCAGTTTGTCCAGAGCAAGCGTGGCCAATAATGCCGCAGAACAGCCTACTCGAGGATCGCTCTCGCGAAGACCATCCCAATCGTCCAAGCGCCCCAATCGAATGGTACGTAACAATCGTCAAGCAGAACAACTGTGTTATGGCGTGCCTTCTAGAAGACTCGGTCTAACGGTTTGTGGAAATAACACACATGCAATGACTCTAGTGGTTGATCCATGTGTGGTTTCTAAAAAGAACACACATGCAATGACTCTAGTGTTGGTTTTAGTATAAGAACACACATGCAATGACTCTAGTGGTTGATCCATGTGTGGTTTGTGGAAATAACACATATGCAATGACTCTAGTGGTTGATCCATGTGTGGTTTGTTGAAATAACACACATGCAATGACTCTAGTGGTTGATCCATGTGTGGTTTGTGGAAATAACACACATGCAATGACTCTAGTGCTAGTTTTAGTATAAGAACAAACATGCAATGACTCTAGTGGTTCATCCATGTGTGGTTTGTGGAAAGAACACACATGCAATGACTCTGGTTGATCCATATGTGGTTGGAAAGAACACACATGCAATGACCACTCGTGGATCCATGTGTGGTTTGTGGAAAAGAACACACATGCAATGACCACTGGTTGATCCATGTGTGGTTTGTGGAAATAACACACATGCAATGACTCTAGTGTTGGTTTTAGTATAAGAACACACATGCAATGACTCTAGTGGTTGATCCATGTGTGGTTTGTGGAAAAGAACACACATGCAATGACTCTAGTGGTCGATCCATGTGTGGTTTGTGGAAATAACACACATGCAATGACTCTAGTGGTTGATCCATGTGTGGTTTGTGGAAATAACACACATGCAATGACTGTAATGGATCCATAAGTGGTTTATGGAAAAGAACCCACATGCAATGACCACTGGTTGATCCATATGTGGTTTGTGGAAAGAACACACATGCAATGACTCTAGTGGTTGATCCATGTGTGGTTTGTGGAAAGAACACACATGCAATGACAGTGGTGGATCCATGTGTGGTTTGTGGATAGAACACACATGCAATGACTCTAGTGCTAGTTTTAGTATAAGAACACGCATGCAATGACTCTAGTGGGTCCACATGTGGTTTGTGAAAATAACACACATGCAATGACCACTGGTTGATCCATAAGTTGTTTGTGGAAAAGAACACACATGCAATGAGTCTAGTGGATCCATGTGTGGTTTGTGGAAAAGAACACACATGCAATGACTCTAGTGCTGGTTTGTGGTTTTAGTATAAGAACAAACATGCAATGACTCTAGGGGTTGATCCATGTGTGGTTTATGGAAAAGAACCCACTTGCAATGACCACTGGTTGATCCATATGTGGTTTGTGGAAAGAACACACATGCAATGACCACTGGTGGATCCATGTGTGGTTTGTGGAAAAGAACACACATGCAATGACCACTGGTTGATCCATGTGTGGTTTGTGGACATAACACACATGCAATGACTCTAGTGGTTGATCCATGTGTGGTTTGTGAAAAGAACACACATGCAATGACTCTAGTGTTGGTTTAAGTATAAGAACACACATGCAATGACTCTAGTGGTTGATCCATGTGTGGTTTGTGGAAATTACACATATGCAATGACTCTAGTGGTTGATCCATGTGTGGTTTGTGGAAATAATACACATGCAATGACTCTAGTGGTTGATCCATGTGTGCTTTGTGGAAATAACCCACATGCAATGACTCTAGTGTTGGTTTTAGTATAAGGACACACATGCAATGACTCTAGTGGTTGATCCATTTTTGGTTTCTGGAAATAACACATATGCAATGACTCTAGTGGTTGATACATGTGTGGTTTGTGGAAATAACACACATGCAATGACTCTAGTGGTTGATCCAGGTGTGGTTTGTGGAAATAACACACATGCAATGACTCTAGTGGGTCCACATGTGGTTTGTCAAAAGAACACACATGCAATGACCACTGGTTGATACATAAGTTGTTTGTGGAAAAGAACACACATGCAATGAGTCTAGTGGATCCATGTGTGGATTGTGGAAAAGAACACACATGCAATGACTCTAGTGCTGGTTTGTGGTCTTAGTATAAGAACAAACATGCAATGACTCTAGTGGTTTATCCATGTGTGGTTTATGAAAAGAACACGCATGCAATGACCACTGGTTGATCCATAAGTTGTTTGTGGAAAAGAACACACATGCAATGAGTCTAGTGGATCCATGTGTGGTTTGTGGAAAAGAACACACATGCAATGACCACTGGTTGATCCATGTGTGGTTTGTGGAAATAACACACATGTAATGACTCTAGTGTTGGTTTTAGTATAAGAACACACATGCAATGACTCTAGTGGTTGATCCATGTGTGGTTTGTGGAAAAGAACACACACATGTAGTGACTCTAGTGGTTGATCCATGTGTGGTTTGTGGATATAACACACATGCAATGACTCTAGTGGTTGATCCATGTGTGGTTTGTGGAAATAACACACATGCAATGACTGTAATGGATCCATAAGTGGTTTATGGAAAAGAACCCACATGCAATGACCACTAGTTGATCCATATGTGGTTTGTGGAAAGAACACACATGCAATGACTCTAGTGGTTGATCCATGTGTGGTTTGTGGAAAGAACACACATGCAATGACAGTGGTGGATCCATGTGTGGTTTGTGGATAGAACACACATGCAATGACTCTAGTGCTAGTTTTAGTATAAGAACACACATGCAATGACTCTAGTGGGTCCACATGTAGTTTGTGAAAAGAACACACATGCAATGACCACTGGTTGATCCATAAGTTGTTTGTGGAAAAGAACACACATGCAATGAGTCTAGTGGATCCATGTGTGGTTTGTGGAAAAGAACACACATGCAATGACTCTAGTGCTGGTTTGTGGTTTTAGTATAAGAACAAACATGCAATGACTCTAGTGGTTGATCCATGTGCGGTTTATGGAAAAGAACCCACATGCAATGACCACTGGTTGATCCATATGTGGTTTGTGGAAAGAACACACATGCAATGACCACTGGTGGATCCGTGTGTGGTTTGTGGAAAAGAACACACATGCAATGACCACTGGTTGATCCATGTGTGGTTGTGGACATAACACACATGCAATGACTCTAGTGGTTGATCCATGTGTGGTTTGTGAAAAGAACACACATGCAATGACTCTAGTGTTGGTTTTAGTATAAGAACACACATGCAATTACTCTAGTGGTTGATCCATGTGTGGTTTGTGGAAATAACACATATGCAATGACTCTAGTGGTTGATCCATGTGTGGTTTGTGGAAATAACACACATGCAATGACTCTAGTGGTTGATCCATGTGTGGTTTGTGGAAATAACACACGTGCAATGACTCTAGTGTTGGTTTTAGTATAAGAACACACATGCAATTACTATAGTGGTTGATCCATGTGTGGTTTGTGGAAATAACACATATGCAATGACTCTAGTGGTTGATCCATGTGTGGTTTGTGGAAATAACACACATGCAATGACTCTAGTGGTTGATCCATGTGTGGTTTGTTGAAATAACACACATGTAATGACTGTAATGGATACATAAGTGGTTTATGGAAAAGAACCCACATGCAATGACCACTGGTTGATCCATATGTGGTTTGTGGAAAGAACACACATGGAATGACAGTGGTGGATCCATGTGTGGTTTGTGGATAGAACACACATGCAATGACTCTAGTGCTAGTTTTAGTATAAGAACACACATGCAATGACTCTAGTGGGTCCACATGTGGTTTGTGAAAAGAACACACATGCAATGACCACTGGTTGATCCATAAGTTGTTTGTGGAAAAGAACACACATGCAATGAGTCTAGTGGATCCATGTGTGGTTTGTGGAAAAGAACACACATGCAATGACTCTAGTGCTGGTTTGTGGTTTTAGTATAAGAACAAACATGCAATGACTCTATTGGTTGATCCATGTGTGCTTTATGGAAAGAACACACATTCAATGAGTCTGGTTGATCCATATGTGGTTTGTGGAAAGAACACACATGCAATGACCACTGGTGGATCCGTGTGTGGTTTGTGGAAAAGAACACACATGCAATGACCACTGGTTGATCCATGTGTGGTTTGTGGAAAGAACACACATGCAATGACTCTAGTGTTGGTTTTAGTATAAGAACACACATGCAATGGCTCTAGTGGTTGATCCATGTGTGGTTTGTGGAAATAACACATATGCAATGACTGTAGTGGTTTATGGAAATAATACACATGCAATCACTCTAGTGGTTGATCCATGTGTGGTTTGTGGAAATAACACACATGCAATGACTCTAGTGGTTGATCCATGTGTGGTTTGTGGAAATAACACACATGCAATGACTCTAGTGGGTCCACATGTGGTTTGTGGAAAGAACACACATGCAATGACCACTGGTTGATCCATAAGTTGTTTGTGGAAAAGAACACACATGCAATGAGTCTAGTGGATCCATGTGTGGTTTGTGGAAAAGAACACACATGCAATGACTCTAGTGCTGGTTTGTGGTTTTAGTATAAGAACAAACATGCAATGAATCTAGTGGTTGATCCATGTGTGGTTTGTGGAAAGAACACACATGCAATGACTCTGGTTGATCCATATGTGGTTTGTGGAAAGAACATACATGCAATGACCACTGGTGGATCCATGTGTGGTTTGTGGAAATAACACACATGCAATGAGTCTAGTGGTTGATCCGTATGTGGTTTGTGGAAATAACACACATGCAATGACTGTAATGGATCCATAAGTGGTTTTTGGAAAGAACACACATGCAATGACCACTGGTGGATCCATATTGGTTTTAGTATAAGAACACACATGCAATGACTCTAGTGGTTGATCCATGTTTGTTTGTGGTTTTAGTATAAGAACAAACATCCTCTCTCTCGCGCGCGTAGAAGCCCAAACCTGTGCCCACTATGTCTGCTACGCCCTGATTGGTTGTCACAGCTGTCACGTGGATCGTGCGCACCAACCGTTGATCCCGTGTGATCCAACGAGGCTCGTTGGACATGTCGTGCCCTTCACAGGACATCGCGAGACAACACAGACGTCTCCCTCAACGAGACTTCTACAAGAAGGAACACGATGCCGTCCATGAAAAAAGTGGTCGAGTGGTCATGTCATGTTTAATCTAGTCTGCAAAGGCTACAAGTCTACTACACGACAACTGGTCATCCACAGACCATCGACTATACCATTTTTACTATGCAGCGCGCCTGCACTCTCACTTCCGTCAGGCCCCCACCACACGAACCTTCCCTTCCACGGCAGCCGGAAGAAGAGCTGTCAACCGGGGCCCTCGAGGAGGCCTAAACGTCCCCGCATTAAAAACCCAGCCTATCGGGTCCTCCATTCGCACTCATCCACTACTCTCTTCCCTATCCAGCAAAAGACCACAATCTTGAACGTACTTGCCCGAACCTTCTCCATGAAACCAGTGCGTGGGGGTGAGTGTCCGGGCATCGCCGCCGGGTGGTGCTTCACACGGCAGATCTAGAGGAGCATCACGCAGCACATGACGAGGAGGACGTGCAGTTCAACCCCTTGGGGGACCATGTGCACGCCGGTGCGGACGACTTCGGAGGCGCCGATGAGGGCATGGAGTTCGACGAATACGCTCCGCTCGTGTACCCGGAGGTACATCTGTTTCTACATGTTTCATATTTTCTGCTCGAGCTTAATCTATCCAGGCGTCATAAAAAAATCTAGTCCTAATGATTAGATGCAACGTACGAACCGGTACATGGAGAGATCTAGTCTGTTCTGAATGAATCCACATTATTTATTTATTAATAAGTTACCAAGAACACAAACCACATTAATTTAGGAGCGAGCTGGGGAGACGGCCGTAATGAACTACTGAACCTGTATACACATGTTATTGCATCGAAAGTAACTTGGAATGGTGGAAGGAATATATATTTATTATTTTGCTCATTTCGGTTTGTATTCCATACATTACAGGTGTATTCAAGTGAGATGGACTCTGACAAGGAGACCAGGGACAACAAGAGCCGCCATGTCATGAAGAAGCTCAAGAGCGGGATAATCCCTTTCTGCACTCGACTTGGGGAGCTCAGGTGCCCTTTCTATAAGAAAGGAGTCAACCCGAGGATTGCCAGCTTGATTCTGCATGAGGTTGACATCGGTAAAAGTCCGGCTAGTAAACACAAGTTGGCGACCAAGGCTAAGCACGCTGCTTATGGCAAGTTCCTGAGGGAGTATGTCAAGAACAGCCTAGTGTCCCCTTACTTAGGAATCAACAACTCCTAGCCGACCAACCTCGTCACTGTGTTGGCCCGGCCACTAATAATATTTAGTTCTCTTACCGTATCTAGACCCTTAAACTATGTGGATTTCTATTTTCGTACCCTTCAAAATATATTCAAGTTCATCTGTTTATGTTGTTAAAGTTCCGGTGGCATACTCGTTATTTTGCATGGATAGAGGGGTGCCCCCGACAAATATAAGGGTTATCCTGTCCGCTAGATCACAGAGGATCAACGGTTGGTGGGCAAAATTAAGTACAACTGAATCGCCATGGTTAGACACGAGGGAAAAAAACGTGACTCACGGTACGTGTGTGCGGTGCACGGGGCGGTAGCGGACACGTGTGGCCGTGCACGGTGCATTATCCTACGTGGTGCACGGTAGTGCAACGAAACGCCGCTTTCCTTCTCCTTTAATAGAGGCCTCCCCACTCCCACTCCCACTCATCACGCACTCGCTCACTCAACCGTTTCCACTGTCCCATCACCTTCTGCAAAGGGCCCAACAAAACCCCAACCACGCCGGCAATGGAGAAGATCGGCGCGGTGGCCATCGGTGCCTCCAAGGCAGCCGGCGAGGAGCCCCCCGTCCCCATCCCCGCATCCGCCGTAGCCTCCGGCGAGGAGGCCCCCGCCGGTCTCGGACAGATCCCGCTCGGCTGGGACCCCTATGAGGAGGTTGTCTACATAAGGCCGAAGAACCCCTACGACACCAGCATCGCCGACCCGTGGTCTGAGGTAACCAGGGTTTTCTCCCCTTCCCTTGTTCTTCCCCCGTTCCCATCGTTGGATGCTAGATCGTATGTTATTAGGGCTCGGTTGTTCGTATTTTTTACAGTAGCTGAACCTATTGTGTTAGATCTAGATTTTCGATGAATCCCCCTGTTCGTAGTTGGGATCAGTATTCAATTTGGTTTGAGATTTGGGGAATAATCAGGAGATCTCATTCGGTTAATTTATGCAAAAAATCAATCCCGATAATCAAAGTATCTCAATCATGTCCTTATTTCACTCTTCTGTTTTTTTTCAACAGAAGGATAGCAGCGACCTCCGCAGCGACGACGAGTCGCAGGACACCAAGACTCGTCATGTGCTGAGGAGGCCAAAGTCTGGTCAGTAGAACAACTTCTTCATCGACGACGTGTACAGGTGCCCCTTCTGCCCCACTAGGAGGCTCCACGGCATGGACTTCAACTCCCTCGTGAAGAATACCGAGGACGTGAGGACCTGCGGCGAGTCCGTGAACGTCCACGGCTTCAGGGCCAAGCACCAGGCGCTCGGTCTTCACCTCCACAACCTCCAAAGGTGGCTATCGAGGAGGGTCGCATGCCCCCGATCAGACCCAAGGTGCCCAAGGTCAAGGGGCTGGGAAGCAAGAAGTGGAGGAGGCGCCAGAGGGAGGAGGCGGATGCCCTCCTAGCAGAGGCCACGAGGGGCCACTGATCAGCTGCTGCTATAAAGCAGCTTCTTTTGTCTTGTCTGTGTTGAAGTAGTCCGCTGCTGCTGCTGAGCAGCCTAATTGTCGAACATCGTTAAGTACCATACTATATAACCTATATTAGCTGCTTTATCTACATCTGCTCTATTTACTGAATTTATTTATGGTGCTGGTTTGTTTTGCTGCTCTAGATTTGCTACCAGATTGTGGTAAAACAATCGCAAAAGGAAAAATGAATAAAGAGAGATGCTGCTCTAGATTCCCTACCTTTTTGGGCAAAAAAAACACAACTGTTAGAGAGAGAGGGGAAAAGGCGCTCTTTAAAAAGGCCACTTTAGGCGTCATGGCGCACGTAACGGCCAAGCCTTTGACCAGACGGCACCCCCCTCCGTGTGCATGTGAGGGCTTTGGAATATCGGAAGGGCAAAAGTGAGGACAAACAAGACACAATGTTGCTATAGCTAAATCTGACAAAAAGCTAAATTTGGCTTTACCATGCAATTTGGCTAGAGCTCCACAATGTAGCTATTCTAAATCCCTAAACTATGTGGTGCGTTGAAACCTAATGCTTTTCCACCGACACGTGTGTTGCAAAGTTGCTTGATCGTGCATGCTTACACAAGTGGCCTACAGAGAAACTTATAGAAGCATGGGCAAACGAGCTTCATTTTGGAAAATTCGGGACAAGCTTTGCGCAATCGGCAGGCCTGATCGGCTAGGCGGCTGCCCCGGGGTGCAGGGATGCTAGGTCCATGTCTATGCTTACACTTCTTAAACTTGTTAGGAATTAATAATAACTGTACACTTCCTTCTGTCCTGTCACGTTACGTCGTGTCAGCACCACGCACCCGCTGCAGATCGGCAACGGGACGGTGGTCTACGTGACCGGTCTCTGCCACGCCAAAGCCACGTCACACACCCGTCCCATCGCCTACTGGGATGGACGCCAAATTTAATCGCTAGGATTGGAAACCATCGGTGCTCGCCTGGTCAAACTTGCTTCCGCATGGGTATGACCGGAATATTGGTAAACGGAATTTAAGCATGTATACATCTCCTTAGCACATCAACGTGCAAAAATCTAACTCATTCCTTCCGCCGGCCGCCACCGCAAGAACCATCGACGCCACGAGCCACCGCCTCACTGGCCATACCACCGCATAGCGATCACTCCACCTCCACGCCCGGTCCAGCCATCGCTATCGAAACTAGGCCACCGCTGCATTAGCTGCCGCCATGGACGCAGAGTACGGCGTGTTCGGGCGAGAGCAATTACGACGCAGTACACCGTCGCGCCATGGCACCACCAAGCTGAAGTTCGTCCACACAAATGCGTTAGCGGAGGTGGCCAAGGTCATCGCAATGTACGAGCGGTGGCTACAAGATCCGATGGACAGGTACAAGATCGTCGGCCTTGACCTCGAGTATACCAGAGATAGGAAGAGGGCGGCGCTTTGCAGCTGTCCATGCGCAACCACGCCTACTATATCACGTATGTAGGGCCAAATCTGTATGCGGAGCTTCACGAGTTCCTACAGGACGGAGATCTACTTCGCCCGGCGTCGACATCAAGAACGACACTCCAAAGCTAGAACGAGATCTCCGTTCATGTCGCCAATCACGCCGATCTCCAACGTTTGTGGAGGTACCGGATGGCGATGCGGAAAGCCGGCATGGCTAGACTCGCTTCGACATCATCGGCCGAGGTACGCCGCATGAAAATCGAGTTCTCAAGCACCTGCACGGCGATGGGAGTGGAGGCACTGGATTACGATGCAATCAAGTATGCAGCCAGGGACGTATATACCTTTCTGAGATGCTCAACAGGATCTGGCGGGTGGGTGAGTGTCTGTTTACCACTACTAGTTTCACATTTCATTCCTAGTTTTATCTACTTTGTATTTTCTAAGCATTCGTGTGTAAGAACCAAGCTCAGTATGATCCTCGTGCTATTAGCTACTTAACCTGTATGTATTACCTTCCCCTTTTGTATGCTCAACATTCATTCTTACAAATTACATGCGTGCCATTTGCATGCAACAGAATCGAGGACTGACATGCATAAGGTGTGATACAGTCATAAGTCATAACCAAACCCAGATTATAGAGAAGGATACAGTCATAAACCAGATTATAGTTTGACAAAGGTAATACACAACAGTTCGTAATTGCTCACATAGTGTACTTATGAAATAACATGTTTTCATAAACACAACAATCATGCACTAATAGTCTACATTCCAGCCTATTGGAGAAGGCAACCGATCCCAGGATGCCTTCGGTTGCTTGCCCCGGTTTGTAGATTCATCTACGATTCGGCATCTGGGACAAACAACCTGCCTTGGTGGTGGTTCAATGATGCGATGCCTGGAACGAGATTTTACAATCTGGCGGTAAAGCTCGTGGCTAACATACCCGTCAATTGCAGCGTACTTCAGATTAGGTTCAGAAAGTGGCTTATCCTCCCAGTAATCGTGCCCTAAACGCCTCCATGAACATCTCGGCAATCTGTCCTTCATGTCAGCGTACCACGGGTCTATGAGTTCGGAGGCAAGAGTGGCCATCCCGGTCTTGCCGCCCTTCGTCCCTGGGATCTAGTAAATTTCCTGGTTGTCCACTCTGCACTCCTTTGGGATTCTAATGTTGATAGTCAGCCTTTCAAGCAGTTTACTGTCATTCGTGATGTCAACACTGGTAAATGTTATGTGCTGGTTCACGAGAAAGTCATGAAACAGATCCCTAATGCTTTCTCCCCACCTCCATGAAAATGAATTCAGACAAATAATATAGCAATAACTTTTGCAAACAGACGGTTCAGGAACAAAAAGACAGCAAAGTCTACCAGATCCCGTTAGCCCCTTTCTCGCAAAAAGGCTGGTATACGAGGACGTGCCCCTTCATGGAGAGTTACACCACGGAGATCCTACGGCAATCGCGGCTGTACTCGAGGTCGAGTCCTACGAACCTGTTTTCTTCGAACTGCAGCCAACTTGTGAAATTATTCAGAGTGTTCCTCACCGTCCGAGGGTCGGTGGTGTAGACGACATCGATCTTCTTCCAGCCATGTACTTCGATGTCGAAGTGCGCAGTTTCTTGCCTGCCATCGTTTCGGACGTCTAGAGCGTCCATGACTACAGGAAAGAGGGAAAGGATACGGAGGAAGAGGGTGATGTGGTGGTGGAGGAAATGGATGAGGCCGTGGAGGAGAAAGACGATGAGGCCGTAGAGGAGCAAATGAGACAGAGAAGTGAAAGATTGGAACCGACCTTACCAATATCTGGGTGCACGACCGTTCGTAGTAGGGTGAAGGTAGCGAAAAACGGCGGTTTTACACGTCGACGCTAGCACTTCCTAAAATTTGTTCTGCGCCACTTGCATGCGGTGGAATCAATTCAAACGTAGGCACGTTTACGCATGCCGACCTTCACTCACTGACAGGCAGGTCGCGCAGTTCCCTTTTACGATTTATTTTTTCACTTCCTCTAGACGGTTCCGGTGCCCACCCTCAATAATTACGCCCCCCCTTCTTTTCTTCCACGCGGACGAGAACTAGCGGCGGCGGCGGTTCCTTGCAGATTCGCTCCCCACTCGAACAAATGCCCCCATCCCTGATTCCACCCCCTGTCGAATCCATCCGCCTCCTTATCACAATGCCTCCATTAATCTACCGGATTCTAGACTCCATTTGCCGCTATGGGTAGAGCTTGGGATAGCACCAGGCTAAAGCGAAAGGCATGCGACGATGACGCGGATGGCCAGGGCGACCGCTACCGCGAGGATTGGGGATGGCCGAACCTCAGCATCGCGAACGTGCACATGATTGCCTCGGAGTTGGACATCATCTCAGCCGGCTGCCTCGCTCGCTGCATCCCTAGCTACCGCGTGACGATGCGGAACATGGACGAACAACCATTCGGCACGCCAGGCCTTCTTTACCCCGATAACAGCAAATGGTCAGACGACCGCGATGGCCATGTAAGTTCCAGTATCTAGCTTATTCGTTCAGTCATATCGTTGATTCATATGTGCTGAACTCTCATCGGAATCCTATGTTCCTTTCGTCGAACGTGTTGTGTGCATGCGCGGTTTGAACAAAAATCGAACCATTTAAGACTATTTTGTACAGCGGAAGCTCTACTCGTACCTGATATTTTTGATATTTTCGTAGTGACACAGTCTTACTTTAGGTGATAGACGAGTTGTCAATTTCGATTTTGCAATGGAATGCCTACTAGGTGATATTCTGTTTCCTAAAATAAAAACAAACAAATTAGAACATTTTAAGGTTGTTATGCCCCAAGCTGTTTAATTATGATCATCGTCAGGAGTTTGTTTTGGGGTCTCTGCTCCTACTCCATATATTGAGTATCTTTGTAGTGACACAGGCACAATTTAGGCGATATCTGAGGAGACACTCGTATTTAGGCGATATTTTGTGTAATTTAATCTAAAGGTCTAGTTGTCAAATTGTATTTGCAATGGAATCCATGCTAGGTGATTGTACCAACTGACAACAAACTCTGCAGAATATTCATGCAAAACTGATGCTGCTGGATAAGTGGTCGGAATCAGTAGTGGTGAATATCAAGGAAGAAGAAGAGACAGAAATGAGAGATGACCAGAACTAGGTGGGTGGCAACGGTGAGTGCCTGGTCCTTTTATCCCAGGATGGGAGTACTTGGACTCTAAAAAATTGCTACAGATTGAAGAGACTTGCAGTGCCATCTTTGAAGGGTGTCGGCATTACTGCATTCAACAGCGGGTGGCCGCCGCACATTTCCGAATTCGCTTACAGGTTCAACATGGCAGAACTTGAGCTCGTGAAGGTACAGCTCCCACATAGACTGCGAGAGGGGGCGTGGAAGAACTGAGAGTATGACCTCTTAGCGTTGTTCGACAAGGCAATCGCATTCATTAGATGCCCAGAGGACAAGGAATGGACAGTCTTGCGCGACGACTTCCTTCGGCCGAAGAAGTATGTCGACGCCGTCTTCACCTACGGCTACTCTTCGTACAGACCGCAACGCATTTATGCGGTCACTGAACCTAGCGGCGACGTGCGTGTTTGGGAGCCGTCCATTTGGGGTGAGTCATGGTGTCATATAACATGTAAAATCCCATTCAAAATTCTGCTTACTGACTGTTAGTAACATGCAGGTACCCACACAGCCCCACGCATAATTCTAGCTCCGGTCATCGAAGATGCAGTAGCAGATGCTGAACTTGGGACACGGCGCTGGTTCCTGGCACCTCTCGGAGACAACACGGAACAACATGATGAACTCTTATGGATTCATCCCCCATGGGAGCACTAAACAGCGTTGGTGATACAATAGAACATATGGGGACACAACTTTCTTCATACTCATCACTGCGGTGTCACGTTTTCTCGAGGTCCGCATGCCCATCCGAAGACCCAGTAGAGCAAGTCTGGAGCAGAGTCAACAATTTGAAGGGACAATCTGTGTTTCTTGGGATCAACTACCCTTTCTTTGTCGGAGCCCCTGGAGCTGTTGAACCTATAATTGCTCAGGCAGCCCTGGCCCCTGATGCTGCTGCTGCTGCTGGTGGTGGTGGTGTTGGTGGTGGTGGAGCTGACGAAGAACTAGCTGCTGCTGCTCCTGGTGGAGCTGACGAAATACTCGGTGATGCTGCTGCTGGTGAAGCTGATGAAATACTTGCTAATGCTGCTGCTGGTGAAGCTGATGAAATACCTGCTGAGGCTGCTGCCGAAGTCCAGGAAGAACATGTTGGTGTTGTTGCTGAGGTGCCAGCACTTCCAATGTTGATAGCAGACTGTGTGTTTGCTGCACACTCACGCGCCTATCATGTTGACACTCCAGATCCGACCTGGAGCCAAATCCACGTCGAGGGGAGGGGGCCTACAATTGGCTCATCAGTGGGGTCGTACTATTTGAAGGAGAATGAAAGACGGCCAAACACAGCATTCTGGTTCGTTCCGACGATACCACTAGATCCAGGGACCTAGTGCTCATACTGGCAGATCCGCTGAACCATTTGTCTTTATCTTTATCATTAGTTACGCTTATGTGTGTAAAGACTAAGCTGTGCTTATTTGTGTAAGACTAAGTTAGGCCTAACTGCGTAATATTCAGTGAAGCCCAGCTTTTCTTTCCACGCCCATAACAACAGAATTGCAGCATAGAACATACAAATGTAATCTGCATACCACACATTTTTGCTCCGGATAACAACCACTTCAAGCAAATGATACATCGTGTACGCATTTGAACGCATCACTAGAATGTGCCACCTATTGATGATTGATGACATGGATCTAGCTTTTCTGTGGTTATTTGCATTGAATCGCTCATTGATTTGTTCACATATTTTTTGGCAATGGCTGATGAACTCCACTCTCTTGGTAACTTGCTTCGTCAGTGAGCACTTGTTGATGCAACGCAAAGTACAGAACATGGTCGTCATCGTCAGTCCATTTAGGTTCTCTATGTTTCGTCATCATGGAGCTACTAATTTCAAATAAAAATCTAGTAAACAATATATGTGTACATTGTTAGAGTATGCTACGGCCATGGTACATACATGTTTTTCTACAATCACAAGAAGAAAACTTGATGCATTTTCACCTTGTTGGCGTTGTGCCGAACTGGGTGGATGTGGCTTTGGGGTTTGGAGAGGAAGGCGCCATGGCTAGTGCGTGTGCGACCACGGCGACGGTGAGCTCGGATTCTAGAGGAGACCAACAGGACCGAGCATGGTCGGCGTGGGTACAGATCTCACCCGAGAATGAATTCTCGTCCCCGCGCCGTGCCAATGGTGCGGTCATGGTGAGGGCGAGCTCCGATTCGGGATGGGGAGGAGAACATGCCGAGAAGGTTTGTCCAAGTCCTAGCTCCACGCCATGGCCGCGACCACAGATTGCCGCCCGGAGGAAGAAGCAGACACGTAAAGGATGCATGCGCTAACGCTGCAAGCCTACATGGCAGCAATGACGGCAGCGACATAACAGCGAAAGCTGACAGGGGGGACCCAACTTGACGACCGTTAGCCTGATTTTTTGTATTGAAACATAAAGTTGAATTCGGGACAAAAAGGACCCTCTGAGTATTTGGCACGCCAACTATAGTCATCGCGGATGATATTAGCGAACTCGGGTACCGCGTTGCCTGGCCACGCCAACTTTCGGGACGCAAAATGATATTCTCCGCAGGAATGCCCCCAGGAAGGGACTCCACCAGCTCATCCATATTTTCGATCAGCTCAGCCTTAGGCGCCAGCTCCTCCAGAAGGCGAATGAGCACGCCCTTGGCCTTGGTGAGCGTCCCCTGCACGGCAGCGCTGCGGTCTTCGACTGCTGAGATGGCACCCGCCAACGCATCATCGTGGCGGAGCGCCTGGACGTCAAAGCTCAAACCGCTGGCATCTACACAAGAATCAAGAATCAACACAAAAGTCAGCACGGCAGCAAATTTGAAAGAAGAGACACGACAAAAATCTAGACAAGGGCATACCTGAGAGAGCCTTCACAATCGAGAAAATTTGTTCTTCGAACAACTTCTCCCTAGCCACGTTGGAGGCGCGCAGATCCTCTTCACGTTTCCGCGATTCGTCCAGCGCCGTGATTGCCTCATCACGGCTCTTCACCGCCGCAGCAAGCGTTTTCTCAAGGGAAGCAGTGCTACAAAGGAGGGCATTATGCTCAGCTGTGACACAAACAAAGATAAACCGCCAGTCGAATATATCACAAGGATGCAGAAGAAAAAGTAAAGAACACTCACTTTCAACCGCGCGATGGCGATTGTCTAGCATTGCATGCTGACGACCCATCGCAAGAACCTGCTCCGCCAGGTGAGCGGCTTCCTTCACAAGGAGCTGCAATAAAGAAAACAGTAAAGGATCAGCAGATGGTATAGATAAAAAATTCGACTGCAACATCAGAAGAAGGGGTACTACACATACATGATCCTCCAATGACTCCGAGGTTGATTGGTGCGCAGTCGTCCGAGCAACCATCCGATGCTCCACATCATGTGGAGAACTTGATGAATTATGCCCGGAGTGGGACGCCAATGGAGGGGAAGGAGCGCGCTCAGCCATTTTCTTGGCCTTGGAGGTCGCGACTCCAGATTCCTTCACAAATTGGACGTCACCAGAAGATGACAACACCGACTGACTGAAGACCAAAACCAACATCAAGAGAAGGCAACTAGAAAAGAAGACCCACAAGGAAAATTTTTATACTTACCAGTCAAACTTGTCAAAATCGAAGGTTTGATCCCCCGACTCTGACGACGACTCCTTCGACAATTGCATCTTCTTGCGAGAAGGTGGCGCCACGTCACTCACATGAACAGCAGGTATCGGCGATTCTGTGCCAACAGCCGCACCTTCCATAGTCAAAGGAGACGATGCATCCGAATCCTCGCTGCGCGAACGCTTGCGAGTGTCCGGACCACTCGACTCAGGGGCTTCCTCCTCCACATCAGATGGGACGGTCGACTCCGACTCGTCCTCTTCAAGGGCTTCACGAGGGATAACCCCCTCAGGAAGAGGGGGCATACAGGGCGACACCCCCAATCCTGCACACAGAAAACAATTTAGCACAAGTCAAGAAAAACAGAAAATAAGCAATCGACAAATAAAGCTACTACATAGCACAACTGTACCACAGGAGAAGGATTAGTAGCATCGAATGGAGGTACGACTAGGTCATTGGGGAGTACATCCTTGGCGGTGTACTTGGTGACCAGTCGCACCCTTTTATCTACTTCACTTGCGGAAATGCCATCGGCAGATACGCGAGTGACATCGTCCGTGCCAGCCCACTGGAACATAGGGTGGACTCTGGCTTGCAGAGGCTGGACGCGACGGCGCAGCCACGTGCGAATGAGGGCGCAGCCTTCCTCCTCTTTCCCCATGCGATTCTCGAGGTCGCAGACGTGCTCGTACAGCACATCAGTCTCCGCGGATTCGCCGGGCATCACTACGTTCTTCCAGGAGCGCATCCTCTTGCACGGCGTCGCGGGATCAAAGGGCGCGAGTCCGTAGTGGTCTCCGTCAGCCTTCAGGTCGCGGATGTAGAACCACTTGTCCCTCCACCCTTGGATGAACACCGTGAGTTTGATGTCGAAGTATGTGGCGGAGGAGTCGACGTGGATACCGCAACCTCCTACATCCTAGATTATGGAGACAGACGCCGACTGGCGCTTTAGCTTGAAGAGACGCTTAAAGAGACCAAAGTGTGGCTCGATTCCGAGCCAGCACTCGCAAAGAGTAATGTAGCAAGCTACATGGAGGATGGAGTTGGGGGACAGCTGATGTAGCTAGAGCCCATAGAAGCAGAGAAGGACCCTGAAGAAAGGATGCAGGGGCAACGAGAGACAACGGATGATGAACGCTAGGAACATCACCTGAAAGCCGGCAGGCTGAGAGGGGATTACCTCACTGCCGGGGACACGCGCGTTAGCGACTGTGGCAGACAAAACTCCATCTTGGCGTAGAAGACGGAGCTTAGAAGACTTGATCACGGATGCGCGCCATGTGCCATTGGTGACGCGAGTGCCCGTGCCCTTCTTTTTCCTGGCGGCGGCAGTGCTGGTGCCCGGAGCAGCGGACCCGCCCTTCTTCTTCGCAGCAACAGTGCCAGCGGCGGAATCGGCCATAGTGCCTCCCTTCTTTTTCCCCATTCTACGGTGGCTGTGCGACTGGAGAAAGTAACTGGGGATAACACGGAGCTGGTCTAGCACCGCGAGAAAGATGAAAACAAAGGAGCAGAGGAGCAGCAGCAATGGCGACGGAGGCAAAGGCAGAGAAAAGAAGCAGGTGTGAAAAATTACCGTCGCAACATCGCTACTTAACCCCCTGGAAGATGCAATCTAACGGCCAGGAAAACCCTACCAGACGCGTGGTGTTCATCGTGCTCGACACGTGGAGGACCTGAAGCGTGAACCATCCCCCACTACCCCCATTACGCGCGGAAATCGAGGAGGCACAGTTAAAACAGAGATTACGCACGCCGGTCAAGTCAGGGTCAGAAAATGGGACCCACCGCTCGTCATGTCCCGTGAAACTCGCTCACACGGGCAACTAGGGTCATCACATCGTCAGCACCGATGTCATTCAAAATTACGCAGCAGAAGACGTCGACTACTTTAGTCCTTGCTCGAGTCTTCGACTCCACCAAGCACTCAGGGGCTACTCCCATAGGGAGCGCTAGTCGTGCACCCTACGATTTTTTTCTCTTTTTCTTTTCTACAGGAACATGGACAATCAAAGCAAACCCAACTAATCGAATCCGCAATTTGACTTTGGACATGGGTTACTCCCATAGGGAGCGCCGGAAACAAACTCGACTGAAACAAGCAACAAAAGACGACATCAGTCGCAAATGTTCTTTAGTCCCTGCCTGAGTCTTCGACTCAACCAGGCACTCAGGGGCTACTCCCATAGGGAGCGCTGGTCGCGCACCCTATGATTATTTGTACATCGTACTATGTGTCGATAACATCCACACTCGAATCTTATGGCGACACCGCCTCATGATTTTTCCCTACAAAGAGACCGTGTCTCCTGGGTCACCCAAATCATCTTCATGATGACAAAAAATTCAGATGCCGTGCTTGCAGCGTGAAGATAAGACCCGAAAAAGGCCTGGCAACACATTTGCTGCGCACTACCAGAAATATATCAGTGCCTACATGCATGATGAACATGCCTTGACGGACGCGTCGAGTGCTCACACCCATATACTGGAATTCGACTCCTGTAAGACCTCCGCGGCTTGAGTCAAATTACACCAGCACTTTTCCGGATTCGAGTCCGGGGACTCGAGTTCGAGTAGATTGCATTGTTTTTCCCTAAGGCAGTTAACTGATACTGATACATCGGTCAAATCAGGCACGCATACAACAATCCCTATGACATAAACAAAGCAGTCGAAAATATACTCATCCATGCACTCGAAAGGCTTCATAAAGTCCCCAATCGAATCTGCGATTCCACTGGACACTCAGGGGATACTGACATGGGTATACCCTACAGGTACTCGAGCTTGGTATATACGGCATGAATACAACGGAAGCCCACAGTGTCGCGAAGGCCCAAATAGAGAACTCGAGTAGCCTATGGACTCTTGATTGCTTGAAGAACAAGAAGAAGCCAAAGATAGAAAGTTCAAAGGGAAAAACCCTAACCTATAACCGACTCGACCTGCTACCCAAGACCTGGCCTATCTATATAAAGGCTAGGAGGGGGCGGCGAGGAGAACACACGCAACCCTAGTTTCCACAACCCTCGCCAGATTGCATCTGCGCACCATTGTAATCTTCGATTCCCTCAATAATTCCACGAGCAGACAAGCAGGAGTAGGGACCTCTAAGAGGCCTGAACCTGGGTAAATCTTTGAGTCCCCTGTGTGCTTGTTTGCTAGCCGATAGATGTCTCCAGCGCTCCCTCCTTCTCCAAAACCCAAGTCCATAACAATGGGCATTGATGAGTTAAACCCTCGTCACTTGGTTTAATTGGTTTGCTTGAATAAATTGGTTGGACCCCCTCTTTCATACATTAGTTTTCAAATAGTTTGGTTTGGTTTGAAAAAGAGTAGGAAAAGTTCATGCTTAAGTGGTAAAAGGAGCTTGTTTTTGACTGTGGCCTATGCTTTGTCATGTCATGCTTGATATTGTTTTGACTTTATGCTTAGTGATTTTTGTTGTAGCATGACTTGTTATAAACAATTGAAATTGCCTAATGTGCTTTGAAAGAATCATGCGTTGTTTTAGCATATTAAAGCATAGTATTGTGGTATTCTCCTTTGATGCTTTATTTGGGTTGACTTGGCGCATGCTCACACCATGTTATGACTATCCCAAGTCACCATAGCCTCTATGATCCTTTAGTTTTTGACTTGTAATATCACTTTATGCTTTAATCAGTGATGTTTTGTCGCTTTGCATGATTATGGCCATTATTGCTCTCTTAGTTGGTCGCTCCCAGTCTTTTGCTACCCTCCATAACAAAGTATGAGTTCCACTCATGCATCCAACTCCAAATAAAACCAAGTTATTCCAAAGAGTCCACCATACCTACCTATTAGCATATGCTATTCCAAGTATATTCTTGTTTTTATCTATCTTCCGAATTAAACTTGTTATGAGAAAACTAGTGATTAAAGCTCTCACGAACTTGATGGCACACTTTACTTTTCTTGCCCTTAATAAACTTGAACCATTGTGTCATCTATGTTGTATATGCTTGCACTTATATTTTGGGGATTAGCAGAACCATGCTGTCATGGGGAACACTTTCAACATTGCACTTGCACTTTGTACCTAGTTGATATCATGCTCTTTTGTCTATGGATGTCGTCAGTGTGAATGAAAGGGGAGCTTGTAAGTCCATGGAGTTATGTATGTGTGTTAGAGAAACGCCTGGGCCACCAGTCTAATCCATGCCTAATCATGGTGGAAACTAATGGCTCAATGCACGTCGCCTAGAAAAGTGTTGGTGCGTGGTTGATGTAGAGCTTGTTGGGAACCCCAAGAGGAAGGTATGATGAGCACAGCAACAAGTTTCCCTCAGTTATGAAACCAAGGTTTAATCGAACCAGTAGGAGCAAGGAAACACCCCAAAGGTGTTACTAGCTGAGCTTTGGCAGGGCGCACTACCGGTGCTACTAGCAACATGGAGACCTGCACAACACAACCACAAAACTTTGTCCCCAACTTGCGATGAGGTTGTCAATCTCACCGTGTTTTGCGGAAAACAAAGGATTAAACGTATCGAATGGAAAGAAGTAAAAGTTTGCACAAAGTAAACACAAAGAAGTAAACAGTTTATAGATTGTATGTAAAGAAAAGGACCAGGATCCATAGTTCACTAGAGGTGGCTCTCCTTAGATAGATAACATGCTGGGTGAACAAATTACAGCGGGGCAATTGACAAACATCGAGAAAGCAATACATGCATATACTAATCATCTTGACTCCTTTGAGATTCGATTGGGCATTACAACATTATACATAGACTGCCATACAACTGCATCTATGACTAATAATCCACCTTCAGGTTATCATCCGAACCCCCTCCAGTATTAAGTTGCAAGCAACAGATTATTGCTTTACGAACTTCATGTAAAGTAAACAATACGATTGTTCTATGAATAAAGGATTGTTGTTTTCTCCCTAGTAGCAACAACACATCTAGTACCTTAGAGATTTCTGTCACTTCCCAAGATTACCAGGGGCATGAACCCACTATCGAGCATAAATACTAACTCTTGGAGTTGCTAGCATCTACTTGGCCAAGATAGCTACTAACAACGGAAAGCATACAAGATCACAAATAACAAAGACATGATAGAATCAATAATCAATCTGAAATAGCATCTCAATATCCATCAGATCCCCGCAAACACAACATGTATGGATTACAAATAGATGATATTGATCAGGAACGGAGCTCACAAGATCTAAACATGAAAGCACACAGGAGGAGAACCAGCCATCTAGCTACTACATGGATTCGTAGTCCAAGGATGAACTACTCATGCATCACACCGGAGGCTTTCATGGTGATGAAGAAGGCCTCCAGGGTGAATTCCCCTCTCCGGCAGGGTGCCGGGAAGAGCTTCAGATCCCTCCCGATCTAGGGATGGAGATGACGGCGGCTACAGACTCTTTCGAGGATTTTTGATTGGGCACTTAGGGTTTTTGTTCCGAGGGCATCTTATAGGCGGAAGGGGAGGTCGAGGGGGTGCCAGGGGCCACCACACCACCCCTGGCGCAGGCCCAGCCTGGCCACGCGGCCGGCCTCTGGCCCTTCTCCGTCTCGTATTCTGGCACTTGATGACTTCCGGAAAAATAGGCACTTTGGCTTTTGTCCCGTCCAATTCCGAGAATATTCATTTTCTGACTTTCCTGGAACCAAAACAGCAGAAAACAAGCAGCTGGCACTGTGGCTCTTGTTAATAGGTTAGTCCAAGAAATCATATGAAAAGTACTCCAAAGTTGGAACAAAACACAAGAAAGTGGATAAAACCAAGCATGGAACATCAAAAATATAGATACATTTGAAATGTATCAGAAACCTGCAGCATAACCATAATGAGCTGTCTATGAAGCATTCTTCTTATAAAAAAAGAGATAGATATTGAGAAAAAGAGAAAAAGAACAAAAGATATGAGAAAAGAGGAAAGAGAGAAAAAAGCACCATTTTCCCATGGTAAATAAGAAGATTGCTGAGATGCTCACTGTCTGCTTGCCTTGTCATTTTGATATGGGGATTCTTCCGTATCATCGGGCAAGGGGTACCCCGCTGGTGGTTCTCTATGATACACATGTAGTTACTCTGACAAGAACTTACCGGTGACTAAACTTGAGTAGCATGAGGAGCGGCCCTCATATTCAAGGGACATGAGATTTCCAACTTATACTTTGTCAAGCATATACTCCATAGTTTGTTCACTTTAACCTTAATCACTTCAAGATGCTTATGATAGGGGCAATGAGAGCTGAAAGCTAATAAGTACCATAATTTTTGGAAGCTCTTTATGAACCTTGAATCCCTGCTTCCTTCTATGAAGGCCTTTCTTTTAGTTTTATGTTGAGTCTCCACCTTCTATCTTTATGCACCTATTGAGATAGCATAGTGGCCATTCTTAGTTCTATGTGCATTGTCCCAAAACTTGTTGATTGATGCATAACTTTGATATTGCTTGGGACAAGCTGAATGCCACTATGCTATGTTTTCTTTATGTGAAACAAACAAACGTCTTGCAAAGCATTGTTATTCATGAATATTTTGTTTGTGCCTTTTCATGTTACAACATAGTTGCTATTCTTATTGTTAGAACTTTATCTTTCATGCTATGTTGAAGTACTATGATCCTAGCTATCCATGTTTTACAAATACTTTGATCAAGTTTATGATGGTGTATGTCACCTCAAAAATTATTCTTTCTTTTTATCACTTACCTACTCGAGGACGAGCAGGAGTTAAGCTTGGGGATGTTGATATGTTGCTAACGTATCTATAATTTTTGATGTTCCATGCTTGGTTTTTATCTACTTTCTTATCTTTTGTCCACACTTTGGAGTATTTTTATACACTTTCTTGGACTAACCTATTAACAAGATGCCACAGTGCCAGCTGCCTATTTTCTGCTGTTTTTGGTTCCAGGAAAGTCAGAAAATGAATATTCTCGGAATTAGACGGGACAAAAGCCAAAGTCAATATTTCACCGAGGAGGACATGGAGCCAGAATACGATACGGAGAGGGGCCAGAGGGCCGCCACACCACCTGGCCGCGTGGGCCAGGCCTAGCTGCGCCAGGGGGTGGTATGGCCGCGTAGGGAACCCCCTCAGCCTCCCCTTTCACCTATAAGATGCCTTCGATATAGAAACCCTAAGTACCTGATCAAAAATCCATGAAAGAGTTTGTAGCCGCTGTCATCTCCATCCCTAGATCGAGAGGGATCTGAAGCTCTTCTCGACACCCTGCCAGAGGGGAGAATTCACCCTGGAGGCCTTCTTCATTGCCATGTAAGCCTTCGGTGTGATGCGTGAGTAGTTCATCCTTAGACTATGGGTCCATGTAGTAGCTAGATGGTTGGTTCTTCTCCTTTGTGCTACCTTGTCTAGATCTTGTGAGCTCCGTTCATGATCAAGAACATCTATTTGTAATCATACATGTTGTGTTTGCGGGGATCCGATGGATATTGAGATGCTATTTTAGATTGATTATTGATCCTATCATGTCTTTGTTATTTGTGATCTTGCATGCTCTCCGTTGTTAGTAGATATCTTGGCCGAGTAGATGCTAGCAACTCCAAGAGGGAGTATTTATGCTCGATAGTGGGTTCATGCCTCTAGTAATCTGGGGAAGTGATAGAAATCCCTAAGGTACTAGATGTGTTGTTGCTACTAGGGAGAAAACAACAATCCTTTGTTCATAGGACAATCATATTGTTTACTTTACACGCAATGCGTAATGCAATTATCTGTTGCTTGCAACTTAATACTGGAGGGGGTTCGGATTGATAACCTGAAGGTGGATTATTAGTCATAGATGCAGTTGGATTACGGTCTATGTATAATGTTGTAATGCCCAATCAAATCTCATAGGAGTCAAGATGATTAGTATATGCATGTATGCTTTCTCCATGTTTATCAATTGCCATGCTGTAATTTGTTCACCACACATGTCATCTATCTTAAGGAGAACCACCACTAGTGAACTATGGACCCCGGTCCTTTCTTTTACCATCAATCTACAACTGTTTACTATTTTCTGTTTACTTTCTGCAAGCTTTACTTTCTTCCACATAATACGTTTAATCCTTTGTTTTCAGCAAAACCGGTGAGATTGACAACCTCACTGTAAGTTTGGGGCAAAGTTCTGTGGTTGTGTTGTGCAAGATTCCAAGTTGGAAACAACACCCTGGAGGTGTTTCCTTGCTCCTACTGGTTCGATAACCTTGGTTTCATAACTGAGGGAAACTTGCTGCTGTGCTCATCATACCTTCCTATTGGGGTTCCTCGACGAAGCTCTACAGTGATCTGAGCTACATCATGTATCTATAATTTTTGATGTTCCATGCTTGTATTATATCTACGTTCTTATGTTTTGTCCACACTTTGGAGTATTTTTACATATTTTCTAGAACTAACCCATTAACAAGATGCCACAGTGCGAGTTGCCTGTTTTCTGTTGTTTTTGGTTTCAGAAAAGCTAGTAAGGAAATATTCTCGGAATTGGACCGGACAAAAGCCAAAGTCAATATTTTACCCGAAGCAACACGGAGTCCGGAGGGGAGACGAAGTGGTGCACCAGGGCAGCCACACCTGGTGGCGGCGCGACCTGGGAGGGCACCACCAGGGGCCCCCTGGTGCTCCACCGACCTTGCCCCTTCGCCTATAAAGACCCCTCGGGACGAAAACCCTAAGTACCCGATCAAAATTCCACGAAAGAGTTTGTAGCCGCCGTCATCTCCATCCCTAGATCAGGAGGGATCTGAAGCTCTTCCTGGCACCCTGCCGGAGGGGAGAGATCACCCTGGAGGCCTTCTTCATCACCATGCTTACCTCCGGTGTGATGCGTGAGTAGTTCATCCCTGGACTACGGGTCCATGTAGTAGCTAGATGGTTTGTGCTACCATGTTTAGATCTTGTGAGCTCTGTTCATGATCAAGATCATCTATTTGTAATCCTACATGTCATGTTTGCGGGGATCTAATGGATATTGAGATGCTATTTCAGATTGATTATTGATTCTATCATGTCTTTGTTATTTGTGATCTTGCATGCTTTCCGTTGTTAATAGCTATCTTGGGCAAGTAGATGCTAGCAACTCCAAGAGGGAGTATTTATGCTCGGTAGTGGGTTCATGCCTCTAGTAATCTAGTTAAGTGACAAAATCTCTAAGGTACTAGATGTGATGTTGCTACTAGGGAGAAAACGGCAATCCTTTGTCCATGGGGCAATCGTATTGTTTACTTTACACACTTTGCTTCATGCAATTATCTGTTGCTTGCAACTTAATACTGGAGGGGGTTCGGATGATAACCTGACGGTGGATTGTTAGTCATAGATGTAGTTGGATTATAGTCTATGTATAATGTTGTAATGCCCAATCAAATCTCATAGGAGTCAAGATGATTAGTATATGCATGGTATGCTTTCTCGGTGTCTGTTAATTGCCCCGCTGTAATTTGTTCACCAAACATGTCATCTATCTTAAGTAGAATCACCACTAGTGAACTATGGACCCCGGTCCATTCTTTTACCATCAATCTACAATCTACTATTTACTGTTTACTTTACTTTCTACAAGAAATTACTATCTTCCACACAATATGTTTAATCCTTTGTTTTCAGCAAAACCGGTGAGATTGATAACCTCACTATAAGTTGGGGCAAAGTTCTGTGGTTGTGTTGTGCAGGATTCCAAGTTCGAAACAACACCTTGGAGGTGTTTCCTTGCTCCTACTGGTTCGATAACCTTGGTTTCATAACTGAGGGAAAACTTTCTGCTGTGCTCATCATACCTTCCTCTTGGGTTTCCCAACGAGCTCATCGTATTTTGAGCCATCAAGCCTATTTTCTGGCACCATTGTCGAGGAGTCAAGGACAGCTTCACAAGGGGAGTCCCTCACAACCAATCTCTTTACTTTGTTTGTTTGTTTTGCTTAGTTTATTTTGATTTGTTTGCTTGTTTATTTTTATCAAAAATACAAAAAAATTGTTCCTACTATAGTTGTTATTTTTGTTGGTCTGTTATTGTCTTGCTTTATCATGCTTTCTATCAATGGTTTGGTTTCTTTGAAACTAGATGTTATTGGCAAGGTGGGTTCACGGAAGAACAAAAATATTGTTATAAGGAACACCGCTTGTCACAAAAAGGGAAACACTTATGGGAACAAATTGATAAATTGTATACCATTGCTACAAACGTGTGCTCTACTTATAATGTTACTTATTGCTTTGATAAATCTTGTTGCTGTAGGAGGTATAAACACCTCCCTTTTTAATGTGAGTATAATGATGATGTTGCCATATCTTCTTATGTTAGGGAAATTATGACTTTTATGATGTGGAACAAATTGAAGAATTTATTGCTTGGAAGGGTGCATTCGAACTTGCTTATTTGCTTGAAAATACTGATGATGCACCTTATAAATATGAGGTTTATGATATACTTAAATTTTGCTTTGATAATTACAAGGAAGAAAATGGCTATATTCTTGAATATCTTAATAGATGCTCTCCACCAACGGAAGAGACTAATGTCTTGCAGGAGCCTAAGGAAGAAGAAATTGTTGAAACTGGAAGCTCATTGGCTGAAAAAGATGAGGAAGAATGGAGCAGCTACCCATCTCTACCTCCCAATAGGAGTAACTCTTTAATTAATACCTTATTTGATAGCCCTCCATGCTTACCAAAGGAGGATGAGTGTGATATTTATATTGTTAAGTTTGTTCATGATAATACTGAAAATCATTATGAGAGAGGATAATATGGTTGTTGGAATTCTCATGTTACTAAAACACCTCTCTTTATATTGAAAGTTCCAAAGTTGCTCTTGTTTTATCTACCTATACTTGTTACTATGTGCTTCTTTGATTTATTTTCTTACAAGATTCCTATGCATAGGAAGTGGGTGTAACATCCCAAATCTTTAATCAAGGTTATCAAGATCCAAATCACCCAATTTAGGGTTAACAAAAACCTTTTCTCTTTTTAAATAATTAAGAATGCATATGTGTGTTGCATTAATATGGAATTTCTTGCAAATGCCATGTTTGTTTGTTCTAATGGTTGTAAAATGATTCAAAGATGAATTCCACATCATCTAGATCATTCCCAAAAAAAATCCAAAGAAAAATAAACCAAATGGAATTAATAAAGGCAAATGGTCACTTTTGCCATTTTAATCAACTAGGCCACTTTAGGTGTTCCTAGAACTGAAATTCAAACAGAAATAATTCTAACTCTTTGCACCCCTTTCTAGTACAAGTAAAGATGTACCAAGGCCCACTTTGTGATCTTACAAAAACATTTGAACACTAAATTTAAATGGCATGTGAAAATGGAATCAAGTGTATGTACCTAGATCCCACGTTTTCAAAAACCACTCAAATGACTTCAACTTGACAATCCCAAGAAACCATAGATGCTCAAGCATATGACCAACAACTCCACCAAAAATCTTTTCAAAATTCAAAGCTTTTGTTCTTGCGGCCATTGTGTCGAACACCTTGGGAGCAAAATCAAATCTACCTAACTAACACTATTGTGATCAAAGCATTGTCGAGCCATTTGGTTTAATTCGTGTCCCCTTGTCTCCCTAGCTCTAACCAGACCATAACCAAGCTACCATTTAGCCCCCAACAGCAGTGTCGCGCCACCCCGACGCCATGATCGCCAGCCGACCATGCCCACGTCGCAGGAGCACGCCCCACCCTTTTCCGCTGCACTAGGGAGGTAGGCATGATAGCACCGCCGCCCTTTGTCCCTTCCCCAAGCCCTGCCAGCCACTGGACCACCGCAATTCGCCCGCGCACCTAGCCTCTGCGCCATGCACGGAGCACGCCAGAGCATCGTCCCCGACAGGCCCACACGAGCCGTGCCTCGACCCTAGCTTGCACGCGCCGCTCCGCCTTAACCCTAGCACACCCCCAGACACGCCCTTTCCCTGCCGCGTGACCAGCAGCCGCCGTGAACCGCGTCGAGCACCGCCTCTGCCGCGCAGAGCGTCGCCCTTTCTCGACCAAACGCCACCGCCCCTAGCGTCGCCATTACGTCGCAGCTGACCACCAGGAGGCAGCCCACCGTCCGCCTACCCAGCCCATGCCTCTAGCAGCCTGTATCAATGGCACCGACGAGCTTGCCGTCGTGCCGCACGGTCCCCTCGTCGACCTATATAAGGAGCCCTCCCCAGCACCAATTCTCCACACTCCAACACTCCCCTCTCACTACTGGACCTTCCCCACCTCTCGTCGGATCCACTCGAGCCACAGTTCGCTAGAATTTCCAACGGAGCCGCCGCAGTAGAGGAGGAAACGCCCCATCGATTTCGTCCACCCCAGGAGCCGCCGCGACCACGCTTGAGTCTGCCGTCGACCACACGTTCGATTGCCCCATCACCACACTAGCTGGAGCCCTGGTATGCCCCCATTGCACCCCCACCGAGCCGCTAGGGTTCTGTCTTGCCGGCGACTAGTTCGTCGTCGACGATGAACCATCACCGTCGATCTAGGTTCTAATCGCACGGTCCACATCGCCCCATACCGCTTCGTGTTGAGTTGTGCCGCTGAATGTGGACCCCTCCTGTCAGTTGCCAGCCGTGCCGCGGAGTGTAACTGGGCCGGCCCATTAGTGTTCCCGCGCTGGCCCTAGAATTCAAATTCAGAATTTTCTACTTAGACTTAAACTCAATTCTGTCCACTAGTTTTAAAATCAACTCAGAGAGTTCTGCTTCACCAATTTGAATGATTCAAATTTTGTTGGAAAGATAATTAAAATCTCTATCCAAGCCCATTGGATTTAAATCATTTAGAGTTATAGATCACCTATAGAAAAAATAACAAGACAGAGACTTTTCTGCATTCAAACATTTTTCAAAAATCAACCATAATAGCTTTTGAGTTGTTTCCAACTCTCAAAATCACATTTGACAATACCTATCTGAATATGTAATAATATTGAGGTTTGCATGCAGTGACATTGGACTAGTACCAAAAGAATACTATTAGGCATTTCTAGTCACTTTAAATTGAATAAATAATAAACTTAAACTTTATAAAATAGGACCAATACTTTAAATCACATTCCCATGTATTAGAATATGTGGTGATGACATGTGTCCACATGATCCCATATTTTAAATGGAGAATATTAAATCTTAATTAATTTCAATGAGTAGAAATTACTTTTCTCAAATAAAATAAATGAAACTAGTTCTTTAAATCTTGTGATGATGCTAGATCATCAAGTGTGTGCCTTAGTGTGCTAAATAGACTAGTCAAGTATTGTTTGGTGATTGTGTATTTCCGTATGTATTTATATATGATAGTACCGAACAAGTCTACGAGGAGGAGGAGTTCTACCCCGAAGAAGACGAGGAGAATTTCAACCACTACACCAACCAAGGCAAGCCTAGCACTCCAAGTAAACTAAGCAAGCTTTTATTAGCAATCCCTCATTAACAATGCAAGGTAACCCTTGCAAGCTAGATAATCTAAGAAAGATGCAATTGGCATGCTTGGTTATACATTGTGATTTATACCCATCCCAAGTTTACTTACAAGATTTACCTTCTATTACTTTACCAAAGTTCTTTACTTTGTTTATAGATAGCATAAAGAGTATAAAACTTGACCTATCTAGTTAGACTTAGATGCCATTCTATGGCATGAAATTGAGATTAGCATCCCACCTTAGTGAACACTCT
Source organism: Avena insularis (assembly GCA_023614405.1). NCBI lineage: Eukaryota > Viridiplantae > Streptophyta > Magnoliopsida > Poales > Poaceae > Avena > Avena insularis. Next base: position 432,055,846 of record CM042693.1, on the reverse strand, counting down.
TAACTTAGTGTTTAGAGCTAAACCAAAAACTTGATCACTTTAGATGGGAATATTTGGTGAAAATGACTTATGAAAACGTTGGAATGATGAGTCATTCTATTGAGATGTTTTGACATGTGTTGAGAAACACAAATGGTTTATGATGATGAAAATGTTGAGGCATGAGCCTTAGCCCTTTTTAAAAACTGATGGTTGGGTTCGGATGCGATACCATTCCAATTTTACCGTACAACCACAATACCTGAATTGGGTAAGGCTTAGCCGGAAGTTTATATGCATTAGTATGGGTTCCCTCACGGGAGAGGTCTGAGCTGAGGCTACCTCTCAATGTTGTCCACCTATGCAGTGCCCAGGATGGCAGATGGCCGTGGTTGGGAGGCCAAGCTCATAAGAGAGGTGCCTATACTAGGGTGTGTAATTGAAAGGTTATGATTGATTATCCGCATACTAAGTATGATGATTTAGGGTTATCCCTGGCGGATGTATCAAATTTTGTGGTGAAAGTGTACCACCTCTATAAAGTGTCAAACTATTCGAATAGCTGCGTCCGTGGTCATGGACAGTTGCAGTGGCCATACTGTTCCGTCGTCAGATGTTTTCAAAATGACTTATGAAATGAATAGTGAATTTGACTTGACCACAACAGGGTTGTGACTATGAAAACTAAGTTCCCAACTTAGGTGATTCTACGACTTTATTTTATCTTTCTTTGTCTCTGAACTCAGCTTAGGTTTCAAACTTAACTTTGCAAATGAACGTAGAGCTTAGCATTTCCTACTAGAACTACCTTACTTGTTAGTGATAGTTTGCGAGTACTTAAAGAGTACTCATGGCTTTGTCCCTGGCTATTCCTGTGGCCAGACTATGAAGAAGACTACCAAGAGGAAGGACAACATGACGGCTACGACAACTAGGACTATCTCCCATCGTCAGCATTGCCTGTGACACTGAGGATGGACCCCACCGCTATGCTATTTATTCCGCCACTTGTGTGTATTAAGACTGGATCATGGGATCCTTTATTTGTGTAAACCTAATTATGGTTTGTAATGGATGATGTACTGTGATATCCAATCTATTATGTCTCGCTAAAATGGTAATCCTGGGATTGCGATGTATGGCATAACATGCATCTAGGATTAAAAATCCGGGTGTTGACAAGTTGGTATCAGAACCATCCTGGCCATAGGAGACCCTAGTTAGAATGGATGTCTGAACAAAGACTTAGTTTCAAAAACAAAGAAGTGAGTATTTATGAAAACCTATTCCCACTCTTATCCTTGAGATTCTTTCAAAAAAATGCATGTTCCTCAAAAATTCTTACACTACTACCTAAAATTTGACACACTTGATCACTTCACTAACTTACTCATCCTAAATTCTTATAGATGGAAGTTTAGTACTGCAAGTTCTACCAGTTAGGCAACAAAGGCCAACTGATCTTTGAGAGGGATCTTGATGCACTGAGTACCCGGAGCGCCCGCATCTGGAATTCTTTGGAGCTCAACTCAATGACCACCCAGGAGGAGATTTATAATGGCTGATAGTTGCTGATCTTCGAGGCAAGATGGAAGCACCACTTTCCGAGAAGATTCAATTCACTATGAGAGAGAACAACTAGCTAGATGGATTAGCAGGGCAATGCATGATGCTCTCGCCTGTCTTTGCGGACAGAACACCAACTTGATCCAGGGAACTCGCTTTGCGCACTACACAAGGCGTGATTCTATGGGAATACCGTTGGAGATGCCAAGTCACCTAGAGATGAGACGCCAAGTGGAGAACCTTGACTTCCTACTGTATGATAGGCAGAAGGAATTGGACAATGCTCGAGAGTACGCCAACCACAACCTTGACATTGCCACCTAGAAGGCCCAGACTTTCGCCCTGCTCATCAAGGATCGTCAATCACTTCGTCATCAACGTGCAAAGAAGGATCGCACCATCGACCGTCTTTGCAATAAGGTGGCCGACCTCGAGAAGACCATCAAGGAGCAAGAAGCTCAGCTTGTAGTAAAAGAAGAAGAGGAAGAAGGTGAAGACATCCAGGGGGATATTCACTCATACCTCAGCAATGATGATGACTACCTGGAGGATGACGCCATGGACTTCTACACCGACGATGATGACTCCGACTTCATCAATGATAAGTAGATGCACTTGATCACTATCGTAGGAAGGAGATGTATCGGTCCCATTGTATCTTAGTTCAAAGAATGGTTCTTAAAACCATCTGTTTTTCCTGTTGTTGTGGTGTGTGTATGTTTGTATCGTGTGCTTTAATTGAATGAATGAAAAGAAGTTAGTTGCAAAACCTGAGTCAAACTCAAAGTTTTAGCTTTGAAAACAAAACCATGAACCTTAGAACTTTCCTTCTTACCCCTTTATCTATCTCAATCCTCAGATGACTCGTGGAAACCCCAGAGGAAGCAGATCATCGTAGGACCCGATGCTGCAGATTCTACAGATGCTAGTTTCCGATCGTGAAGCTATAGAGTGGAGCGCCAAGCCAACCTAGCTACCCTGCAGCAGATCGCCCAGATGGCCCACAATACTCAAGGCCATGGAAATCAGGATCATCATGGATCCAAACGCAAAAACTTCCAGAATACCAATCCCCCTATCTTTAGCAAGTCTGAAGACCCACCGGATGCTGATGATTGGTTACAGACCATGGAGAATAACCTAGAAGTAGCAGGAGTGGATGCAAATGAGCAAGTTATGTTTGCCACCCACTATCTGGCAGGAGATGCAAGAGCATGGTGGAACAGCACCCTTACCATGAACCACGGGCAAGTGATGACGTGGGAAGCTTTGAAGACCAAGTTTAGCCGCACCCATGTGCCGCAAGGTTTAGTCACTAGAATGAGAGATGAGTTCAGAGAACTGAAGCAGGGCAGGATGACTGTAGTAGAGTACCGTGACAGATTTCTGTCGCTCGCTAGGTATGCACTTGATGAGATCAATACTAAATCCAAGAAGAAAGAGAGATTCCTGAATGGATTACATCATGAGATGCAAACGGTGTTAATCAACATCCGCTTTGACGATCTCGAAGAGCTAGTCAACTCTGCCATCCAGATGGAAGGAAATATCAACCAAGCCAACGACCGCAAGCGCAGAATGATGCACCAGAGTGGATCCAACAGTCACCAGAAGTATCGCCCCAACCCGTTTGCCGGATATGCCCCAAGGAACAACAAACCCCCAATGTCTCGTCCAAGCTAACCCAACCGTAGCGGAGGAAATGTGAAGTCCGGAGGCAATCACAACAACAACCCTGGCAACTCCAACAACTTCAACCGTGCACCGCCCAAGTCCAACAACAACAACAACAATACTGCCACAAGGGCAGGAAGCAATGTTGTGCCTGTTGCAGCCAAAGACAAGTCTCAGATTACTTGTTTTGAGTGTGGAGTGAAGGGTCACTACTCCAATGAGTGTCCCAAGAAGATTGCCGCCACTGCCAATGTGAATGCCCCAGCTCAGCAGGAACGCTGTGTTCAGCCTGGGAGAAGATTCGCCCCGGGGAATTCGCTCAACCGCAATGGCCGTCTTCCACATGAACGCCGAAGAAGCCCAGGAAGCGCTAGATGTCGTGTTGGGTATGTTTTCTGTTAACTTAGTATTAGCAAGATTGTTGTTTGATTCTGGAGCATCGCACTCGTTTGTTACAGAAGAATTTGCATGCACTAGTAAGATTCACCCAACCAACCTGAAGCATGTCATGATAGTTCAAATACCTAGTTCAACCACAAAAGCTAGAAAAATTTGCAAGGTTGTACCTATCTGAATACATGGGATAGATTTTTATGCTAATCTAATAGTACTTGGAACCAAAGGTTTGGAAGTAGTACTAGGAATGGATTGGATATCAAAACATAAGGGATTGATCGACTGTGCCAAGAAAGCCATCACCATGACCAGTAGCTCTGGAGTAACAGTAGAGCATATATCTGAAACCTTGCCCGGTCAATTCAAATGCAATAAGAGTCTAGCCCTACCCACCATAGACCAAGTCAGAGTAGTTTGTAAATACCCCGACGTATTCCCAGATGAATTGCCCGGTATGCCCCCGGATTGGGATATCGAGTTCATCATTGAACTGATTCCTGGAACTAGACCCATAGCTCAGAGACCCTATAGCATGAACCCATTAGAACTAGTGGAGCTGAAGAAACAACTTGATGCTATGTTGGCAAAAGGCTTGATTCAACCAAGCGCATTGCCATGGAGATCGCCTGTTCTGTTTGTTAACAAGAAAGACGGAGGTAACCATTTGTACACAGATTACCGGAAGCTGAATGATGTCACCATCAAGAACAAGTACCCACTGCCCAAGATAGAGGATCTGTTTGATCAGTTGACTGGTGCCAGAGTGTTCACTAATATTGATCTTAGGACTGGTTATCATCAACTCAAGATTCGTGCAACGGATATTCCAAAGACCGCCTTTACCACTAGATATGGATTGTATGAGTATATGGTCATGTCTTTTGGATTAACCAATGCCCCCGCTTATTTCATTAATCTCATGAATAAGATTTTTATGAACTTCTTGGATAAGTTTGCCGTTGTTTTTATCGATGATATTCTTATCTATTCCAAGTCAGAAGAAGACCATGAGCAACATCTAAGAATCATACTTGAAACCCTTAGAGAGCATCAGTTGTATACCAAGTTCAGCAAATGTGAGTTCTGGCTGAAAGAAGTAGGATTCCTCGGACATATTGTGTCTGTCGGAGGAGTCGCTGTTGATCCCACCAAGATCAAAGATGTTGAAGAATGGGAAGCCCCAACCACTCAAACCCAAGTCCGTGCATTTCTCGGATTAGCGGGATATTACCGCAAGTTCGTAGAAGGATTTTCGAGTATCGCAAGACCCATGACCCAATTGCTGAAGAAAGATAAGAAGTTTGAATGGATCGACAAATGTGAAGCAAGTTTTCAAGAGCGCAAAAAGAGATTGATTTCAGCCCCAATATTGATTATGCCGGATATCAAGAAGACGTTTGATGTGTATTGTGATGCATCCAAGATTGGTCTCGGATGTGTGTTGATGAAAGAAGGCAAAGTCATAGCATATTTGTTAAGACAACTGAAGCAGCATGAGCAAAACTACCCCACCCATGATCTTGACTAGCAGCTATAGTTATTGAAGACATGGCGTCATTACCTTATGGGTAACCGCTGTGAGATTTATTCGGATCACAAGAGTCTGAAGTATATTTTCACTCAGAAGGAGCTGAATATGAGGCAAAGGAGATGGATAGAGTTAATCAAGGATTATGACCTTGACATTCACTATCACCCCGACAAAGCCAATGTGGTAGCAGATGCTCTTAGCAGATTGCCATGTCGGTTAAACACCATGATCAAAGAAACCCAACCAAGTTTAGATGAAGAATTGGAGCAGTTTAGAACTGAGCTAGTTAGCAAAGGATTTTTAGCTAGCATTGAAATTCAAACCACTTTGATTAGTCAGATCAAGGAAGCCCAGAAGGGAAATGCAAGTATCGACGGAATCAAGCGTCGTATTGGTACGGGAAAGGTACCTGGATTCACCGAAGATGAAGAAGGAGTTTTGTGGTACAAAGGACATATCTGTGTGCTAGTAGATTCAGAGCTGAAGCAAGTTATCATGCAAGAAGATCATGATACCCTTTATTCTATCCACCCCAGAGGAACAAAGATGTATCAGGATTTGTAGGAGCAATTTTGGTGGCACAAGATGAAGAGAGAAATCAGAAGCTACATTGCCAAGTGTGATATCTGGCAAAGAGTCAAAGCAGAACATCAGAGACCCGCAGGACTGTTGCAACCATTGCAGATTACGGAATGGAAATGGGATTCTGTCAGAATGGACTTTATCACCGGTTTGCCTACTTCTAGTAGGGGAAATGAATTTATCTAGGTCATTGTTGATAGACTGTCCAAGGTAGCCCATTTCATACCTGTCAAGACAACCTACCAGAGTTCGAAGCTAGCAGAGTTGTACATTGCTAGAATTGTTAGTTGACATGGAACCCCCAAGACCATAGTGTCGGATCGAGGAACCCAATTTACCTCGAGATTTTGGCAGAAAGTCCAAGAAGGATTGGGAACCAAGCTGAATTTCAGCATAGCTTATCACCCGCAGACCGATGGACAGACTGAAAGGGTCAACCAAATCTTAGAAGATATGTTGAGAGCTTGTGTGCTAGAGTATGGATCAAAATGGGAAGACTGTCTTCCTTTCGCAGGATTCTCATACAACAACAGTTATCAAGCCAGTTTGCAAATGGCCCCATTTGAGTTCTTATATGGAAGAAAGTGGCGTACCCCTTTGAATTGGTTGCAAGTAGGAGAGAGTCAGATTTTCGGACCCGGCATCCTACGAGAAGCCGAAGAGAATGTTCACAAAGTCCGTGAGCACCTCAAGACTTCCCAATCCAGACAGAAGAGATATGTCGACAAGAGAAGGAGATACCTAACTTTCAATATCGGAGATTTTGTGTATCTCAAGGTTTCGCCATTAAAGGGAACGCAATGTTTTAGTCTGAAAGGGAAGTTAGCCCCAGATATATTGGACCCTTCAAGATTCTGAATCGCCGAGAAGTATCTTATCAACTGGAACTACCAGAGGAGATGTCAGCCATCCATGATGTGTTCCATATCTCGTTACTTCGCAAATGCTTAGAAGTGCCAGAGAAGTCCAAAGTTTTCAAGTACATCAATCACCGAGCCGTTGATATCAACAAGGATCTGACGTATCGTGAAGTGCCCATTCGTATCTTGGCAGAAGCTTACAGAACCACCAGGACCTGGAGTATCAAATTTCTCAAGATCCAATAGAGCAACCATACTAAAGAAGAAGCTACTTGGGAGCACGAAGATTACATTAGGACTGAGTTTCCAGATCTCTTTAGTTCCTAGTTTTCTTTCTTAAATCTCGGGACGAGATTTTGTTTAAGGGGGAAGGTTTGTAACATCCCAAATCTTTAATCAAGGTTATCAAGATCCAAATCACCCAATTTAGGGTTAACAAAAACTTTTTCTCTTTTTAAATAATTAAGAATGCATATGTGTGTTGCATTAATATGGAATTTCTTGGAAATGCCATGTTTGTTTGTTCTAATGGTTGTAAAATGATCCAAAGATGAATTACACATCATCTAGATCATTCCCAAACAAAATCCAAAGAAAAAGAAATCAAATGGATTTAATAAAGGCAAATGGTCACTTTTGCCATTTTAATCAACTAGGCCACTTTAGGTGTTCCTAGAACTGAAATTCAAACAGAAATAATTCTAACTCTTTGCACCCCTTGCTAGTACAAGTAAAGATGTACCAAGGCCCACTTTGTGATCTTACAAAAACATTTGAACACTAAATTTAAATGGCATGTGAAAATGGAATCAAGTGTATGTACCTAGATCCCACTTTTTCAAAAACCACTCAAATGAGTTCAACTTGACAATCCCAAGCAACCACAGATGCTCAAGCATATGACCAACAAATCCACCAAAAATATTTTCAAAATTCAAAGCTTTTGTTCTTGCGGCCATTGTGTCGAACACCTTGGGAGCAAAATCAAATCTGCCTAACTAACACTATTGTGATCAAAGCATTATCGAGCCATTTGGTTTAATTCTTGTCCCCTTGTCTCCCTAGCTCTAACCAGACCATATACAAGCTACCATTTAGCCCCCAGTAGCAGTACCGCACCACCCCGACGCCATGATCGCCGGCCGACCATGCCCACATCGCAGGAGTACGCCCTGCCCTCTTCCGCCGCACTAGGGAGGTAGGCGTGATAACACCGTCGCCCTTTGTCCCTTCCCCAAGCCCTGTCAGCAACTGGACCACCGCAATTCGCCCGCGCACCGAGCCTTTGTGCCATGCACGGAGCACGCCAGAGCGCCGTCCACAATAGGCCCGCATGAGCCGCGCCTCGACCCCAGCTTGCACGCGCCGCTTGATGTCTACGCACTTCTATTATTGCAGACAGTTGTTGGGCCTCCAAGTGGAGAGGTTTGTAGAACAGCAGCAAGTTTTCCCTTAAGTGGATCACCCAAGGTTTATCGAACTCAGGGAGTAAGTGGTCAAAGGTATCCCTTCCCAAGCGACCCTGCAATCAAGATACAAGAAGTCTCTTGTGTCCCCAACACACCTAATACACTTGTCAGGTGTATAGGTGCACTAGTTCGGCGAAGAGATAGTAAAATACAAGTGGTATGGATAATTATAAGTTGTAACGGTGCTAGAAAATACTTTGGTGGCGTGGAAGAAACTAAAGGCAAACTGAAATAAAGATGGAAGCAAGCAAACTTGTAACAGATCTAATTGCAAACAGTGTATCAATGCTTAGAAACAAGGCCTAGGGATCATACTTTCACTAGTGAACACTCTCATATAAATATCTTCTCTTCATGATACTACTCTTAACTACTCTCTGGTTGGACACTCTAATCCATGGTAGGGCTATAATAGCACACCTCAAAGTTTGCTTTCCACATCTAGATAACCCCACATTGTCACCTTGAGCACTAGATGGTTCCAACCAACACCACAATTTCATAGACACATCCAACTCCAAATATAACTCATAACAAGTATTTGTAATGTCTAGCCTAAGTGCCACCATGGTGTGCACGCTGTCACTTTCACACACATGGGGAGAGGAGTGATCTATTAAAGCACTTGAGTAGCAAGGTAGATCTATAGATTACAAGCTCATGATCACAATAAGATCATGCATAGAGAGAGATAAACACATAGCTACCGATAGAACCCTTAGCCTCGAGAGAGAACTACTCCCTCCTCATCATGGGAATCAACAATGGTGATGGAGATGGTGGTGGAGATCGATGGAGATGGCTCCGGGGGCACTTCCCCGTCCCGGCAGGGTGCCGAAACAGAGACTTTCTGTCCCCTGAATCTCCCCTTCGGTGGCGGCGGCACTGCGGAACTTTTCGTGGCTGGAGGCTGGACGATTTACGGTTTTGGTATCGGGAGGCTCTTATAGGCGAAGGAGCAAGGTCAGTGGAGGCCAGAGGGGCCCACACCACCTGGTGTCGTGGCCAGGGGTCACCCGCGCCACCATATGGTGTGGCCAGGCTCTGGCCCTCCTCCGTCTCGTATTCTGGCTCCGTGTCCCCCTCGGTAAAATAGGAACTTTGGCTTTTGTCTCGTCCAATTCCGAGAATATTCATTTTCTGACTTTCCTGGAACCAAAAAACAGCAGAAAACATGCAACTGGCACTGTGGCTCTTCTTAATAGGTTAGTCCAAGAAATCATATGAAAAGTACTCCAAAGTGTGGACAAAACACAAGAAAGTAGATAAAACCAAGCATGGAACACCAAACATATAGATACATTTGCAATGTATCAACATCCCCAAGCTTAACTCCTGCTCGTCCTCAAGTAGGTAAGTGATAAAAAGAAAGAATAATTTTTGAGGTGACATGCACCATCAAAGACTTGATCAAAGTATTTGTAAAACATTCAAAGCTGGGATCATAGTACTTCAATCATAACATGAAAGACAAATTTCTAGCAATAAGACAAAGAAACTATGATGCAACGTGAAAAGGTACAAACAAAAGATTCATGAATAGCAATGCTTTGCAAGACATTTGTTTGTTTCACATAAGGAAAACATAGCATAATAGCATTCAACTTGTCCCTCGTAGAGTATCAAATATAAATGCATAGGACACCTTCAAAGTTCATAAGAGTGACTAGTTACAAATAGTTTAAAACAAGCAATAACAAGTTATGCATCAATCAACTAGTCTTGGGACAATGCACATAGAACTAAGAATGGCCACTATGCTCTCAAAGTAGGTGCATAAAGATAGAAGGTGGAGACTCAATATAGTGGTGGAAGAAAGGCCTTCATCGAAGGAAGTAGGGATTCAAGTCTCATAAAGAGCTTCCAAAAATTATGGTACTTATAGCTTTCAGCTCTCATTGCCCCTATCATAAGCATCTTGAAGTGATTAAGGTTAAAGTGAACAAACTATGGTGTACATGCTTGACGAAGTATAAGTTAGAAATCTCATGTCCCTTGTATATGAGGGTCGCTCCTCATGCTACTCAAGTTTAGTCACCGGTAAGTTCTTGTCATCGTAAGTACATGTGTATCATAGAGAACCGCCAACGGGGTACCCCTTGCCCGATGATACGGAAGAATCCCCATATCAAAATGATAAGGCAAGCAGACAACAAGCATCTCAGCAATCTTCTTATTTACCATGGGAATATGGTGCTTTTTCTCTCTTTCCTCTTTTCATGATCTCTTTTTTTCTCTTTTTCTCTTTTTTCTCAATATAGGACTCTTTTTTATAAGAAGAATGCTTCATAGACAGCTCATTATGGTTACGCTGCAGGTTTCCACCTTGTTAGCATGGATTAGACCAGCTACCAGCGCTTTCTAACACATATACATAACTCCATGGACTTACAAGCTCCCCTTTCATTTGACACCGACGACATCAATATACAAAAGAGCATGATATCAACTAGGTACAAGTACCAAGTGCAATGTTGAAAGCGTTCCCCATCAAAGCATGGTTGTGCTAATTCCCAACAAATAAGTGTAAGCATATACAACATAGATGACACAATGGTTCAAGTTTATTAAGGGCAAGAAAAGTAAAGTGTGCCATCAAGTTTGTGAGAGCTTTAATCACTAGTTTTCTCATAACAAGTTTAATTTTGAAGGTAAAAAAAGCATGAATATACTTGGAATAGCATAATCTAGTAGGTAGGTATGGTGGACTCTTTGTAATAACTTGGTTTAGGGAGTTGGATGCATGAGTGGAACTCATACTTGGTTGTGGAGGCTAGCAAAAGACTAGGAGCGACCAACTAAGAGAGCAATAATGGCCATAATCATGTAGAGCGACAAAACATCATTGATCAAAGCATAAAGTGATACTACAAGTTGAAAACTAAAGGATCATAAAGGCTATGGTGACTTGAGATAGTCATAACATGGTGTGAGCGTGCGCCAAGTCAACCCAAATAAAGCATCATAGGAGAATACCACTATACTATGCTTTAATATGCTAAAACAACGCATGATTCCTCCAAGGCACATTAAGCAATCTCAATTGTTTATAACAAGTCATGCTACAGCAAAGAATACTAAGCATAAAGCCAAAACAATATCAAGCATGGCATGACAAAGCATAGGCACAGTCAAAAACAAGCTCTCTTTAACACTTAAGCATGAACTTTCCTACTCTTTCCAATCCGAACCAAACTATTTTAAAACCAATGTATGAAAGAGGGTGTCCAACCAATTTATTCAGCAAACTAAGAAAACAAAGAAAACGAAAAACCAAAATGAAAACGAAAAAGAAGACGCTCCAAGAACAACACAACTGTGCATGAAACAATAAAAATGAAGTGTTTGGAAGAAACCTGGGATTTTTGTTGATGAAGAGGGGGATGCCTTGGGCATCCCCAAGATTTGACGCTTATACTTCTTGGATATTTCTTGGGGTGACACGCATGGAATCCCCAAGCTTGAGATTTAGTCCATCCTTCATCTCATTACTCATTCCTTCCATACACCTGAAATTTTTCCTTCATACAAAACTTCCCATAATCTTTATTAGCAACATTAGTGCACTCAAGATAATAAGTCTTTAATGTTCAGTTCTAACACCAATAAAACTTCCATTAAAACACTAGCTACTGTAGCACTTCCCTCAAAAATCTCAATTCCGTCCCCAAAAGAACTCAAAAAGGAACCAACAAGAAGCAAATGTAGAAAATGGCAGAAATCTATCAAAACAGACCAGCAGTTAAAGACGAATTTTTTCGAAGACCTTCTTTTGTTCAAATCAAAAAGTGTTGAACTAACTAAAGTTAGATAACAACCTGGGGCAGAAGCACAAAAATTCATGCCTCAAAAAGACATACAGAGATTTTACACGAATTTTTACGGTGAAGCACAGAAATCTGTTTCGGGACAGCAACTTTCCCAATCATTACTTCATTCTCATTAGAGGTTACTCTTGGCACAAAAAGCAAATAAAAAGGATAAGGAGAGGTTATTACTGAGGTAATAACTTCCAAGACTCATCTAAAACTTTTGGGTTATCTCCCAATAAGTACTTTTCTTTAACGCCTTTAAGTTAGGCATGATAGTTTGAGAAGATGCTCTCATAGGAAATATGAATTGAAGTAAAAGAGAGCATCAAGAAGCAAATTCAAAGCACATTTAAGTCTAACCCACTTCCTATGCATAGGAATCTTGTAAATAAACAAGTCATCAAAGCACAAAGCAACAAGCATAGTAAAGCAAAACAAGTGCAATTTCAAAACGTTCAACATAAAGAGGGGAAAATTAATATTATTGAGATGCATAAAACCATGTTTCCCTCTCTCATAATAACTTTCAGTAGCATCATGAATAAAAGTAACAATATGACTATCACAAGAAACATTCTTATCATGAGCCACATGCATAAACGAATTAATACTCCCCACATAAACATAGTCATTCTTATTGATTATAGTGGGAGCAAATTCAACAAAATAGCTATCATTATTATTTTCATCACCATAATCATCAAATATAGGAGGCATAGTGTAATCATAATTAATTTCCTCCTCAATAGTAGGTGGACTGAAAATATCATATTCATCATTGCAATCATCATCATATATTGGAGGTATGGTATCATATTAAGCAATAGAATAGTTATCCTCCAAAGTGTGTTCATTTGTAAACATATCATCATTGGAAGGATCATGGATAGCACTAATAGTATAGCAATTATTAATATCATCATTTTCAGAATTGGTACCGAAGATATTATCAATATCAAAAGTAGTGTGCTTTTCCCAATCATGATCACTACTATAGGTAATAGGCATAGGAACATCATCGAGTTTAGACTCATCAAAAACTATAATAGGAGCAACAAGCTTAGGGGAAAATACCGTTTCCTCTCTCCTTTTACCCCTCCTTTTCTTATTTTTCTTCTTCTCTTTAGGAGGGAGAGGCTTGAAAGGAAGCTTCTCCATATACCCTGGTTCATTGTTAGAGACAATAGAAGAAACTTTGGAGGATTCCTCCTTTTCATTAATAAGTTCAAAACACATATTAGTCATGTCATATTCTGGTAAGATCTCATCTTTTATAATATTTTGTATGTAAGTATTTGTGTGACAATTATCAACACAATAAAGATGACAACCATGCATGACACTATTCATATCAAAAGCACCCATATCTACCAAAGAGGTTTTTCTTGATAACTCTTCACATCCCAAAAATAGATTAAGTTCATCATGCTGATTAGGAGTGATCATGTCATCACAATACAAACTTGCAGTACTCATTGGATTAGAAGGGCTATTATTATGGCCTGAGCATTGAAAATTGAAGTGACCCAATTCAAAGCAAAGTTCACAAATAAAAGGATAAATGGCACAAACTTTTTTACCAAGATCATTTAAAGCCCTATACCACATTCTAGTTTTTTCATTCCTGTGGGTGATACAATATTCTTCTTCAATTTGATTATTCTCACAAGGTCTATGTATTCCACAAAAATTAACATGCTTATAAGAAATAGTACTTTCAGAGGTTTGAGCATGTTTATTGCTATCATTAACAACAATTTCATTTTCCATGCAAGTGTCTTTAAAAGGCTCATGATACATGTCCCAATTTTCTTTAGGAGCATTAATATGAGAAGCAAAGGTTTTAAAACAATCAATAAGAATTTGAGGATCAAGACCATATTTAGCACTAAGCTCTTGAAAATCAGAAGTTTCAGCAAAAGACTTAATGCAATCATACTCATAGTTTATACCTGGTTCTTTACCTTTATTCTTATCCCAATCTTCGGTATTGCTTTGAATTGTTTCAAGAAGATCCCACTTAGCTTTGACCTCCTTACTCGTGAAGGATCCCTCTAAACAAGTATCTAGATAGTCCTTGTAATGTCCTAAAAGCCTTGCATAGAAATTATTAATAACAATATTCCTGGGGAGCTCATGAATGGGACATCTGAGCATTAGTGACTTCAATCTCCCCCATGCTTGGGCAATACTTTCTCCATCATGAGGATGAAAATTATAAATGCAATTCCTATCTTTATGAAGTTCATGAGGAGGATAAAATTTAGAGTAAAAGAGAGGTATTATTTCCTCCCATTCAAGAGGTTGACCATTCTTCAGCAGCTTATACCATTCTTCAGCTCTTCCTTTCAGTGATAATGAGAATAACTTCTTCTTAACTTGATCTGTTGTAATACCTGCACACTTGAACAACCCGCATAATTCGTGTATAAAGAGAAAATGATCACCGAGGTGGACAGTTCCATCTCCAACATAATAGTTGTTTATAACATGTTCAACAATTTTTATAGGTATTTTAAAAGAGATGCTTTCAGTATGTGGATTTAAAATATCACAAGCATCATTAGAATTACCACATATGGGAGATAAAGTATCATCAGAGCAAATTTTCTTCCTTAAAACTGGGGAACTAAAGAGATCATTTTCATAAGAACCAACTTCCCCAAGCTTAGACGTTTCCATAGCATTAGTAACAAAGGTATTCAAAAGATTCATACTAATAACATTGCTATTACCATGCAAAGAAAATTCCATAGGTTTTTTAATTTTCTCTTCAAACACTTCATGTCCTAACTCAAGATAAATACTATAAAGCTCTCTAATTTTTTTGTTGTGTTCCATTAAGCCTAACTAGTGAAAACAAGAAACAAAAAGACAAAATTGCAGAATCTAAAGGAAATAACTTCGAGAACTCACACCGGAGGATGTGAGTACCTTTTACCTTACCTCCCGCAACGCCTGTAAAATAGGCGTTTGCCGTGGGAGGTTCTTCTTTTTTAATCCTCCGGTGTGAATACCTTTTACCTTACCTCCCCGGCAACGGCGCCAGAAAATAGCTTGATGTCTACGCACTTCTATTCTTGTAGACAGTTGTTGGGCCTCCAAGTGCAGAGGTTTGTAGAACTGTGGCAAGTTTTCCCTTAAGTGGATCACCCAAGGTTTATCGAACTCAGGGAGGAAGTGGTCAAAGGTATCCCCTCTCAAGCAACCCTGCAATCAAGATACAAGAAGTCTCTTGTGTCCCAAACACACCTAATACACTTGCCAGGTGTATAGGTGCACTAGTTCGGCGAAGAGATAGTAAAATAAAAGTGGTATGGATAATTATAAGTTGTAACGGTGCTAGAAAATACTTTGGTGGCGTGGAAGGAACTAAAGGCAAACTGAAATAAATATGGAAGCAAGCAAACATGTAACAGATCTAGTTGCAAACGGTGTATCAATGCTTAGAAACAAGGCCTAGGGATCATACTTTCACTAGTGAACACTCTCATATAAATATCTTCTCTTCATGATACTACTCTTAACTACTCTCTGGTTGGACACTCTAATCCATGGTAGGGCTATAACAGCACACCTCAAAGTTTGCTTTCCACACCTAGATAACCCCGCACTGTCACCTTGAGCACTAGATGGTTCCAACAAACACCACAATTTCATAGAGACATCCAACTGCAAATATAACTCATAACAAGTATTTGTAATGTCTAGCCTAAGTGCCACCATGGTGTGCACACTGTCACTTTCACACACATGGGGAGAGCAGAGATCTATTAAAGCACTTGAGTAGCAAGGTAGATCTATAGATTACAAGCTCATGATCACAATAAGGTCATGCATAGAGAGAGAGATGAACACATAGCTACCGGTAGAACCCTTAGCCTCGAGAGAGAACTACTCCCTCCTCATCATGGCAATCAGCAAGGGTGATGGAGATGGTGGTGGAGATCGATGGAGATGGCTCCGGGGGCACTTCCCCATCCTGGAAGGGTGTCGGAACAGAGACTTTCTGTCCCCCAAATCTCCCCTTCGGTGGCAGCGGCGCTACGGAACTTTTCGTGGCTGAAGGCTGGACGATTTAGGGTTTTGGTATTGGGAGGCTCTTATAGGCGAAGGAGTAAGGTCGGTGGAGGCCAGAGGGGCCCACACGACCTGGTGGCGTGGCCAGGGGTCACCCGAGCCACCATATGGTGTGGCTAGGCTCTGGCCCTCCTCCGTCTCGTATTCTGGCTCCGTGTCCCCCTCGGTGAAATAGGAACTTTGGCTTTTGTCCCATCCAATTCCGAGAATATTCATTTTCTGACTTTCCTGGAACCAAAAACAGCAGAAAACAGGCAACTGGTACTGTGGCTCTCGTTAATAGGTTAGTCCAAGAAATCATATGAAATGTACTCCAAAGTGTGGACAAAACACAAGAAAGTAGATAAAACTAAGCATGGAACACCAAAAATTATAGATACATTTGCAATGTATCACCGCTCCGCCTTAACCTCAGCACACCCCCAGACACGCCCTTTCCCCACCACGCGACCAGCAGCTGCCTTGAACCGCGTCTAGCACCGCCTCTGTCGCGCAGAGCATCACCCTTTCCCGAACAAACGCCACCGCCCCTAGCGTCGCCATTACGTCGTTGCTGACCGCCAGGAGGTAGCCCAACATCCGCCTACCCAGCCCATGCCTCTAGCAGCCTGTATCAACATCACCGACGAGCTAACCATCATGCCGCACGGTCCCCTCGTCGACCTATATAAGGAGCCCTCCCCAGTACCAATTCTCCACACTCCAACACTCCCCTCTCACCACAGGACCTTCCCCACCTCTCGCCGGAGCCACTCGAGCCACAGTTTGCCAGAATTTCCACCAGAGCCGCCGCAACAGAGGAGGAAACGCCCCGTCGATTTTGTCCACCCCAAGAGCCACCGCAACCACGCATGAGTCCGCTGTCGACCACATGTTCGATCACCCCATCACCACACTAGCCGGAGCCCTGCTACGCCCCCATTGTAGCCCCACCGAGCCGCTAGGGTTCTGTCTCGCTGACGACCAGTTCGCCATCAACGATGAACCACCACCGTCGATCTAGGTTCTAATCGCACGTTCCACATCGCCCCGTACTGCTTCACGTTGAGTTGTTCCACTGACATGTGGACCCCTCCTATCAGTTGCCAGCCGCGCCGTGGAGTGTAACTGGGCCGGCCCATTAGTGTTCCCGCGCTGGCCCTGGAATTCAAATTCAGATTTTTCTATTTAGACTTAAACTCAATTCTATCCACTAGTTTAAAAATAAACTCAGAGAGTTCCACTTCACCAATTTGAATGATTCAAATTTTGTTGGAAATATAATTAAAATCTCTATCCAAGCCCATTGGATTTAAATCATTTAGAGTTATAGATCACCTATAGAAAAAATAACAAGACAGAGACATTTGTGCATTCAAACATTTTTCAAAAATCAACCATAATAGCTTTTGAGTTGTTTCCAACTCTCAAAATCACATTTGACAATACCTATCTGAATATGTAATAATATTGAGGTTTGCATGCAGTGATATTGGACTAGTACCAAAAGAATACTATTAGGCATTTCTAGTCACTTTAAATTGAATAAATAATAAACTTAAACTTTATAAAATAGGACCAACACTTTAAATCACATTCCCATGTATTAGAATATGTGGTGATGACATGTGTCCACATGATCCCATATTTTAAATGGAGAATATTAAATCTTAATTAATTTCAATGAGTAGAAATTACTTTTCTCAAATAAAATAAATGAAACTAGTTCTTTAAATCTTGTGATGATTGTGATGATGCTAGATCATCAAGTATGTGCCTTAGTGTGCTAAATAGACTAGTCAAGTATTGTTTGGTGATTGTGTATTTTCGTATGTATTTATAGACGATAGTACCGAACAAGTCTACGAGGAGGAGGAGTTCTACCCCAGAGAAGACGAGGAGAATTTCAACCACTGCACCAACCAAGGAAAGCCTAGCACTTCAAGTAAACTAAGTAAGCTTTTATTAGCAAGCCCTCATTAACAATGCAAGCTAACCCTTGCAGGCTAGCTAACCTAAGCAATATGCAATAGGCATGCTTGGTTATACATTGTGATTTATACCCATCCCAGCTTTACTTACAAGCTTTACCTTCTTTTACTTTACCAAAGTTCTTTACTTTGTTTATAGATAGCATAAAGAGTATAAAACTTGGCCTATCTAGTTAGACTTAGATGTCATTCTATGGCATGAAATTGATATTAGCATCCCACCTTAGTGAAGACTCTTAACTTAGTGTTTAGAGCTAAACCAAAAACTTGATCACTTTAGATGGGAATACTTGGTGAAAATGACTTATGAAAACCTTGGAATGATGAGTCATTATATTGAGATGTTTTGACATGTGTTGAGAAACACAAATGGTTTATGATGATGAAAATGTTGAAGCATGAGCCTTGGCCCTTTTTAAAAACTGATGGTTGGGTTCGGATGCGATACCATTCCAATTTTACTGTACAACCACAACACCTGAATTGGGTAAGGCTTAGCCAGAAGTTTATATGCATTAGTATGGGTTCCCTCGCGTAAGAGGTCTGAGCTGAGGCTACCACTCAATGTTGTCCACCTATGAAGTGCCTAGGATGGCAGATGGCCATGGCTTGGAGGCCAAGCTCATAGGAGAGGTGCCTATACTAGGGTGTGTAATTGAAAGGTTATGATTGATTATATGCATACTAAGTATGATGATTTAGGGTTATCCCTGACAGATCTATCGAATTTTGTGGTGAAAGTGTACCACCTCTGCAGAGTGTCAAACTATTCGAATAGTCGCGTCCGCGGTCATGGACAGTTGGAGTGGCCATATTTTTCTGTCATTGATACATTGCAAATGTATCTATAATTTTTGATGTTCCATGCTTAGTTTTATCCACTTTCTTGTGTTTTGTCCACACTTTGGAGTAGTTTTCATATGATTTCTTGGACTAACCTATTAACAAGAGCCACAGTGCCAGCTGCCTATTTTCTGCTGTTTTTGGTTCCAAGAAAGTCAGAAAATGAATATTTTCTGCTGTTTTTCGCTGTCATCTCCATCCCTAGATCGGGAGGGATCTGAAGCTCTTCCCGACACCCTACCGGAGAGGGAAATTCACCCTGTAGGCCTTCTTCATCACCATGCAAGCCTGCAGTGTATTGCGTGAGTAGTTCATCCTTGGACTACGGGTCCATGTAGTAGCTAGATGGCTGGTTCTCCTCCTTTGTGCTTTCATGTTTAGATCTTGTGAGCTCCGTTCATGATCAAGATCATCTATTTGTAATTTTACATGTTGTGTTTGCGAGGATCCGATGGATATTGAGATGCTATTTCAAATTGATTATTGATTCTATCATGTCTTTGTTATTTGTGATCTTGCATGCTTTCCGTTGTTAGTAGCTATCTTGGCCAAGTAGATGCTAGCAACTCCAAGAGTTAGTATTTATGCTCGATAGTGGGTTCATGCCTCCGTAACTGGGAAGTGACAGAAATCTCTAAGGTACTAGATGTGATGTTGCTACTGGGGAGAAAACAACAATCCTTTGTTCATAGAACAATCGTATTGTTTTCTTTACACCCAGTTTGTAAAGCAATAATCTGTTGCTTGCAACTTAATACTGGAGGGGGTTCGGATGATAACCTGAAGGTGGATTATTAGTCATAAATGCATTTGGATGGCGGTCTATGTATAATGTTGTAATGCCCAATCAAATCTCAAAGGAGTCAAGATGATTAGTATATGCATGTATTGCTTTCTCGATGTTTGTCAATTGCCCCGTTGTAATTTGTTCACCCAACATGTTATCTATCTTAAGGAGAGCCACCTCTAGTGAACTATGGATCCTGGTCCTTTTCTTTACATACAATCTACAAACTGTTTACTTCTTTGTGTTTACTTTCTACAAACTTTTACTTCTTTCCATTCGATACGTTTAATCCTTTGTTTTCCGCAAAACACGGTGAGATTGACAACCTCATCGCAAGTTGGGGACAAAGTTCTGTGGTTGTGTTGTGCAGGTCTCCATGTTGCTACTAGCACCGGTAGTGCGCCTTGCCAAAGCTCAGCTAGTAACACCTTTGGGGTGTTTCCTTGATCCTACTAGTTCGATTAAGCCTTGGTTTCATACTAAGGAAAACTTGCTACTGTGCTCATCATACCTTCCTCTTGGGGTTCCCAATGAGCTCTACATCAACCATGCACCAACACTTTTCTGGGCGCCGTGCATTGAGCCATCAAGCGTTTTTCTGGCGCCGTTGCCGGGGAGTCAAGGTCATCTTCACAAGGGGAGTCCCTCATAACCAATCTCGTTACTTTGTTATTTTTGTTTTGCTTAGTTTCTTTTTGCTTTGTTTGCTTGTTTTGTTATTCAAAAACACAAAAAAATTAGTTTTACTTGTTTGCTTTCTTATTTCAAAAACACAAAAAAATAGTTCCTATCTTGAGTTGCCACTATGTCTAGCCTTGCTCTAGTCACTATGTCACCCGAGGAAATGATTTTCACTTTTAAACAAGGAATTGAGGAAAGTTTTAAAGAAGCTGTAACATCCCAAAAAATTTCATCTGAAAAACATCATCATTGCACTCATATCATCATGGCATGTGTTGCATTGCATCTAGTTTGTCCTCCAAAAATTTGGTGAAATTTTGAGGCAATTTGGAGCCTTTTTGCTAATTCAAAAAAACTAGAAAAAGAAATAAAAAAGGAAAAGAAAAGGTAGAAAAAAATAGGCAAGAAGAATAGCTTTGGCCTTTCTACCAACCTTAACCAGCCAGCCCACCCGGGCCACTCCTCCCCCTCTCTTTCTTTTCTCACACCCCCTCTGCACACACCCTCCCACTTACCTCCTGGCCCCACGTCCACATCACCGCCACCTCATCTTCTTCCACGCAAACGAGCTGCACCTCCTCCCCTCCCCTGCCGTTTCCAAACCCGGCCAAATTCTGGCATTTCCGTGATTAAATCGCCATTACGGCCACCCCTACTTAACCCCCTCTCATTCCTCTTCCGTTTCCCCCCAGCCACTACCCCCGGAGAGCCCCCAGGCTCCCCAATTTCAAGATCGAACCGCCGATGTCTGCCGCGTCCCTTTTCTTGCTCCAGGTCGACGACACGGTCATTGCCGGCGAAACCCCCTCTGTCGCTGCCGTTCGTCGAGTTTTCCGGTGAGGTTAGGGTTTCCACCGCCCCTTTTTAGCCTCCATTAGACCGTGCTGACCCAGGCGCACCCCACTGACCCCTCTCCTTGCCTAGTCGAGCCCCAGATCTTCGTCGCCGATGCAGAGACTCGAGCTCCATCATCGACGCAACTCCGGCGAGGGATCGAGATCGAGGCAGAGCACCCCCCCACTCCATAGTGACCTCCATCGAGACCGCCAGGACCGCCTCAACCTCTAGTAAGTGTCCATGGACCCCCTGCCCCTGTAGAACCGCCGGAACACCGCCGCCCGACACGCCGCCGCCCCGTGCGGTAGGTCAGCGCCGCCCGTTTCCGTCCAGGCCCTAGGAACCGTAAGATCTATCGCCAGCGTCTCCTATTAGATCACTAATCGAAAGGGTACGGGCTGATCCAATCCGTCCATTTGCCACTTAAAATCTGACGGCCCGCAGCGGTCGATCCGACCGAACCGGTACGGACCAATAGGGTTGCGCCACATCGGCTAGGTTATCTGTTTAAATAGAAAAATAAACAGATTATGTATTAAACTTAGAAATTCAATAACTTTTGATCCACGATTCGGAAAAATGCAAATTTGGTGTCTATGGATTCAGAAAAATAAGTCCTTTATTATAGAGGCCTTGTTTCGCACGTTTGCTTCTGAAAAATTGGAATTATAGGCAGAACCTTTTTTAGGAGTATTTTGCTCATAAAGATTATCCCATAAATTGTTTTTACGTTTTTCTTATGCCTTTAGATAGAGTATTTTAACCTCTGTACTGTAGACTCTGTAAGTTTTAGAGTTGTGATCATATCATTGCATTTTGCATGCATTCATATTTTTGTGATGTTTTATTGATTGAATTATTGTTGTTGTATTGTTCTTTGTGTAGATTGTGAAGTTTGTTGCTGTGAGGATTATACCTATTCCCCTAGCTACCAAGGCAAGTGATATTTCATCTCATGTCCAATTATTTTCACTATTGCACTAGTGTTATTTTGGTAGATCTTAGCATGGTAGGATTATTTATTTGTTACTATACTATGCTAAGCTATCCTATAGATTATATCTTTGTAGTATTTCCTAGTTGAAAGACATCGTATGTTAGAGTGCTTATCCATGCTATTAGAGTTCGTGGGTGGAAATTCATATCAAGATAGTATGAAAGGATATTATTTTGTTTGACTAAGAAAACAACTAATGTTAATGAAACACCTGGGTGGAATAGGACTTGCTTGGATTATGTTGAGTGGTTACTCAGGGGCCATGTCTATGGTCAGCTGGTGTATCGCACTTGTGGATGGCCACCCAGGAACAAAGAGATTGGATACGTTCTTGTCATGAAGCTTCCAGTGCAGCCACATGGCATATGGGTGCTGCCTTGACAAACTAAGATGCAAGAACTCAGCCAGACGGACAGAAGGTGGTAGTCATGATAGGATGGAACGCGTCCGTGGTGGTCTGAGGGATTGCTTCTGAAAAGTCTCATCTCGATGCATGTCGAGTCTTGTGGGGAAAGTGCACCACCTCTCGAGAGGGTAAAACTAAGTACTTAGCCGTGTCCCCGGTTATGGACAATTTCTGAGCCTCAAGACAGTGAAGCAGTTCAATAATATCCTCATCCAAATTTCTCTAAGTTAAAACTTGTGGTTGAACGAGGGTAGAGATTCAGTGATGTCTATCATTGGTACCTTAGTGTTTTGAAAGAGAAAACTTACTCTTCAAAAACTATGATATAAAACTTGCTTTTAGCAAAGTCAGCCAAAACCACAGTTAGCCATATATTCATGTAGTTGTTGGATTATACTAAGTATCTATGGTATCACTTGCCAATACAATTCCAAATGTATTGACCCTTTGTGACTGTAACTTATTATGTTGCAGGATACTCTGATGATGAGTAGGGTTGCGAGTCTACACTCGACATGTTTGCCTGTGGCGCATGAAGACAAAAGACTCTATTATTATACTATGTAATGTGAACCTTGAGTATCATTAGCCTTGGGCTAAGTGAGTTGTAAGAACCATTATACTCCTGGATATGCGATGTAATAATGACCTTTGTTTATGTGTACTTCATCTTAAACTGTGGGTGCTAGCATTTCGATCCAGGGACTAGCACTGCAATCACAGGGATCTTACCTTATTATGGTGAGATCTTACAGATGGTATCAGAGCACTGTGTTGCCTGTAGGTTCGTGACCCTAGGTTGGATTAGACTAAGGAATACCCTTAGGAGAAATAACTTTATATTCAAACTTTACACTTGTCTTTTCATCTCGTAAAACTTTCCCTAATCATCCTTTCTCATCTATTTTTGTAGATGTCCACCATCAATGAATCTATCAAGAAGGGACCACTGATGACTATGACCCTTGAGTGTGAGACAGAATTTCCCAAGGCACTCAAGAACCTCATGATCGGCTTGGGAATGGATGGTGAAGCCGTGTACAAAGGATTTCCTGTGATAGACGAGGGACAAGAGTATTGGTGGGTGCAACTCTATTTGTATAAGAACAAGGAAGATGATCCCAAGAGTACGGGATTCTGCATGTTCACCAACTCTGAAATGCACACGTCATTCCTTGACTCTGCAAGGAATGCTGCGTGGAAAGCCATTGAGGAACTTGGGGAAAGACTTAAGTATAGAATGCTCAATACTCAGGAGGATCTCAAGGAGGAGAAACGTCTTGTCCAAGATTTAAAGGCCACTGTAAAACGACTAAGTAAGGATATCATAGGCTTGGATTTGGAGCTATGCGACCAAGACAAGCAGATTGCTGCCAAGGATGCCCAGATTGCTACCTTGGTTAAGAAGGAGTGAGATACTAGTTGGACCACCACCCTTGGAGTTTTATCATGTTAGTATTTTGATCATACCGACCTATGTGGTATGACAAAAATAAGTTATGTCTGGAACCTTAACTGCTTTGAGTTGAAAATGTATTGCTACTTGGTATGAGGAATGTTTTGTTGGTTGATTTTATTTTATCTTTGCATATTTTGTGATTTATGTTTTCTTTCTCTAGACTTGTGTTATTACTAATTTTCTCCATGCTATGCAAAAGATGCCGAATTTTGTCTACAACACAGCCGAGGATTTCAAGGGAACTCGCTTTGGGACTCGTATGCTAGAGCTCGTCCATGTGCTCGCTCTTCCAATCCCTACCATTCAGGGACTTCAACTGAGGAAATTTCAGAGGAAGGACTTATGGGGATTCAGAGTTACCCAGCCAGGACGTGAGACAGAGCCCCAAACTGAGGAGATTGCCTTCAAGATACTCCATGATGACATGGAGAGGGGCCTCGACGTCGCTATGCAGGAGCTATTGGGACGCCTATGTGGATGTCACTCTTCTGAGATCAGGAGCCACTACTTCCATTTCTTTGGGAGGCACGACGAGGACGGAGAGCCTATTGTGTTGGACGAGGCCACTAAGGAGTCTATCAAGCCCGTGCGTCACCACCTCCAGGACTTAGAGAGCCTTATCAAACACCTTGATACTGATAGGACTAATGTGATGCTTAGCAACGATGAACTACGAGTCCAACTTAAGGAGAAGGACAAGGCCTTCTAGGAACAGGAGAATTGAATCAAGGAAATGGAGAAGAAGTTTGAAGACCAGGAGAAGAAACTCAAGAGCCAAGAGAAGAGGGTTCAGGAGAAGAACAAGAAGATTAGAGACTTGGAGACCGAGTTAGAGCTTGATGACATTGAGCTGGAAGCAGATCACGAGGTGATAGAGAGGCTACGCACACAGAAGAGAGAATTGCAGGCAAAGATCGATGCTTTGTCTACAAGCTTGGAGGAATACAAGGCAGGATTCGCTGCAGCAGGACTTGCACTAGTGGAGGAGGAAGTTGACATGGAGGAGTAGTGATACTTATCCATCTATCTATCGTTTTATTATCGAGTTGCATAGATCATACCAACTTGTGAGTGACTATGCTAGTATGTTTATTTTTGCAAACTGTGTTATTGTCGTGATGTTGAACCTTCATGTGCTTGTTTGTTTGATTGTTGTTATTTTATTTGGGTTATCTATCATTACTTACCCTTATTAAACCCACAGATGCCTCCCCAACGCAACAACGAGGATCACAATGACAATGGCAATGGAATGCAGCAAATGATGGCTGCACAGACACAATTGATGCAAATGATGACTCAATTCATGGCGAACCAGAATCAGAACAACAATAATAACAATAACAACCAGAATAATCCACCACCTTAGAGGCATAAGCCACAACTTTTCCGCCTTGCATAAGTACGGCTCCTAATCCTTGATGCGAAGCATCACAATACACTTGGAAATCCTTTTCCAACTGTAGGCAGAATCGGTCGACACAAGTCTCTTCTTTAATTCTTGAAAGCTGAGTTCACATCCTTCAGACCAAGCAAATTTCTTATCTTTCTTTAACAATTCCGTCATTGGTTTAGCAACCTTAGAAAAATTTTCAATGAACCTTCTGTAGTAACCTGCTAACCCAAGGAAACTACGCACTTTTTACATTCTTAGGAGATTCCCATTCGTTACGGTTGAAACCTTAGCAGATCAATCGCTACACCATCCTTCGTCATAACATGACCAAGAAATCCAACTTCCTCTAACCAAAACTCACACTTGCTGAATTTGGCATAAAGTTTATGTTCCCTTAGTTTCTCAAGTATCAAGCGTAGATGTCTTTCATGTTCTTCCTTGCTCTTGGAGTAGACTAAGATGTCATCGATGAAAACGACAACAAACTTGTCGAGAAATTCCATGAACACTTTGTTCATCATATTCATGAAGTATGCTGGAGCGTTGGTTAATCCAAACGGCATCACAGTGTACTCATACAATCCATACCTCGTGGTAAATGCTGTTTTAGGTATGTCTTGCTCTCTTATCTTGAGCTGAAAATAGCGATCAAGATCAATCTTCGAGAACACACAAGCTCCTTCTAGCTGATCAAACAAGTCATTGATTCTTGGCAAAGGATATTTGTTCTTGATGGTTACCTCATTGAGAGAACGGTAATCTATGCATAATCTTTGAGTTCTATCTCTCTTCTACTAACAAAATCGAGCTCCCCAAGATGAAGAACTTGGCTGGATGAATCCTTTCGCAATTGTTCTCCAAGTTGTTTCTTGAGTTCCTTAAGTTCGCCAACGACATTTTATAAGGTCTTTGCTCTTGGCCCGATCCCGTACCAATTCTATTATAAACTCCACATCTCTATCCGTGGCATTCTCGGTAACTCTTCCGGAACACATCCGGATACTCACACACAATTGGCACACTGTCCAAGCTAACCCCTTAAGAGAATTCAGCTTACTCCTTTAGATTTAAAATTGGACTTAAATGTTATCCTCTTACCTTCAGGGGTTGTGAGTGAAATTGTGCGATTTGCACAATCTAGTACTCCCTCATACTTAGCCATCCAATCCATTCCCAAAATTACATCCAATCCTTGGGAATTTAGGATTATTAGGTTTACTGGAAACTTATGTTTTCCGATCTCTATGACTAGATCCCGGCATCCAAGACTCACTATCATATCCCCCCGGAGAGCTAACTTTTATCGGACACCCAATGTTTTCAGATGCAAACCCATTTCTTTCGACAAATGCTTTAGACATGAATGAATGAGATGCACCAGTGTCAAAGAGTACAAATGCTGAGATGGAATTGAGTCTGAACTTACCAAAGAACATCGTGTTCTTCATAGACTTCCTCCACATTGATGTGGTCAATGTCCTTTCTGAAAAGGATTGGGCTTGTTAGGTCCTTCAACGTTCTTCTCAGGGCACTCATTAGCATAATGCCCCAGCTTCTTGCATTTGAAGCATTCAACCTGACTGTTGTCCTTCTTAGGTTGACTTCCACTTCCACTTCCACTTCCACTATGGTGGCTCTTATATCCACTCTTGTGGTTCTTGTACTTATCATTGTCATGACTGCGATGATGCTTGTTGTCATGACTTGTGGTTGTGGTGCTTGTTAAACTTCCCATGCTTGTGGGATCCTCGAATGACACTATCATCATAGTGAGATCGCTTATGATACGATCCCAGCTATGCTTGTCGGAGTGTTTCCTCTACTCTCAACTTGCTTCATTTTATTCTCCACAATAACAGCCTTGTCACACAGCGACTGATAAGTTGGAACATATGCCACAGACAGCTGCAGATTTAGCTCATCATTCAAGCCTTCTAGGAACTTTTCCTTCCTTTTGGCATCAGTGTCAACCTCATCCGTGCATAGCGCCAGATTGTTGAACTCTTCGATGTATTCAGCCACTGTGGTGGCGCCGCTTCAGTTGTGAAATTCCTTCTTTTTCGTGCTCATCATACCGTGAGATATGAGTAGTACGAAATCCATCTTCAAAGATAGCCCAAGTCACCTCATCAATAGGCGTGGTAACTGAAGTTGTCCCACCATGTCGCGGCTGGTCCTTCCAACAGATGTGCCGCAAACCTGACCTTTTCAGCATCTCGCATCCCACGGTCACTAAGTCATTGTTCACGTAACGTAGCCAATCATTGGCCACCATGGGATCACCGTTCTGAAAACTTAGCTGGCCTCGACGCAGAAATCTGGTGAGCATATCAAAACCGGAGGGTTGTTGTTGTTGTTATTGTTGTTATTGTTGTTGTTGGGGTTGTTGTTGTTGTTACGTTCGATGAACGCCGTCATCATTTGCATAAGTGTGTTTGTGCATTCATCATTTGTTGCATTTCCGGGTAATGTTGGTTGGGGTTGGTGTTTGCGCGGGGAGGCATCTGTGGTTTATTCATATAGAGATAAGAATGAGATACCCTTACATGATTTATGCACAATACATTACACAAGCAAACACATAGCAAGCAACACTAGGATATAAGCTAAACAACAAGATACAAACACACAAGCTGCAAGCCATCCACATGTCGGATGGTCCAACAATAAGTTCATAAATAACAAGTGCGGTAAATAAAGATAATCGAGTAGTCAAATCTACTGCCGGCATCAATCTCCTCCTCGACAAAGGTAAGACTCATGTTCTCCATTGCGGTCTTGTTCTCCTCGATGGTAGTGGTCAAAGAGTCGATCTTGGCCTTGAGAGCCCTCTTCCGGGAACGGCCTCTCAATCAATCACGCTCGCTGCTGCTCTAACTCAAGTCCTTGGACCGCAGCCTCGGTCATATCACGAATCCTCTTGTTCCTATCCTGGACACGCTTCTTGACTCTTGAACTTACGGTCTTGGGTCTCGAACTTCGCTCCATCTCCTTGACTATCTCTGCCCGTCGGCCAAGAGCTTGTCCTTCTCTAAGTTGCACTGGAGCTCGCCATTACTAAGCATGACGTTGGTCCCATCGGTATCCACGCCTAATAAGAGTCTCTAAGTCCTGGAGGTACAGGCGATCGGCTCACCGAGACCCTCGAGTCATCCTCAAAGTCAATGGACTCTCCGTCATCATCACGCCTTCAAAGCGTGGAAGTGAGTGCCTCTAACCTGTCGGGAGTGACGCCCTAACACCGCCCTATCGATCCTGCATGACAACCTCCATGCCTCTCTCCCCGCCATCGCATAAGCTTGAAGACGATGGCCTCCGTAGTAGGCTCAAGGCCCCGGCTGGTTCACCTTGAAGCCCCAAAGGTCCTTCCTCTCAAACTTGGTGAGTGGGTGCACCGTAATGATAGGAAGAGGGAGATCGAGTAAAGTAGTAAGCTCTACGATACGAGGACCAAAACGGGTAGCCTGGAACTCCTCAACAGTGCTGATGGCAATAGGTATCTATTTAAGATTGAAAAAAAAAATTAGAACAACACAATTTAAGATAAACAAGTCAAACATTCAAACACATTCTTGAGACACACATAAATCATACAAGTCATGCATACAAGAATCCATTTCTTCAACCAAGGTTCAAACTTATTTAAGGTATCATTTTTGGAAAATAAGGTGATAGGTGGTGGTCCAACTAACGAAGTGCGCTTACAATCCTATCTCATTGGATCTGGTGGCTAGCACAATGTTCCTAGTGGCAATCACCCTATCTTGTTCACATGCTTCTATCACTAAGTCTATAATATCTCCTCTTAAGGATTGGTTGGTGATTTCCAACTCTTGGGTATGTTCCTTCTCTTTCTCTAAGTCTTTTTGGAGGTTGAGCATCCTGCACTTGACTCTAGCACTGAGTTCTTTGATAGTCTTCCAAGCTGCTTCTTTTGCTGACTCAAAGAATGTGGTGTGCATAAAAGTGTTGGTGTACATGCAGAAGCCTTTTTCTTTGTGGTTGTCTTCCTTGTTCTTGTACAAGTGAAGTTGCACCCACCAATACTCCACTCCATCCTCCATCACTGGAAAGCCCTTGTACACAGCTGCACCATGTACTCCCATGGTTTCCATGAGGTCCTTGAGAATCTTGGGAAACTCAGTCTCACACTCCAAGGTCATGGTCATGAGTGGTCCTTTCTTCACGGCTTCGTTGACGGAGTTCATCTACAAATAGAGATGAGAAGGAGAAGATTAGAAAAGTTTACGAGAAGAATAGACAAGTGTAGAAGAAGTAAAATTTTTCCTTAGTGGTTTCCAATCCTAGGGTCATAATCCTACAGCAACACAAAGGTGCTCGATACCATCTGTAAGATCCTCCTTATTAAAGGAAAAGATCCTGTGATTGCAATGCTAGTCCCCGGATCATTGCTAGCATCCATGCTTTAAGATGAAGTACACAGATACAAAGGTCGTTTATTACAGTCATTCCAGAGATAAAACATAGTCTTTTACAACTCATGGCCAAAGGCCTAGTACAAGAGTTTATGGAATATGTAAATAAACATAAGTCTTCATCTTCATGTGCCACAGGCAAGCATGTTGAGTGTAGACTCATGACTCCTAATCATCATCGGAGTAACTCGCAACATCATAAGTTACAGCCAAGAGGGTCAATACTTTGGAATAGTATTGGCAAGTGATACCTTAGTATATATATTTAAGTAGACTATAAGGCTATATGCATTTGGCTGGTGGAGCTTAGGCTTGCATTGCTCAAAATAGATTTTTCCTTAACTTTTGAAAACACTAAGTTTTTGCTTGACAAAGTCCATCCCAAGGTATCTACCAATCAGAGATCAAGATCCACTCAGGGCATCTACCAATCAAAGACTGAAGATCCTTTAACCCTTGTTCACCCACAAGTTTTATTTAGAAATTGGAGTGATGAGATTCTTGAAGTTTCCATGTCTTGATGCTCAAATTGTCCTTTACTGTGACATGGCTAAGTACTTAGGTTTTACACTGCAGAGGTGGTGCACTTTCCCCACAAGCCTTGGTTTCCCAAGACATGATCCTTCAGTAGCCTTTCCTTAGTCAAATGGACGCTCCAACCTATCAACCCATCTACCACCCACCGTCCAAGAGACTAAGTTCCAAAGATCCTAAGATCATGGCAGAGCCCATATTACCAAGTGGTTGCACTTGAAGCTTCTCAACATTTGACAACTCAAATCTCTTTGTTCCTGGTGGCCATCCACAAGTGAGATACACAAGGTTCACCAAGACTGGCCTTGTGTAACCACTCAACATATCCCATTCTTTCCATTCCACCCAGGTGATTCATTAACTTAGTTGTTTTGTTAAATAAAAACAAGTCCTTAGACTTGAATAATTTTCCATAGTGTGAATATATAAACCACCCTTGTTTTCTAGTAGCTAGGCTAGGCATGATAGTAATAGGAATCTTGACTTAGGTAATTTTCACTAAGGTTTTACCTAATAGGTTTTCCCAAAGCTTAGCTTGTACTTAGCAAAAATTCATGCAAGTCCTATACTTAGAAAAATAATACTAATGCATATATAAAATATAGGAATGGAATATTCATGATGATATCACTTGCCTTGGTAGTGTGGAGAGTAGCACTCACAATAACAATCACTAGCAAAATCTACACACCAAGTTGTAGCACACAATTACACACAAATATATACAAACAAGAAATAGTATGAATGCATGCATGCATGAATCTACCAAGTGATGATTTTTGAAAACTCAACCAAGCAAGTGCATGAATACAAAAACTAAACAAGTCACAAAATAGCCAAGACAACTTATATAACCCTAAAACAAAATACTAAACTAAATCTATACTCAAAATGGCCTCAAACAAGTCTCTGCAATTTTAGCACATTTAATGGTTACTATATGCTAAACAAAAAGGATAGGCAGAAAGGTCTTGTTTTTCTGAATCCAACGGTATAAAGTTTGCAAAATTCCAACGTGGCATTCAAAAGATATAGGCATTTGAATTTGGATCAAATTCTGGTTTTAAATTCTATTCTCAGATCTAACCTATCCACGCTGCCTTATTCTTATTCGCCTGCATCGGTTCAAGGCTGGATCGAGCTCCACACCGTAGGATCTAAAGGGCAGGTGCGGCTCAGATCGCTGCATCGCTCGGGTTTAAGTGATCTATCGAGGCGCTCGATCCAGATCTAACGGCTGCCGCTCGCCACAGATGGGCGGCGCGCGCTGGCTACCGGCGGAATCCGTCACAACGACGCTGCCGGCGATGCAGAGTAAGGAAGATCGAGGAGTAGCTCACCGGCTCAGAGGTCACGACGAAGCTCAGACGTGCGGTTGGTCAAGGGCGCTGTCACGGCCGCGATTCCTCACCGGAGTTCGCGGGCGGCGTAAAGGCGCGGTGGTCGCCGGGGACGCCGTGGATCACCCCAAGGCAAGTCGAGGACACGGTTAGGTTCACAGTGGTCAAGGCGTAGTGAGCATGAACTAGGAGGCGCGGGTGGTCTGGACTTACCATTAGAGCTCGTGAGTTGATGTCGCTGCTCGCTGCGGTGTCAAGTGGAACCGGCGACTGGGCAGACAGACAGACTAGCGAGGTCGAGATGCGCAAGGATTCACCGAAAGGTGATAGCAAGAACGAGAGGCGAGGAACACTGGGCTCACCGGAATCGAACTCCGGAGAGGTTATGTCAGCGGCTGTGCAAAGCTGATTGAGGGCAGCCTGGTGGCGGAGTGAGCGAGGTGTCTGGGGGGAAAAGATCGTGGAGCAGAGAGGATCTTATATCCGGGAATCGGCAGTGAAACGCCGGGTTTAATGCCCATTTACGCCGCCATTACCGGCCTTCACTGCCGGCGACATGGTCGCAGCGCGTCTGGGAAGACGAGGGCGACGTGGACCGGCCTGCTCGCCGCCGGTGCGCGGTGTGTGGGTCAACAAGGCTGCTCAGGCGCTTATGTGAGAAGAAAAAAGAAGATCCCGGTGGGCTTGCTGGCTGGATCTGCCTGGCCAGATTCGCCGCCTGCCTTTCTTTTCCTTAGCCTTTTCTTTTCTAATTTCATTTTCTGAATGAATTTGATATGAATTCAAATCCTTTGAATTCAAACTTCTTGGGGATTTTTGGAATGGTTCTTGTGGGTTCAACTGCACTCAAATAACCATGTTGTCACCTTGCAAGGCTTGGTCAAGCTTGGGTCTTTGAAATAAACAGAGACTTTGTCTCTTTGCAATTATTTGGAATAGGGTTTAGAAAATATTTCTAAATTGGAATCTTGGGTTTAAAAGCTACTCCTAATCTTTCCAACTATGGTGGCAAGCAAACAAGATTATGGACAATCAAATCCCAAAGGGTGTTGGCCAATTGAGACAATTTGCCCACATGAAATCATAGCTCAAACTTCTGTCTCCAAATGATTTTTGAGAAAAACCCTATATGAATGAATGATGCAAGAATGAAATGAATGAGTTTTTGAAACATGATTTTTGGGATGTTACAGAAACAATCATCATGGACATAACAAAGGTGGGTTCAGGAACAACCACAATGGTCATGGCCATGGGAATCAAAATAGTCAGAATTGTCACAATCAGCCAGCAAAGAAAGACATCAGTCAGGTGGAATGTTTCAAGTGCAAGAAGACAG
The DNA here is from genome assembly GCA_023614405.1 of Avena insularis. Lineage (NCBI taxonomy): Eukaryota > Viridiplantae > Streptophyta > Magnoliopsida > Poales > Poaceae > Avena > Avena insularis. The sequence continues at coordinate 432,022,872 of CM042693.1, read as the reverse complement.
GGCACTATGCTAATGAATGCCCAGAGAAGAAGACGGATGGGGCTAAGCCGAACCCATTTCAAAAGGGTCATGTGAATCACATCAATGTGGAGGAAATTCAAGAAGGATCTGATGTCGTGATTGGTAAGTTCAAGATTAACTCCTTTCCTGCACTTATCCTTTTCGATACCGGTGCATCGCATTCATTCATTTCAAGAGCATTCGTAGTCAAAAATGAACTCTCCACTGAAACCATTGGATGTCCCATTAAGGTAAGCTCCCCGGGTGGAGAAATGATAGTAAATTCTGGGTGCCGACAGATAACCCTAGAAATTGGAAAGACCAAGTTTCCAGTTAATTTAATAATCCTAGAGTCCCAAAGATTAGATGTAATATTAGGGATGGACTGGTTGACACGTTATGAGGGAGTGATTGATTGTGCCAAACGAACTGTTATGCTCACCACCCCAGAAAAGAAAAGGATCAGGTTCAAGTCTAACTTTGAACCCAAGGGGAGCAAGGTTAATTCTCTTAAGGGGGTTAGCCTAGACAGTGTACCAATAGTGAAGGAGTACCCGGATGTGTTCCCCGAAGAATTACCTGGCATCCCACCAAATAGGGATGTGGAGTTTCTGATAGACCTACTGCCAGGAACTGGAACTATAGCAAAGAGACCTTACAAAATGTCGGTGGATGAGTTAAAAGAACTCAAGAAACAGCTAGGAGAATAGTTGAAAAAGGGATTTATCGAACCAAGTTCTTCGTCTTGGTGAGCACCAGTTTTATTTGTTGAGAAGAAGGACCAAAGTCAAAGGCTATGCATAGATTATCGTTCACTTAATGAAGTGACCATAAAGAATAAATATCCCCTACCTAGAATAAATGATCTCTTTGATCAGCTAGAGGGAGCATGTGTGTTCTCAAAAATTGATCTTCGATCAGGATACTTCCAACTAAAGATTAGAGAACATGATATACCAAAGACTGCATTTACCACTAGATATGGGTTGTAAGAATATACAGTGATGCCGTTTGGGTTGACCAATGCACCGGCCTTCATGAACATGATGAATAAGGTATTCATGGAATTTCTTGACAAGTTCGTAATGGTATTCATCGATGACATATTGGTATATTCCAAGAGCAACAAAGAACATGAAGAACATCTACGCCTAATTCTAGAGAAACTCAGGGAACACAAACTATATGCCAAGTTTAGTAAATGTGAATTTTGGCTGAATGAAGTGGGTTTTCTTGGGCATATAGTGTCTGGAAGTGGCATAGCTATCGACCCAGCAAAAGTGGTAGCTGTGACAGAATGGGAACCTCCTAAATCGGTTAAAGAAATCCGTAGTTTCCTAGGCCTAGCAGGATACTATCGGAGGTTCATTGAATTTTTTTCAAAGATAGCAAAGCCTATGACTGATCTGCTAAAGAATGAGAAGAAGTTTAACTAGACAGAAGCATGTGAAACTAGTTTTCAGGAGTTGAAGAAGAGACTAGTGTCAGCACTAGTGTTATGTTTTCCAGATCTAGAGAAAGACTTTCAAGTCTATTGTGATGCATCTCACCAAGGACTAGGAGGTGTACTAATGCAGGAAGGTAGAGTTGTAGCTTATGCATCAAGGCAACTCAAAAATCATGAAGTGAACTATCCTACTCATGACCTAGAGTTGGCATCAGTTGTACATGCCTTAAAAACATGGAGGCATTATCTTATGGGAAAGCATTGTGAAATGTTCACCGACCACAAGAGTCTGAAATACATTTTTACACAGAAGGAACTCAACATGAGACAAAGAAGATGGCTAGAACTTATCAAGGACTACGACTTAAGTTTGCAATACCATCCTCGAAAGGCAAATGTCGTAGCCGATGCATTAAGCCGCAAGGTTTATGTAAACGACCTCAATAAAGGAGAATTGCCAGAGGAGTTATGTGCCCAATTTAGGGAGTTGAGATTAGAGATAGTGCCTGAAGGATACCTTGCATCCTTGGAAGTGCAACCCACACTGATGAACAGAATTCAAGAAGCTCAAAAGATGGACAAGGAAATAGAAGAAATCAAAAGTAAGATTAGTAAAGGCAAGGCAAAAGGATTTCATGTAGACGAACAAGGAATGTTATGGTATGAAAAACGTATCTGTATTCCGCAGGATCTTGAGCTTAAGAAGTTGATCTTACAAGAAGCTCACAACTCACCATATTCAATTCATCCTGGCAACACCAAGATGTATATGGATGTTAAGGAAAGATTTTGGTGGAATAATTTAAAGAAGGATATAGCAGAGCACATTGCCTTGTGCGACGTGTGTAGTCGTGTAAAGGCAGAACATCAGAAACTGGCAGGATTATTACAACCACTGCCAATACCTGATTGCAAATGGGATAAAATCGGTATGGATTTTATCACCGGACTGCCAAGGACTAAATCTGGATACGATTCTATATGGGTTATTGTTGATCGCTTGACGAAAGTGTCTCATTTCATACCAGTGAAGACCACTTACACAAGTGCCAAGCTAGCCAAGATATACATGAATAGAATTGTATGTTTGCATGGGGTGCCTAAGAGTATCGTGTTAGATAGAGGAACCCAATTCACTTCGCACTTTTTGCGACAACTTCACGAGTCATTGGGAACTCAACTAGAATTCAGCACTTCGTTTCATCCACAGACTGATGGGCAGACAGAAAGGACCAATCAGATACTATGTTAAGAGCTTGTGCGTTAGACTATGGATCTAGTTGGGATGAAAGTCTACCGTACGCAGAGTTTTCCTACAATAGCAGCTATCAATCAAGCATAGAAATGGCTCCGTTTGAATTCCTTTATGGAAGGAAGTGTACTACACCATTGCTGTGGAATGGAGTAGGAGAAAGAAATTTGTTCGGGCCAGACCTAATCAAAGAGGCTAAAGAGAAAGTCAAGATGCTGAGGGATAGTCTAAAGGTAGCCCAATCTCGACAAAAGAGCTATGCAGATCCAAAACATAGAGAGGTCACCTATGAGGTTAGTGATAGAGCTTATCTTAGGGTATCACCACTTCGTGGTGTGAAGAGATTTGGAATCAAAGGAAAATTAGCACCACGCTATGTAGGACCCTTCAAGATTTTGAGCCGCAAAGGAGAAGTGGCATATGAGATAGAATTACCAAAATCTCTGTCAGCAGTTCATAATGTATTTCATGTCAGTCAGCTGAAAAAGTGTCACCCAGAGATGGAAGAAACTTCGTTGAAAGACACTATACCGTTATAAGAAGTTCAGATAGAGAATGATCTCACTTATGAAGAGAAGCCTATTAAGATTCTCAAGACAACAGAAAGAATTACCCGTACCAAGACAATCAAATTCTGCAAAGTGCAGTGGAACCATCACACCGAATCAGAAGCAACATGGGAGCGAGAGGATGAACTTCGGAGAGATCACCCTCACCTATTTGCTAGCCAACCTGAATCTCGAGGGCGAGATTCATCTTAAGGGGGTTAGATTTGTAACATCCCAAAAAATTTCATCTGAAAAACATCATCATTGCACTCATATCATCATGGCATGTGTTGCATTGCATCTCGTTTGTCCTCCAAAAATTTGTTGAAAATTTGAGGCAATTTGGAGCCTTTTTGCTAATTCAATAAAAACTACAAAAAGAAATCAAAAAGGAAAAGAAAAGGGAGAAAAAAAGGCAGCAACATCAGTTTTGGCCTTTCGGCCCAACCTAGCCCAGCCAGCCCACCCGGGCCACTCCTCCCCCTCTCTTTCTTTTCTAACACTCCCTCTGCACACCCCCTCCCACTTACCTTCTGGCCCCACGTCCACATCACCGCCACCTCAACTTCTTCCACGCGAACGAGCTGCACCTCCTCCCTTCCTCTGTCGTTTCCAAACCCGGCAAAATTCTGGCATTTCCGCGATTAAATCGCCATTACGGCCACCCCTACTTAACCCCCTCTCACTCCTCCGTTTCCCCCTAGCCACTACCCCCGGAGAGCCCCCAGGCTCCCCAATTTCAAGCTCGAACCGCCGATGTCCAAAGCAGCTCCGGCGACGTTTCCGGTGAGCTCCGACAACCTCACGCCCTCCTCTCTGTCCTATCTACTTTTCCGTGTCCTGGCGCCTCTTCTAAACCCGGCCGCGTGCCTTTTCTTGCTCCAGGTCAGCGACACGTTCATCGCCGGCGAAACCCCCTCTGCCGCCGCTGTCTATCGAGTTTTCCGGTGAGGTTAGGGTTTCCACCGCCCCTTTTTAGCCTCCACTAGACCGTGCGGACCCAGGCGCACCCCACTGACCCCTCTCCTTGCCTAGATGAGCCCCAGATCATCGTCGCTGACGCAGAGACTCGAGCTCCACCGTCGACGCAACTCCAGCGAGGAATCGAGATCGAGGCAGAGCACCCCCCCCCCTACTCCACCGTGACCTCCATCAAGACCGCCACGACCGCCTCGACCTCTGGTAAGTGTCCACGGACCCCCTGCCTCAGAGAATCGCTGAACATCGCCACCACGCGCCACATGCTGTAGGTCAGCGCCGCCCATTTCCGGCCAGGCCCTAGGAACCGTTAGATCTATCGCCAGCGGCTCCGATTAGATCACTAATCGAAAGGGTACGGGTTGATCAAATCCGTCCGTTTGCCACTTAAAATCTGACGGCCCGCAGCGGTCGATCCGACCGAACCGGTACGGACCAATAGGGTTGCGCCACGTCGGCTAGGTTATCTGTTTAAATAGAAAAATAAACAGATTATGTATTAAACTTAGAAATTCAATAACTTTTGATCCACGATTCGGAAAAATGCAAATTTGGTGTCTATGGATTCAGAAAAATAAGACCTTTATTATAGAGGCCTTGTTTCGCACGTTTGCTTCTGAAAAATTGGAATTATAGGCAGAACCTTTTTTAGGAGTATTTTGCTCATAAAGATTATCCCATAAATTGTTTTTACGTTTTTCTTATGCCTTTAGATAGAGTATTTTAACCTCTGTACTGTAGACTCTGTAAGTTTTAGAGTTGTGATCATATCATTGCATTTTGCATGCATTTATATTTTTGTGATGTTTTATTGATTGAATTATTGTTGTTGTATTGTTCTTTGTGTAGATTGTGAAGTTTATAGCTGTGAGGATTGTACCTATTCCCCTAGCTACCAAGGCAAGTGATATTTCATCTCATGTCCTATTATTTTCACTATTGCACTAGTGTTATTTTGGTAGATCTTAGCATGGTAGGATTATTTATTTGCTACTATACTATGCTAAGCTATCCTATAGATTATATCTTGGTAGTATTTCCTAGTTGAAAGACCTCGTATGTTAGAGAGCTTAGCCATGCTATTAGAGTTCATGGGTGGAAATTCATATCAAGATAGTATGGAAGGATATTATTTTGTTTGACTAAGAAAACAACTAATGTTAATGAAACACCTAGGTGGAATAGGACTTGCTTGGATTATGTTGAGTGGTTACTCAGGGGCCATGTCTATGGTCAGCTGGTGTATCGCACTTGTGGACAGCCACCCAGGAACAAAGAGATTGGAGACGTTCTTGTCACGAAGCTTCCAGTGCAGCCACATGGCATATGGGCTCTGCCTTGACCAACTAAGATGCAAGAACTCAGCCAGACGGACAGAAGGTGGTAGTTATGATAGTATGGAACGCGTTCGTGGTGGTCTGAGGGATTGCTTCTGAAAAGTCTCATCTCGATGCATGTCGAGTCTTGTGGGGAAAGTGCACCACCTCTCGAGAGGGTAAAACTAAGTACTTAGCTGTGTCCCCGGTTATGGACAATTTTTGAGCCTCAAGACAGTGAAGCAGTTCAATAATCTCCTCATCCAAATTTCTCTAAGTTAAAACTTGTGGGTGAACAAGGGTAGAGGTTCAGTGATGTCTATCATTGGTACCTTAGTGTTTTGAAAGAGAAAACTTACTCTTCAAAAACTATGAGATAAAAGTTGCTTTTAGCAAAGTCATCCAAAACCACACTTAGCCATATATTCATGTAGTTGTTGGATTATACTAAGTATCTAGGGTATCACTTGCCAATACAATTCCAAATGTATTGACCCTTTGTGGCTGTAACTTATTATGTTGCAGGATACTCTGATGATGAGTAGGGTTGCGAGTCTACACTCAACATGTTTGCCTGTGGCGCATGAAGACAAAAGACTCTATTATTATACTATGTAATGTGAACCTTGAGTATCATTAGCCTTGGGCTAAGTGAATCGTAAGAACCATTATACTCCTGGATATGCGATGTAATAATGACATTTGTTTCTGTGTACTTCATCTTAAACTATGGGTGCTAGCATTTCGATCCAGGGACTAGCACTGCAATCACAGGGATCTTACCTTATTATGGTCAGATCTTACAGAAGCTTGGTCTAGAATCTCTGATCTACATGAAAAAACTGAGCCTAAAATGACTCAAAGCTTGTTCCTTTGTAGTTTTTACCTTGGAATTGCTCTTTGCTATAGATATGCTTTAGATGCTGTTGTGGGAGGAGATTTCCTCCAATGTAATGAGGATGATGTTATTAATGCTATAAAGAAATTGATCGTCACTTACAATAGGCCTAGCAAAACTGATAACTTTTTTTGCAAAAATATTTGCTAGGTTGAACACTCTTGAGACTAGCACTACTAGCTTAGAAAATTGCTATAATACGCTTAGGGAGCATCATAATTATGTTCCAATAAATTCTGAACCATCAAAGTGGCTCCCTATATTAAATATTGAGATGAACACTGAAATTTTTCAAGCTCGTTGTGATATCATGTCAGAATTTTGTCTTATGCCCAAAGATATTTATAAATCTCTGAATACTTGGGGGCTCACTGAAGGAGGAAAAGAAATATCTCTTGCTAATAATACTACCATATTACCTCTTGGAATAGCTGAAGGAGTGTTTACAAAGATCCTTGGGAAAACGATTTCTATTGATTATCTTGTTATTGAATGTGCAGGAAAAGGACAAATTACACTTGGAAGGTCCCTATTAGAACTCCTTGGAGCAATAATAGACATGGGAAAGGGGACCATGCACCTTTATTCTCCACCAAACAGTCATATTTTCCCCAAGGTTAAGAATAAAAGTAAGAGAGGTAAGGGCAAGAAATTTGGTCTTAATGCTTCTTCATTTGAGAACACTTGATTCTTTCTTTGCTTCTTATGCCTAACTTAAAGGCGTTAAAGAAAAGTACTTATTGGGAGATAACCCAAAAGTTTTAGATGAGTCTTGGAAGTTATTACCTCTGTAATAACCTCTCCTTATCCTTTTTATTTGCTTTTTGTGCCAAAAGTAACCTCTAATGAGAGAGAAGTAATGATTGGGAAATTTGCTGTCCCGAAACAGATTTCTGTGCTTCACCGTAAAAATTCGTGTAAAATATCTGGACGTATTTTTGAGGTGTGAATTTTTGTGATTCTGCCCCAGGTTGTTATATAACTTTCGTTAGTTCAACACTTTTTGATTTGAGCAACAGAAGGTCTTCGAAAAAATTCGTCTTTACCTGCTGGTCTGTTTTGACAGATTTCTGCCATTTTCTGCATTTGCTTCTTGTTGGTTCCTTTTTGAGTTCTTTTGGGAAATTGATATTTTTGAGGGAACTGCTACAGTATCTAGTGTTCTAATGGAAGTTTATTTGGTGTTAGAACTGAACCTTAAGACTTATTTATCTTGAGTGCACTAATGTTGCTAATAAAGATTGTGTGAAGTTTTGTATGAAGGAAAAATCTCAGGTGTATGGAAGGAATGAGTAATGAGATGAAGGATGGACTAAAGCTCAAGATTGGGGATGCCACGCGTGTCACCCCAAGAAATCTCCAATAAGTACAAGCTTCAAAGCTTGGGGATGCCCAAGGCATCCCCTTCTTCATCAATAAAAATCCCAGGTTTCTTCTAAACGCTTCATTTTTATTGTTTCATGCACAGTTGTGTTGTTCTTGGAGCGTCTTCTTTTTCGTTTTTGTTTTGGTTTTTCGCTTGCTTTGGTTTTCTTAGTTTTCTGAATAAATTGGTTGGACCCCCTCTTTCATGCATTGGTTTGCAAATAGTTTGGTTTGGTTTGGAAAAGAGTAGGAAAGTTCATGCTTATGTGGTAAAAGGAGCTCGTTTTTGACTGTGGCCTATGCTTTGTCATGCCATGCTTGATATTGTTTTGGCTTTATGCTTAGTATTCTTTGCTGTAGCATGACTTGTTATAAACAATTGAGATTGCTTAATGTGCCTTGGATGAATCATGTGTTGTTTTAGCATATTAAAGCACAATATAGTGGTATTCTCCTTTGATGCTTTATTTGGGTTGACTTGGCGCATGCTCACACCATGTTATGACTATCCAAAGTCACCATAGCCTTTATGATCCTTTAGTTTTCAACTTGTAGTATCACTTTATGCTTTGATCAATGATGTTTTGTCGCTCTACATGATTATGGCCATTATTGCTCTCTTAGTTGGTCGCTCCCAGTCTTTTGCTAGCCTCCACAACCAAGTATGAGTTCCACTCGTGCATCCAACTCCCTAAACCAAGTTATTCCAAAGAGTCCACCATACCTACCTACTAGCTTATGTTATTCCAAGTATATTCATGCTTTTGTCTACCTTCCAAATTAAACTTTTTATGAGAAAGCTAGTGATTAAAGCTCTCACGAACTTGATGGCACACTTTACTTTTTTGCATCTAATAAAATTGAACCATTGGGTCCTCCTTTGTTGTGTATATGCTTGCGCTTTATAAGTTATAATTAGAAAAACCATGTTTCATGGGGAACACTTTCAACATTGCACTTGTACTTTGTACCCCGTTGATATCATGTTCTTTTGCTTACGGATCCCGGCGGTGTGAAATATAAGTGGAACTTGTAAGATCATGGAATTTGTATGTGTGTTAGAGAAACGCCTGGGCCGCTAGCCTAAGCCATGCCTAATCATGGTGGAAACTTGCAGCATCACCATAATGAGCACTCTATGAAGCATCCTCAATAAAAACCTATGCAAATAGCAAATAAAAAGATCGCTGAGATGCTCATTGTCTGCTTGCCTTGTCATTTTGATTATGGGAAAGCTCCCGTATCATGTGCAAGGGGTACCCCTTTGGCGGTTCTTAATGATACACATGTACTTACAATGACAAGAGCTTACTCGTGACTAAAGTTGAGTAGCATGAGGATCGGTCTTCGTAAGTAAGGGGCATGAGATTTTGGTTGATAACTTGTCAAGCATATCCTCTTAGTTGTGTCACTTTAACCTTAATCACCTTAAAGATGCTTATGATAGGGGCAATGAGAGCTGAAAGCTATAAGTACCATAATTTTTTGAAGCTCTTTATGACACTTGAATCCCTACTTCCTTTTACAAAGGCCTTTCTTCCACCATAATATTGAGTCTCCACCTTCTATCTTTATGCACCTACTTTGAGAGCATAGTGGTCATTCTTAGTTCTATGTGCATTGTCCCAAGACTAGTTGATTGATGCATAAGTTGTTATTGCTTGTTTTAAACTATTGTATCTAGTCACCCTTATGAACTTTGAAGGTGTCCTATGCATTTATATTTGCTACTCTATGAGGGACAAGTTGAATACTATTATGCTATGTTTTATTTATGTGAAACAAACGTCTTGCAAAGCATTGTTATTCATGAATCTTTTGTTTGTGTCTTTTCATGTTGCATCATAGTTTCTTTGCTTATTACTAGAACTTTGTCTTTCATGTTATGATTGAAGTACTATGATCCCAGCTTTGAATGTTTTACAAATACTTTGATCAAGTCTTTGATGGTGCATGTCATCTCAAAATTTATTCTTTCTTTTTATCACTTACCTACTCGAGGACGAGCAGGAGTTAAGCTTGGGGATGTTGATACATTGCAAATGTATCTATAATTTTTAATGTTCCATGCTTAGTTTTATCCACTTTCTTGTGTTTTGTCCACACTTTGGAGTACTTTTCATATGATTTCTTGGACTAACCTATTAACAAGAGCCACAGTGCCAGCTGTCTGTTTTCTGCTGTTTTTGGTTCCAGGAAAGTAAGAAAATGAATATTCTCGGAATTGGACGGGACAAAAGCCAAAGTGCCTATTTTTCCGAAAGTCATCAAGTGCCAGAATACGAGACAGAGAGGGGCCAGGGGGCCACCACACCACCTGGCCGCGTGGCCCAGCCTGGCCAGCTCAAGGGGGTGGTGTGGCCAGCCCTAGCACCCCCTTGGCCTCCCCTTCCGACTATAAGATGCCCTCGGGACGTAAACCCTAAGTACCCGATCAAAAATCCACGAAAGAGTCTGTAGCCGCTGTCATCTCCATCCCTAGATCAGGAGTGATCTGAAGCTCTTCCCGGCACCTTGCCGGAGAGGGGAATTCACCCTGGAGGCCTTCTTCATCACCATGTAAGCCTCCGGTGTGATGCGTGAGTAGTTCATCCTTGGACTACGGGTCCATGTAGTAGCTAGATGGTTGGTTCTCCTCCTTTGTGCTTTCATGTTTAGATCTTGTGAGCTCCGTTCATGATCAAAATCATCTATTTGTAATTCTACATGTTGTGTTTGCGGGGATCCGGTGGATATTGAGATGCTATTTCAGATTGATTATTGATTCTATCATGTCTTTGTTATTAGTGATCTTGCATGCTTTCCGTTGTTAGTAGCTATCTTGGCCAAGTAGATGCTAGCAACTCCAAGAGTTAGTATTTATGCTCGATAGTGGGTTCATGCCTCACCGTAACTGGGAAGTGATGTAAATCTCTAAGGTACTAGATGTGTTGCTACTAGGAGAAAACAACAATCCTTTGTTCATAGAACAATCGTATTGTTTACTTTACACGCAGTTCAGAAGCAATAACTGTTGCTTGCAACTTAATCGGAGGGGTTTGGATGATAACCTGAAGGTGGATTATTAGTCATAGATGCAGTTGGATGGAGGTCTATGTATAATGTTGTAATGCCCAATCGAATCTCAAAGGAGTCAAGATGATTAGTATATGCATGTATTGCTTTCTCGATGTTTGTCAATTGCCCCGTTGTAATTTGTTCACCCAACATGTTATCTATCTTAAGGAGAGCCACCTCTAGTGAACTATGGATCCCGGTCCTTTTCTTTACATACAATCTACAAACTGTTTACTTCTTTGTGTTTACTTTCTAAAAACTTTTACTTCTTTCCATTCGATACGTTTAATCCTTTGTTTTCCGCAAAACACGGTGAGATTGACAACCTCATCGCAAGTTGGGGACAAAGTTCTGTGGTTGTGTTGTGCAGGTCTCCACGTTGCTACTAGCACCGGTAGCGCCTGCCAAAGCTCAGCTAGTAACACCTTTGGGGTGTTTCCTTGCTCCTACTGGTTCGATTAAACCTTGGTTTCATACTGAGGGAAACTTGCTGATGTGCTCATCATACCTTCCTCTTGGGGTTCCCAACGAGCTCTACATCAACCATGCACCAGCACTTTTCTAGGCGTTGTGCATTGAGCCATCAGTCATCAGATGTTTTCAAAATGACTTGTGAAATGAATGGTGACTTTGACTTGACCACAACAGGGTTGTGACTATGAAAACTAAGTTCCCAACTTAGGTGATTCTAGGACTTTATTTTATCTTTCTTTGTCTCTGAACTCATCTTAGGTGTCAAACTTAACTTTGCAAATGAACCTAGAGCTTAGCATTTCCTACTAGAACTACCTTACTTGTTAGTGATAGTTTGCGGGTACTTAAAGAGTACTCATGGCTTTGTCCCTGGCTATTCCCGTGGCCAGACTATGAAGAAGACTACCAAGAGGAAGGACAGCAGGACGGCTACGACAACTAGGACTATCTCCCATCGTCAGCATTGCCTGTGACACTGAAGATGGACCCAACCGCTACACTATTTATTCTGCCACTTGTGTGTATTAAGACTGGATCATCAGATCCTTTATTTGTGTAAACCTTATTATGGTTTGTAATGGATGATGTACTGTGATATCCAATCTTTTATGTCTCGGAAAAATGGTAATCCTGAGATTGCGATGTATGGCATAACAGGCATCTGGGATTAAAAATCCGGGTGTTGACAGTGGGTTAGACTTAAATGTGTATCATATTTGCTCCTTGATGCTCTCTTTTGCTTCAATTCATATTTCTTATGTGAGCATCTTCTCAAATTACTGAGCCTATCTTAATGGCTATAAAGAAAGAGCTTTTTGGGAGACAACCCATTATTTTTATTCAGTAAGTTTTTCTTTTGTTGAGTCTTGGAAGTTATTATCTCTGTAATAACCTCTCCTCATCCTTTTTGTGTGGTTTTTGTGCCAAGAGTAACCTCTAATGAGAGAGAAGTAAGACATGGGAAAGTTGTTGTCCCGAAACATATTTCTATGCTTCATTGTAAAAATTCGTGAAAAATCTCTGTATGTCGGATTGAGATGTAATTTGTTGTGCTTCTGCCCCAGGTTGTTATCCAACTTTCGTTAGTTTAACACTTTTCGATTTGAGCAATAGAAGGTTTTTGAAAAAAATGGTTTTTACCTGCTGGTCTGTTTTGACAGATTTCTGCCATTATTTGCATTTGCGTCTTAATCTCTTTCTCTTTGAGTTCTTTTTGATCACTTTAAGTTTTAAAAGGAGTTGCTACAGTAGCTTGTGTTTTAATGGAAGTTTTACTTGGGTTGAAACTTAACCTAAGTACTTATTATCTTGAGTACACAAATGTTGCTAATGAAGATTGTGTAAAGTTTTGTATGAAAGAAATTTTAAAGTGTAGGGAAGAACAATGTGATAAGATGAAGCATGGACAAAATCTCAAGCTTGGGGATTCCACCCGTGTCACCCCAAGAAATATTCAAGAAGTATAAGCGTCAAAGCTTGGGGATGCCCAAGGCATCCCCTTCTTCATCAATAAAAATCTCAGATTTTCTTCCAAACACTTCATTTTTATTGTTTCATGCAAAATTGTGTTGTTCTTGGAGCGTCTTTGTTTTTGTTTTTAGTTTTCTTTTGCTTATTTTGCTTGAATAAATTGGTTGGACCCCTGCATTCATACATTAGTTTTCAAATAAGTTGGTTTGGATTGGAAAAGAGTAGAAAAGTTCATGCTTATAAGTGGTATAAAAGGAGCTTGTTTTTGACTGTGGCCTAGACTTTAGCATGTCATGCTTGCTGTTGTTTTGAATTTATGCTTAGTAATTATTTCTGTAGCATGACTTGTTACAAATAATTGAGATTGCTTAATGTGCCTTAAAAGAATCATGCGTTGTTTTAGCAAACAAAAGCATAGTATTGTGGTATTGTCTTTTGATGCTTTATTTGGGTTGACTTGGCGCATGCTCACACCATGTTAAGACTATACCAAGTCACCATAGCCTCCATGATCATTTAGTTTTCGAATTGTAATATCACTTTTTGCTTTAATTAATAATGTTTTATCGCTTTGCATGATTATGGCCATTATTGCTCTCTTAGTTGGTCGCTCCCAGTCTTTTGCTAACCTCCATACCAAGTATGAGTTCCACTCATGCATCCAACTCCAAATAAAACCAAGTTATTCCAAAGAGTCCACCATACCTACCTATTAGCATTATTGCTATTCCAAATATATCCATGTTTTTATCTACCTTCTGAATTAAACTTGTTATGTGAAAATTAGTGATTAAAGATCTCACAAACTGGATGGCACACTTTACTTTTCTTGCACTTAATAAAGTTGAAGCATTGTGCCCATCTATGTTGCATATATGCTTGCGCTTTATAAGTTGTGAATTAGGAGAACCATGTTACCATGGGGAACGCTTTCAACATTGCACTATATTTGGTTGATATCATGTTCTTTTGCTCACGGATCTCGGCGGTGTGAAATAAAAGGGGAGCTTGTAAGCTCAAAAAGGGGAGCTTGTAAGCTCAAAAAGGGGAGCTTGTAAGCTCATGGAGTTTGTATATGTGTTAGAGAAACGCCTGGGCCGCTAGCCTAAGCCATGCCTAATCATGGTGTAAACTTGCAGCATAACCATAGTGAGCAATCTATGAAGCATCCTCAATAAAAACCTATGCAAATAGCAAATAAAAAGATCACTGAGATGCTCATTATCTTCTTGTCTTGTCATTTTGATATGGGAAAGCTCCTGTATCATCGGGCAAGGGGTACCCCGTTGGCGGTTCTCTAGGATACACATGTACTTATAATGACAAGAACTTACTCGTGACTAAAGTTGAGTAGCATGAGGTTCTGTCTTCATAAGTAAGGGGCTTGAGATTTCAACTTATAACTTGTTAAGCATATCCTCATATTTGTTCACTTTAACCTTAATCACCTAAAGATGCTTATAATAGGGGAAATGAGAGCTGAAAGCTAATAAGTACCATAATTTTTGGAAGCTCTTTATGAGACTTGAATCCCTGCTTCCTTCTATGAAGGGCCTTTCTTTTACTTTTTATGTTGAGTCTCCATCTTCTATCTTTATGCACCTATTAATAGAGCATAGTGGTCATTCTTAGTTTAATGTGCATTGTCCCAAAACTTGTTGATTGATTCATAACTTTGATATTGCTTGTTCTTAAAATATTTGTATCTAGTCACCCTTATGAACCTTGAAGGTGTCCTATGCATTTATGTTTTGCTACACTATGAGGGAAAAGATGAATACCATTCTCATTATGTTTTCTATATGCAAAACAAACAAACGTCTTTCAAAGCATTATTATTCATGAATCTTTTGTTTGTACCTTTTCATGTTACAACATAGTTGCTATGTCTTATTGTTAGAACTATATCTTTCATGCTATGTTGAAGTACTATGATCCCAGTTATCAATGTTATAAATACCTTGATCAAATGGTGCATGTCACCTCAAAAATTATTCTTTTTGTCACTTACCTACTCGAGGACGAGCAGGAGTTAATCTTGGGGATGTTGATACGTTGCAAACATATCTATAATTTTTGATGTGCCATGCTTGTTTTATATCTACTTTCTTATGTTTTGTCCACACTTTGGAGTATTTTTACATATTTTCTAGAACCAACCTATTAACAAGATGTCACAATGCCAGTTGCCTATTTTCTGCTATTTTTGGTTTCAAAAAAGCTAGTAAGGAAATATTCTTGGAATTGGACCGGACAAAAGCCAAAGACAATATTTTACCCGAAGCAACATGGAGTCCGGAGGGGAGACGAAGTGGCACACCAGGGCAGCCATACCTGGTGGCGGCGCGGCCTAGGGGCGCCACCAAGGGGTGTGGGCCCCTGGTGCTCCACCGACCTTGCCCCTTCGCCTATAAAGACCCCTTGGGAGGAAAACCCTAAGTACCCGATCAAAATTCCACGAAAGACACTGTAGCCGCTGTCATCTCCATCCCTAGATCGGGAGGGATCTGAAGCTCTTCCCGGCACCCTGTCGGAGGGGAGAGATCACCCTAGAGGCCTCCTTGATCACCATGCCTACCTCCGGTGTGATGAGTGAGTAGTTCATCCCTGGACTACGGGTCCATGTAGTAGCTAGATGGTTGGTTCTCCTCCTTTGTGCTACCATGTTTAGATCTTGTGAGCTCCGTTCATGATCAAGATCATCTATTTGTAATCCTACATGCTGTGTTTGCGGGGATCTGATGGATATTGAGATGCTATTTCAAATTGATTATTGATTCTATCATGTCTTTGTTATTTGTGATCTTGCATGCTTTCCGTTGTTAGTATCTATCTTGGGCAAGTAGATGCTAGCAACTCCAAGAGGGAGTATTTATGCTCGGTAGTGGGTTCATGCCTCTAGTAATCCAGGGAAGTGACAGAAATCTCTAAGGTACTAGATGTGCTGTTGCTACTAGGGAGAAAACATCAATCCTTTGTCCATGGGGCAATTGTATTGTTTACTTTACGCACTTTGCTTAATGCAATTATCTGTTGCTTGCAACTTAATACTAGAGGGGGTTCGGATGATAACCAGAAGGTAGATTATTAGTCATAGATGCAATTGGATTACGTTCTATGTATAATGTTGTAATGCCCAATCAAATCTCATAGGAGTTAAGATGATTAGTATATGCATGTATGCTTTCTCGGTGTTTGTCAATTGCCCCGCTGTAATTTGTTCACCCAACATGTCATATATCTTAAGGAGAATCACCACTAGTGAACTATGGACCCCGGTCCATTCTTTTACCATCAATCTACAAAGTTGTTTACTGTTTTCTGTTTACTTTTTGCAAGCTATTACTATCTTCCACACAATACGTTTAATCCTTTGTTTTCAGCAAAACCGGTGAGATTGACAACCTCACTGTAAGTTGGGGCAAAGTTCTGTGGTTGTGTTGTGCAGGATTCCAAGTTGGAAACAACACCTTGGAGGTGTTTCCTTGCTCCTACTGGTTCGATAACCTTGGTTTCATAACTGAGGGAAAACTTGTTGCTGTGCTCATCATACCTTACTCTTGGGGTTCCCAATGAGCTCATCGTATTTTGAGCCATCATTTTGCAATACGTTCAAGATGGGGTTGGATTTCTGCCATTTCTTTGGCAGAAGAACGCTGATCCCAGGAGTGATGGTGGCGACAAGTTTTCTTCGGCTCAAAAGGGGCTAACCCGAAGGATTGACCCTCTATGGTTTGATCCTTGATGTAAAACCATTTGGTTTTCCATCCTTGGACGGAATCGTCAGGATTAAAATCAAAATAACCTTCGTCGGAGCGAATAGAGAAAATAGCGCCACCAACGTCATGGACGATGGTGTCGGTGGCGTTGCAACGAACATAAAAGAAATACTTCCATAGGCCCCAATGGGGATGAATCCCGAGGAAGCATTCAAAGAGAGTGACGAAACAAGCGACATGGAGGATAGAGTTCGGCCTGAGCTAGTACAGCTGCACGCCATAGACAAAAAGAAGGCCACGGAGAAATTCGTGGACAGGAAGAGAAAGGCCACGAAAAAGAAAAGATAGGAACATTACCCTCTAGCCTGATTTGGGGATTGGAGCAGCTTCGTCCCCAGGAAGCTTGAAGGAGCCCTCCGTCAGATAGCTCGAGTTCCGCGCCTCACGTAGGTCCCGCGTCGTGCACTTGGAAGGAGCCCATCCGACGGCTCTCTTCCTGGTGGCCTTGGCGATCGTGGAAGATGTTCCCACCTTGCTTTTCCCCATGGTAGTGAGGGAGCAAGGCTAGCGCAAAGCAAGAGTTCATAAGAAGGGCGGTGTAAGAGACAAGGGCACAAGGAGGAAGAGAAAGTTAGCAAGCGCAAGGTAAAAGAAATCCCCTTCCCCTTATAAAGAACAAAAGTGCACAAGTTGGACCGTTCGATGTAAAATCGAAACATTAAAAGGGCACACGATGATGACACATGTCCGTCGATTACGCAAAAGAAAATATCTCCAGAAGTTACACAGAACTAAATAAGCGCGTGTGGCATGGTCTGCTCAGAGCACGTTCGTCGTTGGGCATGAGCGTTAAAACGTGTGGACCCTGTAGTCTCCTCCTCGGAGGGGGCCAACAGGATAAGCACGAGCCCTATGGAGTTTCCCTTGGGAGGCCTACGAGGCGGCTCGTGAGGGTATGCCCCTCCAGCAGCCAAACTCATGCTAGACCTACGATCTCCTCCTCGGAGGGGGCGAAGAGGATAAGCATTAGCCCTATGGCTTTTCCCTCGGGAGGTCTACAGGGTGGCTCGTGAGGGTATCCCCCTCCAGCAGCGAAACTCATGCTAGACCTACGGTCTCCTCCTTAGAGGGGGCTAACAGGAAAAGCATTAGCCCTACGGATTTTCCCTCGGGAGGTCTACGGGGTGTCTCGTGAGGGTATCCCCCTTTAGCTGCCAAACTCATGCTACACCTATGGTATCTTCCTTGGAGGGGGCTAACAGGATAAGCGTTAGCCCTATGACTTTTCCCTCGGGAGGTATATGGGGTGTCTCGTGAGGGTATTCCCCTCAAGCGGAAAAAAATCATGCTAGACCTATGGTCTCCTCCTCAGAGGGGGCAAATAGGATAAGCATTTTTCCTACAGTCTTCCTCTTGGAAGGCTCACGGGGCGGCATGTGAGGGTATGATGGACCAAAATATATTCGAGCTCATTGGGGAACCCCAAGAGGAATGTATGATGAGCACAGAAACCAAGGTTATTGAACCAGGAGGAGCAAGGAAACACCTCCAAGGTGTTGTTTCCAACTTGGAATCCTTCACAGCACAACCACAGAACTTTGCCCCCAACTTACAGTGAGGTTGTCAATCTCACCGGTTTTGCTGAAAACAAAGGATTAAACGTATTGTGTGGAAGATAGTAATAGCTTGCAGAAACTAAACAGTAAACAACTTTGTAGATTGATGGTAAAAGAATGGACCGGGGTCCATAGTTCACTAGTGGTGATTCTCCTTAAGATAGATGACATGTTGGGTGAACAAATTACAGCGAGGAAATTGACAAGCATCGAGAAAGCATACATGCATATACTAATCATCTTGACTCCTATGAGATTTGATTGGGCATTACAACATTATACATAGACTGTAATCCAATTGCATCTATGACTAATAATCCACCTTCAAGTTATCATCCGAACCCCCTCTAGTATTAAGTTGCAAGCAACAGATAATTGCATTAAGCAAAGTGTGTAAAGTAAACAATACGATTGTTCTATGAACAAAGGATTGTTGTTTTCTCCCTAGTAGCAAAAGCACATCTAGTACCTTAGAGATTTCTATCACTTCCCCAGATTACTAGAGGCATGAACCAACTATCGAGCATAAATACTCCCTCTTGGAGGTGCTAGCATCTACTTGGCCAAGATAGCTACTAACAACGGAAAGCATGCAAGATTACAAATAACAAAGACATGATAGAATCAATAATCAATCTGAAATAGCATCTCAATATCCATCGGATCCCCGCAAACACAACATGTAGAATTACAAATAGATTATCTTGATCATGAACGGAGCTCACAAGATCTAGACATGATAGCACAAAGGAGGAGAACCAACCATCTACCTACTACATGGACCCGTAGTCCAAGGATGAACTACTCACGCATCACACCGGAGGTAGTCATGGTGATGAAGAAGGCCTCCAGGGTGATATCTCCCCTCCGCTAGGGTGCCAGGAAGAGCTTTAGATCCCTCCCGATCTAAGGATGGAGATGACGGCGGCTATAGACTCTTTCATGGAATTTTGATCGGGTACTTAGGGTTTCTGTATCGGAGGCTTCTTATAGGTGAGAGGGGAGGCCGAGAGGGTGCCCGAGGCGGCTGCACCCCCCTAGGCACGGGTCAGGCCTGGCCACGCGACTAAGGGTGTGGCCCCCTCGAGGCCCTTCTCTGTCTCGTCTTCTAGCTCCATTTTCCCCTCGGTGAAATATTGACTTTGGCTTTTGTCCTGTCCAATTCCGAGCATGTTCATTTTCTGGCTTTTCTAGAACCAAAAAATAGCAGAAAACAGGCAACTGGCACTGTGGCATCTTGTTAATAGGTTAGTTCCAGGAAATGTGTAAAAATACTCTAAAGTGTGGACAAAACATAACAAAGTAGATATAAAACAAGCATGGAACATCAAAAATTATAGACACGTTTCCAACGTATCAACATCCCCAAGCTTAACTCATGCTCGTCCTCGAGTAGGTAAGTGATAAAAAGAAAGAATAATTTTTTAGGTGACATGCACCATCATAATCTTGATCAAGGCATTTATAACATTGATAGCTGGGATCATAGTACTTTAACATAGCATGAAAGATATAGTTCTAACAATAAGACATAGCAACTATGTTGTTACATGAAAAGGTACAAATGAAAGATTCATGAATAACAATGTTTTGAAAGATGTTTGTTTGTTCCACATAAAGAAAACATAATGAGAATGGTATTCAGCTTGTCCCTCATAGTGTAGCAAAACATAAATTCATAGGACACCTTCAAAGTTCATAAGGGTGACTAGATACAATTAGTTTAAGGACAAGCAATATCAAAGTTATGCATCAATCAACAAGTTTTGGGACAATGCACATTAAACTAAGAATGGCCAATATGATCTCTTAATAGGTGCATAAAGATAGAAGATGGAGACTCAACATAAAATTAAAAGAAAGACCTTCATGGAAGGAAGCAGGGATTCAAGTCTCATAAAGAGCTTCCAAAAATTATGGTACTTATTAGCTTTCAGCTCTCATTGCCCCTATCATAAGCATCTTGAAGAGATTAAGGTTAAAGTGAACAAACTATGGAGTATATGCTTGACAAAGTATAAGTTGGCAATCTCATGTCCCTTGAATACGAGGGCCGCTCCTCATGCTACTCAAGTTTAGTTACCAGTAAGTTCTTGTCATAGTAAGTACATGTGTATCATAGAGAACCGCCAACGGGGTACCCCTTGCCCGATGATACGGAAGAATCCCCATATCAAAATGACAAGGCAAGCAGACAATAAGCATCTCAACAATCTTCTTATTTAGCATGGGAAAATGGTGCTTTTTTCTCTCTTTCCTCTTTTCTTATCTGTTTTTTTTCTCAATCTCTATCTCTTTTTTTATAAGAAGAATGCTTCATAGATTGCTCATTATGGTTACACAACAGGTTTCCACCATGATTAGGCATGGATTAGACCAGCCGCCCAAGCATTTCTCTAACACACATACATAACTCCATAGACTTACAAGATCCCCTTTCATTTCACACCGACGACATCCATAAACAAAAGAGCATGATATCAACTGGGTACAATGTACAAGTGCAATGTTGAAAGCGTTCCCCATGACAGCATGGATCTGCTAATCCCCAACGTATAAGTGGAAGCATATACAACATAGATGACACAATGGTTCAAGTTTATTAGGGGCAAGAAAAGTAAAGTGTGCCATCAAGTTCGTGAGAGCTTTAATCACAAATTTTCACATAACAAGTTTAATTCGAAAGGTAGATAAAAACATGAATATACTTGGAATAGCAAATGCTAATAGGTAGGTATAGTGGACTCTTTGGAATAACTTGGTTTTATTTGGAGTTGGATGCATGAGTGGAACTCATACTTGGTTATGGAGGCTAGCAAAAGACTGGGAGCGACCAACTAAATGAGCAATAATGGACATAATCATGCAAAGCGACAAAACATCATTAATTAAAGCATAAAGTTATATTACAAGTCGAAAACTAAATGATCATTGAGGCTATGGTGACTTGGGATAGTCTTAACATGGTGTGAGCATGCGCTAAGGCAACCCAAATAAAGCATAAAAGGAGAATACCAAAATACTATGATTTAATATGCTAAAACAACGCATGATTCTTTCAAGGCACATTAAGCAATCTCAATTGTTTATAACATGTCATGCTACAACAAAAATCACTAAGAATAAAGCCAAAAAATACCAAGCATGACATGATAAAGCATAGGCCACAGTCAAAAACAAGACTCCTTTTACCACTTATGCATGAACTTTTCCTACTCTTTTCCAATCCAAACCAACTTATTTGAAAACTAATGTATGAATGAGGGGGTACAACAAATTTATTCAAGCAAACTAAGCAAATGAAACCAAGAACAAAAACAAAGACGCTCCAAGAACAACACAATTGTGCATGAAACAATAAAAATGAAGTGTTTGGAAGAAACCTGATATTTTTATTGATGAAGAAGGGGATGCCTTGGGCATCCCCAAGCTTTGACGCTTGTACTTCTTGGATATTTCTTGGGGTGACACGGGGTGGCATCCCCAAGCTTGAGCTTTTGTCCATTCTTCATATCATTACATCATTCTTTCCCTACACCTGAAAATTTCCTTCATACAAAACTTCACACAATCTTCATTAGCAACATTAGTGCATTTAAAAGATAATAAACCTTTGGGGTTTAGTTTTAAAACAGCAAAACTTTCATTAAAAACACAAGGTACTATAGCAATTCCCTCAAAAAGCTTAATTTACCAAAAAGAATCCAAAAAGAAATCGATAAAGAGGCAAATGCAAATAATGGCAGAAATCTGTCAAAACAGACCAGCGGGTAAAAACCAATTTTTTCGAAGACCTTTTGTTGATCAAATCAAAAAGTGTTGAACTAACGAAAGTTGGATATCAACCTGGGGCAGAAGCACAAATTTATAGCTCAAACCAACGTATAGAGATTTTTCACAAATTTTTACAGCGAAGCACAAAAATCTGTTTCGGGACAGCAACTTTCCCATGCATTACTTCTCTCTCATTAGAGGTTACTCTTGGCACAAAAACCACACAAAAAGGATAAGGAGCAGTTATTACGGAAGTAATAACTTCCAATACTCATCTAAAACTTTTGGGTTATCTCCCAATAAGTACTTTTCTTTAACGCCTTTAAGTTAGGCATAAGAAGCAAGAAAAAGGATCAAGTGTTCTCAAATGAAGAAGCATTAAGAGCAAATTTTGTTTTCATATGAGAGGCAAAAGAAATCTTCTCTCTCTTCTTAGGGAAGTGTTCTATACCTTTCTTGAGTGGGAGTTGATATTTAATGGTGCTTTCTTTCATATCAATAATGGCACCAACAATTCTAAGAAAAGGTCTTCCCAAAGTAATAAGACAAGAAGCATTGCATTCAACATCCAAAACATAGAAATCAACGGGAACACAGGCATTGTTAACCATAATAAGAACATCATTAATACTCCCCATGAGTTTATTTTTAGCATTATCATCAAGTGGGACATTCAAATAACAATCTTCAAGAGGAGGCAAATCAAGCATATCATAAATCCTTCTAGGCATAATAGAAACACTACTATCAAGATCACATAAAGCTTTAAAATCAAAATCATTCAATTTCATATTAATGATGGGTTCCCAACCATCTTCTTGTTTTATAGGCATAGAAGCTTTATGTTTCATCTTTTCTTCTTTAATTTTTATGAGAGCATCAGTAATGTGTTTTGTAAAGGCCATATTCATAGCACTAGCATTAGGACTTTTAGCAAGCTTTTGTAGGAACATAATTACTTCAGAGATATTGCAACCATCAAGATCAAAATCATAATTATCATCTAAAGTAGTAGAGCTATTGTTTCCCATATTTCGAAGAATTTCAGCATTTTTATTAGAAAAGGTTCCATTGGGTTTACTAGCTTCAACATTAGTGGTAGTGATAGTAGAAATACTAATGTTTCTAGCAATTTCATCTTCTCTTTCCCTCTTAGCATGCAATTCAGCTAATAGTCAAACATTTTCATCAATTCTAACTTGTATGGCATTAGTAGCAGCAAAGGGATTTTCAATAGTTTCAGGTTTAGCAGCTATTTGATTCAAAGAAGATTGTGCTTCAGCCAATGATGCTATATTTCTTTCAGCATTAGAGAGTTTTTCCTCAATAGTTTTATTGAAAGGAGTTTGTTTACTAAGCATAACTTCAAGTTCATAGGGTGCACTACTATTATTGTTGTAGGAATTTCCATACGCATTACCATTATTGGGGGGATATGGCCTATAGTTATTATTACCAAAATTATTCCTGTAGGCATTGTTGCTAAAATTATTATTTCTTGTAAAGTTCACATCAACTTGCTCTTCTTGAGCAACCAAAGAGGCTAAGGGAACATGATTTGGATCAATATGGGCTTTCCAATTAACAAGCATAGACATAATAACGTTAATTTTATCAGTCAAGGAGGAGGTTTCCTCAACAGAATTTACCTTCTTACCTTGCGGAGCTCTCTCAGTATGCCATTCAGAATAGTTAACCATCATATTATCCAGAAGCTTTGTTGCAGCACCCAAAGTAATGGTCATAAAGGTACCTCCAGTAGCAGAATCCAGTAGATTTCTTGAATAATAATTCAGTCCTACATAAATGGTTTGGATAATCATCCAAGCAGTCAGTCCATAAGTGGGACAATTCTTTACCAAAGATTTCATTCTTTCGCAAGCTTGAGCAACATGTTCATTATCAGATTGTTTAAATTTCATAATTTCACTTCTCATCGATATAATCTTAGTAGGAGGATAGTATTTTCCAATGAAAGCATCTTTGCATTTAGTCCAAGAATCAATACTATTTCTAGTTAGGGATTGCAACCATTCTTTAGCTTTTCCTCTCAAAGAGAAAGGAAACAATTTAAACTTAATAATATCCCCATCTATATCCCTATGTTTTTGCATCTCACAAAGTTCAACAAAGTTATTAAGATGAGAAGCAGCATCTTCGGTACCAATACAAGAAAATTGTTCTCTCATCACAAGCTTAAGCAAGGCAGGTTTAATTTCAAAGAAAGTAGCTTCAGGAACAGGTGGAGCAATAGGTGTGCACATGAAATCATTGTTGGTGGTGCTAGTGAAGTCACACAACTTAGTGTTTTCAAGATTAATAATTTTTGTGTGTTTTTAATATATAAAAGCAAACTAGTACAAGTATTTTTTTTGTGTTATTGATAAAGAAACAAGCAAACAAAGCAGAAATAAACTAAGCAAAACAAAAACAACAAAGTAAAGAGATTGGTTATCAGGGACTCCTCTTGTGAAGATGTCCTTGACTCCCTGGCAACGGTGCCAGAAAATGAGCTTGATGGCCCAAAATATATTCGAGCTTGTTGGGGAACCCCAAGAGGAAGGTATGATGATCACATCGGCAAGTTTTCCCTCAGTTATGAAACCAAGCTTATCGAACCATTAGGAGCAAGGAAACACCTCCAAGGTGTGGAATCCTTCACAACACAACCACAGAACTTTGCCCCCAACTTACAGTTTGGTTGTCAATCTCACCAGTTTTGCTGAAAACAAAGGATTAAACGTATTGTGTGGAAGATAGTAATAGCTTGCAGAAAGTAAACAGAAAACAGTAAACAACTTTGTAGATTGATGGTAAAAGAATGGACCGGGGTCCATAGTTCACTAGTGGTGATTCTCCTTAAGATAGATGACATGTTGGGTGAACAAATTACAGCGGGGCAATTGACAAACATTGAGAAAGCATACATGCATATACTAATCATCTTGACTCCTATGAGATTTGATTGGGCATTACGACATTATACATAGACCGTAATCCAACTGCATCTATGAATAATAATCCACCTTCAGGTTATCATCTGAACCCCCTCCAGTATTAAGTTACAAGCAACAGATAATTGCATTAAGCAAAGTGTGTAAAGTAAACAATACGATTGTTCTATGAACAAAGGATTGTTGTTTTATCCCTAGTAGCAACAGCACATCTAGTACCTTAGAGATTTCTGTCACTTCCCCAGATTACTAGAGGCATGAACCCACGATTGAGCATAAATACTCCCTCTTGGAGTTGCTAGCATCTGCTTGGCCAAGATAGCTACTAACAACGGAAAGCATGCAAGATCACAAATAACAAAGACATGATAGAATCAATAATCAATCTGAAATAGCGTCTCAATATCCATCGGATCCCCGCAAACACAACATGTAGAATTACAAATATATGACTTTGATCATGAATGGAGCTCACAAGATCTAGACATGATAGCACAAAGGAGGAGAAGCAACAATCTAGATACTACATGGACCCGTAGTCCAAGGATGAACTACTCACGCATCATACCAGAGGCAATCATGGTGATGAAGAAGGCCTCCAGGGTGAACTCTCCCCTTCGGCAGGGTGCCAGGAAGAGCTTCAGACCCCTCCCGATCTAAGGATGGAGATGACGGCGGCTATAGACTCTTTCGTGGAATTTTGATCGGGTACTTAGGGTTTCTGTATCGGAGGCTTCTTATAGGCGAGAGGGGAGGCCGAGGGGGTGCCCGAGGCTGCACCTCCCCTGTGCTGGCTAGCCTCGGCGTGGCTAGGTGTGCCCCCCCTCGAGGCCCTTCTCCGTCTCGTCTTCTGGCTCCGTGTTCCCCTCGGTGAAATATTGACTTTGGCTTTTGTCCCGTCCAATTCCGAGCATATTCATTTTTTGGATTTTCTGGAACCAAAAATAGCAGAAAACAGGCAACTGGCACTATGGCATCTTTTTAATAGGTTAGTTCTAGGAAATGTGTAAAAATACTCTAAAGTGTGGACAAAACATAAGAAAGTAGATATAAAACAAGCATGGAACATCAAAAATTATAGATACGTTTCCAACGTATCAGGGTACTCCCCTCTGATAGCCAAAGTACTAACCTTACATGTCACAGTTATGTACATCATCATGGTTCAAACACACACAAAAGGAGTACATGAGGCTTCAGGGTAGAGGGCGAGCCCGGCATCGTCGGATATAGCGCCGGCCGGCAAGTTTTTTGCCATGAATAGGAAGGTGACCGGAGCGCCCGGTACCCCCTCAGGCCAGCGGATCCGAGGCACCGTCACCAGAGGAGTTCTCATCACCGAGCAACCCTCTATCGAAAGTCTCGTCCTCGCCCCTGCCACTAGAGTGTTTTGCGGCTTCGGAGGCAACGGTGGGAGCTGGACCATTCCCGTCCTCCTCGACCCAGGAAAACCATGGAATGAAGGCATCCACACGCTCGGCTATGGGTTGGTCGAGGCGGATGATCTCATTGACAGGAGTACCCTGGGGGTGCCTCGCGTCCTTTAATAGTTTCCTCCAGGGGAAGTCGGGGTCGTGCTGGTGAATATGGAGGAAGACCTCGGTTGCGACAACCCGTAGCATACTCGTGCACTTCCTCAAATGGAAAGCATGATAAAGGGTGGAATTTCCATCTAGTGCTATAGTGATCCGGGTGAGGAGTGCCGGGAAGGCCCCGCCCGCGTCGACATCCACAA
The DNA here is from genome assembly GCA_023614405.1 of Avena insularis. Lineage (NCBI taxonomy): Eukaryota > Viridiplantae > Streptophyta > Magnoliopsida > Poales > Poaceae > Avena > Avena insularis. Next base: position 431,996,269 of record CM042693.1, on the reverse strand, counting down.
GGGGCCCGGTGTAAAAAATCGGTCACCCCGAACTCGTGAAGGGTAGCGGCGGTGCACTGATCAAGCTCTCGGTACATCTTGCACCCCTCCTTCTCGACCACCTAGCGTTCCAGTTCCTCATGGTCTTGGAGGGCCTAGTTTCTTTGCAGTTCCTTCAGGGCAGCCAAATCCGTGTAGGCTTGGCCAGGTGTTCCTCTACTTGCCGCTAGGAGGCCTCCATCTTGGATTTCTTCTCCAGGAAGCGCTGCTCCTGTGTAATAGCCTTATGCAGGTATTCCTCTCGAAGGGCCGTGCACCGCTGCTCAAGCTCCCTCTGAATGGACACCTCCATCTCCCTCTGGTCATCGACAAGCTTGGCGTTACAATGACGCACACGTTCATCGATCTTGGCACTACGGTGCGCAATATCAAGCTCGTGCTTTTCGAGATTCACGTGGGTCGTGCCCATATCAACCTCCAAGGCCTCCAGTCGCTCCCTCTCCAAGAGAGCCTCATACTCTTGAAGACAAACCGCTTCCTCCCTCTCTGACACCTCTCGCTCCCGGGCGGTGACCCGATGGCGGTCCTCCTCGACCTCCTTCTCGGAAGAGGCAAGCACCCGTTCGCGAATGGGCAGCATGCGCCAAGCTGTCGAGGTTCCCGGCAAAGGGTTCATCCCTTCCAGAGGCTCAGGACGACCCTAGATCAGGAGACAGGATCCTTGCAGACCCATGACGCAGATCGATGGGAATCCCTGCTGCTCAGGGGCTTAGGGTGCCATGGCATCGCTCCCATCGCTCCAGGGTCGCATCAAGGACGACTCGCTCTTGATGGAGGCGATGACACGCCCCCCAAGCTAGTGCTCCTCCACAACAACATCGGCAAGGAACTGGTCTAGTCCGGCATGCGCGGTTTCCACACCAGCACGAAGACGCCCTACCCTCCTGGGAGAGGTCGGGTTGATAGCCTCTAGCGCGAGCGTGCGCAACCCAACGGGCTCGACGGTGGCAGGGCTCCCCGCATGGAGGTCCTCCTCGGTGACAGGAGGAGGGGACATAAAAGCCACCTGGTCACCCACAGGGTCCGATGGCGCCTCAGCGTACACGCGGTCATCATCCTCAGCTAGAAGCGGCAAGGAGGCGAGCGCCGCAAGACTCTCCGGGAAGACCTATTGCCATATCCTCTTGATTTAGCAATAACAACCACTCTTCATGTGGATTCATATATGATTTATAATAGTATTTGTGCTCATGGTTTCCTTTGTATCCGAAGTCCGAACTTTACTTGATGTCCAGTATTCTGTGCATCAAGGCAAACATCTAAATTAGTGTTGCTAAATGTCTCTCGGTCGATTCTCTAGAACCTTTATGTTGGCAAGCCTCTTGTCGTGCCAAGTAATTGAGGTCTGAGAATGAAGTTTTATTTTTCTCGTGTCGTCAGGATTCTTGTTACATATTTATCTTGGTGGTGTAAAGTGATATCACAATCTTTGTCAAAGATTTTGGTAAACCTGGATGAATAAAGAGTTTCCTTCATTCTATTCAAACATGTTTGAAGAGCGACTATGATTTTGGTAATCAACAGTTTGTCTTGTTACATGATTCGTGTGGCTCTTATGAGTCCTCTCCACCAAAACAACCTTCTGTTTTTGTTGAATGAAAGAGTGAGCCTTTTGTTTCAAAATAGTTCAACAACTTGGTTATCCGTATCTCTGCACCTATGAAATCTCTACTTAAGCTGCCTAGTAGAGTTTCGTATCTCGAAGTCAGTGGCCATGCCCTTTTATGGAAGCCTCCTTCCCTCAGAAGTTTAAACTTCTTCTGCAAACTCCATGGTCTCATTCCTTATTAAGACCAGATATCTGTCAACTTGGAACTTTCTCCTCTTTTTTCCTCCATTACCTTGACGTGTTTCATGTTCGTCATCTCAAAGTTATTTTAAACACTCCTTCCATGAGTTGACCATGACATACTCAGTGTGTTTTTAGGTGTGTTCCTCTTAACCTTAGTATAACCCTATTTTCCTTCTTCTGTCCTACCTTTGGAATCTTAGGTCAAGATTCTCTTAAGGGGATAGAGCTGTAACACCCCAGTTTTAGCTACTAGTAATTAGGGTTTGAGTATGCATCTCATGAGCATCATATTTTAAAATGCATGCAAGAAAGAAACAAAAACAAAACCCTAAACCCTAATTCCCCTCTCTCTTGCAAATGAACTCAAAATGGCTTTTGAATTTTGAAAACCAAAAATATGAGGAGCCCAAATTGTTTATAAGGGTCCCTATAGTGTTTGAATAATTACAAATGTTCTGGTATTTTTGAAATTATCAAAAACAGTTTTGGAATGGAATTATAATGGGAAGATAAGAAAAGGAAAATGGAAAAGGTTTTGTTGAAATAAAAATAACCAGAACCAGAGGCAGCCTAGGTCAGCCCAATCCGTCTCCCCTCTATTTTCCGCATACCCGCGCAACATCCAGCATACCCAACAACCTTTTTCCGCAACCCACCAGAGCCCATCAGTAGCCCAGATTCAGCCTAGTACCGGTTCATCCTCCTGCTCCATCATCTTCAACCTCATGATAGAGCAACACTCCTTGTCGTCGATGCGACGCTAGCCTCCGTGCGCTAGGATTCGTGTCGCCGCCCTCGAAGGTCTATAAAGCATCATTTGCCGCCACTGAGAACCCTAGTTCTCTCCTTCCTCTCTCTACCTTCCGCGCGAGAAACCCTAACCCTACCCGCTCAGGCTTAGTCGTGCCATGCCATCCCTGGCCTCCCCTTGCCTCGTAGAGGTCGCCCTGGAACCGTCATGCTCTCCTCGTTACTCTCCTCCAAGCGTGCATGCTAGATACACCCCAGACGCTCCGATTGTGACCTTCTTCCTAGGTTCGACCACCATCGATTAGCCTCCACCCAACCTCCTTCGACCTCTACAACACCTCCATCATGCTCCTAGTGATATTGCGGTGCTCCAGAACCTCTCCGTTTAGTCCGTAGCTCTTTTAGTCTCCGCTGCCATGCTAGCCTGCAAGCTCCACCATCGGCCGTCGTCAAACTCGACGCTCCGGTGACAAAATAGAGGCAGAGCTACCACCCATCGACTCCCCACGCTCGCCCTCCTCGAACTCACCCAGCCTCACCTCCCCGCATGCTCCCAGTATCCCAATTCGAGCACCACCTGAGGCATCCCCATTGCTGATGTCATGTTGACATCAACATGAGGCAATAAGTCCTTTTCTTTTAAATAAATCAATTCTAAAAATCATTTCTAGAAAATAATAAATCCCCGTGGGCCCTACCTATCATACTTTTATTCATTTTGGGAAATACTTTCTAAAATTATTAAAACAATGACATGTGGGTCCAGGTTGGAAAATAATTTAAGTATTTCAAAATTGTTTAACTGTTTTATAATGATTTGAAAATGGACTTAAATTGAGAAAAATCATAACTAATTCATATTAAATAAGAAAAATATGTATAGTATATCAAAATGTTCATTAATTACTTGAGCATTACATCGATGCCATGTGTTCATTGTTACCCTTTCTTTCTGATGTTTGGTTATTCTCGGTAGAATACGAGATCGAGTTCGAGATCGAAGATCGAGAGCAACACCATTGAAGATTGAAGATCAATACTTGACCAACTGTAATCAAGTCAAGTACAAGGTTTACAAAGATCTGCTTATTGGTTATTGATACATAGAAAATGTATCTATAATTTTTGATGTTCCATGCTTAGTTTTATCCACTTTCTTGTGTTTTGTTCCAACTTTGGAGTACTTTTCATATGATTTCTTGGACTAACCTATTAACAAGAGCCACAGTGCCAGCTGCCTGTTTTCTGCTGTTTTTGGTTCTAGGAAAGTCAGAAAATGAATATTCTCGGAATTGGACGGGACAAAAGCCAAAGTGCCTATTTTTCCGGAAGGGATCAAGTGCCAGAATACAAGACGAAGAGGGGCCAGGGGCCGGCCACACCACCTGGCCATGCGGCCAGGCCTGGCCCGCGCCAGGGGGTGGTGTGGTGGCTCTCGGCACCCCCTCGGCCTCTCCTTCCGCCTATATATTGCCCTCGGGACGAAAACCCTAAGTACCCGATCAAAAATCCACGAAAGAGTCATAGGTCATTGTCATCTCCATCCCTAGATCGGGAGGATCAAGCTCTTCCCGGCACCCTTTGGAGAGGGAATTCACCTGAGGCTTTCTTCATCACCATGCAAGCCTCCGGTGTGATGCGTGAGTAGTTCATCCTTGGACTACGGATCCATGTAGTAGCTAGATGGCTGGTTTCTCCTCCTTTGTGCTTTCATGTTTAGATCTTGTGAGCTCCGTTCATGATCAAGATCATCTTTTTGTAATCCATACATGTTGTGTTTGTGGGGATCCGATGGATATTGAGATGCTATTTCAGATTGATTATTGATTCTATCATGTCTTTGTTATTTGAGATCTTGCATGCTTTCCATTGTTAGTAGCTATCTTGGCCAAGTAGATGCTAGCAACTCCAAGAGTTAGTATTTATGCTCGATAGTGGGTTCATGCCTCCGTAACTGGGAAGTGACAGAAATCTCTAAGGTACTAGATGTGTTGATGCTACTAGGAAGAAAACAACAATCCTTTGTTCATAGAACAATCGTATTGTTTACTTTACACGCAGTTCGTAAAGCAATAATCTGTTGCTTGCAACTTAATACTAGAGGGGGTTCGGATGATAACCTGAAGGTGGATTATTAGTCATAGATGCAGTTGGATGGCGGTCTATGTATTATGTCGTAATGCCCAATCAAGTCTCAAAGGAGTCAAGATGATTAGTATATGCATGTATTGCATTCTCGGTGTTTGTCAATTGCCCCGCTGTAATTTGTTCACCTAGCATGTTATCTATCTAAGGAGAGCCACCTCTAGTGAACTATGGATCCCGGTCCTTGTCTTTTACATACAATCTACAATCTTTTACTACTTTGTGTTTACTTTCTGCAAACTTTCACTTCTTTCCATTAGATACGTTTAATCCTTTGTTTTCCGCAAAACACGGTGAGATTAACAACCTCATCGCAAGTTGGGGACAAAGTTCTGTGGTTGTGTTGTGCAGGTCTCCACGTTGCTACTAGCACCGGTAGTGCGCCCTGCCAAAGCTTAGCTAGTAACACCTTTGAGGTGTTTCCTTGCTCCTACTGGTTCGATTAAACCTTGCTTTCATAACTGAGGGAAACTTGTTGCTGTGCTCATCATACCTTCCTCTTGGGGTTCCCAACGAGCTCTACATCAACACCGCCATCAAGCATTTTTCTGCGCGTCGTGCATTGAGCCATGAGTTATCAATGGGCAAAGGAAAGCATAGCCCTACCATTATACAATCCTATGATTTCAAAAGCATTTCAATTCTTTCCATGATGCATACGATTCTATTGTGGTCTTTTATCGATAGATAAAGTATCCTATCTATTACATCACTCCCTTTGAGCTTATATTACCTAATCCACTGCTCCTAGCATAACTAGGTTTGGATTGTCTACACTGCTAGAGCTTACATATGTGTCTTGCTTGGCCATGCTTAGCTGTTAGTGCTGGTTCATCTAGATGATGTATCATATGCAAAGAATCCAGTATGGCAAGAGAATGTGATGAGATGATATCAATGGTGAAGTGAGGTAAACATGCTAAGGCTTGTATGGGAGGCCACGGTGGGATGTGATTTTTTAGTCCCATGCTCGCCGCCACTAGGAACCGAGTTCTTGCCTTTGGAACCAAGACGAGCGTACCGCCACACGGGGCTTGGGAACACCTCGACTCACTAACTTGCCTAGTAGATTCCATGAGTCTCATAGGTTCGGCGTTCCATTTGACATATGCATTCGGGTTGTTCTCAAAGGCGGTGAAGGAGGTGCATCATAACATGTAGGGAAGTGTGGACCAAGTTGCTTGGGATGGATAGAACCCCTAATAAACCAACCTCGCCTCACATCTCTAGGGACCGGATTCAGGATTTGACCTGTTATGGAGGAACCCTCCTTAGGGCATGACTCATGGTCTCGGCAAAAGCAAGGTAAAGGTCGTGGTCAACCACCCTCTACCGGCCTTCCAAGGAAGAGGACTGATGATCTGGCATTAAGAGTTGGTTGGTACGTGTGGGTAAAGTTATACACCCCTGCAGGGTTAAATATTTTTGAAAAGCCGTGTTCATGGTTATGAACGCTTAGTGACTAGATTCTAAGATCATAGGGAACTTTAACCTAATCGTAAAACTTGGCAGATCAATGTGTGATTAAGGATGCTTCCTCATGGGTACATGGGTTAATCCTAGTTGATAGGTGATGAGGATTACTTTGGTGGATTTCAAATGACGATGATCAATACTTTGGAGATGTCGCTCTCTTATCCCATTTTTAAAATATTCTGGTTAGATGAGCTTCTTCTCCCACCTGTTTTAAATCAAAGGTAGCTTTATGCAAAATACCTCCACTAGCCATAAGTCTTGTGGAGTACACCATGTACTCACCCTTGCTTTGTTGATACTTTTGTAACAGAGTAAGTGTTCCCTAAAGAAGAGTTCTTACGACATCGACACCGACGGGTAGCTTGGGGTTCCTGGCTGGCAGCCTGGAATCTATGGGATGTGACACTATCATTATGCTTCAGGCCTCTTAGGCCATTTTTTAAAGTTTGCTATACTTAATATCATAATTTGACTTCTGTTGTTTGATGTTTGTGGTCAGTGACCTTTGCTTGTAATATTTTTGTTCTCTGCTCAGTTATGAGCTTGCTGTAATAATTTTTGTGTCGCGGGGTCACTATTGTGTTACTGATTCTTCACTGGATATCCTCGAGATCTAGGTTAGGCTTATGTCAGACTGAGGTTTAGGATTTGTTTAATATTTATACCGGGGGTGTCACACTAAGGGCCCTCTCGGTGATATCACATTGACACAACTTGCAAGCAAGTGATAAGATCACAAAGAAAGTTTTATCACAGGAACGAGAAAAGAGTATTTGTCCGTAACGATATCAAACTAGGTATGGGGATATCGATGATCAAATCTTGGACATGTAATATATTGTGAGACAAATGGATTTATTTACGACGTTAAAGGTTCTCACAATCACAAGAAGTCATTGTTGAATATGTGGGAGTCGGTACAGATCTCTAGGTCCCGCTGCTGATTATTGATAGGAGAGGAGTCTCGATCATTTCTGCATCATTCATGAACCGTAGGGTGACACACTTAAGGTATACCGACACCAAATGGAGCAGATATAATACTGGAGAAAGGATTTGAAAGCGTTGGGATTATTTCGATGGGCACCAGAATTGTTTCAGGTCAAATTGTTGAAAATGGTTTCAGATGTGATATCGAAATATTTGTAAGGGGTTTTATGTATATGTTTTTTAATTAAAGTAATTAACAAATTTTTAATAAAATAAATAAAATATTTTTATTAAATGAGAGTTCGCATTAATTTTGGTGGAAAATTAATGCATGTGAGCTGACTTGTGACTAGAGATGAATTTATGTGAGTGGAGCATCCACCCACATGAATGAGGGAGAGGTGGGGGCACCCACCTTGGCCTCTGGAATTGGAATGGGGCTGCCCCTCCCCCTATAAAAGATCCTTCCTCTCACTCTCACACCTCCTGGTGAAGGATCTCTATCCCCCTCTAGAATATTCCCCATGGCTTCAGATTAGCAAAGTACATGTTCTCGGTGGTTTCTCTAGAAGGATTTGTTGCTTCCGCTGCTTTGCTATAGCAAAGACTCAGAGGTTATTGAGATGATGGACATGTGTGTGATCACGGATGCATTGTTGCTTTGCAGCGCGGGACTTCCACACGATCTTAGATCAGCAAGTGTACGACTACATCATATACGAGAATAAATCTCGTAACACTATTCGATCTTTGAGGGAAAGTTCTCTATGGATATATATATCCACCCATTTCTTGTATCTATATAGATAGATCTTGGTGCTTAGTTGTTCATATCGTAGGAATTTTTTGTTTTTTATGCTCTAAACCCAACAGTGGTATCAGAGCCGGATCTATGTGTAGATACTTTGTGTGGGTAGAACACATATGAGTATGTGGGCACTGGTGATCATGTTATTGCATCCTTTATGTATTTTGTATATTAGCGGCATAGTGGGATGAAGCGGCCTAGACAAAATTTACATGCCCTCGCACACGAGACCTGTTCCACGCTTGACATGCTACTAGTTTTGAATAAGTGGCTTGCGGGTGTCTGTCTCTCCTACTATAATTGATATCTGATTTGCAATGGTTTGCTAATAATTTGATTATCATTTTTGTGGTTCCATGTTCGTAGGTAAGAATGGTTCTATCTCTGAAATCCCTAGGCCACGTAAAAATATGCAAAAGATAAATTAGAAGCATCTACTTTGTTTTTGCTAGGAAAGCGTTATGATATGGTAATGTTATAATTTGAAGTATAGTTTGATACTCTTGGAAAATTATAACAAACCAAAGTTTAAGCACCATAACCTTGTCCTTACACAAATGGAATGATGAAGATCATACCAAGATGCACAAGATAGTGATAAAGTGCAAGAACTATATCATATCACTTTTTGCATATGATGTTTTGTTTGCATCTTATTTTGCTTGTATGGTGCTTAGTAGCATTATAATATGATCCCTCATTTAAATATCAAGATAAAAATATGTTCTTCCTTTAGTATGCACTGTTAATAAAGTTTGTTGTTTCGAGACACCACGTGATGATCAGTGTGATAGACTCTACGTTCGCATACAATGGGTGTAAGACAATTTTACACACGCGGGTACCTAGGTTCTTACTTTGCAAGCCTAGCATGTATAGACATGGTCTCAGAACACGAACTAAAAGGTAACGCATGAGTCATATAGTTGATATGATGACCATATAGATGCTCACCTTTGCAGCTGCACAAATTCTTGCGATGATCATTCTTGGTGTAGTGAATCTAGTTCATGTAATCACTAAAAATACACGAGGTATGTTGTTTTTGAGTGGGAGTTCATTTGTAATTTGGATTAGTTGAACTCAGTCTATCATAAACTTAGTCTAAATAAACTTTGCAAATTATGTTTTAGATGGTACCACCTACTTTTAATTTAAATGTGTTCATGGAGAAAAAGAAACTTGCAACGAATGGTAGCACCTTTACCAACTGGGCCCTAAAACCGAGGATTCTCCTCATTGCTGCACAAAAGAAATATATGCTAGAAACGCTGTTAGGCCCCCCACCACCTGATGATGCTCCTTATGATGTTAAGAAAGTTTACTTAAGTCATCATGAGGACCACAACATGGTTCATTGTAGCATACAGTATGAGCTAGAGCCAGAACTCCGAAAGCATTTTGAGAATGGAAGTGCTTTTGATATGGGTGAATTGAAAATGATTTTCGATATCGATGTTGTTGTGGAGAGTTATGAACCTTCTGAAAAGTTGTTTAGTTGCATGATGGAGGAGAACAACTCCGTTAGTGAGCACGTACCAAAAATGTCCAGGTACGCCGATATGCTTGTGGCTTTGGGAATAACGATTCCCATTGATCTAGGCATACATCGTGTTCTCCAATCTCTACCACCAAGCTATAAGAGCTTCGTGATGAACTATAACATGCAGGGCATGCAAAAGTCTCTCCCCAAACTTTTGTCAATGCTTAAGACTGCTGAAGTGGAGATTAGGAAATAACATCAAGTGTTGATGATCAATAAGACCACCAGTTTCAAGAAGGATAAGAAGGGTAAACAAAAGGGTAACTTCTAGAAGGGCGACATAGTTGTTGCTACACCTGAGAAGAACACCCGGGATAGCCCTAAGTCTGATACTCAGTGCTACTATTGTAAGGGGGCTGACCATTGGAAGTGCAAGTGCCCCAAATATTTGGCAGACAAGAAGTTTGGCAAGATGAACAAAGGTTTATTTGATATACATGTTATTGATGTGTACTTGACTAGTACTCGCAGTAGCACCAGGGTATTTGATACTAGTTCGGTTGCTAATATATGTAACACGAAATAGAGGTTGTGGAACAGGCGACCACTAGCAAGGGATGAGGTCATGATGCGTGTCGGCAGTGGATCAAGAGTTGATGTGATCTCCATCGGAATGTTGCCTCTCCATTTACAGTTTGGATTATTTTTAAACCTGAATAATTGTTATCCAATGCCTGTGTTGAGCATGAACATTGTATCGGGGTCGTGTTTACTGCAAGCCGGTTATTCGTTCAAGTCAGAGAACAATGGTTGCTCGATTTATATGAATGGTATATTTCATGGTCATGTACCTATGATGAATGGTTTATTTCTTTTGAATCTCGATAGTAGTAATACACATATTCATAATGTAGATGCCAAAAGGATTAAACTTGATGATGATATATTTGCATGTATGTGGCATTGCCGTCTAGGTCATATTGGTGTAAAACGCATGAAGAAGCTCCATTATGATGGACTTTTAGAATCACTTAATTTTGAATCATTTGATACACGTGAACCATGCCTTATCGGCAAGATCAGTAGAACCCTATTTTCTGGTAAAATGGAGCGGTCGACAAATTTATTGGAAATCATACATACTGATGTATGTGGTCCAATGAGTGTGTCGGTGTGTGGTGGATATCGTTATTTTGTTACTATTTGAGTAGATATGGGTCTATCTATTTGATGAAACACAAGTCTGAAACCTTTGAAAAGTTCAAGAAATTTCAGAGTAAAGTGGAAAATCATCAAAATAGAAAGATTAAATTTCCGTGATCTGATCGTGGAGGTGAGTATCTAAGTTACGAATTCAGCACACACATGAGAGAGTGTAGAATAGTTTCACAGCTCACGCGTGCCAGAACACCACATCGTAATGGTGTATCTGAGCATCGTAATCATACCTTATTAGATATGGTTCGATCTATGATGTCTTTGACTTACTTGCCACTTTTGTTTTGGGATTATGCACTATAAACAACTGCATTCACTTTAAATAGGGCACTGTCTAAATCCGTTGAATGACACCATATGAATTATGGTTTGGAAACAAACCTAAGTTGTCATTTCTAAAAGTTTGGGGATGCGATGTTTGTGTGAAGAAACTTCAACTTAATAAACTCAAACCCAAAACACAAAAATGCTTCTTCATAGGATAACCTGAAGAAACAATTGGGTATTCTTTCTATCAAAGATCCAAAGTCAAGGTTTTCACTGCCAAGAATGGATCCTTTGTAGAGAAGGAGTTTATCGCAAAAGGTGTGAGTGGTAGGAAGGTAGAAATTGACGAGGTTATTGAACTTTCTCTTCATGAATTGGCGAGTGGTGCAACACCAGAAGTTGTTCCGGAGTTAACTTCACCAGATGAATATGGAACTAATGATAAAGATCATGAAACTCCGAAAGAGAACATGTGACGAGGAAGTGCTATGAGAGCGAGGCAGAAGAGGTTGTTCATCGGACATGAGTGGGTTGTGTCCTTAAGGGCCATGGGGAACTAATTCACGATGACCTTGTCGTATTCTCCCGCCGCCTCGACTCCCATAGTGTAGAGATGTAGGAACTCCATGGGGTTATCCTTTCCATCGTAGTGTGGGGAAAGATCTGGCTTGAACTTGAAGGGCCAGACCACAGGGCGCGTAGCTATTTGGTGAAGGCGAGGAAGCCGCTGATGTATGACGGTGTGCCACAAGCGAGGGCGACGCAGTTTCCCTAGCCCGTCGTCGTGTCCTTGGAGAGGGTGCACTCCTAGCGCTTGCGACGCTTCTCGATGGAGATGCGGGTGTCCTCCAGAGATCTCTCGATGATGATGTTGGGGCGTGGAGTGACATGTGGCGAGGAAGCATTGTGAGAGCGAGGCAAAGGAGCTCTTGTGTTTCTTCCTGCTGGAGGTGGTGGTGGTGGGCAAGCATCATTTGCCACCTAGATCGTCTGCGGGATCTGTGTTGGTGGTGGCATCACGGAGCGAGAGTGCATAGACAATGACAGTGACATTGACAATCTCAGTGATGTGTAGAAGCCACGTCCCACGCATATAGGTCAGTACGGTAGTGTAGCAACTCTTGTGCCATGAGCAATGCAGCCTCATGCAAGGGGTTGCTGTTGTGGCCGCCCTTGAAGAAAGACATGGTGCACGTGTGAGTGCGCTATTGTTGTTGTCCAGCATGGCCGGAGGAGTACACCTCGTCATCGCTAGCCCTGCGCTCTTGGTGAGGAGATTCGGCGTTGGCACGACCTGGGTTGACATTAATGACAGGTTCTGCTCGGGCGGCGGCTAGGCGTCAGACGCGCTCACTGCGGGTTTTGCCGGCCATGTCGATGAAGAGGGGTGATATATGCGCCTCAGTCCCCTACCTGGCGTGCCAAACATCAGAGATTGTCCCTGCAGGGTACCTCTTGAAGTAGGATGGAATGGAACACACGAGATGAACACGATCTCCACAAAACCCTTGCGAGCTTGGCGAGAAAACAACAGAGAGCACGATAGAGGGACACAGAGAGTTTACCTAGGTTCAAGCCACCGTGAGAGGGACCCTACTCCTGCTTGTCTAGGTTGCTTGCACTGCTTGGCGAGGTTTATTGTACAAGGTGTTGATCAGGCGATCAGATCTAGTGTTCCTAGCTAGGAGAAAGCTAGGCTTTTCAGAGGTGGAAGAAGATTGGATCCCCTCTATGGTGCTACCCTGCCCTCCTTTATAGGCGCCCCAGTCCTCTTCTCGCGATAATGGAGGGAAGGGTTCCCACATGGCGACAAAGGAGGGAGCATGTAGGCTATAGCTATCTCTTCCCGTGTAGCCGGTCCACCGCAGGATACATTGGGCATCTCCTCTTCTGCCTCCTACACGTTCCTCCTGCACTAGAAAGGGAGGTGGTCCCCACCTAGTGCGGGCTTTGTAGCCCACTCTTGACTTGGTGAAGGGGAAGATCCCTTCCTTGCTGAAGGGGTAGGTGAGCGATCCCTTCAGATTTTCAGCACTCAGGCATATCTGCCCAAATGCGCTTCACGCGATTCCTTGGCGAGAGAGCTCTACTCCACGAGGCTCTCTAGGATCACACCTCGAGAGGGAGCTGAAGGAGATATGCCCTAGATGCAAATAATAAATAGGTTTTTATTGTCATATCTCAATTAGTTCATAATAGTTTCATACTATGCTATAACTATATTAATACGAAACATTAATACACGTGTGGTATGTAAACAAACCGTGTCTCTAGTTACCTCTAGCGAACTAGTTCATTGGTCATGAAGATGATCTAGGGTTTCGAGATCATGGGCATTTATGCCAATTGACAATGAGGTCATGTCATTAGTTGAATGATGTGATAGACAAACAACCCAACCAGTTGTATCTTAATGAGATCTAGTTACAAAGTTCACCATTAATGATAAACTAAGGAAACCTTGCAACCTGTCCTTAGACTGTGAGATAATGCAAATCACCGTTCTAGAGGGAGCTTAGATGGTTATCTAGTATCACTCCGTGACTAGGTGATCGAAAAGGTGCTACTCAGGTTTCCCAAAGGATCACATAGAGGAGTGCATATCAAGACCAGGATTTTCCAATCCATGTAACGGATAGATACATATGTGGCCATCTCGGTGACGTTGCATTAACGAAGCTTGCAAGCGTGTGAATGGGTCACACAATGCAATGACACGGAAACGAGAAAACAAGTTCATCAGTAACAAGATCGAACGAAGGTATGGAGATACCGTAGATCAAATCTCGGATGAACCAGGTATCAAGTGGCAAAGGGAATGGGAAACGACTGTTTACGGTTCAAACAACATTGTCATCATGGAATGCGCAGGGGTAAATATGGGCATCTCGGTCCCGCTATTGATCATTGATGGAGATCATGTCTGTGCCATTCCCGAGCCGTGGGGAAATACACTTAAGGGTACGATGAGCTAGAGATCCTCTGTAAGTTGGAATCACCATATGAAAGAGAAAAGGAAACCGGAAAAGTTCCGTGAGAGAACCGGAATCGTTCCGAGAAAGATCTGAAGTCGTTCGGAGGAAATTGAAAGGGAACCGAAAGGTGTTTCGGGTCAAATTGGATTTTGTAATATGTATTTACATATTAATTAATGTAATTAATATTAAATATAATATTAAAATCTAATTTGAAGGGGTATTCCACTAATAGGCCAAACTTCATAGGGAAAAAGGGCCCATGAGGGAAAACTGAAGGAGGGAAGGGCCAAAGGGCCAAGGCCCAGGCGCCTCAAGGGGGCCCACCCGGCCAGCCTAGGGCTGTGCACGGGGTGGGGCCCACCCCTGGTCGGCTAGCCCATGAGGCCCATCGCGCCTCCCCCTCTCTCCCTTGTTTAGTCCCACATGGGAAACCCAAAGGGGAGGGCACACCCCCTCCCCCTATATAAAGGGGTGCCCATGGGTGGGAACAGACACACCAATATTTGGAGAAGTCCTTTGGTTGACTTTCTCCTTCCCTCTCTCTCTCCCCTCTCTATGCGTTGGCATGGTCCCAAGTAAGGACTGTCCGAGCAAGAGACACCGCACCTGCAGCACGCCGTTGCGCTGCAGGGATTCCAAGCCAGAGATCTACTTCCGCACTCCCGGCAGGGATCAAGGAGCCGGAGGTCATCATCATACGCCATATGTGTACGAAACCACGAGGGGCCTCACTTGAGGCATCTTGGATGTCATGAGCCGGAGCTGCTGGACGATGAAGAAGGAGCAAGGGGTGACCTACGAGGAGCTTCGCGACCTTGAGGTCGGCTACGGGTTTGACTACCTCAACCACGTTCCCCTCAGAACGTTAACCGCGCACGGTCTACAAGGGTATGTATTCTATACGCTCGGCCATTACTGTATTACTACATAGATAGATCTTGGGCAGTTTAGGAGGTTCCAACGTAGGAATTTTTTGTTTTCTGCTGCGGAACCCTTCAGTGGTATCAGAGCTGATCTATGCGTAGGAGTGTTGTACGGCCAGTACGCACAAGTTTTGTGCAGGCATTGATCCCTTAGTTGTTACCCTCTAACGTGTACTTGTTTGTATCGTGGTATTGTTTGATGAAGCGACCCGGACCGACCTTACGCGTATTCGTACGCGAGAGTCGTTCCACGCTCAACAGACGGCTTGTACCGTATAAGTGGCTAGTGGATGTCTGTCTCTCATTCAGTAGTTGATATAGCATTTACAATGGAGGGCCCCGAAAGGGGTGTAGTAGAGACAACTGTTGGATCCATGTTGTGGTTGGAAAGTTCGTAGTTTAGAAAGAGTTCTATTGCGAAAGCACTAACAACTACGTAAAACTTGCAATTGATAAAGTAGAGGCGTCTAACTTTATTTTGCAGGAGGGCTTGTGTTATGATATGGTATTGGTTGTTACAAAGGTAAAGTTGTTTACTTTTATGTTACTAAGTTAAGTAGTAATTGCCATCGTTCCGATGGACGACCGGGTGGTGGCGTCGTGGACTTGGCGTCAAACCAAGGGCAAGATGGAGATCATGCCGGAGCACTCGATGGAGATCAAGGCGCAAGAAGGACCATATCATATCACATATCACAATACATATGCAGTGTTGATACATGCTTTATATCTTATTATATGCTAGTATTATATACTCAACGGTAGAAAATAAGATAATCCCTATATAATTCCAATGATAGTGTTCCCCTTGTGTGTGCACCACCAAGAAAGTTTGTCGTTATGAAGCCGGTCGTGACGATCGGGGGCTAGACATATCTACATTCGCATACAGTGGGTGTAAGCCATGTTGCACAACAAATACACACAAGTTAGATTTAGCGAGCCTAGCATGTGTAGACATGGCCTCGGAACACAAGAGACCGAAAGGTCGAGCATGAGTCACATGGTTGATGTGATTGACATTGGGGAATGTCTACCTTTGATGTTGCACTGATGGCCGTGACGATCGGGAGAGGTGCAGAGGATTGGGATCATGTGATCACTAAAATCGTCCAGGGGATGACAATTTTAGTGGGAGCTCAATTAGAATTGAACTCATATTATGAACTTAGTCTAGATGTCTGTTTGCAAATATCTTAGTAGATCATGGCATATCCCATTGAGGTCCTTTGCGACCATGGGAATATACTTCTTGATATGGAACTTAGCAAAAGGGTCCAACTTCATAGATTAATACCCACGCCTGAGGGATATCCTCGTAAAAGGTGATCTTATCTTCTTGATACAATGACCATTAGGAGATAAATCTGATGACTTTGTAATGTTTTTGTGTTCTCCATAATAATCCAATAAGCTATTCTCCATTCGATGGAGAGTTGGATTACAATCTTGTATTCTGCAAGATCAGGCACATAAAGTATGAGCCGTTGGATGAGTTTTCTTCCATGATGGATGAAAAGGGGAATATTTGGAGAAATACTTAGCAATCTTGCATTAGAGTTATGAACTCTCAGAAGGGCTTGATTGCAATGGAGGTCATGAATGAAAAAGGGTATATGTTAGATATACAAAGTTATAAATATAATTCTTGCAAAACTCATTGCAGTTTATATAAGTATTGGATACTTGTCCCGTTGTATGAAAACAGGATGGTCTGCTTGAGAATTGATGCAATTGAGGCAATGTGGCTTGATGACGACAAGCAAAACAGTTGATGGCCGACATCACCCCCTTTCCTCAAAGGTTTATCATTTGGATTAGTGAACTTGAATATAATTTTGTAATCCTTGTTTGTGTGTCTTTCTTTTGGCGAGACGATTGTTCATCTGAACGAGTTACAAGACAGTTGTACTATTCTTATGAACAATACTGTTATGGTCACATTACGATTATAAATGAGTTATTCTCAACACTATGTTAATCATAATAGTTTAAACATTTATAAAAAGGATTAAAATGCTAAAAGATATCCAAAGTTTGATTATGACATGACACTATTGTTTAAGTCATTTTGGTTATTGCATGTTCTTCATTCTAAATGAAGATCGGGGTCTTAGATGATTGATCTAGAGACTTTGCAAAACCATGCCTCGTTGGGCAGAATGACTAAAACTCTACATTCTGGTAAAATGGTGATATGCGAAGAAATGATGAACTTTATACATAATGATGTATCATATTTTCAACAAGATAGTGGAAATCATTATTTATACTTAATTTTGAATCTTATACATAGGTATGTATCGTATTTTCAACAAATAGTGGAAATCATTATTTCACACTTCATTGTGGATTTAAGTGAATATGAATATTTACTTAATGAAACATGAGTTTAAAACTGTTTTGAATTGTTCAAAAGATTTCAAAGTTAAGGAGGATATTGAATTAACGAGAATACAAAAGTCTCTTCAATTTTATAGACATAACTAAAGTATTTAAGTTAATTTTAGCATAAAAGGACATGTGAAAGAGGTTTCACAAATTATGATAATAGGGCAATTTCAAAGTGTATTGAAATGTCTAAATATCATAATCATTATGTATTAGATACATATGTTATAATATTATCTCTTATCGGGGTTATAGTTATTGTTTAGAGTTAGAGATCGAAATGAGCAAACACTTGGTTGAAATACAAAGGAACATCTAAAGATTCGTGGAAACAACACCATAAGTGTTATGGCATGTTCGAGTTTCTGGAGATTTCGATAAGTTGAAATCGTGGCGAATAAACAAGTTTTTGTAAAGCATTCTTAGGAAGCTATGAATGCATCTTCCACAAAGGACAAACCTTCTGTTGTCCAAAGCTGACGTGTCTTGATGAAGATACACGTGGAAGAAAGTAAAAGATCAAAACAAGGTATTTGACCTTGCCACCGAATTATTGAGTGGCGCAGCGGAATTTGTTTCGTGAAACCAAACTCTACAAATAGAGTAGAAACTAATGATAATGATCATAAAAGTTTCAGCGAATACTTTTACTAAAGAAAGTAGGATTCAACAATATATACTCTGCAAGTTCGTGGAAATATATTATTGATTTACTTGTCATGTTTATGAACAAGACATACCTATGAATTACAAAGAAGCGTGATGGACCTAAGTGCGAGAAATGACTAGGAGTCATAAAATCCTATATTAAGTTACATTTAAGATTGCAAAGTAATATGTTACTTGATCTTATTAAGTAAAGAAGTTTACTTGATATTTCCGAATGACTTCAAAGTCATAAGATGGAAATGAAACTTAATGAAGACGTAAAAGCTCTATTTGTCTCAAAGTATGGACAAATTCAAGGAGTTGACTACAATGTAGTGATGCTTGAGTCTATTGGATTTACACCAGCAATATATGGATATTGGAATCTCGTAGCTGGAATTCTCAATTTGATGATGATCAAAGAATTTTGGAATGTCCAAGATTATAGAGAGGACCTACATTTGAGTGGGAGATAATTAGCTTGGCCAAATCTTAATATGTAAGAGACATATTTTGAGTGGGAGCTAAGTAGCTTGGTTGAATCATAATATGTATCGGACATATTTTGAGTGGTTGCTAAGTGAAATCCTTGGATCTCAAATATGGATGCCATATTCGAGTGGGAGATTGAGATCATTCTAGGATATGTGGACGACATATGTGAATAATGTTATTGGTATTGATAACATTTAAGTTAGTAAATATGGATGAAGTTGAACAAGTTATTAAACAATGAGATCTATCTGGATAGATTGGTAAGTTTAATAAACATCACAGTTGAATGCTTCCTAGACTTGATTCTGAAGATGTTCAGAATATCCTAGATGAGATTCTGAAGTAGTTTAGAATGGAACAAGGGAAAGAAAGAGGTTTTTACTTGTATGAAGCATTAAGTTAGTCTTAGTATTGCAACGATGGTTAGAAGGAAAAAAGAGATGTGTTTCATCTCCTATGCCTCAGTCATAGGTTCTTACATACAACCATATTGTATACTCGACATAATGTGACCTGAAGTTCTGGTTGGAAGGACAAGCTCTTAACTGTAAGAACATGTCTTGAAGTGATTCTTGAGTTAATCACTAAACCAGAATTAAGTTTGTACTTAAATGGAAAGAAGCAAAGTAAGTGGCATAGTTGAATTTCATGCACTAGGATCTACATAGATATAGAAATATAAAGGCTCCATTTGATGTGATGTATATTGTTATGGCGGGGCTAGTTCGCTTTTAACATAGAATGATGTGTCCCAGGGCACAGTGCCCATGAGAAAGCCCTCGAGGTTGATCTAAAGTCATTGTAGGCTCCTGGAAATCGGCCTCGTTCTGCTGCCATAACTGTCGTATATAAACAAAGGATTACAAAGTGTGTTTTGAAGTTTAGATGACAATAGTGAAAACGACCGTCATTATAAACAGTATAAACAAAGTCTGACTTTGTTGCCAAACGAATACTTCGACCCATTATGAGATAATGGTGTGAATGTCAAAGTTAGGAACACATTAACGATTTGCAAAGACATAATGATCTGGTAAAACAGAACATGGACACGACGTTTTCCATAAGCATGCATGATCACTAAACGCATATGTGATATGGTTTATGATGAGTAAAATGCAAGCTAGATTATTTCTACTCTAGTGCAAGTGGGAGACTGAAGGAGATATACCCTAGAGGCAAATAATAAAAAGGTTTTTATTGTCATATCTCAGTTAGTTCATAATAGCTTCATACTATGCTATAACTATATTAATACGAAACGTTAATACACGTGTGGTATGTAAACAAACCGTGTCTCTAGTTACCTCTAGCGAACTAGTTCATTGGTCATGAGGATGATCTAGGGTTTCGAGATCATGGGCATTTATGCCAATTGACAATGAGGTCACGTCATTAGTTGAATGATGTGATAGACAAACAACCCAACCAGTTGTATCTTAATGAGATCTAGTTACAAAGTTCACCATTAATGATAAACTAAGGAAACCTCGCAACCTGTCCTTAGACTGTGAGATAATGCCAATCACCATTCTGGAGGGAGCTTAGATGGTTATCAAGTATCACTCCGTGACTGGGTGATCGAAAAGGTGCTACTCAGGTTTCCCAAAGGAGCGCGTAGAGGAGTACATATCAAGACCAGGATTTGCCAATCCATGTAACGGATAGATACATATGTGGCCATCTCGGTGACGTTGCATTAACAAAGCTTGCAAGCGAGTGACTGTGTCACAAAATGCAACGACACGGAAACGAGAAAACAAGTTCATCGGTAACAAGATCGAATGAAGATATGGAGATACCGTAGATCAAATCTCAGATGAACTAGGTATCAAGTGGCAAAGGGAATGGGAAACGACTATTTACGGTTCAAACGACATTGTCATCGTGGAATGCACATGGGTCAATATGGGCATCCCGGTCCCGCTATTGATCATTGATGGAGATCATGTATGTGCCATTCCCGAGCCGTGGGGAAATACACTTAAGGGTACGATGAGCTAGAGATCCTCTGTAAGTTGGAATCACCATATGAAAGAGAAAAGGAAACCAGAAAAGTTCCATGAGAGAACCAGAATCGTTCTGGGAAAGATCTGAAGTCGTTTGGAGGAAATCGAAAGCGAACCGAAAGGTGTTTCGGGTCAAATCGGATTTTGTAATATGTATTTACATATTCATTAATGTAATTAATATTAAATATAATATTAAAATCTAATTTAAAGGGGTATTCCACTAATGGGCCAAACTTCCTAGGAAAAAAGGGCCCATGAGGGAAAACCGAAGGAGGGAAGGGCCAAGGCCCAGGCGCCTCAAGGGGCCCACCCGGCCAGCCTAGGGTTGTGCACGGAGTGGGGCCCACCCCTGGTCGGCTAGCCCATGAGGCCCATGGCGCCTCCCCCCTCTCTCCCTTGTTTAGTCCCACATGGGAAACCCAAAGGGGAGGGCACACCCCCTCCCCCTATATAAAGGGGTGCCCATGGGTGGGAATAGACACATCAATATTTAGAGAAGTCCTTTGGTTGAATTTCTCCTTCCCTCTCTCCCTCTCCCGTCTCTATGCATTGGCACAGTCCCAAGTAAGTACTGTCCGAGCAAGAGACACCGCACCTGCAGCACGCCGTTGCGCTGCAGGGATTCCAAGCCGGAGATCTACTTCCGCACTCCCGGCAGGGATCAAGGAGTTTGAGGTCGTCATCGTACACCGTATGTGTACGAAACCACGAGGGGTCTCACTTGAGGCATCTTGGATGTCGTGAGCCAGAGCTGCTGCACGATGAAGATGGAGCAAGGGGTGACCTGCGAGGAGCTTCGTGACCTTGAGGTAGGCTACGGGTTCGACTACCTCAACCACATTTTCCTCAGAACGTTAACCGCGTACGGTCTACTGGGTATGTATTCTATATGCTCGGCCATTACTTAATTACTACATATATAGATCTTGGGTAGTTTGGAGGTTCCAACGTAGGAAAAATTTTGTTTTCTGCTGTGGAACCCTTAAAGAACCTTGTAGGTAGTCCTTGCTGCAGCTTCAGGGGCATTTTTCCTCCTAAAGCGACCGGCCTTCTGACCTGGGCCCGGCCGCAGGTGGGTCGTGGTACCCTGGTATCCACTGGTCGAACAAAATTAATTTATGCTTGTCATTCAAGTCCAATTGGGGGAGATTTAGGTATCCTTCCGACTTACCTACGACTGAAAAAGCTATTTTCCTAGTCTTGTATGAAGGTCTCGGTAGAAATTTTGTTAAACAATGCATCACTTTTCAACAAGAAAAACATGAGAGCGTGTACACCGTGCGGGGTATCTAACAAAATTACTAGACTCATGCCCAAGAATAGCAAAACCTCTCCAGCGTACTAGACACGGTGATGGACTCCACATGCTAGAGAAATTAATGTATTTTACTAGGCACAACTCACTGGGAGCTCTGATTTCTTCTCTTTTCTAGCTAGAGTAGGGGGTCAACTCTATCTTAGACCTTGAGTCTAGTACTAGACGCGCGTCTAGCAATTCTGAGCTTAGCTACCACCAGCCTAGCGTTTATTCCTAGGTCTAAGACCTCTTAGATACCACGTTTGACCAACGTTGTGCATGTCCTGAGCACTCACATCCTACTAGCTTACTTCTGCCTCTCCCTATTCCTACTTCTATTTGGAGAGAATTGTCTATGGATTTCATTGAGGGTTTACCCCTGTACGATGGGGCAAATTTCATCATGGTGGTAGTGGATCGGCTATCCAAATATGCCTACTTCATCCCTCTCATGCATCCATTTTCAACGACAATTGTGGCTCAAGTTTTTCTTGATTCCGTGGTTAGACTACATAGTGTGCCACTGTCGATTGTATAAGACCAATACAAGATATTTACCAGCCAACCGTGGAAGGAGCTTTTCAAAACCTTGGGTACCAAGTTACACTTTTCCACGGCCTACCATCCATAGAAAGATGGTCAGACGGAGAAAGTGGTTACCACTGGCGGAGTTGTGGTACAACTCTACAAACCACTCCGCACTCGGTTGTTCTCCCTTTAAGGCAGTCTATGGCATAGAGCCAAATTTCATGGCAATACCTCCTGCTGCTACACCAACTAATATTGATGTTGTCCTTTTGCTTCAAGAACGCAGATACATCTGGAACGACTTGAAGAACATCTGGCCGCAGCTCAAAATCGCATGAAGTTACAAGTTGACAAGAATCACACCGAGAAATCTTTCCAGGTCAGGGAGCAGGTCCTGCTAACAAAACCAAGAGCTTTAAGATGGGAGATGAGAAAACACTGGAACCTCCCATCTGAACATCTTTGCACATTCTGGTCCAGATTGGCTCCAACATCTCTTGGCTATCTGCGACAATGTTCAGAGAAGCGGAATTCTCATGACCCTGTGGAGATCTTGGCACCTGCGTTGTGACGCTACTCACGGGAAAGGGGGAGAGACCATATCCAGATCCTCTTCTTTCTTACTCAACTATGACCAAGACCTGCAGACCCTCTCCACTACTAGCAAAGGTACTACTGATAGTTTGCTTTTACTTGATACTAACTCAGCTTGTGCCACTGTTTATTTGGACAGTAAGGAATGTGCTAGTGCAAACTGCTGGCAAAAACCCCGTGAAGGATGTCTCAAGTTTAATGTTGATGCGTCCTTCAACCCTGCCTCGGGCCAATCTACGGCCGGTGTTGTTGGCAGAGACCACCATGGAGTGATCACTATTGCAGCCAGCCTTGCCATCGATAATTGCAGGGATGCAGAAGAAGCTGAAGCATGTGCCATAAGGGAGGGGCTCAAGCTAGGTCTGAACCATAATTTGTTGCCTAGCTTGATTGAATCAGACTGTGCAAATGTTGTTGCTGCGTCAAACAAACCTGGTACATGCGCTTCTAGGAGCCGGGGCGTTTACAAGGACATTGAGTGCCTAAGAGATGCCTTCCGTAGCTGTGAGATTATCAAAACTAAAAGGTCGTGTAACCAGGCTGCCCATCACCTTGCTAAGTTAGCAAGATCTGACGGGATCAGCAAAGTGTGGCTGCCCCCAATCCCCTCGTTTATTTCTGATCTATGTGTAAAAGACTCTGCTGTAAACTTTGTTGGTTAATAATGAGTTTATTCCCCCTAAAAAAAGGTCCTGCTTAAACTACAACCCAACTCCCAATCGTCGTTGGTGAATCCCCCGTGTCCTAAACTGGCTTTCAAGTTCTACGGTCCTTTTCGTATCTTGGATAAGATCGGCATGCTTGGCTTACAAGTTCGACCTGCTGGCACACAGTGCGATACACCTAGTTTTCCATATGTATCTCAATTGATGGAATTTAGTCCTGATTTTTTCCGGTGTTTGCAGATTCTCCCTAAAATTCCAGAGTTACACAGGGAACACTGAACTTGACGACATTCTTGATCCCCGCTTGGTCAAAAAAAGAGAACACAGTAATTCCTCAGATTTTCATCAAATGGAGAGGGATTCCGACAACGGCTGCTACATGGGAAGATCTCAATGTGCTAAAGCATCGCTTTCCAACGGTTGTTGCTTGGGGACAAGAGAAACTGAATTCCGTCTCCTACCTTCCTTCTATCTCTCTATTGCGTCTGAATCTTCCTGTATGTTCTGTCAAAAAAGAAAAAAAAATCGAGATCCTAGCTTGGTCTCACGCCCTGAATCCTTCAGCGGCCAATGGGTGGTTACAGAAAATGTCGCGCTGGTAAGAATGGGCGAACTTGCTCTCATTATAAGCAAGGGCGGATCATCTGAACATGTGGGCACGAACAATTGGATCAAATAATTTTATTGAACAGAAAGAGATATGATCAAGCCGTGAAAAACTGTAACTACAATTAGTTCAGTTATTATTATTTATAAGGAGAAAAAAAAAGCCGAATAGCTCTAGAGATTTACACGCTACCGAGGAGACTGTGTTAAGCTTTGGTAGCTTTCATGTTCACGGTGGCAGCTGGGCTCGCGGAGGGTCGCTGCCGAGGCCGGACGACTTGGAAGGGAAGGTCGCCGACCTGGGCGTGGCCCCGTCGCTTGACATGCTCGGGGAGGACCTCGGCGAGCCGAAGCTGAGCTGGCGCGCGTAGGCGACGACGGCCCTGGCCCACTTCGTGATCTGGCCCTTGAGCTTGCCGGCGTCGACGTCCTTGAGAGGTCCCGGCCCGATGCTGAGCTCCAGCCCCGAGAAGCACCGGCTGTACCGCGCCGCCTTCTTCTTCCCGCCGCTACTCTCCTTCTTCTGCTGCACTACCACGGCGCCGCCGTCCTGTCCTCCCTCTACCTCTTCCTCCTCGACCTTGTCTGCCGCGTCCCGCCGCGACGGAGGCGTGTTCTTGCCTACCGACATGGACGTCGCTGTATTATCAACCGGGCTGGGAACAAAACTGCGGTCTGGTGTCTGGTTTGGTTTGGTTTGCCTTCTGACAGTTCTGAGGTGTATATAATATATCTATGTATGTGGCAGCGCAGCAGCATGCGTGGGGGCGCGACGAGGAGTACTAGGTCGTTACTCGGTGCTGTGACGTGCGGGGTTGCGTCTAGTGGCGGCTCCGCCGCGTTTTATCTGATCTACCTAATAATATTCCGCAGGGTTGAACGAAGGCGAGAAGGAGGAAATGGAACGGAATACGAGCACCATCCCATAAAGACTGTTCAAGCGGAGTTGGGAGGTCAGCCCTAGGAAATTGTCCGTATGTCTAGCATTTTTGCAGCCGATCGGGTTCGATGTTTAGTTAGCAGAGGATCAAAGAAACGGGTACGGTAATACTACACCCCAAGGTTCTGGTAGGAAGAGTCACGTACGGCTGGGGAAGGGTGGTCCGCACGAAATGAAACTAGCCTCTCCAGGAATGCCAGCTCAGGTTGGGGTTTGATGCTGGTTAGCCCTTGTACTTCGAGAAAAGTCCTAAGCGCTGTAGTATATACGAGGTTTTCCTACGTAAGCTAGAGTCTTCAAACACGATGGTGGTGTTTTCACTCATAAAACTAGGAAGGGCCTGTGTTCAATGGCGGATGCAGGAAAATTGTTTGAGGTGGGCCGAACAAAGAAGACAGCTTACAAATGTCAAAAGTCGCCAAAAAATTGGACAAAGTGATAGCAATATATATTCTTCCCATCGATTATACCAACCTTCACTGAATAATTGTCGAGGACAAAAGGATGTACACTTGCATATTACTGAAAATACACAACATGAGATAGAGCAATTAACACTTTTCAATTAGAGTACACTCCATGTGGTGTTTCATCAAACACATCAATAATTGCATCTATGGATTTTTTTTTATGCATCTGTGGATATATATATATTCCAATGGCAATCTCTTTTTCAATGTAATGTCACCAAGCAATCTTTGGGGAATCCACTTCTATTTTATTACGAAGCCTCGTCTTCACAAGTTCCATTGCAGAAAATGCACGTTCAGTGGTTGCGGTTGAGACAGGTAAAGTAAGAACAAGATGAACCAATCTCTCCATTAAAATGAGACAATGAGTTAGTACGTTTAGAATGATCGAATCAGCTAGTATAGCAACAAAGAACAATATATACGTGTCAATCAAGTGATAATCATCATTTTTTCCGGTTGCCACAAGTTGTTGACAAAGCTCGGATATTGTTGTCAAATCCTAAAACTTTGGGTTTGTAGATATATCATGCGCATAATGTCGCAACTGACATATCAGATTCTCCTTTTCTTGTTCTTCAAAATCAGCAGGATAGTATGAAGCCAGAGAACACACAATATCAATGCCAAATGAACTAAATGAGTTTTTGGGGTTCAACGAAGTGCACATAATGAGAAGTCTTATTACTTGTTTGTTGAATCCGCAGTTCAACTCTTGTAGTTGTTGATCCACAACAACCATGAAAATATCACATCGACAGTGGTGCTCATAAGTACTCTCATCATAGGCAAGACAATTAATGTAATCCACATAAAACTCACCAAAGTCTAGTGTCTCAACTCCCTGTTTCTCACCCAACTCACCAATTGTTCCCATATGACATGGCTTATATCCTTCAGAAACACTTGAAAACATAATTATGAGTAGATTTACTATCATTTCCCATGTGAGTTAAGAATGCCCAATCCCCTTCCACGGTAAACTTACCAGACCCTCTCCTTCCAAGTGGCTTCCTATAAAATACAAAGCATGGAAAACAATAAATTGCATCTTGTGTAGGGGAGTATTCTAACCAAGGGAAGATTTTGAAACAGTGGTACTAAAACCTTCGTGGATGGTTTGATGCACCATCAAGAGGATACTCATCTGTATAACGGCCCATGCTTTATATATGCCAACCAGAGGTGCTAGCCATGCTCCTGCTATTGGTGGTGCTATGGGGATTTCTGTTGGAAATATGTCCTAGAGACAAATAGTTATAAGGACTATTATCATATTTCGTATAGTTTATGATTAAGTTTTATATCATGCTATAACTGTATTGAGTGGAAACATAAATACACGTGTGATATATAAACAACCAGGGATTCCTAGTGGAACTCTAGTCACTGGTTCATTGGTCAACAGATGATCATGTTTCCTGATCATGTGGCATTTATGCCAGTTGAAAATAGAGTCAACTCATTCTGAGAATGAGATGATGAACCAATACCCAACCTAAACATCATGACCCGATCATGTCATGAAGTTCAAGTTACGATGATTAGAAATTGATCCTCGTAGACTATTCCTTGAGGCTATATCAATTACTGTCTCCCGAGAGTGCTTAGATAGCATCAAACGCCACTTGGTAATACAATGGTTATAAAGGTGTGTTCAGGTACTCAGAGGAAACCGTAGAGGCAATATATGTCAAGAGCAGGATTTGTTCGTCCATGTGACGGAAAGATACTCAAGAGCCCACTCGGAGAGGTTATATCCAATAGTTGTGCAGCGTGTGATTTGATCACAGGGATATCACTTGTCGGAACGAGTCAAGTAGCATTGTTCGGTAACGAGATTGAACACGACATGGTGGTGTAATTGATCAGATCTCGGGCAATACAAGTATCGAGAGACAAAGGGAATAAGACATGATTGTCCCGGTTCAAACGACGAAAGATCTTCGTGGAACGCATAGGGGTCACATGGCCATCCAGGTTCCTCTATCGATTATTGGTCCAGGAGTGTCCTGACCATGTCTGGAGTGTTCCCGAACCATGGGGTATCACGCTTAAGGGCTTGATAATGCTTAGAGAGTGTTATTAGGATTGGAAGAATCGCCAAAGAATAGTAGAGAGAAAATCGGAAGGGTTTCGGTAAGTCCGGAGGTTGTCCGGAGTGGAGGCAGAAGGTGTTCCATAGCCACGGAGGTTGAATAATATGTGAATGAATGTTAAATATTGATTTAATTATTTATTCATAATTATTTAATAAAAGAGAAAATCAATTAAAAGGTCAAAAGGCTTAATGGGCTAATTCTCGGAGGGGAGAGGGCCCATTAGGGAAAGAAGAGAGTGAGAAGGGGCAAGGGGTGGCCGGCTGGGCCTAGCCCCCCTACGCAGGGCCCACTAGGGCCGACCGGCGGCTGCCCCTCCCCCTCCTCTCCTTTAGTCCCACCCTGGGACTTTGAGGGAGGTAGTACCTCCCCTCCCCCTATATATAGTGGAGGTATTTGGCCAGATAAATATACAGAATATTCAATAAAGGTCTTCTCACTTTTGGGAAGACCTCCAGTTGTTATTTTCTCTCTCTCTATCTCTCTATCTCTCTCTCTCTCTCTCTCTCTCTCTCTCTCTCTCTCTCTCGTGACCGTGGTCCCAAGTTCGGATTGCGCGAACGAGAGACATCTTCACTAAGGAGCGTCGTCGCGCTGCGGGATTCGGATCCAAGAGCTTTACTTCCACAACTGCTGCTAGATCGAGGAAGCGGGAGTCATCAGGCACCGGACGTGTGTAACTCCCTGCGAGGTGTCACACTTGAGGCACTCAAGTCGTTGGAGCCAAAAGAGCGCAAGGACTTCATCACGACCTTGTGGTCGGCTTCGGCTCGTCTACATCAACCACGCTCTCCTGAGCATTGACAACGCTTTTCGGTCTTCAAGGGTAAGTTCGCGAAAAGCCCCTCCCGTTACTGTATTACTAATAGATAGGTCCTGGCAGCATCAGGGGTTCAGGGGCGTAGGGTAAAAATTTATTGCTAGATCTATGCGTAGTAATGCTAGTACGGGTAGAACACATGAGATGTAGCGTGTGGGCATTGATCTTTTAGTTGTTACCCTCCCACTGTACTTGTGTATACCGCGGTAATGCTTGATGAATCGGCCCCCAACCGACTTTACGCATTCATTCGCGAGACTGGTCCACGCTTGACATACGGTTTGTACCGTATAAAATTGCTTAGGGGGGGTGTCTGTCTCTCTCGCATTAGTTAGTATGCCATTTGCAACGGAGCGTTGTGCTGAAAGTTCGTAGGTAAGAATGATTCTTGTGCGAAAGCCCATTCAGCCACATAAAACATGCAAAGATAAAGCAGAGGCATCTAACTTTGTTTTGCACGGGGCGTTGCTTTGTGATATGGTTGTGGCAAAGGTAAAGTGCTTACCTTATGTTACGTAGTAGTAGATAGTCACGGAGGTGACGGACTACCACGCCGGAAAGACACCGGTACCAGTGAAGTCACTCCCGCGGAATCTGGTGACGACGGATGGAGATCACGACGTGAAGGACCATATCACATCGCATTTACATTCAATGTTGTTGTTTGTATATCTTATTGTGTGCTAGTATTAGATACTCGATGGTAGCCTAATAAGATGATCCCTGTTAAAATTACCAACGATTGTGTTCCCCCTTAGTGTGCACCACTAAGAAAGTTCTTCGGTATGAGGCGATCCATGGTACAGGCATGGGTGTCAGACATATCTACATTCGCATACAGTGGGTGCAAGCCATGTTGCACAGCGAATATACTAAGGTTGAGTTGGTGAGCCTAGCATGTGCAGACATGGACTCGGAACACGGATGCTCGAAAGATCGAGCACGAGTCGCATGAATGATATGACCGACATCTAGCATCCACCCTTGAACCCACATTGATAGCCATGACGATCGGGGGAGATGCGGCTGATAGGGGTTATGTTGTCACTAGGAACCCTTCTAGGGATAGGTGTTTCTGAGTAGAGTTATTATTAACTCATTTAATTATAAACTTAGTCTAAATTCCTTTTGCAATTATATATGTAGAAAATGGTCCTCTCCGAGATTACCTTCCCTATTGACAATTGGTTTAAAGGAGAAAAGCTCAAGTTAGATGGATCCAACTTTTCTGCATGGGTCATGCGCCTTTATGATCTCCTTGGTGAGAACAAAGTAGCTGACTACATGACCTGTGAGATGTACTTGGAGCCACCCTATTCTCATGAGACCCAGGAGCAGCGGGATCTCCGCTGGCGTCGTCGTGTGATGGGCACATTCATATCAGTAATGATGCGCCTAGGGATGGAAGATGGGCTATGGCCGATGGTGGGAAGTCTTAATCCTCGAACGGTTATGGCACGTCTGAGATCGCATTTCGTGGAACAAGTGCGCATGTGGGAGTATGAGCTGATCGGGGACTTCCTCTCCATAAAGATGGAGGAAGGCTCCTCACAGGATGATCACTTGTTGAGCATATATGATGCATACATGAGTCTGGCATACTTCCTGGACGACTGGTTCGCAAGCTCTTTTGTAATAGGAGTTGTGTTGCGGTCGCTGCCACCAAGCTACCAAGCACAAGTCACGACTTGCATAATGAGAGGCGACGCAGAATCAATGGAGTTCCACTGGTTCGTAACACATCTTAGGAATGTGTTGGTCGAACCAAATGTCGCTGAGGTCATCAATGACAAAGGTATATATTTGATATACAATTTTATAAATATTATAATCTTACAAACACATTTGTAGTGTTAAGTATATTTGATACTTGTTCTGGTTTGCTGAAAACAGGTCCTTCTGCATGAGAGGTGCTTGCTAGAGAGGAGGTGACGTTGCGTGTCGATGGCAAGCATGATGATGGCCAACGACGCTCTCCCTCAATATTTATCACTTAGTTTATGTTTTAGGATGATTATTGTAATCAAAAGATTGTGAACTTCCTTAGTGTGTCTCACACTTTGTGAGACGATTATTCATATGAGTTTGTAACAAACAGTTGTTCTACTTTTATCAATGATTTCTATTCGTGTTCATATCTTGTTTGATTATATGTGAATTATCCTTGTTGTTTGAAACTAATTGATAATGCATGAACATTTGTAAAATATTAAAATGCTTTAAAATACCCAACTTAAATGATATTCATTACTGAATGAAAACCATTGTTTAAATTCAAAGTTATGTTGATAATATGTGAAAGACATTCGATTTCTTGTCACATATAAATCATGCCTAAGTTCGGCAAAATAAGTTGAACACCGTGTCTTATATGAATACAAAGTGTTTAATGAATTGTTGAAAGTAAATACATATTCGATGTATTATGTTTTAGCGAAATGGTAATTATAATTATATGATTGTTTAAATGTGTAAATAAGTTTACCAAAGGAAACATGAATATGAAACTATTTGATTTGATCAAAGTGTTTCATCAATAAAGGGTATAAATATAAAAGAGAATCTAATTACTACGATTTGATCAATAGTAATGAAATTTGACTTTATAAGAATGGCATAAAAGAAATTGTGAAATGCAAAGCGTTTTGAAACGTCAAAATGCAAAGCATCACAATGCGATATTAGATATCAAACTGGGTGAATAGATGGCACCAAATAAATCGTTGTAGTATAGATGTAGAGACCATTATTTAGAAATAGTTAGCACTCAATTAGAATATAGTGAACCATTTGAATTCGTGAAAGCGGCTCCATATCTAGTATGGATCATCGTAAAAGGTTTGGGGTTATTTGATATAACCAAAACAATAGCGAATAAGTCCTTGTAGAGTATTCATTGGAAACTTTGAATACGAAATCCATAGCTGAAATCAAAAGAGAAGCAAAACTAGTATTGCTTGGATTTTGGTGCATTCTTGAGAAAGTTCACTTTTAGTGATATTTCTCGATTATGGAGCAAATGGAAGATAGTGAAAAACACGATGAGAATTCAAACCATAGAGTGTTGAGAAGTGCAACAGAAAATGTTCCTGAACGATTCTCTACACAAAGGAAAGAATCAATGATAATGATCATTGTGTTTTCCCCACTAGTGTTTTCACTACATGAAGTAGGATCCAAAATGTAAACCCATATATTGTATGGAGACATTTGTGAATCATTTGTCATGATTCTTGGAATATGACATACCAACGAACTACTAAGGAAATAATGGTAAACTAGAATTATGAGAAAACCTAGAAACAAAAATCACTTGAGATTAGAGTGAGATTCGCTGAATCTCACAAGTAAAAGGGGTTACTTGAATTTTCCCAAATGACTGCAAATCCATGGTGAAAAAGGGGGTGAATGATAAAAGCACAATTTGTCAAGTATTGGACGAATTCAAATGAATTTGATTCATGTGTGCTTAAATGTCCTATGGATTTAAAACTAGTAAAAGTACTAGTATCTCATAGTAAATCTCCAAGTTTGATATTTGATCAAAGGATTATGAAATTTTTCAAAAAGGTGAGTAGATGTGCAATTTGCATGAAATTGAGTGGGAGCTATGAAAGTCTTCCTAAAACAATATGTGAATGACATATTTTTTGAGTGGGAGCAATATAAGTCTCAAATTCAAATATGTAGGAACATAGTTTGAGTAAGAGTAGTGACTCATACCCAAATATGTTAGGAACATATTTTGAGTGGGAGCTTATAGGAGTGATTCTTAAGTATGTTAAGAATAAAAGCGCAGGTACTTATAAATAATGATTTATAAGGTGTAGAAGTTGGCAATAAGTGTATTATGATATTATGTAGTATTCCTTAAGGGATTCTGAAAAAGGGTTTCAGAATAGAAGTTAATTAAGGAACTGGTCCTTAATAACTCAAGTTGGGAATAGTATTAAGTTTAACATCAATGGTTGAAAGAAAGAAAAGGATGATCATCATCCACTATGTTAATACATAGGTTCTATCTTAGAAAACCATGATGATAACTTAACATAATATATGGTCCAATAAGGAACATTTAAAAGTGATTAAGTTTAAATCACAGAATGTTGAGCTAAGTTTGTCCACATTGTCTAATAGAGAACTGTAGACATATTTTCCAAATCCGTAAAGGATGACATATCTTAAAGCATAAAGGTTACAAGGGAATATGTTGGAAACTCTTGTAAATACCGATTAAAGACAAGTAGGAAGCGAGGTGAACAAAAACATTGAAAGTTACACAGAGTGCACTAGTGTTTTGATGATTACATTTATAATAATAGATAATGGTACCATCTAAAGTGTTGTATAATGTTATGGCGGGGTTAGTTCACTTTTAACGTAGAATGATGTGTCCCAGGGCACAGTGCCCATGAGAAAGCCCTCGAGGTTGATCTAAAGTCACTATAGGCTCCTGGAATCAGGCCTCGCTCTGCTGCCATAGCGACGACACACAGATGTTATCATGTGATGATAGAGTATTAATGTCAATCAAGGTGACATTAGTAAGTTGCAAAGGATGTGGGACTGTAAAGTACAGGCCCAAGACTCAACCTCTTCCATGAGCAAGCATGTTCAGGGTACCGGATATGGTGCCAACGATTAAGAACAAATGCAACTAGTGTATTTGTACTCTAGTGCAAGTGGGAGACTGTTGGAAATATGCCCTACAGACAAATAGTTATAAGGACTATTATCATATATCGTATAGTATATGATTAAGTTTTATATCATGTTATAACTGTATTGAGTGGAAACATCAATACACGTGTGATATATAAACAACCAGGGGTTCCCAGTGAAACTCTAGTCACTGGTTTATTGGTCAACAGATGATCATGTTTCCTGATCATGTGGCATTTATGCCAGTTGGAAATGGAGTCAACTCATTCTGAGAATGAGATGATGAACCAATACCCAACCTAAACATCGTGACCTGATCATGTCATGAAGTTCAAGTTACGATGATTAGAAATGGATCCTCGTAGACTATTCCTTACACCGTGAGGCTATATCAATCACTGTCTCCCGAGAGTGCTTAGCTAGCATCAAGCGCCACTTGGTAATACATTGGTTATAAAGGTGTGTTCAGGTACTCGGAGGAAACCGTAGAGGCAATATATATCAAGAGCAGGATTTGTCCGTCCATGTGACGGGAAGATACTCAAGGGCCCACTCGGAGAGGTTATATCCAATAGCTGCGCAGCGTGTGATTTGATCACAGGGATATCACTTATCGGAACGAGTCAAATAGCATTGTTCGGTAACGATATTGAACACGACATGGTGATGTCATTGATCAGATCTCGGGCAATGCAAGTATCGAGAGACAAAGGGAATAAGACACGATTGTCCCGGTTCAAACGATGAAAGATCTTCGTGGAATGTACAGGGGTCACATGGCCATCCAGGTCCCTCTGTCGATCATTGGTCCGGGAGTGTCCTAACCATGTCTGGAGTGTTCCCGAACCGCGGGGTATCACGCTTAAAGGCTTGATGATGCTTAGAGAGTGTCTATAGGATTGGAAGAATCTCCGAAGAATAGTAGAGAGAAACCCGAAAGGGTTTCGGTAAGTCCGGAGATTGTCCGGAGTGGAGGTGGAAGGTGTTCCATAGCCACGGAGGTTGAATAATATGTGAATGAATGTTAAATATTGATTTAATCATTTATTCATAATTATTTAATAAAAGAGAAAATCAATTAAAAGGTCAAAAGGCTTAATGGGCCAATTCTCGGAGGAGAGAGGGCCCATTAGGAAAAGGAGAGAGGGAGAAGGGGCAAGGGGTGGTCGGCTGGGCCTAGCCCCCCTTCCCCTCGCGTGGGGCCCACTAGGGACGGCCGGCGGCTGCCCCTCCCCCTCCTCTCCTTTAGTCCCACCCCGGGACTTTGAGGGAGGTAGTACCTCCTCTTCCCCTATATATAGTGGGGGTATTTGGCCAAATAAATACACAGAATATTCAATAAAAGTCTTCTCACTTTTGGGAAGACCTCCAGTTGATATTTTCTCTCTCTCGCTCTCTCTCTCTCTCGTGATCGTGGTGCCAAGTTCGTACTGCGCGAACAAGAGACATCTTCACCGCGGAGCGCCATCGCGCTGCGGGATTCGAATCCAGGAGCTCTACTTTCGCAACTGCTGCTGGATCGGGGAAGCGGGAGTCATCGTCAGGCACCGGACGTGTGTAACTCCCTGCGAGGTGTCACACTTGAGGCACTCAAGACGTTGGAGCCAAAGGAGCGCAAGGACTTCATCACGACCTTGAGGTCGGCTTCGGCCCGTCTACATCAACCACGCTCTCCTGAGCGTTGACAACGCTTTTCGGTCTTCAAGGGTAAGTTCGCGAAAAGCCCTCCCTGCTATCAGACATTAATAGATAGGTCCTGGCAGCATCAGGGGTTCAGAGGCGTAGGATAAAAATTTATTGTTTTCATACGCGGAACCCCTACAATTTCTCCACCTAATACATCTAGTTCTTGTTCTTCCAAGTTAGGTCTGGCAACCAAACTAATTTGTTCCAAAACATCGTCAACTCTAGGCCCCTGATCAACTCTTCCTCTTTTCCCAAAATAAGAATGCATATTATGCATTGGTACAATCTTTCTTTTATTTTTAGCTATAATTATCCTGGAAACATTGAACAATGAAGCTATGACTATGAGAAGAAATATTAAGCCAAAACAAACCAAATTGCAGAACGGGAAGAGTGAAAAAAGACACAGTCATACAAAAAATAATAGATCTTGAGAAAAGATAGCATAAATAAATATTTAGGGCATCGCCATCCAGCCAACCCATTTGACCACAGGCGGTCCAAATCGGTCCGAGCATACACCCGGACGGCTGGCCGCTCAACATCAATACCGGTGTATCGACCGACGCGTTGGCAACCAATGCCCTCACCTTTTTAAGCACGCCCCGTGGCTATCTCCTCCACACACCGCCACCTTCCATTCCCTCGCCCCCACAGGCAACACGACAGCCATGGCAGGTGGCATAGGTTTGAGGGAAGGGTAGGTGAAATGACCACCGAGGCCTGAGAGTGGGCGAGGTCGAAGAGGATGACGCGGGGGGCAAGGCCGGACCGTCTCGCCAGCGACTTCACCATCGCCTCCGGCGTCGCCATCTCCTCCACCTTCGCCACCACCTGCGACCATCAACAACCTTGACTCTTTTGAGTTTTGCAAAATCGTCCACCTGGGCATGAATGGGGACAAGCATCGTCTCCCCATGATGTTCGCCTCTGGTCTGTGGAGGTGTTGTTCGACCGCCTCGACCAGATGTACCTCGACAATGGAAGGAAGAATTTCTATCGTGCGCACGACATTGAGGTTAGCACTTCCTCGTCTTCACATACGATGGCGAAATGCTCACCATCCGCATCTTTGACGAGACCATGTGTTGCCGGCACTACCACACCGATTCCGATTCCGATGACTAGGCGATGACGATACAGAGTCTTGTAGATTAAATCTACTACATTTTTTACCTTTCCTCAATGCCCTTGCAGCAAACAAATTTCCCACGTATATGCTAAGACCGAGTCTTCTAGATTAAATCTACTATGTATGAAAGGCAAGGCAAATGTGAGCAAAACTATGTATGCAATGCAAGGCAATTGTAAGCAAAATCTATGAAATTGTGTATGCAATGTAAGTCAAAGAATTTAGACATGAATTTAAAAAACAAAAATGGGCCGGCGCCACTGGGGGCACCCCCGACCCAAACGGACAGATGCCAAAATGGCTTATTTTTGTGTCCGTGGGCCAACCTGAATAGACCAATTCGGACACCTCTCGTGTCCAAAATGGGTCGTCTTGGTGGAGATGCCCTTACCTCTCCCTAATTGAACAACCAATCAGGGATGATCTCGAGCACAGGAGCGGAGCAAAATTGGGGAATAGAAGGCAAACGTGACGAACTGAGAAATGCAGGGGCAGTGAAAGTCAGGACGGAGCGATACGTGCCTATGCATGGTCGCGTGGACTGTCTCCATCGGAACAACCACTGCTAACTCTCCAATCAGGCAAAATCACGTCCCCTCCATATGTTTTATCCGTAAAAGAATTTTGTAGGTGTAGTATTACTCTTGTTAAATTTTTCTTTGCATGTTGGGAGACACGGGCCCGTGTTGTTCTCCTAGGGCGTGTTTGGTAGCCTGCATGGCTTTCTTGGCCCAGCCCATCCATGTTGGTCATGGCACTGCTAGCTGAATATAGGCCTTGGCACATGTATGCCACACCGTTTGGTAGCCTGCAGTTCATCAGTGGAGCATTTTATGCAGCCCGTTTGGTAGCCTGCTTGTAAGCCCAGAGCCGAAACGTGAATCAACTATCTTACCCTTCTATCACACAAATGAAGGTAGAAATCATAATCTGAATACGAAGTTCATCGATAGACAAACGTAGCTACTATGGATAGGCAGTACATATGTTCATCATCACACAACCCTAGCTAATACGAATGGTAGTTCATAACCACAATTGGTCATGAATATTGTTCAGGAGTGAGGGGTATTGCAAGCTTATTCTTCTTCTCAGATCGTGATGTGACCTCTGCCATTCCACATTGCCATTGCCCACTCCATCCTCTTCTGCTTCCAAGCTTCATTGTCAGATGCCTCGACAACATGGCCAATTTAATTGTCATTAGGAATCACACTCTCCTCATCTGGCACATACTTATAAAGGCCATACCCGAAGATCCAGTTGTGGAGTATGAAACATGCAAGCAATAGCTTTACCTAGGTAGAGAAAGTGTGGAATGGTTTCTAATCAAGGATCTTGAACCCGTTCTTCAAAGCAGCAAATGCCCTCTCAATGGTAACCCTAAGGCTAGAGTGCCGGAGATTGAAGAGCTCCTTGGCATTCTGTGGCATATTCCTTCCGGTAAACTCGTTGAGATGGTACCTGGTTAACCTAAAGCATGGAATAATTGTAGGGGTTCGTAGCATGGAAAACAAAATTTTCTATCGCATACAAACAAACAAGCCAAGATCTATCTACTAGATTGTAGCAACGAGTCGATGGAATAACTCACCCTCGAAGATTCCAAAGTGTTTAACGAGAGCAGATTCTCGTGGGTGATGTAGTCGCATTTCTTCCGATCTCAAGATCGCAGACGATCCTTCCGGCCTGCGTTCCTCAGCGCCCCGCAATCGGTCACACGTTCGATTTCGACGAAGACCTTCCTCTCCTTGTTCCAAAGCAAATGAGGTTGTAGCACTCTCCTCGCGATTCCTAAGAAAGACAACGGCGTGGTACCGAGGTAGAGGGAAATCGCAGGCTTCGCCTAAGCCGGTAGTATGGTGGAGCTTATGAGAGAGGCTATTAGTGGTCTAGTAATTAGACACACCAATTAGAGGGCTCTAAACCAATTAGAAGGCTCTAAACCGAATAGCTCTAAACCGGGTCTAGATCTAGGGTTTAGTTTAGAGGATAGGAAACTTGTGTGTCTAGGAGGGAGGCCCCGCCTTGCTTTTATAGGTGGGAGGGCCGGCTGCCAAGGGGAGGAGTCCCTCCCCAAGTCGGCCTTGGGAGGCGCGCCAGCCAAGGGGAGTCCTCCCCCAAGTCGGTCTCCACCTCTCCTCCTTCTCCTCTTTCCGAAAACTGGCAGTTTGACTTTTCAAACTAGCCGTTTGACTTTTCAAATTAGGATTTGAATTAACCCTTTATTTGGACAGCGAGAATACCTAGTACATGATGCAATCATTCCAATATGTAATGACACACTCATGTACCTTCCCTTCCGGAGTGCCGACATTCCGGGACCTTCTAGAATGTTCCCGATGAAAACACCTAATCATTCCGCCATCTCAAACGGGACTTTCCTTATATGAATCTTATTCTCGGACCATTCCGGATCTCCTCGTGATATCCCGGATCCCATCCGAGACTCAACAACATTCGGTCTCTTTCTCATAATACCATAACTACTCAAAACAACGTCAATCCTTATGTGTCTCCACGGTTCGTGAATTATGCGACATGATCGAGACACTTCTCCTAACAATAACCAATAGAGGAATCTGAAATTCATATGGCTCCCACATATTTCTACGATTATGCGATCGAATGAACCACTTACATACGATACCAATTTCCCTTTGTCTCACGATATGTTACTTATCCGAGGTTATGATCGCCAGATCTCTCGCATACCTAGTTCATCCTCGCATCGATAAGTACTCTTTTCGCTCTGATATGTGATCCCTTGTGACCAAGTCACATGCTTGCAAGCTAATTGGATGACATTTCACCGAGAGGGCCCAGAATATCTATCCGTCATGTGGATGGACAAATCCCACTCTTGATCCATGTGTTTCAACCAATACTTTCCAACACTCAATGCCACCTTTATAGCCACCTATTTACGGTGTGGTGTTTGATGACATCAAAGCATCCATCCAGTAAAGGCAATATGCATGATCTCATGGTCGAAGGAATTAGGTTACTATGTATCGTAAAGCATATAGCAATTGAACTATTGAAATGACTTGATCTTTATGCTACGCTTGTCATATAGGAGTATGTCCACCATATCATTCTCCTAACGATATGATCTTGTTGTTGATAACATCTCAATGTTCATGACAAAGAAACCACATCATCAATCAACCAACAAGCTAGTGAAGTATAGAGGCTATACTAGGGACTTCAAATTAGGTTTACAAATCACACAAGTATTAATGGTTTCCTTGTTAATACTATTATAGCATGAATGTAAAC
The DNA here is from genome assembly GCA_023614405.1 of Avena insularis. Classification (NCBI taxonomy): domain Eukaryota; kingdom Viridiplantae; phylum Streptophyta; class Magnoliopsida; order Poales; family Poaceae; genus Avena; species Avena insularis. The sequence continues at coordinate 431,957,133 of CM042693.1, read as the reverse complement.
ATTTATCATAAACACAAAGATATATAATAATAACTACATTTATTATTACCTCTAGGGCATATCTCCAACAGTCTCCCACTTGCACTAGAGTCATCTAATCTAGATTACATGGTAATATACCGAACACCCATGGCAGTTTGGTGTTGGTCATGTTTTGCCCTCGGAGAGGTTTAGTCAACGGATCCGCCACATTCAGATCTGTGTACTTTGCAAATCTTTATATCCCCATCCTGGATATGTTCTAATAGCGTGAAAACGTAGCTTGATATGCTTGATTCTTGTGTGACCTTGGTTCTTGCGCATTGGCTATGGCGCCCATGTTATCACAAGAGATAGACATTGGGTCCAGTAGACTTGGAACCACACCCACCAGTAATGAACTCTTTCATCCATATCGCTTCTTGTGAAGCCTCCGGCAGCCATGTATTCCGATTCAGTTGAAGATCTCGCCACAACGCTTTGCTGTGCAAACCTCCAGCTAACTGCTGCACCATTCAAAATAAATACGTATCCAGATTGTGATTTAGAATCATCCGGATCGGTGTTCCAACTAGCATCGGTGTAACCATTAACAACGAGCTGTTCATCACCTCCATAAGAAAGAACCATATCCTTAGTTCTTCTCAAGTACTTAAGGATGTTTTGATCATTGTCCAATGATCCACTCCTGGATCACTTTGATATCTGCTAGTTAAACTAACAGCATATGCAATGTCGGGTCTAGTACATAGCATGGCATACATTAGAGATCCTATGGCTGAGGCATAGGGAGTCTTACTCATTCTTTCTCTATCTTCTGCCGATGTCGGACTTTGAGTTTTACTCAAGGTCGTATTGGGCAACATGGGCAAGAACCCTTTCTTGCTATCTTCCATTCCAAACCTCTTTAGAACTTTGTCCAAATATGTACTTTGTGACAATGATATTTGGCGTTTCGATCTATCTCTATAAATCTTTATGCCTAATATGTAAGCTGCTTCGCCAAGATCCTTCATTGCAAACTATCATTCAAATACTCTTTGACACTATTAAGAAGGTCTACATCATTCCCAATCAACAATATGTCATCCACATACAGTATTAAGAATGCCTGAGCTCCCACTCACTTTCTTGTAAATACAAGCTTCTCCATAAGTTTGTATAAAACCAAAACTTTTGATTACCTTATCAAAACGTTGATTCCAACTGGATGCTTGCTTCAATCCATAGATGGACCGTTGAAGTTTGCATACCTTGTTAGCATCTTTAGGATCGACAAAACCTTTGGGTTGTATCATACAACTCTTCATCAATGTCTCCATTGAGGAATGCTGTTTTGACATCCATCCGCCATATCTCATAATCATAATATGCAGCGATTGCGAACATAATCCTCACCGCCTTTAGCGTTGCTACCGGTGAGAAAGTCTCATCGTAGTCAACTCCTTGAATTTGTCGAAACCCTTTTGCGACAAGTCGAGCTTTATAGACAGTAACATTACCATCAAGATCTGCTTTTCTTCTTGAAAATCCATTTGTTCTCGAGACCTTCCGCCATCCGTAAGTCCACCAAAGTCCATACTTGGTTTTCGTACATGGATCCAATCTCGGATTTCATGGCTTCTTGCCATTTATTGGAATCTGGGCTCATCATCGCTTCCTCATATGTCTCGGGTCATCGGTGTTGTCCACCAACATGACATTCATAACGGAATCATACCAACTGGAGTGGTACGAGTTCTCGTTGACCTCCGAGGCTCAGAGCAACTTCAACCAAGTTTCATGATCACTATCATTAGCTTTCTCTTATTGGTGCACCACAGAACTTCTTCCGGTCCGCGCTACCGCAATTTCGAGAGAAGGTTCGACAACCTCGTCGAAGTTCTACTTTCCTTCCAGTCACTTCTTCGAGAGAAATTCCTTCTCTAGAAAGGATCCATTCTTAGCAACGAAGATTTTGCCTTGGATCTATGATAGAAGGTATACCCAATAGTTTCCTTCGTATCCTATGAAGACGCATTTTCCGCTTTGGGTTCAAGCTTGTCCGGCTGTAACTTCTTTACATAGGCTTCGCATCCCCAAACTTTAAGGAACGACAATTTAGGTTTCTTCCCAAACCATAATTCATACGGTGTCGTTTCAACGGATTTAGACGGTGCCCTATTTAAAGTGAATGCGGCTGTTTCTAATGCATAACCCCAAAATGATAGTGGTAAATCTGTAAGAGACATCATAGTTTGAACCATATCTAAGAGAGTTCGATTACGACGTTCAGACACACCATTACGCTGTGGTGTTCCCGGCGGTGTCAACTGCGAAAGTATTCCACATTTCTTCAAATGCTCGCCAAACTCGTAACTTAGATATTCACCTCCACGATCAGAACGTAGAAATTTAATCTTCTTGTTACGTTGATTCTCTACCTCACTTTGAAACTCCTTAAACTTCTCGAAAGTTTCGGACTTATGTTTCATGAAATAGATATACCCATATCTACTCAAGTCATCCGTGAAGGTAAGAACATAACGATAACCACCGCGTGATGCTACACTCATTGGACCACACACATCGGTATGTATGATTTCCAATAAGTCTGTAGCTCGCTCCATCATACCAGAAAATGGAGTCTTAGTCATTTTACCCATCAGACATGCCTCGCATCTTTCAAGTGATTCAAAATCAAGTGATTCAAGAAGTCCATCGGAATGGAGTTTCTTCATACGCTTCACTCCAATGTGACCAAGACGACAGTGCCACATATAGGTCAAGTTATCGCTTGATTTCAAACGTTTAGCCTCAATGTTATTAATATGTGTATTTCTACTATCGAGATTCAATATGAATAGACCATCTATCAAAGGTGCATGTGCATGAAACACATTACTCATATAAATCGAACAACCATTATTCTCGGATTTAAACAAGTAACTGTCTCGCAATAAACAAGATCCTGATATAATGTTCATGCTTAACGCAGGCACCAAATAACAATTATTTAAGTATAAAACTAATCCCGATGGTAGATGAAGAGGTAGCGTGCCGACCGCGATCACATCAACCTTTGATCCGTTTCCTACGCCGCATCGTCACCTCGTTCTTCACTAGCTTCCGTTTATTCGCAGACTCTGTTTGAGTTACAAATATGAGCAACCGAACCAAGATCAAATACCCGTGCACTACTACGAATACTAGTGAGATACACATCAATAACATGTATATCGGATATACCTTTCTTCTTGATGTTGCCGTTTCTTCAAATCTGCCAAGTACCTTGGGCAATTCCGCTTCAAAGTGACCTTCTCCCTTGCAAGAAAAGCACTCGGTTTCAGGCTTAGGTCCAGCCTTGGTCTTCTTCGTCGGTATGGTAACTTTCTTACCACCCTTCTTGAAGTGTCCCTTTTAGACTTGCCTTTCTTGAATTTGGTGGTCTTATTGACCATCAACACTTGGTGCTCTTTCTTGATCTCCACTTCTGCAGATTTTAACATAGCAAATAGTTCTGGCAACTCTTTGTTCATGTTCTGCATGTTGTAGTTCATCACAAAGTTCTTGTAACTTGGTGGTAGTGATTGGAGGATGCGGTAAACCCCCAAAGTATTAGGAATCACTATACCCAAACTTTGAAGTTTATTTGCGTGCCCAGGACATCTTAAGCACATGCTCACCGACAGCTACCCTCTTCCATCTTGCGGTTAAAGAACTTTTCGAAGCTTCATAACTTTCAATTTCCGCATGAGTCTCAAAGATTAATTTGAGATCCTCGACAATATCATATGGATCGACTCTTCAAATCTTTTACAAGCTCGATTCTAAACCATACAAGATAGCACATCGAACTATGGAGTACCGATTCTTCCGAGCGAGGTAAACAGTCTTTACTTCATCGGTAGCATCATTGCCAGTGGGTCACCTAGCGGTGCATCCAGCACATAGGTCAAATTACCAGCTGTGAGGACAATCCTCAAATTGGAACCAATCCATGAAGTTGCTTCCATTGTTTTCAACTTTTCTTTCTCTAGGAACGCATTAAAATTGATGGTAGGGCTGCCATTGATCTACAACATATTTGCAATAGTTTAGACTAAGTTTATGACAAATTGAGTTCAAATTAATTAATGAAATTAAACTAGGTGAACTCCCACTCAAAACAACATCCCTCACATTGTTTTAGTGATCACACGAACCAAATCCACTACATCAACACCGATCATCACGAGAGCTGATATAGTTTTAATGGCGAACAATCATCATGTTCATCATATCTACTATATGATTCATGCTTTGCCTTTCGCCATCCGTGTTCCTGAGGCCATGTCTGTACATGCTAGGCTCGTCAAGATCAAACCTTAGCTTCCGCATAAGCAAATCTGGCTTGCTTACGTTGTATTCACCCGCGGAATCAAAGACACCCGATCATCACGTGGCGCTTCGAAGCAGCAAGCTTTGGCAACGGTGCATACTAAGGGTGAACACTTTAGAACTTGAAATTTATGTGCATGAGGGATCATCTTATAATGCTACCGTCGTCTACTAAGCAATACAAGATGCATAAAGGATTAACATCACATGCAATTCATAATATGTGATATGATATGGCCTTTCTTCTTTGTGTTTCCGATCTCCATCTTTAAGCACGAACATGATCTCCATCATCACCGGCATAGCATCAAGGTCAATGACGCTTCTTCATGGTTGTCGTCCACCAGCTTCAACTATTACAACTATTTTGAATAGACACGCAGGTCTTAACAGAAATTAAAGACAACCATATATTCGCCGTTGCCAACTTACAATAAGGAACATTGCATACATCAAATATAATCACAATCATGGCCATATCACATCACGGCACACCCCTGCAAAACAAAGTTAGACGCTTCTACTTTCTTTGCATATTTTACGTGGTTTGGGGCTTTCCATAGGTGTCGTTCTAACCTACGAACAAGAACCACAACATTGATACTAGCATTGTTGATTACCCGTTGTAAATTGGATCTTTACTATGCTAGGAGAAACAGGCACCCGCAAAGCCACTTATGCAAAACGAGTTGCATGTCAAGCGTGGAGCAAGTCTCATGAACGATGTAATGTAAGGTTAGCCGGTAGCTTCATCCCAACATACCGCAAGATGCAAAGTACACAAAAAGCAATCTACAATAAAGCATCAACGCCCACAATTGACCATTGTGTTCTACTCGTGCAGATCTACATATAGACACGGCTCGATACCCTTTGTAGGGTTCGTAGCATGGAAAACAAAATTTTCTATCGCATACAAACAAACAAGCCAAGATCTATCTACTAGATTGTAGCAACGAGTCGATGGAATAACTCACCCTCGAAGATTCCAAAGTGTTTAACGAGAGCAGATTCTCGTGGGTGATGTAGTCGTACTCTTTCCGATCTCAAGATCGCGTGAGCGATCCTTCCAGCGTTCATAGCGCTCCCTTGATCGGTCACCGCGTTCGGTATTTTCGGCGAAGACCTTCCTCTCCTTGTTCCAAGAGGCAGCGGAGGTTGTAGCACTCTCCTCGCGATTCCGTGACTGACAGCGTGGTCTGGGAGGTAGAGGAAATCCCGAGGGCTTCGCCTTAAGCGGTGCGAGTATGGTGGAGCTTATGAGAGAGGCTATTAGTGGTCTAGTAATTAGACACACCAATTAGAGGCTCTAAACCAATTAGAAGGCTCTAAACCGAATAGCTCTAAACCGGGGTCTAGATCTAGGGTTTAGTTTAGAGGATAGGAAACTTGTGTGTCTAGGAGGGGAGGCCCTGCCCTTGCTTTTATAGGTGGGAGGGCCGGCTGCCAAGGGGAGGAGTCCCTCCCAAGTCGGCCTTGGGAGGCCTTGGCCACCAAGGGAGTCCTCCCCAAGTCGGTCTCCACCTCTCCTCCTTCTCCTCTTCCAAAAGCGCGGTTTGACTTTTCAAACTAGCCGTTTGACTTTTCAAATTAGGATTTGAATTAACCCTTTATTTCGGACAGCGAGAATACCTAGTACATGATGCAATCATTCCAATATGTAATGACACACTCATGTACCCTTCCCTTCCGGAGTCGGACATTCCGGACCTTCTAGAATGTTCCGATGAAAACACGGAATCATTCCGCTACTCAAACAGGACTTTCCTTATATGAATCTTATTCTCCGGACCATTCCGGATCTCCTCGTGATATCCCGGATCCCATCCGAGACTCCTAACAACATTCGGTCTCTTTCTCATAATACCATAACTACTCAAAACAACGTCGAATCCTTAAGTGTGTCTCCCTACGGTTCGTGAATTATGCGGACATGATCGAGACACTTCTCCGAACAATAACCAATAGAGGAATCTGGAAATTCATATGGCTCCCATATTTCTACGATTACTTTGCAATCGAATGAACCACTTACATACGATACCAATTTCCCTTTGTCTCACGATATGTTACTTATCCGAGGTTATGATCGTCGGTATCTACGCATACCTAGTTCATCCTCGTTCTTGATAAGTACTCTTTTCTCGTTCCGTGATATGTGATCCCTTGTGACCAAGTCACATGCTTGCAAGCTAATTGGATGACATTTCACCGAGAGGGCCCAGAATATCTATCCGTCATGTGGATGGACAAATCCCACTCTTGATCCATGTGTTTCAACCAATACTTTCCGAACACTCAATGCCACCTTTATAGCCACCCTGTTACGGTGTGGTGTTTGATGACATCAAAGCATCCATCCAGTAAAGGCAATATGCATGATCTCATGGTCGAAGGAATTAAGTTACTATGTATCAGAAAGCATATAGCAATTGAACTATTGAAATGACTTGATCTTTATGCTACGCTTGTCTATAGGAGTATGTCCACCATATCATTCTCCTAACGATATGATCTTGTTGTTGATAACATCTCAATGTTCATGACAAAGAAACCACATCATCAATCAACCAACAAGCTAGTGAAGTATAGAGGCTATACTAGGGACTTCAAATTAGGTTTACAAATCACACAAGTATTAATGGTTTCCTTGTTAATACTATTATAGCATGAATGTAAACATTTATCATAAACACAAAGATATATAATAATAACTACATTTATTATTACCTCTAGGGCATATCTCCAACAATAATCCCATGGAAACAACCATATCCAGCATCTCCTAGATAGAACTTGCCATCAGGAATATTGATCCCATTAGCTCTAGACATGCTGTCAGCAAGGATGGTTGCATCATGGGCTAATCCTTCCCAACCAGCTAGCACATATGTAAACTTTATGTCGAAATCACAATCATCTAGTATATTTTGGCTGGTGTAGTGCTTCCTTCCCCTGTAAGCTGCAGATTCTGATCTTGGAACTCTAGTAGTAACATGAGTACCATCGATTGCACCGATACAATCCTGTTACAGGAACACAAAGATGAAAGGAGAAAAGGGGAGCACATGGGACTCAGTCGAAGGATGCAATGATAAAACAAGGGAACACATGATCACCTTGAAATATGGCATCCACCTGACGCTATTGTGTATCTTTTCTGGTGTTTGACCCATAGGCAACTTGATCATGTTCTCTCTTAGCTCACCTATTGCATACATCACTTGGTTGAAATAGCGTGATATTGTCTCCATGCTTCTTCTGAAAGTGTTGTGGATGACCCTAAACCTTTGATTATGGCCAACCACATGAAAGAACATCACAACTTGTTTTTCGTCTGAGGTGTGGAGGTTGTCTACCAAAAGTCCACATGTCCTTAACCTTCTTACAAGTGTAAAGAAGGGGCTCTTTTCATCCGGAGCATGTTCAAAGACTCTATATCGTTGTAGGTTTAGATGTAGTTTAGATTGGCCGTCCCTTCTTGATCTCTCATTAACATAGGACTGTACGTTAGTCGAGGAAACACAGTCCGCCTAACAGCTCTCTTGTGCAACAACATGATCTAGGCCTGAACCACAACTATTAGCGTAGTTGCCTGATGGATAAACGCCACACTATCGACCTAATAAGGCAAGTCTATGGTGAGTTCTTCCTAAATCGGTACTTTAGGCCTAATAGAAATAGTAAATAAGAGGGATTCGCGGTGCTTACCTCACCCATGAACGGCCATCTTGTGTTAAAGTTAACATTACTCTTGTCCTCAGGCCTTCTTAAAATGTTGAAATCCCCCAACTAACATAGGTAAAGGTTCATTCTCACACATACGATACAAGCTCGGCCAAAAAATCTGGTTTCTTCTCATCTTGTGCAGCACCGTATACTGCCACAAAGACCAATTCAAGCCCGTCTGACTTAAAGCGCAATTGTACTTTCACCAAGAAGTCACCCTTGTTAACTTTTCTGACTATAATTGCAGTGGTACTGAAGCCAATTAAAATCTTTCTAGACCTCCCGTGAGGTGGCAGGCACAACCATGTATAATCTATCACCCCCAACTCTAGACAAATGCTTTAAAAATTGAATTGAAAAATTAGATCTATCGGTTTCAAGTAGTGCTATAAAATCTAATTTATGTGCACGTATAGTTTTATGAATGAACCAAATTTTACAAGGGTCACGAGGCCCCTCACTATTCCATCATTGCTCTCATTTTAACTGTTAGTTTTTCTTATTTTAAATCTAGCACTACACCTAACGTTCTTCGCAGCATAAACTTTTTTCTTATGGGTTTGTGTGTCTTTCACATCTTTGATAGAGAGATCCGTATGATGGAGATCTCTCGTACCACCTTACTACAACTACACTTTTACATGTGACATGCAGAACCCACGACGCATTGCAGTCAGGAGGAAACATGTTCAGGACATCCACTCGGTCCAAGGCTACCGGCGACGGGTCTCGTTTCACTTGTCAGAAGTTATCCTCCTTAACGAATTTAGATCACAACTTCAACACTTGATGAGCAAGAAACCATAAGGTTTAGTTTTTTATGATGTCGACATTCTAGTGGAAGTTGTGGCGAAATAATGCATCAATCTATACCAACTATGGCGCTCACGGAACAAACGGAGAAGAAAAAGAGGCAGCCAGTCAATGGCTATCAGAACAAAGGGAGAAGAAAATGAGGCAGTAAGTCAATACCTCTATGTACCTCCTATCAACTTCTTGATGTGGTTCTGAGCGAAAGCTCTGTGACGATGGAGCCTATGGGTGTCGTGTTCCTTGTTGAAGGTGCTACAATGGGAACCTCGTGCTGCTTGTCCGTTGGCGGCATTTGAGCTGGTTTGGTGCCTCTTGACTTTAGCTCTTGTTGGTCGTGCAAGCTTCGCTAAATAAGATGGTGACGGTAGCAGTATTGTTGTGAGATTCGTGTTCTAGTGTGGTCTCTGTTGATCGGCCCCCTTCGACGGCGTTGTTCACCTCCTTGCCTTGCAATGTGCTTGGGGTTGTCCCTTCGGCTGAGTTCGTGGTCAAGGTCCGTGATGTTGGTGGAATCTCGAGCTTGCAATGCCTTTCAATGGTGTTGGCAGAAACTCCTCGTAATTCTGGCACTCAATCAGCCAACGAGCTTTGTCTCTCCATTGTTCTCTCGGCGGAGTAAAGGCCCTTCGACTATGCCAGATTCACTCGTTGGTCCTCGTATGCTCCTAGTTTGTCAACTAGTGGATATTCGCCATGTTAGCAGGTGGTGGTGTTGTGATGTGCAAGGTCTTGGGATTGTGATTCCCTTCGATGGCGTCAGTGCCACTCCTCAAATGCATTGCATATGCATGTCTTCTTGACGATGGTCGTCTTGCGAGCACGCCCGTTAGTGCTTCTCAAGTGCACCTGTAACCTACCCATTCCATTGTGTGTTGGTGTGTGTTGTTTTCTTTTGTCTATGAAGGGGTTCCATGGCAGAAAACAAAAAAAAAATTACTATGTTGGAATGCCCTGAAAGCCCAAGATATATCTAGGAGTAATGCAGTAATGACCGGAGGTTTCAGATACATACCCTTATAGTCCAAAGAGGTTAACATTCCGATGGGAATGTGGATGATGTAGTCATACTTGTAGCAAACCTCAAGTTCGTGAAGTTCCTCGGAGGTCACCCCTTGCTCCATCGTGCAGCAGCTCTGGCTCATGACATCCAAGGTGTCACAAGTGGAAGCACCCTCATGGTTTCACACACATACGGTGTACGATGATGACCTCCAGTTCTCTGATCCCTGCCGAGAGTGCGGAAGTAGATCCTCTAGATGGAATCCCTGCAGCACAACGACGTGGTGCATGTATGTCATTTATTGCATGTGCCATCCTTCCAGGGATGGCGCCATCCTGAGAGGTCAGTGAGAGAGAGACATTGCTTGAGGAAAGTGCCTAAGAGAATATTAGATTGGTGTTGTGTTTATTCCCACCCATGGTCACCCCTTTATATAGGTGGAGGAGGGGTACTCCCCACCAAAGGTTTCCCATGTGAGACTAAAACTAGGCAAAGGAAAATAGAGGGATGAGGGCAACCGGCTCGGCCTATGGTGGTGGCCGGGTGGGCTACCTGCCCGCGCTGACCCAGCACAGCAGAAGCAGCTGGCGGCGGTGGCAGGAATGGTCGGGTTGGCCGGCCACCCAGCGCGTGGCCCGCAAGTGCGCCAACGGCGGCAGCAGCCAGTGCCATGCCTAGGTGGGTCGGCCTCCTGCTTGCGCGCGTGGGGCCCAGCAGGGGGGCGAGGCGGCGGCAACGGTGCTCGGCCGGATGTGTCGGCTGGCCGTGGCCCGTGTGCGTTGCCCGGCTGGCTGCCACCCGCGCGGTGCACATCACCCGCTTGCCCACTTGTCCGCCAGGGCCGGTCAAGGAGGCCCAGCTCGCATGTGGCTACTGTTTTTTGCTGTCTTTTTTTCAGGTAGCTTCCTCCTGGGTTGATTCCCTCCGGGGTTTTGGCTGTTTGAGGAAGTTTTCCTATAAATATAAATTTAAATATCTATTTAATATATATTAGTTCATAATTAACATATAATAAATGTTGGAATTATGCCCTAGAGGCAATAATAAAGATGTTATTATTATAATTCTTGTTCATGATAAAGTTTATATTCCATGCTAGAATTGTATTAAGCGGAAACTTTAATACTTGTGTGGTTTGTGAATAACACCGTGTCCCTAGTACGCCTCTATGGACTAGCTCATTGATCAATGATGGTTAAGGTTTCCTAACCATAGACATGAGTTGTCAATTGATAATGAGATCATATCATTGGGAGAATGATATGGTGGACAGACCCAAACTAAGCGAAGCAATTAGATCGTGTCATCGTGTTCGTCTTTGCGAAGTTTTTCTTATGTCAAATATTGTATTCCTTAGACCATGAGATAATACAACTCCCTGGTATCGGAAGAAAGCTTTGAGGTCATCAAACGTCATCCTATGAGAGGGTGATCATAAAGGTGTCTCTCGGTGTCGAGAAAGTATCTCATTGGGTTGTATGTATCGAGATGGGATTTGTCCCTCCCAAGTCGGAGAGATATGCTTGGGCCCACTCGTGTCGATATCAACATCGCTTGCAAGCATGTGGTTAAGGAGTTAATCACAAAGTGATATCGGATTACGGAACGAGTAAAGTACTTGCTGTGAACGAGATTGAACTAGGTATGACGATACTGACGATCGAATCTCAGGCAAGTAAAATATCGTGAGACGAAGGGAATATATATATGGGATTGATTGAATCCTGGCATCGTGGTTAATCCGATATGATCATCGATGAATGTGTGGGAGTCAATATGGGTGCCCAGACCCCGTTGTTGATTATTGATAGAAGATCATGTCTGCATATTCTCGAACCCGCAGGGTCACACACTTAACGTGTCTTGATGCTAGGATAGATTGGATAATTGGTTTATGAATTTTTGTTCGGAGTCTCGAATGGGATCCGGGACATCACGAGAGGTTCCGAAATGGTTCGGAGAATAAGATTCATATAAGGCAGTGCAGTTTTTGGAGTTCGGAATTGTTCCGGATTAATCGGTATTGTACCGGAAGCTTCTAGAACCTTCTGAAAGGGGGCCAACGTGGTCCCACCTTCCGGGAGGGGGCATGGGCCTATGAGGGAGTGTCCTGGCCGCATTGGGCCAGGGGCACAAGGCCCCATAGGGCCCAGCCGATTCTAGATAAGTTTAAACTCGTTTAAACTAGAGATAGAATTTCTAGATAAGGGAGAGTTTAAATTGTTTAAACTAGAGATAAGCTTGGAGGAGAGGCAAGGGATGGCTGCACCCCCCCTCTATATATAGAGGGCTGGTGCGCCCCCTTCCCCCACACACCTTCCTCCAAACCCTAGTTGCCCTGCTGCCCTCCTCTCTCCCTCCCGACTGTTTGTAGGCGAAGCCTGCAGAAATTCTCTACCATATACACCACGCGTCGTGTTGTAGATCCAATCCATCTCTCCACCCTACTTGCTGGTCCGAGGAAGGAGGAGGCGTCGAGTGCTGCACATGTGCATCTCATGGCACCGCCACTTGTGGTGCTAGATCGGATCGGATCGCGAGGAGGAGAAGCGAAATGCGACTACATCACCCACGTTCGACGAGCGTTCCGCTGTCGAATCTTCAAGGGTATGAAGATCTAATCCAATCTCTCTCGTTGTTTGCATCTCCTAGATTAGATCTTGGCTTTCCCTCTGTTCGCTCAGTAGAAAATTTTGATTTACTATGCTGCAAAACCCTTCATGGTATCGAGCTAGATCTATGCGTAGATGTGATTCACGAGTAGAACGCATAACATGGTTGTTGCGGCGTTGATGTTTTCTGTTGCAAGCCTCTTGTTTGTGTTCTTCTTATGGCGGGATAGTGAGATTGAAGCGGTCCAGGCCAACCTTACGCGGCGTCGTTAGCGAGACCGACTCCGCACTTGACGTGTGGCTTGTACCACACATGCGGTGGTGGATGTCGGTTTCTCTCACTATAGTTGTCATGGGATTAACACGGAGTTTGGCAACCATAATATCACCGTTGTGGCTTTCCGTAGGTAAGAGCCGTTCTTAGCATCTACTCCCATAAGCCACGTAAAACATGCAACAACAAAGTAGAGGCGTCTAACTTGTTTTTGCAGGGAGTGTTTTGTGATATGGTATGGCCCAAGATGTGATGTGTATATTGTATCACGATCATGTTTTGTAATGTTTCACGACTTGCATGTCGATGAGTACACAACGGCAGGAGCCATATGGTTGTCTTTATAATTGTGTATGACCTGTGAGTCAACTTCTTATACGTCATGTAATAGCTTTACTTTATCGCTAAGTAGTTAGCAATAGTTGTAGTTGCTATTCGTGGTGGAGGCAATCATGGTGGAGTGATGGAGATCATGCGGAGCACAAGATGGAGATCATTCTTGAAGATTGGCTATACCATGTCACATAAAGTTATATGCATGTGATGTTTATCCTTTTATGTATCTTATTATGCTTAGATCATGACGGTAGCATTATAAGATGATTCCTCATAAAGATCAAGATAAAAGTTGTGTTCTCCCCAAGTATGCACCGTTACGAAAGTTCGTCGTGTCCAAGCATCACGTGATGATCGGGTGCTATAGACTCTACGCTCACATACAACGGGTGCAAGCCAGTTTTACACGCGAAATACTTGGGTCTAACTTGACGAGCCTAGCATGTATGAGACATGGCCTCGAACGCAGGAACCGAAAGGTTAAGCATGAGTCATATGAATGATATGATCGACACTTTGTCCACCATTGAAACCACATCTGTTCTCGTGATGATCGGATTAGGTGTGGTGAATTTGGATCGTGTTCACTAAACAACTTGAGGATGTTGAATTTAGTGGGAGTTCATCTAGTAATTTGATTAAGTTGAACTATTTATCATGAACATAGTCTAAATTGTACTTGCAAATACGTAGATCACATGGTCAAGTCCAACTTCAACTTCAACGTTTTGCTGAGAAAGAAAAGCTTAGAAACAATGGGTCTAACTTCACCAACTGGTTCCAATCTAAGAATCATTACTGGCGGACAAAGGACTATGTCCTTGGGAAAGCGTTAGGTGACCCTCCTGCTGAATTGCACGGTGATGAGAAAGCTGTCATCGATCGGCATAAAGATGATTATGGTGTGATTAAGAGCACCATGTTGTTTGCTATGGAACCGGAACTTCAAAATCGTTTTGAAAACTATCCGGGCCCTTTGAGATTCTCGAGGAGCTGAAAACCATGTTTTGACTCAGGCCCGTTCGAGAGATATGAGATCTCCGAGAAGTTCTTTAACCGCAAGATGGAGGAAGGGAGTTCCGTTAGTGAGCACGCCATAAAGATGTCGGGCTACACTCAACGCCTTGAGCAACTAGGCAAGATTCGAGGAGCTCAAGATTGACAGGTTCTGCAATCACTCCTCCCAGCTACAAAAGTTTTGTAGTGACTCATAATCAGATTGGTTCCACGATCGATCACGAGCTCTTACAAAGCTGAAGGCTGCGGTGGACATCAAAAGGATAATCATGTGTTGATGGTCAACAAGCCCTCCTTTAAGAAAGGTAAGGTGCAAAGAAGCCCTTCAAGAAAGGAGGCTGACAAGCGCGTTGCCCTGAGAAGAAGCTCAAGTCTGGACCCAAGCCGGAACCGAGTGCTTCTATTGCAAGGACAAGGGTCCTTTGGGCGCAATCGTCCAAGTACTTAGCGGACAAGAAGGCTGGCACCATCAAAGGTATATTTGATATACATGTTATTGATGTTTTCCTTACTAGCCCTCGTTGTAGTGCTGGTATTTGATCTTGGTTCGGTTGCTAATATTTGTAACTCAAAGCAGGAGCTACGGAATAGACGGCTGCTTGCGAGGATGAGGTGACGATCTTGGCGTTAGCAGCGGATCAAGAGTTGATGTGATGGCCGTCGGCACGCTCTCCTTAGTTTTACCTTCGGATTAGTTTTAAACCTTAATAAATGTTATTATGTGCTGTGTTGAGCATGAACATTATTTACGGATCGTGTTTATTGCAAGGCGGTTATTCATTTAAATTGGAGAATAATGGTTGTTCTATTTATATGAGTAACATCTTTTATGGTCATGCACCTCTTGTGAATGGTTTATTTCTTCTAAATCTCGAAAGGGATGAAACACACATCCATAACATTGAGGCTAAGAGATGCAAAGTAGATAGTGATAATACTACTTATTTGTGGCCTTGTCGTCTCAGGTCATATTGGAGTAAAGCGCATGAAGAAACTCCATTCGATGGACTTTTGAGTCTCTTGATTTTGAATCATTTGACACATGCGAACCATGCCTCATGGGCAAGATGATCAAAACCCGTTCTCGGTATGATGGAGCGAGCAACGGACTTGTTGGAAATCATACATACCGATGTATGCGGACCGATGAGTGTTTGACCTTGGTGGATATCGCTATTTTCTCACTTTTACCGATGACTTAAGTAGATATGGGTATATCTATTTAATGAAACATAAATCTGAAACGTTTGAAAAGTTCAAAGAATTTCAGAATGAAGTGGAGAACCATCGTAATGAAAGATTAAGTTTCTACGATCCGATCGTAAGGCGAATATTTGAGTTATGATTTTCTCACGCATCTCAAAGCAAGTGGAATCGTTTCACAACTCACGCCACCCGGAACACCACAGCAATGGTGTGTCTGAACGCGGAATCGAACCCTATTAGATATGGTCCGATCGATGATGTCTCTTCTTGATTTACCGTTATCATTTTGGGGTTATGCATTAGAAACCGCTGCATTCACTTTAAATAGGGCACCATCTAAATCTGTTGAGACGACACCGTATGAACTGTGGTTTGGTGCTAAACCTAAGTTGTCGTTTCTTAAAGTTTGGGGATCACGAAGCTTCGTCAAGAGGTTGGTGCCCGACAAGCTCGAACCCAAAGCGAATGCGTCTTCATAGGATACCCTAAGGAAACTATTGGGTATACCTTCTATCACAGAACCGAAGGCAAAGTGTTTGTCGCAAAGAACGGTTCCTTTCTTGAGAAGGAGTTTCTCTCGAAAGAAGTGAGTGGGAGGAAAGTAGAGCTAGACGAGGTTATTGAACCTTCTCTTGAATTGGAGAGTAGCGCAGCACCTGAAATTGTTCCAGTGCACTTTGCAACAATAGAGGAAGCTAATGACAAGGATCATGAAGCTTGGACGATCTGCTCTTGAACGCCGCAGTCGACAAGGTCGCGTGCCCCTCTGAGTGGTATGGCAACCTGTCTTGACGGTCTTGTTAGTAGAAGACGGTGAACCTCGAACTATGAGGAAGCGATGATGAGCCGGACTCGAGAAATGGCTAGAAGCCATGAAATCAATTGGGATCCATGAGCGAAAACCAAGTATGGACTTTGGTGGACCCTCCTAGCGACCGAAAGGCCGTTGAGTGCAAATGGATCTTCAAGAAGAAAACGGACGCGGATGGTAATGTTACCGTCTATAAAGCACGGCTTGTCGCGAAAGGTTTTCGACAAGTTCAAGGTGTTGACTACGATGAGACTTTCTCTCCCGTAGCGATGTTTAAGTCTATTCGGATTTTATTAGCAATTGCTGCGTTTCATGATTATGAAATATGGCAGATGGATGTCAAGACTGCTTTCCTCAATGGCAACATTGATGAAGAGTTGTATATGATGCAACCCGAAGGTTTTGTCGATCCTAAGGATGCTGATAAAGTATGCAAACTTCAGCATTCCATTTATGGACTGAAGCAAGCGTCTCGGAGTTGGAACCTTCGTTTTGATCAAGTGATCAAGAGCTTTGGATTTGTTCCAAATTGCTACGAAGCTTGCATCTACAAGAAAGTGAGTGGGAGCTCGGTGACGTTTCTGGTACTATATGTGGATGACATATTGATTATTGGAAATGACATCAACATGCTTAACGATGTGAAGAGTTATTTGAACAAGTGTTTTCAATGAAAGACCTAGGTGAAGCTGCTTATATATTGGGCATCAAGATCTATAGAGATAGACAAAGACGCTGATAGCTTTAAGCCGAGTACATACCTAGACAAAGTTCGAAAAGGTTCAGAATGGATAAGGCATTGAAAGGTTCGATTGCCTATGTTGTCGGGGAAGATATTGAGCAAGGCTCGGTGTCCATTCTGATGAAATGATAGGGAAGCTATGAGCAAAGTGCCTTATGCCTCGGCCATAGGTTCCATCATGTATGCCATCTTGTGTACTAGACCGGATGTGTCCAATGCTCTTAGTTTGTGAGCAGATATCAAAGTGATCCGAGTGGAACCTTTGGACAGCCGTGAAGAACATCCTAAGGTACCTAAATAGGACTAAAGAAATGTTCTTAGTCTATGGGGTGATGAACAGCTCGTCGTAAAGGTTACGTCGATGCTAGTTTCGACAATCGACAAGGATGATGCTAAATCTCGACAGGATACGTGTATATTTTGAATGGAGGAGCTGTGAGTCGAGAAGCTGCAAGCAAAGCGTGGTCGCGGGATCTATGAGAAGCGGAATACATGGCTGCCGCAGAAGTGTCAAGTGAAGGAGTTTGGATCAGAACTTCATCATCGAGCTTGGCGTGGTTCCAAGTGCATTGGACCCACTGGAGATATTGTGTGACAACACCGCGCCATAGCACTCGCTAAGGAACCAAGATATCATCCAAAGACCAAGCATATCAACATAAGTTTCATATAATCCGAGATTATATGGCGGATGGAGATCGAAGATCGCAAAGTACATACAGATCTGAATGTCGCATCCATTGACTAAACCTCTTCCACGTGTAAAAATATGATCAGCACCTCGATTGCCATGGGTGTGAGATTGTTGCCAAATGTAAACTAGATTATTGACTCTAGTGCAAGTGGGAGACTGTTGGAATTATGCCCTAGAGGCAATAATAAAGATGTTATTATTATAATTCTTGTTCATGATAAAGTTTATATTCCATGCTAGAATTGTATTAAGCGGAAACTTTAATACTTGTGTGGTTTGTGAACAACACCGTGTCCCTAGTACGCCTCTATGGACTAGCTCATTGATCAATGATGGTTAAGGTTTCCTAACCATAGACATGAGTTGTCAATTGATAATGAGATCATATCATTGGGAGAATGATATGGTGGACAGATCCAAACTAAGCGAAGCAATTAGATCGTGTCATCGTGTTCGTCTTTGCGAAGTTTTTCTTATGTCAAATATTGTATTCCTTAGACCATGAGATAATACAACTCCCTGGTATCGGAAGAAAGCTTTGAGGTCATCAAGCGTCATCCTATGAGAGGGTGATCATAAAGGTGTCTCTCGTGTAATCGAAGTATACATTGGGTTGTATGTATCGAGATGGGATTTATCCCTCCCAAGTCGGAGAGATATGCTTGGGCCCCTTTCGGTAATCGATATCAACACCGCTTACAAAGCATGTGGTTAAGGAGTTAATCACAAAGTGATATCGGATTACGAGCAGTAAAGTACTTGCGTGAACGAGATTGAACTAGGTATGACGATAAAGCGATCGAATCTCGGGCAAGTAAAATATCGCGAAGGGAATATATATATGGGATTGATTGAATCCTGGCATCGTGGTTCATCCGATATGATCATCGATGAATGTGTGGAGTCAATATGGGTGCCTGCACATTGTTGATTATTGATAGAAGATCATGTGCGCATATTCTCGAACCCGCAGGTCACACATAACGTGTCTCGGCTAGGATAGATTGGATAATTGGTTTATGAATTTTTGTTCGAGTCTCGGATGGGATCCGGGACATCACGAGAGGTTCCGGAATGGTCCGAGAATAAGATTCATATAAGGCAGCAGTTTTGGAGTTCGAATTGTTCCGGATTAATCGGTATTGCTTAGGAAGCTTCTAGAACCTTCCGGAAGGGGGCCAACGTGGTCCCACCTTCCGGGAGGGCATGGGCCTATGAGGGAGTGTCCTGGCGCATTGGGCCAGGCACAAGGCCCCATAGGGCCCAGCCGATTCTAGATAAGTTTAAACTCGTTTAAACTAGAGATAGAATTTCTAGATAAGGGAGAGTTTAAATTGTTTAAACTAGAGATAAGCTTGGAGGAGAGGCAAGGGCTGGCCGCACCCCCCCTCTATATATAGAGGGCTAGTGCGCCCCCTTCCCCCACACACCTTCCTCCAAACCCTAGTTTCCCTGCTGCCCTCCTCTCTCCCTCCCGACTGTTTGTAGGCGAAGCCCTGCGGCAGAAATTCTCTACCATATACACCACGCCGTCGTGTTGTAGATCCAATCCATCTCTCCACCCTACTTGCTGGTCCGAGGAAGGAGGAGACGTCGAGGTGCTGCACGTGTGCATCTCACGGAGGCACCGCCACTTGTGGTGCTAGATCGGATCGGATCGCGAGGAGGAGAAGCGAAATGCGACTACATCACCCACGTTACGTGAGCGTTCATGTCATCGAATCTTCAAGGGTATGAAGATCTAATCCAATCTCTCTCATTGTTTGCATCTCCTAGATTAGATCTTGGCTTTCCCTCTGTTCGCTTCCGTAGAAAATTTTGATTTACTATGCTGCAAAACCCTTCAATAAATGCATATTATAAATTGCTATTTATCCGAGACACCTTTCGGTCTTTTCCTTTCTTTCTTCCTCCGAACATCTTCAGATTCACTTCGAAATGATTCCGATTTCTCTCACTTCTATGATTCCATCTTACAGATGATCTCTAGCATCATCGTACCCTTAAGTGTGTTACCCCAACGGCTCAGGAACGTCACAGACATGATCGAGACTCCTCTCATATCAATGATCATTAGCGGGACCGGGATGCCCATAATGATCCCTATGCATTCCATGATGTAATGTCGTTTGAACCGTAAACGTCGAGTCTAATTCCCTTTGTTTCTTCGATACGACTTGTCCGGGATCTGATCATCTATATCATATACCTTGTTCAATCTCGTTACCGACAAGTTCTGTTTCACTTGTTCCCGTGATATTCCATCCTCTTGACCTAGTCACATATTGCAACATTATGGATGTAATCTCACCAAGTCAGCCATGTGTATGTTCCCGTCACGCAGGTGAACAAAACCCGATCTCGATACATAGGCATCAATTATTCCTCTGAAATACCTAAACACATTTTTATGGCCACCCAATTAGAACATGGCGGTTGATGTGATCAAAGCAGCCTCGGGAGTGATTAATATAATCTCACGGTCTAAGGAGAAGGATACTATGCTTCTAATTATTGCAACGATGAACCCAGTGACTTGATCGTGTCGCAATACCTATCTTTGGGTAATGTCCATCATATCATTACATGACTTCGTTATCAACTGTCATAAATGCTCCATAATCAGGAAACCTTGATCATCGGTTGCCCAACGAACTAGTATAAATAAGGGCTACTAGGGACTTGGTCTGTTTCATACCATACATGTATCAATGTTTCTGCTTGATACAGTTATAGCACAATATGAAATTATTACGAACTAATTAAGATATGATAATAAAACATATTTATTATTTGCCTCTACGACATATCTCCCTCCTTTAGTCTCCCCCGGGTTCCTCCTGTAAAATTCCGGTTCACTTGAACCCATCTTGTAATAGGCTGCAAAGCCATATAGGCAAAAAATTGAATGCGATTCAGGTAGAGGATCTTGTCCCTCTCCAGTGACCATTCAAAAAAAATCTCTGCACCTCTCCTTTTTTTGAGCTTACATGTAGAACCTTGAACTGTAACTTCTTATATGTAAAACCTTGAGCTATCTTAGCTCCCCTGTTTCAATAAAAAAAGAAAACCCAAAATCTAAGAAGAAAACATGCCCTCCCTAGTCTCTCGGAGTACACACGAACATAAGTCGTCAGGATATTTTCCATTTTTTCCATGATATTTTTTACTTTTTTGATCTTTTTAGTGTTTTTCCTGCGCCGTCGAATCATGTTCATGTGGCCATGCAGGCCTCAGAACGATCCTTCCAGAAAATAATTCTATGAGAACTAGTCCACAAAATCACCCTGGTGGATCAACTCATGTGATTGACACGTGTCCAATAGAGAGAGAGGAATCATAGCATTTCCTAATGCCCAAATCAAACTTTTATCCGGGCCAGGGGAGTTGATTGTGTTAAGATCAGCTATTGGTAAGCATAACCAGCGGCATTCTCCATTGACGGTGGTGCTGCACCAGCCCTCTCCAGTCTCCACTAGCAGGTTGGTCTAGGAAGACAAGGACAGACCTTAAGTCACCTATGATATAGGGACCAATTGGTTAAAAATAAAAATAAAAATCTAATAGCTTAAGTTTGGTGAGCTATGAGTGCTGTGAGAGCACTTGCCGCGCCTTTGACCAATTTTTGACGACGTGGTGTGGATAGGCCTGCAAGTGGGCAGACCCGTGGCTGCCCATTGGTTTTGTCGCTTGTGCCCTTTTAATTAAACGGGAGTAGTAATTTGCTCGCTTAAATTTGACATAGTTTCGTGGTGTCTATTATGTGTCAACCTAATTCTATATGGTGTTGCAAATTGTGACCGTATGCGAAGCGCGAATTTTGCACAACTTAAATTTCACCGGTGCAACAAAAAACCACTAATATGCTGTTATTTATGCAGCATTGGAGAAAAACAGAAAAATTTGTGGCAGCATTTCAGCAAAACAAGAAAACTAAAAGTGTTAAAAGGGATATTAAACGTCGGAAAACACCTGCAAGCTCACCATACATTTAATGCTCCTCGCATATCTGGCTAGTATTGGTAGTACGTTCGGGGAATTTAGGCCTAGGCAGTCAGGCACCATAAATAAATAATATTGGATACCCCCATTAACCAGAAGGTAGTATGACGGTCGTAAACAACTATAAACATTAACAATTTAACTGAACAGTAGTACAAATAACAGGAACCGTGTCAAATATCCAAGTCTTCATCTTACATAGGTTCGTGGCAACACAGCAATCCTCCTAGCCCTACCGTGTGTTCTCAAACCCTGCACAGCGCTAGTATGCGCTTATTACTTTCCCACAACTATAACAGCCTGCTATTTTCTGAAATAAGTTCTGAATCACCAAATCGATCATTACAGCCCAGGAGAAGCGCGGCAGCAGTCTATGTCGTGAGGATTGGGGGAAGGTAGTCTGACTTGGCACCGAGGACGCGGGCGCGGGTGTCGGGGAAGAACTCCATCCCTGGAAGCTCTGTCACCACGCCGTCGCCGGTGACGCCGATGGGGTAGCTCAGCAGGTGGCCGGGGAGGTCCTGCTCCAGGTCGTCGCTGGAGTATATGTCCCAGTACTTCTCCGCGATCTTGTTCACCTTCTGGATGCACTCGGGGTTCTCTGGGTGCTGGAACACGTCGTCCAGCATGCCGAGGTGCTCGTACCACAGCGCCATACGGAAGCCGTGGATCTGGCCACGGGCAGGCTGCCTGTTTGCCAGGTGGTACGGCTGGTACGCACCCATGGCGATCTCAGAGTCACGGGCGCCGTCCATCGACCTCTGGTTGATGTTGGCAGAACCAATGATGATGTACTCATCATCAACTGAAAATGGAACAAGTGGAGTTATTATAGCTTGACCAATCACTGGATCCTTTCCATTCACAAAAGAGATCAGCTGTTTGCCAACTGGGAGAACTAGCCAGCGATAGTTTATCTCAAGTCATTTAAGAAATAAATCAAGAGAAAGAAAGCAGTTTCATAGAGTATGGTTGTAAGAAAAACATGGCAAGTAAAACTTTAGATATTTGATTCTTTCTGATTTTTTTCATAGTATCTGATATTTAATGGATAATGGAAGAATCAAGTTGCTATGAGTGTTTTCAATCAATGAACTATGTATAGATGAACTGATGCAAATATATATTAAACAATGCACTTCTCAAACGTGCTTTAGATAAACCAAATCATGCAATCCATTAAAAACCTTGATACAGAATTATAATGCAGCAGAAGGATTAAGCAGAATAAAGGAATACCTATCATCATTTTGGTATGGACGTAGATCATGAACCTCCTAGCCTCATGAGCACGGCTGTAATCGGTGTCAGGTTCTGGTTGCTCCTGAGGTTCATATTCCCCCTCCTGCTTCACCTCACGGTTACCTAGGCAGAAGAACGTGAGGTAATCCTTGGGGTTTGCTTCAATTCCCTTTGCCTGGAGAGCCTGTACGATGTCAGTGTACATCATCTCCATTGTTCTCCTTTGCCAGTCCAGAATGGCTTGTACAGATGCACTCTCTGGAACACCCTCAGGCCACATTGGCACCACGACATAAACAGTAAACTTTTCCCCAGCTTCAATCTTGCTGACAATCTTCAACGAAAGCTCCTTAGGAATCACATGCAGGGCACCAATATCTTCAGGCTTGATATCTTCAGGTTTCCAGGCATAGGAACTACCAAGGAAGTATTGGTTCTCAATGTAGATGAAGTCCTTTGCCCGCCGGATGGCATTAATGTATGCATCCTGGATGCTCCTGTCAATGATTTGATCCTTTCCACTTACAAGCCCAGCTCTTGCAGCTTCCTCGGGGGTATCAGGGAAGCCAAATGCAGCACCACCATCAATAGATCTGAAGAGCTGAACATTCCATACATCTCTGTCCTCTGGGAACATGACAGGAGAAGGCGGGATAATTATGTCAGCAAGATCCCTGATCTGCACGAGAATATCTTTGCCACCCTGCTTTCTCCATCTCTGCTCGAAATTGTATAGGACATCCCAAGCAATTGGACCCTCCAGCCGTGAATGGATATCATGCCATGGCTCTCTCGGGCCACCCTTCGTGATGGATGCAGTCTCAAAGTTTGGCTGGTGGAAGTCATCATGGTGAACGGTGTCAAGTGTCCTAAACAAGGAATGGTACTGCGTG
The DNA here is from genome assembly GCA_023614405.1 of Avena insularis. NCBI lineage: Eukaryota > Viridiplantae > Streptophyta > Magnoliopsida > Poales > Poaceae > Avena > Avena insularis. The sequence continues at coordinate 431,933,424 of CM042693.1, read as the reverse complement.
TCATATCTTCCGTCGCACAGGTCAATGCCACCAACGAAGCTGACTATCCTCCTTTGCTCAGAGCCCTGGTTTGGCATTTCACTGTCAACAACCACTATCTTCTGATGGTGAGTGAACATAGCTGAGATCTGCAGATCCTGAACAATGCTGCCTGAATCATCAGGGTTACGAGGGCACAAAACACAGTGCACATCGGTGTCCTTGAAGAAATTTGCAGTGTCCTCATCATGGGTGGCCATCAAGCCATCCCTCTTCAGCAAGCCAACTGAGGTCCTATCATCCCACACTAGCATAAGGACCCGTACACCTTCGCTGGCCTTCCTCTTGAGCAACTCCCCGAGAGTGACATCTCCTCCAGGTTTCGGGCGGTTGGTGTCCCTAATCAAGGTGATTGTAGTGTTCACAGACCAGCCAGTGATGTAAATCAGATGCTGAGCATTGCTGATGGCATCAAAGATATCCTCCCAGCATCTGTGAGGCTCATAGTTCTTACCATCCGCAAGTGGAATCTTGGGAATGAAGTTGTCGGGAACATGAGCATCCTGGTACAACCTAACATTACACCCTTGCCTCTGCGAGAAGAAGGTGTAAGGAACACCGGGATACTTGGCACTCCGGACACCTCTGGCCCAGTTGCTGCGGTCCTTGGTAATGTCAAAGTACTGAAGCTTGACATGGATCTTGCTATCACCGATAGGCTGCCGCTCCTTGTCGCAGATCTCGAGCCACCTATCAATCTCCTCACCATCCAGAATCTCTTGGACAGGCAGGTACGCTCTCCCAATGAGGGCAGCCCCAATGGCATTGTCAGCCTTGACAGTGAAGATCACATCGGCGGCAAGGTGCGCACAGTAGATGTGGAAGGACTCGTACCAGCGAGGGTTCACGGGCTCGTTGGACAACATCCTGGTACGCCCGACACGAGCTTTCTCGAGATCAATGGTGGAGTATATCTTGGAGGCGCCTTTGCCGATACCCACGGTGTCCTCAATCCCCTCCACAAACTGTCAAGATAAGCTAGACATGTCAGAACAACCAAGAGTCGTATTGTGTGCGTGGTTACAGAACACATATAACATACAGCAGACTGTGGATTCAGACCAGCAGTTCAGTCAATGAATTAAGTGCGCATGATCAGGCAAACATTTAAATTAGTGTGGAACTATGAAATACAGTAGGCACAGGGCATGAGTAAGCTTTAGCAATAAATAAAGCTGTATAAAAAATGCAGCAATTCTCTTATGTTTCCACGGGTACCATCTGACTTTTTTCGGATGTACTACTCTCTCTGTCTCGAATTTGAGACAGAGGAAGTATAGTATTTATTTACTGTAGATGTCAAGATAAGCTCTGACGTGTCAGAACAGGAAGAGTCATATCGTGGACATGGTTACAGAGCGCACATCACATACATCAGACTGTGGATTCAGAGCAGCAGTTCAGTCAAAGAATAATAAGGGACCGTGATCAGGCCAGCGTTATCTTATATTTCCACATTTTGACCTTTTTTACTAGAATACATGTAGAATTAGTTCACTGCAGATGTTTGGATCCGGCTTGGACTAGTAAAAGGCGAGAAGAAATGGTGCATAGTGATAGTTACCTTGCGGAAGAACTTGGGGGCGCCGCCAGTGGCGCGGCCGGGGTTGGAGAGGTCCGAGGCCTCGAAGATGGTGACGTGGAGGTTGCCATGGAGCAAGACCTGAGCCATGGCGACCGCGCTCCTACGAGCTAGTCACCTGCCTGCACGACACAATCACGACAAATAGGGAGCGGTTTAGGTTGTGCTACGCACGGAAAGGGAACAGGGAAAGCGCGCGAAATCGAGGCGCCAGCGACGGGCACCAGCGGACCGACCGAGAGCGCGCGGAAGCAACGGGCAACGGCAGCCAGCGGCCGCGCTAGCTCGCCGCAGACTAGACTAGGCCACTGTAGCCGCAGCAGCAACGAAAGGAAGCAGAAACGGACGCACCGACAGAAGCGAGCGAGAGGCGGGACCGGCGGATCTGGCCGACTGATCAGCAGCGGCACTGCTACCGCGGCAGTGAGCTAAGCTTAAGCGCGCGCTGCGCGGCGAGGAAGAGAGAGAGAGAGGGTGGTCGGAGTCGGAGAGAGAGGGGCTTACCACCGGCGAGGAGTCGTCTGGTAAAGAGGACAGGGAGAGGGGGGGGAGACGAACGGGAGGGGAGATCCGGTCCGATCCGATCGAGCGGTGATATACTACTGGAGCTGTAGAGTCTTTAGAGGAGGCGACGCGGCGAGATTTTATTCTCTTTCTTTTCTTGCGGCACCCACGCGGTGCGCACGTCACGGGGAAGTAGGAGCAATCGGGGCCGGTTTCCTCGGCTACGCGTCGTCCCCGCGGATCTCATGAAGGAAAACTCGTTGAATGAAGAATAGGATGGGACCTAGCTATCCGGAAGTGCGTCGCTACCAGCAAGTTAATCCCATGGCACCACGTCCCAGTCCAATCATCCAACTCCGGTGCCCACACACACACAAAGTAGGAGTAGTACTATCATTTTTTCGTGATAATAACACATACTCCCTCTGTCCTGAAATACCCTGCATTCTGGATTTAGTCAAGGTCAAACTTTTTAAAATTTGACCAAACATATTGAAAAATTTATGTACACCTATAATACAACATACGTACCATTAGAATCATCATAAGATATATTTTTATAATATATATATTCAGTGCTATAGATGTTTATAGTTTTTTCTATATATTCTACCAAACTTTATAAAGGTTGACTTTGACTAAACCCAGAATGCAGGTTATTTCAGGACAGAGGGAGTATATCTCAAGAAAAGAAAACCGCTCATATATGTGTACAACTTGACCACTTGTAGCCATAGAAATTAGACACTTGTCCCGTGTTGTCCGCGGCAGCCAGAAAATATGTTATAATGTGTTGGGTTATTAACACAATTTACAGCAAAGTTTAATTACGGAAATCAACATCACAACTTGTACTAGTAGTAGACCTAATCCCAGATGATAGACCAAACACATCTAGCACATGTGCATATGGACCAAGTACTAGCGCAAGCAAGGAGATGAATAACACATATGTGTTGACGGGAAAGGTTGTCACTATAGGTGATTCGTTGTTGATGTCATCCATGGTGGTGTTGAGCTCGCTTGTTGTCGGATGCGTACATGAAGTAGACGTTGTCGAACGGAGATCGGCAGTAGCATCGAGACACTCCCAAACCTCACATGTCTTTCGGAGCAGGATCTTAACGAACGGGGTCCACGGTTTTTGTCTAAGCTTATTTTTTTTGTTAATTGGCACATTGACTTTCACCAAACAACCCAAAATTCGTAATTAGGAGAGAGTTAACATTTTCTTTTCTCATCTTCAAATGGAGTAATCTATTTATAATTTGTTAGAACTCCAGTTAGGACATGACATGAAGTCAATGTAGCATCCGCCATCGTTCCTTGGATAAACCACTAAGTGTCTAACATAGCGTTAATTAAATTTGTTAGAGTGCGGTTTTCTCTCTCAGTAATCTCATTAGATTGAGCAGAATTGGGAGACGTCATCGAATGCCAAACACTAGTGTATACATGGTTCACAACATAGTCACATAAGTCTTCTAATGCAAAGCGAAACATGCCTCCGCACAAAGGTTCTATAGACATTATAATTTTATTGGACTCAAATACCAACTTAAACTCATCTTTGAAAATATGAGATCCACTAACAAGGTTCTTCTTCATAGAAGTTGAAAGGGCATTTCCCTCCCTATGTGTGTTTTAAGTGTTTGATGACAACACTAAGTGTTCTAATTATAGTCAATGAAAAACACAAGAAGCTGAAAGGGTATTCCCCTCCCTGTGTGTTTTTAGGTGTTCGTTGACAACACTAAGTGTTCTAGGTACAATGGATGAAAAAATCAAGATGGTGATCGATCCCTCAAAAGTAAAACGATCGAGAAGGTTTTATGTAGTTTTTCTTTGTGTTGAGTGGTAGGAAGTTCGTACTGTCAAGAGGGGTTGTTTAGTAGAAGGTACTAGTGAAATCAAACATCTTGCACAAACCCAAATGCACCCACTATACCTTCACATGTTCTGTTGAGAGAGAACCCTCAAAGTTTAGCTATTGTTGGAACTAGGGTGGAATCTCTGGTGTTACAGTCCTAGAGTCTCCGACCCAAATCTTTGGACTTCGTATTTTTTAGTTGCACCAAAGTGGTGTAGCTCACAGTACCCCGATCCATAGATCTATTCTAAATTTTTGGTTGTCCAGAGTCTCTAGGGTCCTATGATGGAGCCTCATAGGTAAAGTTCATGCAACGGCTTTATTTTGAGGGGACCTATAAAAGTCCCCTTCTTTCCCAAGAAGGGTTGACAACGTCAGTCTTTCTCCTGCATTGTTTATGAGCTCCATTGCACTAGATCTCTCTTTCACAAACTAGGAATTTGCATTGATTCTCCACACATTCCATCGAGGAACTTCTTACTCCCGAGTTCTTGAATCCTAGATGGAAGAGGTCGCCCTGAAGCTCATTCTTGCTAGCTCGAGGAGAAAAACTCGTTAAATTAAGAATAGGATGGGACCTAGCTATCCGGAAGTGCGTCGCCAGCATCGAGTTAATCCCATAGCACCACGTCCCGGTCCAATCATCCAACTCCGGTGCGCACACACACCAAGTAGGAGTAGTACTATCATTTTTTCGTGATAATAACACATCGTTGTTGAGATCTCAGGAAAAGAAAACCGCTCGTATATGTGTACAGCTTGACCACTTGTAGCCATAGAAATTTGACGCTTGTCCCGTGTTGTCCGCGGCAGCTACAAAATATGTTATATTGTGTTGGGTTATTAACACAATTTACAGCAAAGTTTAATTACGGAAATCAACATCACAACCTTGTACTAGTAGTAGACCTAATCCCAGATGATAGACCAAATACATCTAGCACATGTGCATATGAACTAAGTACTAGCACAAGCAAGGAGATGAATAACACATATGTGTTGACGGGAAAGGTTGTCACTATAGGTGATTCGTTGTTGATGTCATCCATGGTGGTGTTGAGCTCGCCCGTTGTCGGATGCGTACATGAAGTAGACATTGTCGAACGGAGATCGACGGTAGCATTGAGACACTCCCCAAAACCTTGTCACATGTCTTCCGGAGCAGGATCTTAACAATCGAGGTCCACGGCTTTGTCCAAGCTTACTTTTTTTGTTGATCAACACACTAACTTTAACAACCCAAAGTTCGTAAGTAGGAGAGAGTTAGTATTTTCTTTTCTCATCTTCAAATGGAGTAATCTATTTATAGTTTGTTAGAACTCTCGTTAGGACATGACATGAAGTCAATGTAGCATCCACCATCGTTCCTTGGATAAACCACTAAGTGTCTAACATAGCGTTAATTAAATTTGTTAGAGTGCGGTTTTCTCTCTCAGTAATCTCATTAGATTGAGCAGAATTGGGAGACGTCATCGAATGCCAAACACTAGTGTATACATGGTTCACAACATAGTCACACATAAGTCTTCTAATGCAAAGCGAAACATGCCTCCGCACAAAGGTTCTATAGACATTATAATTTTATTGAACTCAAATACCAACTTAAACTCATCTTTGAAAATATGAGATCCACTAACAAGCTTCTTATTCATAGAAGTTGAAAGGGCATTTCCCTCCCTATGTGTGTTTTAAGTGTTTGATGACAACACTAAGTGTTCTAATTATAGTCAATGAAAAACACAAGAAGCTGAAAGGGTATTCCCCTCCATGTGTGTGTTTTAGGTGTTCGTTGACAACACTAAGTGTTCTAGGTATAGTGGATGAAAAAATCAAGATGGTGATCGATCCCTCAAAAGTAAAACGATCGAGAAGGTTTTATGTAGTTTTTTTTTGTGTTGAGTGGTAGGAAGTCCGTACTGTCAAGAGGGGTTGTTTAGTAGAAGGTACTAGTGAAATCAAACATCTTGCACAAACCCAAATGCACCCACTATACCTTCACATGTTCTGTTGAGAGAGAACCCTCAAAGTTTAGCTATTGTTGGAACTAGGGTGGAATCTCCGGCATTACAGCCCTAGAATCTCCGACCCAAATCTTTGGACTTCGTATTTTTGAGTTGCGCCAAAGTGGTGTAGCTCACAGTACCCCGATCCAGAGATCTATTCTGAATTTTTGGTTGTCCAGAGTCTCTAGGGTCCTATGATGGAGCCTCATAGGTAAAGTTCCTGCAACGGCTTTATTTTGAAGGGACCTATAAAAGTCCCCTTCTTTCCCAAGAAGGGTTGACAACGTCAGTCTTTCTCCTGCATTGTTTATGATCTCCATTGCACTAGATCTCTCTTTCACAAACTAGGAATTTGCATTGATTCTCCACACATTCCATCGAGGAACTTCTTACTCCCGAGTTCTTGAATCCTAGATGGAAGAGGTCGCCCCTGAAGCTCATTCTTGCTATTATGAAGCTTCTGAAGGAGATATGCCCTAGAGGCAAATAATAAAGTGTATTGTTTGATATATCTCTTATATTCATAATACATTTCATATTGTGTTATAACTATATTAATACGAAATGTTAATACATGTGTGGTATGTAAACAAACCAAATCTCTAGTTACCTCTAGCGAACTAGTTCATTAGTCATGAGGATGATCTAGGGTTTCGAGATCATGGGCATTTATGCCAATTGACAATAAGGTCATGTCATTAGTTGAATGATGTGATAGACAAACAACCCAACAAGTTGTATCATAATGGGATCTAGTTACAAAGTTCACTATTAATGATAAACTAAGGAAACCTCGCAACCTAATCCTTAGAATGTGAGATAATGCAAATCACTATTCTGGAGGGAGTTTAGATGGTATCAAGTATCATACCGTGACTGGGTGATCAAAAAGGTGCTACTCACATTTCCCAAAGGAGCGTGTAGAGGAGTACATATCAAGACCAGGATTTGCCAATCCAAGTAACAGCTAGATACATGTGACCATCTCGATGACGTTGCATTAACGAAGCTTGCAAGCGTGTGACTTGGTCACGAAATGCAACAACATGGGAACGATAAAACAAGTTCATCGGTAACAAGATCGAATGAAGGTATTGAGATACCGTAGATAAAATCTCGGGTGAACTTGGTATCGAGTGGCAAAGGGAATGGGAACGACGTTTACGGTTCAAACGACATTATCATCATGGAATGCACAAGGGTCATTATGGGAATCCCGGTCCCGCTATTGATCATTGATGGAGATCATGTATGTGCCATTCCCGAGCCGTGGGAAAATACACTTAAGGGTACGATGAGTGAGAGATCCTCTATAAGTTGGAATCACCATATGAAAGAGAAAAGGAAACCGGAAAAGTTCCATGAGAGAACCTTTTCTTAGTATTGCAGGAGCTAATGTTGATTGCACTAGCAGGAAAATTGTCTTCGATCAATATCTATGATGATTAGATTGTTCATTATTTCCTGAAGAAATAAGAACAAGGTGGAAAATATATACCACCACCTAAACGTGTTCTAGTGGTAAAGTACCCTCGATGAAGGACAGCCCAAGGTATGTGCCAAAGACTCAGAGGTTGGTTGAGTCAAATTAACCAATTCAAAATAATTTCTTGATGGGAGTCAACCCATCTTTGAATAAATGTAGTATAGTTACTTTTGTGTTTTAGTTTAGTTATTCTAATAAAACTCTTATAGCCAAAGCTTTGTAGAGAAAATAGCCCGATAAGAAGTTGTGGTTCAAGTTTGAAGGAAGGAATTGAAAAGAAAAGAAGAAGGAGGCCTTCAGAGCCTTTAAAGATCACCGGTACGACTGGAAGGCACCGTACTGCACGCACGTATCAAAGACCCAGAGGAAACAAAAATTTCTCTACAGAAACAGGGCGTTTAACAAGCTGTCGTACGGCTGGACGACCCCATACCACACGCCCGTACTTTTTCTCAACAAAGAAATCAACTTTTTCTTCCAGGTTACTGAACGAATAACGATCAACGGTAAGACCAGACGCACCTATACCAAGGCTCAGGTTTGACCCCAATCTCTAGATCGATGTATCCAACAGTGATGGCCACAAGTACGGGCGAGACGTGCCCGTACCGTCCGCTCGTACCGAGTGCATCGCCACTCAAAAATGATGGCGGCTGGCTGGGAAGCCCACCTAGCCATGTTCTTCCTCTCTTTTCTCTCTCTTTCTCTCTCAAACTCAAACCCTAACCTCCTAGAATCCTTGATTCTTCACCGACTTCATTCGTTTGAGTTGGGGATCTTCACATCGGTAATTTTCTCACCCGGTCCATGCTTTATTTTCTAAAAGCCATGGTTGAATCCCTCACATTGGCTATCTAGATGAGTTCTGATATTTTTAGATTCTTGTTGATTCCTCACATTAGGATTGAATTTTTTACCTGTAATCGTCTATTTACATGATATAAACCTTATTTATATGCTTTTGTTTTGAATTTTTTTTAGTGCAATGAATATTGGAAGGCTTTTCCACCTTAGAGGAAATCTGGGAGGCTCAGGAACCTCTGGAAGCTCCACCGCACCGGGCTCGAAGAAGAGGCGCCAGGAGGGGGATGCTCTGAAGTCCACCATGAACAAGGACTACATTAGAGTGAGCACTGGCAATGTGCTTCCTAGACAATGGGTGCACAACGACTTCCTCTCTCGCCATGGTTTGAAGGAGGACTTCGACATGATGGCTGAGAACGTCGGTCTGACTGCCTTTTCCACCCTCGTTGTCGACACTTTCAAGCGCTCCACGTGGGAGTGATGGCCCAGTGTTGGCGCCAGGAAAGTGCTGGTGCCATGTTGATGTAGAGCTTATTGGGAACCCCAAGAGGAAGGTATGATGAGCACAACAGCAAGTTTCCCTCAGTTATGAAACCAAGGTTTAATCGAACCAGTAGGAGCAAGGAAACACCCCAAAGGTGTTGCTAGCTGAGCCTTGGCAGGGCGCACTACCGGTGCTAGTAGCAATGTGGAGACCTACACAACACAACCACAGAACTTTGTTCCCAACTTGCGATGAGCTTGTCAATCTCACCGTGTTTCGTGGAAAACAAAGGATTAAACGTATTGAATGGAAAGAAGTAATAGTTTGCGGAAAGTAAACACAAAGTAGTAAAAAGTTTATAGATTGTATGTAAAAGACAAGTACCGTGATCCATAGTTCACTAGAGGTGGCTCTCCTTAAGATAGATAACATGTTGGGTGAACAAATTATAGCGGAGCAATTGACAAACACTGAGAAAGCAATACATACATATACTAATCATCTTGACTCCTTTGAGACTTGATTGGGCATTACAACATTATACATAACCGCCATCTAACTACATCTATGACTAATAATCCACCTTCAGGTTATCATAAGTTGCAAGCAACAGACTATTGCTTTACGAACTGCGTGTAAAGTAAACAATACGATTGTTCTATGAACAAAGGATTGTTGTTTTCTCCCTAGTAGCAACAACACATCTAGTACCTTAGAGATTTCTATCACTTCCCCAGATTACCAGAGGCATGAACCCACTATCGAGCATAAATACTAACTCTTGGAGTTGCTAGCATCTACTTAGCCAAGATAGCTACTAACAACAGAAAGCATGCAAGATCACAAATAACAAAGACATGATAGAATCAATAATCAATCTGAAATAGCATCTCAATATCCATCGGATCCCCGCAAACACAACATGCAGAATTACAAATAAATGATCTTGATCATGAACGGAGCTCACAAGATCTAAACATGAAAGCACAAAGGAGGAGAACCAGCCATCTAGCTACTACATGGATCCGTAGTCCAAGGATGAACTACTCACGCATCACACCGGAGGCTTGCATGGTGATGAACAAGGCCTCAAGGGTGAATTCCCCTCTCCGTCAGGGTGCCGAGAAGAGCTTCAGATCCCTCCCGATCTAGGGATGGAGATGACGGCGGCTATAGACTCTTTCGTGGATTTTTGATCGGGTACTTAGGGTTTTCGTGCCGAGGGCAATATATAGGCGGAAGGACAGGCCGAGGGGGTGCCAGGGGCCACCACACCACCCCATGGCGCGGGCCCAGCCTGGCCGCGCGGCCAGGTGGTGTGGCTGGCCTCTGGCCCTTCTCCGTCTCGTATTCTGGCACTTGATCCCTTCCAAAAAAATAGGCACATTGGCTTTTGTCCCGTCCAATTCCGAGAATATTAATTTTCTGACTTTCCTAGAACCAAAAACAGCAGAAAATAGGCAGCTGGCACTGTGGCTCTTGTTAATAGGTTAGTCCAAGAAATCATAATAAAAGTACTCCAAAGTTGGAACAAAACACAAGAAAGTGGATAAAACCAAGCATGGAACATCAAAAATTATAGATACATTTGCAATGTATCAACATCCCCAAGCTTAACTCCTGCTCGTCCTCGAGTAGGTAAGTGATAAAAAGAAATAATTTTTGAGCTCACATGCACCATCAAAGACTTGATCAAAGTGTTTGCAAAACATTCAAAGCTGGGATCATAGTACTTCAATCATAACATGAAACATAAAGTTCTAGCAAAAAGCAAAGAAACTATGATGCAACATGAAAAGGCACAAACAAAAGATTCATGAATAATAATGCTTTGCAAGACGTTTGTTTGTTTCATATAAAGAAAACATAGCATCGAAGTATTCAGCTTGTCCCTCAATAGAGTAGCAAATATAAATGCATAGGACACCTTCAAAGTTCATAAGAGTGACTAGATACAATAGTTTCAAACAAGCAATAACAAGTTATGCATCAATCAACTAGTCTTGGGACAATGCACATAGAACTAAGAATGGCCACTATGCTCTCAAAGTAGGTGCATAAAGATAGAAGGTGGAGACTCAATATAATGGTGGAAGAAAGGCCTTTTGTAAAAGGAAGTAGGGATTCAAGTCTCATAAAGACCTTCCAAAAATTATGATACTTAAAGCTTTCAGCTCTCATTGCCCCTATCATAAGCATCTTGAAGTGATTAAGGTTAAAGTGAACAAACTATGGTGTACATGCTTGACGAAGTATAAGTCAGAAATCTCATATCCCTTGTATACGAGGGCCGCTCCTCATGCTACTCAAGTTTAGTCACCGGTAAGTTCTTGTCATCGTAAGTACATGTGTATCATTGAGAACCGCCAACGGGGTACCCCTTGCCCGATGATACGGAAGAATCCCCATATCAAAATGACAAGGCAAGCAGACAACGAGCATCTCAGCATTCTTCTTATTTACCATGGGAATATGGTGCTTTTTTCTCTCTTTCCTCTTTTCATAGTATCTCTTTTTTTCTTTTATCTTTTTTCTCAATAGGACTCTTTTTTTTATAAGAAGAATGCTTCATAGATAGCTCATTATGGTTACGCTGCAGGTTTCCACCATGTCAGCATGGATTAGACCAGCGGCCCAGACGTTTCTCTAACACATATACATAACTCCATGGACTTACAAGCTCCCCTTTCATTTCACACCGACGACATCCATATACAAATGAGCATGATATCAACTAGGTACAAGTACCAAGTGCAATGTTGAAAGCGTTCCCCATGAAAGCATGGTACTGCTAATTCCCAAAAAATAAGTGCAAGCATATACAACATAGAAGACACAATGGTTCAAGTTTATTAAGGGCAAGTAAAGTAAAGTGTGCCATCAAGTTTGTGAGAGATTTAATCACTAGTTTTCTCATAACAAGTGGAAGGTAAACAAAAGCATGAATATACTTGGAATAGCATAAGCTAGTAGGTAGGTATGGTGGAATCTTTGGAATAACTTGGTTTAGGGAGTTGGATGCATGAGTGGAACTCATACTTTGTTGTGGAGGCTAGCAAAAGACTGGGAGCGACAAACTAAGAGAGCAATAATGGCCATAATCATGCAGAGCAACAAAACATCATTGATCAAAGCATAAAGTGATACTACAAGTTGAAAACTAAAGGATCATAAAGGCTATGGTGACTTGAGATAGTCATAACATGGTGTGAGCATGTGCCAAGTCAACCCAAATAAAGCATCAAAGGAGAATACCATTATACTATGCTTTAATATGCTAAAACAATGCATGATTCATCCAAGGCACATTAAGCAATCTCAATTGTTTATAAAAAGTCATGCTACAGCAAAGAATACTAAGCACAAACCCAAAACAATATCAAGCATGGCATGACAAAGCATATGCCACAGTCAAAAACGAGCTCTTTTTACCGCATAAGTATGAACTTTCCTACTCTTTTCCAAACCAAACCAAACTATTTGCAAACCAATGTATGAAAGAGGGGGTACAACCAATTTATTCAGAAAACTAAGCAAACAAAAGCAAACGAAAAACCAAAACAAAAACGAAAAAGAAGACTCTCCAAGAAAAACACAAATGTGCATGAAACAATAAAAATGAAGCGTTTGGAAGAAACCTGGGATTTTTATTGATGAAGAAGGGGATGCCTTGGGCATCCCCAAGCTTTGACGCTTGTACTTCTTGGATAATTCTTGGAGTGACACGCGTGGCATCCCCAAGTTTGAGCTTTATTCCATCCTTCATCTCATTACTCATTCCTTCCATACACCTGAAAATTTTCCTTCATACAAAACTTCACACAATCTCATTAGCAACATTAGTGCACTTAAGATAAATAAGTCTTAAGGTTCAGTTCTAACACCAAATACACTTCCATTAGAACACTATCTACTGTAGCACTTCCCTCAAAAATCTCAATTACCCAAAATAACTCAAGAAGGAACCAACAAGAAGCAAATGTAGAAAATGGCAGAAATCTGTCAAAACAGACCAGAAGGTAAACACGAATTTTTTCGAAGTCCTTCTGTTGCTCAAATAAAAAAGTGTTGAACTAACTAAAGTTAGATAACAACCTGGGGAAGAAGCAAAAACAATTACAGCTCAATCTGACATACAGAGCTCTCTCACGATTTTTTACGGTGAAGCACGAGAATCTGTTTCGGGACAGTAACTTTCCCAATCATTACTTCACTCTCATTAGAGGTTACTCTTGGCACAAAAAGCAAATAAAAAGGATAAGGAGAGGTTATTACTGAAGTAATAACTTCCAAGACTCATCTAAAACTTTTGGGTTATCTCCCAATAAGTACTTTTCTTTAACGCCTTTAAGTTAGGCATAAGAAGCAAAGAAAGAATCAAGTGTTCTCAAATGAAGTAGCATTAAAACCAAATTTCTTGCCCTTACCTCTCTTATTTTTATTCTTAACCTTTGGGAAAATATGATTGTTTGGTGGAGAATAAAGTTGCATGGTCCCCTTTCCCACATGTATTATTGCTCCAAGGAGTTCTAATAGGGACCTTCCAAGTGTAATTTGTCCTTTTCCTACACATTCAATAACAAGATAATCAATAGAAATCATTTTCCCAAGGATCTTTATAAACACTCCTTCAGCTATTCCAAGAGTTAATATGGTAGTATTATTAGCAAGATATATTTCTTTTCCTCCCTCAGTGAGCCCCCAAGTATTCAGAGATTTATAAATATCTTTGGGCATAAGACAAAATTCAGACATGATATCACAGCGAGCTTGAAAAGTTTCGGTGTTCATCTCAATCTTTACTGTAGGGAACCACTTTGATGGTTCAGAGTTTATTGGAACATAATTGTGATGCTCCCTAAGCATATTATAGCAACTTTCTAAGCTAGTAGTGCTAGCCTCAAGAGTGTTCAACCTAGCAAATATTTTTGTGGAAGAAATATCAGTTTGGCTAGGCATGTTGTAAGTGAGGATCAATTTCTTTATAGCATTAATAGCATCATCCTCATTACATTGGAGGAAATCTCCTCCCACAACAGCATCTAAAGCATATCTAAAGCAAAGAGCAATCCCAAGGTAAAAACTGCTAAGGAACAAGCTTTGAGTCATTTTAGGCTCAGTTTTTTCATGTAGATCAGAGATTCTAGACCAAGTTTCCTTAAAACTTTCCTAAATTCCTTGTTTAAAAGTGAAAATCATTTCCTCGGGTGACATAGTGATTGGAGCAAGGCTAGACATAGTGGCAACTCAAGATAGGAACTATTTTTTTTTTGTGTTTTTGAAATAAGAAAGCAAACTAGTAAAATAATTTTTTGTGTTTTTGAAGAACAAAACAAGCAAACAAAGCAAAAAGAAAACTAAGCAAAACAAAAACAACAAAGTAAAGAGATTGGTTATGAGGGACTCCCCTTGTGAAGATGTCCTTGACTCCCCGGCAACGGCGCCAGAAAAATCTTTGATGGCGTGTAGTTAACGTGGGAGCTTCTTTTTCTTCGTTCCCCGGCAACGGTGCCAGAAAATCGCTTGATGGCTCAATGCGCGGCCCCCAGAAAAGTGCTTGGTGCATGGTTGATGTAGAGCTCGTTGGGAACCCCAAGAGGAAGGTATGATGAGCACAACAACAAGTTTCCCTCAGTTATGAAACCAAGGTTTAATCGAACCAGTAGGAGCAAGGAAACACCTCAAAGGTGTTACTAGCTGAGCTTTGGCAGGGCGCACTACCGGTGCTAGTAGCAACGTGGAGACCTGCACAACACAACCACAAAACTTTGTCCCCAACTTGCGATGAGGTTGTCAATCTCACCGTGTTTTGCGGAAAACAAAGGATTAAACATATCGAATGGAAAGAAGTAAAGGTTTGCAGAAAGTAAACACAAAGAAGTAAAAGATTGTAGATTGTATGTAAAAGAAAAGGACCGGGATCCATAGTTCACTAGAGGTGGCTCTCCTTATATAGATAACATGCTGGGTGAACAAATTACAGCGGGGCAATTGACAAACACCGAGAAAGCAATACATGCATATACTAATCATCTTGACTCCTTTAAGACTTGATTGGGTGATGACCCACAAGTATAGGGGGTGTATTGCAGTATTTTCGATAAGTAAGAGTGTTGAACCCAACGAGGAGCAGAAGGTGCTGGCTAGTGGTATGGATCAGGAATTCTCTGCAAATACTTAGCAAACGGATTTTTAGGGGTTTTCGATAAAGCAAGTAAACAAAGTACGAGTAAACAAAAGACAGTAAGAATGAATGCAGTAAGTGGCCCAATCCTTTATGCAGCAAAGGACAAGCCGGTTGTATTTCTATAGATGACCAAACGTTCTCGAGGACACATGGGAAGACTGTCAAGTGCTTTCGCTTCATATAGTCGATTAATCTTCTATAGCTTGCTAAGTGTTGTGTGGGTGAACCTGTGCTAATGTACCGTACCATCCAACACTTAATACATAATTGTGATTAACCCCCCTTGCAAACATCCGTAAGTACAAGAAAGTAATTAAGGTAAAACCTAACCACAGTTTTAAACTCTAAGACCCTTACGTCCCTTGTGCAATGGTTTCCTAACGGGGGTTCAGGTTTCTGTCACTCCGGCAACCCCTACAATTTGTAGCCAAATACACAATGCATTCCCCTAGTCCCATATAGGTGAAGTGTCATGTAGTCGACGTTCACATGACACCACTAGAAGAAGTACACCACAACTTAAATAACAATCTATTGAATCTTTCTCAATGCAACTCCACTACTAACAACACGAATTCTCCCATGTCCTCAAGAACAAAACGAACTACTCACAAGACATCATATGGATCATGATCAGAGATGGAACAATGATGTATAACAATCTGAACATAAACAATAATTCAATGGTTCACTCAATAGCATCAACTACAAAGAGTAATCAACACCGGGAAAGTTTCCCCTATGAACTATAGCAAGATTCAACCAACTGTTACAGCAATATGGAGATGGTGATGAGGGTGCTGATGGTGATGATGGTGGTGATGATGATCCCGATGAAGTCCAGCTTGATGGTGTTGTTGATGGCAACGATCTCCCCTATCCGGGAAGGAATTCCCCGGTAGAAATCTGTCTGCCGGAGAGATCTTTCTCTCTTGGTGTTTTCCGCCCCGCAGAGGCGGTGAAATCTTTCTATGGTCGCCCCCGAGTGTTAGGGTTTTGGGAGGAAGATATACGCCAGAGGGGAGAGGCTGGAGTGGGCCAGGGTGGCCACACCACTCCCTGGCGCGGCCTGGGCTTGCCCGCGCCATGGGGTGGTGTGGGCCCCCTGTGGCCCACCTCCAGTCCATCTTCTGGCATCTTGAGTCTTCTAGAAAAATAGAATTTTCCGTATATTTTCCCGGATTTTTTGATCTTCGCGAATTTTGCCTCCAAACAGCACCTTTTCCATCAGAATCCTGACTGCACCGGTCCATGCTCCAAAAGTCATCAACCATGCAAAAACAGATGAAATAACATAAGTATCACCTCTCAATACGAAATATATCAATGAATAATAGTGAATTAAGACATAGAATAGTGATGCAAAATGGACGTATCAACTCCCCAAGCTTAGACTTCGCTTGTCCCCAAAGCGGCCGAGCTCAATAAACATGACCTCAGGTTTATGGAGTGAAGAGTCGATAAAAGAATACGGACAAGAAGCATCACATTCATCAAATACATAGATCATAATAGAAGAGAACTCACTATTATACAACTCAACTTGCAATGAGTAAAGGAAACACAATAAAGATACATAGAGTAAATCATCATTGGTAATGGCAAACTTAGCTCTTGGTCGAATAATAGTTGATAATTTGCTGGAGTTCACAAATAGCTGGTTTTTCAATGAAAGCTTTCAAAGTAGTAAACTTCAAGATAAGAGCAATGTGCAAAACAAGGAACATAAGAAACATGATTGAATAAATCATCATATGAATGAATGAAACACATCAACTCAAAATACTTGCCGAGATAGAAAGGAGTAGGTTTACTGACTCAACTACAAAGTAAAAGAAAAGGGCCCTTCAAAGACGGAAGCATGGATTACAAGTCTCATAAAGAGCTCCCAAAGATTATGATACTTACTAGCTTTCAACTCTCATTGCCCCTATCATAGGCATCTTTAGGTGATTAAGGTTAAAGTGAGGTCCAATCTGAGTTATATGCTTGACAGACTATAAACTGAAGATCCCAAGTCCCTTGAGTACGAGGGCCGCTCGTCATGCTACTCATCTTTAGTTACCGGTAAGTTCTTGTCATCGTAAGTATGTGCGTATCATTAAGAACCGCCAACGGGGTACCCCTTGCCCGATGATACGGAAGAATCCCCATATCAAAATGACAAGGCAAGCAGACAATGAGTATCTCAGCAATCTTCTTATTTACCATGGGAAAATGGTGCCTTTTTCTCTTTCCTCTTTTCATAGTATCTCTTTTTTCTTTTCTTTTTCTCAATAGCTATCTCTCTCTTTTTTTATAAGAAGAATGCTTCATAGATATCATTATGGTTACGCTGCAGGATTCCACCATGTCAGCATGGATTAGACCAGCGGCCCAGGCGTTTCTCTAACACACATACATAACTCCATGGACTTACAAGCTCCCCTTTTATTTCACACCGACGACATCCACAAACAAAAGAGCAAGGTATCAACTGGGTATATATTTACAAGTGTTGAAAGCGTTCCTCGTGACATCACGGTTCTGCTAATCCCCAGCCTATAATTTGCAAGCATATAACTTTCATGGAGAGTTCACAATGGTTCAGGTTTATTAAGTGCGGAAAATAAAGTGTGCCATCAAGTTCGTGAGAGCTTTAATCAATAGCTTTCTCATAACAAGTTTAATTTGGGCGGTAGACAAAACAAGAATTTACTTGGAATAGCAATAATGCTACTAGGTAGGTATGGTGGACACAAATGGTAAAGGTTTTGGTTTAAAGGAGGTGGATGCACGAGAAGAATTCCCTCTCAGTACAGGTTTTTGGCTAGCAAGGCTGGGTAGCAAGTACAAGAGTTGAAGGAAACAAACAAACATACAAATGATAAAGACAAACATGCAATCTTCCTTGGAAGCACAAAAGATCTTAACTAGAGAAGACTTATGAGCAAATCAAGAAAGAAAGATGATGAAATTATTTTTCTCTCGAGTACTTCTATCTTTTTCTTTTCAACTCTCAAAAAGGGTGTTGCTACTGACCGAGCCAGGTTTGCCAAAACCAACTAAATTAACTCAAAGATCCCAAAGTGCTACCAATACTAACAACAAGATCAATCATATAACCACGAATTGAAAACTAATATAAGCTATGCAAAAGAGTAAATGATAGAACTTCTCATTAGTACTCCATAATTGAAACTCACACCAAGGGATACAAATCTAACGAGAGAGGGGACACTTCCATAATGCAAACCATACTACATAATAACTCCTCTATTCATGATATGACTCTACTAATAAAGTAAAAAGATAGAAGATAGTGATGTGATACCGTGGCACTCCCCCAAGCTTGGAACAAACCAAGGGGATGCAAAACCTGATGACGAATTACTCCTTTGGTGGTGGTGGTATCCTCTCGATGAGCTCTCTGATCAGTTTCCCCAAGTCCTCAATCTTGAAGGTGAGAGTACGAATCAACTCCGAGTTGTGATCAATACGGCTCGTGATCATTTCAGTTCGTGGATCCCAGCTCTCATGATTCTTTTTCTGTTCTTTCCTCTTGGAGTCTTCTTTTCCTGCATGGTTATGGATGAAGGTATGGAAGGGATTCTTGGTGTGTGGAGGAAGTGACCTTGGAGCCAAACTGTGACGAGGAACTTTCCCCCCAGTCTGCATCCGTGCAGTCCTTATGATCTTGGTAGGTTTCACCACTCCAATGCTTGCAATGGTGGTGCCGGTGTGCGGATGTTGGCCTTGCTCCTCTTCACCTTCACTCTTGATCTCCTTCTCCTTCTTGGGGTCTTGGAGGTCTTCCTCCATGGGCTCCTTCCCTTTATCCTTGGCGGACACCATTGTGCTTCTAAGCTCTCAAAGAGTATGTCCTGACAGAAACAGATCGAAACAAAAACACGACGAAAACACAATATACGAACCTCGGAAGATCCGGGGGGTTATATATTACGAAGTTTCATATCAAAAGGAAGGTACTCGGAGAAAACGGGTCGGAGACGGAGTCCTGGGTGGCCTCACCACCTGGTGGCGCGGCCAGGGGTGGGCCCGTGCCATGGGGTGGTGTGGGCCACCCCGGCTCCATTTCTGTCCCTTTTTCGCTTCGAAACTTTCCTTATTGACTGAAAACTGCAAAAATAAAGTTGGATTGTATTTTCGCGGAACTTTTCTTACCAGAACTGTTACCTATTTGAATACGGACTCTGCAGGTCTCTGAATTTGGTATCTAGTAGATCCTTCTGGAGTCATCACTTGAATATCATCGATATCTTCATGTTCATATACTTATTACTTGAGTCATACAACCTTTCTCTTCCTTATTACACCATTATCTCCACTTCCTGGAAATTTCTTTCACACAAAACTTCACACAGTTCTTATTAGCAACATTAGTATAAGTGAAATGATAAAACCTTTTGAGTCCAACTTCAACTGAAACCATCAAAACAAAAGCTACTGCAGCAACTCCTTCCGAAAACCCAAAAATAATTCAAAAAGGAAATCGAATAAAGAAGCAAATGCAAGATTGGCAAAATCTGTCAAAACAGACCAGCAGGTAAAGATCAATTTTTTCGAAAATCTTCTGTTGCTCCAATCAAAAAGTGCAAAACTAACGAAAGTTAAATAACAACCTGGGTCAGAAGCAAAAAAAATTACAGCTCAATCCGACAGACAGAGGTCTCTCACGAATTTTTACGGTGAAGCACAAAAATCTGTTTCGGGACAGCAACTTCCCCAAATCTTACTTCTCTCTCATTAGAGGTTGATCTTGACACAAAAACCAAACAAAACGGATAAGGAGCAGTTATTACCAAAGTAAAAACTTCCAAGACTCAAAGAAACAAAAACAAACTCAAAGCAAAAACAAATTGGGTTGTCTCCCATAAAGCTCTTTCTTTATAGCCATTAAGATGGGCATGATAATTTTGAAGAAGCTCTCATAGGGATATGATTTGAAGTGAAAGAGAGCATTAAGAAGCAAAAAACACCCACACATTTAAGTCTAACCCACTTCCTATGCAAGGGGATTTTTTAAACAAACAAGTTATTGAAACCAAAGGCAACTTGCATAAGAAGGCAAAAGAAGCGCAATATAAAAACTTTTAGCGTAAAACGAGGAAACTTGATATTATTGAGATACATAAGAACACTTTTCCCTCTCTCATAGTAACTTTCAGTATCATGCATAAACTTAACAATATAGCTATCACAAGGACCATCATAGCAATGATCACTTATTCTAACAGAAAACACGGGAATATTAGCTCTCATAACACTACTTTGTGAAACAATATTAGAGGTATCCTTACAAAGGATAGTGTGTCCCTCTTTTTCATACTTAGTGACAAAGTCTTTCACATTTGCTACTATAGGTTCATCAACCATTTGTTTATCAGGTTCAATAGCTTTACTCATACTTTCATTAACCATACTAGCTATCATAGAATGCTCCTTTACCTTAACTAGGAAAGGCATTTTCTCAATATAAGGTTTAGGTAAAACATGACTAGCAATATAAACTTTAGTATTTCTTGTAGGAACACTCTTAGCAATATCTTTATAAGGTTCATGATACTTATTCCACTTCTTTTTAGGCACTTCAATGTAGGAAGCAAAAGCCTTAAAATAAGAAGCAATAGCTTGAGAGTCTAGACCATAAGCATTTTTAATATTTTGAAAGTCGTCAGTTCCCATAAAAGATTCAATGCATTCATAATCATGATTTATACCTGACTTTCTACCTTTGTCATTCTCCCAAGCTTCAGCATTGTCTTGAATACGATCTAGAAGGTCCCATCTAACTTCTTCTTCCATACGAGTGAATGATCCAGCACAAGAAGCATCTAATAAATCCTTGTCATGTAGAGGGAGCCTTGCATAAAAGTTATTGATAATGATATTATTGGGGAGATCATGAATGGGACATTTGAGCATTAGTAACTTCAATCTCCCCCAAGCTTGAGATGTACTCTCTCCATCAAGAGGCCAAAAGTTGTATATTTGATTCCGATCTTTATGAATCTCACTAGGAGGATAAAACTTTGAGTAAAAGAGAGGCACTATTTCCTCCCATTCCAGAGCTTGACCATTCTTCAGCAGCTTATACCATTCATCAGCTCTTCCTTTTAGTGATAATGAGAATAACTTCTTCTTAACTTGATCTGTAGTAATACCTGCACACTTGAACAACCCGCATAATTCGTGTATAAAGAGCAAATGATCACCGGGATGGACAGTTCCATCCCAATCATAGTAGTTATCCATAACACGATCAATAATTCTTGTAGGTATTTTGAAAACATCTTTCTCAGCAGGTGGTGGCTTATCTACTACCTTAGTAGTGGTAGTAGCATTACCAAATAAGAAACTCAGCGAATTATCTATAACGAAAATAAAGCAACTAGACTCACAGTAGAAGTTTCCTTTACCAGTTCCACTCTCCAATAGCGCTTCACTCCCCGGCAACGGCGCCAGAAAATAGTCTTGATGACCCACAAGTATAGGGGGTGTATCGTAGTATTTTCGATAAGTAAGAGTGTCGAACCCAACGAGGAGAAGAAGGTGTTGGCTAGTGGTATGGATCAGGAATTCTCTGCAAATACTTAGCAAACGGATTTTTAGGGGTTTTCGAAAAATCAAGTAAACAAAGTACGAGTAAACAAAAGACAGTAAGAATGAATGCAACAAGTGGCCCAATCCTTTATGCATCAAAGGACAAGCCGGTTGTATTTCTATAGATGACCAAACGTTCTCGAGGACACATGGGAAGACTGTCAAGTGCTTTCGCTTCATATAGTCGATTAATCTTCTCTAGCTTGCTAAGTGTTGTGTGGGTGAACCTGTGCTAATGTATCATCCCATCCAAGACTTAATACATACTTGTGATTAAACCCCCTTGCAAACATCCGTAAGTACAAGAAAATAATGAAGGTAGAAACCTAATCATAGCTTTAAACTCTAAGACCCTTACGTCCCTTGTGCAATGGTTTTCTAACGGGGGTTCAGGTTTCTGTCACTCCGGCAACCCCTACGATTAGTAGCCAAATACACAATGCATTCCCCTAGGCCCATATAGGTGAAGTGTCATGTAGTCGACGTTCACATGACACCACTAGAAGAAGTACACCACAACTTAAATAACAATCTATTGAATCTTTCTCAACGCAACTCCACTACTAACAACAAGACGTCTCCCATGTCCTCAAGAACAAAACGAACTACTCACAAGACATCATATGGATCATGATCAGAGATGGAATAATGATGTATAACAATCTGAACATAAACAATAATTCAATGGTTCACTCAATAGCATCAACTACAAAGAGTAATCAACACCGGGAAAGTTTCCCCTATGAACTATAGCAAGATTCAACCAACTGTTACAGCAATATGGAGATGGTGATGAGGGTGCTGATGGTGATGATGGTGGTGATGATGATCCCGATAAAGTCCAGCTTGATGGTGGTGTTGATGGCGACGATCTCCCCTATCCGGGAAGGAATTCCCCAGAAATCATCTCACGGAGAGATCTTCTCTCGGTGTTTTCGCTTTGAGGCGGCAGAATCTTTCTGTGGTCACCCCCGAGTCTTAGGGTTTCGGGAGGAAGATATACGGCAGAGGGGAGAGGCTAGAGTGGGCCAGGGTGGACACACCACTCCCTGGCGTGGCCTGGGCTTGCCCGCGCCATGGGGTGGTGTGGGCCCCCTATGGCCCACCTCCACTCCATCTTCTGGCATCTTGAGTCTTCTGAAAAAATAGAATTTTTCGTATATTTTCCCGGATTTTCTGATCTTCGCGAATTTTGCCTCCAAACAGCACCTTTTTCATCAGAATCCTGACTGCAGCAGTCCATGCTCCAAAAGTCATCAACCATGCAAAAACAGATGAAATAACATAAGTATCACCTCTCAATACGAAATATATCAATGAATAATAGTGAATTAAGACATAGAATAGTGATGCAAAATGGACGTATCATTGGGCATTACAACATAATACATAGACCGCCATCCAACTGCATTTATAAGTAATAATCCACCTTCAGGTTATCATCCGAACCCTCTCCAGTATTAAGTTGCAAGCAACAGATTATTGCTTTACAAACTGCGTTTAAAGTAAACAATACGATTGTTCTATGAACAAAGGATTGTTGTTTTCTCCCTAGTAGCAACAGCACATCTAGTACCTTAGAGATTTTTGTCACTTCCCCAGATTATCCGAGGCATGAACCCACTATCGAGCATAAATACTAACTCTTGGAGTTGCTAGCATCTACTTGGCCAAGATAGCTACTAACAACGGAAAGCATGCAAGATCACAAATAACAAAGACATGAAAGAATAAATAATCAATCTGAAATAGCATCTCAATATCCATCGGATCCCCGCAAACACAACATGCAGAATTACAAATAGATGATCTTGATCATGAACAGAGATCACAAGATCTAAACATGAAAGCACAAAGGAGGAGAACCAGCCATCTAGCTACTACATGGATCCGTAGTCCAAGGATGAACTACTCACGCATCACACCGGAGGCTTGCATGGTGATGAAGAAGGCCTGTGGTGAATTCCCTCTCCTAGGTGCCGGGAAGAGCTTCAGATCCCTCCCGATCTAGGGATGGAGATGACGGCGGCTACAGACTCTTTCGTGGATTTTTGATCGGTTACTTAGGGTTTTCGTCCCGAGGGCAATATATAGGCGGAAGGAGAGGCCGAGGGGGTGCTAGGGGCCACCACACCACCCCCTGGTGTGGGACCAGCCTGGCCGTGCGGCCAGGTGGTTTGGCCGGCCTCTGGCCCTTCTCCGTCTCGTAATCTGGCACTTGATACCTTCCGGAAAAATAGGCACTTTGGCTTTTGTCCCGTCCAATTCCGAGAATATTCATTTTCTAACTTTCCTGGAACCAAAAACAATGAAAACAGTACCGGCACTGTGGCTCTTGTTAATAGATTAGTCCAAGAAATCATATGAAAAGTACTCCAAAGTTGGAACAAAACACAAGAAAGTGGATAAAACCAAGCATGGAACATCAAAAATTATAGATACATTTGCAATGTATCATCGCCCTCTGGCCCTTCTCCGTCTCGTATTCTGGCATCTGATGACTTCCGAAAAAATAGGCACTTTGGCTTTCGTCCCGTCCAATTCCGAGAATATTCATTTTCTGACTTTCCTGGAACCAAAAACAACAGAAAATAGGCAGGTGGCACTGTGGCTCTTGTTAATAGGTTAGTCCAAGAAATCATATGAAAAGTACTCAAAAGTTGGAATAAAACACAAGAAAGTGGATAAAACCAAGCATGGAACATCAAAAATTATAGATACATTTACAATGTATCAACATCCCCAAGCTTAACTCCTGCTCGTCCTCGAGTAGGTAAGTGATAAAAAGAAAGAATAATTTTTGAGGTGACATGCACCATCAAAGACTTGATCAAAGTATTTGTAAAACATTCAAAGTTGGGATCATAGTACTTCAATCATAACATGAAAGACAAGGTTCTAGCAATAAGACAAAGAAACTATGATGCAACATGAAAAGGCACAAACAAAAGATTCATGAATAACAATGCTTTGCAAGACGTTTGTTTGTTTCACATAAAGAAAACATAGCATAATAGTATTCAGCTTGTCCGTGATACGTCCAAAACGTATCTGCTTTCCCAAACACTTTTGCTATTGTTTCTCCTCTAAACTTGTGTGATTTGGATGCAACTAACACGGACTTATGATGTTTTCGGTAGAATTGCCTTGGTGTCTACTTTTTGTGCAGAAATCAACTATCAGGAAAAATCCCGGAAAATATGCCAAAAATCCTATTTCACCCGAAGACTCAGGAGTTTACGAGACGGAGAAGAGCTGGGGGTGGCCACACCACCGGTGGCGCTGATCGTGCCACGCCAGGGGGTGGTGTGGGCCCCCTAGGCACTCCTCGGTCTCCCTCTTTGCCTATAAGAAGCCTTCTGACCTAAAAACTCTGGGGGGTTCGATGTTTTTCCAGAAGGAGTTCCGCTCCACCGCCACCACCAGATTCAACGAAACAGCACCAGAAACTCCGTTCTGGCACCCTAGCGGGACGGGGAATTAGAGGAGATCATCGCTATCATCATCACCATCGCTTCTCCATCGACCATCCATGTTTCCCCCATCTATGAGTGAGTAATCCCCTGTTGTAGGCTATGGGGATGGTAGGGATTGGATGAGATCGTTCATGTAATGGCATCAGATTGTTAGGGCATGGTGCCTAGTATCTTTTATTAGTGCTTTATGACTTTGTTGCGACTTGTTATGCTTAATGCTTGTCACTAGGGCCCGAGTGCCATGATTTCAGATCTGAACATGTTATTGATTCATTATGATAGTATTGTTTTTGGTCTTATCTACAAGTTGTATACACACGTTGTTGTTCGGAACCAATGACCCCGAAGTGACAGAAATTGGGATAACCGGAGGGAATGGCTTTGATGTGAGGATCACATGTGTTCATGGAGTGTTAATGCTTTGCTCCGATGCTCTATTAAAAGGAGCACCTTAATTGCCAGTAGTTCCCTTGATGCCCCGCTGCAAACGGGCTGGCAGGACAAAAGATGTTGTGCAAGTTCTCATTGCGAGCACGTATGACTATATATGGAAGACATGCCTAGGATTATCTAGTACTTGGATGCTTTATCTTATTTATCTGCAATTGCCCTATGTTCTGATTGCTATGTGAATTGTCTTGTCCATGCAACGCCCGTCCATCCATCCCTATGCCTACCGCTTCGAATCCCATCACATCGCTTTTGTTACTGTTGTCTTTACTTTACTACTACTGCTACTTTGCTATTCCTACTACAAAACTGTTGCTACCGATAAACTGTTGTGAGGAAGATTGTTTCCAGGTGTAGCTGAATTGACAACTCAGTTGTTAAGGCTTATAAATATTCTTTGGCTCCCCTTGTGTCGAATCAATAAATTGGGTTTCAGTTCCCTCGAAAATACTGTGATACACCCCCTATACTTGTGGGTCATCAAGACTATTTTCTGGCGCCGTTGCTAGGGAGCATAGCTTTATTTATCAAGTTCACTTGGATTCTCTATTGTTCGCTGCTATCCATCCATCATGGGTAAGTCTCGTGATGGCAAGTTTCCTATTTTACCATCTACTACAAGAAGAGGTACGGTTCTGAACACCTCTGCTGCTCTTGATTCACCATCCGTTATAAGTAAGCTCGTTACACCACCACATACACATGCTACACACACTGCTACTACTGCTAAATCTAAAACTTCTGATGCTTATGATGCTGCTTCTACTGTGCTTGATAAGAGTGGTTCATTAGGTCCTTTCCTATATGCTACGATTGCTAGAACTATAGCTGTAAATACCGAAACTCCTAATGAAGACACTACCACACCTGTTAGTGCACCTGAGTCTAGTGAAAGTTATGATATTGAAGATGGTTACGTTGAGATGACCGATGAATTTATTAAAGAATGTAAAAACACCCATGATAGGAGCGCTGCTAAGAGTCTCCTTGAGAGGCATACTATTAGACCCAAATTGTCTCCTATTGCTAAGTTTGCTACTTCTCCCATAAACATTATAGATGAAGATTATGATTTCTCTCTCAATCTATCTTACATAGCTATTGTCGAGAAAGAACCTTTTTATGGGACTAAGAATGAAAGTGCGGTAGCACATATGAATGAACTTTCTACCATGAGTGGCTTGTTTTCTGATGATATTAAGATGCGTACTTACTTTGTTGCTAAGATTTCCCCCTTTTCACTAAAAGGAGAAGCTAAAACTTGGTTTAGTAATTTACCTCCTGGATCTATTGATAGCCCTAAGTGCTTGATTAGTACTTTCCTGCAGAAATATTTTCCTCCTAGTGCTAGACATGCTATTTTACAGGAACTTTTTGATTTTAAATAGGGAGAAAAAGAGGTATTGCTTGAATCTTGGGCGAGGTTTTGTGCTTTAATTCATGCACAAGCTGGAAGTCCATTACCTAAGAATGAGCTTCTTGATATATTTTATAATGGACTAACCGAGGAATCTAGGACACTAGATCTATTGTCGAGTTGAAAGATATTGTGGAAAGAACCTCTAATGATGTTAAAATGATTGTTAAACACTTTCAAATGGTTCAAACTCAAATAGATCAACTTGTTGAAGTGCAAAACGACTTGCTAGTTAATGCTGCTAAAGAAAAACATGCTTATGAAATTAGAACTAGAAGTGGGGTTGCTACCCAGGATCCTCTATATCCTGAGGGGCATCCCAAACGAATTGAGCAGGATTCTCAACAAGTTGAAAATAGTGGTTCTACTCGTAAGAAAAGGAAAAAGAAACATAAAACTATTGTAGAACCCTCTGAACCTGCTTTAGATCCTAATAGTATATCTATCTCTGATGCTGAAACTAAAAGTGGTAATGAAGAAAATGAAGCTCCTAATGAAGAGAAAGTTGAGGAAGAACCTGAAAACCACACTAAAAATACTAAATATACCAAAGAAGATTTTATTGCTAAGAAACATGGTAGTGAAAGAGAACCTTGGGTCCAAAAACCTATGCCTTTCCCTGATAAGAAACACAAGTCAAAGGAGGATGAACATTATAATAAGTTTTGTGAGTGGATGAAACCTTTATTCTTGCAAATTCCTTTGACTAATGCTATTAAATTGCCTCCTTACTCAAAGTATATGAAGGATATTGTCTCGAAAAAAAGGAAGATCCCTAATGAAGAAATTTCTACTTTGCTTGCTAATTATTCCTTTAATGGTAAGGTTCCTAAGAAACTTGGAGACCCAGGGATTCCAACTATCCCTTGCTCTATTAAGAATAGTTATGTTAGAACTGCTTTGTGTGATTTGGGAGCTGGAGTTAGTGTTATGCCTTTCTCTCTCTATAAGAGGCTTCAGCTAGAAAAATTAATACCAACTGATATATCTTTGCAAATGGCTGATAAATCTACCACTATTCCTGTTGGTATATGTGAGGATGTACCTATTCAAGTGGATCATAATTGCTTGATATTAACTGATTTTGTTGTGCTTGAAATGCCTGAAGATGATAATATGTCTATTATTCTTGGGAGACCTTTTCTTAATACTCCAGGAGCTGTTATTAATTGTAATCAAGGAAAGGTGACTTTCAATGTTAATGACAAGGAACATACTATCTATTTCCCCAAGAAGATTGAAAGGACTTATGGTTTGAATTCAATTGAACATGTTGAGGGCATTCAAGTTGGAGAAATATATTGTCCCATACCAAAAGAAAAATTTGAAACTATTATGATTGGGACCATTGCTATCAAGGTTGAGGTAACATAATCATTAGTGGAATACAAAGTTTTGTCTCATATGGAATTGTTTTGGTAGCAAGACCTGATCAACCTTGTTAACAAAAGGATTTCATTGAACAAAACAATGTTTTCACTATGATTATCTCTGTTTACTTTTATTCTATCCATTTTAGTTTTTGCTTTCGTTTAGTTTTCTTTTTGTTGTTAGTTGCTTGCATGTTAGAGTGTCTTAGAACTTCTGTAGTTCTAGATTTGTTTTGTCCTTGCATCATGTTTCCAAAAAAAAATCTGTCTGTCAGAAAATCATTCTTCTATGCCTGAAAATGCCCAAAAATAAAGTGTCTCGAAAAATTCCAGAAAATTCATATTAAATTTTTACGTGAAAAAAGGGGCAGAGGAGTACCTGGGAGGTACCAGGGGGACCCACCAGGCAGGCACACCACCTGGTGGCACGGCCTACCTTGGGTGGCGCCATGCCCTGGTGTGGGCCACCCTTGGCCCCCCAATAACTCTCTCACCTGCCACTTTCTTCTCTCTCCCGAGTAAGCTCCAGTTCATTTCTCAAAATCGCGTCCTTGCTGTGCTTGCTCTCGAATTTTTCGATCTCCTTGCTCAGCCCATCTTTATTGCTGAAATTTGGAGCATTTGTTCCCTAGTATGTGACTCCTCTCCTTGTCCAAGTAGATTTGTGTTTAGTGGATTATATCTTGAGTATTTTGCTGCTATAGGTGACTGGTTATGAGAGCTTTTAAGCTTGTTTTATGCTTAGAGATATAGTTTTGATGCATGTTTAGGCCTCTTACAAGTCCTTATGAGTAGAATCCTTCATTATATTTACTTTGCAATCACTTGTTTAATAGGTGTTTAAATTTCAGAATACCAAGCATGAACAACCATACCTTTGGAGAGATATTTGAGAGTGATGCACCTAGAAGTTCGAGGCCCTCAAGATCGGCCTCTCAGTTTAGGCCATCATACAACGAAGATCTCATTGCAACTCATATTGGTAATGAAGGGGATGATGGGGATGCTCACCCATCCACTTTTCCTTATTTTACTTTCTTACAAGCTGCAGGGATTCTTGATGATTTCTTGCTACTGATTGAGAGGGTTGGTTTGACCTCATATATGCAAGATGAGAGTGAGCAATATTCCATGCTCACCAAAACCTTCGTTGAGAGCTTCACGTTTACTAACACATCCTATCAGTCGACTGTATCTTTCAAAATTTATAATCTGCCCTTCACCATGCCTTTGGAGAGAGTTTGCAGTATTGTAGGTGTAGGCATGACAGGGACCGTGAAGAAAATTCAAGGGTGATCCGCTGATTTGCTGGAGCTTTACCGAGGAGTGACCAATGATGATGACCGCGTGGCGCAACGTGGAAAGATAAGAAATATCCAACTCCCTACTCTTAGATACTTTGCGTATTATCTTGCTACTAGAGTACTGGGTAGGGAGAACACAAGTAATATCTCCAACTATCATTTAGCTTTCCTTGCTGATGCACTTAACAATGATACTCGGTACAATCTTGGCTCGCTTATTGCTCGCCGCCTAGCTGCTAGGGGGCCTATTTATGGGGGCATCATTGCCTCGCGTATGGTCAATGCATTAGGTCTTTTAGTGGATCCCAATGATGCTATACTTGCACCGCAGAGGCTTGACCTTGTTGCTATGAAAACTCATCACTTTGTCACTACTACTTCTGATTTGAACAGTCTAGTATATAGGATGCTTTTCACTGACGGGGATGAAAGGGCGATCCTTTTGCCACAGCCTTCTTTGTTTAGTGTTCACAAGAGACCGTGGTCGCGCTCCAAGGAGGAGGTGGACGAGCAGCTTCACTTGCTAGGCTTCCACGAGCAGCACCAGGAGGATGTGCCCTCTTACGATCACTCCACTCACTACAAAGGGACATACTCGAGCTCACACCAGGACGAGGGGACCTCCTCGTCATACTACGGTGATACATCATCCTGGCCGGCTTGGGATTGATACCCACTTAGGCCAAAAGCCTAAGCTTGGGGGGGAGGTATGCCGACACCGCACTCATCTCCATATCATGTTGCATCGGTACTTTGTATATTCATGTTTCGTTCTCTTTTTAGTTTTTGTTCTTTCTTTGCTTTTGCTTTCTAAAACACAAAAAGACCAAAAATATTTCTGTTGTTTCTCTTTGGTTTGCTTCTTCTTCTTTTTGCCTTGGTTTGTTTTTCCCTTTTTGCTTTGTTTGAACTATTCGAAAAACCCAAAAAGATTTTGCTTTGCTTGTTTTTCCCCTTTGGTTCTTGTTTTAAAAATCGAAAACAACAAAAATATTTGTCGTTCTTCTTTAGCTTTGTGAGTTTGTTGCAGGGTTCATCAGTCCTTAGTCGATATTGGTTTCATATTATTATTCAAGCCACACAAGTGAAGAGCAATAATGAGGATTAATGACAACTTGAGGCGTGGTAAGAGGCTGGTAACGAACTCTATTTGTTTTCATTTTGTACATATACTCATCACTGTGGGCATGCTTAGTCCGTTCGTGTAAGGTGTATGTTATCTTTGGATGCTTAGTAGTTCTTGTTTTCGTATGATTAGCTCCAGCTTGCTAATAGTTTGTAGCATGTCTTATGAATGTTTGCTTGCATTATTCTATTCATAACTTGGTATGACACTGTGGTATCCTCCTCTGAATGTTTCATTTGAATTGACTTGGCACATGCTCATGCCTGCACATGACTGAAATAATCAGTTAAGCCTCGATGAATTATTTTGCCTTGAGGATCTTGAATCACTTTCATGCCATGATTAGTCCTGTTTTGTTGCAAGCATGATTATGACAGCTATTGCTCTCTCGTTTGTCGCTCCCTTAGTATTGCTAGCCTTCACTTTCACTGAGTATTTTACTCATGTTTCCAACTCCCTTAAACCAAATATTGCCGAAGTGTCCACCATACCTACCTATTAGCATCATTTTCTACTCCCGTGCATATTCATTATGCCTTGTTTTCTTCCGAATAAAATGTTTGCTTGTTATGAGAAAATTAGTTAGTAAAGCTCTCATGAACTTGATGGCACACTTTATTTCCTGCACGTAATAAACCTGAACTATTGTGACTCTCCATGAAAGTTATATGCTTGCAAATTATAGGCTGGGGATTAGCAGAACCGTGCTGTCACGGGGAACGCTTTCAACACTTGTAAATATATACCCAGTTGATACCTTGATCTTTTGTTTGCGGATGTCTTCGGTGTGAAATAAAAGGGGAGCTTGTAAGTCCATGGAGTTATGTACGTGTGTTAGAGAAACGCCTAGGCCGCTGGTCTAATCCATGCTGACATGGTGGAAACCTGCAGCGTAACCATAATGATATCTATGAAGCATTCTTCTTATAAAAAAGAGAGATAGCTATTGAGAAAAAGAAAAAAAAGATTTATGAAAAGAGGAAAGAGAGAAAAAAGCACCATTTTCCCATGGTAAATAAGAAGATTGCTGAGATACTCATTGTCTGCTTGCCTTGTCATTTTGATATGGGGATTCTTCCGTATCATCGGGCAAGGGGTACCTCGTTGGAGGTTCTCTATGATACGCACATATTTATGATGACAAGAACTTACCGGTAACTAAAGTTGAGTAGCATGAGGAGCGGCCCTCGTACTCAAGGGACATGGGATTTTCAGTTTATAGTCTGTCAAGCATATAACTCAGATTGGACCTCACTTTCACCTTAACCACAGTAAAGATGCTTATGATAGGGGCAATGAGAGCTCAAAGCTAATGAGTATCATACTTTCAGCATTTGGAAGCTTTTCAAAATTATTCAAAACCGTTTCCTTTACTTGTTGAGTCTCCATTTATTCTTTGAGCACCTTCTTGAGAGCATAGTTGTCATTCTTTGTGCTTGTCCCATTACTTGATTATTTGTGTTATGACTTTGATGCTTGTATCTTTGATATCTTTACTTCTAGTCATCACTTGAACTTTAGAGGTGCCTTGACATTCATAATCAAAGGCAAGCGAGATACCACTCTATCATACCTTTTTATGAGCATTGTAATGTTGCTTATGTTTATGCTTCATGCTACTTATTATTTTTTGAGTTGGAATCTCTTCATAGCTTGCAATGCCTATTAAGTAAACTTAGTTGCATACTCTTTATTATGAAATGTCTAAGTAGTTGATCACATTGCTGAGAATATTTACATCATATGAAGCAAATGTGTTCGTGAAAGTTCTTTTATCACACTCAGTTTTCAACTGAATTGCTTGAGGACAAGCAATAAGCTAAGCTTGGGGGGAGTTGATACGTCCAAAACATATCAACTTTCCCGAACACTTTTGCTATTGTTTCTCCTCTAAACTTGTGTGATTTGGATGCAACTAACGCGGACTGACGCTGTTTTCAGCAAAATTGCCTTGGTGTATACTTTTTGTGCAGAAAATCAACTATCAGGAAAAATCCCGGAAAATATGCCAAAAATCCTATTTCACCCGAAGACTCCAGGAGCCAAAATACGAGACAGAGAAGAGCCAGGGGTGGCCACACCACCTAGTGGCGCGGGCCAGGCCAGGCCACGCCATGGGGTGGTGTGGGCCCCCTAGGCACCCCCTCGGTCTCCCTCTCCGCCTATAAGAAGCCTTATCACCTAAAAA
Organism: Avena insularis; assembly: GCA_023614405.1. NCBI lineage: Eukaryota > Viridiplantae > Streptophyta > Magnoliopsida > Poales > Poaceae > Avena > Avena insularis. The sequence goes on along the minus strand of CM042693.1, from coordinate 431,900,531 downwards.
CTCTAGGGGGTTCGACGTTTTTCCAAAAGGAGTTCCGCTCCGCCACCACCACTAGATTCCACGAAACAGCACCAGAAACTCCGTTCTGGCACCCTACCGGGACGGGGAATTGGAGGAGATCATCGCCATCATCATCACCATCGCTTCTCCATCGACCATCCATGTTTCCCCCATCTATGAGTGAGCAATCCCCCCTGATGTAGGCTATGGGGATGGTAGGGATTGGATGATATCGTTCATGTAATGGCATCAGATTGTTAGGGCATGGTGCCTAGTATCTTTTATTAGTGCTTTATGACTTTGTTGCGACTTGTTATGCTTAATGCTTGTCACTAGGGCCCGAGTGCCATGATTTCAGATATGAACATGTTATTGATTCATTATGATAGTATTGTTTTTGGTCTTATCTACAAGTTGTATACACACGTTATTGTCCGGAACCAATGGCCCCGAAGTGACATAAATCGGGATAATCGGAGGGAATGGCTTTGATGTGAGGATCACATGTGTTCATGGAGTGTTAATGCTTTGCTCCGGTGCTCTATTAAAAGGAGCACCTTAATTGCCAGTAGTTCCCTTGAGGCCCCGCTGCAAACGGGCTGGCAGGACAAAAGATGTTGTGCAAGTTCTCATTGCGAGCACATATGACTATATATGGAATACATGCCTAGGATTATCTAGTACTTGGATGCTTTATCTTATTTATCTGCAATTGCCCTATGTTCTGATTGCTATGTGAATTGTCTTGTCCATGCAACGCCCGTCCATCCATCCCTATGCCTACCGCACTCGAATCCTACTGTTTACTGCTTTTGTTACTGCTGTCTTTACTTTACTACTACTGCTACTTTGCTATTCCTACTACAAAACTGTTGCTACCGATAAACTGTTGTGAGGAAGATTGTTTCCAGGTGTAGCTGAATTGACAACTCAGTTGTTAAGGCTTATAAATATTCTTTGCCTCCCCTTGTGTCGAATCAATAAATTGGGTTTCAGTTCCCTCGAAAATACTGTGATACACCCCCTATACTTGTGGGTCATCAATCCGTCATAGAGTAGGAAATATAAATGCATAGGACACCTTCAAAGTTCATAAGAGTGACTAGATAAAAATAGTTTAAAACAAGCAATATCAAGTTATGCATCAATCAACTAGTCTTGGGACAATGCACATAGAACTAAGAATGGCCACTATGCTCTCAAAGTAGGTGCATAAAGGTAGAAGGTGGAGACACAATATAATGGTGGAAGAAAGGCCTTTTTATAAAAGGAAGTAGGGATTCAAGTCTCATAAAGAGCTTCCAAAAATTATGGTACTTATAGCTTTCAACTCTCATTGCCCCTATCATAAGCATCTTGAAGTGATTAAGTTTAAAGTGAACAAACTATGGTGTACATGCTTGACGAAGTATAAGTTAGGAATCTCATGTCCCTTGTATACGAGGGCCGCTCCTCATGCTACTCAAGTTTAGTCACCGGTAAGTTCTTTTCATCGTAAGTACATGTGTATCATAGAGAACCGCCAACGGGGTACCCCTTGCCCGATGATACGGAAGAATCCCCATATCAAAATGACAAGGCAAGAAGACAACGAGCATCTCAGCAATCTTCTTATTTACCATGGGAATATGGTGCTTTTTTCTCTCTATCCTCTTTTCATAATCTCATTTTTTTATCTTTTTTCTCAATATAGGACTCCTTTTTTTGTAAGAAGAATGCTTCATAGACAGCTCATTATGGTTACGCTGCAGGTTTCCACCATGTCAGCTTGGATTAGACCAGCGGCCGAGGTGTTTCTCTAACACATATACATAACTGCATGGACTTACAAGCTCCCCTTTCATTTCACACCGACGACATCCATATACAAAAGAGCATGATATCAACTAGGTACAAGTACCAAGTGCAATGTTGAAAGCATTCCCCATGAAAGCATGGTTCTGCTAATTCCCAACAAATAAGTGCAAGAATATACAACATAGACGACACAATGGTTCAAGTTTATTAAGGGCAAGAAAAGTAAAGTGTGCCATCAAGTTCGTGAGAGCTTTAATCACTAGTTTTCTCATAACAAGTTTAATTTGGAAGGTAAACAAAAGCATGAGTATAGTTGGAATAGCATAATCTAGTAGGTAGGTATGGTGTACTCTTTGGAATAACTTGGTTTAGGGAGTTGGATGCATGAGTAGAACTCATACTTGGTTGTGGAGGCTAGCAAAAGACCGGGAGCGACAAACTAAGAGAGCAATAATGGCCATAATCATGCAGAGCGACAAAACATCATTGATCAAAGCATAAAGTGATACTACAAGTTGAAAACTAAAGGATCATAAAGGCTTAGGTGACTTGAGATAGTCATAACATGGTGTGAGCATGCGCCAAGTCAACCCAAATAAAGCATCAAAGGAGAATACCACAATACTATGCTTTAATATACTAAAACAACGCATGATTCATCCAAGGCAGATTAAGCAATCTCAATTGTTTATAGCAAGTCATGCTACAACAAAGAATACTAAGCATCAAGCCAAAACAATATCAAGCATGGCATGACAAAGCATATGCCACAGTAAAAAACAAGCTCTTTTTATCACATAAGTATGAACTTTCCTACTCTTTTCCAAACCAAACCAAACTATTTGCAAACCAATGTATGAAAGAGGGGGTCCAACCAATTTATTCAGAAAACTAAGCAAAGCAAGCAAACGAAAAACCAAAACGAAAACGAAAAAGAAGACGCTCCAAGAACAACACAACTGTGCATGAAACAATAAAAATGAAGCGTTTGGAAGAAACCTGGGATTTTTATTGATGAAGAAGGGGATGCCTTGGGCATCCCCAAGATTTGACGCTTGTAATTCTTGGATATTTTTTGGGGTGACACGCGTGGCATCCCCAAGCTTGAGCTTTAGTCCATCCTTCATCTCATTACTCATTCCTTCCATACACCTGAAATTTTTCCTTCATACAAAACTTCACACAATCTTTATTAGCAACATTAGTGCACTCAAGATAAAAGGTCTTAAGGTTCAGTTCTAACACCAAATAAACTTCCATTAGAACACTAGATACTGAAGCACTTCCCTCAAAAATCTCAATTCCCCAAAAGAACTCAAAAAGGAACCAACAAGAAGCAAATGCAGAAAATGGCAGAAATCTGTCAAAACAGACCAGCAGGTAAAGACGAATTTTTTAGAAGACCTTCTGTTGCTCAAATAAAAAAGTGTTGAACTAACAAAAGTTACATAACAACCAGGGTCAGAAGCACAAAAATTCGTGCCTCAAAAATACGTTCAGAGATTTTACACGAATTTTTATGGTGAAGCACAGAAATCTGTTTCGGGACAGCAACTTTCCCAATCATTACTTCTCTCTCATTAGAGGTTACTCTTGGCACAAAAAGCAAATAAAAAGGATAAGTAGAGGTTATTACAGAGGTAATAACTTCCAAGACTCATCTAAAACTTTTGGGTTATCTCCCAATAAGTACTTTTCTTTAACGCCTTTAAGTTAGGCATAAGAAGCAAGAAAAAGAATCAAGTGTTCTCAAATGAAGAAGCATTAAGATCAATACCAGAAATATTTTCAAGAAGGCAAGGTATATCATCCAAATAAGTTCTAGAGGATCCTCTCTCAATGCTCTTAGGTTCACTATTCTCATCAAAAGGGTTTGCAGGAACAATCCAATCAAGATTCTATTCTATGGCATCATGTATTGCTGCTAGTTTAAAGGGTATTGGTATCTTAGGTTCCTCCCCATTAGGTTCGGCTTTGTTCATGTTTTCTCATGTAACAACAACATCTACACATGAGCCTAGCATATTGAAATGTTCAAAGACTTTCCTAGCTTCCTTGGCAACATCATAGAACTCCTTAAACAAAGTTTCTAGAATAAAATCCCTCTTTTCAGGGTCCTCAACTTCTTTAAGCTTAAGAAACATTACTTGCATTAAGGGGTTGAGGTTAACAAGCCTAGCTTCTAACATATGAATTAAAGATGCTGCAACAATCTCATAGTTTGGAGCAAGTTCTGCAAGGGATCTATCCTCAGTATCCTCATGTTTACTAACATGATTAAAGAATTCTTCAATATTATCTTTCCCAATTATAGAACCACTACCAATTGAAAGATCTTTCAGGGTGAATTTGGGGATCAACATGGTGAGCTAAGGAGGAGGTGACAACTAAAGGAGACTTAATTTTTTTGTGTTTTTTATAAAGAAAGCAAACTACTAAAACTAATTTTTTGTGTTTTTGATAACAAAGCAAGCAAACAAAGCAAAAAGAAAACTAAGAAAAACAAAAATAACAAAGTAAAGAGATTGTTTATGAGGGACTCCCCTTGTGAAGATGTCCTTGACTCCCCGGCAATGGCGCCAGAAAAATGCTTGATGGCTCAGTGTCAGCGCCAAGAAAGTGCTGGTGCGGTGTTGATGTAGAGCTCGTTGGGAACCCCAAGAGGAAGGTATGATGAGCACAGCAGCACGTTTCTCTCAGTTATGAAACAAAGGTTTAATCAAACCAGTAGGAGCAAGGAAACACCCCAAAGGTGTTGTTAGCTGAGCCTTGGCAGGGCGCACTACCGGTGCTAGTAGCAACGTGGAGACCTGCACAACACAACCACAGAACTTTGTCCCCAACTTGCGATGAGGTTGTCAATCTCACCGTGTTTTGCAGAAAACAAAGGATTAAACGTATCGAATGGAAAGAAGTAATAGTTTGCAGAAAGTAAACACAAAGCAGTAAACAGTTTATAGATTGTATGTAAAAGACAAGGACTGTGATCCATAGTTCACTAGAGGTGGCTCTCCTTAAGATAGATAACATGCTGGGTGAACAAATTACAGCGGGGCAATTGATAAACACTGAGAAAGCAATACATGCATATACTAATCATCTTGACTCCTTTGAGACTTGATTGGGCATTACAACATTATACATAGACCGCCATCCAACTACATCTATGACTAATAATCCACCTTCAGGTTATCATCCGAACCCCCTCCAGTATTAAGTTGCAAGCAACAGATTATTGCTTTACGAACTGCGTATAAAGTAAACAATACGATTGTTCTATGAACAAAGGATTGTTGTTTTCTCCCTAGTAGCAACATCACATCTAGTACCTTAGAGATTTCTGTCACTTCCCAGTTACGGAGGCATGAACCCACTATCGAGCATAAATACTAACTCTTGGAGTTGCTAGCATCTACTTGGCCAAGATAGCTACTAACAACGGAAAGCATGCAAGATCACAAATAACAAAGACATGATAGAATCAATAATCAATCTGAAATAGCATCTCAATATCCATCGGATCCTCGTAAACACAACATGCAGAATTACAAATAGATGATCTTGATCATGAACGGAGCTCACAAGATCTAAACATGAAAGCACAGAGGAGAACCAACCATCTAGCTACTACATGGATCCGTAGTCCAAGGATGAACTACTCACGCACCACACCGGAGGCTTGCATGGTGATGAATAAGGCCTCCAGGGTGAATTCCCCTCTCCGGCAGGGTGCCGGGAAGAGCTTCAGATCCCTCCCGATCTAGGGATGGAGATGACGGCGGCTACAGACTCTTTCGTGGATGTTTGATCGGGGCCTTAGGGTTTTCGTCCTAAGGGTATCTTATAGGCGGAAGGAGAGGCCGAGGGGGTGCCTGGGCTGGCCACACCACCCCCTGGCGCGGGCCAAGCCTGGCCGCGTAGCCAGGTGGTGTGGCCGCCCTATGGCCCTTCTTCGTCTCGTATTCTGGCATCTGATGACTTCCGGAAAAATAAGCACTTTGGCTTTTGTCCCGTCCAATTCCAAGAATATTCATTTTCTGACTTTCCTGGAACCAAAAAACAGCAGAAAATAGGCAGCTGGCACTGTGGCTCTTGTTAATAGGTTAGTCCAAGAAATCATATGAAAAGTACTCCAAAGTTGGAACAAAACACAAGAAAGTGGATAAAACCAAGCATGGAACATCAAAAATTATAGATACATTTACAATGTATCAGGGAGTTCCTCTTGACCTTCCATGATGACCTTGCACTCCAACAACGCCATTGCACTATAAGTTTCGTACTTAATGGGCATCCCAAAAGTCTTACTTTCTATGAGTTTTGTGATTACTTTGGGTTATCCTATAATGGAGAGCTCGATATTTACTGAAGAAGTCCTTGCAGAGGCAATGCTTTCTTGGGAGCAAATTTCTGTTCACAAGTATATTGATTACATGTGGAAGAATACCGCCACCAACCAGAATCCCACCATTCGCTACTTTACCACCTTCTTGGTGAATTTTATTTTTTGGAAGGGAGACAGTGGGGAAATGGCTAGCCCCGAGATATGTGTGATTCACATGGCTCTCCATCTAGAGATGGTACATAAGGTAAACTTGGGTGCATTGCTAATCCAACACTTTCGTTGCCAAAGGTCGGTCCATTCAGGAGATATTCATTGCGGCGGTTTGATCACTCAAATCTCCTATTCAAAGGAGTTCATCCTACTCCAACAAAGAACGGTGCCAGGTAGTAAATACTTGGATGATGTTCACATGGCAAGCACCAAATACATGGGAGTCTACAGGGTTCACCATACTTTCCGTGCTTATCAATTTTATTACGAGCCTAACGGTGAAGTTCACCAAAATATGCTTCCTTTTGTTCAAGCTTTTGGTTTGCCAGGAAGGTAGAGTTGGGTCCTCGACAAGGAGGAGTTCTGACAAGCAATGATCATTTTGGGTAAGATTGTACCCCCAAAAGAAAATCCCGCTTGGGAAAATGCAGGAGTGGACCAAGAGGAGCACCAATAGGAAGAGCATGGCTGGAATACCATGGTCTAGGACGACTATGGCCAGCATCACCAGCATCAACAACAATTCCCTAGTACCATCAACATCGGAACATGCCACCACCTCAGCCGAGATACAACTATCTCCCAAGAGGTGAGTATGATCAGTTGCTGTCTTGTGTTGGTGGTGTGGAGAACACACTGCATGATGTGAACGCCAATGTTCTTCACCGACTTCATTCGTTTGAGTTGGGGATCTTCACATCGGTAATTTTCTCACCCGATCCATGCTTTATTTTCTAAAAGCCATGGTTGAATCCCTCACATTGGCTATCTAGATGAGTTCTTGATATTTTTAGATTCTTGTTGATTCCTCACATTAGGATTGAATTTTTTACCTGTAATCGTCTATTTACATGATATAAACCTTATTCCTATGCTTTTGTTTTGAATTTTTTTAGTGCAATGAATATTGGAAGGCTTTTCCGCCTTAGAGGAAATTCGGGAGGCTCGGGAACCTCTGGAAGCTCCACTGGACCGGGCTCGAAGAAGAGGCGCTAGGAGGGGGATGCTCTGAAGTCCACCATGAACAAGGACTACATGAGAGTGAGCACTGGCAATGTGCTTCCTAGACAATGGTTGCACAACGACTTCCTCTCTCGCCATGGTTTGAAGGAGGACTTTGACATGATGGCTGAGAACATCGGTATGACTGCCCTTTCCACCCTCGCTGTTGACACTTTCAAGCGCTCCATGTGGGAGTTCCTCTTGACCTTCCACGATGACCTTGCACTCCAACAACACCACTGCACTATAAGTTTCGTACTTAATGGGCATCCCAAAAGTCTTACTTTCTATGAGTTTTGTGATTACTTTGGGTTATCCTATGATGGAGAGCTCGATATTTACTGAAGAAGTCCTTGCAAAGGCAATGCTTTCTTGGGAGCAAATTTATGTTCACAAGTATATTGATTACACGTGGAAGAATACCGCCACCAACCAGAATCCCACCATTCGCTACTTTACCACCTTCTTGGTGAATTTTATTTTTGGGAAGGGAGACAGTGGGGAAATGGCTAGCCCCGAGATATGTGTGATTCACATGGCTCTCCATCTAGAGATGGTACATAAGGTAAACTTGGGTGCATTGCTAATCCAACACTTTTGCCGCCAAAGGTCGATCCATTCAGGAGATATTCATTGCGGTGGTTTGATCACTCAAATCGCTTATTCAAAGGAGTTCATCCTACTCCAAGAAAGACCGATGCCAGGTAGTAAATACTTGGATGATGTTCACATGGCAAGCACCAAATACATGGGAGTCTACAGGTTTCACCATACTTTCCGTGCTTATCAATTTTATTATGAGCCTAACGGTGAAGTTCACAAAAATATGCTTCCTTTTGTTCAAGCTTTTGGTTTGCTAGGAAGGCAGAGTTGGGTCCTCGACAAGGAGGAGTTCTGACAAGCAATGATCATTTTGGGTAGGATCGTACCCCCGAAAGAAAATCCCGCTTGGGAAAATGCAGGAGTGGACCAAGAGGAGCACCAACAGGAAGAGCAAGGCTGGAATACCATGGTCTAGGACGACTATGGCCAGCAACACCAGCATCAACAACAATTCCCCTAGTACCATCAACATCAGAACGTGCCACCACCTCAGCCGGGATACAACTATCGCCCAAGAGGTGAGTATGATCAGTTGGTGCCTTGTGTTGGTGGTGTGGAGAACACATTGCATGATGTGAACGCAATGTCACTACCCTCACTTAGAACTTCACCCATTTCATGTTTGAATTCCCAAACTACTAGCTGTATAATCAGCAGCAGCCGTCGTCCAACGATGGCGACGGTAATTGATCTAAGATAGGCCAAGAGTCTAAGCTTGGGGAGGTTGAACACCTCCCTACCTTCTGCATTCATGTTTTGCTTTCTTCTTTTAATTTGTTTACCTTTCTTTAGTTGCATGTTTACTTTAAGTCTACATTGATAAAAAGAAAAAATAGAGTACCTTTTATCTTGTTTTGTGTGAAGCTATCTCGGTTTTCCTTTTGTTTTTTCACATATTATTCACTTCAAGTGATTTAGCGATGGAGAAGAATGCGAGGAGTCGATTTGAGTGCAAAATGAACAAGCGAGAGGACATACCACATTCCTATTTTTCTCTCTTCTTGTAAGTTTATTCATGAACATTTTATTTTTGTTTGGTTGCACTTGAGTCTCGTTCCCTGCTCAGCTTGTTATCTCTTGGAACTTACTCTCAAATCTAGTGTCACTACTTTGGTTTCGACTTATGATAATTACTCTTAGTTTGAAAAACAACCGCATTGGATCAAATTCCAATATTTTTAAGAACAAGAGAAAGTGTCTCTATGACAACTTTGGTGCCATGTGTTTTTGTCTTAAAGGTGTAATCTTAGCAACACTCAACCCCACATTTTAAAGGTTTTGGCTTGATAACACTTTTTGAAAAATATTTGTTTGAAGGAATGGAAATTTTATGGTGGTTGAGGGAGATACCAAATTTGTCTTGATAAGTTGAAAGGAAATGTTAAAAGTTGAAGTGAATTGTGGAAGTCCCAAAACTTCATGGAACTGACAACTTCTATGGCCTACGAATGATCTTGAGTTCATCTCATATTTCGGCTATGAGCTTGGTAGACATTTGTAGCAATGCTATGGTGTGCAATTTTTTAGTTCCATGGGCTGAAGTACTAAAGCGAAAGTGAATTCCTATCAAAGTTTGTTCTAAAGTTATTTTATCCAAAATGAAGTCTTGGCATCACCTCACCACTAAAGAATTAAAGTTCTTGAAAGACAAGGAAAATATTGGGTGTTAGAAGGCCACGAATTTCGAAGTGAGCATTAATGAAAAGCTCTAAATTTATCTTTCTTTTGACATTAACTAGTGCACCCTTAATTTGACTAAAGCATTTTTCCTCAAAAATGATTTTACTCTCATAAGAAGAGAGGTGCTCAAAGAATTGATTCACAAGCCTAGCCAAATTCTTGACAATCCCTTTTGAATTTAAGATCTATTAGCTAGCAAGTTACACACGGTTAGGAAGTGAACTTAAGTGCAATTGTTCAAATATATTATGCTCATGTTTAAGGTTGCAGGATTTGTGACGATAGAATAGGTTACCACCTTGGACTTGTGAGTTTTTCTACCTAAGTTTATTTCTCGCTATTATTCTTCATTTCTTTGTCAATCGAGGGAGAGTAACAACTAAGCTTGGGTAGGTCGATAGCTCCAAAAATTGACACTTTTTATCAAGGATATTCCATTGGGTTTCACTTGGTTTCGTTGATTTTTATCTTTCAACTGACGCTAATATCGCAAGTTAGCGAAACCTTGTTATTTTGTGATGACTTTTAGGTACTATACATTTTTGGAAAGATCCTAGAGCATTTATGGGCTAATCAAACCTAAATGAGCAAATCTCCAATTGAAGACAATTCCATCTGAGGCCTATTGAGGCTTTAATGACCTCCAACACGACCGAAGGCTGCTGATGTCTACGCACTTCTATTCTTGTAGACAGTTGTTGGGCCTCCAAGTGCAGAGGTTTGTAGAACAGTAGCAAGTTTTCCCTTAAGTGGATTACCCAAGGTTTATCGAACTCAGGGAGGAAGTGGTCAAAGGTATCCCCTCTCAAGCAACCCTGCAATCAAGATACAAGAAGTCTCTTGTGTCCCCAACACATCCAATACACTTGTCAGGTGTATAGGTGCACTAGTTTGGCGAAGAGATAGTGAAATACAAGTGGTATGGATATAATACAACGGTGCTAGAAAATACTTTGATGGCGTGGAAGAGACTAAAGGCAAACTGAAATAAAGATGGCAGCAAGCAAACATGTAACAGATCTAGTTGCAAACGGTGTTTCAATGCTTAGAAACAAGGCCTAGGATCATACTTTCACTAGTGAATACTCTCATATAAATATCTTCTCTTTATGATACTACTCTTAACTACTCTCCGGTTGGACACTCTAATCCATGGTAGGGCTATAACTGCACTCCTCAAAGTCCGCTTTCCCCATCTAGATAACCCCACACTGTCACCTTGAGCTCTAGATGGTTCCAACAAACACCACAATTTCATAGAGACATCCAACTCCAAATATAACTCATAACAAGTATTTGTAATCTCTAGCCTAAGTGCCACCATAGTGTGCACGCTGTCACTTTCACACACATGGGGAGAGCAGAGATCTATTAAAGCACTTGAGTAGCAAGGTAGATTTACTTGATTACAAAGCTCATGATCACAATATGATCATGCATAGAGAGAGAGATGAACACATAGCTACCGGTAGAGCCCTTAGCCTCGAGGAAAACTACTCCCTCCTCATCATGGGAATCAGCAATGGCGATGGAGATGGATGAAGATGGCTTTGGGGGAACTTCCCTGTTCGGCAGGTGCCGGAACAGAGACTTTCTATCCCCCGAATCTCCCCTTCGGTGGCGGCGGTGCTAAGGAACTTTTCATGGCTGGAGGCTGTTCGATTTAGGGTTTTCGTCCCAGGGACTTCTTATAGGCGAAGGGGCAAGGTCGGTGGCCAGCCAGAGGGCCCACACCATGCCCTCGCGTTGCCTAGGGCTATCCGTGCCAAGGTGTGGTGTGGCCGCCCTGTGGCCCTGATGGCTCAGTGTTGATGTAGAGATCGTTGGGAACCCTAAGAGGAAGGTATGATGAGCACAGCAGCAAGTTTCCCTCAGTTATGAAACCAAGGTTTAATCGAACCAGTAGGAGCAAGGAAACACCCAAAAGGTGTTGATAGCTGAGCCTTGGCAGGGCGTACTACCGGTGCTAGTAGCAACGTGGAGACCTGCACAACACAACCACAGAACTTTGTCCCCAACTTGCGATGAGGTTGTCAATCTCACCGTGTTTTGCGGAAAACAAAGGATTAAACGTATCGAATGGAAAGAAGTAATAGTTTGCAGAAAGTAAACACAAAGCAGTAAACAGTTTATAGATTGTATGTAAAAGACAAGGACTGTGATCCATAGTTCACTAGAGGTGGCTCTCCTTAAGATGAATAACATGCTGGGTGAACAAATTACAGCGGGGCAATTGATAAACACTGAGAAAGCAATACATGCATATACTAATCATCTTGACTCCTTTGAGACTTGATTGGGCATTACAACATTATACATAGACCGCCATCCAACTACATCTATGACTAATAATCCACCTTCAGGTTATCATCCGAACCCCCTCCAGTATTAAGTTGCAAGCAACAGATTATTGCTTTACGAACTGTGTATAAAGTAAACAATACGATTGTTCTATGAACAAAGGATTGTTGTTTTCTCCCTAGTAGCAACATCACATCTAGTACCTTAGAGATTTTTGTCACTTCCCATTACGGAGGCATGAACCCACTATCGAGCATAAATACTAACTCTTGGAGTTGCTAGCATCTACTTGGCCAAGATAGCTACTAACAACGGAAAGCATGCAAGATCACAAATAACAAAGACATGATAGAATCAATAATAAATCTGAAATAGCATCTCAATATGCATCGGATCCCCGTAAACACAACATGCAGAATTACAAATAGATGATCTTGATCATGAACGGAGCTCACAAGATCTAAACATGAAAGCACAGAGGAGAACCAACCATCTAGCTACTACATGGATCCGTAGTCCAAGGATGAACTACTCACGCACCACACCGGAGGCTTGCATGGTGATGAAGAAGGCCTCCAGGGTGAATTCCCCTCTCCGGCAGGGTGCCGGGAAGAGCTTCAGATCCCTCCCGATCTAGGGATGGAGATGACGGCGACTATAGACTCTTTCGTGGATGTTTGATCGGGGCCTTAGGGTTTTCGTCCTGAGGGCATCTTATAGGCGGAAGGAGAGGCCGAGGGGGTGCCTGGGCTGGCCACACCACCCCCTGGCGTGGACAGGCCTGGCCCGCGCGGCCAGGTGATGTGGTGGCCCCCTGGCTCCTCTCCGTCTCGTAATCTGGCATCTGATGACTTCCGGAAAAATAGGCACGTTGGCTTTTGTCCCGTCCAATTCTGAGAATATTCATTTTCTGACTTTCCTGGAACCAAAAACAACAGAAAATAGGCAGCTGGTACTGTGGCTCTTGTTAATAGGTTAGTCCAAGAAATCATATGAAAAGCATTCCAAAGTATGGACAAAACACAAGAAAGTGGATAAAACCAAGCATGGAACATCAAAAATTATAGATATATTTGCAATGTATCAACATCCCCAAGCTTAACTCCTGCTCGTCCACAAGTAGGTAAGTGATAAAAATAAAGAATAACTTTTGAGGTGACATGCACCATCAAAGACTTGATCAAAGTATTTGTAAAACATTCAAAGCTGGGATCATAGTACTTCAATCATAACATGAAATAAAAAGCTCTAGCAATAAGAAAAAGAAACTATGATGCAACATTTAAAAGGTACAAACAAAAGATTCATGAATAACAATGCTTTGCAAGACGTTTGTTTGTTTCACATAAAGAAAACATAGCATAATAGTATTCAGCTTGTCCCTCATAGAGTAGCAAATATAAATGCATAGGACACCTTCAAAGTTCATAAGAGTGACTAGATACAAATAGTTTAAAACAAGCAATATCAAGTTATGCATCAATCAACTAGTCTTGGGACAATGCACATAGAACTAAGAATGGCCACTATGCTCTCAAAGTAGGTGCATAAAGGTAGAAGGTGGAGACTCAATATAATGGTGGACAAGGCCTTTATAAAAGGAAGTAGGGATTCAAGTCTCATAAAGAGCTTCCAAAAATTATGGTACTTATAGCTTTCAGCTCTCATTGCCCCTATCATAAGCATCTTGAAGGTGATTAAGGTTAAAGTGACACAACTAAGAGGATATGCTTGACAAGTTATAAACCGAAATCTCATGCCCCTTACTTACGAAGACCGATCCTCATGTTACTCAACTTTATGTCACAAGTAAGCTCTTGTCATTGTAAGTACATATGTATCATAAACAACTGCCAACGGAGTACCCCTTGCACATGATACAGGAGCTATCCCATAATCAAAATGACAAGGCAAGCAGACAATGAGCATCTCAGCAATCTTTTTATTTGCTATTTCCATAGGTTTTTATTGAGGATGCTTCATAGAGTGCTCATTATGGTGATGCTGCAAGTTTACACCATGATTAGGCATGGCTTAGGCTAGCGGCCCAGGTGTTTCTCTAACACACATACAAACTCCATGATCTTACAAGTTCCACTTTTATTTCACATCGCTGGGATCCGTAAGAAAAATAACATGATATCAACGGGGTACAAAGTATAAGTGCAATGTTGAAAGCATTCCCCATGATACATGGTTCTGCTAATTTAAACTTATAAAGCACAAGCATATACGCAACAAAGAAGGACCCAATGGTTCAAGTTTATTAGATGCAAAAAAGTAAAGTGTTCCATCAAGTTCGTGAGAGCTTTAATCACTAGTTTTCTCATAACAAGTTTAATTTGGAAGGTAAACAAAAGCATGAATATACTTGGAATAGCATAAGCTAGTAGGTAGGTATGGTGGACTCTTTGGAATAACTTGGTTTAGGGAGTTGGACGCATGAGTGGAACTCATACTTGGTTGTGGAGGCTAGCAAAAGACTGGGAGTGACAAACTAAGAAAGCAATAATGGCCATAATCATGCAGAGCGACAAAACATCATTGATCAAAGCATAAAGTGATACTACAAGTTGAAAACTAAAGGATCATAAAGGCTATGGTGACTTTGGATAGTCATAACATGGTGTAAGCATGCGCCAAGTCAACCCAAATAAAGCATCAAAGGAGAATACCACTGCACTATGCTTTAATATGCTAAAACAACGCATGATTCATCCAAGGCACATTAATCAATCTAAATTGTTTATAACAAGTCATGCTACAACAAAGAATACTAAGCATAAAGCCAAAACAATATCAAGCATGGCATGACAGAGCATAGGCCACAGTCAAAAACAAGCTCTTTTTACCACATAAGTATGAACTTTCCTACTCTTTTCCAAACCAAACCAAACTATTTGCAAACCAAAGTATAAAAGAGGGGGTCCAACCAATTTATTCAGAAAACTAAGCAAAACAAGCAAAATAAAAACCAAAACGAAAATGAAAAAGAAGACGCTCCAAGAACAACACAACTGTGCATGAAACAATAAAAATGAAGCGTTTGGAAGAAACCTGGGATTTTTATTGATGAAGAAGGGGATGCCTTGGGCATCCCCAAGCTTTGACGCTTGTACTTCTTGGATATTTCTTGGGGTGACACGCGTGGCATCCCCAAGCATGAGTTTTAGTCCATCCTTCATCTCATTACTCATTCCGTCCATACACCTGAAATTTTTCCTTCATACAAAACTTCACACAATCTTTATTAGCAACATTAGTGTACTCAAGATAAATAAGTCTTAAGGTTCAGTTATAACACAAAATAAACTTACATTAGAACACTAGCTACTGAAGCACTTCCCTCAAAAAGCTCAATTCCCCAAAAGAACTCAAAAAGGAATCAACAAGAAGCAAATGCAGAAAATGGCAGAAATCTGTCAAAACAGACCAGCAGGTAAAGACGAATTTTTTCGAAGACCTTATGTTGCTCAAATCAAAAAGTGTTGAACTAACAAAAGTTAGATAACAACCTGGGGCAGAAGCACAAAAATTCACGGATCAAAAAGACGTTCAGAGATTTTACACAAATTTTTACGGTGAAGCACAGAAATTTGTTTCGGGACAGCAACTTTTCCAATCATTACTTCTCTCACATTAGAGGTTACTCTTGGCACAAAAAGCAAATAAAAAGGATAAG
Source organism: Avena insularis (assembly GCA_023614405.1). NCBI lineage: Eukaryota > Viridiplantae > Streptophyta > Magnoliopsida > Poales > Poaceae > Avena > Avena insularis. The sequence goes on along the minus strand of CM042693.1, from coordinate 431,884,911 downwards.
GAGCGGTTATTACTGAAGTAATAACTTCCAAGACTCATCTAAAACTTTTGGGTTATCTCTCAATAAGTACTTTTCTTTAACGTCTTTAAGTTAGGCATAAGAAGCAAAGAAAGAATCAAGTGTTCTCAAATGAAGAAGCATTAAGACCAAATTTTGTTTTCATAGGAGAAGCAAAAGAAATCTTCTCTCTCTTCTTAGGGAAGTGTTCTATACCTTTCTTGAGTGGGAGTTGATATTTAATGGTGCCTTCTTTCATATCAATGATGGCACCAACAGTTCTAAGAAAAGGTCTTCCCAAAGTAATAGGACAAGAAGCATTGCATTCAACATCCAAAACATAGAAATCAACGGGAACATAGGCATTGTTAACCATAATAAGAACATCATTAAGACTCCCCATGAGTTTCTTTTAGCATTATCATCAAGTGGGACATTCAAATAACAATCTTCAAGTGGAGGCAAATCAAGCATATCATAAATCCTTCTAGGCATAATAGAAACACTACTATAAAGATCACATAAAGCTTTGAAATCAAAGTCATTCACTTTAATATTAATGATGGGTTCCCAACCATCTTCTTGTTTTATAGGAATAGAAGCTTTATGTTTCATCTTTTCTTCTTTAATTTTTATGAGAGCATTAGTAATGTGTTTTGTAAAGGCCATGTTCATAGCACTAGCATTAGGACTTTTAGCAAGCTTTTGTAGGAACTTAATAACATCAGAGATATTGCAACCATCAAGATCAAAATCAAATTTATCATCTAAAGTAGTAGAACTATTACCAGCCTCAACACTAGTGGTGGTGATAGTAGAAGCACTAATGTTTCTAGCAATTTCATCTTCTCTTTCCCACTTAGCATGTAATTCAGCTAATAGTCTAACATTTTCATCAATTCTTACTTGTATAGCATTAGTAGCTGCAAAGGGATTATCATTAGTTTCAGGTTTAGCAGCCATTTTATTCAAAGAAGATTGAGCTTCAGCCAAAGAAGCTATATTTCTTTCAGCATTAGAGAGTTTTTCCTCAATAGTTTTATTGAAAGCAGTTTGATTACTAATAAAGTCCTTAAGCATAACTTCAAGTTCAGAGGGTGCACTCCTATTATTGTTGTAAGAATTTACATAAGCATTACCATTGTTGGGAGGATATGGCTTATAATTGTTGTTACCAAAATTATTCCTATAAGCATTATTGCCAAAGTTGTTATTTCTTATGAAGTTCACATCAACTTGCTCTTCTTGAGCAACCAAAGAGGATAAAGGAACATTATTTGGATCAATATGGGCTTTCCCATTAACAAGCATAGACATAATAATATCAATCTTATCACTCAAGGAGGAGGTTTCCTCAACAAAATTTACCTTCCTACCTTGAGGAGCTCTCTTAGTATGCCATTCAGAATAATTAACCATCATATTGTCCAGAAGTTTTGTTGCAGCACCCAAAGTGATGGTCATAAAGGTACCTCCAACAGCAGAATCCAATAGGTTCCTTGAAGAATAGTTCAATCCTGCATAAAAAGTTTGGATGATCATCCAAGCAGTCAGTCCATGAGTGGGACAATTCTTAACCAAAGATTTCATTCTTTCCCAAGCTTGAGCAACATGTTCATTATCAGATTGTTTAAACTTCATTATTTCACTTCTCATAGATATAATCTTAGCAGGAGGATAGTATGTTGCAATGAAAGCATCTTTGCACTTAGTCCAAGAATCAATACTATTCCTAGTTAAGGAATTCAACCATTCTTTAGCTTTTCCTCTCAAAGAGAAAGGAAACAATTTCAGCTTAATAATATCACCATCTATATCCCTATGCTTTTGCATCTCACAAAGTTCAACAAAGTTATTTAGATGGGCAGCAGTGATGACCCACAAGTATAGGGGGTGTATCGCAGTATTTTCGAGGGAAGTGAAACCCAATTTATTGATTCGACACAAGGGGAGCCAAAGAATATTTATAAGCCTTAACAACTGAGTTTTCAATTCAGCTGCACCTGGAAACAATCTTGCTCACAACAGTTTATCAGTAGCAACAGTTTTGTAGTAGGAATAGCAAAGTAGCAGCAGTAGTAAAGTAAAGATAGTAGTAACAATAGCAATAAACAGTGGGATTCGAGTGCGGTAGGCATAGGGATGGATGGACGGGCGTTGCATGCACAAGACAATTCACATAGCAATCGGAACATAGGGCAATTGCACATAAATAAGATAAAGCATCCAAGTACTAGATAAACCTAGGCATGTGTTCCATATATAGTCATACGTGCTCGCAATGAGAACTTGCACAACATCTTTTGTCCTGCCAGCCCGTTTGCAGCGGGGCCTTGTAAAGACCCAAACCTGGCTTGGTTTGAATCCCTGTGATTACAGTGCTAGTCCCTGGATCGAATAGCTAGCACCCAAAGTTTAAGATGTAATATCAATATACAAAGGTCATATTACATCGCATGATCCAGAATATAAATACTTTATTACAAACTCATAGCCATAGGCTATCTTATTACAAAGCAACAGAATACAAGTAAAGCATGGAGTCCTTCATCTTCATGTACCACAGGCAAACATGTTGGTTCACATGTCCTTCCTGGGTCACATTGGAATTGCTCCATTAGAGTCTCCAACATTTTCATTCTTCTTCTTCTCAGGACAGTTTGCTACAAAGTGTCCAAGTTGCTTACAATTGTAACACTGCAACTGTCTAATGTCCTTCTTGGGATCACTATGTTGGTTCTGACCAAGGTTATCTCCATTGTTAGTACCATTCACATTGTTACTACCACTCTCATTATTGATGTGGTGATTCTTATGGTGATGGTGATTATGTCCATTTCCTTCATGCTGATGTGATCCAGAATTTCCATTATCCTTTCTGAATGAACGCATCTTCTGTGATGATCCTGAGTGATATTTGTCAAAGCTATGCTTCCTCTTCCTGTTCTCAACTTTGTTCTTCTTACTCTCTAAAATTATAGCTTTGTCACACAGTGATTGATAAGTTGGAACATAAGCAACTAATAATTGCATGGAAAGTTCATCATTCAGTCCATCTAGGAACTTTTCCTTCCTCTTAGCATCTGTATCAGTATCGTCTGGAGCATAACGTGATAGATTGTTGAATTCCTCAATATATTCAGCAACACTGCGGTGACGTTGTTTAAGGTTGTGAAACTCCTTCTTCTTTAGGCTCATCACGCCTGAAGAGATATGATTAGTGCGAAAGCCATCTTCAAATATTTCCCAAGTCACTTCTTCAATGGGGTGAGTGACTTGAAAGTTGTCCCACCATGTAGCTGCAGGGCCTTCAAGTAAGTGTGCTGCAAATCTCACTTTCTTAGCATCAGAGCATCCAACAGTCACTAGGTCTCTGTTCACTGAACGTAACCAGTCATCAGCTACCATTGGATCAGAAGTACCAGAGAACTTTGCAGGTATCAATCTCAGAAATCTAGTAAGCATATCAAGAGGTGGTGGATTGTTGTTGTTATTGTTGTTGTTCTGATTCTGATTGTTGATGGTTGTCATGAATTGTGTCATCATCTGCATTAGCTGAGTCTGTGCAGTCATCATCTCTTGCATCTCATTTTCATTGTTGTTGTTGTCTCCATTGTTATCATGGTCATTGGCGCGTCTTGGAGGCATCTGTTGGTTTAATAGGGATAAGTAATGATAGATAGATAGATAGGTCTAAGGGAGTTCTAACACACTCAACCCAAAACAAACCAGTTCAAACAAACATTCATCAAGCAACCAAACACTTAGCAACTTCTAAGTTTCACTCATTATAGAAGAAAACAACAAGTTTTCTTGAAGCAAGCAACCTAGTATAGTCATACCACATAGGTCGGCATGATCCATACGCTAACATGATATCGATAACTCGAACATGATAATTGGTAGGCAATCTAATGTCTCATGGGTTGCACTATGATAACATCAGTGGGAGCTCTCTTTCGAGTTCGGCAATCATCGGTGAAGTGTCCTATCTTCCGGCAGCGATGGCAAAACACTTTTGTCATGCCTCGAGTACTTTTTCTTGAAGTGTTGTTGTGGTTTTCTCGAACTTCCTTCTCTAGGCATTCATTGATATTGTGTCCTTCTTTCTTGCATTTGGAGCAGGTGATATGGCTAAGGTTTTCTTCTTTCTTCCTAAGAGCTTGATACATTCCATTCTTGACTTGTTCTTTCACTTGTTGCACTATGAAGTCGAGATGGCACTTGGCAGGAATGTGGTTGGTTCCTTCACATAGGTAACAAGTAACTTGAGATGTGGGGCATTCTCCAACTGGATGGTTGTGATCACAAAAGGGACATTGATCTTGATGTTCCTTAGAGGTGTGGCCTACTTCTCCACATATTTTGCAAGCTCGAGGACTTGTCACAACTTGTATCTTGATCTCCTTGTTGGCATGATCCATCCTTAAGGTCCTTAGAGAAAGCGAAGGCTGGTCCTCTACATGTTTGAATGAGAAGAGATTCAGTAAAGAATGATCAAGGTATACGAGAAAATCTAATAAGTATAAAAATATAAGTTCACTCTTAACAAGGGGTATGTCCAATTCCTAGGGTTACGAACCTACAGGCAACACAGTGCTCTGATACCATCTGTAAAGACCCAAACCTGGCTTGGTTTGAATCCCTGTGATTACAGTGCTAGTCCCTGGATCGAATAGCTAGCACCCACAGTTTAAGATGTAATATCAAGATACAAAGGTCATATTACATCGCATGATCTAGAATATAAATACTTTATTACAAACTCATAGCCATAGGCTATCTTATTACAAAGCAGCAGAATACAAGTAAAGCATGGAGTCCTTCATATTCATGTACCACAGGCAAACATGTTGGGTGTAAACTCATAACCTCTATCATCAATCCATACTCATCAATAGAATAACCTGCAACATGATAGGTTGTAGCCACAAAGGGTCAATACTTTGAATGTATTGGCAAGTCACAAGTTGGTGAATATAAGTTGGCTATCACTATATGCATATTTGGCTAAGTAGATCTTAGGCTCATTTGCAGAAAGCAATATGGTTTTATCCTATGTTTGCAAAAATAGTTTTGATCTTTCAATAACTTTCTGAACTCCTTGGCAAACTCCAAGTGCTTCTACTCTCTTGTTGTCACCATCAAGTTTTACTTTGAGAAATTAGAATGTCGAGATCTTCCATAGCTTCAGGCCTTAGTTGCTCAGAGTTGTCCATAACCGGGGACATGGCTAAGTACTTAGAATTTAATCTTCTGCAGAAGTTGTACACTTTACCCACAAGACACAATCTCGTCTTGACGCCACCAGTGGCCGCTGGATTAGTACTCACCAAGATGGAGTACCGGCAGATCAAGAATGTGACAAAGTCTTTCCATAGAAGTCCTCCCAATACATAATGCCAGCACATCTACCAGGCACCAATGCAAGGATAAACCTCCAATGCATAATTCCAGTTAACCTGAAGAGGTACCAATGCATGGGTCTCCCACTATGTAATTGACTAGGCCAGAGCCCATTTGGCATGTGGCTGTACACGGAAGCCACTGTACGAGAAACATGTTCAATCTCTAAGTTCCTGGGTGGTATTCTCCTAGTGCACACACAAAAGAGATAGCCATAGACATGGTTCCCTTCGTTGCCACCTTATTCTCAACTGAGTATCCACATTCCACCCAGGTGATTCATTGAGTCCTTGTTTTATTATATAAAACATATATTTTCCAACACTTCATATAATCACAATATGGTATATTCCACCCTGAATCTATAGCAGGGCTAAGCATACTACCACTATGGTATTTCCACTAAGGAAGATATAAAGGATATCCTAAATAGGACATAGCATAGCATAGTATCACAGTAGTCCTATCATGCATACTACAAAAATCCACTAAGTGTAATGAAAATAGTAGGACATGGATGATAGTGCCACTTGCCTTAGTAGTTGGTGGTGTTGGTACACTCTTTGCAGTAACACACTTGGCAATCCACACAATCTATCAAACAAAACAACCAAAACAAAACATGCACAAAGTCAACACTAATGGCAATACAAAAATCATGCAAAATATGCAAGCATGCAAGATGGCAATTTTTATTGTACAAATTGTTATAGCAAAGGTTTTGAACTTTACTAAGTGCTTTCTGAACAATTTATAATTGCAAGGTTAAAAATGCAACCATTTGTGCAATTGTAACAATTAGTAATAATTTCTAGTATTTGGAAAGGCCAAATTCACTAAATAATTTCCATGCTATTAGGTATAGTCAACCAAATTTATATTTTGGTCTCACTGGACAGAGGGTTCAATTTGCAATTCATAGCAAAAAGATTCACCCAAAAATAATTTACAAAACAATTTTTATGAGTAAAATACTCCTAAAAAGGTTCTTCCTAAAACTCCAAATTTTCAGAAACAAAAGGGTGAAATAAGGCCTCTATAACAAAGGTCTTATTTTTCTGAATCCATAGGCACCAAATTTGTATTTTTCTAATTTGTGGATCAAAAGTTGTGAAATTTCTAAGTTTAATACTAAATCTGTTTAATTTCTATTTAAATAGATAATCCTGGGCGACGTGGTGCTTTCCTATTGGCTGGTACCGGTTCAGCCGGATCGACCTCTGCGGCCGTTGGATTTAAGTGACATCGGACGGATCAGATTAGCCGTACCCTTTCGTTTAAGTGATCTAATCTTTACCGCTAGGATTTGATCGAATGGCTACTAAACGATTTGCCGGGGACTGGCGGCGCTAGCGACGGCAGCACGTCGGCCTCGCGGTGTTCCGGTGGTTCTAGAGGCGTAGGGAAAAGGCGGTCTTACCAAGGGCTCATGGTGGTCTCGGTGGTCTGGTTGGTGGTCGCGATGGAGAGAGGGAAGTTCTACTGCGCTCGGTATTCCTCGTCGGAGTGGCGTCGACGGCGGAGATGTCGGCTCGGTGTCAGAGACAACGGCCTGGGGCTCAACCAAATGAATTAAGGGGTCAGTGTGATGCGCCTTGACGAGCACAAGCAGCCTGTGGCCAAAAAGGAGCGGCGGGAACCTTGTCCTTACCGGAAAAACCGTCGGACCGTGGCGGCAGAGGGGTTCGCCGTAATTTGTTCGTGTCGTCGACTTGGAGCACGAGAAGGCACATGGCTCGGTTAGTAAGTGCGTTAGGACATGGCGAAGATGATAGGGCAGAGGGTAGGGCGCCTAATGGCCAGGGTTCACCGGAATTGTCACCGGGATACCGTCGGTGAGCGGCGGTCCGAGCTCGTAATTGGAGAGCCTGGGGGCTCTTTGGGGGTGGCGTCTGAGGGGAAATGATGAGGAGGGGGTGAGGATTAAGTAGGAGCAGTCGCCGGGGGAAATTACTACGAGAAACAGCTGGAATCGAATCGATTCGAAATGGCAAAAGGGGAGAGGTCTGTCATCGCCGGGGAAGACGATGAGGTGGAGGGGTGACGTGGCGTGGGGTCGGTCTGTAAGTGAGAGGGGGTGGGCAGCGGCGCCGTAAGGAAAGCAGGGGGAGAGGAGAGAGCCAGGTGGGCTGGTTTTGGGCCGAAAGGCCGAAGGGTTGGGGTTGCTGTTTTATTTTTTCTCCATTTTTTTTTCTTTTTTCTTTTTCTGTTTTCTTAAATAACTTTTGGTTAAATGATCCAATTTGAATCATACAAATTTCTAAAAATTTGTAAAACTCAAATTAGGTTTTTAGGGTATTATAGAACTCATTTACTTTCCAACTTAAATTTTTCTAATCAAATTTATTCACTTTGGCTTTAATATCTAATATTGCATTTTATTAATTCTATTCCCTAAATAATTCATATCTTTTTATCCATGGCTCCAAATTGGATGAAACCAATTTCTATTGTTTTATTATTTTGCCATTTATCTTTTTTATCTCTCATAGGAGTTCTTTTGTTTAATATAAATATGGAGTATATCCATAGTATTGTGTTGTTCTTAGTGTTAACAAATAATTAGAGTTTTAGGGTTTGAGATATTTTTCACTTTTCTTAGGTTTTTAAAATGCAACCAAGTCAAGATTCTCATGCATGCTTCATGATTTGGGATTTTAAAACATGCACACCACTTCACAAACAAAAACCATTTTATTTGGCTTGGGTTTTGGAGGCATTATATTAAATGTTCCAAAAGTTTTTGTTCCTTCTGAATTTCAAAGAACTTGGTTCTTCATTTTGTTTAAAATTTTCACATTTCAAAATTTGGAAAATTTTGGGATGTGACAGGCCTCAAGGGAACTACTGGCAATTAAGGTGCTCCTTTTAATAGAGCACCGGAGCAAAGCATTAACACTCTGTGAACACATGTGATCCTCACATCAAAGCCATTCCCTTCGGTTATCCCGATTTCTGTCACTTCGGGGCCATTGGTTCCGGACAACAACGTGTGTAGACAACTTGTAGATAAGACCAAAAATAATACTATCATAATGAATCAATAACATGTTCAGATCTGAAATCATGGCACTCGGGCCCTAGTGACAAGCATTAAGCATAACAAGTCGCAACAGTCATAAAGCACTAATAAAAGATACTAGGCACCATGCCCTAACAATCTGATGCCATTACATGAACGATCTCATCCAATCCCTACCATCCCCATAGCCTACAGTGGGGGATTACTCACTCATAGATGGGGGAAACATGGATGGTCGATGGAGAAGCGATGGTGATGATGATGGCGATGATCTCCTCCAATTCCCCGTCCCGGCAGGGTGCCAGAACGGAGTTTATGGTGCTGTTTCGTGGAATCTGGTGGTGGCGGCGGAGCGGAACTCCTTTTGGAAAAACGTCAAACCCCCCCGGAGTTTTTAGGTCAGAAGGCTTCTTATAGGCGAAGAGAGAGACCGAGGGGGTGCCTGGGGGGCCCACACCACCCCCTAGTGCGCTAGCTCGTTTACGCCACTGTGTGGTGTGGCCACCGGCTCTTCTCCGTCTCGTGATTCTGCCCCGAGTCTTCGGTGAAATAGGATTTTGGCATATTTTCCGGATTTTTCCGATAGTTGATTTTCTACACAAAAGTAGACACTAAGGCAATTCTTTGAAAATAGCAGTCCACGTTAGTTGCATCCAAATCACACAAGTTTAGAGGAGAAACAATAGCAAAAGTGTTCGGAAAAGTAGATACCTTTTGGACGTATCAACTCCCCCCAAGCTTAGCTTATTGCTTGTCCTCAAGCAATTCAGTTGAAAATTGAGTGCGATAAAAGAACTTTCACGAACACATTTGCTTCATATGATGTAAATATTCTCAGCAATGTGGTCAACTTCTTAGACAGTTCATAATAAAGAGTATGCAACCAAGTTTACTCAATAGGCATTGCAAGCTATGAAGAGATTCCAACTCAAAAATAATAAGTAGCATGAAGTATAAACATAAGCAACATTACAATGCTCATAAAAAGGTATGATAGAGTGGTATCTCGCTTGCCTTTGATTATGAATATCAAGGCACCTCTGAAGTTCAAGTGATGACTAGAAGTAAAGATATCAATGATACAAGCATCAAAGTCATAACACAAATAATCAAGTAATGGGACAAGCACAAAGAATGACAACTATGCTCTCAAGAAGGTGCTGAAAGAATAAATGGAGACTCAATAAGTAAAGGAAAAGGTTTTGAATAAATTTGAAAGGCTTCCAAATGCTGAAAGTATGATACTCGTTAGCTTTGAGCTCTCATTGCCCCTATCATAAGCATCTTTAATGTGGTTAAGGTGAAAGTGAGGTCCAATCTGAGTTATATGCTTGACAGACTATAAACTAAAAATCCCAAATCCCTTGAGTACGAGGGCCGCTCCTCATGCTACTCAACTCTAGTTACCAGTAAGTTCTTGTCATCATAAGTATGTGTGTATCATAGAGAACCGCCAACGGGGTACCCCTTGCCCGATGATACGGAAGAATCCCCATATCAAAATGACAAGGCAAGCAGACAATGAGTATCTCAGCAATCTTCTTATTTACCATGGGAAAATGGTGCTTTTTTCTCTCTTTCCTCTTTTCATAAATCTCTTTTTTTCCTTTTTCTCAATAGCTATCTCTCTCTTTTTTATAAGAAGAATGCTTCATAGATATCATTATGGTTACGCGCAGTTTCCACCATGTCGCATGGATTAGACCAGGCCCAGCGCTTTCTCTAACACACATACATAACTCCATGGACTTACAAGCTCCCTTTTATTTCACAATCGACGACATCCGCAAACAAAAGAGCAAGGTATCAACTGGGTATATATTTACGAGTGTTGAAAGCGTTCCCGTGATAAAGACGGTTACGCTAATCCCCAATTTATAATTTGCAAGCATATAACTTTCATGGAGAGTCACAATGGTTCAGGTTTATTAAGTGTAGGAAATAAAGTGTGCCATCAAGTTCGTGAGAGCTTTACTAACTAACTTTCTCATAATAAGCAAACATTTTATTCGGAAGAAAACAAGGCATATTGAATATGCACGGAAGTAGCAAATGATGCTAATAGGTAGGTATGGTGGACACTTTGGAAATATTTGGTTTAGGGAGTTGGAAACTTGAGTAAAACATACTCAGTGTAAGTGAAGGCTAGCAATAGTAAGGGAGCGACAAACGAGAGAGCAATAGCTGTCATTATCATGCTTGAAACAAAACATGACTACTCATGGCATGAAAGTGATTCAAGATCCTCAAGGAAAACTAATTCATCGAGGCTTAACTGATTATTACAGTCATGTATATGCGTGAGCATGTGCCAAGTCAATTCAAATGAAACATTCAGAGGAGGATACCACGGTGTCATACCAATTTATGAATAGAGCAATGCAAGCAAACATTCATAAGACATGCTACAAACTATTAGCGAGCTAGAGCTAATCATAAGAAAGCAAAAACTAATAAGCATCTAAAGATAACATACATACTACACGAACAGACTAAGCATGCCCACAGTGATGAGTATATGTACAAAAATGAAAACAAATAGAGTTCGTTACCAGCCTCTTACCATGCCTCAAGTTATCATTAATCCTCATTATTGATCTTCACTTGTGTGGCTTGAATAATAATATGAAACCAATATCCACTGAGGACTGTTGAACCATGTAAAAAACTCACCAAACCAAAGAAGAAAGACAAATATTTTTGATGTTTTCGATTTTTTTTAAAAAAAAAGAACCAAAAGGAAAAACAAGCAAAGCAAAATCTTTTTGGTTTTTTTGAATGGTTTAAACAAAGCAAAAAGGGAAAAACAAACCAAGGAAAAAGAAGAAGAAGCAAACCAAAGAGAAACAACAGAAATATTTTTGGTCTTTTTGTGTTTTAGAAAGCAAAAGCAAAGAAGAACGAAAACTAAAAAGAGAACGAAACATGAATATACAAAGTACCGACGCAACATGATATGGAGATGAGTGCGGTGTCGGCGTACCTCCCCCCCAAGCTTAGGCTTTTGGCCTAAGTGGGTATCAATCCATGTACGAATAGGGGTTCCAAGCAGGCGGATCTTGATAAGAATGGTCGTAGTCAGGCCCATGGGAAGAAGAAGAAGCTCCCAATCATAAGCAGGCTGCTGATATGAAGACTCTCCCTCATTCGAGGGCTGGACCGAATCATCCGTCACCTCCCTTCTAGTGTCTTGCTCCTGTTGGGAGAGCTCTCCCAAGTACGTGTCAAGCTCCTCCTCAGTGAGGGACCATCCTTCCCTGTTATCAAGGTTAAACAAGACAGGTGCAGGCAAAAGAACAACACACTCAGACTTGCTCTTTCTCCAACCAGCTTTGAGAAAGGTTATTTCATAAGATAACTCACTCATACTAGCCCATGAGGAAACAAATTTATGCCGTATCATGAATTAAGATCAAGCCTTTCTATGGGAAACTGTAGGTCTAGATGATGAGGCATTAAACCATGCAATGCTAGTAAATGAGAAGCAATGAGGCCTCCACGAATTCCACCTTTCTCACGGTTAGTAGCAAGACGGAAAGCTATCAAAGCACCTAAGTTGTAAGAACTATCTCGTTTAAGGGCAACAAAGATAAATGCTAGATCAAACAAAGATAACTTATTGGCAGTTTTCCTAGCAAGAGCACACTTGGCAATAAACTAGGCAAAGTAGCGAATGGAGGGAAGATGAATGTTACGGATTTTCCACTCTCCTTCGAGAAGCTACTCCCTTGGCAAATTTCTGCATATAAATCCATGAGTGGTTAAGGTCTCTCCTTAATCTTTCTACATGATCCCCATTGAGGTACCTTAATAGCTACACAAAAATCATCAAGAGAAAGGTCGACAACAATATTGTAAATTTTGTAATGGACCATGGGGTTAGGCAAAGAGTGACTAAATTGGAAGTCCTCCACCACAGACATGGTTAGCTTCACAAATTGACAAGGTTCATCTTCCAAAAAGTTCTCTAACCCTGCATTAGAAACCAAAGTGTGGAAATCTTGGAGAATTCCTGCAGCTCTCATGAACTCAGAGCATGGATAAATGGAGGGAAAAACTTCCTCCTCCCGGTGGACCTTCATGACCTCGGGCACCCAAAGTTCATGTTGGTTTAGTTGATGCTCATTCATCTTCTATTTTGAAATTTTAAACACCTATTAAACAAGTGATTACAAAGTAAATATAATGAATGATTCTACTCATAGGGACTTGTAAGAGGCCTAAACATGCACCAAAACTATATCTCCAAGCATCAAACAAGCTTACAAGCTCTCATAACCAGTCACCTATAGCAGCAAAATACTCCATATATAATCCACTAAACACAAATCTACTTGGACAAGGGGAGGAGTCACATACCAGGGAATAAATGCTCCAAATTTCAGCAAGAAAGATGGGCTAAGCAAGGAGATCGAAAAAATCGAGAGCAAGCACAGCAAGAACGCGATTTTGAGCAATGAACTAGAGCTTACTCGGGAGAGAGAAGAAAGTGTCAGGTGAGAGAGTTAGTGGGGGGCCAGGGGTGGCCCACACCAGGGCATGGCGCCACCCAGGTCAGGCCACGCCACCAGGTGGTGTGCCTGCCTGGTGGGTCCCCCTGGTACCTCCCAAGTACTCCTCTGCCCCTTTTTTCATGCAAAAATTTAATATGAATTTTCTGGAATTTTTCGAGACACTTTATTTTTGGGCATTTTCAAGCATAGAAGAATGATTTTCTGACAGACAATTTTTTTTCTTTTGGAAACATGATGCAAAGACAAAACAAAGCTAGAACTACAGAAGTTCTATGACACTCTAACATGCAAGCAACTAACAACAAAAAGAAAACTAAACAAAAGCAAAAACTAAAATGCATAGGATAGAAGTAAACGGAGATAATCATAGTGAAAACATTGTTTTGTTCAATGAAATCCTTTTGTTAACAAGGTTGATCAGATCTTGCTACCAAAACAATTCCATATGAGACAAGACTTTGTATTCCACTAATGATTATGTTACCTCAACCTTGATAGCAATAGTCCCAATCATAATAGTTTCAAAATTTTCTCTTGGTATGGGATAATATATTTCTCCAACTTGAATACCCTCAACATGTTCAATGGAATTCAAACCATAAGTCCTTTCAATATTCTTGGAGAAATAGACAATATGTTCCTTGTCATTAACATTGAAAGTCACCTTTCCTTGATTACAATTGATAACAACTCCTGCAGTATTAAGAAAAGGTCTCCCAAAAATAATAGACATATTATCATCTTCAGGCATTTCAAACACAACAAAATCAGTTAATATCAAGCAATTATGAGCCACTTGAACAGGTACATCCCCACATATACCCACAGGAATAGTGGTAGATTTATCAGCCATTTGCAAAGATATATCAGTTGGTATTAATTTTTCAAGTTGAGGCCTCTTATAGAGAGAGAAAGGCATAATACTAACTCTAGCTCCCAAATCACACAAAGCAGTTCTAACATAACTATTCTTAATAGAGCAAGGGATAGTTGGAATCCCTGGGTCTCCAAGTTTCTTAGGAACCTTCCATTGAAGGAATAATTATCAAGCAAAGTAGAAATTTCTTCATTAGGGATCTTCCTTTTATTCGAGACAATGTCCTTCATATACTTTGAGTAAGGAGGCAATTTAATAGCATCAGTCAAAGAAATTTGCAAGAATAAAGGCTTCATCCACTCACAAAACTTATTATAATGTTCATCTTCCTTTGACTTGTGTTTCTTATCAGGGAAAGGCATAGGTTTTTGGACCCAAGGTTCTCTTTCACTACCATCTTTCTTAGCAATAAAATCCTCTTTAGTGTATTTGGTATTCTTAGTGTGGTTTTCAGGTTCTTCTTCAACTTTTTCTTCATTAGGAACATCATTTTCTTCATTACCACTTTTAGTTTCAGCATCAGAGATAGATATACTATTAGGATCTATAGCAAGTTTAGAGGGTTCTACAACAGTTTTATGTTTCTTTTTCCTTTTCTTATGAGTAGAGCCACTATTTTCAGCTTGTTGAGAATCGTGCTCAATTCTTTTGGGATGCCTCTCAGGATATAGAGGATCCTAGGTAGCAGCTCCACTTCTAGTTCTAATTTCACAAGCATGTTTTTCTTTGGCAGCATTAACTAGCAAGTCGTTTTGCACTTTAACGCGTTGATCTATTTGAGTTTGAACCATTTGAAAGTGTTTAACAATCATTTTAACATCATTGGAGGTTCTTTCCACAATATCTTTCAACTCAAAAATAGCTCTAGTGTTTTCCATTAGATGATTTTGCACCCTTTTATTAAAGTTATCTTGCTTAACAATAAAGATATAGAATTCTTCTAAGCATTGATCAGGAGGTTTAGAGTATGGGATATCACCTTCATCAAAGTGTTGGAGAGAGTGTACCTCGATAGTGGATGAGTAGGGAATAGGCTTACATAATTCTTCAATAGGAGGTAAATTCTTGACATCTACATCTTTAATTCCCTTCTCCTTAAGACATTTCTTAGCTTCCTTTATCACTTCATCATTTAATTCAATAACTCCCCTCTTCTTTGATGTTGGAATAGGCACCAGAATAGAAGGTTCAAGTACAATTATTTCAGGTATAGCTTGTTTAGGAGGAGTACAACCTTCATAATTCTTACTTATTTTAGCCATAAATTCCTCAACTTCCTTAGGAGTCCTATTCCTGAAAACACAATCAGCACAACTATCTAGGTATGTCCTAGATTCTTTGGTTAGTCCATTATAAAATATATCAAGAAGCTCATTCTTAGGTAATGGACTTCTAGCTTGTGCATGAATCAAAGCACAAAACCTTGCCCAAGATTCAAGCAATACCTCTTTTTCTCCCTGTTTAAAATCAAAAAGTTCCTGCAAAATAGCATGTCTAGCACTAGGAGGAAAATATTTCTGCAGGAAAGTACTAATCAAGCACTTAGGGCTATCAATAGATCCAGGAGGTAAATTACTAAACCAAGTTTTAGCTTCTCCTTTTAGTGAAAAGGGGGAAATCTTAGCAACAAAGTAAGTACGCATCTTAATATCATCAGAAAACAAGCCACTCATGGTAGAAAGTTCATTCATATGTGCTACCGCACTTTCATTCTTAGTCCCACAAAAAGGTTCTTTCTCGACAATAGCTATGTAAGATAGATCGAGAGAGAAATCGTAATCTTCATCTATAATGTTTATGGGAGAAGTAGCAAACTTAGCAATAGGAGACAATTTGGGTCTAATAGTACGCCTCTCAAGGAGACTCTTAGCAGCGCTCCTATCATGGGTGTTTTTACATTCTTTAATAAATTCATCGGTCATCTCAACGTAACCATCTTCAATATCATAACTTTCACTAGACTCTGTGAACTAATGTGTGTGGTAGTGTCTTCATTAGGAGTTTCGGTATTTCCAGCTATAGTTCTAGCAATCGTAGCATCTAGGAAAGGACCTAATGAACCACTCTTATCAAGCATGAGAAGCATCATAAGCATCAGAAGTTTTAGATTCAGCAGTAGTAGCAGTGTGTGTAGCATGTGTATGTGGTGGTGTAACGAGCTTACTTATACAAGATGGTGAATCAAGAGCAGCAGAGGTGTTCAGAACCGTACCTCTTCTTGTAGTAGATGGTAAAATAGGAAACTTGCCATCACAAGACTTACCCATGATGGATGGATAGCAGCGAACAATAGAGAATCCCAGTGAACTTGATAAATAAAGCTATGCTCCCCGGCAACAGCGCCAGAAAATAGTCTTGATGACCCACAAGTATAGGGGGTGTATCGCAGTATTTTCGAGAGAAGTGAAACCCAATTTATTGATTCGACACAAGGGGAGCCAAAGAATATTTATAAGCCTTAACAACTGAGTTGTCAATTCAGCTCCACCTAGAAACAATCTTGCTCACAAAGCAATAGCTTGATTTTGTAGTAGGAATAGTAAAGTAGTAGCAGTAGTAAAGTGAAGACAGCAGTAATAATAGCAGTAAACAGTAGGATTCGAGTGCGGTAGGCATATGGATGGATGGACGGGCGTTGCATGGACAAGACAATTCACATAGCAATCAGAACATAGGGCAATTGCAGATAAATAAGATAAAGCATCCAAGTACTAGATAATCCTAGGCACGTGTTCCATATATAGTCATACGTGCCCGCAATGAGAACTTGCACAACATCTTTTGTCCCCGCCGTTTGCAGCGGGGCCTCAAGGGAACTACTGGCAATTAAGGTGCTCCTTTTAATAGAGCACCGAAGCAAAGCATTAATACTCCATGAACACATGTGATCCTCACATCAAAGCCATTTCCTCCGGTTATCCCGATTTCTGTCACTTCGGGGCCATCGGTTCCAGATAACAACGTGTGTATACAACTTGCAGATAAGACCAAAAACAATACTATCATAATGAATCAATAACATGTTCAGATCTGAAATCATGGCACTCGGGCCCTAGTGACAAGCATTAAGCACAACAAGTCGCAACAAAGTCATAAAGCACTAATAAAAGATACTAGGCACCATGCCCTAACAATCTGATGCCATTACATGAACGATCTCATCCAATTCCTACCATCCCCATAGCCTACAGCAGGGGATTACTCACTCATAGATGGGGGAAACATGGATGGTCGATGGAGAAGCGATGGTGATGATGATGGCGATGATCTCTTCTAATTCCCCATCCCGTAGGTGCCGTAACGGAGTTTCGTGCTTTCATGGAATCTGGTGGTGGCGGCGGAGCAGAACTCCTTCTGGAAAACATCGAACCCCCCGGAGTTTTTAGGTCAGAAGGCTTCTTATAAGTGAAGAGAGAGACCGAGGGGGTGCCTGGGGGCCCCACACCACCCCCAGGCGCGGCCTGGCCTGGCCCGCGCCACCAGGTGGTGTGGCCACCCCCTGGCTCTTCTCTGTCTCGTATTCTGGCTCCTGGAGTCTTCGGGTGAAATAGGATTTTTGGCATATTTTCCGGGATTTTTCCTGATAGTTGATTTTCTACACAAAAAGTAGACACCAAGGCAATTCTGCTAAAAACAGCGTCAGTCCGTGTTAGTTGCATCCAAATCACACAAGTTTAGAGGAGAAACAATAGCAAAAGTGTTCGGGAAAGTAGATACGTTTTGGACGTATCACTAGCATCTACTTGGCCAAGATAGCTACGAACAACGGAAAGCATGCAAGATCACAAATAACAAAGACATGATAGAATCAATAATCAATCTGAAATAACATCTCAATATCCATCGGATCCCTGTAAACACAACATGCAGAATTACAAATAGATGATCTTGATCATGAATGGAGCTCACAAGATCTAGACATGAAAGCACAAAGGAGGAGAACCAGCCATCTAGCTACTACATGGATCCGTAGTCCAAGGATGAACTACTCACGCATCACACCAGAGGCTTGCATGGTGATGAAGAAGGCCTACAGGGGGAATTTGCCTCTCCGGCAGGGTGCCGGGAAGAGCTTTAGATCCCTCCCGATCTAGGGATGGAGATGACAGCGGCTATAGACTCTTTCGTGGATTTTTTTATCGGGTACTTAGGGTTTTCATCCCGAGGGCATCTTATAGGCGGAAGGAGAGGCCGAGGGGGTGCCTGGGCTAGCCACACCACCCCCTGGCACGGCCAGGCCTGGCCCGTGCGGTCAGGTGGTGTGGTGGCCCCCTGGCTCCTCCCCGTCTCGTATTCTGGCATCTGATGACTTCTAGAAAAATAGGCACTTTCACTTTTGTCCCGTCCAATTCCGAGAATATTCATTTTCTGACTTTCCTGCAACCAAAAACAGCATAAAACAGGCAGCTGGCACTGTGGCTCTTGTTAATAGGTTAGTCCAAGAAATCATATGAAAAGCACTCCAAAGTATGGACAAAACACAAGAAAGTGGATAAAACAAGAACGGAACATCAAAAATTATAGATACATTTGCAATGTATCAGGCCCGCCTTCGTCTCTCCTTCGGACTCCATGTGTCTTCCGGTAAAATATTGACTTTGGCTTTTGTCCCGTCCAATTCCGAGAATATTCATTTTCTAACTTTTCTAGAACCAAAAACAGCAGAAAACAGGCAACTGGCACTGTGGCATCTTGTTAATAGGTTAGTCCCAGAAAGTGTATAAAAATACTCCAAAGTATGGACAAAACATAAGAAAGTAGATATAAAACAAGCATGGAACATCAAAAATTATAGATACGTTAGCAACGTATCAGCCGCCCATATTGTCCGCCCGTACCACACGCCATTGTCTCCATTATATCAACACAAGCATTTTTCATGAAGAGATGGAGGAAAAAATAAAAACACAGTCCCCACACACCATCCCAGAAGAGAGGAGACTAGATCTGAAGAAAGAGAAGAACCTCACCTCATTCTTCGAAGATCTCTAGCCTCTTGATCATCAACTCCGGTAAAAAAAGAATAATTTTGAGGTGACATGCACCATCATAAACTTGATCAAAGTATTTATAAAACATTGATAACTGGGATCATAGTACTTTAACATAGCATGAAAGATATAGTTCTAACAATAAGACATAGCAACTATGGTGTAACATGAAAAGACACAAACAAAAGATTCATGAATAACAATGCTTTGCAAGACGTTTGTTTGTTTCACATATAGAAAGCATAATGAGAATGGTATTCAGCTTGTCCCTCATAGAGTAGCAAAACATAAATGCATAGGACACCTTCAAAGTTCATAAGGGTGACTAGATACAAATAGTTTAAGAACAAGCAATATCAAAGTTATGAATCAATCAACAAGTCTCGGGACAATGCACATTAAACTAAGAATGGCCACTATGTTCTCTCAATAGGTGCATAAAGATAGAAGATGGAGACTCAACATGAAAGTAAAAGAAAGGTCTTCATAGAAGGAAGCAGGGATTCAAGTCTCATAAAGAGCTTCCAAAAATTATGGTACTTATTAGCTTTGAGCTCTCATTGCCCCTATCATAAGCATCTTTAGGTGATTAAGGTTAAAGTGACACAACTAAGAGGATATGCTTGGCAAGTTATAAGTTGAAATCTCATGCCCCTTACTTACGAGTACCGAACCTCATGCTACTCAACTTCAGTCACAAGTAAGCTCTTGTCATTGTAAGTACATATGTATCATAGAGAACCTCCAACGGGGTACCTCTTGCACATGATACAGGAGTTATCCCATAATCAAAATGACAAGGCAAGCAGACAATGAGCATCTCAGCGATCTTTTTATTTGCTATTTGCATAGGTTTTTATTGAGGATGCTTCATAGAGTGCTCATTATGGTTATGCTGCAAGTTTCCACCATGATTAGGCATGGCTTAGGCTAGCGGCCCATGCATTTCTCTAACACACATACAAACTCCATGATCTTACAAGTTCCCCTTTTATTTCACACCGCCGGGATCCATAAGCAAAAGAATCATGATATGAACAGAATATAAGTGCAATGTTGAAAGCGTTCCCCATGATACATGGTTCTGCTAAATTTAACTCATAAAGCACAAGCATATACGCAACAAAGATGGACGCAATGGTTCAAGTTTATTAAGTGCAAGAAAGTAAAGTGTGCCATCAAGTTCATGAGAGCTTTAATCACTAATTTTCACATAACAAGTTTAATTCGGAAGGTAGATAAAACATGAATATACTTGGAATAACAAATGCTAATAGGTAGGTATGGTGGACTCTTTGAAATAACTTGGTTTTATTTGGAGTTGGATGCATGAGTGGACTCATACTTGATTATGGAGGCTAGCAAAATACTGGGAGCGACCAACTAAGAGAGCAATAATGGCCATAATCATGCAAAGCGACAAAACATCATTAATTAAAGCATAAAGTGATATTACAAGTCGAAAACTAAAGGATCATAGAGGCTATGGTAACTTGGGATATTCATAACATGGTGTGATCATGCGCCAAGTCAACCCAAATAAAGCATCAAAGGAGAATACCACAATATATGCTTTAATATTCTAAAACAACGCATGATTCTTTCAAGGCACATTAAGCAATCTCAATTGTTTATAACATGTCATGCTACAACAATAATCACTAAGCATAAAGCCAAAACAATATGAAGCATGACATGACAAAGCATAGGCCATAGTCAAAAACAAGCTCTCTTTACCACTTAAGCATGAACTTTTCCTACTCTTTTCCAATCCAAACCAAATTATTTGAAAACTAATGTATGAAAGAGGGGGGTCCAACCAATTTATTTAAGCAAACGAAAACCAAAACAAAAACGAATACGCTCCAAGAACAACACAACTGTGCATGAAACAATAAAAATGAAGTGTTTGGAAGAAACCTAAGATTTTTATTGATGAAGAAGGGGATGCCTTGGACATCCCCAAGCTTTGACACTTGTACTTCTTGGATATTTCTTGAGGTTACACGGGTGGCATCCCCAAGCTTGAGCTTTTTTCTATACTTTATCTTATCACATTACTCTTCCCTATACTTTAAAATTTCCTTCATACAAAACTTCACACAATCTTCATTAGCAACATTAGTGTACTCAAGATAATAAGTATTCTGGTTCAGTTTCAACACAAGTAAAACTTCCATTAAAACACAAGCTATTGTAGCACTTCCTTTAAAAAGTTCAAGTGATCAAAGAGAACTCAAAGAGAAAGAGATTAAGAGGCAAATGCAAATAATGGCAGAAATCTGTCAAAACAGACCAGCAGGTAAAAACCAACTTTTAGAAGACCTTCTGTTGCTCAAATCGGAAAGTGTTGAACTAACGGAAGTTAGATAAAAACCTAGGGTAGAAGCACAAAAAATTACAGCTCAAACCGACGTACATATATTTTTCATGAATGTTTACAGTGAAGCACAAAAATCTGTTTCGGGACATCACTTCCCCAAATCTTACTTCCCTCTCATTATAGGTTATTCTTGGCACAAAAAAAAGGATAAGGAGGTTATTACAGAAGTAATAACTCCCAAGACTCAAGAAAACTATTGGGTTATCTCCCAAGAAGTACTTTTCTTTAACGCCTTTAAGTTAGACATGATAGTTTGAGAAGATGCTCACATAAGAAATATGAATTGAAGTAAAAGAGAGCATCAAGAAGCAAATTCAAAGCACATTTAAGTCTAACCCACTTCCTATGCATAGGAATCTTGTAAAGAAACAAGTCATGAAAGCACAAAGCAACAAGCATAGTAAAGCAAAACAAGTGCAACTTCAAGACTTTCAACATAAAGAGGGGAAACTTAATATTATTGAGATACATAAAACCATGTTTCCCTCTCTCATAATAACTTTCAGTAGCATTATGAATAAAATTAACAATATAACTATCACATAAAACATTCTTATCATGAGACACATGCTTAAAAGAATTAATACTCTCCACATAAACATAGTCATTCTTATTAATATTAGTGGGAGCAAATTCAACAAAATAACTATCATTATTATTCTCATCACCATAATCATCAAATATAGGAGGCATATTGTAATCATAATTAATTTTCTCCTCAATAGTAGGTGGACTGAAAATATCATATTCATCATTGTAATCATCATATATTGGAAGCATAGTATCATCAAAGTACATTTTCTCCTCCGTGCTTGGGGGACTAAAAGATCATTTTCATAGAAACTAGCTTCCCCAAGCTTAGAATTTTCCATAGCATTAGCAATAATGGTGTTCAAAATTCATACTAATAATATTGCTATTAGCATGCAAATAAAGTTCCATAGGTTTTTTAATTTTCTCTTCAGACACTTCATGTCCTAACTCAAGATAAATACTATAAAGCTCTCTAATTTTGTTGTTGTTTTCCATTAAGCCTAACTAGTGAAAACAAGAAACAAAAAGACAAAATTGCAGAATCTAAAGGAAATAACTTTGAGCACTCACACCGGAGGATGTGAGTACCTTTTACCTTACCTCCCCGGCAACAACGCTAGAAAATAGCTTGATGTATACACACTTCTATTCTTGTAGACAGTTGTTGGGCCTCCAAGTGCAGAGGTTTGTAGAACAGCAGCAAGTTTTCCCTTAAGTGGATTATCCAAGGTTTATTGAACTCAGGGAGGAAGTGGTTAAAGGTATCCCCTCTCAAGCAACCCTGCAATCAAGATACAATAAGTCTCTTGTGTCCCCAACACACCCAATACACTTGTCAGGTGTATAGGTGCACTAGTTCGGCGAAGAGATAGTGAAATACAAGTGGTATGGATATAAGACAACGGTGCTAGAAAATACTTTGATGGCGTGGAAGAGACTAAAGGCAAACTGAAATAAAGATGGCAGCAAGCAAACATGTAACAGATCTAGTTGCAAACGGTGTTTTAATGCTTAGAAACAAGGCCTAGGGATCATACTTTCACTAGTGAATACTCTCATATAAATATCTTCTATTTATGATACTACTCTTAACTACTCTCCGGTTGGACACTCTAATACATGGTAGGGCTATAACATCACTCCTCAAAGTCCGCTTTTCCCCATCTAGATAACCCCACACTGTCACCTTGAGCTCTAGATGGTTCCAACAAACACCACAATTTCATAGAGACATCCAACTCCAAATATAACTCATAACAAGTATTTGTAATCTCTAGCCTAAGTGCCACCATGGTGTGCACGCTGTCACTTTCACACACATGGGGAGAGCAGAGATCTATTAAAGCACTTGAGTAGCAAGGTAGATCTACTTGATTACAAAGCTCATGATCACAATATGATCATGCATATAGAGAGAGATGAACACATAGCTACCAGTAGAGCCCTTAGCCTCGAGGAAAACTACTCCCTCCTCATCATGGGAATCAGCAACGGCGATGGAGAT
This sequence comes from Avena insularis, assembly GCA_023614405.1. Classification (NCBI taxonomy): domain Eukaryota; kingdom Viridiplantae; phylum Streptophyta; class Magnoliopsida; order Poales; family Poaceae; genus Avena; species Avena insularis. The sequence goes on along the minus strand of CM042693.1, from coordinate 431,861,683 downwards.
GGATGAAGATGGCTCTGGGGGCACTTCTCCGTCCCGTCAGGTGCCGGAACAGAGACTTTCTATCCCCCGAATCTCTCCTTCGGTGGCGGCAGCGCTGCGGAACTTTTCATGGCTGGAGGCTATTCGATTTAGGGTTTTCGTCCCAGGGGCTTCTTATAGGCGAAGGGGCAAGGTCGGTGGCCAGCCAGAGGGCCCACACCATGCCCTAGCGTGTCCTAGGATTGCCCGCGCCAAGGGGTGGTGTGGCCGCCCTGTGGCCCCCCTTCGTCTCTCCTTCAGACTCCATGTGTCTTCCGGTAAAATATTGACTTTGGCTTTTGTCCCGTCCAATTCCGAGAATATTCATTTTCTGACTTTTCTAGAACCAAAAACAGCAGAAAACAGGCAACTGGCACTGTGGCATCTTGTTAATAGGTTAGTCCCAGAAAGTGTATAAAAATACTCCAAAGTATGTCAAAACATAAGAAAGTAGATATAAAACAAGCATGGAACATCAAAAATTATAGATACGTTAGCAACATATCAGCAGCCCATACTGTCCGCCCATACCACATGCCATTGTCTCCATTATATCAACACAAGCATTTTTCATGAAGAGAGGGAGGAAAAAATACAAACACAGTCGCCACACACCATCCCAGAAGAGAGGAGACCAGATCTGAAGAAAGAGAAGAACCTCACCTCATTCTTCGAAGATCTCTAGCCTCTTGATCATCAACTCCACCATAATTCCCCACTTGTACTAAGAGAGAGGTTCATACTTGTAAGATTAGGGATTTGAATCTCTATTCCTACTTTGGTTTGTATTTGATTTGATCTTCAACATCACTGTGGTTCGCTATGGTAAAGTTGAGATGATTTCCATTTGCAATATGATTATGTCTTTGATCCTATTCTCCTCTTATGTGTGAGTAAATCCCCATAGGCGTGGGAGATTTAGGGAATTGGTGAGATGTGATGTGCCTCTTTTATTTTCATCCATTTGTGATTATTTTTATGATTATTATATTGTGAGAATGATTATCTATGCATGTCTAATGCTTGTTATCCAATTTAAGGGCCCGTGTAACATGATCCTGAGAGATATCATAGATATGAAGTTGTTTACTAGTGAATCGGCGACTCTTGAGTGACATGATCGATATTAAAAAGGAGCTAGTATAAATCTAGGACAACAAGGAACCATCAAGTTTAAAACCTTGATCTGGTTGAAAGACCTTTACTGATGTGCTGACCATGGCTTTGGTAATAGGCTAAAGGATCATTGGAATCGAGAAGAATCTACCAAGAGGACTCTTGATTGGTATATGGTTGTTTGCCTAGAAGTATTATAATCATGTGTCCCATTTTTATTCCATTTGGCAGATTCACTATCACCATGAACCATTTCTCTCTACCCTAACCTTTCATCTGCAGGAAACCTCAAACAATCTTCGTGCTTTTTACTTTTATGTTATTTACTTTAAGTACCTTTCAGTACTAAAAACCACATCATTTCCGCTCATTCATTTCCACCTCAACTCTTGCAGTCAATTCACTCAAGACAAGTAACACCTTGAGTGTGACAGAAACACCATAGATAAACATTTTTCAAAGATTCTTATTAGGATCGATATAAAAACTGGAACTAATACTTCCACGAAAACATGCTCTAACGAACCTATACTCTTGCAGGCCATCAGAGGTCGTCCCGGAAGCTCATTCTTGGTGTTGTGAAGCTTCATGGTCGCATTGGGAGGCTCCAATTGTGTAGTGGATATTTCCCCAACCTCGTTTGAAAAGGTTTCGACCACCGCCTTCAAGGACATCGCATAGTGGATCATATGCCTACCTTTGTGGTGCACACTCAGGAGAATAAGGCGAGCCTCACTTCGTGTCTCCGCACCTCTCCAACAAAGATATACTTTCCTTCGATAGGAAGGAGCTTTGGGAATACATCTTGTCTACCATTGCGGTTATATCTATCATTTAGCTTCTTCTATACTTACTTATGCTTGGTTCTCATACATGGAAATTCACATAGTTTCATATCTAAAGAATTTAACTTTGTGTCAAGATTAATTTGAAAAGAAATAAAAAAAGGTTAGCGGGAGTTATTCAACCCCCTCCCAAGTTGCTCATGCAGATCCTTTCAAAAGGGGTATGTTGCAATTGCACAATCTTTCTCAAAGTACACTTTAGATCTACCGTGCCAACACCAAGAACAATAGCATGTAACCGATTCCCCATCATGATGGGGGAATCTCGGGCCTAGTAATAGGTGAACATGGAAATGTCAACACACACATGAACATTGGCACCCTTATCACCCCATCATTTTGTGAGCTGAAATATTTAAAGAACTATAGGTAATAAATTACCATATCCAGAAGCTAAAGTTCATGTCTTAGTATTTCCAATGTTGACAGACTTCGAGTTCTTTCCCAGCTAACCCTTCTTGTCTTTGCTTTGTAGGCAACGATGATCCCACTGGCCAGTTTCAATGCACACCCAACAAGGTTCCTTCTTTAACTTATTCTACCATTTCTTCTTGAAGTAAGTAGTTTGGCGGGCTTCGTTATTTCCCTTAAACGTGTGGACATTTTTCTGCACCATACTGGCACCAATTTGTCTCTGGGTTTGTGTTTTGCCCTTGCCTTCTCTTCAACAACGAGAGATTCAATGAGATTCTCGACAAAGAACGCATGCCTCCAATGCTTTAGTGAAGTGGCAAAGTTCCTCCGCGAAGGGAGAAGCTTAGCGACACTACATCACGAACAACAATGGTAAATTCTTGATGGCATGTCGCAAAGAGATACATCATATGGTTGATTCTTTTATGGTGGAGGCTTATACGTTGGGGGATGGACCAAGTTTGGTTCAGCACCTCGGATCAAATAACTTTACTATCCAGTCGGACAATGTGCAGGTTATTGACACAATGAAGGAGGGAGGTTTTCCATCGACATATTTAGCTATGGTTTTTAATGATTCCAGGATCCTCGCTTCTAGATTAGAAAGATTAATTTTGAACATTGTAATACGATAGGCCAATGGGGCATCTCATGCACTAGCTAGGTATAGTTATACTAATAGTGTGTTGATGACTTTCCCTTAAAAAAATCCTAACGTAGTCGGATTACACTCCAAATCTTTTGATATAGCTCTTTTGCATTTGGCTCTTTGCTCGATTGTGAAGCACCCAAGGATCACCGACCTATAGTACCCAATTGGCACATGTATACCCGCCCAAATTACGTAGTTCCACCTCGTAATTTCGGAAGGAAGAACTCATAGTGAAACTATTCTAACTTTGATTAACATTCTATAAAATGGTTATTTCAATTGGTCAAATGTGAATAATATCGTTAGACTTGTTATGAAAACTATTTACAAGTACTTAGTCCCAATTTAATATTCATGTAAAATTAACATCAAAGTTACACCATAGAGACTGGAGGCTATGTTCACTTCTTAAACGCAGTGTATCTTTTGAAATAGGAAGAATAGGGGATTTAGCACTTTATTATCCAAGTGTTGTTGTAATATTGCTACTCCCTCCTATCCAAACTCACAACTCAGTTCTCATATATACCCCGTATCACTTAGAGATGGAACTTTGAAACCTTTAGGGTATCCTCTAGTTTAGCCTAGTTTAAACAAATGAACTAGTTTTCTCAAAAAGTGGTGTTTTGCCAAAATTTAGTTTATTTTTTATACTAAGTAGGGTAAAGGGTACCATGACGCCATCCTTAGTACTCCCTCCGTTCAGAATATAAGACGTTTTAGCTTTGTAAATTAAATGTATCTAGACGTTGTTTAGTGTAACCTCTACGAACCTATACACTAAAAGACATCTAGACACATTTGATTCACAAAACTAAAACGTCTTATATTTCTGAACGGAGGAAGTATCACTTACCGTCACAATCTTACATAGGTGTATACTTTCAATAGAAATAAGTAGAGACATATGGGTCTCTTTCATCGTGTCGTGTTCAGATATTTGTCAGAACAGCATTACTATGTCCTACCTTTGTTTGGGATTATTAATCCTAAGGGCTAAATTGCTAGTACCAAGACATTACATAACTCTCCCTCATTAATCTATGTATGTACCAATAGTTTTACATGTATTAGAGAGTTCAGAGAAAAAGGAGAACGTGCATTGGACGAGAGAGACTAATAAATAAGATATCCCTTATAATCTCAAACAATATAAAAAAACCCTCCGGACTTATAATCTCAAACAAAGGTAGTAGTACTAATTAATGTCGAGCTTGCATATCTTTTAACACGAGAAGAATGATTTAGTCCGAATTAGCAAGTAGTATTATTTTTCTAAAATGAAATACTTCCTCCGTTTCGTAATATAAGATGTTTTAGATTTTATAAAATGAAACGTCACTAAAAAAAGTCTAGGTACATCTGTTTCACAAAAGTAAAATATTTTATATTTTAAAACTAGAGAGAGTATGTTTGGAATAAAGTTGCAAGATTGCAAATGGTCTCCCGAAAAAAGAACAAAGATATTGCAATATTTTAGGCTACCTGTTGAGTGTTGATTGCTCGGAGTGCTTCTAACATTTCTGACACCAAACCATATCGTCCAGTTCCGTATGCGAGGACGACCTCGGGCTCGGAGGCTCGGAGCCAGGTCACATATTCACACCGTCACAGCCTCCCCGAGGCGAGCGAAGCGAGTCGGCATTGACTTGGCCGGCTTCGAGAAGGCGAACGTGTGGTGGTCGGTGATCCGTGGACGTGCCGACGACGTGGGGATCCGGGCGAAGCTGGCCCCATTGGACCGAACGATGGCTGCCCACCCGCTGCCACGCCCCTGCACGCTAGGCGTTCGACCGAATGTCCCGCCCGGGTAGAAGGTCACGCACATCCCGTGCCGACGCCCGACGGCGCCAGGCGTCCAGGTCAGACGTTCCCGGCTGTCCACCTCACCTGCTGTCATCTTCAGTGGCGGGGTTACATATTTGGCTCGTGTGGTCGAGTGCCTCCACGTGGACGAATCACGGCGTGCCACCTTAACCTGTTCTTTCCAAAAGCGTGGCAATCCCTACGTTGTGCGGAGCTGAGCATCTTCTTTTCGCTGGGATCAGGCTTTTCCTCTACACGGGCCTTGTGCAGTAAACCCGGGGAAGCATCGCTTTGCTGAAACAAGACCTAGCACCAGCTGAGAGCATCTCCACTCGTAACCCTCGTACGGACTCCGGCGCGGTCCGTATTTTTTCTGTATAGGGCGTCGGCACGATGTTGCGAAATGGGAGCCGTGTCCACCATAACAAAATTTAAATATTTTAAATTTAGCAGAAATTTGGACAAACAGTTTAAAATTTACCGAAACATAGACGAATAGTTTAAATTTAACAGAAATTTACAAGAAAAAACGACTTCTAATCGGTGGTACCGATCCACGAGCCGGTGGTACATCATTGGGCGTGCTTCTCAACCGTCGCCGTCATTGGCGCTTTCTCGCCATTGGTCCGCAGAAGGCCTTCTGAAGGCCACCGCCCTCGCCGCCGTCGATGTCGGCAGCGATCGTGGCGTCTGGCGGCGCTCCGCTTCTGCCGCCGCTACCATGGACCATCCGCCGCGAACTCGTCGGTGGTCGGTAGGACGGCGTTGAAGGATGCCCGCTCCAGCATCATCTGGTCCGGAAATTCTTCTGGGTCCTCGCCGTCCGCCGCTTGATTGCTACCGCTTGTACCGCGGTGGCACTCCTTCTGGGCTTGGGCTCGCTCGAGGCGTTACCAGGCGGCGAGGAGGCGCGGCGTCAAGGCGGTTGACTTCGCTTGCTTCTTCACCGCTGAGCATCCTCGTAGCGCGGCGACAACGAGGAGTACGGCGAGTACCGCGCTGGGGACACCGACGAGCGCGAGGAGGAGGAGGATACCGACGGCGCGCGGCGAGGCCCCTAGTTGCTGGCGGCCTGCTGGCGATTGCGCGGGGGACACAGCGGCATCGCCAATGGTGGGTTGTTGTCGTTGGCGATGTGGTCCAGGATCCAGGCGAGGGTGCGCCCTGGAGTTCTCCACCATCGCCGCCGGCCTTCGCTGTTGAAATTCGCCTCGGGTTTTTATAACGGGGGAGGCGAGCGGCGGGCATTAACGCCGACCCGTGCCTCATTGACGGGAGGTGTCGGCTGCACCGCCCGCTGTCGTTCGCTGGAAAGGCTACGGCGAGCAACGACATTACTCGTCGCTGATGGCGAGGAAGAAGACCGGCTCTATGTGGCTGCCATGGCTACTTTTGACCAGGCGGTTTGGCGCGCTCCGCCTTTCTATTCCACCACCGCCGCCACGTCCATCCGGTGCCGCTTCGTCTCCCTCAGACATTGGGTTTGGCCTAGGGCACGGGTAAATCATTGGACATGCGTAAAAAAATTAAAGCGCACGGCTAGACTCGAAATTTTACTCGGCGTCCCCCAAAACACTTGGGGGGCCTTTGAGGGGAGATGCTCTGAGCTGCTGGAGAAGCAGTTTAGTTGGGAAATATCTTATATGATCTGGATATGTCTGGCCGACAGGCCGAGAGTGGGGCTCAGTCTGCCGTTGCACGTTAATCTTTGTTCTCCCTGTCGAGTTGGTCCATGTGTTATCAGCAGCTTTTCGTTGTACGAGTAGAAAACTTAATTTACTGACATACTACTAAAGCAGGTTCAGATCCCAACTAGAGTTCTCTTTTCATACAGGTGAATCACGGTGCGCCGCCTGGCTAGGTCCGGGAAATGTTGCTTTGCGCTGATACACCAAAAACTAGCACCAGATGTAGAACCAGTTTAGTTGCCAAATAGGAGCATCTTCTTTGGCCTGTTTGGCCTAGAATGGGATTTTCCATAAAACTTATTTTACTGATATACTTAGTAAAACAGGTTCAGACGTAGACTTCTCTTTTGTTTTGTCACATGCGGTTCGTTGATTCCAGAGCTAGTTAATTGGTTTTCTCTTGGGAAGTTGACAGACTGATTTTGCGACCAATAATAAGACGGGCAAACTGTGTCAGCTTGCTCTTGTATACTTTTGAACTAGAATATAACATTTTACCAAAAGAGAGTGAAAAGCAAGCTCAAGAGCTAGGCTGGAAGTCTAGGTACCCAGGTCCAGGTGGTTATGGGTCAGCATCCTAGTTTAGTTTCCTGTCCAATTTCGATATAACTGATTTCCCCGGTTTTGTGACACGGGGCAGATGTTCTTATCTCTGTCACCCGCTTTATTATTCTCTCATTTGCAGATGAGACCACAGGTGCTACAGTGCTACTCATACTCTTCTTTATTCAATATTTTACAAAGTTCCGTGTCAAAATCTTCTTTACCACATCCGGGTACTACTACAATTAAGAGAAAACATAAGTATTACTCAGTTGGTGTAATCGTGTTTCTGAAAGTGAAAACAGGGGAGCGCCTTCTTATGGTATTCGTGTTAAAAATAAACTAGTATATGGCAGTTCTGATCTGATGAGTTTTTCTTAGCTAGCTCTCACAAATCTCCAGCACCACACATCCATTGGTGCTGAAGATGACCCCACAATCTAGTAGGTACAGTCTATCTGTTAGACTATGCTCATCAGTGCTAGGACACTGATGCCTCTCTTATTAGTTTGCAAGAAGCACGTGCTACACTTTGTTTTGGTCTTCATGAGATGCAAAATGAGTGGTGGGAGTCCATACATGCTGAGCCCACTTGTGAGAAACCCTTCTGCTAACTGTTTCCCCATGTTCATCACGAGCATATGTATGCTAGCAGGCCTTTAGCTTCCAATTCCCATGTTATTTGTGAACAACAAGCACCACTGAAATAATACTTCTCTGCTATTTGTTGGCAACTATAGGATGTAGTCATGCAGCTGGAGTTCAGTAGTTCGTTCTCTGAATATTTTTGAACAACAAGCACCACTTAATTACTACTTCTTCACTATTTTGCTGGTAAATATTGGAATTAGTCATGTAGATGGAGTTCAATAATTCGTTCTCTGAATTATATGCATCTATTTGAACAACTGTTTTTTTTCTTCCAAGTGTTCAAATAATTGTGATCAGATATTCAGATTGCTCATCATTTAGTGCTCTGTCTGTCTTTAAGACTTGAGAGATCGCCCTACTCTCTCCAGACCAAGGAGCTTCAATTGTCATTCATCTTACATTGAAATGGTTGTCATCAGCGGCAATTTCCATTCTAGGAAGGTTAGCCCAATAGCATGACCAGCTTTCCAAAATCAGGACGATCCGTTTTTCTACGCAAATCAGGGTGATCCTTAATCACAGTCTAGTATGAAAACCTGAGATAGTGCTATCAATGATACATGAGAATATCAAACAGTATCTTCCGTATAACCAGAAGCACGTATGTGCTGCATCTGATTATCCTGGTTGCAAAAGGGGTATGGAGTCAGATGATGTACTGCTGATATGCTATGCTGAAGCATGTCTTGGTGTGCAATTTGGCAGTGTAGCACTTTCAAACTTGAGGGCTGAGTGGCTGCTGCTATCTTACATAACAAAACAGTTCTTGCATAATTTGGTAAGGGATATATCAATTATAAAATATCCAGGTTGATATTCTAGCTGTAATCCACAGCATTCAGTAGTGCATGATCCACTTGCCACTCCACTAACCAAAAATTGCAACAAGAGTGTAGTAATTGGAGAATAGCACAAGCTGAATGACCCTATATAAGGAGTGATACGGTTGCATGATTGATACAACCGGGATTGTTGTTGATAACCCTTGCTCAGGCCATGGTAGCATCAGAAATAGCTGCTCTTTTCTTTTTATGCAACGTTTTGCTGATAGGTTCTTTGGTCCAAAGCCAAGGACTTCAGAGAGGATTCTATGACTCCATCTGTCCTGATGCGGAGGATATTGTGAGGTCTAGCGTCGAAAAGTATTACAACAATGATGCCACCATTGCCCCAGGCTTGCTCAGGCTGCACTTCCATGACTGTTTTGTCCAAGTTAGTTCTATAATCCCCTCATCTCTACTACTTTATGTCTCGGTACTCATGTTTTTACTCTGAATCCCATGCTATTTTGTCCCTTTTTTACTTTGCAATAGATGGAAATGCATATATCACAAGCAGTTGGATGGAACGGAGCTCGTGTTGTTCTGCTTCCATGTCTGACATATGTTTCTGCTCGCATGCTTTGTAGGGATGTGATGCTTCCGTTTTGATTTCTGGACCCTCATCTGAAAGAACTGCCCCACAGAATTTCGGTCTTAGGGGATTTGAAGTGATAGATGATGCTAAGTCCCAGTTGGAAGCTGCATGCCCTGGGGTGGTGTCTTGTGCTGACATATTGGCCCTCGCCGCACGTGATTCTGTTGATCTGGTGAGTCTGTAACTATGCAAGTTTTTTGCTGAATTATTGCTAACTAAGAACTGTTCACTCTTTGATAGAGAGCCTCATGACTGAATTTCCTGTCTGCCATTTTAATTCAAGAGTGATAACTAACTTGCTCATTGCTCATCCTGTACCGATGGTTAGACCGGTGGGCCAAGCTGGCCAGTACCCCTTGGACGAAGAGATGGAAGAATCTCATCAGCTTCAGATGCCAAGGCCTTGCCATCTCCTGCTGATCCTGTATCCGTTCAGCGGCAGAAGTTTGCAGCTCAGGGCCTGACTGACCATGACCTTGTGACACTAGTCGGTAAACTTTCTTTCCTTTGTCCTTGATGATGCACGTGCACCATACACAGTCTTCAGTGAGCTGTTTCATTTTTCATACTCCCTCCGACCCATATTAGTTGACTTGGATTTATCTAGATTCGGATGTATTTAGTACTAAAACATGTCTAGATACATTCGAATCTAGACAAATTCAAGTCAAGCAATATGGGTCGGAGGGAGTATTTACTTTGTTTGTTCGAAGTACCATACTGGAAACAAATGCTACTCCCTCCGTCCTAAAATAAGTGACTTTGGTTTGTCTAGATTCGTATGTATCTAGACGTGTTTTAATATATAGATGTATGCGAATTTAGACAAGCTTAAGTGTCAAGTCATTTATTTTAGGACGGAGGGAGTATATAAAAATCCGCAACTGACAACGCCAACCTGTCGACGATCTGCAGGTGCCCACACCATCGGGCAGACGGACTGCGCGCTCTTCCGGTACCGCCTGTACAACTTCACGACAACCGGCAACGCGGACCCCTCGATCAGCCCGTCCTTCCTGCCGCAGCTGCGGTCGCTGTGCCCGCCCAACGGCGACCCGTCGCGGCGCGTGGCGCTGGACAGGGACGGCGCGGGGTCGTTCGACGCGGCCTTCTTCAAGAACGTGAGGGACGGCAACGCGGTGCTGGAGTCGGACCAGCGGCTGTGGGGCGACGACGCGACGCAGGGCGTGGTGCAGAAGTACGCCGGCAACGTCCGCGGCCTCTTCGGGCTCCGCTTCGCCTACGAGTTCCCCAAGGCCATGGTGAGCCTGGGCAGCGTCGCCGTGAAGACCGGGAGGCAGGGCGAGATCAGGAGGAAGTGCTCCAGGATCAACTGATGTGCGTGTATGGATGGCTAGGGTGATAATGCGATGCTTGTAATAAACCATGGATTGGTGGGCAGCATGCACGAGTCTAGCTTGTCCAGATAACTTTGTTTGCCGGTTTTCATCTCTGTTAGGTGAGTCAGTAGGGAATGCTCCATGATCAGTTGATTATTAAGCTGCAAAGTAAAAATCAGTTGATGATTGATGGATAGGGAGATGCGATGTTTGTAATAAGTATGTGAATCCGTGGGAAGCATGTGTGCCTGGTTAATTCCTGGTGACCTATGGAATTTGCTTGCCAGTTTTTCTTCTCTGTGTCGAGGCTAATGTTTGTTCCAGTATTGTGTGCCTGAGATTTACTGTGGCTAGCAGTGGGTATAGGCGAAAATGTATACGAATAAATAAATTCCTGGTGATTGAAAATCACACAAGGGCATTTGGTCTAGTGGTATGATTCTCGCTTAGGGTGCGAGAGGTCCCGAGTTCAATTCTCGGAATGCCCCTGTTTTTGTTTTAATTTTTTGCATTTTTTGACCTCACATCCTGGCACCAATAGTGTCTCGCCGAATGCAGACATACACTGGTTGGAGAGCCAAAATCCTTTTCCGAGATTGCAAAATCCTGATTTCATCTTTGCACATTCAAACATTAAATCAATTGGTGGAGATACAACTCTTCCCCTATAAATATGGAGTTGTACTCGCGTTGTGTCTGACCTAAGGGAAACATATACGCCCCCCGTCCCAAAATAAGTGATGTGAGTTTGTCTAGATTCGAATATATCTAAACGTTTTAGTATATAGGTTCATGCGAATCTAGACAAATTCAACTCACTTATTTTAGAACGGAGGGAGTAGATAGATAGTGTGCGTTAGGTTGCGAACATTTTTTGCGGTGAGTTTTATGTATGCAGCCCCGTCGATGGGCAATTCCAAGTGAGCGACCGAACAGGGCCCCCGAATACTAGAGGGCCCCGATTACCTGGAGTCCAATAGCGGCCGTACGCTCGGTGGACGCTCATTTAGCTAACTGTCCTGTGAGATCGGTGATCCATCCGTCTCCCGATCGCAAACGACACCCTCGTATCTCCCAAGCTGTAAGTCTCGCTTCTCCCCGGCGTGCCCCCCTAATCGATTTCAGCGGCAGGAGCTATTCATGGCTCCTCATGGCTTCGATTTTGGATTATCCATTGATTTTAGACCTCATGGCTCCGATTGATTCTCTAGTGATTCAACAGGGAAGCACCCTCCTCTTTATTCTGAAATTCTGAATCTCTAATGTCTGATTGCAGGCATGATTGTGTGATCGTGATAGTCTGAACTAAACCCTAGTACAGTATATGGGAAGCAACAGATCAAACAAAGGCTGATTGTCTGAACTAAACGTCTGAACCCTATGTTGTTCATGGATCTTTGTCCTTGCCAGTGCTACTAGCTTAGCGTCACCGTTTGCCCAAATAGCATTTCGATCAGTGATCACGATTCACGATCGCATGTCAAGGTATGACTGCTACAACTCATGTATTCACATTGAATTGTTTGAATTGGTTTATTAATCTATTAACCTGTAAAATAGGACAAATCATGAGAAAAACAAAGTGTCAATCTAGTGCCAAAAAGAAGAAGAAGAATAGACTTCTATTTTTTGGTAAAACATGAGGTTCATACTTTAGTGCTATATTTACTCTTTTATACTTAATATATTTCTGAACATTATACAAAATAGCACATTCTAAAATTATATGATTAAATAAACATATCACACCATTTTATTAGTTATTGAATTTGAACAAAAACTAGGGCCCCATTTTGTAAGTCGTACTGGGGCCCCCAAATCCTGGAGACGGGGCTGTATGTATGTAAGGTATATTCCGCATGGTGATATAATTGTATTGCCTGTAACTGTATTTAGTAAACAGCTTAAACCCATCATTTCAATATAGAGTTTTATATCCAATTTGAAGAAAATCAGTACTATCTATCTGTATTTTAATATTTTTTAGAGAAATCTGTATTTTAATCTATGGCAGCGAATTTACGTCGGCCAGCTGGCCAGTATTAGAATGGGCGAGACTGAGCTGGGCACTGGGCCTTGGTAACGAGAATCTTAGCCCACTCTCGCGGTCTCACTTTCTCTACCAAAAAAAAGAAAAACACTCTCGCCGGAACTCTTAACTGCCGGCGGCGTCCATTCGTCTCGACAGCCCCCCCGCCGCCGACACCGAGCACGCTCCGCCGCTGGCTTCCCTGGCGGCGTACCTGGAAATGTGAACTACCGCGTCTCCTCCATCTGCCTCCTCCATTGGTCTCTCCGCCGCCGACGCCGAGCACGCTTCGCCGCTGGCTTCCCTGGCGGCGTTCCTGGAAACCTGAGCCACCGCGTCGCCGCCAGCTTCGAGAGATTTGCAAGGCGAGTTATCCAGATCTTTTTTTACTGGAAACTTATCCAGATCTTACCTCTTGGTTGCTAGTTTGGTTGGTAAGACGCATCACATTCACATTGCGGCTGGGCCGGCTGGCAAATCCATTTGTCGCACAGGACTTCAGAAATTTTAGATTATATCAAGGTTTTCGAGATGGTTTTGTTGCGCAGTTGAATCTGTGATGGTTTTGTTGGGCAGAGGTTATAAAGTTGGAGTTCATGTGTGCTCAACCGTATAGAAGGATTTATGCAGACATAGAATCACTAGAAGACACTTTCTGAACAAGTGGTTCAGGAGCAGGGAGCACAACACAGATAATAGTTATAAAAATATGTTGTATGGAGCAATTAAGATCAAGCAGTAACACTTAATTCTTGGTCGGCAGACAGCTTTGCTTAAGTGTCTAGGCATGAACGTGATGGCTGTCAAACCAGTTATCCATATCTTTCTCAGAAACATAGCACACGCCACTTGGATAATGGGCACCACCACATCATGTTAACGAAGTCATTGCAGTACTCGATAAAAGCATAGCACAGATATACATTACCACACGCTGTGTTCACACTGGGACACTATGACACTCCAAAGTAAAGACACACAAATCCAACTCCTGAGCATGGACACAACCTTGTGCTAAAGCACTCACTCAACGCACGACAGATAGTAATACACACACCCACTCGGACACACCTGCAGGATAACTTAACACACCCGGATAAATAAACCTGCACACGCAAACATGGTAGAACACACGGAAAGTCTCTACTGCGGACCAGGAATGTTGCTTGTATTATCAACAGCAGGGGCCTTGGGAATTGGTTTGTGCGTAAAGATAGGACGATTTGGATTCGTTTCTATGGCTTGTATGAGACGACTAAGGTCTCTGTTGCTACTGAGCTCAATCTCTTTTAGACTCAGAAGTTGTTCGATTCCATATAGGTTCTCCATGTTGCTGGAAGTCCAAACTATCTTCTCGAGATTAGGAGCTCCGTTATGTTCGAAGTGAATGCTGGAGATGTCTGAGCACTCAATGACAAGAAACTGAAGTTTTTTGAATTCTTTCTCCTTCAAAGTAAGCTTCTTCTGTGCATATGACTTGTGCCGGAGCACGATGCAGCGCAAGCTGACAAGCTTACCCAGGAATTCTATATCAATATCCTTCAAGGATGTACGGCAGAGAGTTACCCTGGAAAGTTGTTGAAGTTCTTTTACCCAAGTAGGCAGCCCTCTTATCTTGCCATTGATGTTAAGGTTTTCAAGAGATCTAGGAGGTGAGATTTCTGCACCTTCTGTATTCATGTCAACATCAGCCTCGGGGCCCTCTACTGGTTCAATATGGACTGTCAGAGAGCATAGGCATTCATCTAGCTTCCCGATTTCTTGAAGCAAAAGGGTGAGGATCTTTTTGTTGTTGCAAGGGATAACAACACCCAGTTTCCTTAACTGCAGCAGCTGGCCAACATCACCCAACTCCTTCTCATCATCAGTGTGAGATATTTCAACATGAGATAGTACCTGTATGTTTGTCATGCTCCCAATTCTACGGGGCATATGAACACTGGAACATGATTCATCAGACCCAGTGCCATCGCTACTTGGAGGTTCATTGTGACCAGCAAGCAGATTCACAAGCTTTCGGAGAACACTGGCTTTTCTAGGGAATGATTTTATCTTGGTCTGCCTGATGTCAAATGTCTCCAAGTCTTGGAGCTTGCCGATTTCCTTGGGCAGCTCGGTAACATTTGTATTCCTTAGACTGAGATACTTGAGCTGAAATATCTTGTTGCAGATGTTCCTGAGGTTGTGCTTGTTCAATAAACTGCAGCCATCTAGGTCCAGCACTTTGATCAATCCAAGTTGAGAAGATGCAGGCAGCAAGTTCAGAAATGTTACCATGTCAACCAAGGAATACTCATAATCCTTCGAATCTGTGGAGGCGGTACACTTGAGTATGCTCCAACAGGTGTTGGAAGAATGTGTGGTCGGTTGCTTCTTGTTTGATAACTGTGCTTGTTGAATCCCATTCCGAATGGATAGGCGATGAGCCAATTCAGGCTGCAGATCTGAGTCCCTAACCTTCTCCTCACGGGCCATGTTGGTAATGAAGGAGAAAACATGAGGATGTACCATGCAACTCTTGACTCTGCCTGCAGGGCCAATTTGGTGGGGAAGAATAAGGCCTCGATCAACGAGCGCACAGAAACTGCGCTCAGCTTCATCCAGTGCATGTCTTCTGGTGACGAGGTTTTCAGCATCCCATCGTCGGACTAAGCTTGTCTTCCTTATCTTGGAATTTTGGGGGAAAATGGATAGGTACAGCAAACAGGTCTTGTACTGACTGGGCAGGTCATCGTAGCAGAACCTTATGATTTTCCTAGCATTACTCACTGTACTGAACTCTTTTAGGCTAAGCAGCACTGCTTCCAATTCTTCCTTGCTTCTGTGAGGATTAGCATACAGAGCATGAAGGACCAACTTTGTGGAAAAGGAATCCCAACAACACTTCACCAGTATTTGCTTAATAATGTCCTGCAAATCTCTACCGTGGTCGCTACCGACCAGCAATTCATTGGCTTTCTTGCTTGCAGCTTCAACATGTGAATAGAAGTGTACTTTACAGCGCGAGGATCTGTACAAGAAAAACCAGCTGGCTGTGTACCACCCATCCAATTGAACTGTCTGCTGTATCAGTGGAGTTACTATGATAACACTATCGTCAGAGTAATCATGTGTCACAGCAGGTATTATGTCTTCCCATGGCGTGTCGTCCTCATGATCAGCCAGAACAATCAAGAATTTTTTTCTTTTCAGGTGCTTTTGGATTTCTCGCTCCAAGCTCTCCTCATTCAATGTGCTCATCTGACCGTCAGGATCTTGATCACGAGACGAGGGGGCAGAACTTGCTGGAGTATGACCTGAAACCTCTTCTTGCGCTGTGAATGAACTCCAGCATCAATCCACACCATGCAGTCGAAATGCTTGGCTTCGCCGGCATTGTCATACACCATCTTTGCGAGCTCCGTCGCGGGCTTGTGTCCATGCGGCTCGTCGGCTTCTGGATTATGGACATCAACTGGTGGTGTTACAATGGCTAGGAGCCTAGGCCACCGTCCTTTGTCACTGCTAGGCAGCACAAGTTCACCCAAAAGGCCATGGTGGAATAGTACTCGTGCCAGCCACTTGGTCAGCTGCATATTGTACAACATCTCAGCCTCGACCAGCTCCTTGGGATCAGTTGCCTTCATCATACGCTTCATCGCGTCAGCTTCTGGCTTTCGTTCTTCCTTTTTATCTTGTTGGGAGCCAGTTGCTGATGTTCCTGGATGGTCATGGCCGAATCCTAGTTTCTTCTTCAGCCAGGTGGCCACCGTCAACATCCCCCCTGTATTAATATCGATGGCTTGTTTAATCAAGATGGCGGCTGCCTCACCTATGTTCTCTGGGTGTTCATCGCCTAACATCTCCCTTACCATCTTGACCATCTCTGGCCCCAGCTCCTCGGTTTTGGATGTGGCTTTATACATGTTCTTGACGAACTTAGAAACAGAAGCATGCAGTGGTGGTCTATGGCCATGGCTTCCCCTCCTGATCAGCCAATCCATCACCTCCTGCGCGTCAGTGTTCAACAAGTTGGTGACATCGGCTAGAACACGACGCCTTCGTGCATCCTCCGCCTCCTGTAGCTTGGTTCCATATCCAGTACGCGCCCCGCCAGCTATGCTCTGAGACAAAGCATGGGCTTTAATGCCATACCTCTGCCGCCGCTCCCCCACTTCACGCGCTCGGGACTTGAGGTCGCGGATCTGCACCGCGATGCGGTGGCGATCCGGCATGGTCCACACAAAGTGTGGCACCCGCTGGAGGGAGCCTAGGAGGCCTGCTGAGGGACGGCTTGCGCCGAAGGTCTGCATGTAGCGGTCAATGCAGTTCTGGGAGTCGTAAGCAACCTCCCGGACCTGTCTCCTCCATGCCCGGACCTGGTGGTAGTTGAGACGCTCGCTGTCAGCCACATCTAGGAGGAAGCCGTTCATGCTCTCCATTTCGTCCTTGATGAACTGCACGTCTCCTCGTATGCCGCTAAGGAGCTGTGCCTCGTCGAGGAGCACTGATGTCAGGCTGCTCAGCAGCGATTCGACGGTGCTCTGGCTGCTGCCAGCCATCTTGCTAATTTTTTGATGTCTCAGACGTTTGGATTAGGATTTGCTGGAACTGGAAGGGAAAATGAATGGCATGTAGGCGCGGCAACCAGCAAGAAACGGAGCAGATTCACATACATAAGAGCATCTGCGTGCGAGCCTGGCAAATGAAGTAAAGAACTTGCTTTAGGTGCTACTTTTTTAAAGGCCAAATTAGCTACATGTTACGTTTCTGAATTCCCAATGACCACTCAATGAATTTCCTGAGGGAATATATGCCCAAACACTGTTGCAGATCTGTGATGGAACTCGCAGGAAAGAAAAGAAATGTCAAGGATTCTTAAGTGCGGCGGCAGCAACTGCCAGTTAACATCCATCAAAGCACAAAGACGGTACAGCTCAGAAGGAAATGTTGGAAGGGGAATGACAAAGCAGGAGCAAGATTGTGAATGCATTATTCATGCATATCTGTGGGTAGTTGGACTTGGAAGCTGTAGCAATGACTTATTCCTCGCGTATGTGCAGATTTCGCCTAAGTTAATTCCTTGATAAAGGATGTAGGAAGAATCCAGGGTCACTTTCTTAAAGAAAGTGGTAAAACTAGATTATACAAAATTACCATATGCAGTTTTTTTCCATCTAACAAAAGTGGATAGAGACAGTTTTACGGTTTTGCTAATTGTAATTTGCCCAATTTCTTCATAACTCTGAAATGTGTATCTATCTTATTTTGATTATGATACAATTGTTCAAATATATGACTTTTTTTGTTCTGTTTATCAACTTCACTCCAGGTCACATTCTGCCATATTGCAGAGCAAGACGTGACATACTGAAGAAATTCTGCACATCTCAGTTATATGCGATTCTTGGTAAAAAACCTGGCACCTGGTTAGTTGTTAATATGTTTTCCCAGTGTCATTAATGCTGATAGAGAATGTTAATTGCTGGAGTAATTTGCTCGAGGTTTTTCGAATGTAGGGGCAACTTTTGTGGATCTATCTCTATTACATCCTCTCTTGATTTGTCTTTCAGTTTGTGCATATAGTTGACTTAGAGTATTGTTGCGAAACCGGGGGGAGAAATACATAGATCCTAGTGTTTCACAACCTATATGTACTATGTTTTCATGAGGGTGGTATGTCTATGAGTAAGCGAGACTATACAAACCCCACTTTGTTGTGAGCATCATACTAGTATGAAAGATTACATGTGTATTTTTAGAAGCTAGTTCTTAATTCAGCATGCCGTAATCGAAAATTCTAAGTTTAGATTCACCTTTTGACAAGATATAGCATACGAAGAGAAATATTTGTCAAACATCTCGTTTCCTCTCTTGTTTTGAATTTAAATACGCTGAGGATCTTTTTTACATTATCTTTGTGCTCAAACAGAAATCATTAGCATGACTAGTAGCACTGTAGCACCTACTTCATGGTTTGACTATATATGACCTTTATTATCATAATAAGAGTCTTCTTTGTCGTGGGATTATTAGTATTTGATATTATTTTTCCATGTTTGCAATTCCATACTCCCTCGGATCCAAATTAACTCTCGCAGATTTTGGCAAAATGTTGCCTAAATCTGTCAAGGTTCAGTGAACCTGTGACAACTAATTTGGATCAGAGGTAGTACTAATTTTATATTCAAACCCGCAAAAGGTTATACTATGGGTTTGCAACTTCTGAATTATATTCTTGAACTACTATTATATTCTTGAACTACTATTTCTCATTTTAGAAGTTTGGTATTATTCTATTTTTTAGAGTTGTACTTGAATTTTATTAATTATCGTCTTTTTCTTAGTGAAGATTCTTTCTTGTAATTTTAACTTTCAGTGGTTGATAGTGACTTCAATTGTAAGCACCTATCAATTGTCAGCCTTTTGTACGTACGTAACAATTACATATCAGAGGTGAAAAGTTTGCATAGACATGAAGGGGGACTCGATGACCACCGTGATTGTGAAGGCTGTCACCTGAGGATTTGTTACTCGGTGTCTCAGTGATAAGTTGGTCATGGAGCGATATATATTTGGGTGAACCAATGCCTGCAGTTGCAAATGAATCATCATCCCTCAGGTGCCAATATTTCGCATGGTAACTCCTCGGTTTTTACAAGGAATAAAGCTGGGAATAACTTTCCCTTTGGCATAATTGCATACACACTCCTTTCACAAAGCTAAAACATCTTATATTTTGAAACGGAGGGAGTAGATGCTAAATTGGTCATCTTTGTCCCAAACGAGGGCATGAGCATGCATGCAGATTTAGGTACCTCCACTTTTCCAGAACGTACAGAGACAGAAAGAGATGCTAATACATGTCTTTATCTGGCAAAACAAGGTTCCCGAGTGACAGGCTCCAAATTCCCTCTCTTTTATTTATTCTTTACGTCAACAGAGGGCATGCATCTAATCAAGGAGCAGAATTGTGCATACATTTTTTCGATAAAGAAATTGTGCATACATACATGCAGGAAACATGAACAGGATGTAGTACGCCACAAACCAGAAAGGTAAGTCTCAACATTTGCAATCCTTTTGTAGAACATTAATGCAGAGCCCTCTAACCTCATGGTTAATGTTTACACGCCAAGAACTAGGAGATGTTATGAACAATATAGAATTTCCAGAATATTCTAGATAGAATCAACAAGGTAGAAAAACAAAAAGATCACTATGTGTGGTGATCTTCCACTCCCTGTCACGGTTCCTTGTCAGTTATTGTTTAATCCTTTCTAAAAGAAGTTATTATTTAATCTTTATTTTTCTTTCTTTCAATTTTGCAGGGTCTATAGAAGATTAGAACCATGGTCTCTTGAATGGAGTGGGCTCTGAAGGCCAGGTGGCCCGTGGCCGTGGCTGCAGCGAGCAGTTCCAAACAAACCATGGGAACCTTTCAAACTGGCCTGTAGTTAGGTGGTGAAGGCCATGATGCATTCTTCGTCAGTGAGTCTCAATGAGGACCAGGATATGTTACTCTGGCGCTGAATTGTATCTGGTGAATACTCTGGAAGTCAGTCTACAATACTTGGGCTAGGTCGAATGTCCTCTGTCACAGCGTATCTGAGATTCTTGGGTGCCTTTGAAGATAAAAATTGAAAAAAGTTTCATCTAGTTGGCAGTAGCTAATAGATGTTGGACTGCTGACCATCCTCACTCGTCAGGGATTTTCTCACCTAGTCATGCCTTGCCCCCTCTCTGATAAGGACAGCAAGTTGATCTCACACCTTCTGCTGCAAAGCGTTTTCTCCAGAGAAGCTTAGTTCAGGATCTCAGGTTCCTGCGTGAATTTCAGGTTGAAGCTATTACCCCGGCGGCTAGTGACGATTTCACTAGAGTCAGCAGCTGCAATAAAGTGGGAGAAGATGAAGGGGTCCGGTCTCTTATTCAGCTCATTTTGTGGCATATCTGCCTGTTTCATTTGAGATCATGCTCATCGATCTAATCGAGCAGGTTCTTGTACCATAAATGTGAGCAGTGAAACTACATTATCGACACAAATTTGGCAATTCAAACTGTTCTTGATTACTCTTGCTCAGACTATGACAGCATAAAAGTGGCAACTACTTTCTTTCTATTCCATGCTTTGCCGGAAGTTCATTGGTCCATAGCCACGTTCTGCAGTCTGCAGAGAGGAGTCTACGACTCCGATTGCCCCCCTGGCTGTACTTCCATGTCTGTTTGGTCCAAGTTAGTTCTACAGTTATATTTTCTGTAATACTCCTTTGTGTTTTGGTACTTGGAACTAAATCTGAATCCCAAATTTGCAATGTCCTGGGTTGGTGTCTTGTGCTGGTATTTGGCCCTCGCTGCTCGTGATGCTGTTGATCTGGTCAAGTTACTCTGAAAACTAGGCAAGTCTAAGGTATTGCTATAGTCCTGTGCTGAATTCCTGCTGATGAAGGAACTGTTTAACCTTTCCATCGAGAGCCTGATGACTGAGTTGCTCGGTTATGCTTTCGTTTATATAGAATAAATGTCTTCGACATATGCTCATGTGCATTTGGTCTAGTGGTGTGATTCTCACCTTATATGTTGCCCCTTATTTTTGTATTTTGCGTTTCCTTCTCAACACCCACGGAATGAGGGACTCGAACCTGGGTTGCGTGGTAACGAGCGAAACTCTGGCTCAAACTAGCCGCCTGACCTGATGGTCAGTCTCGTAAAAGTTGAATCTCAAGATGACAGACTTCAAAGAACCTTATATGTAGCTTTCAGTTTTATCATAGATCTTTCTTGTTTGTTTTTATATCAATTTGTTTGATCCAATGTACTTTGCTTAATTAATCAGTAGACTCAAATTGTTTTGTCAAAAAAAGAACTATGAGATTTTTTACTTTTCTGCTACTTATGCAAATGCAACTAGTGCGGTGACCCAGCATACCACTGCATGATGTAGTACACTATAGTCGCTGATATAACACCAATGAAACACCGTTCCACTAGTATTATATTCCTCAAAATGTATAACAGAAACATAGTAGGTCCAAGACATGACCATAGATTACAACTCGACTCTTTACAAAAGATCCAGAGAACAAACTAGGTTAAAGAAGAAAGAAAACAACTCTTACAAGAAGAACCAGAATAACAACTCAGAACTATCTTGTGAATAAAACTAGTATCTAAACTATCTGGCTTGCAATTACTGCTATTGCAATGTTCTACATAAATAGGTTTTGTGGCTAGAGAATATACTCCTATCTACACAGGAATTTTGTCTTTACTTCAGTT
The DNA here is from genome assembly GCA_023614405.1 of Avena insularis. Classification (NCBI taxonomy): domain Eukaryota; kingdom Viridiplantae; phylum Streptophyta; class Magnoliopsida; order Poales; family Poaceae; genus Avena; species Avena insularis. Next base: position 431,839,907 of record CM042693.1, on the reverse strand, counting down.
GATGTATATGTTGACTCCATTGACTTTATTAAAGAACTTGAGCTTCCGGTGGTAACTCCTTGAGCAAGAGTTGGTGTTGACGATGTCTCCAGAGGCTTTAGAACCTAACAAGGGTTAAGAAGATACGGTTGAGTACGAGCGTACTCAGCAAGTTCATTAAAAAGGAGTGTTTGATGCACTAACTATAGCCACAGACCATGGGTCATAGGCTATGCAGGTTTTCGTAAACATTTCTTCAAAGGTTGCTTTTATTCTGAAAAGCTATGTCCGTCAGCCTTCACAGGTTTACCAGAACTTTCGTGGAGCTTCTTTCCTGCCACGTTTGTAGCTCCATCCCAGAATAGGGAGTAACATGTCACAGTTCTTACACTCTGTAGATGTGCGTTACTTTAGCCATAAGAGACTTTAGCCTTGTTGCACATCCAAGTCGCGAGCTTGTCCATACTTCCTTGGTATGGGGCCCAGTCTAAGATCCAAGCTATTCACTGTCCTTCTCTGCGACCCCACATGAAGACACGACCCTTTAGGCAAGTCACATCTCTGTTAAGCCCCCTTTCGGGAAAGCTACAACTCTGATAGGCCCCTCGAAGACTCTAGTGAGTAGACAATGTCCCTGGTCGCCTCATCGATATGAGGACCTACCTACGACCGGCCCTCACAGATAGTCTAGACACCAATATCGCGGGGAACTAAAGGGTCCCACCCATATGCTGGGCTTCGAAAGGTACACCAGCGCCATGAGATGGTCATCCGTCCATGTGAAAGAAGATCCAGATGACTTTCTAGTCCCATTCCAAGTCTTATGGTTAACGCGTAGTATATGACGCTAGAATCACTAGCGATATTGGTTGTTAAGTCCTAGGTAATATGTTCCTTTACCACTGGAATTGTAATAATAGGTTATTACCATTTGGTAAGTAACCCATAATCATATTATTATAAAAATAGAGTTTTGACCTTTTTTAAATGCAGGTGATGATAACATTTGGTTTGCAAATACTTGATAGAAAATAACCAAAGGACATGAGCAAGTGTGAACTTGCCTTTTGTGATTACAAGACTATGAAATCACGGTCTTCGAGACACTAGAAGATCCAACATCTGAAATTAGCATCATTGGTGCGGTAAGGACTAATGTTTAAAGAAGCAATATGCAGTTATGCATAAATAATGTAATGCATGTTGTAAAATCCCGAGATAATCCCCCAGTAACATAAATGAGTTAAATTTAGGTGATGCTATTAAGATTTTGTTATCTTCAAGTTTACTTCACAAGTAATTATATCATTATAGCATTTGGGAGTTTAACATGCAAAGTATCCAAGTGAAGTATAATAACACTCTAGGATTGAGGTGGATTGTTATCTGATAATTATGATGAGAGTTAATGTGTCAGTTTGTTAAGGGTTGAAGAACTTATTATGGGGTTGTTGTTTGAAGTGGCAAAACAAATAACTTTTGAAGAAAATATTTCTTTGATAAGGTTTAAACAATCTTTATGATTAATAGAATGTGATCGATGTCGTTTGTGATTGTTTGATAAGCTTGGACTTAAGATGCTTTTCGACTTAATTGGAACAGGCCAAAATTAACTACAAAAACATAAATATATTTTAGAGATTATACATTTGTAACTTTGTGGACCAAAGTTAACTTTAAAAACATAAGTAGACTTAGGTGTGATGTGTCTAAATCATTATCAAGTTCTAGGGTTATGATAAGGGTAGTTAAGAATGTGATATCATTCACTTTTATTATGAGTGAGTGATGTTCAATATTTACTTAAAATTGTTGGTTTAATGTCGGTTTATGGTTTTAAAAGAGTTTCTAAAGTTAATAGTTTATACTTAAGTTTTATTGTAGACTCAAGTTATGGCTTTGGAATTAGTATTTAAATGTAAAAGATTTAAGGTTTTAGACTTACACTTAGTACTTATACTTTAAGGATTTAAATTTTTATAAGAAAAAGGAATTATTTCTTACTTAAGAATTGTTTTTAAAGAATTTACAAAATAGGTATTTATAAAATAGATAAGGATTTATTACTTTAAAATCTTAAAAACCTTTGGAATGCTATATTTATTATTTTTTAGTAAAATATATTTATTTAAGATCTTAAAAATGACTTTTATTTATTTTTATGTATTAAACTTATTTTTATAAAATTCCATAAATGATTAAATGTCTTTAAATATTTTCTTCAAGTTTTATTTGTAAAATAAATAAGTTAGTATTTTTTATAAAATAGTAGATTTATTTTTATATGCAAAAAAGATTTTTATTCATTTTAGGACCTTTCCTTATTTTATGAAATTTCACTTAGAATTTAATGGTGTTAATATTTATTTGCATTTTATTTAACTTAAGCAAGTAAACCTAGGTATATATTATTTTTGTGATCATTTTGATATATCATATGTAGTTTTAGGATTTTTCTATATTTTTCTAGAGCTGAAATAAGTTCAGGGGTATTTCTGTAATTTTCACATTTGATTTTATTTAATTTCCTTTTTCTTTTTATAAACACTGACCCGGCTACTAGGCCAGTGTGGCGCCCCGCAAAAACCACTACTAAAAAATCGCGTTGATTTTGTGCATTGCATCATCATGATCGCATGCTCATGTCATCATGTCACATTGCATTTGAGCATCGTCATCATCATGCATGGTTTTGTCTTAAACTATTTTCGAAAAGTCTATTATTGTTTTCTAAATACCCCGTCTTTAATTCAAATCAAAAACACCGGGCTTGTCCGGAATATTTTGTTTTGTCTATCAGCGGTTTGCAAAAGCCTCGTTTTTAATAAATGAAATATTTAAATTATTTTTGGGAGGCTGACCAGCCTGAAGCCTGGCCACCCGGCCAGATAAAAATTCTATCTAACCCAGATCCCCCCAAACCCGTTTCTACCCAAACCTAATCTACCCAGCCCCCACCACCTCACCACATGACCACTCACGGCGCCTCGTCACCTGGCCCAATCCCATCCAATCAACCACGCCACCTCATGACTACCTCCACTCCCTTCACATGCCATCCCCGCCACCTAACCCAAGGGCCCCACCCCCGGGATGGACAGACGCGCCACCACCCTACCCGTCCCTTTTCCCCGACGCTCACGCCCACCCCCTCCTCTCGCACATGCGCTCGACCGGCCGCCCCTGGCCCGCCGCCCTTCTCTCCAACCGATAGTGCCGCCGCCCTCTCCGCTCCCTCCCCCGCTCGCCGGTGGCCCGCCTCCTCCTCACCGCCCCGCTCGGCCGCGACCCGGTTCTCCCCGAGCCCCGCGAGGCCCCTCCTCGTCGACCCCCTCCTCCACGTCGCCACCTCGACGGCCGCCGCCGCCCACCACCGCGGCCTCTACCCTGCAGCACCGCCCCGCCGACCTCGGCCTACCCGCGCCGTCACCGTTCCCTGGCCTCCTTCTCCCCGTCGCGTGACCCTGGCGTCGCCTGAGAGCCCGCCCCGAGTCGCATCCATCGCCATGACCGCCTTCCGCCACCGGCCGCCTGTCCCGTCGCTGCGTCATGCTCGTCCACGACCCTGCCGCTGTACCGCGAGGTTGTATTTTGTATGTGGTGCAGCGTTGTGTTGTTGCTGGGACATGTGTGTGGAGATGGGGCGGTGTCCTGAACCAGCGATGTGGAGATGTTGAAGCGGCTCGAGCAGTACTACTCCGACCACTTCCGCCTTGAGATGACCCAGGCCCGACACCCGATGACCGAAGTGGGACTGATGCCAATCCAAGTACGCCATCAACCACCGGCACCAAACCCAAGAACGACATCGTCACCCGTGCACTTCGATAAGAACGCCAAGTTCTTCGACCCGAAGCCCACAGCTGCGACAAGCACTTCTCGGATCCGATGCCCGAGAACCCGGATGCCTAGGTCATCGACACGGATACGCCAACTACTTCCTCGAGGATGCCAAGTTCTTCACCCCGAATGCCAAGACCGATTCGATGGCGCGGACCCAACAAGATCTTCGCAACGACAAGATCGACACCGACCAGTGCGAATCCGATGCGCCCCAACGCCGAACCAAGTCCTTCTTTGCAGAACGCCAAGATCTACTCAATTATCCGAGAACGATCCCGCCGAGACCGAACCCCAGATCCGGACCCTGAGACCCGACCCCGAACCCCTCGGAGCCCAAGTTTGCCGAACCCTAATGTGATTCCCTATCCGAGACCCCCATTATTTTTATAATATGACATTATTGGTTGTCGCATATTAAATTGTTCATCTCGCATGCATATCATAATCATGCCGGATCTTTTGCGTAGTATTAAATATTGCATCCGTTGTTTATTCTAGTGTTTGCTTCTTCGCGGATTAGGCCGATGAGTTGATGCGAGTACCGACAAGTTCTCCGGATATGAACCTTCGGCAGTGTTTCCCAGGAGAGCATCTCTTCCCCTTCTACCTATTTTGCATTTATAGTCTTTATTTCCTCCTATTGATCTATTGCTATCCGTGTCGCGATGCTTTAGTTTCCGAACACCAGTCATATCCCGTGCAGCCTCTATATTGCCTTGGACACCTCCTATTACCTGTGTTTGGTAGATAGCTGGCCTTACGAGTCGTAGTTGCTTGCTCAGGTGTGATCTCGTGTTGTCAAGTACCACAGTTGTTGGAAGGTTGGCAGATGCTTATTGGTGGAGATGCTTAATGGTGGAGATGATCATGACTTTAAATACAACTATTAAAAATGCTAGATATAACTAATGCAGAGGCATCGGTGGGCAATAGATGTTATTTGGTTCTTCCACGCTCACTTGTGTCCCGTAGGACCCCGAGTACTTGATACCTGTTCCTTGATTTTTCGCACTATCCACATCCGGGAGGCCTTATGGACCCCCCTGAGCCAGAGCTTGATTCATTCTTATTTCTTGGGGCCACAAAGTAGTTTGGCGCTTCATTACTATCCTGTACTTATGCCATGCTTTACTGCTTTATTTAAGATTGTGCGTGGAGCACCTATCTATATTTTTGGACCGTGCACGTTTTGCGGTATCGACAAGCCCAGTCACACTTTCGGGTTCCCGTCGTTTACCATCGCCATCGCAAACCACAGGTTCGTTCGAGCCGCCAACTTCGCTATGGTAGCTTAGTGGGGTGGCCCCCTGAAATATTTCTGAATCCTGTGATCGCTTTGTCGTGAATGCCTCGTTGGGTTTTGAGTTGGTTTTTCCGAGGTTGATCGAGTGTGTGTTGCTATTTGTGCACCCTGCGGTAAAACTTTCAAAGCCGTGTCATGGTTATGGACGACTTGGAGCATGATGTCTCGATCATAGACAAGCATAACTAAAGTAGTGCTATAAATTTGACTTAATATATCTGACTAGTAATCAGCTTCACTATAACGGAATGGATATTAAAAATGCCAACAACTGGTGGATCTGTGGTGCTCTGTGTCATACTATACCTTCCTAGTAAATATTACAACTCCAATGGAATGTGATAAACGTGCCAATAACTGTTGGGTTTTGGGATTCCTTAGGACAATTATATCTGTCTAGTAAATGTTCCAACTATAACGGAATGCGATTAAAACTGCCCACTACTTATGCTTCAGGATGACTCATGCTATCTATATCTGATTAGTAATTGCTGCAACTATAATGGAATGAGTAAAATTGCCAACGGCGTGAGTTCCTTGGTCCGACTTCCTCGTTTGGTCTCGAGGGGGAAACACCAGGATGGGTTTGTTTGGTGTTAGCTTCAGGTTGGATCCGAATAGGTCTTTCTCATACCTCTCTGATAAACACCAGTTGTATCGAGTCTCTATAGGTTGTTTAGTGTCGTTGTGCTGCCGCTTCAGCCCACCATACCTATGTAGGCGAGAGCCGCCGAATTCTAGCCTTGCCATGTACTGGCCTCAGTACTGACGCTCCTCTTTTTCCTTTGCCCTTTGTCGGCACCCCTTTTGTTTTAGTAGGTTTGAGATCGCCGTCGTTAGCAGGGTTACCCTTCCGGCTTGGCCTGGGCAAGGTTATGGACGCCATTGGTTATTCTTCAGGGCTCTTAGCCCCATTTGCATCTTGTCCATAGTCGGACGCTCTATCGTTTTCAAGGTGATTTGGATTTTTGTACTGTATATCTGTATTCTTGACTCATGGAGTCGTGTTGTATATATATATCTGTTTTGTGGGTCCCATCGAGGACTGTTGTGTAATGTTATTACTTCGTTTTCCACCCGCACGAAAGTGCCTGGTGGGCGTCCTTGAATCGTTTCTATGCGGGTTTGGCGGAAAGGGCTAAAACTTGCATAGGGCCGATTCGAGGGTGTTACAGAGTGGTATCAGAGCTCAGCAGTTGCGATACCCCACAAGTCCAGCCTGTAGGATAACCTAGCTAACGACCGAAGTAGAGTGTCAAAACTATTTTGCAAAATCGGTTGGGTAGATCTGATTAGGTCTGCTTTTACTCCTTATCCCTATGATATTCTCCTCTTACCTCTGCGTGTTTTGGATCTATTCTCTTACCTTCTTCTAGTCTAGGACTTCTCGTGATTGGGTTTTCTGTCGTACCTTCAGGGCATCGCTTCCTCCTTTGGCAACGGTGTTTCTATCTCCGGACTTCATGCTATCTGAGTAAACCTTTATCTGTGGTACCATTCTTTGTTCCTTGTTTGTGCCTTCCGGTGTTTTCCGACGCGACGACAACATCTACGCCAGATCCGATGCAGAGCCTGCATCACTCTTTTGTTTCTGAACCTCGAGTGTCGAGATCTTCAGTCTGATTTCGAGAATGGTTGCACGCTTTTCCTACTGATTGTGCGGAGTAATAGTTTGGGTGTGTGATGGATTGGCCCCCATGCCGACTACCCTTTCTATTCGCTCTTGTACATTGAAGTGGGTGAGAATGCATCGTTTCTCTCTTTCTATCGAAGTTAGAGGTGGCTTTATTTGTGGATACCTTTACCTTCGTCCTTGTTTCTCCGGAGTGTTCTCTCGACAATCACGGACAACAACCTCTTGTTAGTGGTGTCGCGAGGATCGACACTAAGCAAGAAGATTCAGATCGCCGACCTTCTTTCCGGTACCATGAGGCGGATCTCGAGGGCGAGATCCATTATTAGTGGTGTCAAATTGTGGTGCCCGCAAAAACCACTACTAGAAAATCGCGTTGATTTTGTGCATTGCATCATCATGACCGCATGCTCATGTCATCATGTCACATTGCATTTGAGCATCGTCATCACCATGCATGGTTTTGTCTTAAACTATTTTCGAAAAGTCTATTATTGTTTTCTAAATACCCCGTCTTTAATTCAAATCAAAAACACCGGGCTTGTCCGGAATATTTTGTTTTGTCTATCAGCGGTTTGCAAAAGCCTCGTTTTTAATAAATGAAATATTTAAATTATTTTTGGGAGGCAGCCAGCCAGACCCGAAAGCCCAGCCGGCCACCCCCAGATAAAAATTCTATCTAACCCAGATCCCCCCAAACCCTTTTCTACCCAAACCTAATCTACCCAGCCCCCTCCACCTCACCACAGCCACTCACGGCACGCCTCGTCACCCTGGCCCAATCCCCCATCCAATCAACCACTGCCACCTCACCCAGCTACCTCCACTCCCTTCACACAGCCATCCCCACCGCCACCTAACCCACGCGGGACCCACCCCCGGGATGGACAGATGCGCCACCACCCCACCTGTCCCTTTTCCCCCGCACGCTTCGCCCGGCCCCACCACCCTCTCCCGCACGCACGCGCTCGACCGACCGCCCCTGGCCCGCCGCCCTTCTCTCCAACCGACAGCGCCGCCGCCCTCTCCGCTCCCTCCCCCGCTCGCCGGTGGCCCGCCTCTCCTTCGCCCGCTGGCCGAGACCAGTTCTCACGAGCCCATGAGGCCCTCCTTGTCGACCCCCTCCTCCACGTCGCCACCTCGACGACCGCCGCCGCCCACCACCGCGGCCTCTACCCTGCAGCACCGCCCCGCCGACCTCGGCCTACCCCGCGCCGTCGTTGTTCCCTGGCCTCCTTCTCCCCGTCGCATGACCCTGGCGCCACCTGAGAGCCCGCCCCGAGTCACATCCGTCGCCATGACCGCCTTCCGCCGCCGGCCTCCTGTCCCGTCGCTGCGTCGTGCTTGTCCACGACCCTACTGCTGTACCGCGAGGTTGTATTTTGTATGTGGTGCAGCGTTGTGTTTTTGCTGGGACATGTGTGTGGAGATGGGGCGGTGTGTCTGAACCAGCGATGTGGAGATGTTGAAGCGGCTCGAGCAGTACTACTCCGACCACTTCCGCCTTGAGATGACCCAGGCCCGACACCCGATGACCGAAGTGGGACCGATGCCAATCCAAGTATGCCATCAACCACCGGCGCCAAACCCAAGACCGACATCGTCACCCGTGCACTTCGATAAGAACGCCAAGTTCTTCGACCCGAAGGCCGCAGCTGCGACAAGCACTTCTTCCCGGATCCGATGCCCGAGAACCCGGACGCCCAGGTCTTCCACACGGATACGCCAAGTACTTCCTCGAGGATGCCAAGTTCTTCACCCCGAATGCCAAGACCGATTCGATGGCGCGGACCCGACAAGATCTTCGCGACGACAAGATCGACACCGACCAGGGCGAATCCGATGCGCCCTAACGCCGAACCAAGTCCTTCTTCCCGGAACGCCAAGATCTACTCTGTTATCCGAGAACGATCCCGCCGAGACCGAACCCCATATCCGGACCCTGAGACCCGACCCCGAACCCCTCGGAGCCCAAGTTCGTCGAACCCTAATGTGATTCCCTATCCGAGACCCCCATTATTTTTATAATATGACATTATCGGCTATCGCATATTAAATTGTTCATCTCGCATGCATATCATAATCATGCCGGATCTTTTGCGTAGTATTAAATATTGCATCCGTTGTTTGTTCTAGTGTTTGCTTCTTCGCGGATTAGGCCGATGAGTTGATGCGAGTACCGACAAGTTCTCCGGATATGAACCTTCGGCAGTGTTTCCCAGGCGAGCATCTCTTCCCCTTCTACCTATTTTGCATTTATAGTCTTTATTTCCTCCTGTTGATCTATTGCTATCCGTGTCGTGATGCTTTAGTTTCCGAACACCAGTCATATCCCGTGCAGCCTCTATATTGCCTTGGACACCTCCTATTACCTGTGTTTGGTAGATAGCTGGCCTTGCGAGTCGTAGTTGCTTGCTCAAGTGTGATCTCGTGTTGTCAAGTACCACAGTTGTTGGAAGGTTGGCATATGCTTATTGGTGGAGATGCTTAATGGTGGAGATGATCATGACTTTAAATACAACTATTGAAAATGCTAGATATAACTAATGCAGAGGCATCGGTGGGCAATAGATGTTATTTGGTTCTTCCATGCTCACTTGTGTCCCGTAGGACCCCGAGTACTTGATACTTGTTCCTTGATTTTTCACACTATCCACATCCGGGAGGCCTTATGGACCCCCGTGAGCCAGAGCTTGATTCATTCTTATTTCTTGGGGCCACAAAGTAGTTTGGGCTTTATTACTATCATGTACTTATGCCAGGCTTTACTGCTTTATTTAAGATTGTGCGTGGAGCACCTGTACTGTTTTGGATCGCGCCACATTTTCGCGGTATCGACAAGCCTAGTCACACTTTCGGGTTCCTAGTCGTTTACAGCCGTCGTTGCAAACCCTAGGTCCGTTCCGGAGCCGGCCAACTTTGTTGCGGGTAGCTTAGTGGGGTGGCCCCCTGAAATATTTCTGAATCCTGTGATCGCTTTGTCGTGAATGCCTCGTTGGGTTTTGAGTTGGTTTTTCCGAGGTTGATCGAGTGTGTGTTGCTCTTTGTGCACCCCTGCAGGGTAAAACTTTCTGAAAGCCGTGTCCGTGGTTATGGACGACTTGGAGCACAGTATCTCGATCATAGACAAGCATAACTAAAGTAGTGCTATAAATTTGACTTAATATATCTGACTAGTAATCAGCTTCACTATAACGGAATGGATATTAAAAATGCCAACAACCGGTGGATCTATGGTGATCTGTGTCATACTATACCTGCCTAGTAAATATTACAACTCCAATGAAATGTGATAAAAGTGCCAATAACTACTGGGTTTTGGGATTCCTCAGGACAATTATATATGTCTAGTAAATGTTCCAACTATAACGGAATGGCGATTAAAACTACCCACTAGTTATGCTTCAGGATGACTCATGCTATCTATATCTGATTAGTAATTGTTGCAACTATAATGGAATGAGTAAAATTGCCAACGGCGTGAGTTCCTTGGTCCGACTTCCTCGTTTGGTCTCGAGGGGGAAACACCAGGATGGGTTTGTTTGGTGTTAGCTTCAGGTTGGATCCGAATAGGTCTTTCTCATCCCTCTCTGATAAACGCCAGTTGTATCGAGTCTCTATAGGTTGTTTAGTGTTTCTGCGCTGCCGCTTCAGCCCACCATACCTATGTAGGCGAGAGCCGCTGAATTCTAGCCTCGCCATGTACTGGCCTTAGTACGGACGCTCCTCTTTTTCTTTTGCACTTTGTCAGCACCCCTTTTGTTTTAGCAGGTTTGAGATCGTCGTCGTTAGCAGGGTTACCCTTCCGGCTTGGCCTGGGCAGGGTTATGGACGCCATTGGTTATTCTTCAGGGCTCTTAGCCCCATTTGCATCTTGTCCGTAGTCAGACGCTCTATCGTTTTCAAGGTGATTTGGATCTTTGTACTGTATATCTGTATTCTTGACTCATGGAGTCGTGTTGTATATATGTCTGTTCCGTGGGTCCCATCGAGGACTGTTGTGTAATGTTATTACTTCATTTTCCACCCGCACGAAAGTGCCTGGTGGGCGTCCTTGAATCGTTTCTATGCGAGTTTGGCGGAAAGGGCTAAAACTTGCATAGGGCCGATTCGAGGGTGTTACAGCCAGCCCAGCCCAATACCCAGCCCAGCCCATAGGGTTGGGCTAGACCACATGGTCCGATTGACCCAGACCCTCACTGGTTATCGCCCTCCCCTCGATCGCATCCCTCTCTCTTCTAGGTGACCCTATGGCGCCTCCGTCGCCGCCCTCCGATTCTGGCCGGCTCCGGCCACCACATCCACTGCCATAGGTCGCAGACGATGCGCTGTTCTCTGACGCGTCTTCCTATCCAACTAGATCTGTTTCTTGTGCCTGACCTTGCTCGCTCTCGTCCCTTCTCTGGTGTTAGGGTTTCGGTGACTCCGGCTTTGCCAAACTCCGGTGGTGTCCTAGTGGTGGTGTGGCTTAAGTGATGCGATGGTGGTGTTCTGAACTCCCTTTTCTCCATTCTCCAACACCGGTGGGATGGCAACCTCTGCAACCCCGGTGTCGCTAGAGCTTGGTGACCTCCCCCACTCCGAGGTGTGTGGTGATGGTGTGGTGCTGGTGACTGTGAAGACGTTCCCGAGGTGGCACCGTTCTGGCCGTGTGAGCACTGCCTCGCCATACCTCAACGACCGCTTCTCAGGCGCCAGGTACTCACCCAGTTTTCTCTCTTTCCTCTCTCCCTTTCTCTCTGGTCTCTCTTTCTCATAGTAGCCACCCTAATTAGGGTTTCCCTCTCTTGCTCTCCTCCATAGTCCATGTTTTTCTATGTAATTGTTGATACTGAGCATATGTTGCTTAGTCAAATGTAGGTGGATGCCAGTGATTGTTGGAGATATGCCCAAGAGGCAATAATAAAAGTGGTTATTATTATATCTTTGTGTTTATGATGAATGTTTACATCCCATGCTATAATTGTATTATTAGGAAACACTAATACTTGTGTGTTTTGTAAACATAAAAGAGTCCCTAGTAAGCCTTTTGTTGAACTAGCTTGTTGATTAATAGATGATCATGGTTTCCTGATCATGGACATTGGATGTCATTAATAACAAGGTCATATCATTAGGAGAATGATGTGATGGACACACACCCATAGTAAGTGTAGCATAAGATCAAGTCATTTAGTTCGTATTGCTACAAGCTTATCAAATGCATAGTAACCTAATCCTTCGACCATGAGGTTATGTTAATCACCATCACCGGATGGGTGTTTTGATGACATCAAACACCGCTTAAATCGGGTGGTTATAAAGGTGTCATTGGGTATTCTGAAAGTATGTGTTGAAGCGCATGGACCAAGATTGGGATTTGTCCATCCATATGACGGATAGATATGCTCTGGGCCCTCTCGGTGGAATGTCATCTAGTTAGCTTGCAAGCATGTGACTAGGTCACAAGGGATGACATAACATGGAATGAGTAAAGAGTACTTATCAGTAATGAGGTAGAACTAGGTATGGAGATACCGACGATCAAACCTCGGATAAGTAGAATATCGCGTGACAAAGGGAATTGGTTTCGTATGTTAATGGTTCTATCGATCACGAAGTCATCGTTGAGTATGTGGGAGCCGTTATGGATTCTCCAGATCCCGCTGATGGTTATTGATCGGAGAGGTGTCTCCATCATGTCTGCATATTCACGAATCGTAGGGTGACACACTTAAGGTTCGATGCTGTTTAGGTAGATATGGAATGTGCGTTGGAGACCGAATGTTGTTCGGAGTCTCGGATTGGATCTAAGACATCACGAGGAGATCCGGAATTGTCCGGAGAATAAGATTCATATAATGGAGATCATTTTCTAGGTTCGGAAATGTCCCGGAGTGTTTATATGGGGGTTCTAGAAGGTTTCAGAATGTTCCAGAAGGTTCTAGAAATTTCTATGGAGTTTACTTGAAAACCAAGAAAGAAAAAGGGGAAACTTGAGGGGGAAGGAAACTCCCCCCAAGCCTCCCTTGTGCGCCGGCCCTAGGAGGTGGGCCTAGGGGTGGGAACCCTAGGCCGCACCCCTCCCTCTATATATAGAGGGGTGGAGGCGCCACCCCTTGCCCCTCCACTCTTGCCCTAGCCGCCTCTCTCCTCCTCCTTCCTTCTGCTCAGGCTTAGGCGAAGCCCTGCAGAATTCTCTACTCCACCACCACCACCACGCCGTCATGCTGCTGGGATTCCATGGAGAGATCTACTACCTCCGCTGCTCGCTGGAACGGGGAGAGGAAGGTCTGCATCGACTCCACATGTGTGACCGACTGTGGAAGCGTTGCCGGAACGCGGCGCCGGAAGGATCGTCTACCCGATCTTGAGATCGGCAAGTGATCGTCTACATCAACCACGAGATCCGATCTTGTACAAGGCTTTCGGATCTACAAGGGTTAGTACAGATCTATCTTGTTGCACATGTCTAATAGATTAGATCTTGGCTTTTATCTAGATTAGATCTGGATTTTGTTCGTTCTTGCGGTAGAATTTTTTGTTTTCTATGCTACGAACCCATCAGTGGTATCAGAGCCGTGTCTATGCGTAGATCTGTTGCACGAGTAGAACACAATGGTTTTGTCGGCGTTGGTGCTCGTGCCGTCTTTTGCTTTGTGTACTTTGCATCTTGCGGTATGGTGGGATGAAGCGGCTCGGGGTAACCATACATGTCATCGCACATGAGACTTGCTCCACGCTTGACGTGTAACTTGCTTTGCACAAGTGGCTTTGCGGGTGTCTGTCTCTCTCACCATAGTATAGATCCAATTTACACTTTGCACTTGATAACACTTGTATCAACGTCGTGGTTTCAGTTTCGTAGGTAAGATCCATTCTTATTCGAAAGCCCCAAACCACGTAAAACATGCAAAGAAAATTAGAGGCGTCTAACTTGTTTTTGCAGGGGTTTTGTGATGTGATATGGCCATCATGTGATTGTGATTATATTTGATGTATGCAATGATCCTTGTTGTAATATGGCAACCGGCAGGAGCCTAATGGTTGTCTTTAATTCTGTTAAGACCTGCGAGTCTATTCATCTTGTAATAGCTTTATTCCAAGTAGTTGTAATAGTTGCTAGTGATTATGGACAACCATGAAGAGGCGCCACTGACCTTGACGCAATGCTGGTGATGATGGAGATCATGTCCGTGCTTTGGAGATGGAGATCAAAGGCACAAGAAGAAAGGGCCATATCATATCACACTAATTATGAATTGCCTGTGATGTTAATCCTTTATGCATCTTGTATTGCTTAGATCGCGATGGTAGCATTATAAGATGATCCCTCTCACTAAATATCAAGTAATAAAGTGTTCATCCTTAGTTGGCACTATTGCTAAGACTCGTCGTTTCGAAGCATCTCGTGATGATTGGATGTGATAGATTCTACGTGTGCATACAACGGGTGCAAGCCAGATTTGCACATGCGGAAACTAAGGTTAATCTTGACGAGCCTAGCATGTACAGACATGGTCTCAGAACACGGAATACTGAAAGGTAGAGCCCGAGTCATATAAATGATATGATGAACATGAAGATTGTTCGCCGATGAAACTACATCTTCTCTCGTGAAGATCGGACTTGGTGTAGTGGACTTGGTTCGTGTAATCAGATTCATATAATGGAGATCATTTTGTAGGTTCGGAAATGTCCCGGAGTGTTTATATGGGGGTTCTAGAAGGTTTCGGAATGTTCCAGAAGGTTCTAGAAATTTCTATGGAGTTTACTTGAAAACCAAGAAAGAAAAAGGGGAAACTTGGGGGGGGGGGGGAGAAAACTCCCCCCAAGCCTCCCTTGTGCGCCGGCCCTAGGAGGTGGGCCTAGGGGTGGGAACCCTAGGCCGCACCCCTCCCTCTATATATATAGAGGGGTGGAGGCGCCACCCCTTGCCCCTCCACTCTTGCCCTAGCCGGCTTTCTCCTCCTCCTTCCTTCTGCTCAGGCTTAGGCGAAGCCCTGCAGAATTCTCTACTCCACCACCACCACCACGTCGTCGTGCTGCTGGGATTCCGTGGAGAGATCTACTACCTCCGCTGCTCGCTGTAACGGGGAGAGGAAGGTCTGCATCGACTCTGCACGTGTGACCCATTGAAGCGCTGCCGAGCAATGGCCGGAAGGATCGTCTACTCGATCTTGAGATCGGCAAGTGATCGTCTACATCAACCACGAGATCCGATCTCGCACAAGGCTTTCGGATCTACAAGGGTTAGTACAGATCTATCTCGTTGCACATGTCTAATAGATTAGATCTTGGCTTTTATCTAGATTAGATTTGGGTTTTGTTCGTTCTTGCGGTAGAATTTTTTTGTTTTCCATGCTACGAACCCATCAGTGATCCACTTACCAAGTTTTAATTGCTTAATATCAAAGTTTGCTAGTAGGAGTTCTAAGTAGTGGTGATTGCAACTACTAACATTCATTTGGATAATTGGCTTAAGTAGCTGTTATATTGCTTTCTGTTTTAGCAATCATGTGATACTAGTGATTGTGCAAAAATTATGTGGTTCATATTAGCTCATGTTCTGTATATGCTATACAAAGATGATGAGTCATATGTGCACCTTGATACTATTCTAGTAATCTTAATTGTTGTGGACCTCGGCTAGGTGATAGTGGATATACCATACTTAACTGTGTGGTTCATACTGCTAACTCCAAGAATTGGAGTTTGGGTTGTTGATCTATATACGTTGATAAATTTAGAATGGAATTCTGAGGTACCTACTAAGTAATGATCATTATCTTGTGCAGATCGCCTCCGCAAGCAAAACTTGCTTGGTGCTTTTAACTGCTGTCAACATGATATCATCTTAATCTTAAATGATTCCTATCATTGTACTAGGAAGATGATTTATTTCCCTCATGCACTTGGCTTTGATGATTTGCCGTGAATATACCTGGAGATATGAATTAGCAGGTGCCCTTGACATTGCTAGCATACCAGTGAACACTGCATATGATTCCTAGTGTCCCTTGAACTAGTAAAAGGATTTATCTTTTGCAAATATTCTTAATAAGCATACTTGTATATGCATGATCCATTCCTTTTGATTATGTTAGTGTGGTATAAAGTGACCCCATTTGATCTCCTAGGATTATTCTAGTTGTAGATTAATTTGGAATTGGTTGCTTGTATCACTTTGAGGAATTATTTGTGTGGCTGTTAATCTTTATGAAATATAACTTGATAAGATTAGATGTTGTACTTGTTTCTAGTCCCTGCCAATGATGCCCAGGCTGAGGCCATTCTTTAATTAAGAACATATGTTATTGTTGCCTCTTTATAAACCGTAGGATGATCCTTGCATCCAGTTGCATGCAGATCTGAGGGTTATTCCCTCCACCACAACTTATTCCTATTTTTTTATAAGAACAGATGCTAAGGAATGATTTTTGGTGGTTAACCTGTGGTTGCTGAGTAGACAAATATCTAAATCTTGTTGGTGTGATTTCTAAGCTTGCCCTTGATTAGATATAGTTCACTCTTGTGGTTGGTGCTTCTTGTACTGTTGGCCTTCTTCTCCTAGCTCCGCTTCTGATTGAATCTGGATCAACTCTTCTTAGTGTTACTAATCTTGTTCACACTACCAGGTTGAGATTCATGTTGGATATTTGAGTATGGTAAGTGGCTCTATGGGAAATTGGTTAGAACCAGTGGTGTTCTTGAAAAGGACATGTGTTGTGAATAGAGGAAGTATTGTGAGATGGAAGATATGATCTTCCTTTGCTAGCTACGGCTGATGACTTCCTGTTCTGTTACTTCTTATTCTTGTCTTGAGCTGTTAACAACACATAGGCTGTCTGGTGTTGACAGCACACTGCTACATGCAGATGTGTGAGCTGCCTGCCTGCTTCAGAAGTCCAATTTCCTTGTCTCATTGGGAAGATCTTTTGCTAGCATGGAAGCTATCCCCTTGTGAATGGCTCAGCTAGATTGGGTAATATCTTGGACTGACCTTTATTTTTGGTTGCCAATTATTAACTTTCCCCTTTAGCTAATGATGCAAAAGTCTGAAGCATTGCCTGATAAGAATAGATACTATTTATCTGGTGAAACTTGCCCCTTCAAAATAAAACTCGATGATGAGACAAATAATGCACTTCACTATTGATAACTGAGAGTTCAATTAATACACTAACCCCTTATTCCTTTATTTTTGTTTTTGTTTTCTTCTGAGTTGTTTTGCAGGTACAAAATCATACAAAGAAGATCAAGAAGATCTAGGGTAGGATTTGGTTGTAATTAGTTTACGATTTTCCCTGATTACTTTTTGTAATACTTTTCTAGCTTTGTAATTTTATTTTTATTCTTTTGTAATTTATTTATTCAATTATTTAACTGTAAAGCAATATAATATTGTTTGTTTGAAATAATAAAGTTGAATATCCTTTTATTACACTTATTGTGATGGCAATGTATTCTTGTGTTATAAAATATTTATTGTTTATTCTACTGTAACTTGCTTTTTATTTGGACATATGTAATATATTGTAATATTATTATTAGAATGAAATACTTTTATTCCATTTGAATTCTTGTAAAGACACTACATTATTTATTGTGATGGAATAAAGTTTAATATTCTATTCTTATACTTTGAAACTTTTAAATGTTGTATCTTATTTACAAATAAGAATTTCATTCTTTATTTGTTATTGAACTTCAATTATTATTTATGATTCAATTTCACTTATTTTTATATTCAAATATATCATTTGAATAATCAATTACTATCATTCATTTGGACTGAATTCAATTTAATTTTCCAAAAAACACAAAGGTTCAATAGAGGTCACGTCGAAGTCGATCGCTCTTATCCCGATGTTTCCACCTGAACAAGATATATCTCGATCCCTCTGTAATTTCTTTAGTTTTGCGCAAAAATTCCCTGGATTTTCTTATGCATGAATGGAATGCACATACATGTGGCCTCACTATTTCTAGGTGCTAATCCTGGGATGTTACAACTAGTCTGCTAGTTTTTTTTGCCATTTTTTGATGTTTCGACAAGATTAGTCATGTTTGACTGTGGACTGGAAGAGGTGAAAAGTCTTATATGTCGTTGCTAGCTTCCAGTGAGAGGGAATAGAAGTGTGCTAGTGATTATTTGATGCCAAATATATACTACTTTCCAGACAGGAAACGACGAGCCGAAACCATGGACGACTCTCTCCTCCTGTGAAGAAAGTGAGGTGGCGGACCCTAGCGGCGCCATCAGCCTCGTCCTCGCCGTCTATGATCGGGAATCGATAGGTCCCCGCCTCCTCTGCTTGCCGCACCGGCGGCGGGAGGGGGTGGGGACCTCATACCGGCGCTCGACGTTGTATAAGGGTCCCTAAAATTAGAATTTGATCGAATGTCATCGTCGTTATGGTGGCTATGGTAGCGTTGTGTGGGTCAATAATAAAGTATACTCGCTTCCTCGTCCACCTCATCGTCGGCGATCTCGCTGGTGGCGTTGAGGAGGACGGGGATTCGTCAAGTCGCCGCTTCCATGGAGTGGTGGATCTTGTCCAACCTACATGTGTTAGAGGGTTTGATGTTAGAAGCTTCGAATCACTTTAAGGGTTCAATGGCGACAACTTCGGCTCTAGGGCACTATTCCTTAGGGGCACGTGCGTGAAGACTTTCCAACTATCATCAACAACTTCAGGCTGACTCCGATTAGGGAGCGGCGATAGCGGCACGTCGGCGGCTCGCTCTGGTGGCAATAGTAGTCGTTAGGTGGTCTAAGGACCTCGATATAATTTTATTATGTTTGTGATGCTTTGTACTTCTTATGAATTCATGAAATAGGTTCTAATCTTTCTTGTAAAACAATACTACTTTCTTTGTTCACTATATTAGCCAACAGAGGGAGTACCTTCATTCCAAAGAATAAGATGTGCGATATTTCAAGATTTGTCTTTGATCAAGAATTATTTTGAATAAATAAAGATGATTGCTACACAAATGCAACTTTTAGTATTGTCGCGACCAGGTCGAGGGATAGGTCATGGAGCCATCCCCTCGCTAGCCCTTCTCGGACTCGGCGGCTCGCGATCGCTCTCTTCGGAACCACTGCAAAGAGGTTTGGGCAATGCCACAGATGTGTCCGGTTAGGAGTCAACTATCTGTCCGGAAGAAGGTATTTGCTGCGACGCCGAGGACCGAGGATGTTGCGGCTTTGAAAAGTTGTCTTGCTACCGCATGAAGTTGGACTTTTAGTTCCTTTCATGGCTTTGAATCATCGACACGCTAAAAGCTCTAAGCACGAGGTTCATAAGCACAAGTTGGGAATGCCGAGGCCACCAAACTCCTTGGACGTACGTGCTCTATCCCATTCTATGAGGCAATGGCCTCCATGCACATCCTTTCTCCCCTTCCATAAAAATTCTTAGATGATCTTCTCGGTTGCAATCAAGGTCTCGGAATGTCAAGGGACATCATGACCAATATGGGGGTTGACGATAGCGTTGATTTCACCCGCTCCAAGCGTCCACCTCGATTGAGCATGGAAGCTCTCCACCTTAGTAGTAGTTTATTGGCTATACTATCCACCAGTCGAGCTATATGATTTTCCACATTGAACGCTCACTTGTATAATATTACTCTAGTTAAATGTTAATTAATTGGCAACTGGTCCAGTACTCCCGTACTCCAGTTAACCAAAACACACTCAAAACTATCGCCATGGCAGACTTGATCTGCCACGGTTTTGGAATTCCTGGCTCTCGGTAGAGATAGACCCTGACGAGGGAACACAATAATGCAGCCATGAGTCAGATCTATTGCAGAGCGGATTCCGCGGGGAGCCGATATCTCGGGTGCTCCTTTTCGCTGGGATATGCGCAGGTGGGACCCGCTGACCTGCCCACTCATTGTCCAAGATTCCCTTCTTCATATGCACTAAAAACACAAAACATGGCTAAACTTTCACAAAAAAATAAAAATTTAAATTTGTTTGCATATTTGACTTCCTTAGATCGAGCTCTTTGAAACAAGTCTAATATTTAATATATTCAAATATAGTTTGAAAATTTTCGGAAACTAGATCTATAAATTTCTTTTTTGTCTGCCGGACAGCTGTAGATTTCTTTTTTGTGTGTTGATAAACATATACACACGTACTAAGCAGCCCTTCTACTTTTACACGCGGGACAGCTGTAGATTTTCTTTTTTTGTGTAGGACACCCATGTGACCCGTTGGCTAGATCCCAATGCAAATGAGCGGTCCGTGATATCCGCTACGCCTGACTGACACTGCACCGGAGAACTCATCCACACGATGCACCCGAAAACGCAGCGCGGTTCCTGATCCAGTTCGCCTCGGAGGTTGGAACTGAATCTACTGCGGCAGCTGGTGCGGCGGCAGGAACGGCAGCCCGCGGCGAGCCCGCTTCATGAGGTTATACTCCACCAGCCCCGGCACGTCCGGCACGATCTCCCGCACGCCCTCCAGCGCGCCGAACCGCTCCGCCCACGCCGCCATCAGCGGCGTCCTCGCCGGGTCGATCGTCCTCACGCCGCACATGGCCTCCGACGCCCGCAGCCACCCGATGAACCCGCCCAGCGCCACGTCCACCAGCCCCACGCTCTCCCCGCCGAAGAACTCCTTCTCCCCGAGCACCCCCTCGAACGTCTCCAGCACGGCGATGACCTCCCCCGCCGCCTTCACCCGCTCCTCCGTCGTCTTCCCGCCGTAGAGCGGGACCCACGTGGGCAGCAGCTTCTGGTCCACGTAGGCCGCCCAGAACCGGGCGGCGGCGCGCCCGTGCGGGTCGCCGCCGGAGGGGAGCAGGCGCGGGCGGTGTTCCGGGAACGCCTCGTCGATGTACTCCAGGATGACCAGCGACTCGGCGACGGGCCTGCCGTCGTGGACGAGCACGGGCACCTTCCCGCCGTGCGCCGGGTTGGAGGCGAGGAGGAGCCGGCTCTTGGTGTTGTCGCCGAACAGGTCCTCCTCCACGTACGTGTAGGGGATGCCCTTGAGGTTCAGCGCGAACCGGGCACGGAGCACGAACGGGCTCGTCCAGAACCCCAGCAGGGTCAGCCCGATGGCCGCCTCTCCCTCGCTGCCCATGCTGGCTTCCGCCGCCGCAACCGCCATTGCTGCCGAGTGATGGAGTGCTGCGATGATTGAGCTGATCGAGTCGCCGGTACCCGGTACTAGTATAATGGGTTTTTTAAAGGTTCGTTGGGCGGATCTAGTGAGCCGCGCACATCATGTGCATGCGTGTTCCGTGCTCTCCATCGTCATGCGTGACGGCCGGGGAGCGTGGAGGTCGATGGTTAATCGGTTTATATATCCATGAGCTCAGATACCTTTGGCGGGAGCGAACTTATTAAAGTGAGCAAATTGGTCCTTACATGGCGTGATCCCTCGGTAGTCGGTGTTGATTTGGATTTTTGTGTGTCTGAATTAGATTCGTGAGGTTTGACGCGAGTTCTTCAGACCCTGATCGATTTATATCGATGTGGCCACATGGACAGCTAAATCGTAATCGAATAAATCCTGAAATCTCGAAGTTCATTTTCTACGATAGCCTGGAAGCTGTCCGGTAGACAAAGTTCTCCCACATTATTAAGCAAGTCTAACCAATCCCCTTTCGGTCTTTAGAGGATTTTTTTTTCAGCCGCTAACGGTGGGGACGCACCGAACCGATGCCAAGCGGCCGTTAGCGGAGATTTTTTTTAGTCCAGCCCCTCCGCGATCCCTAAATATGGCCGACCGCGGACGCCGGACTATATTTTTACTCCTCCACCTCGCCGCCTGAGCCTCGCTGCCCCGCCACCGTATTCTCGCCGGTGACCACCAACCGCCTCCGCCCGTAGCTGTGAACACCCGCTGCTCGTTTCCCCTCCATTCCCTCCACTCGCCGGTGCTAGCCGTCGCTGGAATCGCCCCCGATAGCCGCCGCATCAAGCCGGAAGCCCGCCACCCATTCAAGGTCGATTCCGGCCCCGGCGAGGTCGTTTCTTTCGGCAAAAGGGCCGTCGAAGCATGGGGCTCGTAGATCGGAACGCCGTGGACCAACACCTGCCGACGAGATTCATTGCGACGAGCTTTTCAACCGGAGGTGGCTTCGAGCTTCGTCGGCGTCTGGTCGTCGAGTTGCACCGGCGGAGGGATTTATACGACCACCACAGGGTAGCAAGGTCGTGGCGTAACCCCGGCGGCATCCTCAGCCCTTTTGCCCGGCTCAATCGTCCCGGTCATGGCCTCCACCTCCGCCTCCCTCAAGGTATTCGACAATATTGCACAACGAGTTTTCTTTTTGGTTTGTTGGCAACCAGCTTGATCGAGAGCACCTTTGGCTGTAGATGAAGAGGTTGAGAGAGATGTTCTTCGACGACTCGAAGGAGGAAGAAGAAGATGACGAAGATTTGGAGATGGCTTTGTTGGTGATTGTGAACGAGGATTTCCGGAGGCCGAGGCTTGGATCGCAATTCGGCCGTGCTTGGATCAACCGGAATATGAGTGAGGTCCATGCTCGGATCATGCGGGATTATTTCAACCCCGGTTGCATCTATCTAGACTACCAATTCCGATGGCGGTTTCAGATATCGAAGGCATTATTCCTCTCAATATCAAGAGCCCTAGAGGATCACGATGATTGGTTCAAGATCCAGACGAGTGCAATGGGAGATATGAGTGCAAGCCCATTGATGAAGTGCGTTGCGGCCGTGAGGGTGCTTGCATATGGTTGCTCGGCCGATGCCATAGATAAATATGTCCACATTAGTGAGGACACAGTTTTGGAGGCTATGAGAAGGTTTACACAAGCTGTGATTGATATGTTCGGGGAAGAATATTTGAGGGCACCAAATGAGGAAGACACCGAGAGGCTGCTTGCTGAGGGTGAAGCTCTAGGATGGCCAGGGATGCTTGGATCAATCGATTGTATGCACTGGAGCTGGAAGAATTGTCCAGGTAGTTGGAAGGGTCAATACAAAGGCCACTGCAAAGATGCACAATTATACTTGAAGCAGTTGCATCGAATGACCTATGGATATGGCATTCATTCTTTGGATTACCTGGCTCTCTGAATGACCTCAGTGTGTTGTCGAGGTCACCATTATTCTCACGGCTTATCCAGGGTGAAGCTCCTCCTTGCAAGTATGAGATCAACTTGTAGGGTAACGGGTAGGCTACACTAGCGTAAAATCAAAAATTTCTACCGCGTCAACCAGGAATACTATTGTCATAGATCACGGGATTGCCACTACATGCGCAGTTGCGGAACTCGATGAAGCACGTCGCGGCAGTGTAGATGTTCTATGTCTCCTCCTTGTCCTCATCCCACGAGCAGTTCCCCTTTGCATGGCTCGTCCAAGTGCTACAGCTGCAGCACCTCCGAGGTATCCACACGTCCGGAGTGGAAGGTCACACGGCAGACTGCTAGGTTCGCATATGCAAGACGGGCGTAAGAGGAGTGGCGGCTATGTGGAATGCTCAACCCTATTCAGCTCGCCTCACTCTCTCTTATATAGGCATCCCTGGTGGGCTTCTACATTAGCAGCCCATTAGCAGCCTAAGCCTGGTCTAATTCGGATCCAATCCTCATTAGGTTTCCAGCCTCTAAAGTGTGTGACTCTATAGGTTCATACACGTATAGACATGACACGAGTACACTTACTCCGTCAATAGTTAGTAGCGGCCTCTAGCAAGACGTGCCAACTCCTAAACGCATATAAAGATCATTCGGGCGAACCATCACAAGGTTGAGTACATGTCTTTCCCTTTGCCCTATGATATTTGGTCTAGCTTCAAGCTAACCTCTCTTTATCGATACTATGATTCAGAATCCCTTTACTAGGTTAACTCTTAACCATATGTAGCACGACCATGCATTTCTGGATCCGATCACTCGAGGAGCCCAGAGATATCTCTCTCAAGTAGAGAGGGGAAAATCCCATCTTGATTTACCAATGCCTTGCAGCATGTATCAGGACAAACCCGAAAGCTACCTTTATAACTACCCAGTTACGGAGTAGTATTTGATATCCCCAAAGTAGGTCAATCCATATCTCAAGTATATGCGACAATCTCAGGTCTAAGGACAAAACGTACACGATGTGTAGAGAGAGCTGCAAGTATTATTGCCAGTCTCAAGTTGGGTTAGTCCAACCCCATGTTCATAACATGTGTCCACATCATTGGTTTGACATCTCCATGTCTTTGACTTGCAAAACATAGTCATCAACCAATCGATGTGCTAGTCTAATATTCACGTGTGTCCTCACATGAACCCCGACTAGGGACAACTATTAGATAACCATACAAGTAAAGAGTTTCACAAACAATTCACATAACTTCCAATCAATACAAGTTGCCTGATATATGGATATTCAAGGAACATTATAAAAACTCATGGATACATATGAAATACAATCATCTCTATGATTGCCTCTAGGGCATATTTCCTTCAGTCTCCCACTTGCACTAGAGTCAATCATGATAGTATCTAATACCTATTGCTCTTGTGTGCGCTTCATGCACAGGCTGCGGGAGTGGCTTTGTCAAGGGATCAGCAACATTTGAGTCCGTATGTATTTTACATAACATGAAACTACCATCATCAATGAATTCACAAATCAGATGGTACAACATGCGAATATGTTTGTTCTTCTGGTGCTGTCTAGGTTCCTTGGCTTGTGCAATAGCACCATTGTTGTCACAATAAACGTCCATGGGATTGGACGCGCCCTGAACCACACCAAGAGCGATCAGGAAATTCCTAATCCAAACAGCTTGCTTTGCAGCCTCCGAGGTAGCAATATATTCAGCTTTTGTTGAAGAGGATGCCACTATATTTTGCTTGGAACTTTTCCAGCTCACAGCACCACCATTCATGACAAACACATAACCTGATTGTGATTTGGAGTCATCTGAGTCATTAAGGTAACTCGCATTTGTGTAACCCTTTACACTGAGTTCAACCTCACCTCCATAAACTAGGAACATATCCTTAGTCCTTCTCAAGTATTTAAGGATATTCTTTACCGCTGTCCAGTGACTCTCACCTGGATCAACCTGGTATCTGCTTGTAACACTTAGAGCATAGGAAACATCTGGGCGAGTACATGTCATTTCATACATGATGGATCCAATAGCCGAAGCATATGGAACCCTGCTCATGCGCTCTCGCTCATCAGTGGTCGAAGGACACTGAGTCTTATTGAGTTTAATGCCGTAAGACATGGGCAAGAACCCCTTCTTTGCCTCTTCCATGCTGAACCATTTCAACACTTTGTCAATGTACGTATTCTGGTTTAATCCAATTAGCCTCCTTGATCTATCTCTATGGATCTTGATATCCAGAATATTTGCCGCTTCTCCCAAATCCTTCATAGAAAAACTATTTTTTCAATGAGGTCTTAACAGACTCGAGCATAGGAATGTCATTTCCAATCAGTAATATGTCATCTACATATAAGATTAGAAATACAAGTGATTTCCCTTTTTTTTCTTATACACACAAGGTTCTTGTTCGTTTTTGGTGAAGCCAAACTCCTTTACAACTTCATCAAATCGAATGTTCCAACTCCGAGATGCTTGCTTCAGCCCATAAATAGACTTTTGAAGTTTGCATACCTTTCCAACATTGTTTGGATCGACAAAACCTTCGGGCTACATCATATACACGTCCTCAGTAAGGATTCCATTTAAGAAAGCCGTCTTGACATCCATCTGCCATATCTCATAGCCGAAATATGCATCAATGGCTAGAATGATCCGTATAGATTTAAGCATCTCTACGGGTGAGAAAGTCTCGTCGTAGTCAATTCCTTGAACTTGTCGAAAACCTTTTGCAACAAGTCAAGCTTTATGGATGTGAACATTTCCATCCATATAAATCTTCTTCTTATAGATCCATTTGCACTCGATGGCTTTAAAACCATCAGGCAGGTCAACCAAGTTCCAAACTTGATTGTCTCCCATGGACTCTATCTCGGATCTCATGGCAATCAACCATTTTTTAGAGTATGGGTCCACCATCGCTTCTGCATAGGTCGCAGGCTCATCATTGTCTAACAATAATAATTCCCACGCTTCGCGGAGCCTCGCCGACCTTCGTGGTTGTGGTGCTTCTATTGCCACGGGTTCCTCAACTTGTTCTGCTACAATAGCATCACTCATAGAAGCATCCCCGATTGGATCATCTTGAACTTCTTCAAGTCGCACCGACCTTCCACTCGTTCCCTTTGTGAGAAACTCTTTCTCTAGGAAAACACCGCTACGAGCGACAAACACTTTGCCCTCTTCCCTTGGGTGTTAGCTTGTCTGACTAAAGTCGCTTGACAAATGCATCACAACCCCAAATCTTTAGAAAAGACAAACTAGGATTCTTTCTAGTCCACATCTCATATGGTGTCTTAACTACGGATTTAGACGGTACCCTGTTTAGTGTGAAAGCTGTTATTTCTAGAGCGTAACCCCAAAATGATAATGGTAAATCCGACTGGCTCATCATTGATCGAACCATGTCCAACAAAGTTCGATTATGTCATTCAGAGACCCCGTTTCTTTGAGGCATTCCGGGCGGCGTGAGCTGTGGAACAATTCCGCAACTCTTAAGATGATTGCTAAACTCGTGACTCAAATATTCACCTCCACAATCAGATCGCAAGGCCTTTATTTTCTTGCCACGTTGATTCTCTACCTCACTCTGAAACTCTTTGAACTTTTCAAAAGTTTCAGACTTATGCTTCATCAAGTAGACATAGCCATATCTACTGAAATCACCAGTGAAAGTAATGAAGTAGTGATATCCTCCTCTCGTTGTCGTGCTCATTGGTCCACATACATCAATATGTATGAGTTCCAACAAGTCTGTCACTCTCTCGGGAAAACCCGTAAAAGGCGTCTTGGTCATCTTTCCAAGTAAACAAGCTTGACATGTCTCGTATGATTCGAAATCAAACGAAGTTAGAAGACCATCACCATGGAGCTTCTTCATGCGCTTTTCAATTATATGCCCCAAATGATAATGCCATAAATAGGTAGGACTCAAATCATTAGGCTGAAGCCTTTTAGCACTAACATTGTAAACAGATGCATCATCAAGATTTAAAATAAATAACCCATTCACAATGGGAGCATCAGCCATAAACATAGCATTCTTAGAGATTACACAACCATTGTTTGTACTCGCGAATGAATAACCACCCCTCATCAAACATGAAGGTGATAAAATGTTTCGACCCATACTAGGAATGTAATAACAATTATTTAACTCCATAATAAATCCTGACGGAAGGTGAAGTTGCATGACGCCGATGAACAATGCAGCAACCCTTGCTTTATTTCCGACGTGAAAATCCACTTCGCCTTTCTGCACTTCTCTAGTCCTCATTAGCCCCTGCATTGAATTGCAAATATGAGCAACCAGTCCGGTATCAAATACCCAAGAGTTAACATAAGAATCTACGAGAAAAATGTCCACAACATTTACAACAATCGTACCCGAGTGGTAAGTACTCTTACTTCCACTCTTCTTCAAAGAAGCCTAGTACTTGCTGCAGTTTCTCTTCCAGTGGCCATATTCATGACAAAAGAAACACTCAATGTCTCCTGTAGGTCCAGACTTTTGCTTGGGTGCAGGGTTTGGCTTAGGGATCGTATCCTTAGCCTTGCCCTTCTTTTTCTGCCAAGAAGTGCCCTTTTTCTTGAAGCTAGGCTTGTTCTGCATAGCCATCACATGGCTATGCCATGTAGTCTTCTTAATGTCACATTCTGCTGTTCTCAGCATCCCACATAACTCATTAAGGCCCTTCTCCATCCCATGCATATGGTAGTTCGAAATGAAATGCCCATAACTAGATGGAAGAGACGCCAAAATGAAATCAGTAGTCAACTCTTGGCCTAATGGAAAACCAAGCTTTTCCAAAGTCTGACTATAACCAACCATTTTGATCACATGGGGCCTACAGCTGCTCCCTCTGCCAGCTTGCATTCCACAAAGGACTTAGCAACATTATACCTCTCAGTCCTAGCATGAGTCTGGAACATGTCCTTAAGCGCAACGATCATATCGTACACTTCCTGATCCTCAAACTGCTTTTGAAGATCAGGTTCCATGCATGCAAGCATAAGGCAGCTAACCTCAAGAGATTCATCACATGCTTTGTTGTAGGTATTCTTAAGGGCAGCGGTTGCATTATCAACAGGTTCATCCGGGATTGGGGTATCCAGAACAGTTTCCTTTTTATCATACCTGAGAACAATTCTCAGGTTACGGACCCAGTCCGAAAAGTTTGTTCCATTTAGTTTATCTTTATCAAGAATCGAACGCAAAGCAAAAGGTGATGAAGTGTTCGGTGCCATTGATCTACAACATAAAAACATGCAAAATACTAAGCCATGTAACCATGAAAGAGTAAAACATATTAAACAATTTAATAGCATATACTCCCACTTAAATCAATATCCCTCTATTGATACTAAGTGATTCAAGATCCACAATTAACAAGTCGACTAGTGAGCTTTAGCATCACTGCTAGAAGACAAGGTAAATCGGTAAGCAACTTTTGCTAATCATATCACATATGACTCTTGTTTTCGGGTGACATCTCTATGTCAAAACTAGGCGCCCAACCTTTATGCCCCAAGGTCCTTAACTGTTAAGATGACCTTGTTAAGCTCACCAACCCTTATGTGTGTAGGTATCCAATACAAACCCATCCAGCCAAGGAAAACCACGGCACCCTAATTTCATAGACCCACCAACGATTGTACAGGGCATATGATGGTGCAAGGTTTGGTTGGGAGGGCATGGTTTAACTTAAACTTTGTGAGGGATCGTTCTACTTCTATCATCTAAGCATGCATAGTAGTAAAACGTATAAGAATAGCATTCACATAGATGTGATACAGTATGTCCCATCTTCTCATGGTGATCTCCATCACCATAGAACCTTTCCACCATGATGATCTCCATCTTCATGCTCTATGCGAGCCATCCTCCAAGTGATGAGTTCTCCAAGAACTAATATAAGATATTACTCCTAACAGCTAGTAATCAAAATTACATGGTATTGGGATCATCACAAGTTGGCACACATGCCATTACAATAATTGACAACAAATTTGGCTCCAGCCGGGTTGCCCTACTCACGACACGTAGGTCATGAAAAATACATACTTGCATCACATACAATTTCGGGCCATACTGATCACATACATCCTACAAAAATAAGTTGTGCATAGAATCCCTTTCTACCGGATCATGTGAAATCGCAACACCAATGAACCTTAAAGTGATACGAAAGGGGGTATCCCCTTGCGGGGTTCGAAGGGGCAGCGCCCCTCGCGGTATCTTCGGGCGTCTAGAATTTGTGAAAAATGAGAGATCGAATCTATACAATTTCCTTTAAGGATTTTGATCGGCAAATCAATTTTACCATAAACCGACTAATGTTCCAATTCGACCAAACTCCTTTGATCACGGTACATCGATTCAGATCTAGTTCCTGATTCGATCAATCATATTGATCTTCGCGTGATTCAACTGGATTTATGTGTCACTCTCTACCCGATGGCGGAAACTGACCGGCAGGGGTAAGTCGTTCGATGACCTTAGAATCACGATCACGGAAAGTAAGATCATAGATCAATCCATAACCACCGCCATACAAACGATCACATCATTCATATCAATCTACATATCACCATATGCAAACTTCCCAAACCTATGACTAAATAGCATCGACTCTGATACCACTGTAGGGTAATGGGTAGGCTACACTAGCGTAAAATCAAAATTTTCTACCGCGTCAACCAGGAATACTATTGTCATAGATCACGGGATTACCACTAGACGCGTAGTTGCGGAACTTGATGAAGCATGTCGCGGCAGTGTAGATGTTCTACGTCTCCTCCTTGTCCTCGTCCCATGAGCAACTCCCCTTTTCGCGGCTTGTCCAAGTGCTACAGCTGCAGCACCTCCGAGGTATCCACATGTCCGGAGTGGAAGGTCACACGACAGACTGCTAGGTCCACACGTGCAAGACAGGCGTAAGAGGAGTGGCGGCTGTGTGGAATGCTCAACCCTATTCAGCTCGCCTCACTCTCTCTTATATAGGCATCCCTGATGGGCTTCTACATTGGCAGCCTAAGCCTGGTCTAATTCGGATCCAATCCTCATTAGGCTTCCAGCCCTTAAAGTGTGTGACCCTATAGGTTCATACACGTATAGACATGGCACGAGTACACTTACTCCGTCAATAGTTGGTAGCGGCCTCTAGCAAGATGTGTCAACTCCTAAACGCATATAAAGATCATTCGGACGAACCATCACAAGGTTGAGTACATGTCTTTTCCTTTTCCCTACGATATTTGGTCTAGCTCCAAGCTAACCTCTCTTTCTCGATACTGTGATTCGGAATCCCTTTACTAGGTTATCTCTTAACCATATGTAGCACGACCATGCATTTCTGGATCCGATCACTCGAGGGGCCTAGAGATATCTCTCTCAAGTAGAGAGGGGCAAATCCCATCTTGATTGACCAATGCCTTGCAGCATATATCAGGACAAACCCGAAAGCTACCTTTATAACTACCCAGTTACGGAGTAGTGTTTGATAGTCCCAAAGTAGGTCGATCCACATCTCAAGTATATGCGACAATCTCAGGTCTAAGGACAAAATGTACATGATGTGTAGAGAGAGCTGCAAGTATTATTGCCAGTCTCAAGTTGGGTTAGTCCAACCCCATGTTCATAACATGTGTCCACATTATTGGTTTGACATCTCCATGTCTATGACTTGTGAAACATAGTCATCAACCAATCGATGTGCTAGTCTAATATTCACGTGTGTCCTCACATGAACTCCGACTAGGGACAACTATTAGATAACCATACAAGTAAAGAGTTTCACAAACAATTCACATAATTGCCAATCAATACAAGTTGCCTGATATATGGATATTCAAGGAACATTACAAAAACTTATGGATACATATGAAATACAATCATCTCTATGATTGCCTCTAGGGCATATTTCCTTCACAACTCCCATGAGTACACAATTGGATACTATCTAGCTAATGGGATATATCCTCCATGGTCCATATTTGTCATGACAATTATGCGGCATCTTTGCAATACCCCCATTGAAAAAACATAAATAAGGCTCAAAGGAAAGATGCGGAGAGGGCCTTCAGTGTGCTTCATAAGCGCTTAGCCATTGTGCATGGACCCGTGGAGTATTGGAAACCGCAAACACTATGGCAGATAATGACATGTTGCATCATTTTGCATAACTTGATCATTGAAGATGAGAGAGAGATGCCACCTAACTATAGGTATATCTCAAATGGAGACCCTGTTGAGCCTGTGCATGACCCAAACAGGATCAACCAGTTCCTCGAAATGCATCAAAAAATTGAGAACAAAGCTGAACACTACAAGCTGCAAGATGACCTTGTTGAGCATCACTGGTGTCTACACGGTGGCACCTAATTATGTTTTTTCAATTGTTTGATTTGAAACAATTTATTTTATTTATTATTTCGGTGTGTAATAATGAATAATTAGACTTATTTACATTTTATATGGTTTGTAATATTGATACTTTGGTTCAAATAGGTTGATTTGCAAAAAACAAAATTTAAGTCCTCTAAGTTATTGGGGATCGGATCTGCGACGCTAAGTTTATAGGACTAAATATAGGATTTTAAGCTTTAGTCCGGCCGAAAGTTCTCTAAAATAAAGGGGATTGGTTAGAGTTGCTCTTAGTTGGTAGAGACTTGGACAACTTGTAAGGTGAACTTTTGGTGAGAAAATAAGAAATCCACGTACGACTAAATTTTTGCATGGTGCACCAACTTTGTGGGTATGTACGTTTAACACGTGTCCTCGTGTTCCGCTGCGTAACACCTCGGTCGGCTCACCTCCCAGGCTATAGAGAGATGATAGATCTAAATGTCACATTTTCTTTCTCTGCCTCTCTCACTCTTGATCATTTTACTTCGATGTTCTCTAGTCTTCCCTATCCCGACGACTGCGTGCACGGCAGTCCAGGAGAGCCAGCCTTCGAAGCTCTGTCTGTCGAGATCCCACACTAGAAGATGGGCGATAAGGTTTTTTTTGGAGTGTCTCGGCGTGACTGCTCGTTTGTGTCTGTGTTCTTCTTCCTCTACAGATCTGATAACCGAAGACCTCGACAACACCGTGGGCGACAACGATAATGACCACGCTGTTGTTATGGTGATGACCTTCCCAATGAACATGTATATAATATTTTTCTCTTTGTTTGCACTAGTTTGCTAGATTTATAAATCGAAACTAGATGTGCTTATTTGACTGCATGTCTTCCATCTACTAGTGCTTACATGATGATAATTTCGGTAATTAATCTCATGCAGAAATTGCTAAATAATTTAACAATCCAAAAACCTTATGTCTGTAGGCAATTTTTGTCATCTGCCTTTGCTGATGCGCTCAAACCGAGCCCATTTATGGGTGATCATTTAAAGAGATGGCAAACGAAAACCCTCTTGTGATGCACTGCTATGCGCATAGACAGAGTTGCATCTGGTACTCCTAGCGGTCCACTTACTCTTGAAGAGTAGAGAGAGAGTTTAGGGAGGCCATTGTACTCTTTATGGGCTCCATACTCAGTGTGCTTGGAGACAAGTTGGTTGATGCATATATATGCATATTCGTGATGCCAAGAAACTATGGGATACGCTTGACGCTAAGTTCGGTGTTGCTGATGTCGGTGGTAAACTGTATGCTATGGAGAAGTTCAATGACTACAAGATAGTTGAAATCCGATCTATAGTGAAACATGCTCATGAGCTACAGATCATGGCAAAGGAACTCGAACTCCTAAAGTGTGTGCTCCCGAACAAGTTTGTCAATGGATGCAGTGTCGCTAAGCTTTCCCCTTCATGGAGGAACTTGGCCACTTCTCTGAAACATCACATGCATGAGCTCTCTATTGAGTATCTCACTGGTGCTCTGGATATTGAAGAAAAGGCGAGGGTAAAAGATAAACACACTAGTGGAACCGAGGGACATTCTCCTGCCAACATGGTGCAGAAAAATGCCCACAAGTCTAAGGGAAATAACAAAGTCTACCAAACTTCCAACTTCAAGAAGAAAAAGGGGCCGAACAAGAAAAAGAAAGAACCTTGCTGGGTGTGCGGACAGGTTGACCATTAGGCTCATCGTTGCCCACATAAGAAAGACAAGAAGGGTCAAGTTGGACAAAGTTCTAAATCTGGCAAACATGGTCATTGGCAATACCAAGACAAGAACTTCAGGTTCTCGGTACGGTAATTTATTACCTACTGCCTTTTCAGTACTTCAAGCCATAGAATGGTGGGTTGATAAGGGTGCTAATGTTCATCTGTGTGCTGATATTTCCATGTTCACATCTTATTATGCTCGAGGTTCCTCCGTCTATATGGGGAATGGGTTACATTCTACTGTTCCTAGTGTTGGCACGGTAGATCTGAAGTTTACTTCAGGCAAGACCGTGTAGTTGAAGAACATGTAGCATGTGTCTTCTATCAAGAAGAAATAGTGGATACCATCTTATAATAGATGGGTTTAAGTTGGTATTTGAGTCTAATAAAGTTGTATTGTCTAAGTATGGAACTTTTGTTTAAACAGGGCTATGAATGCAGAGGGATTTTTCGCTTCTTTTGGTAGAATTCTATGGTAATTTTGTTAACCATGTTGACATGGTTATACCCTACGGGTACGTAACTTCAGCATACCTAGTCCAGCCCAAGGAAGGCCCATGGCAGACATACGCTGACCCATGAAGATTTTCGGGTGGCCAAGGCCCATAACGTCTTCGGATCCTTGGAGAACAAGACTAGAGGAGATAGGAAATTCAAAGGGGTAAAACCCTAGAACTTGTAACCGACTAGGACTACGCCCGGGACCTGCCTAAGTCTATATAAAGGCCAGGAGGGCACGTCCTAGAGAACTCTCTCGACTCATAATTTCGCACACGCATCCACGCCAGATCGAATCTGCGCACCCTGTAACCTTCGGTTCCGCTGTAATCAAAGAGCAGACAAGCAGGAGTAGGGTTTTCCCTCCGGGGTCCTGAACCTGGGTAAATCTCGTGTCCCCTGGTTGCTTATCTGTTAACCGTGCCACGATCTCCAGCATCCCCATCTTCTCCAAAACCCAAGTCCATAACAATGGGCATTGACGAGATGAAACCTCGTCACATGTATGCACTACATGCAATGAGGCTAATGTTTGGCATTCACGACTTTGTCATATAATTTTTTGTTGTATGTCGTGGCTTGCTCATATGAGTTCAATTCAAAAAATCACTATTGGAAAAGGCTCTAAGCGTCATGCTTGTGTGCAAGCAAAGCATCCTCGCAAGCCTCACAAGCATGTGAAGCAAAGAAACTTGGCACCTTAATTTAGATCTCATACATTCATCTCTTTGTGAGATGAATGGTGTGTTGACAACATATGGAAATATATATTTCATGACTTTGACTGATGATTCTACTAGGCAAGGTTATGTATATATGTTGAGAACTAAAGATGAGGCTCTAGATTTATTTAAAATCTATAAGGCTGAAGTTGAAAATAAACTTGAGAGAGATCAAAAGACTTTGGTCTAATCGTGATGGAAAGTACTTTTCTAATAAGTTCAATTTATTCTGTTGGGAAGAACATGGCATTATGCATGAGAGGATGCCTCCCAATTACCCTCAATCCAATGGGATTGACGAGAGGAAAAAACCGGACTCTAAATTTTTTGGTTAACACGGTGCTAGACACTACCAGTTCATCAAAGGAATGGTGGGGGAGGCTATATTGACTTCATGTCATGCACTAAACCAAGTCCCAACTAAGAATAAAGATATTACTCCATTTGAAGAATGAGAAAATAAAAGGTTAACAATCTCATACTTACGAACTTGGGGTTGTTTGGCAAAATTTAACGTGCTAATCAACAAGAAGCATAAGCTTGGACCAAAATCATGGATTGTGTCTTGCTTGGCTATGCTTCTCACAACATTTCTTATAGATTTCTTGTGATGAAATTTGGAGTAGATAACATGAATGTCGGTACTATCTTTGAATCTAGAGATGCTACATTCTTTGAGGATATATTTCCTACGAGAGATATGCCTAGTATTATCTGATAAGGAATATGATCCAATTCCTGAACCCGAAACTCCCATGGAAACTGATGACAATCAGATGATGAGAGTTCATATTCATATAAGGATTACAATGAAGATCCCACAAGGCACATGAGACAAAGGACTAGAGGTCTTTTCATAGTGATTTCATTGTATTCCTATTAGATGATACCCCACAACCATTTCAGAAGTTTTTGCATCTTCAGATACAGACTACTAGAAATAAGAGGTTCAAAGCGATATGGATTCCATCTTGGGTAATGGAACACGGGATATAACGAGCATCCATATGGGTGTAAACCTATAGGATGCAAATGGGTATTTAAAAAGAAGCTCAAGTCTGATGGTACTATTGAAACATACAAAGCCTGACTTGTGGCCGCAGGCTATACCCAATAGGAAGACGCAGATTTCTTTGATACTTACACACCTATGGCTAGGTTGACCATAATTCTAGTACTACTATCACTGGCTGCCTCACACGATCTTCTCGTTAATCAAATGGATGTTAAGAAGGCTTTCCTAATTAAATAGAGAGTTGGATGAGGAAATTTGCATGAAACAACCAGATGGTTTTGTACTAGAAGGTCAAGAAATAAAGGTGTGTAAATTTCATAAATCTTTGTATGGCCTCAAACAAGCTCCCAAGTAATGACATGAGAAGTTTGAAAGAACTTTGACATCTGCGGGCTTTGTTGTAATTGGAGCCGACAAATGTGTGTACTACCACCATGGTTGGATCGAGGGAGTTGTCCTATGTTTGTATGTTTGATGATATATTATGAATTTTTGGTACAACTCTCAAGGTGATTAACAAGGTTAAAACCTTCTTGTCTTAATGTTCTGAGATGAAGGCTCTTGGAGAAACTGATGTTATCTTGAACATCAAGCTAGTGAGAGATGGGAATAATGGGATTACACTTTGCAATCAAATTATGTGGAAAATGTGTTGAGTAGATTTGGATATGCTCAATGCAATCATTTCCTGCACCTTATGATCCTAGTGTGTTTCTTTGCAAGAATGAAAAAACGACTAGAGTTTAAGATAGATAAAATGGCTTCTATACCATTAAAAACGCGTCAATTGCTCATTTGCCATCGGACAAAGCTCCACTTCTTATATACAAGGCACAAAGGAATTTTGCTGCTTATTTGCAATCGTCATTAGTCCATCGTTAAAATGCCTATGTTTTCCTATCAGTCATTTCAAAAATTCCGATCTGACCCTCAGTTTATGCAATAGAAAGCGTAAAAAAACACTCGACCGACACACCCTTAACTCCACGCACGCACACACTTAGCGGCCATGGAGGAACCACCGATGTCGTTCACCCAGTGCCCTCCCCCGCTCCCCCAGCCGACGCCGCAAGTTCCCATGTACGTTGCGCTTCAATCCCTCTCGTCTTCAACAGCTACAACCCACACACCGGCCTCTCCCCTTGACAATGTTGCCCATAACCCTAGGATTGGGTATTCTAGAGAGTTGGAGAGCGGGGAAGGGACGCCGATGATATATGCACTCACTTCAGCTCTACTGCCCCAGATTTCCAAGCCCCATGAGGAGGACGGCTTGGCTAATGAATCTGACTCCACCTCCCTCTCTAAAATTTGTGCTAGGTAATTTCTCAAACTCTGTCTATTTTTGTTGCAGTTTTGGATAGAGGAATCCAATCTTGACATGTGGATTCCACAGGATGATCCAATCATGCACTTACACAATAGAGGTGATTTTGTGGGAGTGGAACCAAAATTACTAGGGATTCTACATTTAGTTGGCAGATTTTGAGGGTACTAACACAAGCATGAAGGATTTTCTTGCGTGTATTGTTGGTACCTTCTCTTTTCCTCTATAGTCAGAGGATAGTATATCTCTTGAGTACATTGACAATATTACTATAAAAAACATCTTTGTGTCAAATGATGAAGAATGCATGATGTACCAATATTTTGATTAAAATAGAAGTGGTCAATTGATCATCAAACATTCTGACCCAAGTGATAATGTTGATGTGCCTTGTACTCCTTCGAATCAAACACCATCTATAGCATGCCTATTCAAGCAAGTAATGTCAATGATGGAGCTAGTTTATGCCTAATAGATACATATCTTAACAATCCACATGAAGAATATGAACATGTTGGTGTAATTGAAGAAGACCAATACTCAATTGGTAGTGCTGGTTCAGATAGTGATGATGAGGTCGGAGAAGATATACCAAGTAGTAGGCATGTTGAGGATAGGAGCTATGATGGGGAGTAGGTTATGGAAGATGCTAGACCAGATGCTATTCCAGAAATATCTTATGATCAAGAAAACCAACCAATGCATGTTGGCACAAAGGACCCTAATATTGAAGAGTTTAGGTTGGAAACTACTACATACGCCATAAAGAAAGAGTTTGAATTTAAGGTTGAAAAAAGTGAACCTACTCGTTTCAGGGCTTATTGTCGTGGGTCTAAAGACTACACATGGAGAATTCATGTTGGGAGGTTGGATGACCAATAACCTATGGAGGTATGTTAGTTACATATAATTTTGTTGAATGATGTGTTGCTGGAAAATGGAGTTGATGTTAATTTCATTACCCGTTATTTATTTAATGCAGGTCAAAGTTCATATGGAGTAGCACACATGTTCTAGCACAAAGAAAAAGAAGACGCAGTGAAATGCTTCAAAGGCATGGGTATGTGAGAAGGTCATGGACTGGGTAAAAGAGGATCCTAGTGTTCGCCCGGTGGAGTTACAGAGGAGGCTATGTGAAAAGTACAAGATCAAGATCCATAGTTGTTTGGTGACTGGGATGATTCGTTCAATAAGATATATGACTGGAAAGCTGAGGTTGAGAAGAGGTCGCCTAGAAGCATAGTTGTAATTGACCACATGTCGTATGATAAGAAGAAATACTTCATACGGATGTTTGTTGGTCTCAAGCCTTTGTGCGATGGATTCTTGGCTGGCTAGACAACACTCATTTGACAGGAAAGAATAGGGACCAATTAGCTACTGCTTGTGCTATTGATGGCCACTCGTAGCAAAAAATTGAAACTGTGAAAAAACTCTGGAATCTAGCACCTGATATCCCACTTATTCATGTTTATCATCTCTATTTTGTTCAAGAGACATGTGTTACCAACCAAATTTCAGGTTGTGGTCTTTTGGTACTAGATGTTGTGAACTTTGATGATCATATGGTCGACTATGGTTTTTGATGAATGGTTCTAGGTAATGTGAACTTTGATGTGTATTATTTTGTTGCTACATATGTTGAAACTATTATATGTTGTCTGATTTGTTGAAATGCTGAAAATAAAGGAAAAATGCTATCAATTTTTTACTATATAAATGTATGGCAAGTTGTTGTTTATTTTCCACTGAGGGTAATGCAATCTTTTTTGCTCTCAACACATTGACATGATGTTAGACTAATAGCCAGTGGTATATAAGAACTAGAATTTGTTTGTATCTGGTATATAAGTAGTAGAGCTTTGTTCGATTGAAAATGAGCCATATCTGCGTTTGTCTGTCAATGGTATAGAAGACATTTTATCTTTAAGATACTCTCAGATTGTTGGCTCACTTATGTATTTATATTGCGTTAATAGGCATAACATCTCGTTTGCTGTGAGCAAACTTAGCCAGTTTGTGGCCAACCCAGGAGATGATCATTGTCAGGCTCTTGAGAGAGTAATGCACTATCTAAAGGGAACCATGAACTATGTAATTAATTATATACCGGGTATCCAAGAGTACTTGAAGGGTTTGTTCAAATTTTGGATATTAGATGCTGATGATATAAAGGCCACAAGTGGATATATATTTACTCTTTGTGGTGGATCTATTTCATGAAATTCTTGCAAGTAGACCATCTTAACAAGGTCAACTATGGAAGCAGAACTCACAATATTAGATATTACAACCGTCGAAGCAGAATGGCTTCACGAACTCTTAACAGATTTTCCCATGGTTGAAAAACCAATACCGGAAATCCTTATGAAATTTGTAACCAAACTATGATTGTCAAAGTGAACAATTCTAAGGATAATATGAAGAGTTCAAGACATGTCAAGATAAGACTGAAGTCCATTAGAAAGATGAACAACTACGAAGTTATATCATTATTCTGTGTCCAAACGGCTAAGAATCTACTAGATCCTTTTATTAAAGGACTATCAAGAAATTTGATAGAAAATGCATCTGGGAGATGGGTTTGAGACACACATGAGTTTCCAAGGGGGTAACCCAACCTATGTGATCAGAGATCCCGTGAATTAGGACATGGGGAAATAAACCAAAACAACTAAGTTTATAGAAACTTTTAATACTCCTATTCCGCTACAGATGCCATTCTCTCATAGCCCACTATTAGGAAGGTTAATTATATCTTAATGTGTTTTGTCTATCTCTTTGGGAGCAAAGATGTTGTCATGCATTGTGATCTTGAAAACACACCTATATGAGCTACACTGTGATGGGCTCGTTGGATGGAAAACAAAAAATTCCTACAGAACAGAAAGGACAAGAGCCAACAAGATCGGATCTACGGGATGTATGTAATGAGAAGTTAGATCTAATATACTTAACCTCGAAGAACATGAGCGGTTAACAATCTGTAAATCGTGGATGATGTAGTCGTTCACTTGGGTCGGTTCAAACCGATGAAGTCCCATGATCCGGCAGCACCTCCACGGTATCCACACGTTCCGGCTTGGTGGTGTCTCCTCCTTCTTGATTCTGCAAGAGAGAGAGATAGAAGAGCTCCGCGAGATCCTAGAAGCACAACGATAGTGCTTGGAGGGTGGAGAATTATTGCAGGGCTTCGCCTAAGCTCCTATGCGTGAGATGGGGGAGGAGGGAGAGAGAGGCGACGAATATAGGGGAGGGGTCGCGCTTCTAACCCTTCCCCTCCTTATATAGGTGTGGGGGGGAAGGGAGCCTTAGCTCCTCCTCCAACCCATAGGGGTCGGTGACGACCAAGGTGGGACTTGCCCCCCAAGTCTCATCTCCCTTTGTGGCTAGGGTTTCCCCACTTAGGGCACATGGGCCTAGGTGGCTGTGGCTCCCTGGCCCATGTAGGCCAGGGTGTCCCCACTTTAGGCCCATGTGTCCTTCCAGGAAGGTAGGGCCTACCCTAGGACCTTCTAGAACCTTCTAGATCAAGCTGGAACGATTCTGGAACTATCTCGAATTAATCCTAGAACGGAAACCTAGCTCCCATATAGTTTTTATTTACCTCCATACCATTCCAAAGCTCCTCGTGACATACCATATCCCATCTGAGACACTGAATCAACATTTGATAACACCATCAATTTTCTTGACGAAACCTAGGAACACTGAAGCATTAGGTGTGTGACCCTATAGGTTCGAGAACATGCAGATATGATTGAGAAACCTCTCTGATCAATAACCATTAGCAGGACTTAGGATGTTCATAGTGGTTCCTATATATTCAACAAAGTTCATTTTATCGGTTGAACCACAATGTCGAGGATTCAATTAATCCGGTGTTCGATTCCCTTTGTCTCGCGATATACTATTTTCCCGAAATTCGATCGTAGGTATCACCATACCTAGTTCAATCTCGTTACTAGCAAGTTCTCTTTAATCGTCCATGGTATAGGATTCCCGTGACTAGAATGCTATACTACCGAGAGGGCCCAAAGATATCTCTCCATCATATAGAATGACAAATCCCAGTCTTGATTCATCTTAATCAATAGACACCATCGGAAATATCTAAAATCCACCTTTATAATCACCCAGTTACAAAATGACATTTGATGTCCACAAAGTATTCCTTCGAAGCCAGGGAGTGATACATTTCTAACGTATCTATAATTTTTGATGTTCCATGCTTGTTTTATATCTACTTTCTTATGTTTCGTCCACACTTTGGAGTATTTTTATACACTTTCTTGGACTAACCTATTAACAAGATGCCACAGTGCCAGCTGCCTGTTTTCTGCTGTTTTTGGTTCCAGGAAAGTCAGAAAATGAATATTCTCGGAATTGGACGGGACAAAAGCCAAAGTCAGTTTTTCATCGAGGGACACTTGGAGCAGTCTGAGGCGGAGAGGGTCGAGGCCGCCACACCACCTGGCAGCGGCCAGGCACGGCCGTGCCGAGGGTGGTGTGGCCGCCTAGGGCACCCCCTCGACCTCCCCTTTCGCCTATAAGAAGCCTCCGATACAGAAACCCTAAGTACCCGATCAAAATTCCACGAAAGAGTCTGTAGCCGCCGTCATCTCCATCCCTAGATCAGGAGGGATCTGAAGCTCTTCCGGCACCTGCGGAGGAGAATTCACCCTGGAGGCCTTCTTCATCACCATGCCTGCCTCTGGTGTGATGCGTGAGTAGTTCGTCCCTGGACTACGGGTCCATGTAGTAGCTAGATGGTTAGTTCTTCTCCTTTGTGCTACCATGTCCAGATCTTGTGAGCTCCGTTCATGATCAAGATCATCTATTTATAATTCTACATGTTGTGTTTGTGGGGATCCGATGGATATTGAGATGCTATTTCAGATTGATTATTGATTCTATCATGTATTTGTTATTTGTGATCTTGCATGCTCTCCGTTGTTAGTAGCTATCTTGGCCGAGTAGATGCTAGTAACTCCAAGAGGGAGTATTTATGCTCGATAGTGGGTTCACGCCTCTAGGAATCTGGGGAAGTGACAGAAATCTCTAAGGTACTAGATGTGTTGTTGCTACTAGGGAGAAAACATCAATCCTTTGTTCATAGAACAATCGTATTATTTACTTTACACACAATGCTTAATGCAATTATCTATTGCTTGCAACTTAATACTTGAGGGGGTTTGGATGATAACCTGAAGGTGGATTATTAGTCATAGATGCAGTTGGATTACGGTCTATGTATAATGTTGTAATGCCCAATCAAATCTCAAAGGAGTCAAGATGATTAGTATATGCATGTATGCTTTCTCGATGTTTGTCAATTGCCCCGTTGTAATTTGTTCACCCAACATGTCATCTATCTTAAGGAGAATCACCACTAGTGAACTATGGATCCCGGTCCTTTATTTTACTATCAATCTACAATCTACTATTTACTAATTTCTGTGTACTTTCTGCAAGTAATTACTATCTTCCACACAATACGTTAATCCTTTGTTTTCAGCAAAACCGGTGAGATTGACAACCTCACTGAGTTGGGGGCAAAGTTCTGTGATTGCGTTGTGTAGGATTCCAAGTTGGAAACAACACCTTGGAGGTGTTTTCTTGCTCCTACTGGTTCGATAACCTTGGTTTCATAACTGAGAGAAAACTTGTTGCTATACTCATCATACCTTCCTCTTGGGGTTCCCCAACGAGCTCAACATATTGAGTAAGCAAGACTTTTTCTAGCGCCGTTGCCGGGGAGTCAAGGACATCTTCAAAAGGGGAGTCCCTCATAACCAATCTCTTTACTTTGTTATTTTTGTTTTGCTTAGTTTATTTCTGCTTTGTTTGCTTGTTTCTTTATCAAAAACACACAAAAAAATAGTTGTACTAGTTTTCTTTCTTTATTAAAAACACAAAAAAAATGACTACTCTTGAAAACACTAAGTTGTGTGACTTCACTAGCACCAACAACAATGATTCCATGTGCACACCTATTGATCCACCTGTTCCTGAATCTACTTTCTTTGAAATTAAACCTGCTTTACTCAATCTTGTTATGAGAGAATAATTTTCTGGTATTGGTACTGAAGATGCTGCTGCTCATCTTAATAACTTTGTTGAACTTTGTGAGATGCAAAAACATAGGGATATAGATGGAGATATTATTAAGCTTAAATTGTTTCTTTTTCTTTGAGAGGAAAAGCTAAAGAATGGTTGCAATCCCTAACTAGAAATAGTATCGATTCTTGGATTAAATGCAAAGATGCTTTCATTGGAAAATACTATCCTCCTGCTAAGATTATATCTATGAGAAGTGAAATAATGAAATTTAAACAATCTGATAATGAACATGTTGCTCAAGCTTGGGAAAGAATGAAATCTTTGGTAAATAATTGTCCCACTCATGGACTGACTGCTTGGATGATTATCCAAACCTTTTATGCAGGACTGAATTATTCTTCAAGAAATCTACTGGATTCTGCTGCTGGAGGTACCTTTATGACCATTACTTTGGGTGTTGCAACAAAGCTTCTTGATAATATGATGGTAAACTATTCTGAATGGCACACGGAGAGAGCTCCACAAGGTAAGAAGGTAAATTCTGTTGAAGAGACCTCTTCCTTGAGTGATAAAATTGATGTTATTATGTCTATGCTTGTTAATGGGAAAGCTCATATTGATCCAAATCATGTTCCCTTAGCCTCTTTGGTTGCTCAAGAAGAGCAAATTGATGTGAACTTTATAAGAAATAATAATTTTAGCAACAATGCCTACATGAATAATTTTGGTAATAATAATTATAGGCCATATCCTCCCAACAATGGTAATGCTTATGGGAAATTCCTACAACAATAATAGGAGTCCACCCTCTGAACTTGAAGTTATGCTTAAAGATTTTATTAGTAAACAAACTGCTTTCAATAAAACTATTGAGGAAAAACTCTCTAATGCTAAAGGAAATATAGCATCATTGTCTGAAGCACAATCTTCTTTTAATAAAATGGTTGCTAAACCTGAAACTACTGAAAATCCCTTTGCTGCTACTAATGCCATACAAGTTAGAATTGATGAAAATGTTAGACTATTAGCTGAATTGGATGCTAACTGGGAAAGAGAAGATGAAATTGCTAGAAATATTAGTATTTCTACTATCACTACCACTAATGTTGAAGCTAGTAAACCCAATGGAACCTTTTCTAATAAAAATGTTGAAATTCTTCGAAACATGGGAAACAATAGCTCTACTACTTTAGATGATAATTATGATTTTGATCTTGATGGTTGCAATATCTCTGAAGTGATTAAGTTCCTACAAAAGCTTTCTAAAAGTCCTAATGCTAGTGCTATGAATATGGCCTTTACAAAACACATTACTGATGCTCTCATAAAAATTAAAGAAGAAAAGATGAAACATAAAGCTTCTATTCCTATGAAATTATAGGATGGTTGGGAACCCATCATTAATATGAAAGTGAATGATTTTGATCTCAAAGCTTTATGTGACCTTGATAGTAGTGTTTCTATTATGCCTAGAAAGATTTATGAAATGCTTGATTTCCCACCATTGGAAGATTGTTATTTAAATGTCCCACTTGATGATAATGCTAAAAAGAAACTCATTGGGAGTATTAATGATGTTCTTATTATGTTTAACAATGCCTATGTCCCCGTTGATTTCTATGTATTGGATGTTGAATGCAATGCTTCTTGTCCTATTACTTTGGGAAGACCTTTTCTTAGAACTGTTGGTGCCATTATTGATATGAAAGAAGGCACCATTAAATATCAACTCCTACTCAAGAAAGGTATAGAACACTTCCCTAAGAAGAGAGAGAAGATTCCTTTTGCCTCTCCTATTAAAACAAAATTTGCTCTTAATGCTTCTTCATTTGAGAATACTTGATGCTTTTCTTGCTTCTTTTGCCTAACTTAAAGGCGTTAAAGAAAAGTACTTATTGGGAGATAATCCAAAAGTTTTAGTTAAGTCTTGGAAGTTATTGCTTCAGTAATAACCTCTCCTTATCCTTTTTATTTGCTTTTTGTGCCAAGAGTAACCTCTAATGAAAGAGAAGTAATGCTTGGGAAAGTTGTTGTCCCAAAACAGATTTTTGTGCTTCACTGTAAAAATTCGTGTAAAATCTCTGTACGTCGGTTTGAGCTGTAATGTTTTGTGCTTCTGCCCCAGGTTGTTATCCAACTTTTGTTAGTTCAACACTTTTCGATTTGAGCAACAGAAGGTCTTCGAAAAAATCGGTTTCTATCTGCTGGTCTGTTTTGACAGATTTCTGCCATTATTTGCATTTGCTTCTTGTTGATTCCTTTTTGGGTTCTCTTTGGGGAATTGAGCTTTTTGAGGGAAGTTCTACAGTAGCTTGTGTTTTAATGGAAGTTTTACTTGTGTTGGAACTGAACCCAAAGACTTATTATCTTGAGTACACTAATGTTGCTAATGAAGATTGTGTGAAG
The DNA here is from genome assembly GCA_023614405.1 of Avena insularis. NCBI lineage: Eukaryota > Viridiplantae > Streptophyta > Magnoliopsida > Poales > Poaceae > Avena > Avena insularis. The sequence continues at coordinate 431,794,912 of CM042693.1, read as the reverse complement.
TTTTGTATGAAGGAAAAATTTCAGGTGTAAGGAAAGAATGATGTAATAAGATGAAGAATGGACTAAAGCTCAAGCTTGGGGATGCCACCCGTGTCACCCCACGAAATATCCAAGAAGTACAAGCGTCAAAGCTTGGGGATGCCCAAGGCATCCCCTTCTTCATCAATAAAAATCTCAGGTTCTTCCAAACACTTCATTTTTATTGTTTCATGCACAGTTGTGTTGTTCTTGGAGCGTCTTCGTTTTTCATTTTTAGTTTTCGTTTGCTTGGTTTGCTTGACTAAATTGGTTGGACCCCCTCATTCATACATTAGTTTTCAAATAAGATTGGTTTGGATTGGAAAAGAGTAGGAAAAGTTCATGCTTAAGTGGTAAAAAGGAGCTTGTTTTTGACTGTGGCCTATGCTTTGTCATGTCATGCTTGATATTGTTTTGGCTTTATGCTTAGTGATTTTTGTTGTAGCATGACATGTTATAAACAATTGATATTGCTTAATGTGCCTTGAAAGAATCATGCGTTGTTTTAGCATATTAAAGCATAGTATTGTGTTATTCTCCTTTGATGCTTTATTTGGGTTGACTTGGCGCATGCTCACACCATGTTAAGACTATCCCAAGTCACCATAGCCTCTATGATCCTTTAGTTTTCGACTTGAAATATCACTTTATGCTTTAATTAATGATGTTTTGTCGCTTTGCATGATTATGGCCATTATTGCTCTCTTAGTTGGTTGCTCCCAGTCTTTTGCTAGCCTCCATAAGCAAATATGAGTTCCACTCATGCATCCAACTCCAAATAAAACCAAGTTATTCAAAAGAGTCCACCATACCTACCTATTAGCATTTTCTATTCCAAGTATATTCATGTTTTATCTACCTTCCGAATTAAACTTGTTATGAGAAAACTAGTGATTAAAGCTCTCACGAACTTGATGGCACACTTTACTTTTATTGCCCCTAATAAACTTGAACCATTATGTCATCTATGTTGTATATGCTTGCACTTATACGTTGGGGATTAGCAGAACCATGCTGTCATAGGGAATGCTTTCAACATTGCACTTGTACATTGTATCCAGTTGATATCATCATCTTTTGTCTATGGATGTCGTCGGTGTGAAATGAAAAGGGAACTTGTAAGTCCATGGAGTTATGTATATGTGTTAGAGAAACGCCTGGGCCACTGGTCTAATCCATGCTGACATGGTGGAAACCTCCAGCGTAACCATAATGAGCTGTCTATGAAGCATTCTTCTTATAAAAAAAGAGTCCTATATTGAGAAAAAGAGAAAAAAGAAAAAAAAATTATTAAAAGAGGAAAGAGAGAAAAAAGCACCATATTCCCATGGTAAATAAGAAGATTGCTGAGATTCTTATTGTCTGCTTGCCTTGTCATTTTGATATGGGGATTCTTCTGTATCATCGGGCAAGGGGTACCCCGTTGGCGGTTCTCTATGATACACATGTACTTACTATGACAACAACTTACCGGTAACTAAACTTGAGTAGCATGAGGAGCGGCCCTCGTATTCAAGGGACATGAGATTGCCAACTTATACTTTGTCAAACATATACTCCATACTTTGTTCACTTTAACCTTAATCACTTCAAGATGCTTATGATAGGGGCAATGAGAGCTGAAAGCTAATAAGTACCATAATTTTTGGAAGCTCTTTATGAGACTTGAATCCCTGCTTCCTTCTATGAAGGCCTTTCTTTTACTTTTATGTTGAGTCTCCATCTTCTATCTTTATGCACCTATTGAGATACCATAGTGGACATTCTTAGTTTAATGTGCATTGTCCCAAGACTTGTTGATTGATGCATAACTTTGATATTGCTTGTTCTTAAACTATTTGTGTCTAGTCACCCTTATGAACTTTGAAGGTGTCCTATGCATTTATGTTTTGCTACACTATGAGGGACAAGCTGATTACCATTCTCATTATGTTTTCTTTATGTGAAACAAACAAACGTCTTGCAAAGTATTGTTATTCATGAATCTTTTGTTTGTACCTTTTCATGTTACAACATAGTTGCTATGTCTTATTGTTTGAACTATATCTTTCATGCTATGTTAAAGTACTATGATCCCAGCTATCAATGTTTTACAAATACTTTGATCAAGTTTATGATGGTGCATGTCACCTCAAAAATTATTCTTTATTTTTATCACTTACCTACTCGAGACGAGTAGGATTTAAGCTTGGGGATGTTGATACGTTGCTAACGTATCCATAATTTTTGATGTTCCATGCTTGGTTTTATCTACTTTCTTATGTTTTATCCACACTTTGGAGTACTTTTTATACACTTTCTTGGACTAACCTATTAAAAAGATGCCATAGTGCCAGCTGCCTATTTTCTGCCGTTTTTGGTTCCAGGAAAGTCAGAAAATGAATATTCTCGGAATTGGACGGGACAAATGCCAAAGTCAGTTTTTCACCGAGGGGGACACGGAGCCAGAATACGAGACGGAGAGGGGCCAAGGGACGTCCACACCACCTAGCCGTGCGGCCAGGCCTGGCCCGTGCCAGGGGGTGGTGCGGCCACCTAGGGCACCCCCTCGGCCTCCCCTTTCGCCTATAAGATGCGTTCGATACAAAAACCCTAAGGACCCGATCAAAAAATCCACGATCATATATTTGTGCCAGCTCCCTGTTTTTTGCTGTTTTTGGTTCTAGGAAAGACATGTAGTAGCTAGATGGCTGGTTCTTCTCCTATGTGCTACCATGTCTAGATCTTGTGAGCTCCGTTCATGATCAAGATCATCTATTTGTAATTCTACATGTTGTGTTTGCGGGGATCCGATGGATATTGAGATGCTATTTCAGATTGATTATTGATCCTATCATATTTTTGTTATTTGTGATCTTGCATGGTCTCCGTTGTTAGTAGCTATCTTGGCCGAGTAGATGCTAGCAACTCCAAGAGGGAGTATTTATGCTCGATAGTGGGTTCATGCCTCTAGGAATCTGGGGAAGTGACAGAAATCTCTAAGGTACTAGATGTGCTGTTGCTACTAGGGAGAAAACAACAATCCTTTGTTCACAGAACAATCATATTGTTTACTTTACACACAAGGCTTAATGCAATTATCTGTTGCTTGCAACTTAATACTAGAGGGGGTTCGGATGATAACCTGAAGGTGGATTATTAGTCATAGATGCAGTTGGATTACGGTCTATGTATAATATTGTAATGCCCAATCAAATCTCATAGGAGTCAAGATGATTAGTATATGCATGTATGCTTTCTCGATGTTTGTCAATTGCCCTGATGTAATTTGTTCACCCAACATGTCATCTATCTTAAGGAGAATCACCACTAGTGAACTATGGATCCTGGTCCTTTCTTTTACTATCAATCTACAATCTACTATTTACTGTTTTCTGTGTACTTTCTGCAAGCAATTACTATCTTCCACACAATACGTTTAATCCTTTGTTTTCAGCAAAACCGGTGAGATTGACAACCTCACTGAGTTGGGGGCAAAGTTCTGTGATTGTGTTGTGCAGGATTCCAAGTTGGAAACAACACCTTGGAGGTGTTTCCTTGCTCCTACTGGTTCAATAACCTTGGTTTCATAACTGAGGGAAAACTTGTTGCTATACTCATCATACCTTCCTCTTGGGGTTCCCCAACGAGCTCAACATATTGAGTAAGCAGGGAGTTACACGACCTCATGGCCTAAGGAAATTGTACTTGCCATATATATAAAAAGCGATAGCAATCAAACTGAATGATAGGATCAGAAGCTATGATTATTATTGGGTATGTCCATTACATCATTCTCCTAACTATATGACCTCATTATTAATCAATATCACATGCTCATGGTTAGGAATCCTTAACCATCATTAATCAATGAGCTAGTTAAGTAGAGGCTCACTAGGGACATGGTGTTGTTTATAACTCTACACATGTATTATGATCCAATTAATACAATTATAGCATAGATAATAAACATTAACCATGAAGAAGGAAATATGAATAAGAGTAAAATGCACCAGAGGTCCTAAAAGTTTGGAGGAAACCATATGCAGGTCCTAAAAGTTTTAACTTGTGTACCCGAGGTCCTAATGCTCAGATCCATGTGCACTGTAGCCGGGGCTATAGCTGAGAATTAGGACCTGCAATGCACAACAAATTGAGAATTAGGACTTATGGTACACAAGTTGAAACTTTCAGGACCTGCATACGGTTTCCTCCAAACTTTTAGGACCTCTGGTGCATTTTACTCTATAAATAATAACCACTTTATTATTGCCTCTAGAGCATATTTCCAACACACTGATGGTCACACTGTATGATATTTGGGTGACTCCCTAGGAAGATCATGAATGGCCAAGGAGTATGAATTATAAGCTCCACCTGAGAGGTAGCCTATGGCAGCCAAGTACCGGTAACATCATTGAGTGAAACTTGCTAGACATGACTATAAATTCAAGGCGTGTAGCCCATTGTTCAGTTGTAGTGAAGTGTATCTATTTGTCTAGGTGGAAGTTCAACATAACAGTCTCCACTGAACTGTGGGTGTATTAAATAGTGATTGGAACTAATAATCCATACGATGTGCCTCTAAGATCTAGTGGGAGATTTCTATATTTACATGGGTTGTGCCCAATGTGGAGCACATGTAGCCTAATAAATCCTGAAATCTCAAGGTATATCTATTATGACATCTTAGGAGTGTGAGATATAAAGTTTAGTCTGACATTGCTAGTTGGGAGAGAGTTGGAGCAACTTAAAAGGTGAGATGTTCCACTCCTACAAAGTGAGTGAGAAGAGAAAGAGTCTAAGCACACTCCTCCTATTCCGCCGCCCACCATGCCTCGCGCGCACGTGAAACATGTTTCGTGAATCGAGTTCGAGTCAGAGACTCGTTTTATGAAAGACTAAATTTTTGCACGGTGCACCAACTGTTTGGGTATGTGTCCACATTCATGTCCATGTTTGACGTGTGTCCTCGTTACTTGTTATTTCTTTGTTTGTCTCATCCTTATTACTTTTGTTGCGATGTTCTCTAGTCTTCCCCATCCCGACGACTGCGTACATAGCCGTCTGGGAGAGCAGGCCTCTGAAGCCCCGTCCATCGAGATCCTGTACTAGGAGACAGGCGATAAGACTTTTGGGGAGCATCTCAGCATGACTTCTCACCTCCATCCATGTTCTTCTTCCTCAATGGATTCGGCAATCGACGACCTCAAAAAAACCATGGGCGACAACAACAATGTCCATGGTGTTGCTGCAGTGATGACCTTCCCGATCAATATGTATGTACTATTCCTCTCTTTTGTGTGCACTAGTTCTTGCTAGGATTACAAATCTACTAGATGTGCTTGTTTGGATTCATGTGTTTAGATCTGCTAGTGCTAATATGATGATGATTTTGGTAATTAATCTCATACTTAAATTTCTTAATAATCCAATGGATCCTACAATTACCATGTTTAATTAAAATCTTTCTTCATTTTAAATATTTAGTATGTGAATGTAGTGGTTTTTGTGTAGCTTAGGGAATGTACTTATGGTTGGGTCTTTTTTCCCTAATTTGGAGGAACCGTTTTGTTCTTATGTTCTTATAGTCTAGCGTTGGCAGTGACAGACATAATATTAGGCTAAGCATGGTGCTATTGTAGCCTATTAGGTACCGGGCTCTTGAAATTGAGTGTTCTCAATATAAAAGGTAGCTACTCACCGTTACATCCTTTGGACCGTAATTGGCCTAGATATGAATTAGGCCCAGTTCTTTTGGTAGCTTAGAAAATAAGCCGCTCCTTATTACTTTGGGATTATAAGTTAGGTATATGCTAACTAGTTTGGAAACACAAACTACTAAGCCGGACAGCTTATAGGAGAAGCTAGGAAAAGGAACAAATTACTTTTTAAGCTATCAAAAGAACTGGGGCTTAGCCCTGCTAGCCACCCTTGAAAGTTGGTTAAAGTCTTAAACCTTTCTTTATGGAAAAAACATCATGACACACTTTGTTGATATCAAACAATGCTTATACACTTGCACTATTTAAAATTTTATGTAAGATAAATCTATGAGGACCCTCTCATCTAATATGCGAATATCGTTGGTCCATCATGGCACCATGTATTTCACCTTGTGCTGGCTCGAGACATCTCGGAAGAACTTGGACAACACTCTATTCAAACTACTATTGACTCTCTTAGCGAAGCACTTCCAACACGAGGTTCACCTTTTTCATGACCCACGATTCATATAGACATACCATGTACTCTAGACTTCCATACCCCTGATGAATATGGATAACTTGAGGGCCAACCATTTGCCACTAGTTATGGAAAGAATGACCATCTCGTGCCTCCTTTTGTCTCCTCCAACTCTCTGTTTCCCACCTCTACTTTCATCCTAATTCGGCTCCTCCTTTCCACTATTGCTGTGAATTCAAATTCCTCCTTCTCTTTCCCTTCCTTATTTTCCTTCATCATCAAACTCATCCTCGATATCCACCGCAACCAGTGGAAAGCAAAATTGACAATGTCAGCGACCTCTCTCCACTCACTACTGGTTGGCTAGTGGTGGGCCACCACCTTGGTCCCTAGCCTCTCGGTAGCCGGTCGAGGAGGGGAACATGAAGTATGTATGCACATCGGAACAAAGAGAAAGAATTGGCTTCGAACTAAGCCAAAATGATGGCCTTAGCCCAGACATGGATTAGGCATGTGTACCTAGGGGCAGAGCCAGGCCCTGAGAAACAAGGGCCTTGGCCTAGGGCGCATGAACTTTTCCGACCTATTACATGTGTACGCTTTGGATTTTGCCCCGCTTGGACCCTAGTATAAGCCTATATTTTTTGGCCAAGATGTTCAATTGATTGAACGTCGATTCCTTCTTTTCTTGTGCACAAGGGTCTCCCCTCCATCATCGATGCGGAAGGATGCACGCGCCACCATTCCTTCATTGGCGCTCTTGGCCTCGCCGCCCCCATCCCGTAGGCTCTCGGATGGTCAGACTCAGCCGTCCGTCCCTTCTTCTCCACCAATCCCCGCTGCTCGGTTGTTGTGCGCCTATGCTATGCAGCTTCTAGTCTAGACTCCACTCACCGAAGTTCATGATCTCTGACTCGGCTGCATCTCCACCGTGAGCTGGGTAATTTTTGTTCATCTCGTATATTATTGAATGGAGTTATGTCAACCATTCAAAATTAAACTGATTCATCAATTTAACAAATTTGTGCTGAAATGATATGTTCATCTTTGCAACCGTACTCAATTCTTTGTGCAATTACATTATTTTTGAGCTTTCTTCGTTATTCGTGTATCACGGGCTTGCTCCAACCCTGACTTCGCCACCGTGTGTGTATCGTGTGTTGTGTTGTGTGTGTTCTCGCCTTCTCCCATGGTCCTCTAAATTCCAAGTTGTAACCCGCATTAGTTGAAAGTGAGCAGAATTATTAGTGGAGATCTTACACACAATCTATCTAAAGCTCAAGAGCATCGATTTAACTTGTGCTGTTAAGAGCGAACGTTCGGTAGTTAAGATTTCATAAACAGATACTCCCATGTACTGATGTACAACTATCGGCCTAGAGGACACGACACCGACCGCGTCACTATCAAAACTTTGTGTGGGTTTAATGAAGACAGGGACGCAAATACTCGTGGATCATGGAGAGCCATAACCGTGTTCTTCCTGGCACGTGTCCACCCATTATATAATCACACGAGACACACGTGTGGGTCCCACTGCCGGCCACCTCAAAGTCTACCAGACCCGGCTGCAGGGCCTACAGCTGCCCTGGCCCCAGTTTTCAATCTTGACAGATCAGATCAAAGCTCGCAATGCCACATACATAAATTTCGGTACCGCCAATAGGCAGCCAACCAACCACAATCTCTCCAGTCCACCGCAGCTGGCCAGCTCTCGCCACCACGACCGATCTCGCCATGCCGTGCACGAGCAGGCCGGCGCCGCGGCAGGTCCTCCTGCTCGCCCTGATCTCCTGCCTGAGCCTCGCCTCCGCCGCCTCCTCGCTCAGGCCGCAGCCACGCCCTGACGACAGCGACCTCGCGCAGACCACCACCAGCAGCAGCGGCGGCGGCGTGGGCGCGCGGACGTGCTGGTACACGGTGCAGATCAAGACGAGCTGCGCGTCCCCGGCGCACACGTCGGACACGATCAGCCTGGCGTTCGGCGACGTGTACAAGAATGAGGTGTACGCGGCGCGGCTGGGCGGCTTCGCCGGCGCCTTCGACCGGTGCGCCACCGACACGTTCAAGATCGGGGGCCCCTGCGGGTACGGCGTCTGCTACCTCTACCTCCGCCGCGCCGGCCGCTCCGGGTGGACGCCCGAGTGGATCAGGGTCTACGAGCCCACCACCCCTGCCACGCCCTCCACCTTCCGCTACGGCGACCCGCTCCCCAACAAAGTCTGGTACGGCCTCAACCGCTGCACGCGCCTCGTCTCCCCCTCCACGTCGTCCTCTCCCTCCTCTGCCGGTGCCGCTGCTGTCCAGGAGATGTAACCATGGTCGGAGCAGATCGTGGAGCTAGCACTTGTATGTACGATACGATGATTTGCGGATCCAGCACGGCGAGATTGCCAGAGAGATATATACTTGTGAATTTATTTGTGAGTGGTTTCAATACGCGTCTGTAATAATCCTGATCGAGATGTATGCCAGGAATGAGACCGCTATGATCTCTCTGTTTTTATGTTTGTGATGATGATTGTTTCCTCGGACTGGCATTAGCGTAGCATGGCGAGGTTGCTACCGATCGGCTTGAGCGATGAAAGCGGAATATGAGATTTTCATGAATGTCAACGGATCCAAGCTGTTGTGCCAGAGGATCGATCTAGATCCGCCGGGAAGTCAACAATCTCTTGGGAGAGTATAGATATTTTCTTTGGCAATAAAAGAAAGGGAACAACAAATGATCATGTACCAAAAAGAAAACGAACAGAATCCTAATTATCGTCCTTTTCGACCGGAGCTTTAATGTCCATGTTGTCACCGTGTCAAGTCGTGCATGAACCAGCCAAAAGGAAAACATCGAGTAACCACCAGCATATTAAGACTCTACACGAGTAAGACAAATCCTCCACCGACCGCAGATGGCTATCATGACCTAAGAGCAACTCCAACGAACGCGCGATATCGCGGCGCGGTAAAAATAACCGTTGATTTAACATGTGTGGCACTTTTTCCTCCTCTAGTAGATGCGCGATAATCGTGCGCTTAAAAAAAATCTGGCGCGTGTCAAATTGCCCTCGCGCATGCCTCAAATTTGGTGTCCGGCCGCCAGCGCGCGCTATCTCTCTCGCTCGCGTGCAAATGCACAACCGCCGTTGAAACTTTCCCTGCGCCGCGATTCCCACCTCGCCTGCGCAACGACAACTTTCCGGTGATGGATCCGTCCTCCGCGTCACTCCAGTACTCCGTCCCCGGCGATGGCGCCGACGCGGTAGTTCTGGCGGCGGCAAACCCAAACCATAACCCTACCACTGCTGCCACTGCCAGCACCGCCACGAGCCCGAGTGCTCGCCAGCTCAATTTCGTGTCGGAGTGCGCGACAACGACTGCCACAGCCTCCCGGCGCTCCGAAAGGAGGGGGCAACACGGGCAAGCGCCCGGCTATGGCCGTGGCATCCGGCGCCAGCAAGCCAGCCAAGAGGGTGACCTCGGGCCGCCCCGCTCGCCCTCCTGTAGCTGCGCGCGCACAGGCACCTGCGTCAGCTCCCCGGCAGCCGCCGCCACAACCGCCGGCTCCGCAAATGAGCGCGCACCAACTGCTCGATGAATTGACAACAAGGTAAAAACTCGTCTTTTCGGCGTGGTAGATGCATGTGCCATGGATTCTAGTGTTGGCATATTCATATATGGTCATTCAATATTGTAGTGTTTATGATGAGACATTCATGACACACATGGATGTTGGCTCATCTTTTGCCGCCGAGCAAGGAAATGGCGAAGAAGAAGAAGAGTATGTGGTGGATGAGCATGGTGAAGGTTTGATTGAGCCGTTGGTTGGTAGGACGGTCAACTACACCATCGAGGAGGATAGGTTGCTATGCCGAGCATGGTTGGCGGTTGCCATGGACCCGGTGGTTAGCACCGACCAATCAAGAGGCACCTATTGGGCGAGGATGAAGGAGTATTTCGATGCATGCAACACAAGTGGCAATGAGCACACCGATCGTTCTCTTCGGTCCCGGTGGTCGTTCATAAACACCGATTGTCAAAAATGGACCGGTGCTTTGGCGGGGGTCGACAAAATCAATCCTAGTGGCACAGCTACGTATGATTGGGTAAGTTGTTCATTGGGTGATTCTACCTCATGTTTGTGCGCATATATTTGTTGATATCCGTGACTCATTCTTCTCTTATGTTCACCATGTAGAACACCATTGCCCAAATTTTTTTCAAGGATCAAGGGAGGAAAGACAAGAAGGGGAGGAAGATTCTTGGCAAGTCATTTGTGCTCCACCATTGCTATGACGAGCTGGGGAATGAGGAGAAGTGGAAAAGCCGTGATGGGTTGGATGTGCACAACTTAGGGATTAATGCCACCGAAGCAAAAGCCACCACAATCATAGATGATGATGCATCAAGTGATGAAAACAAGAAGAGAAGCTCCACTCCTCACTCGGTTGCATTCACGAAGTGGCCCATGCTTGGAAGGAAGGCCGCCAAGGAGATGATGAAGGGGAAGAAGGCAGGTGATGATGAGATAGCAAAAGCTATGGATAGGATGGTCAATGCAAGGTTGGAGTACAACGAAGATAAAAAGTTGGCAAGGACTATGGAGGCCGAGGCCGAGGCGCGTAGGGTGGCTTTGGAGGAGAGAATTGCGTCCGCCGAGGAGAGGAAGTTGGCTTTGGAGAAGAAGAAGGTGGTCACCGCCGAGCAAGAGCGCCTATTAGAGGAAGAGAGGAACCTCTTTACCATTAACACGTCCAACATGGATGAAAGGCAAAAGGAGTACATAAACCTTGCTCGAGATGAAGTGTTGGCCAAAAAAAGAATGACGGCAAACCACTTGAAGGTCCAAAGTGAAGGAATGGATGCATTTGGAGGCATGGGTGGCTATGGAGGCTATGGAGGCATGGGAGCAACACTAGGGGCTTTTGGACGCATGGGAGTGATACGTCCATTTTGCATCACTATTCTATATCATAATTTACTGATATTCATTGATATATTTCATATTAAGAGATGATACTTATGTTATTTCATATGTTTTTGCATGGTTGATGACTTTTGGAGCATGGACCGCTTCAGTCAGGATTCTAATAGAAAAGGTGTTGTTTGGAGGCAAAATTCACGGAGATCAGAAAATCTGGGAAAATACATAGAAAATCCTATTTTTCTAGAAGACGAAGACTGCCATAAGGAGGAGTGGAGATGGGCCACATGGGGCCCACACCACTCCCTGGCGCGGGCCACCCTAGGACATGCCACTAGGTGGTGTGGCCACCCTGGTCCACTCCAGCCTCTCCCCTCTGGCGTATATTATCCTCCCGAAACCCTAAGACTCGGGGAGCGATCACAGAAATATTCCACCGCCTCTGCGGGGCGGAAAACACCGAGAGAGAAAGATCTCTCCAGCAAACAGAATTCTGCCAGGGGAATTCCTTCCCGGAGAGGGGAGATCGTCGCCATCAACACCACCACCAAGCTAGACTTCATCGGGATCATCATCACCACCACCATCATCATCACCAGCACCATCATCATCACTGTGAGTATTGTTTATTTCTGTTAGTTGCTTTATTTTCAATATGGATAATTCACTGAGTTTCTTATTTTGTAATGCTACTACCAGTGCTAAGTTAGTAGATGAACCACCACCTGCTGAGAATGATACTTTTAAAATACCTACAAGTGATCGTGTTATGGATAACTATTATGTTGGAGATGGAACTGTCCATCCCGGTGATCATTTGCTCTTTATACACGAATTATGCGGGTTGTTCAAGTGTGCAGGTATTACAACAGATCAAGTCAAGAAGAAGTTATTCTCATTATCACTGAAAGGAAGAGCTGAGGACTGGTATAAGCTGCTGAAGAATGGTCAAGCTCTTGAATGGGAGGAAATAGTGCCTCTCTTTTATTCAAAGTTTTATCCTCCTAGTGAGATTCATAAATATCGGAATCAAATATACAACTTTTGGCCTCTTGATGGAGAGAGTACAGCTCAAGCTTGGGGGAGATTGAAGTTACTAATGCTCAAATGTCCCATTCATGAGCTCCCCAACAACATTATTATCAATAACTTTTATGCAAGGCTTTCTCCTCATGATAAGGATCTATTGGATGCTTCTTGTGCTAGACCATTCACTCGCATGGAAGAAGAAGTTAAATGGGATCTTCTAGACCGTATTCAAGACAATGCTGAAGCATGGGAGGATGACAAAGGAAGAAAGTCAGGTATAAATTATGATTATGAATGCATTGAACCTTTTATGGGAACTGATGACTTTCAAAATATTAAAAATGCTTATGGTCTAGAATCTCAAGCTATTGCAACTTATTTTAAGGCTTTTGCTTCCTATATTGAAGTACCTAAAAAGAAGTGGAATAAGTATCATGAACCATATAAAGATGTTGCTAAGTGTGTTCCTGCAAGAAATACTGAAGTTTATACTGCTAATCATGTTTTACCTGAACCTTACATTGAGAAAATGCCTTTCCCAGTTAAGGTAAAGGAACATTCTATGATAGCCAGTATGGTTAAAGAAAGCACAAATAAAGCTGTTGAACCTGATAAACAAATGAATGATGAACCTATAATAGCAAATGTGAAAGATTTTGTCACTAAATATGTATAAGGAGGACACACTATCCTCTGTAAGGATACTTCTAATATTGTTTCACAAAGTAGTGTTATGAGAGTTAGTGTCCCTGTGTTTTATGTTAGGATAAGTGATCATTGCTACGATGGTACTTGTGATAGTTATATTGTTAAGTTTATGTATGATACTGAAAGTTATTATGATAGAGGGAAAAGTGTTCTTATGCATCTCAATAATATCAAGTTTCCTTGTTTTATGCTTAAAGTCTTTATGTCGCACTTGTTTTGCCTTCCTATGCTAGAAACCTATGGTTTTAACAACTTGTTTGCTTATAAAAGTCCCTTGCATAGGAAGTGGGTTAGACTTAAACATATGTATTTTTGCTTCTTAATTCTCTCTCTCACTTCAATTCATATTTCTTATGTGAGCATCATATGCCCATCTTAAATGGCTATAAAGAAAGAGATTTTTGGGAGACAACCCAATATATTTTTGCTTTCAGTTTGTTTTTGTTTCTTAGAGTCTTGGAAGTTATTACTTCGGTAATAACCTCTCCTTATCCTTTTTTTTTGGTTTTTTATGTCAAGATCAACCCCTAATGAGAGAGAAGTAATATTTGGGGAAGTTGCTGTCCAGAAACAGATTTTTGTGCTTCACCATAAAAATTCGTGAGAGATCTCTGTACTTCTAATTGAGCTGTAATTTTTGTGCTTCTGCCCCAGGTTGTTATTTAACTTTCGTTAGTTTTGCACTTTTTTATTTGAGCAACATAAGATTTTCAAAAAAATTGATCTTTACCTGCTGGTCTGTTTTGACAGATTTTGCCACTCTTGCATTTGCTTCTTAAATCGATTTCCTTTTTGAATTCTTTTTGGGTTTTCAGAAGGAGTTGCTACAGTATCTTATTTTTTGATGGTTTTCAGTTGAAATTGGACTTAAAAGGTTTATTACCTCGCTTACACTAATGTTGCTAATGAGAATTGTGTGAAAAAAAATTCCAGGTTTGTGGATAAAATGGTGTAATAAGAAAGTGAAAGGTTTCTTGACTCAAGCGATAAGTGTATGAAGATAAAGATGTTGATGCTATTAAAGTGGTAAATCCGGAAAATTTTATCAAATGCCAAGTTCAGAGACCTACAGAGTCCATTTTTGAATAGGTAATAGATCTGGTAAGAAAAGGTTCCGCGAAAATTCTGTCCAGTTATATTTTTGCAGTTTTTATCCAACAAGGAAACCTACGAAGCGAAAGAGGGACAGAAATGGAGCCAGGGTGGCTCATACCACCCCCTGGCATGGCCCCCTGGCCGCGCCAGCAGGTGGTGTGGCCGCCCCGGACTCCGTCTCCGACCTGTTTTTCTCCCAGTACCTTCCTTTTGTTGTAAAACTTCGTAATATATAATCCCCTAGATCCCCCAAGGTTCGTATATCGCGTTCTCGTCGTGTTTTCGTTTCGATCTGTTTCTGCCAGGAACTATTCTTGAAAGTTTAGAAGCACAATGGTGTCCACCAAGGATAAGGGAAAGGAGCCTCTGGAGGAAGATCTCCAAGACCCCGGGTAGGAGAAGGAGATCAAGAGTGAAGATGAAGAGGAGGCAAAGCACACCGCAACTACCATTGCAAGCATTGGAGTGGTGGCAAACCCTTCTAGGATTATGTCAACTAGAGGGAAGCCTCCTCGTCACTGTTCGGATCCATGGTCACTTCCTCCGCGCACCAAGAATCCCTTCCATACCCTTATCCATGAGCATCAATACCAGAATATGCCCAAGGAGAAACTACCCTCCAATTGGGATTTGCCTCGTTCTAACCATGCAGGAAAAGAAGACTTCAAGGAGGTAGAGTGGGGAAAGAATCGCAAGAGCTGGGATCCGCAACCCGACATGATTGATACGTTGCAAACATGTCCATAATTTTTGTGTTCCATGCTTGGTTTTATCTTCTTTCTTATGTTTTGTCCACACTTTGGAGTACTTTTCATATGATTTCTTGGACTAACCTATTAACAAGAGCCACAGTTACTGCCTGTTTCTGCTGTTTTGGTTCCGGAAAGTCGGAAAATGAATATTCTCGAATTGGACAGACAAAAGCCAAAGTCAGTTTTTCATCGAGGACACTTGAGCTAGAATACGAGACGGAGAGGGCGGGCGCCACCACCACCTGGCTGCGGCATATCCTGGCAGCGCCAGGTGGTCCGTCCTTACCCCTCGGCCTTCCCTTTCGCCTATAAGATGCCTCCGATACAGAAACCCTAAGCACCCGATCAAAATTCCACGAAAGAGTCTGTAGCCGCCGTCATCTCCATCCCTAGATTGGGAGGATCTGAAGCTCTTCCCGACACCCTGCCGGAGAGGGGAATTCACCCTACAGGCCTTCGTCATCATCGTGCAAGCCTCCGGTGTGATGCGTGAGTAGTTCATCTCTGGACTACGGGTCCATGTAGTAGCTAGATGGCTGGTTCTTCTCCTTTGTGCTATCATGTTTAGATCTTGTGAGCTCCGTTCATGATCAAGATCATCTATTTGTAATTCTGCATGTTGTGTTTGCGGGGATCCGATGGATATTGAGATGCTATTTTAGATTGATTATTGGTTCTATCATGTCTTTGTTATTTGTGATCTTGCATGCTTTCCGTTGTTAGTAGCTATCTTGGCCAAGTAGATGCTAGCAACTCCAAGAGTTAGTATTTATGCTCGATAGTGGGTTCATGCCTCTAGTAATCTAGGGAAGTGACAGAAATCTCTAAGGTACTAGATATGATGTTGCTACTAGGGAGAAAACAACAATCCTTTGTTCATAGAACAATCGTATTGTTTACTTTACACGCAATTCGTAATGAAATTATCCGTTGCTTGCAACTTAATACTGGAGGGGGTTCAGATGATAACCTGAAGGTGGATTATTAGTCATAGATGCAGTTGGATGGCGGTCTATGTATAATGTTGTAATTCCCAATCGAATCTCAAAGGAGTCAAGAAGAGTAGTATATGCATATTGCTTTCTCGATGTTTGTCAATTGCCCCGCTGTAATTTGTTCACCCAACATGTTATCTATCTTAAGGAGAGCCACCTCTAGTGAACTATGGACCCCGGTCCTTTCTTTTACTATCAATCTACAATCAACTGTTTAATGCTTTGTGTTAATTTCTACAAACTATTACTTTCTTCCACTCGATACATTTAATCCTTTGTTTTCAGCAAAACCGGTGAGATTGACAACCTCATTGCAAGTTGGGGATAGAGTTATGTGGTTGTGTTGTGCAGGTCTCCATGTTGCTGCTGGCACCGGTAGTGCGCCCTGCCAAAGTTCAGCTAGCTACACCTTTGGGGTGTTTCCTTGCTCCTACGGGATTGATAACCTTGTTTCATAACTGAGGGAAAACTTACTGTTGTGCTCATCATACCTTCCATTGGGGTTCCCCAACGAGCTCGTTAATACACGAGTCAGCAATGATCATGAGCCGCATTGAGCAAAACTCAGAGTTGATTCGTACCCTCACCTTCGAGGTTGAGGACTTGGGGAAATTGATCAAAAAGCTCATCGAGAGAATACCACCACCACCAAAGGAGTAATTCATCATCAAGTTTTGGCATCCCCTTGGTTTGTTCCAAGGTTGGGGGAGTGCCGCGGTATCATATCACTATCTTCTATCTTTTTACCTTTTTAGTAGAGTCATATCATGAATAGAGAAGTTATCATGTAGGATGGTTTGCATTATGGAAGTGTCCCTCTCTCGTTAGATATGTATCCCTTGGTGTGAGTTGTCGTTATGGAATATTAATGAGAGGTTCTATCATTTACTCTTTTGCATATCTTATATTAATTTTCAATTCATGGTTATATGATTGATCTTGTTGTTAGTATTGGTATCACTTTGGGATCATTGAGTTAATTTAGTTGGTTTTGGCAAACCTGGCTTGGTCAGTAGCAACACTATTTTGAGAATTGAATGAAAAAGATAAAAGCACTCTAAAGAAATATAATTTCATCATATTTCTTTCTTGATTTGCTCGTAAGTTTAGTATTCTCTAGTTAAGATCTTTTGTGCTTCCAAGGAAGATTGCATGTTTGTTTTTATCACTTGTATGTTTGTTTCCTTCGACTCTTATGCTTGCTACCTAGCCTTGCTAGCCAAAAACCTGTACTGAGAGGGAATGCTTCTCGTGCATCCAATCCTTAAACCAAAACCTATGCCATTTGTGTCCACCATACCTACCTATTAGCACTATTGCTATTCCAAGTAAATTCATGTTTTTATCTACCTTCCGAATTAAACTTGTTATGTGAAAATTGGTGATTAAAGCTGTCATGAACTTGATGGCACACTTTACTTCCTTGCACTTAATAAACTTGACCATTGTGCCCATCTATGTTGCGTATATGCTTGCACTTTGTAAGTTGTGAATTAGCAGAACCATGCTTTCATGGGGAACACTTTCAACATTGCACCGGTACTTTGTACCTAGTTGATATCATGCTCTTTTGCCTATGGATGTCGTCGGTGTGAAATGAAAGGGGAGGTTGTAAGTCCATGGAGTTATGTATGTGTGTTAGAGAAACGCCTAGGTCGCCGGTCTAATCCATGTTGTCTTGGTGGAAACCTGTAGCATAACCATAATGAGCATCTATGAAGCATTCTTCTTTTAAAAAAAGAGATAGAGATTGAGAAAAAGAGAAAAAGAAAAAAAGATGAGAAAAGAGGAAAGAGAGAAAAAAAGCACCATATTCCCATGTTAAATAAGAAGATTGCTAAGATGCTCGTTGTCTGCTTGCCTTTTTTATTTTGATATGGGGATTCTTCCATATCATCAGGCAAGGGGTACCTGTTGGCGGTTCTCCATGATACACATGTACTTACTATGACAAGAACTTACCGGTGACCAAACTTGAGTAGCATGAGGAGTGGCCCTTGTATTCAAGGGACGTGAGATTTTCAACTTGCAACTTGTCAAGCATACCCTCATATTTGATCACTTTAACCTTAATCACCTAAAGATGCCTATGATAGGGGCAATGAGAGCTGAAAGCTAATAGGTACCATAATTATTGGGAGCTCTTTTTGGAACTTGAAATCCCTACTTCCCTCTGCGAAGGGCCTTTCTTTTACCTTTTCTTTTTAGTTGAGTCAGTAAACCTACTCCCTTCTATCTCAGCAAGTATTTTGAGTTGTTATGTTTCATTCATTCATATGATGATTTATTCAATTATGTTTATTATGTTCCTTGTTTGGCACATTTGCTCTTATCTTAGTGTTTACTTCTTTGAAAGCTATCATTGAAAAACCAGTTATTTGTGAACTCCAGCAAATTTTCAACTATTCGCCGACCGAGAGCTAAGTTTGCCATTACCAATTATGATTTACTTTATGTATCTTTATTGTGTTTCCTTTACTTATTATAAGTTAAGTTATATAATAGTGAGTTGTCTTCTGTTATGACTTATGTATTGATGAATGTGATGCTTCTTGTCCGTATTCTTTTATCGACTCTTCACTCCATAAACCTGAGGTCATGTTTATTGAGCTCAGTTTCACTTGAGGACAAGCGAAGTCTAAGCTTGGGGGGGGGGTTGATACGTCCATTTTTCATCACTATACAATATCATAATTTACTGATATTCATTGATATATTTCATATTAAGAGATGATACTTATGTTATTTCATCTGTTTTTGCATGGTTGATGACTTTTGGAGCATGGACCGCTGCAGTCAGGATTCTGATGGAAAATGTGCTGTTTGGAGGCAAAATTCACGAAGATCATAAAATCCAGGAAAATACATGGAAAATCCTATTTTTCCAGAAGACGAAGACTGCCAGAAGGAGGATTGGAGATGGGCCACAGGGGCCCACCCCACCCCCTGGCGTGGGCCACCCCAGGCCGCGCCACCAGGTGGTGTGCCTGCCCTAGTCAACTCTAGCCTCTCCCCTCTGGCCTATATTATCCTCCCGAAACCCTAAGACTCGGGTAGCGACCACCAAATGATTATGCCGCCTCTACGGGGTGGAAAACACCGAGAGAGAAAGATCTCTCTAGCAGACAGAATTCTGCCGGGGGAATTCCTTCCCATAGAGGGGAGATCATCGCCATCAACACGACCATCAAGCTAGACTTCATCGGGGTCATCATCATCATCACTAACACCCTCATCACCATCTCCATACCGCTGTAACAATTGGGTTGAATCTTGCATAGTTCTTAGGGGAAACTTTCCCGGTGTTGATTACTCTTTGTAGTTGATGCTATTGAGTGAACCGTTGAATTATTGTTTATGTTCAGATTGTTACACATTATTATTTCATCTCTGATCATGATCCATATGATGTCTTGTGAGTAATTTGTTTTGTTCTTGAGGACATGGGAGAAGTCATGTTGTTAGTAGTGGAATTGTGTTGAGAAAGATTCAATAGTTTGATATTTAAGTTGTGGCGTACTTCTTCTAGTGGTGTCATGTGAACATTGACTACATGACACTTCACCTATATGGGCCTAGGGGAATGCATTGTGTATTTGTCTACTAATCGTAGGGGTTGCCGGAGTGATAGAAACCTGAACCCCCGTTAGGAAACCATTGCACAAGGGACATCAGGGTCTTAGAGTTTAAAGTTGTGGTTAGGTTTCTACCTTAATTACTTTCTTGTTCTTGCGGATTCTTGCAAGGGGTATAATCACAAGTATGTATTAGTCCTAGGAAGGTCGGTACATTAGCACAGGTTCACCCACACAACACTTAGCAAGCTAAAGAAGATTAATCAACTATATGAAGCGAAAGCACTTGACGATATTCCCATGTGTCCTCGAGAACGTTTGGTCATCCTAAGTAATACAACCGGCTTGTCCTTTGCTAAAGAAAGGATTGGGCCACTTGCTGCATTTATTCTTATTGTCTTTTATTTACTCGTACTTTATTTACCTGCATTATCAAAAAACCCTTTAAATCCGTTTGCGAAGTATTTATAGAGAATTCCTGCTCCAAGCCACTAGCCAGCACCTTCTGCTCCTTGTTGGGTTCAACACTCTTACTTATCGAAAATACTGCGATACACCCCCTATACTTGTGGGTCATCAGGGAGCAACACCGGGGGCTTTTGGAGGAATAGGGCTCGGAGGCTATGGTGACATGGGTGGCATGGGGCTCGGAATCATGGGAGGCATCAGTGGCATGGGACTTGGAGGCATGGGAGCACCTCCAGGGGGATTCATGGCCTCCTTGGTGAATCCATCACCTAGGATCAATGTTGATGGCTATGGCATGGCCTCCTTGGTGAATCCACCACCTTCTATCAATGTTGATGGCTATTGGTGAATCCATCACTTTCTATCAATGTTGATGGATATTGGTGAATTCATCACCTTCTATCAATGTTGATGGCTATGGAGATTCATCGCATGCCAACACCACCAACACCGTCGTCTAAGACTCCCAAGGATAAGAAGAACAAGATGGAAGTGTCAATGGCAATGGCTATGATGATGTTGACAAATGTTGTGTCAATATGTGTGTTCGAGTCAAATTTGTGTTGAACTTGGTTGTGTGAAATTATCATTTGCATTTGAACTATGTCCTAAATTTGTGTTGAACTTGGTTGTGTGAGACAAGTATTTGGTGATTGTTGAGAGCCATTTGGTGTTCTATTTAATTTGGTTTGTTTGATCTTGTTGATGTGGTCTGGGCAGTCAAAGGTTTTTTGCGTCGGCGCAGTGCGCTGCATTTTCACGTGCCTAGGGGGGGCTATTTTAAGGAGAATATCATTTTGCGGCTCGAAAGTTGGGTCGCCCAGGCAACGCGGTACCCAAGTTGATTTTTATCACCGCGATTCGAAAAGTTGGGGCGCCAATTGCTGAGAGGGGTCTTTCGAGTGAATGATGGCCAAACCCAATATTTTCAAATTGCGCCCATTAAGTCAGGATATTCCATTACACTAGCTCCTGTCGTGCCCCTTCTTCGCCGGTCACTCTTCTTAGCCACCCTGCACGTGTCATAGGGGCAAATCCATTACTGTACTTTCCTAACTCTCCACACTGAATCTTGCTGTGGTGGCGGCGGTCCCTTTTCTTCCCTTCCCCGACCCTAAATCTGCCGGCAGCGGAGGACCTTTTTTCTCCCTCCCGCGACACTGAATCCGACGGCGGCGACCCAACATGTCTTGCAAGGAGAAGGTTGTAGCTACGTTGCCGACTGATTCGGGTCCGTCGGGGCCCAAGTCTGGGGCTCAACTGATGGGTTTGTAGCATGGAAAACAAAAAATTTCTACCGCAAGAACAAACAAAACCCAGATCTAATCTAGATAAAAGCCAAGATCTAATCTATTAGACATGTGCAACGAGATAGATCTGTACTAACCCTTGTAGATCCTAAAGCGTTACGAGATTGGATCTTGGGGTTGATGTAGTCGATCACTTGCCGATCTCAAGATCGTGTGGACGATCCTTCCGGCGCTGCGTTCCGGCAACACTTCCGCAGACGATCACATGTGTGGAGTCAAAGTAGACCTTCCTCTCCCCATTCCAGCGAGCAGCGGAGGTAGTAGATCTTCACCACGGAATCCCAGCAGCACGACGGCGTGGTGGTGGTGGTGGAGTAGAGAATTCTGCAGGGCTTCGCCTAAGCCAGAGCAGATGGAAGGAGGAGGAGAGAGGCGGCTAGGGTTTGGAGTGGGAAGGGGCAAAGGGGGGTGGCGCCTCCACCCCTCTATATATAGAGGGAGGGGTGCGGCCTAGGGTTCCCACCCCTAGGCCCACCCCTTAGGGTCGGCGCACCAAGGAGCTTGGGGGGAGAGTCCTTCCCCCCAAGTTTCCTTTACTTATCCTTTAAGTTTTGCCTTATCTTATCTTGGTTTTCAAATAAACTCCAAAATATCTTCTAGAACCTTCCGAAACATTCTGAAACCTTCTAGAATCCCCATACAAACACTCCGGAACATTTCCTAACTTAGAAAATGATCCCCATTATATGAATCTTATTCCCCGGACAATTCCGGATCTCCTCGTGATGTCCCGGATCCAATCCGAGACTCCGAACAACATTCGGTCTCCAACGCACATTCAATATCTACTTAAAACAACTTCGAACCTTAAGTGTGTCACCCTACGGTTTGTGAATATGTAGACATGATGGAGACACCTCTCTGATCAATAACCATTAGCGGGATCTGGAGATCCATAAAGGCTCCCACATACTCAACGATGACTTCGTGATCGATAGAACCATTAACATACGAAACCAATTCCCTTTGTCACACGATACTCTACTTATCCGAGGTTTGATCGTCGGTATCTCCATACCTAGTTCCACCTCGTTACTGATAAGTACTCTTTACTCGTTCCATGTTATGTCATCCCCTATGACCTAGTCACATGCTTGCAAGCTAACTAGATGACATTCCACCGAGAGGGCCCAGAGCATATCTATCCGTCATATGGATGGACAAATCCCAATCTTGGTCCATGCGCTTCAACACATACTTTCAGAATACCCAATGACACCTTTATAACCACCCAGTTACGAAGCGGTGTTTGATGTCATCAAAGTACCCATCCGGTGATGGTGATTAACACAACCTCATTGTCGAAGGATTAGGTTACTATGCATTTGAAAGCTTGTAGCAATACAAACTTAATGACTTGATCTTATGCTACGCTTACTATGGGTGTGTGTGTCCATCACATCATTCTCCTAATGATATAACCTTGTTATTAATGACATCCAATGTCCATGATCAGGAAACCATGATCATCAATCAACCAACAAGCTAGTTCAACAAGAGGCTTACTAGGGACTCTTTTATGTTTACAAAACACACATGTATTAGTGTTTCCTTATAATACAATTATAGCATGGGATGCAAACATTAATCATAAACACAAAGATATAATAATAACCACTTTTATTATTGCCTCTTGGGCATATCTCCAACAGTCTCCCACTTGCACTAGAGTCAATAATCTAGATTACATGGTAATATACCTAACACCCATGGCGTTCTGGTGTTGGTCATGCTTTGCTCTAGGGAGAGGTTTAGTCAACGGATCTACCACATTCAGATCAGTGTGTACTTTGCAAATCTTTATGTCACCATCTCGGACATACTCGCGAATAGCATGGAAATGTAGCTTGATGTGCTTCAGCTTGCTATGTGACCTTGGCTC
The DNA here is from genome assembly GCA_023614405.1 of Avena insularis. NCBI lineage: Eukaryota > Viridiplantae > Streptophyta > Magnoliopsida > Poales > Poaceae > Avena > Avena insularis. The sequence goes on along the minus strand of CM042693.1, from coordinate 431,771,997 downwards.
CTGTGCATTAGCTATGGCACCTGTGTTGTCACAGTAGATGGCCATTGGGCCCAACGCACTAGGAACCACGCTAAGTTCAGTAATGAACTCCTTCATCCATATGGCTTCTTGTGCAGCCTCCGAAGTAGCTATGTATTCCGATTCAGTTGAAGATTTCGCCACAACGCTTTGCTTGGCACTCCTCCAGCTCACTGTAGCACCATTCAAAATAAATAATTATCCAGACTGTAGCATCAGTGAAACCGTTTACAACAAGCTGTTCATCACCTCCATAAGAAAGAACCATATCCTTAGTCCTATTTAGGTACTTTAGGATATTCTTGACCGCTGTCCAGTGCTCCATTCCAGGATCACTTTGATATCTGCTAGTCAAACTAGCAGCATGTGCTATATCCGGTCTTGTACACAACATGGCATACATGATAGAACCTATGGCCGAGGCATAGGGAATATTATTCATCTTTTCTCTATCTTCTGCCGTAGCCGGACTTTGAGTCTTACTCAAGGTCTTACCTGACAATATGGGCACGAACCCCTTCTTGCACTCTTCCATTCTAAACTTCTTTAGAACTTTGTATAAGTATGTACTTTGTGAAAGCGCTATTAGGCGTCTTGATCTATCTCTATAAATCTTGATGCCTAGAATATATGCCGCTTCGCCAAGATCCTTCATTGAAAACTATTATTCAAATAGGTTTTGACGCTATTAAGAAGTTCTATATCATTCCCAATCAACAATATGTCATCTACATATAGTACTAGGAATGCTACAGAGCTCCCACTCACTTTCTTGTAAATACAAGCTTCTCCATAAGTTTGTATAAATCCAAAGTTTTTGATTACTTTATCAAAACGTTGATTCCAACTCCGGGATGCTTGCTTCAGTCCATAAATGGAGCGCTGAAATTTGCATACCTTGTCAGCATCTTTAGGATCGACAAAACCTTTGGGCTGTACCATATACAACTCTTCCTCAATGTCACCATTAAGGAACGCCGTTTTGACATCCATCTGCCAAATCTCATAATCGAAATATGTAGCGATTGCTAACAAAATCCTCACAGACTTTAGCTTCGCTACTGGTGAGAAAGTCTCATCGTAGTCAACTCCTTGAATTTTTCAGAACCCTTTCGCGACAAGTCGAGCTTTATAGACGGTAACATTACCATCAACATCTGTTTTTCTTTTGAAAATCCATTTGTTCTCGACAGCCTTACGGCCATCCGGTAAGTCCACCAAAGTCCATACTTGGTTTTCGTACATGGATCCCATTTCGGATTTCATGGCTTCTATCCATTTGTCGGAATCTGGGCTCACCATAGCTTCTTCATACGTCGCAGGGTCATCAGTGTTGTCCACCAACATGACGTTTAAAGCAGAGTCATACCAATCAGGAGTGGCACGAACCCTTGTTGACCTGCGATGTTCAGTAGCAACTTCGTTCGAAGTTTCATGATCATCATCATGAGCTTCCTCTCCAATTGGTGTAGGTGGCACAAAAACATCTTCCGGTGCTGCGCTACTCTCAACTCTGAGAGAAGGTTCAATAACCTCGTCGAGTTCTACTTTCCTTCCAAATAATTCCTTGAGAGAAACTCCTTCTCAAGAAAGGATCCATTCTTGGCAACGAAAACTTTGCCTTCGGATCTATGATAGAAGGTATACCCAATTGTTTCTTTAGGGTATCCTATGAAGACGCATTTCTCCGCTTTGGGTTCAAGCTTATCAGGTTGTAACTTCTTTACATACGCTTCGCAACCCCAAACTTTAAGGAACGACAACTTAGGTTTCTTTCCAAACCACAATTCATACGGTATCGTTTCAACGGATTTAGATGGTGCCCTATTTAAAGTGAATGCGGCTGTCTCTAATGCATAGCCCCAAAACGATAGCGGTAAATCTGTAAGAGACATCATAGACCGAACCATATCTAAGAGAGTTCGATTACGACGTTCGGACACACCATTACGCTGTGGTGTTCCCGGCGGTGTCAACTGCGAAAATATTCCACATTTCTTTAAATGCATGCCAAACTCATAACTTAGATATTCACCTCCGCGGCCAGAACGCAGAAACTTAATCTTCTTGTTACGATGATTTTCCACTTCACTTTGAAATTCCTTAAACTTCTCGAAAGTTTCGGACTTATGTTTCATAAAGTAGACATACCCATATCTACTTAAGTCATCCGTGAAAGTGAGAACATAACGATATCCACCATGCGACGCTACACTCATTGGACCGCACACATCGGTATGTATTATTTCCAATAAGTCTGTAGCTCGCTCCATTATTCCAGAGAATGGAGTCTTAGTCATTTTTCCCATTAGACATGCTTCGCATCTTTCAAGTGATTCAAAATCAAGTGATTCAAGAAGTCCATCAGAATGGAGTTTCTTCATACGCTTCACTCCAATGTGACCAAGACGACAGTGCCACATGTATGTAGAATTATCATTCAATTTTGTTCGTTTAGCATCTATGTTGTGAACATGTGTATCACTACTATCGAGATTTACTAAGAATAAACCATTCATCTCAGGTGCATTACCATAAAAGATATTACTCATATAAATCGAACACCCTTTATTCTCGGACTTAAAAGAGTAACCATCTCGCAATAAACAAGATCCAGATATAATGTACATGCTTAACGCAGGCACCAAATAACAATTATTTAAATTTAAAACTAATCCCGAAGGTAGATGTAGAGGGAGCGTCATCGGCGATCACATCAACCTTGGAGCCATTTCAACGCGCATCGTCACCTCGTCTCGCCGGTCTTCGTTTATTCATGAGCTCTGCTTTGAGTTACAAATATGAGCAACCGAACCAGTATCAAATACCCAGGCACTAGTACGATTACTAGTAAGATACACATCAATAACATGTATATCGAATATACCTTTCTTCTTGATGTTCTTCGATTCGCCAGTACTTGGGGCGATTACACTTCGATGACCAGCACCCTTGCGAGAAGCACTGGGTTTCAGGCTTAGGACCGGCCTTGGGACTCTTAGCAGGTGCGGCAGCTTTCTTGCCGTCCTTCTTGAAGTTGCCCTTGTTCTTAGGCTTGCCCTGTTTCTTGAAATTGGTGGTCTTATTGACCATCAACACTTGGTGCTCCTTCTTGATCTCCACTTCAGCAGTTTTCAGCATGGACGATAGTTCAGGCAACATATTGTTCATGCAGTGCATATTGTAGTTCATCACAAAGTTCTTATAACTTGGTGGCAGTGATTGGAGGACACGGTGAATCCCTAACTTATTAGGAATCGTTATCCCCAACTCTTGGAGCTTGTTTGCGTGCTGGACATGGTGAGCACGTGCTCGCTAACGAGCTTCCCTCTTCCATCTTACAGGTAAAGAACTTTTCGGAGGCCTCATAGCTCTCCACGGCCGCGTGAGTCTCAAAAATGAGCTTGAGCTCCTTAATGATCTCGAACGGGTCGTGGTGCTCAAAACGCTTCTGGAGCTTCGTTTCTAAACCGTACAGGATGGCACACTGAACTGTGGAGTAATGATTTTTCCGAGTGGCGTAAACATTCTTTACGTCATCGGTGGCATCTTCTGCAGGTGGGTCACCTAGCGGTGCTTCGAGCACATAGGTCATTTGACCAGCCCTGAGGACAATCTTCAGACCACGGAGCCAGTCCGTGAAGTTGCTTCCATTGTTCTTAAGTTTTTCTTTCTCTAGGAACGCATTGAAATTGATGGAGAGATTCGCCATAATCTACAACAAATTTGCAAGTAGTTTAGACTAAGTTTATGATAAATTGAGTTCAATTTTAATTTTTAAATTAAATAGTTGAACTCCCACTCAAAACAACATCCCTCACATTGTCTTAGTGATTACACGAACCAAATCCACTACACCAAGTCCGATCTTCACGAGAGAAGATGTAGTTTCATCGGCGAGCAATCTTCATGTTCATCATATCATTTATATGACTCGTGCTCTACCTTTCGGTATTCCGTGTTCTGAGACCATGTCTATACATGCTAGGCTCTTCAAGATTAACCTTAGTTTCCGCATGTGCAAATCTGGCTTGCACCCGTTGTATGCACACGTAGAATCTATCACATCAGATGATCACGAGATGCTTCGAGACGACGAGTCTTAGCAACAGTGCCAACTAAGGACGAACACTTTATTACTTGAAATTTAGTGAGAGGGATCATCTTATAATGCTACCATCACGATCTAAGCAATACAAGATGCATAAAGGATTAACATCACAGGCAATTCATAATTAGTGTGATATGATATGGCCCTTTCTTCTTGTGCCTTTGATCTCCATCTCCAAAGCACGGGCATGATCTCCATCATCACCAGCATTGCGTCAAGGTCGATGGTGTTATTAAGCAATGGTTGTCCATCATCACTAGCAACTATTACAACTACTTGGAATAAAGCTATTACAAGATGAATAGACACAAGTCTTAACAGAATTAAAGACAACCATTAGGCTCTCGCCGTTGCCATATTACAATAAGGATCATTGCATACATCAAATATAATCACAATCACATGATGGCCATATCACATCACAAAACCGCAAAAAACAAGTTAGACGCCTCTAATTTTCTTTGCAAGTTTTACGTGGTTTGGGGCTTTCGAATAAGAACGGATCTTACCTACGAAACTGAACCACAACGTTGATACAAGTTCTATCAAGTGCAAAGTGTAGATTGGATCTATACTATGGTGGGAGAGACAGACACCCGCAAAGCCACTTGTGCAAAGCAAGTTACACGTCAAGCGTGGAGCAAGTCTCATGTGTGATGACATGTAAGGTTAGCCCGAGCCGCTTCATCCCACCATACCACAAGATGCAAAGTACACAAAGCAAAAGACGGCACGAGCACCAACGCCCACAAAACCATTGTGTTCTACTCGTTACAGATCTACGACAGACAAGGCTCGATACACCGATGGGTTCAGAGCATGGAAAACAAAAATTTCTACCGCGAGCGAACAAAACCCAGATCTAATCTAGATAAAAGCCAAGATCTAATCTATTAGACATGTGCAACGAGATAGATCTGTACTAACCCTCGTAGATCCGAAAGCGTTACGAGATTGGATCTCGGGGTTGATGTAGTCGATCACTTGCCAATCTCAAGATCGTGTGGACGATCCTTCCGGTAATGCATTCGGCAGCGCTTCCATGGCAGTCACACGCGATGAGTCGAAGTAGACCTTCCTCTCCCCGTTCCAGCGAGCAGCGGAGGTAGTAGATCTTCTCCACGGAATCCCAACAGCACGAGGCGTGGTTGTGGTGGTGGAGTAGAGAATTCTGCAGGGCTTCGCCTAAGCCAGAGCAGATGGAAGGAGGAGGAGAGAGGCGGCTAGGGTTTGGAGTGGGAAGGGGCAAAGGGGGGTGGCGCCTCCACCCCTCTATATATAGAGGGAGGGGTGCGGCCTAGGGTTCCCACCCGTAGGCCCACCCCTTAGGGCCAGCGCACCAAGGAGCTTGGGGGGAGAGTCCTTCCCCCCCAAGTTTCCTTTACTTATCCTTTAAGTTTTGCCTTATCTTATCTTGGTTTTCAAATAAACTCCAAACTTTCTTCTAGAACCTTCCGGAACATTCCGAAACCTTCTAGAATCCCCATACAAACACTCCGGAACATTTCCTAACTTAGAAAATGATCCCCATTATATGAATCTTATTCCCTGGACAATTCCGGATCTCCTCGTGATGTCCCGGATCCAATCCGAGACTCCGAACAACATTCGGTCTCCAACGCACATTCAATATCTACTTAAAACAACTTCGAACCTTAAGTGTGTGACCCTACTGTTCGTGAATATGTAGACATGATGGAGACACCTCTCCGATCAATAACCATTAGCGGGATCTGGAGATCCATAAAGGCTCCCACATACTCAACGATGACTTCGTGATCGATAGAACCATTAACATATGAAACCAATTCCCTTTGTCACACGATACTCTACTTATCCGAGGTTTGATCGTCGTTATCTCCATACCTAGTTCCACCTCGTTACTGATAAGTACTCTTTACTCGTTCCATGTTATGTCATCCCCTGTGACCTAGTCACATGCTTGCAAGCTAACTAGATGACATTCCACCGAGAGGGCCCAGAGCATATCTATCCGTCATATGGATGGACAAATCCCAATCTTGGTCCATGCGCTTCAACACATACTTTCAGAATACCCAATGACACCTTTATAACCACCTAGTTACGAAGCGGTGTTTGATATCATCAAAGTACCCATCCGGTGATGGTGATTAACACAACCTCATGGTCAAAGGATTAGGTTACTATTCATTTGAAAGCTTGTAGCAATACGAACTTAATGACTTGATCTTATGCTACGCTTACTATGGGTGTGTGTGTCCATCACATCATTCTCCTAATGATATAACCTTGTTATTAATGACATCCAATGTCCATGATCAAGAAACCATGATCATCAATCAACCAACAAGCTAGTTCAACAAGAGGCTTACTAGGGACTCTTTTATGTTTACAAAACACACATGTATTAGTGTTTCCTTATAATACAATTATAGCATGGGATGCAAACATTCATCATAAACACAAAGATATAATAATAAACACTTTTATTATTGCCTCTTGGGCATATCTCCAACAGTCTCCCACTTGCACTAGGGTCAATAATCTAGATTACATGGTAATATACCTAACACCCATGGCGTTCTGGTGTTGGTCATGCTTTGCTATAGGGAGGGGTTTAGTCAACGGATCTGCCACATTAAGATCAGTGTGTACTTTGCAAATCTTTATGTCACCATCTCGGACATACTCGCGAATAGCATGGAAACGTAGCTTGATGTGCTTCAGCTTGCTATGTGACCTTGGCTCCTGTGCATTAGCTATGGCACCTGTGTTGTCACAGTAGATGGCCATCGGGTCCAACGCACTAGGAACCACGCCAAGTTCAGTAATGAACTCCTTCATCCATATGGCTTCTTGTGCAGCCTCCGAAGCAGCTATGTATTCCGATTCAGTTGAAGATTTCGCCACAACGCTTTGCTTGGCACTCCTCCAGCTCACTGCAGCACCATTCAAAATAAATACGTATCCAGACTATGACTTCGAGTCATCTGGATCGGTGTTCCAACTAGCATCAGTGTAACCGTTTACAACAAGTTGTTCATCACCTCCATAAGAAAGAACCATATACTTAGTCCTATTTAGGTACTTTAGGATATTCTTGACCACTGTCTAGTGCTCCATTCCAAGATCACTTTGATATCTGCTAGTCAAACTAACAGCATGTGCTATATCCGGTCTTGTACACAGCATGGCATACATGATAGAACCTATGGCCGAGGCATAGGGAATATTATTCATCTTTTCTCTATCTTCTGCCGTAGCCGGACTTTGAGTCTTACTCAAGGTCTTACCTGACAACATGGGCAGAGCTTCTGCTCCTAGAGAATACAGACCAATAGATGCTGATCTAGATAAGTTCAGTATACGCATAGAGGTGGATTCATACATGGCAAAACTTGATGAGGGAGTTAATAAGCCAGTTTCATCATGTACTATGGAGATCACTGTCGATTCCAAAAACATAACTCTTGATGAAATGAGAGAGATGATCAGTAAGGAAATCAGTATTGGCCCTAAGCAGATGGCAAAAATCCGGTGGTGACATCATAAGAAGCAGCAATTCATAGATGTTTTGGATACTGAAGATCTTATGCAGATTATGCGGCGAAAGAAGCGAACTAGGAAGGTGTTCTTCCTTGGTACCATTTCTGATGTTGTTGAACAGGTTATAGTGGATGTAGATGCCCCTGTAGTGGCTGAACAGAATGAGGTGGTCGACGTTGATGAGATCTCATGATAGCTGCTACCCTGGGCTTGTCATATGGACCGCGGGGTTCCCCTGCCTGTATTTGTAATATTGACTACTGTTGCATTTAGAGCGTGTTTCTATGATTATGTTTGTTGAGAGATTGTGATATAATGCTATGCGAGCTGTTGAGATTTTCGGACATGTCACTCACTGAAACCATCGTTGTTGTAATAAGACATAAGTACATTGTAGTTGACATGATTATGTTTCTTAAGATGACGTGCATTTGTTTCATTATTATGTTTGTTGGGACATTGTAATGTAATGTTTTGTGAAACCATGACTGGACTAGTGATGCATAAATACATTGTAGTTGACATGATTATGTTTCTTGAGATGATGTACTGTACTTGTTTCTGTTATTTTGTTTGTTGAGAGACTATAATGTAATGTTTTGTGAAACCATGGGATAAGTGATGTGTAAGTACCTTGTAGTTGACATGATTTTTGTTTCTTGAGTTGATGTAATATACTTGTTTATGTGATTACGTTTGTTGAGAGATTGTAATGTGATGTTTTGTGAAACCATGTTGTGGTTATGTTTGTTGAGAGATTGTAATGTAATGTTTTGTGAAACCATGACTGAAGAAGTGATGCATAAGTACCTTGTAGTTGACATGATTTTGTTTCTTTAGATGATGTAATATACTGGTATGTTTTCGTTAGGCAATGAAATTGGGATGGAGGGAGTGCAGGTTTAATATTTGAAATGAGAATGTGTGAAGAGAATCCATATTAGGAAGGAGACAGTAATCCAGGGAAAGGGCATGGTATCCATTAAACTATTGTAACATGCCAATTTAGTCATTGTTGCAGCGGTAGAAGGGCTGCTCTCTCTCTCTCTCTCTCTCTCTCTCTCTCTCTCTCTCGCCGACACCGACGCCTGCGACGACGCATTCGCCATGCTGTCCTTGAACGGCGAGGACGACCAGTCAAGCAGCGACAGCCTTCTCTCTAACATTGAGTATTCCTTCCACGATGTGAGTTCCTCTGTTTTCTCGGGCTAGGGTTAGACAATGGTAAATCTCTCGATCTGAGCTCCATATGTGCATGCAATTGTGTTTGATTTCAGCTTTACATTTACCTATAGGTACCAAGGACGATCTATGACTCCGAACGGGAGGGCCTAGATCTCGATGGAGAAGTGCCATGTGACCATGGGCTAAAACTGAGGAGATATGTTGCATTCGAAGGCAGTAACACTGGGAGAAGGTTTTTGGGCTGTACAAATCAGGTTTGTTTACATTATGTGCAACTATGACATGAAGTAAAATGTATCGTGCATGTTCATAACACTATAGTGTGTGTGTTTTTAGGTTGGCCCGGTGTGTAAAGCAGTAGAGTGGGTGGATCTTGAGTGGCCATATGCACTTAAGAAATGTTTGGCACAGTTATGGGAGATGTATGAGTTGGAAAGGTCGGGGAGATTTACTGATGTAAGTGATGCAGCTAAAAAAAATTACAAGCTGTTGGTACAAAATAAGGAGCTGGAACAAGAAATCGAGAATTTGCAGACAGAGCTAACTGACGGAATCGATGGGAGCTTAGTTGTTGGAACTGCAAAGAAGCTTCAGGATAGTCACACATTGCTGATTCATAATGCAGAAAGGGAGAGGGATCAGCTCAGGGAAGACAAGAAGAAGCTAGAGTACTGCATTGCGGATCTGTTGAAGGAACTGAAGAAGGCGCGCGAGGGTGAAAAAGGACAGACTATAGAGGATAAAGGAAATTCGAGATGAATAATTTATGTTGTGCCAATGCCTGAAACTAGTTAATTGTAAGACTTGCAGTTGCGCTTTCCGAACTAAGCCAAACTCAATCCTCGAGCAAACTAATTTCAGACGAACACACATATCGTGCATAGAGTTAAGTTCACGCTTACAAAATCACCACTGCAGAGGATAAACCAGGTAGTTCAGTACTAAATAGACATATGTTGTGTTCAAGCGAGCCTAGCCCGGAGCTGCCTGTTTTCCTCCCTAAGATTGGCCAGCTCCTTCAGTACTATGTCGTGCTTCAACTGTAGGTTCCAGCGCTCCGTCACGGATTGGAGAATTTTGTCCGTAGCCATACGATTTTCCTTCAAGATCCCTTTCATGATCTTCGTCTGCTTCCTAGCCGAGGCACGACCTTCACTGTGTAGCTTCGCCCAGTCAGCGTTTAACTCCTTCAGTTTCTCGCACTTGTCAGAAAGGACCGCGACTTTAGAGCGCGGTTGGTCAAAGGCCGATTCGAATTCGCTTCTCCTTTGATTGCTATCTTGTCATTTAGCCAGTCGCGTGTCCTGGTCGATCTTTCGCCTCTTTCCCTGCAACAAAAATACATAGTATGGTTTGTTCAGTTCACCAGGACAAGCTGGTTAGTTTCCATAATTAACTGAATCGACTAGTGGCACTGTCATAATTTCAAGGAAGAAGCAATCTAGGACTAATCAACATTTTATGAATCGACTAGTGGCACTGTCATAATTTCAATTTCAAAGACAAATAAGATTTATCAGCAGTTTAGTGTGCTGTGGGTTTTTCCCAATATCACCAAATAGTAGTGGGAGAGTGGCAAACTCATAATGCAGACACCCATGTCCAAATACATAATGGAAAGAGAACATGTGTCCATTCATGAACATGAACACCAACACATGTCCAGATAGATAAGGAGTTGCCCTAGGATTCTTATTGCACCCTATAATGGGAAGCAGACATGGGCATTCCTCCTTGAACCCTAAACATTAAAAAAGGATAGGAGGACAAACTGATATTCGTGTCCCCGCTAACGGGAATCAGACTTGGGCATTGCTCCGATACGCCTCCAGACATGCCCTTAGCTCCTCGTTCTCTTTCCGAACACCCTCGAGTACGGCGATCCCTCTACTCATGTCCGCCTTCATCTCCTTGACTGCATCCAGGAAACGGTTCCTGTCATGGTAGGCTCGGATGGTAGCCTTGGTGTCCTCGACGCGTCCTCTGAGTGCCTCGCTGACTTTGTCCTGCAGGAGAATGCACCTTTCCACGAGATTCTTCTTCTCCTCCGTGAGCTCGTTGATTATCTTGATGGCCTGTTCTTGCCTGTTCAAGTTACGGTCGAGCACTTTCTGCAGCCTAATGACGTCACGTGCAAATCTAGCGAGATCTCCTTCTGCACAGATAATTGCTTGTGTAGGCTCTCATTAGCTTGGGTGAGGGAGCGTGCAAGCTCATGTTGGTTGGCAATCTTGGAACTGATCGCGGCCACCTTGTCATGGTACTCGGCCTTCGATCGCTGCATCATTCATGTTAATTGAAATAGGTATTCTACAATTACACTCCAGGTCCCAGGTGAATACTAATACAGATCAGAAAAGATCCCCGTTGAATCTATTGGCCGCGGTGTTAAAAAATGGACGTAGAGATCTATTCATGACCACGATAAACTAATCCTAATCACAAAAATCTATAGTGAATCTATGAACAGCGGTATTAAGGAAAGACCAAGAGATCCAGTCATATTCATGAAAACTAATACAACTCGCAAAAGAAGAAGAAAACCCAATGCGGGGCGGACAGCATCTAAGAAATCCACATCATAACTCGGAGAAATAACAGCGTGGAGATTTGCTACCTCGTTGAGACATGGAACGGGGCCGAACAGGTCCTGCAACGCCTCCGTCATGGTGGATTCGGGCTCCATGGCCGGCCTATAATACGTAGAAGAGGAAGAGCCAGAAGAAGAAGAAAAACAAGAAGAAGCTGATTAAGATCATGATGGAGAGGGAGATGGAGAAGAAGTAGAACAAGGAGACTGTACTGGGAGGATCCCTCGCCTGCTAGAACATTCGGCACCATTGTCGGTGGATATTGGGCCTCGATGAGAGGGTGGGCTTGAGCGGCTAGTAGAGCAAGAAGTGCCTCGCGGCGATTTCTCTCCCTTTTCTCCACGAGGATCGTCGACCAGCCTCTCCCCCTCCTTAGTGGAGCCATGGCTTGCAGGGTGAGTGTGGCGGCGGCAGGAGGAAGGAGATAGTGATTAGTGTGGGAGAAGAGTTAAAGAGTATAGGTTGTGGTCCAGTAGTACTAGTACTATTATACAAGACCACCATGTACGGTCTACCTTCTCAAAGAAGCCAGGGAGGCAGGGGTAGGGAATCGATGGGACTTGTCTTTATTACGATGGACACTTCAATGGTCTTTGGTGCCGCCCAAAATCTAGTATATAATAAGGGGAGTGTGAGCCGGGTGGTCGTCACGGGAATCGGCGCGCACATCCCGCGTGCATGTGTCACGTGTTGATGGGGCAATGATGCGCGCAACTTCTGCACGATCACATCGGCACGTCCAACTCCGTTGAACTCCATGTGACAGGCACGTACGGGATATTTACGAGTCTAGAATACGTTGTGCCACTTCTGTTGTGATCAAATTATGTTCAGTACGCGAGATATTACTTTTTTTTGATAATCGACAAATGCATGCATGGACACGATGCACGAAACCGCTGCTCGTCCTTGATCAGATCGGCACCCCACTCTGTGTACCCGCCATCGACCATTCAGAGCAACTACCTCGAGCATGATGCCCCCTCGCCGTGGCAATGGTAGGTCCAAGCCGTCCACTGACCGTCCTGTGTCCCCGGCTTTTCGCTGCATCGTCCACACTTGCGAGTCGCCTGCTGAGGCAGCACGTCATGTTCGACCGCGCCAGGATCCATCGACATCGGCACTCGAGGACACCACGACGTCTAAGCTCGTACCGGCCACGGAGGAGGAGCATGGGGTACCTGCAGCGTCGGACGAGCGTAAAGCAGCAGCCAGGACGGGGGCGCGTGTTGCACCGGCGAGTACGGACAAGAAGAGGAACGGGAAGAAGAGAGGAGATAGCTATTTGGACGAGTCCGACTCGGCCAACGAGGAGGCGTTCATCGATCAGTTGGAGGCAGAAGCGGAGGAAAGTGACGTGGACCCGTGGGACTACGAAGAGGAGGAGGAGGAGGACTCCGACGAGGAGATAGCGCGCTTATTCGAGGAAGGGGCAGTGTCGAGTCGTTAGAGGAGGACACCGATGGTGGCGATGGCAGGGACCATAGCATTGACGAAGACGAGGACAAACTAGAATACGAAGACGGTGGCTTCTTTGAAATATGATCATTTATTTTAGTTATATAGATGGATTTTCACTTGTTTATGGAGGTAAAGTATCGGTGGCACGGATAGAGAGGTGGCATGGATTGACCATGCATAAACAAAGTGGAGAGGCGAGGGGTTATCCTACTCGTTGGATCACATGGGATCAACGGTTGGTGGAGACGATCCGTGTGACATCTGTGTCAGCCAATCAGGGCATAGCACCCAGAGTGAGCACATGTTTGGGATCTCCACACGTTTGGGCTTTTGTGAGATTTGTGACCGAGAGAGAGGGAAAATCTCTTTTCACAATCCGCCTATGGATCCACCAGTACCACTGAAATGTGTGCTCTTTTTACTAACAACAACCAGAATCATTGCATGTGTGTTTTGTTCAGAGACCACACATGGATCCACCAGTGTCATTGCATGTGTGTTATTTTTACTAACAACAACCAGAGTCATTGAAATGTGTGTTCTCTTCAGAGACCACACATGGATCCACCAGTGTCATTGCATGTGTGTTCTTTTTACTAACAACTAGAGTCATTGCATGTGTGTTCTTTTCACACACCACATATGGATCCACCAATGTCATTGCATGTGTGCTCTTTTCACAATCCACCTATGGATCCACCAGTGTCATTGCATGTGTGTTCTTTTCACATACCACATATGGATCCACCAGTGTCATTGCATGTGTGATCTTTTCACAATCCACCTATGGATCCACCAGTGTCATTGCATGTGTGTTCTTTTCACTAACAACAACTGGAGGTATTGCATGTGTGTTCTTTTCACATACCACATATGGATCCACCAGTGTCATTGCATGTGTGCTCTTTTCACAATCCACCTATGGATCCACCAGTGTCATTGCATGTGTGTTCTTTTTACTAACAACAACTGGAGTCATTTCATGTCTTCTTTTCACATACCACATATGGATCCACCGGTGTCTTTGAAATGTGTGCTCTCTTCAGAGACCACACATGGATCCACCAGTGTCATTGCATGTGTGTTTTTTTTACTAACAACAACTAGAGTCATTTCATGGCTGTTCTTTTCACATACCACATATGGATCCACCGGTGTCATTGAAATGTCTGTTATCTTCAGAGACCACACATGGATCCACAAGTGTCATTGTATGTGTGTTCTTTTTACTAACAACAACCAGAGTCATTGCATGTCTGTTCTTTTCACACACCACATATGGATCCACCAGTGTCATTGCATGTGTGTTCTTTTCACAATCCATCTATGGATCCACCAGTGTCATTGCATGTGTGTTCTCTTTACTAACAACAACCAGAGTCATTGCATGTGTGTTCTTTTCACATACCACCTATGGATCCACCAGTGTCATTGCATGTTTTTTTTACTAACAACAACCAGAGTCATTGAAATGTGTGTTCTTTTCACATACCACATATGGATCCACCAGTGTCATTGCATGTGTGCTTTTTTTACTAACAACAACTGGGGTCATTGCACGTGTGTTCTCTTCAGAGACCGCGCATGGATCCACCAGTGTCATTGCATGTGTGTTCTTTTCACAATCCACCTATGGATCCACCAGTGTCATTGCATGTGTGCTCTTTTTACTAACAACAACCAGATTCATTGCATGTGTGTTCTTTTCACATACCACCTATGGATCCACTAGTGTCATTGCATGTGTGCTTTTTTTACTAACAACAACTAGGGTCATTGCATGTGTGTTCTCTTCAGATACCACACATGGATCCACCAGTGTCATTGCATGTGTATTCTTTTCACAATCCACCTATGGATCTAGCAGTGTCATTTCATGTGTGCTCTTTTTACAATCCACCTATGGATCCACCTGTGTCATTGCATGTGTGTTCTTTTTACTAACAACAACTGGAGTCATTTCATGTGTGTTCTTTTCACATACCACATATGGATCCACCAGTGTCATTGAAATGTGTGCTCTTTTCACAATCCACCGATGGATCCACCAGTGTCATTGCATGTGTGTTCTTTTTGCTAACAACAATAGGAGTCATTTCATGTGTGTTCTTTTCACATACCACATATAGATCCACCAGTGTCGTTGCATGTGTGTTCTTTTCACAATCCACCTATGGATCCAGCAGTGTCATTGCATGTTGATGGCTCTGTGTATGGTGCCCAGAAAATTGCTGGTGCGATGATGATGTAGAGCTCGTTGGGAACCCCAAGAGGAAGGTATGATGAGCACATCAGCAAGTTTCCCTCAGTATGAAACCAAGGTTTAATGGAACCAGTAGGAGCAAAGAAACACCCCAAAGGTGTTACTAGCTGAGCTTTGGCAGGGCGCACTACCGGTGCTAGTAGCAACGTGGAGACCTGCACAACACAACCACAGAACTTTGTCCCCAACTTGCGATGAGGTTGTCAATCTCACCGTGTTTTGCAGAAAACAAAGGATTAAATGTATCGAATGGAAAGAATTAATAGTTTGCAGAAAGTAAGCACAAAACAATAAAAGATTGTAGATTGTATGTAAAAGACAAGGACCGGGATCCATAGTTCACTAGAGGTGGCTCTCCTTAAGATAGATAACATGCTGGGTGAACAAATTACAGCGGGGCAATTGACAAACATCGAGAAAGCAATACATGCATATACTAATCATCTTGACTCCTTTGAGACTTGATTGGGCATTACAACAATATACATAGACCGCCATCCAACTGCATATATGACTAATAATCCACCTTCAGGTTATCATCCGAATCCCCTCTAATATTAAGTTGCAAGCAACATATTATTGCTTTATGAACTGCGTGTAAAGTAAACAATTCGATTGTTCTATGAACAAAGGATTGTTGTTTTCTCTCTAGTAGCAACACCACATCTAGTACCTTAGAGATTTCTGTCACTTCCCCAGATTACCATTGGCATGAACCCACTATCGAGCATAAATACTAACTCTTGGAGTTGCTAGCATCTACTTGGCCAAGATAGCTAATAAAAACGGAAATCATGCAAGATCACAAATAACAAAGACATGATAGAATCAATAATAAATCTGAAATAGCATCTCAATATCCATCTGATCGCCGCAAACACAACATGCAGAATTACAAATAGATGGTCTTGATCATGAACGGAGCTCACAAGATCTAGACATGAAAGCACAAAGGAGGAGAACCAGCCATCTAGCTACTACATGGATCCGTAGTCCAAGGATGAAATACTCACGCATCACACCGGAGTCTTGCATGGTGATGAAGAAGGCCTCCAAGGTGAATTCCCCTCTCTGGCAGGGTGCCGAGAAGAGCTTCAAATCCCTCCCGATCTAGGGATAGAGATGACGGCGGCTACAGACTCTTTCGTGGATTTTTGATCGGGCACTTAGGGTTTACGTCCCAAGGGCATCTTATAGTCGGAAGGGGAGGTCGAGGGGGTGCCAGGGGCCACCACACCACCCCCTAGCGCGGGCCCAACCTGGCCACACGGCCAGGTGGTGTGGCCGGCCTCTGGCCCCTCTCCGTCTCATATTCTAGCATCGGATGACTTCCAGAAAAATAGGCACTTTGGCTTTTGTCCCGTCCAATTCCGAGAATATTCATTTTCTGACTTTCCTGGAACCAAAAACAGCAGAAAACAGGCAATTGGCACTGTGGCTCTTGTTAATAGGTTAGTCCAAGAAATCATATGAAAAGTACTCCAAAGTTGGAACAAAACACAAGAAAGTGGATAAAACCAAGCATGGAACATCAAAAATTATAGATACATTTGCAATGTATCACATCCCCAAGCTTAACTCCTGCTCCTCCTCGAGTAGGTAAGTGATAAAAAGAAAGAATATTTTTTGAGGTGACATGCACCATCAAAGACTTGATCAAAGCATTTGTAAAACATTCAAAGCTGGGATCATAGTACTTCAATCATAACATGAAAGACAAAGTTCTAGCAATAAGACAAAGAAACTATGATGCAACATGAAAAGGCACAAACAAAAGATTCATGAATAACAATGCTTTGCAAGACGTTTGTTTGTTTCACATAAAGAAAACATAGCATAATAGTATTCAGCTTGTCCCTCAATAGAGTAGCAAATATAAATGCATAGGACACCTTCAAAGTTCATAAGAGTGACTAGATGCCATAGTTTAAAACAAGCAATATCAAGATATGCATCAATCAACTAGTCTTGGGACAATGCACATAGAACTAAGAATGGCCACTATGCTCTCAAAGAAGGTGCATAAAGATAGAAGGTGGAGACTCAATATAATGGTGGAAGAAAGGCCTTTTTATAAAAGGAAGTAGGGATTCAAGTATCATAAAGAGCTTCCAAAAATTATGGTACTTATAGCTTTCAGCTCTCATTGCCCCTATCACAAGCATCTTGAAGTGATTAAGGTTAAAGTGAACAAACTATGGTGTACATGCTTGACGAAGTATAAGTCGGAATTCTCATGTCCCTTGTATACGAGGGTCGCTCCTCATGCTACTCAAGTTTAGTTACCGGTAAGTTCTTGTCATTGTAAGTATATGTGTATCATAGAGAACCGCCAATGGGGTACCCCTTGCCCGATGATACGGAAGAATCCCCATATCAAAATGACAAGGCAAGCAGACAATGAGCATCTCAGCAATCTTCTTATTTACCATGGGAATATAGTGCTTTTTTCTCTCTTTCCTCTTTTCATAATCTCATTTTTTTCTCTTTTCTCTTTTTTTCTCAATATAGGACTCTTTTTTTATAAGAAGAATGCTTCATAGACAGCTCGTTATGGTTACGCTGCAGGTTTCCACCATGTCAGCATGGATTAGACCAGTGCCCAGGCTTTCTAACACATATACATAACTCCGTGGACTTACAAGCTCCCTTTCATTTCACACCCCATTTACATCCATATACAAAAGAGCATGATATCAACTAGGTACAAGTACCAAGTGCAATGTTGAAAGCGTTCCCCATGAAAGCATGGTTCTGCTAATTCCCAACAAATAAGTGCAAGCATATACAACATAGACGACACAATGGTTCAAGTTTATTAAGGGCAAGAAAAGTAAAGTGTGCCATCAAGTTCGTGAGAGCTTTAATCACTAGTTTTCTCATAAAAGTTTAATTTGGAAGGTAAACAAAAGCATGAATATACTTGGAATAGCATAAGCTAATAGGTAGGTATGGTGGACTCTTTGGAATAACTTGGTTTAGGGAGTTGGATGCATGAGTGGAACTCATACTTTGTTGTGGAGGCTAGCAAAATACTGGGAGCAAAAAACTAAGAGAGCAATAATGGCCATAATCATGCAGAGCGACAAAACATCATTGATCAAAGCATAAAGTGATACTACAAGTTGAAAACTAAAAGATCATAAAGGCTATGGTGACTTTGGATAGTCATAACATGGTGTGAGCATGCGCCAAGTCAACCCAAATAAAGCATCAAAGGAGAATACCACTATACTATGGTTTAATATGCTAAAACAACGCATGATTCATCCAAGGCACATTAAGCAATCTCAATTGTTTATAACTAGTCATGCTACAGCAAAGAATACTAAGCATAAAGCCAAAACAATATCAAGCATGGCATGACAAAGCATAGGCCACAGTCAAAAACGAGCTCTTTTTACCACATAAGCATGAACTTTCCTACTCTTTTCCAAACCAAACCAAACAATTTGCAAACCAATGTATGAAAGAGGGGGTCCAACCAATTTATTCAGAAAACTAAGAAAACCAAGCAAATGAAAAACCAAAACGAAAAATAAGACGCTCCAAGAACAACACAACTGTGCATGAAACAATAAAAATGAAGCGTTTGGAAGAAACCTGGAATTTTTATTGATGAAGAAGGGATGCCTTGGGCATCCCCAAGCTTTGACGCTTGTACTTCTTGGATATTTCTTGGGTGACACGCGTGGCATCCCCAAGCTTGAGCTTTAGTCCATCCTTCATCTCATTACTCATTCCTTCCATACACCTGAAAATTTTCCTTCATACAAAACTTCACACAATCTTTATTAGCAACATTAGTGCACTCAAGATAAATAAGTCCTAAGGTCCAGTTCTAATCACCAAATAAACTTCCATTAGAACACTAGCTACTGTGGCACTTCCCTCAAAAAGCTCAATTCCCCAAAAGAACTCAAAAAGGAACCAACAAGAAGCAAATGCAGAAAATGGCAGAAATCTGTCAAAAGAGACCAGCAGGTAAAGACGAATTTTTTAGAAGACCTTATGTTGTGCAAATCAAAAAGTGTTGAACTAATGAAAGTTATATAACAACCTGGGGCAGAAGCACAAAAAATCACGTCTCAAAAAGACGTTCAGAGATTTTGCACAAATTTTCACGGTGAAGCACAAAAATCTGTTTCGGGACAGCAACTTTCCCAATCATTACTTCTCTCTCATTAGAGGTTACTCTTGGCACAAAAAGCAAATAAAAACGATAAGGAGCGGTTATTACTGAAGTAATAACTTCCAAGACTCATCTAAAACTTTTGGGTTATCTCCCAATAAGTACTTTTCTTTAACGCCTTTAAGTTAGGCATAAGAAGCAAGAAAAAGAATCAAGTGTTCTCAAATGAAGAAGCATTAAGACCAAATTTTTTTTCATAGGAGAAACAAAAGAAATCTTCTCTCTCTTCTTAGGGAAGTGTTCTATACCTTTCTTGAGTGGGAGTTGATATTTAATGGTGCCTTCTTTCATATCAATGATGGCACCAATAGTTCTAAGAAAAGGTCTTCCCAAAATAATAGGACAAGAAGCATTGCATTCAACATCAAAAACATAGAAATCAACAGGGACATAAGCATTGTTAACCATAATAAGAACATCATTAAGAATCCCCATGTTCTTTTTAGCATTATCATCAAGTGGGACATTCAAATAACAATCTTCAAGTGGAGGAAAATCAAGCATATCATAAATCCTTCTAGGCATAATAGACACTACTATCAAGATCACATAAAGCTTTGAAGTCAAAGTCATTCACTTTCATATTAATGATGGGTTCCCAACCATCTTCTTGTTTTATAGGAATATAAGCTTTATGTTTCATCTTTTCTTCTTTAATATTTATGAGAGCATCAGTAATGTGTTTTGTAAAGGCCATGTTCATAGCACTAGCATTAGGACTTTTAGCAAGCTTTTGTAGGAACTTAATAACTTCAGAGATATTACAACCATCAAGATCAAAATAAAATTTATCATCTAAAGTTGTAGAACTATTACTAGCCTCAACACTAGTGGTGGTAATAGTAGAAACACTAATATTTCTAGCAATTTCATCTTCTCTTTCCCACTTAGCATGTAATTCAGCTAATAGTCTAACATTTTCATAAATTCTTACTTGTATGGCATTAGTAGCTGCAAAGGGATTGTCATTAGTTTCAGGTTTAGCAGCCATTTTATTCAAAGAAGATTGATCTTCAGCCAAAGATGCTATATTTCTTTCAGCATTAGAGAGTTTTTCCTCAATAATTTTATTGAAAGCAATTTGCTTACTAATAAACTCTTTAAGCATAACTTCAAGTTCAGAGAGAGCACTCCTATTATTGTTGTAAGAATTTTCATAAGCATTACCATTGTTGGGAGGATATGGCTTGTAATTGTTGTTACCAAAATTGTTCCTATAAGCATTATTACCATAAGCATTGTTGCCAAAATTGTTACTTCTTATGAAGTTCACATCAACTTGCTCTTCTTGAGCAACCAAAGAGGTTAAAGGAACATTATTTGGATCAATATGGGCTTTCCCATTAATAAGCATGGACATAATAATATCAATCTTATCACTCAAGGAGGAGGTTTCCTCAACAAAATTTACCTTCCTACCTTGTGGAGCTCTCTCAGTATGTCATTCAGAATAATTAACCATCATATTATCCAAAAGTTTTGTTGCAACACTCAAAGTGATGGTCATAAAGGTACCTCCAGCAGCAGAATCCAATAGGTTCCTGGAAGAATAGTTCAATCCTGCATAAAAAGTTTGGATGATCATCCAAGCAGTCAGTCCATGAGTGGGACAATTCTTTACCAAAGATTTCATTCTTTCCCAAGCTTGAGCAACATGCTCATTATCAAGTTTTTTAAACTTCATTATTTCACTTCTCATGGATATAATCTTAGCAGGAGGATAGTATTTTCCAATAAAAGCATTTTTGCACTTAGTCCAAGAATCAATACTATTCCTAGTTAAGGAATTCAACCATTCTTTAGCTTTTCCTCTCAAAGAGAAAGGAAACAATTTAAGCTTAATAATATCACCATCTATATCCCTATGCTTTTGCATCTCACAAAGTTCAACAAAGTTATTTAGATGGGAAGCAGCATCTTCATTACCAATAGCAGAAAATTGTTCTCTCATAACAAGATTGAGCAAAGCAGGTTTTATCTCAAAGAAAGTATCTTCAGGCATAGGTGGAGCAATAGGTGTGCTCATAAAATCATTGTTTTTGGAGCTAGTGAAGTCACACAACTTAGTGTTTTCAAGAGTAGTCATTTTTTGTGTTTTTGAATAAGAAAGCAAACTAGTAAAACTAATTTTTTTGTGTTTTTATAACAAAACAAGCAAATAAAGCAAAAAGAAACTAAGCAAAACAAAAATAACAAAGTAAAGAGATTGGTTATGAGGGACTCCCCTGGTGAAGATGTCCTTGACTCCCCGGCAACGGCGCCAGAAAAATGCTTGATGGCTCTGTGTATGGCACCCAGAAAAGTGTTGGTGCGATGATGATGTAGAGCTTGTTGGGAACCCCAAGAGGAAGGTATGATGAGCACAACAGCAAGTTTCCCTCAGTATGAAACCAAGGTTTAATCGAACCAGTAGGAGCAAAGAAACACCCCAAAGGTGTTACTAGCTGAGCTTTGGCAGGGCACACTACCGGTGCTAGTAGCAACGTGGAGACCTGCACAACACAACCACAGAACTTTGTCCCCAACTTGCGATGAGGTTGTCAATCTCACCGTGTTTTGCGGAAAACAAAGGATTAAACGTATCGAATGGAAAGAAGTAATAGTTTGCAGAAAGTAAACACAAAATAGTAAAAGATTGTATGTAAAAGACAAGGACCAGGATCCATAGTTCACTAGAGGTGGCTCTCCTTAAGATAGATAACATACTGGGTGAACAAATTACAGCGGGGCAATTGACAAACATCGAGAAAGCAATACATGCATATACTAATCATCTTGACTCCTTTGAGACTTGATTGGGCATTACAACATTATACATAGACCGCCATCCAACTGCATCTATGACTAATAATCCACCTTCAGGTTATCATCGAACCCCTCCAGATTAAGTTGCAAGCAGCAGATTATTGCTTCTGAACTGCGTGTAAAGTAAACAATACGATTATTCTATGAACAAAGGATTGTTGTTTTCTCCTAGTAGCAACAGACATCTAGTACCTTAGAGATTTCATCACTTCCCAGATTACGAGGCATGAACCCACTATCGAGCATAAATACTAACTCTTGGAGTTGCTAGCATCTACTTGGCCAAGATAGCTACTAACAACGGAAAGCATGCAAGATCACAAATAACAAATACATGATAGAATCAATAATCAATCTAAAATAGCATCTCAATATCCATCGGATCCTCGGAAACACAACATGCAGAATTACAAATAGATGGTCTTGATCATGAACGGAGCTCACAAGATCTAGACATGAAAGCACAAAGGAGGAGAACCAGCCATCTAGCTACTACATGGATCCGTAGTCCAAGGATGAACTACTCACGCATCACACCGGAGGCTTGCATGGTGATGAAGAAGGCCTGTGGTGAATTCCCTCTGGCAGGGTGCCGGGAAGAGCTTCAGATCCCTCCCAATCTAGGGATGGAGATGACGGCGGCTACAGACTCTTTCGTGGATTTTTGATCGGGCACTTAGGGTTTACGTCCCGAGGGCATCTTATAGTCGGAAGGGGAGGCCGAGGGGGTGCCAGGGGCCACCACACCACCCCCTGGCGCGGGCCCAGCCTGGCCGCACGGCCAGGTGGTGTGGCCGGCCTCTGGCCCCTCTCCGTCTCGTATTCTGGCATCCGACGACTTCCGGAAAAATAGGCACTTTGGCTTTTGTCCCGTTCAATTCCGAGAATATTAATTTTCTGACTTTCCTGGAACCAAAAACAGCAGAAAACAGGCAGCTGGCACTGTGGCTCTTGTTAATAGGTTAGTCCAAGAAATCATATGAAAAGTACTCCAAAGTTGGAACAAAACACAAGAAAGTGGATAAAACCAAGCATGGAACATCAAAAATTATAGATACATTTGCAATGTATCACATGTGTGCTCTTTTTACTAACAACAACCAGAGTCGTTGCATGTGCGTTCTCTTCAAAGACCACACATGGATCCACCAGTGTCATTGCATGTGTGTTCTTTTTACTAACAACAACCAGAGTCATTGCATGTGTGTTCTTTTCGCAATACACCTATGGATCCACCAGTGTCATTGCATGTGTGTTCTATTCACTAACAACAACTGGAGTCATTTCATGACTGTTCTTTCCACATACCACATATGGATCCACCGGTGTCATTGAAATGTGTGTTCTCTTCAGAGACCACACATGGATCCACCAGTGTCATTGCATGTGTGTTCTTTTTACTAACAACAACCAGAGTCATTGCATGTGTGTTCATTTCACACACCACATATGGATCCACCAGTGTCATTACATGTGTGTTCTTTTCACAATCCACCTATGGATCCACCAGTGTCATTGCATGTGTGTTCTCTTTACTAAGAACAACTAGAGTCATTCCATGTGTGTTCTTTTCATAATCCACCTATGGATCCACCAGTGTTATTGCATGTGTGTTCTTTTTACTAACAACAACCAGAGTCATTAAAATGTGTGTTCTTTTCACATACCACATATGGATCCACCAGTGTCATTGCATGTGTGCTTTTTTTACTAACAACAAGTGGGGTCATTGCATGTGTGTTCTCTTCAGAAACCACACATGGATCCACCAGTGTCATTGCATGTGTGTTCTTTTCACAATCCACCTATGGATCCACTAGTGTCATTGCATGTGTGCTCTTTTTACTAACAACAACCAGAGTCATTGCATGTGTGTTCTTTTCACATACCACCTATGGATCCACCAGTGTCATTGCATGTGTGCTTTTTTTACTAACAACAACTGGGGTCATTGCATGTGTGTTCTCTTTAGAGACCACGCATGGATCCACCAGTTTCATTGAATGTGTGTTCTTTTCACAATCCACCTATGGATCCAGCAGTGTCATTGCATGTGTCCTCTTTTTACAATCCACCTATGGATCCACCAGTGTCATTGCATCTGTGTTCTTTCTACTAACAACAACAGGAGTCATTTCATGTGTGTTCTTTTCACATACCACATATGGATCCACCAGTGTCATTGGAATGTGTGCTCTTTCACAGTCCACCTATGGATCCACTAGTGTCATTGCATGTGTGTTCTTTTTACTAACAACAACTGGAGTCATTTCATGTGTGTTCTTTTCACATACCACATATGGATCCACCAGTGTCATTGCATGTATGTTCTTTTCACAATCCACCTATGGATCCAGTAGTGTCATTGCATGTGTGCTCTTTTTACTAACAACAACCAGAGTCGTTGCATGTGTGTTCTCTTCAAAGACCACACTTGGATCCACCAGTGTCATTGCATGTGTGTTCCTCTTTACTAACAACAACTAGAGTCATTGCATGTGTGTTCTTTTCACAATCCACCTATGGATCCACCAGTGTCATTGCATGTGTGTTCTTTTTACTAACAACAACTTGAGTCATTTCATGACTGTTCTTTTCACATACCACATATGGATCCACCGGTGTCATTGAAATGTGTGTTCTCTTTAGAGACCACACATGGATCCACCAGTGTCATTGCATGTGTGTTCTTTTTACTAACAACAACCAGAGTCATTGCATGTGTGTTCTTTTCACACACCACATATGGATCCACCAGTGTCATTGCATGTGTGTTCTTTTCACAATCCACCTATGGATCCACCAGTGTCATTGCATGTGTGTTCCTCTTTACTAACAACAACCAGAGTCATTGCATGTGTGTTCTCTTCACAATCCACCTATGGATCCACTAGTGTCATTGCATGTGTGTTCTTTTTACTAACAACAACCAGAGTCATTGAAATGTGTGTTCTTTTCACATACCACATATGGATCCACCAGTGTCATTGCATGTGTGATTTTTTTACTAACAACAACTCGGGTCATTTTATGTGTGATCTCTTTAGAGACCACACATGGATCCACTAGTGTCATTGCATGTGTGTTCTTTTCACAATCTACCTATGGATCCACCAGTGTCATTGCATGTGTGCTGTTTTTACTAACAATAACTAGAGTTATTGCATGTGTGTTCTTTTCACAATCCACCTATGGATCCAGCAGTGTCATTGCATGTGTGCTCTTTTTACAATCCACCTATAGATCCACCAGTGTCATTGCATGTGTGTTCTTTTTACTAACAACAATTGGAGTCATTTCATGTGTGTTCTTTTCACATACCACATATGGATCCACCAGTGTCATTGAAATGTGTGCTCTTTTCACAGTCCACCTATGGATCCACCAGTGTCATTGCATGTGTGTTCTTTTTACTAAAAACAACTGGAATCATTTAATGTGTGTTGTTTTCACATACCACATATGGATCCACCGGTGTCATTGAAATGTGTGTTCTCTTCAGAGACCACACATGGATCCACCAGTGTCATTGCATGTGTGTTCTTTTTAATAACAACAACCAGAGTCATTGCATGTGTGTTCTTTTCACACACCACATACGGATCCACCAGTGTCATTGCATGTGTGTTCTTTTCACAATCCACCTATGGATCCACCAGTGTCATTGAAATGTGTGTTCTCTTCAGAGACCACACATGGATCGACCAGTGTCATTGCATGTATGTTCTCTTTACTAACAACAACCAGAGTCATTGCATGTGTGTTCTTTTCGCATACTGAAAGGGAAATGGACGTCGCCTTGAGGGGGGTGAATAGGCGTTTTAAAAATATTACGGTTTAGGCTCTAATAAATGTGGAATAAAACTTAACGTTTAATTTATCAAGACAAAACCTATATCCACTAGATTCACTAAGTGCACCAACAACCTATGCTAAGCAAGACAAGCAACAAGGTGATAGCAAGATATACTACTTCAAGCACGAAGGCTATCACAATGTAAATTGCATAGGTAAAGGGCTCGGTTGAGAGATAACCGATGGACGCGAAGACGATGATTTGTTTCCCGAAGTTCACTTCCAAAGAAGCTACGTCGCCGTTGGAGAGGTTCGGGGGCGTAATGTACTTCGAACGCCACAAATGGCTCACCTCGAGGTGTGGTGGCTCGATGCTCACCCAACGCCACACAAGGCCTCACCAAGGATGCGAAGCCACGCAACTCACCGACGCCACAAAAGGCTCACCCTATTCTCCCGTGAGCTCGCCACAAAGCCCTACTCACGTTCCACTATAGGACACTTGAGGGCGGTCACCGAACCCGTACAAGGCTTGGGGCAATCTCCACAACTCAATTGGAGGGCTCCCAAGAAACGCCACAAAGGCTCCACAATGCCACAAAAGGCCAACAAGCTTGGGGAACCTCCACAACTCAATTGGAGCCCCAAGAACAATGCCACAAAGGCTACAAAGCCACAAAAGGCAACAAGGCCACAAAAGGCTACAAGACCACAAAAGGTCAACTATCCAACTACACAATCGTCTAGGGTTCCAAGAACCCAAGAGAAACAATCCCAAGGGATTGAACTCACCGAATCTCCGAGGAGAACTCAAACCTGTGCACCAAATGCAAGAGGCAAGTCCTTCACTCTCAAATTCCACCAAAGCTACAAAAGCTATTGGGGGAATAAGGGAGGAAGAACACAAGTGGAGAACACAAAAACTCTCCAAGATCTAGATCCAAAGGATTCCTTCACAAAGAAGGGATTTTGCTTGGTGGGGCTTGTAGATCTAGATCCCCTCTCTCAAATCCCTCAAAAAGATGCAAGAATCATAGGAGGGGAAAGGGGAGAGGACAAGCTCTTCAAGGTAAACAATGGAGGAGAGAGAGAGGAAGAACCAAGAAAAAGCAAGTTTGGGCCGAAGGGGAAAGGGGATCACCTTTTAAAGGGCTCCCCGATCTGCCCGTTACCCACAAAATCGCGCACGGCCGGTAGTACCAGTGGGTGGGCGGTACCACCAGTGGCACCCAGCCAACGGTCAGAAAACTGCGAGAGAAAGAACAAAACGCGAGCCTGGCCGGTACTACCGCCGCTTCGTCGGAACTATCGGCGGCAAGAATGTCCTAGCGGTACTACCGCCTGAAATACCGACTGAAGTTCCGTCAAATAGCACAGACCAGGCAGAGAGCATACTAAACCAAAAATAAGTTCACTGGAAGTTGGGACGGTATTAACACCGGTACTACCAGCGGCATTTCTGCCCGAGCGGTACTTCCGGTGTCTGGTCGGTACTTCCGGTCAGAGAAACTTTAGAACCAGAAATGCCATAACTTTTGCATCCGAACTCCAAACGAGATGAAACCAATTTTATTGGAAAGATAACTACGTGGAGCCGTACCAGATTCGGCTTCTGAACCCAATCACTCATAAGTCTAACACTGAGTTTCAAGCACACATACCATCTGATCTTCTGCAATCTGTGGTCGTGACGAAGTCCCCGACGATGGTGTTCGTTTGCACTGACTATCCAGATCATATTGCATGGGCTGATGAGAGCACCCCAACGAGGCAAATCAATGGATCATTTGGAGAAGGATTGTATTCGCCACCTCCTGATACGCTTATGGTTTGCGTGACGATATTCCGAGGGGAAGTATATGCATTACTTGAGAATGGAGACATCTTGTCGACAAACATCCAGTTAGAGCAGCGTGAAAGCATCCACGATGGCCAAAATAATTTCGTTGATCTTTGAACAGGTATGCGGAACCTACAATTTTTACCTTGTGGAGTCAGATGGTGATCTGCTTCTTGTGTTGAACGGGGATTTCGCCAAAGGGCAACCGGTGTTGTACCGGGTGGACACGGAGAACCGCTCTCTCGAGGCCGTCGGCAACATTGGAAGTCGTGCCCTCTTCGTTGGTTACAATCGGTCTATCTCCATTAACACCAGGTTACACCCCACAGTCAAACCCGGTTGCATATACTACAGGAATTATATCAGACTGTACGATCACGAGGTTCAAGCCTGGGAAGAGGAACCAACAATTGTAATGTATGGCTTAAGTCTGGAACATACACCGAGGCCTTACCCTACGGGCGAGATCACTGCAGCTGCAGACGGAGAGAGTTCTTTGAACATGTGTTGCAGCACGCGGGAGCCGCCGACGACAAAATATATAGGGGAGAATGAATCCTATATTCATCCTAGGTTATTTGCTAGCATTTTCAGGTCTATTTTTCGAAGTAGAAATTTGTACTGTATTTATATTATTTCGATGAGTAGTATGCGTATTACCTTTCAAACAAAATTGTAATGTATTTAAATTTAGTACTTTCAGAATTCAAATTATTTATTTTTAGTAGCTTCTT
The DNA here is from genome assembly GCA_023614405.1 of Avena insularis. Classification (NCBI taxonomy): domain Eukaryota; kingdom Viridiplantae; phylum Streptophyta; class Magnoliopsida; order Poales; family Poaceae; genus Avena; species Avena insularis. Next base: position 431,743,474 of record CM042693.1, on the reverse strand, counting down.
TCAGAATTCTCTGTGTTCGACACGGGCATCAGCTCAGCGCCGGAATTCGGGTTCCACATGGAAAATTGCACAATAATGCGTTGGTGGGCGGCACCACCCCCCGAACCTAGGATATCACCAAAGGAGAAAATACCATGAATATATATGTGAGATACCTCCCAAGGTGTGGAGCCGGAAAACCCTCAAGATCAAAAACGCAATGAGATATGCATGGGAAATCCGTTTTTGATGAACTAGAGCATGTTATGAAGATAACCACAAGCTCTAGATCCTCACATGGATAAGAACCAAACAACAACCAAGAAAGATGATGCTATGTATGCAAAGGTTTGAGCTCTCTCCGAAAGATACGAACGGGTCACCCACTCGAGAGCCCCTCTTGATAGTACGGCTATCTATCCTAAACCCGGTCTCCCAACACTACAAGAGACCGGTAAAGTAGAAACCCTATCAAGATCATACCTTTGCCTTGAGCATCCCACTTGAGCTTGATGCAGACGATCTTGTCACCTTCAAGATGGAACACCTTTCTTGATTGCACTTTCTTGCACTTGCTTGATGAAGTCTTGAGACATGCTCCCCCATACTCCATGGGAAAGCCTCTTCTTCGAACTTGTCTTCATCATTCCATGAACGCCGAGGATGGCAAGCTCCAAGCATGAGATCTTCTAGAGATGACGCATCTTGAGCTTGCACTTCAATTCTTGATGATGTCTTGAAGATAGCCATGAGGAACTTGATCTTCTTCTTCTTCTTCTACTTGATTCCAATAGTCACAAAGCCCTTGGACGATGCTTCTTCTTTTTCATCCTTGAAACCACCACATGGTCCAAGCGATGTCAATGGACAAACCTACAAGTGAAACTCAATTTGCACATTAGTCCATAGGGATTGTCATTAATTACCAAAACCACACATGGGGCATACATGCCCTTTCACATACCACATGTGGATCCACCAGTGTCATTGCATGCGTGTTCTTTTCACATACCACATACGGATCCACCAGTGTTATTGCATGTGTGCTCTTTTCACAATCCACCTATGGATCCACTAGTGTCATTGCATGTGTGTTATTTTCACTAACAAGAACTGGATTCATTGCATGTGTGTTCTTTTCACATACCACATATGGATCCACCAGTGTCATTGCATGTGTGCTCTTTTCACAATCCACCTATGGATCCACCAGTGTCATTGCATGTGTGTTCTTTTTACTAACAACAACTGGAGTCATTTCATGTGTGTTCTTTTCACATATCACATATGGATCCACTGGTGTCATTGAAATGTGTGTTCTTTTCACATACCACCTATGGATCCACCAGTGTCATTGCATGTGTGCTTTTTTTACTAACAACAACTAGGGTCATTGCATGTTTGTTCTCTTCAAAGACCACACGTGGATCCACCAGTGTCATTGCATGTGTGTTCTTTTCATAATCCACCTACGGATCCAACAGTGTCATTGTATGTGTGCTCTTTTTACAATCCACCTATGGATCCACCAGTGTCATTGCATGTGTGTTCTTTTTACTAACAACAACTGGAGTCATTTCATGTGTGTTCTTTTCACATACCACATATGGATCCACCAGTGTCATTGAAATGTATGCTCTTTTCACAATCCACCAATGGATCCACCAGTGTCAATGCATGTGTGTTCTCTTCAGAGACCACACATGGATCCACTAGTGTCATTGCATGTGTGTTCTTTTTACTAACAACAACCAGAGTCATTGCATGTGTGCTCTTTCCATAATCCACCTATGGATCCACCAGAGTCATTGCATGTGTGTTCTTTTCACATACCACATATGGATCCACTAGTGTCATTGCATGTGTGTTCTTTTCACAATCCACCTATGGATCCAGCAGTGTCATTGCATGTGTGCTCTTTTTACTAACAACAACCAGAGTCGTTGCATGTGTGTTCTCTTCAGAGACCACCCATGGATCCACCAGTGTCATTGCATGTGTGTTCTTTTTACTAACAACAACCAGAGCCATTGCATGTTTGTTCTTTTCACAATCCACCTATGGATCCACCAGTGTCATTGCATGTGTGTTCTTTTTACTAACAACAACTAGAGTCATTTCATGACTGTTCTTTTCACATACCACATATGGATCCACCGGTGTCATTGAAATGTGTGTTCTCTTCAGCGACCACACATGGATCCACCAGTGTCATTGCATGTGTGTTCTTTTTACTAACAACAACCAGAGTCATTCCATGTGTGTTCTTTTCACACACCACATATGGATCCACCAGTGTCATGGCATGTGTGTTCTTTTCACAATCCACCTATGGATCCACCAGTGTCATTGCATGTGTGTTCTCTTTACTAACAACAACAAAAGTCATTGCATGTGTGTTCTTTTCACAATCCACCTATGGATCCACCAGTGTCATTGCATGTGTGTTCTTTTTACTAACAACAACCAGAGTCATTGAAATGTGTGTTCTTTTCACATACCACATATGGATCCACCAGTGTTACTTCATGTGTGCTTTTTTTACTAACAACAACTGGGGTCATTGCTTGTGTGTTCTCTTTAGAGACCACACATGGATCCACCATTGTCATTGCATGTGTGTTCTTTTGACAATCCACCTATGGATCCACCAGTGTCATTGCATGTTTGCTATTTTTACTAACAACAACCAGAGTCATTGAAATGTGTGTTCTTTTCACATACCACCTATGGATCCACCAGTGTCATTGCATGTGTGCTTTTTTACTAACAACAACTGGGGTCATTGCATGTGTCTTCTCTTCAGAGACCACACATGGATCCACCAGTGTTATTGCATGTGTGTTCTTTTCACAATCCACCTATGGATCTAGCAGTGTCATTGCATGTGTGCTCTTTTTACAATCCACCTATGGATCCACCAGTGTCATTGCATGCGTGTTCTTTTTACTAACAACAACTAGAGTCATTTCATGTGTGTTCTTTTCACATACCACATATGGATCCACCAACGTCATTGAAACGTGTGCTCTTTTCACAATCCACCAATGGATCCACCAGTGTCATTGCATGTGTGTTCTCTTTAGAGACCACACATGGATCCACCAGTACCATCGCATGTGTGTTCTTTTTACTAACAACAACCAGAGTCATTGCATGTGTGCTCTTTTCACAATCCACCTATGGATCCACTAGAGTCATTGCATGTGTGTTCTTTTCACATACCACATATGGATCCACCAGTGTCATTGCATGTGTGTTCTTTTCACAATCCACCTATGGATCCAGAAGTGTCATTGCATGTGTGCTATTTTTACTTACAACAACCAGAGTCGTTGCATGTGTGTTCTCTTCAGAGACCACCCATGGATCCACCAGTGTCATTGCATGTGTGTTCTTTTTACTAACAACAACCAGAGTCATTGCATGTGTGTTCTTTTCACAATCCACCTATGGATCCACCAGTGTCATTGCATGTGTGTTCTCTTTACTAACAACAACAGGAGTCATTTCATGACTGTTCTTTTCACATACCACATATGGATCCACCGGTGTCATTGAAATGTGTGTTCTCTTCAGCGACCACACATGGATCCACCAGTGTCATTGCATGTGTGTTCTTTTTACTAACAACAACCAGAGTCATTGAAATGTGTGTTCTTTTCACATACCACATCTGGATCCACCAGTGTCACCGCATGTGTGCTTTTTTTACTAACAACAACTGGGGTCATTGCATGTGTGTTCTCTTCAGACACCACACATGGATCCACCATTTTCATTGCATGTGTGTTCTTTTGACAATCCACCTATGGATCCACCAGTGTCATTGCATGTGTGCTCTTTTTACTAACAACAACCAGAGTCATTGAAATGTGTGTTCTTTTCACATACCACCTATGGATCCACCAGTGTCATTGCATGTGTGCTTTTTTACTAACAACAACTGGGGTCATTGCATGTGTGTTCTCTTCAGAGACCACACATGGATCCACCAGGGTCATTGCATGTGTGTTCTTTTCACAATCCACCTATGGATCTAGCAGTGTCATTGCATGTGTGCTCTTTTTACAATCCACCTATGGGTCCACTAGTGTCATTGCATGTGTGTTCTTTTTACTAACTACAACTAGAGTCATTTCATGTGTGTTCTTTTCACATACCACATATTGATCCACCAATGTTATTGAAATGTGTGCTCTTTTCACAATCCACCTATGGATCCACCAGTGTCATTGCATGTGTGTTCTCTTTAGAGACCACACATGGATCCACCAGTATCATCGCATGTGTGTTCTTTTTACTAACAACAACCAGAGTCATTGCATGTGTGCTCTTTTCACAATCCACCTATGGATCCACCAGTGGCATTGCATGTGTGTTCTCTTCACAATCCAGCTATGGATCCACCAGTGTCATTGCATGCGTGTTCTTTTTACTAACAACAACCGGAGTCATTTCATGTGTGTTCTTTTCACATACCACATATGGATCCACCAGTGTCATTGAAATGTGTGCTCTTTTCACAATCGACCTATGGATCCACTAGTGTCATTGCATGTGTGTTCTTTTTACTAACAACAACTGGAATCACTTCATGTGTGTTCTTTTCACATACCACATATGGATCCACCGGTGTCATTGAAATGTGTGTTCTCTTCAGAGACCACGCATGGATCCACCAGTGTCATTGCATGAGTCTTCTTTTTACTAACAAAAACGAGAGTCATTGCATGTTTGTTCTTTTCACACACCACATATGGATCCACCAGTGTCATTGCATGTATGTTCTTTTCACAATCCACCTATGGATCCACCAGTGTCATTGAAATGTGTGTTCTCTTCAGAGACCACACATGGATCCACCAGTGCCATTGCTTGTGTGTTCTTTTTAGTAAAAACAACCAGAGTCATTGCATGTGTGCTCTTTTCACAATCCACCTATGGATCCACCAGTGTCATTGCATGTGTGTTCTCTTCACAATCCACCTATGGATCCACCAGTGTCATTGCATATGTGTTCTTTTTACTAACAACAACTGGAGTCATTTCATGTGTGTTCTTTTCACATACCACATATGGATCCACCAGTGTCATTGAAATGTGTGCTCTTTTCACAATCCACCTATGGATCCACCAGTGTCATTCCATGTGTGTTCTTTTTAATAACAACAACTGGAATCATTTCATGTGTGTTCTTTTCACATACCACATATGGATCCACCGGTGTCATTGAAATGTGTGTTCTCTTCATAGACCACACATGGATCCACCAGTGTCATTGCATGTGTGTTCTTTTTACTAACAACAACCAGAGTCATTGCATGTGTGTTCTTTTCACACACCACATATGGATCCACCAGTGTCATTGCATGTGTGTTCTTTTCACAATCCACCTATGGATCCACTAGTGTCATTGAAATGTGTGTTCTCTTCAGAGACCACACATGGATCCACCAGTGTCATTGCATGTGTGTTCTCTTTACTAACAACAACCAGAGTCATTGCACGTGTGTTCTTTTCACATACCACATGTGGATCCACCAGTGTCATTACATGTGTGTTCTATTCACATACCAGATATGGATCCACCAGTGTCATTGCATGTTTGCTCTTTTCACAATCCACGTATGGATCCACCAGTGTCATTGCATGTGTGTTCTTTTCACTAACAATAGCTAGAGTCATTGCATGTGTGTTCTTTTCACATACCATATATGGATCCACCAGTGTCATTGCATGTGTGCTCTTTTCACAATCCACCTATGGATCCACCAGTGTCATTGCATGTGTGTTCTTTTTACTAACAACAACTAGAGTCATTTCTTGTGTGTTCTTTTCACATACCATATATGGATCCACTGGTGTCATTGAAATGTGTGTTCTTTTCACATACCACATATGGATCCACCAGTGTCATTGCATTGTGCTTTTTTTACTAACAACAACTCGGGTCATTTTATGTGTGATCTCTTTAGAGACCACACATGGATCCACTAGTGTCATTGCATGTGTGTTCTTTTCACAATCCACCTATGGATCCAGCAGTGTCATTGCATGTGTGCTCTTTTTACTAACAACAACCAGAGTCATTGCATGTGAGTTCTCTTGCGAGACCACACATGGATCCACCAGTGTCATTGCATGTGTTATCGTTTTACTAACAACAACCAGAGTCATTGCATGTGTGTTATTTTCACACACCACATATGGATCCACAAGTGTCATTGCATGTGTGTTCTTTTCACAATCCACCTACGGATCCACCAGTGTCATTGAAATGTGTGTTCTCTTCAGAGACCACACATGGATCCACCAATGTCATTGCATGTCTGTTCTTTTTACTAACAACAACCAAAGTCATTGCATGTGTGATGTTTTCACAATCCACCTATGGATCCACCAATGTCATTGCATGTGTGTTCTCTTCACAATCCACCTATGGATCCACTTGTGTCATTGCATGTGTGTTCTTTTTACTAACAACAACTGGAGTCATTGCTTGTGTGTTCTTTTCACATACCACATATGGATCCACCAGTGTCAGTGCATGTGTGTTATCTTTAGAGACCACACATGGATCCACCGGTATCATCGCATGTGTGTTCTTTTTACTAACAACAACCAGAGTCATTGCATGTGTGCTCTTTTCACAATCCCCCTATGGATCCACTAGTGTCATTGCATGTGTGTTCTCTTCACAATCCAGCTATGGATCCACCAGTGCCATTGCATGCGTGTTCTTTTTACTAACAACAACCAGAGTCATTTCATGTGTGTTCTTTTCACATACCATATATGGATCCACCAGTGTCATTGAAATGTGTGCTCTTTTCACAATCGACATATGGATCCACCAGTGTCATTGCATGTGTGTTCTTTTAACTAACAACAACTGGAATCACTTCATATGTGTTCTTTTCACATACCACATATGGATCCACCGGTGTCATTGAAATGTGTGTTTTCTTCAGAGACCACACATGGATCCACCAGTGTCATTGCATGAGTCTTCTTTTTACTAACAAAAACCAGAGTCATTGGATGTTTGTTCTTTTCACACACCACATATCGATCCATCAGTGTCATTGCATGTGTGTTCTTTTCACAATCCACCTATGGATCCACCAGTGTCATTGAAATGTGTGTTCTTTTAGAGTCATTGCATGTGTGTGTTCTTTTCAGAAACCACACATGGATCCACCAGTGTCATTGCATGTGTGTTATTTATACTAATAACAACCAGAGTCATTGAAATGTGTGTTCTTTTCACACACCACATATGGATCCACCAGTGTCATTGCATGTGTGTTCTCTTCAGAGACCACATATGGATCCACAAGTGTCATTGCATGTGTGTTCTTTTTACTAACAACAACAGGAGTCATTTCATGTGTGTTCTTTTCACATACCACATACAGATCCACCGTTGTCATTGCCTCTTTCACAATCCACCTATGGATCCGTGTCATTGAAATGTGTGTTCTTTTCACATACCACATATGGATCCACTAGTGTCATTGCATGTGTGTTCTTTTTACTAACAACAACCCGAGTCATTTCATGTGTGTTCTTTTCACATACCACATATGGATCCACCAGTGTCATTGAAATGTGTGTTCTCTTCAGAGACCACACATGGATCCACCAGTGTCATTGCATGTGTGTTCTCTTTACTAACAACAACCAGAGTCATTGCATGTGTGTTCTTTTCACATACCACATGTGGATCCACAAGTGCCATTGCATGTGTGCTCTTTTCACAATCCACCTATGGATCCACTAGTGTCATTGCATGTGTGTTCTTTTCACTAACAACAACTAGAGTCATTGCATGTGTGTTCTTTTCACATACCACATATGGATCCACCAGTGTCAGTGCATGTGTGCTCTTTTCACAATCCACCTATGGATCCACCAGTGTCATTGTATGTGTGTTCTTTTTACTAACAACAACCAGAGTCATTGCATGTGTGCTCTTTTTACTAACAACAACCATAGTCATTGCATGTGTGTTCTCTTAAGAGTCCACACATGGATCCACCAGTGTCATTGCATGTGTGTTCTTTTTACTAACAACAACCACAGTCATTGAAATGTGTGTTCTTTTCAGAGACCACACATGGATCTCATTGCATGTGTGTTCTTTTTACTAACAATAACCAGTGTCATTGCATGTGTGTTCTTTTCGCAATCCACCTATGGATCCACCAGTGTTATTGCATGTGTGTTCTTTTTACTAACAACAAATGGAGTCATTTCATGACTATTCTTTTCACATACCATATATGGATCCATTGGTGTCATTGAAATGTGTGTTCTTCTCATTAACCACAACTAGAGTCATTGGATGTGTGTTCTCTTCAGAGACCACATATTTATCCACCAGTGTCATTGAAATGTGTATTATTTTCAACCATAGCCGTTGGCCACAAACAATCGGAACGCAGAGCTAACCAGCAATCGCTCTGGGCTTCTAGAAGACCCGATCCCCGGTTTTTAGGCGCCGTTGTATCAGGGTGCGTGGACGATAGTGATGTCCTTCGCGAGGGCGATCCGCGAGAAGTCTGTTCTGCGAACTGATTGGCCGTGGCAACTACGCGGGGCCTACGTCCGTGCCCTTATCCCCTTAACCTTGGGGTCGAAGATCATATCGAGTTCCTTCATCGCCATGGAGAGGGAGAGGCCCAAACTCAGCTTGCACGAGGCTCAGATGTTCGCCCACTACGACATACTCGCGTCGGTGTTCGCGAGTCTTTTGGCCGGCTTCGAGCTCAGCTACGCCGGGGTTCCTGTCGTGCCGCTCTTGCACGACAATGCGTTGGGGAGGCAGATCGAGGAGCGTCACCGCCAGCTGTCGGAGCGGAAGAGGGCAATGGCACGGTACTCGTGTACGAGCATGTACTGGCGAAAGCTGTTCAAGAAGGAGCAGGCTGCGTTGATTGAGCTGTGCAGAACCCACCGGCGGGAGATCCACCCAGATCTGCGCAACCCCGAAGGGAGGCAGCGCTTATGGGCAGTGCCTAGGCGTACGACCTCCGCCGTTATCGATGCAGCGCGCCATGGAGAATCCATGAGGAGGAGGAACGCTGCCGGGAACATCGGCATCGATTCTGGCACGGAGGAGGCTGGCGGCGACGCGGACAACATCGTCAATGATGGAGATTGCAGGAGAATCATAGTCGATTAGGGCCACTTAAGCATAAATTAAATCTATGTACGGTATCTTAATACGCTCTTTGGATCTGGGTCACTTGAGTCATGGTCGATTATCGTCATAATCTATATATGTTGGCCATGTTTTAGTTGTCTTTGTTTTTGAAACTAGTCGATCGAAACTCGTCCGATCCTAAAAATAAAGTTCGTGCGTTCCTGGCATATCTGATGGGACAATACGCTGACTCTGCTCCCAGCACTTGATGGCACAGCCATAATTTGGAGTGCGCCAGAGGAGAAGGGATCGAGCGTGTTGTAATAGTGTACTACTCCTGTCCATATATAACTGACTTAGTTTTTTTAGATATTTAATAAATGTGTCTATACCCAAAACATGTCTAGATACATGTTTTAGGTTTCTCTGTCTTTCAAACTAATGAAAAGTCGTCAAATTCTGAACAAACAAAGTCATTGCGTTCACACCTGATGGGACAATACGCTGACTCTGCTACTTAATAGCACATCCATAATTCTAGAGTGCGTCAGAGGAGATGGGAATGCAAGGGAGATGGGAACTAGTACCCGCATCCAAACGCAGGTAAAAAATTAATGTAATAATATTTAAAAATATATAATCTGGTCCACATGACCCCATCACAGACACGTTGCACGCGCCATATATAAATAAATACGACACGGCTAGTCTAGTTTCAATGATATAATTCAACATACGACGTTACTGTGCCCGCATCTTTCTGCTCCTCTTATTAGTCTGCTAGCCTACGCTGCATTAAGCATCAGTTGATGAGGATAAAAAATGATAAAATGGCAAATAAAACGATTTTTAAGCTTACCTTTCATCCGGAGAATCGTACAAAGATGAAATTGGCAGGGATTTATTATTTCTCCTGCAGTTAGCCGAAAGATCCTCAAGAACATCCTCAATCACCCCTGCAACTTCTTCATATTCTAATACACCTCCATTTCGCAAGCCCTTTCCTCCCCGTTCCGCTTACCCTTCTGTTTCTTTTCATACCCTTTTCTCGCCGGCACCTCCAATTCTTCATAAGTTGGCTGCTTATGTACGTTTTCCTCCGAGTGCTCATCTCCGCTTCACCGCTTCTTCCGCTTCATGGGCCGAGAAGCCTCATTTTCTGCCACCGGGGTGTGAACAGGGACAATAGCATGTGTAACTGGGTTTTCGCACAACCTCTTGATATGGTCGAATCCGCCACAACGTCCGCATTTCCTTTTCCTAGCTCCCAGCCTTGGACCTTTATCGGTGGAGGCTTCGATCCTTAGCTTTCTAGGCCTCCCAGGTGGCCTCCTAAGAACTGGTGCTTGAAGTTTGAACCCTAGATCGACAATCTCCCAATCATTTTCATCGTCCATAGGTGGTACGTTTTCTGCGTAAGTTGCAGCAAACTTGTCCACGGAGAAATAGTTGTCGACATAGTTCTCTATTTCAGCTCCGTTACCTCTAAGCTTTAAGCTGAAGTAAATTGCATGGTGACACGGCAGACCAGTAATCTGCCACTGCCTGCATGAACAAGTCTTGTTCCCAATGTCTACAGTGTACCTCCGTTCACTTCCACATTTGTATTCTGCATAAACCTCAGCCAATGTTCTGGAACTTCTGACCATCCTCATCTTTATCGTTCGCATTGCCCTGGTTCTTGCATTCAGTAACATAACCACCTTTGGAACTATTTTATGGCCTAAAAATTTTCTTGCACAAATTCTTTGCCTTAAATCTATCTTCACCATTATGCACTGTCTTATTGCATCCAACAAAATAAAAATTCCAAGTGTCTGCATGCCTGAAATCTTATCATTGAAACTCTCTGCCAAATTATTGCATACAAAATCCACCTTGCTTAACTCACCAAACTTGCTTCTGGCCCATAGCTTGGTGTGATGTTCTTCAAGGTATTTTTTCCACCTTTGGCACTACATACATGTTCTACAAGTAAGTAGCATGCGTGCTTGGGGTGTATGTGTATGCTGATCGCCACAAGTCCTATTCAAAGATCTTTCCTTTGAACTTCTTCATGAAGTTAGTAGCGAGGTGTCGCATGCATTCCCTATGCTCAACCCTAGGAAACACAGCATCAGCGACATTCTCAAGACCCTCGGATGCACCGATGTGTATCACCAAGCCTTCAGGGTGACCAATTACTTCCCGTAGTCTCTGCATGAACCATGTCTAGCTTTCATTTGATTCACCCTCAAGAACAGCATAAGCTACGGGTAGAAGCCAATTATGCGCGTCCAAAGCACAAGCAGAAGCAACATGTCCCCTGAACTTCCCTGTTAAAGAAGTTGCGCCTATTGCCAAGTATGGCCTGTAGCCGTCTAGGAACCCCTTCCAGCATGCCTTCAGGCAGACAAAACATCTCCTGAAGCATATCTTATCTGTCTTCTTATACCTGACCCCCCTCGAGACCTTTTCTCTCCCTTTCACAACCTCGTAAACGATGTCAACAACACTACTAGGTGATGTTTTCTCTACCTGAGCTTTGAAACTATACACCATATGAAAACTGTCATTCCACTTGCCTTGAATGAAGTCTAGAGCCATCTCCTTCCCATCAAAGACTCTGTGGTAAGGAATTAGAACGTTAAACTTTTTGCTAATCTTTGCTCTGAGTTCAGCAGGTCCAATGTTATGATCCTGCCTCACCCAGTCAAGTACAGTAGCAGCAATCCACTTGGTAGTCGTTGGTCTAATTTTACCACTTAAAAAAGTATTAGGGCAGTTGTGTTTCTTCGTGTTTACTTTGATCTGCATTCAATAAGAATCCAAATAATTCAGAGCTAGTTATCAGTAGAATAAATATGAGAAAGACTGAAACTAAATGTAGCTATTGCAACCTGAAATGGGTGTCCACCCCGCATTCGAGATGCATGTAATCTCCATTTACACACATTACTTTCCCTACAATGCACCCTAAATCTCTTTTGGTCGCTCTTTTCAATGATAAATTCGAACCCAACTCTGATTGCATAGGTTGTAACTTCATATCTGCAGTCCTCCACATTATCAAAGACAGTCCCCTCATCAATTGTAGGATTGTCCCTGTCAAAGTGTATCACTGGCCTATCCACGTCTTCGTCGTCGTATCTACATCCCATTTCCACATCTTCACATTCCTCTTCCTCATCAGTCCCATAGTCAGGCTCAAAGTTCGAATCAACCAAATATTCCCTACTCTCCATCCTATCAGGGCCAGTAGCCATGTCTGGATATGCTTTCTCATCATCATCCGCACCGCCACACGTTTCAGTGCCTTCATGCTCGCTTGACAAAGCATCATGCTCAAGGACAAGCTGTACAGACGTCCTGTGGTTACCAACACATATCCTTGCCATCACCACGGGACTAGAAACGCTAATTAGGGTATGCAGAAAAGGAATCATAGTTCTTACCCTTCAATGTGGATGCACGGCACCTTCTCTGGGATCCATACCTCCAAAGCTCTGCACCCCGCTTCCTCTCCCCCCGTTTTGTTGTCCTCTGTGCTCTCCAGCCGCGTAGGACCCATATCCGTGCTCTCAAGCCTTGCAGGATCCATCTCCGAGCGGGATCCGGATCACCAGCGTCGTTGGGCCCCTAACCCAACGGCCGACTCTCGGTTTTCGTTTCCAGACGCGCCTGGGCGGTGGCAAGGAGACAGGGCAGGGAGGGGAGGAGAGGGGACTTGAGGGGATGGCAGGGAGGGGAGGGCGGGAGGACGACGGCCCAAGGGGACGACGAGAGCGGTACATGACTGAGCGGAGTGGCGGCGGCAGGAGCAGAGGAGAGGAGCGGAGCGGAGCTGGTTGCGACAAAGCATGGAAAATTGCACAATAATGTGTTGGTGGGTGGCACCAGCCCTCGAACCTGGGACGCGCGCCGTCGGAGGTGGAGGAGGCGGGCCCGCCAGTCAGAAAACATGCCACATGTCAGCGCACTATGCACGGGGAGCACTTCACGGAATTTTTTAGCAGGTCCCACATGTCAGTCTGTTTGATCAAAACTTGCATGCAGTGCATGGCTGGTTCACGCGCTAGTTCCGAAAAAGGCCCGTTGATCCAAACTTGAATTGGCAGTTCCGCTTCTTCTCCCCCGTCTCCTCGTCTCCTCACAGTGGCAGTTCCGCTTCGTCTCCCTCGTCTGTTATCCTGTTCTTCTTCTCCTCGCAGTGGTAGTTCTTCTTTCTCCCTTGATCAAAACATTCCCGCACGTAAGCCATGGCCAGTAACCGGATGAAGAGGAACTGGTCCGATCTCCCGGCCGACCCACTTCACAAGATCGCCGAGTATTTCTTTGGAGAAAGAGAATGCGTACACCTATGCCGCTTTGTCGGAAGTCTGCACCGATTGGCGTCGCACTTTAAAGGTGCCCGAATTCCATCTCAATAACTGGATCATGATAGATCACACACTTCCAGACGTTGGCGACTTCACCTTCCTCAACCTCGCCACTGGTCATTGCTTCAGGACAAATCTAATGGATGTCCATCGCAGGTTCACATTCACATCCGATATTTATTGGTATTTTCCATTGTAAACATCTTAGTGCTAACTGATGCCCTCTTCTTCCAAAAGATTCTACTTCGTCGGTGTTTCTCGTGGCGTCATCGTGCTTGCTAGGAGGGTGGAGCCGTACCAGATTCGGCTTCTGAACCCAATCACTCATAAGTCTAACACTGAGTTTCAAGCACACATACCATCTGATCTTCTGCAATCTGTTGTCGTGACGAAGTCCCCGACGATGGTGTTCGTTTGCACTGATTATCCAGATCATATTGCATGGGCTGATGAGAGCACCCCAACGGGGCAAATCAATGGATCATTTGGAGAAGGATTGTATTGCCACCTCCGATATGCTTAAGTGCGTGACGACATTCCGAGGGGAAGTATATGCATTACTTGAGAATGGAGACATCTTGTCGACCAACATCCAGTTAGAGCAGCGCGTGAGCACTGTCACGATGGCCAAAATAATTTCGGCCCCAATCTTTGAACAAGTATGCGGAACCTACAATTTTTACCTTGTGGAGTCAGATGGTGATCTGCTTCTTGTGTTGAACGGGGATTTCGCCAAAGGGCAACCGGTGTTGTACCGGGTGGACACGGAGAACCGCTCTCTCGAGGCCGTCGGCGTCATTGGAAGTCGTGCCCTCTTTGTTGGTTACAATCGGTCTATCTCCATTGACACCAGGTTACACCCCACAGTCAAACCCGGTTGCATATACTACAGGAATTATATCAGACTGTACGATCACGAGGTTCAAGCCTGGGAAGAGGAACCAACAATTGTAATGTATGGCTTAAGTCTGGAACATACACCGAGGCCTTACCCTCTGGACGAGATACTGGCAGCATACTGCAATGTATTTATATAGGGGAGTTCTCTGAACATGTGTTGCAGCACGCGGGAGCCGCCGCCGACAAAATATATAGGGGATAATGAATCCTATATTCATCCTAGGTTATTTGCTAGCATTTTCAGGTCTATTTTTTGAAGGAGAAATTTGTACTGTATTTATATTATTTCGATGAGTATTATGCGTATTACCTTTCAGACAAAATTGTAATGTATTTAAATTTAGTACTTTCAGAATTCAAATTATTTATTTTTAGTAGCTTCTTTCAGAATTCTCTGTGTTCGATACGGGCATCAGCTCAGCGCCGGAATTTGGGCTCCACATAGAAAATTGCACAATAATGTGTTGGTGGGCGGCACCACCCCTCGAACCTGGGATGCGCACCGTCAAAGGTGGAGGGGCGAGCCCACCAGTCAGAAAACATGCCACGTCGGCATCCCCTGTTTCTGATGCCCTTTAAAAAAAGAAAACACGCCACCTTGTTATCCCCTGTTTCTGACGGTGTTGCTACAATCGACGGTACATGGTGGCATATAAATAATATCGTATAAACATAAGGGCACAGTCGTCAACATTTCTAAAATGAAACCCGGTCCCGTCTCCTACCTGTCCTAGTACATTGTCTGATGAGGTGGATAGCCACGACCGATCTTTTTAATACGTTCGCACTCTTATGCTGAGAAGGGAAATAAAGATTGAGCTGTTAATGCAACGGGTGTCGAATTATTACCCTCTAAGGAAATGGGAAATGGTTATTTTCACGCGTGCCCGTAGTCCAAACCTACTGTCAGTCTTTCACTCCCCTTCTCCGACTAACCACAGTTCACCTTGCGTAGCTCCTCCGCGCCGCACCAGCTAGGGTAACATGGCCCCTAAGCCTTAGTGCCATACGGCAACCGCCCGGCGGGGTATTTAGCCCCTCTAAGGCAGGCCATGAAGCTCTACTTCAAGACCGGTCTCCCATTGCCCTGCCAGGCGGATGATTTCCCCGAATTTGCCGAATCGGTCGCTGACAGCGGCTGGCGTCGTCGATGCCGCAAGGTGGCCAAGAGAGCGATGTGGAGAAATCACGCGACGGCATTACGGCATGCTCTAGGCAGTGGGAATAAGGTACGTATCAAATCGTTCATGAGAGCATGCCGCCGCCGAGGGTGCACACCCTCAAACAGGGCAGCGCCAAGGTCTAGGAACTCTCGCGTCCACGCTTCGGTGCGGACTACCTTACCTTAGTGGGGGAGGCTTGGAGCACACCGTCTGTGGAAAAGACGCTCCATCCTACGCCTCGTCGAAGGTCGTAACGTGGCGGCGACCAAGCGTCTACACTCAGCATGCTAGATTGTTTGACAGCCGGAGTCGGTGGGCATCAGCTCAGCCCCGAAATTCAGGTTCGAGTTCACACGGACCTACGATCCCGAGAAGGAGATGCCGAATTTCAGTTTCGAAAAAATCGTTGCGGCGGCGCGGATGGTCCAACTGAACCGGGACTGGGGCACACAAATCGCTCGTGCATGAACGATGCAGATTTCTTGTAGTTTGGCGGGAAGGCAATAGATCAGTTTGGGTTAAATGATCAAAGAACTTATGTCCTCTCAAGGCAATTGGTCAGCCAACTTTTCTGGTGGAGATCTGTATTTTCTTCAGTGTAGAATAGTTAAGTTCAGACTGAAGAATGGCTTTTGTAGATGAAATGCTGACAAATTGTTCTATAAACTAGTAGGAAGTTTATCCCACTTTTGTGCAGGTATAAGACCCTTTTGTATGTAACTACTACTGTTGTAAGCAAATACTATCAAGTATTTATTTCCTTCAATTACTATTCATGGTTCAATCCAGTTAACTGGCATCTTTTTATCCCAGACTACAGATTTTTGCGTCTCATGCATCTGTGTAAACCATTTTTACTTTGTCTTGTGTTGCCTGCAAAATGGTCCTGCAGTTCAACGTGTTACAAATGTAGCTACCTTGTACTTGAAGAGGAGATGGACTACATTTTCACGGCATCCTGTAATTGACATTGCTCATTGCCAGACCACCCTCTTTTCATGAGGTTGTCCTTGGTTATTCATAGAAATTATAAAGCACGGTGTTCAACTACATCGATGTTGGGTCCGCAGCATAGAAAACAAAAATTTTCCTACGGTGTGAACTACACGCCAAGATCTATCTACTAGGTACAAAGCAACGGGTGGACATACATCCAACGAGAACTTACCCTCGTAGACAACGAGATTTGTTAACGAGTAGGAACTCGTGGTTGATGTAGTCGTACACTTGCCAATCTCAAGATCGTGATGAAGTCCAGCAAGTCCGGCTCCAGCACGTCCATCAGATCCAGCTCCAGCACCACCAAGTCCAGCACCGCAAAGCAGCGGTGCATTCGTGATTGCACACACGTCCGATACCCCGACAACCTCCGTCCCTCGCTCCAAAGAAAGCAATGAAGCAGCAACTCCTTTCTAGATAAAGCCACCGGGAACATGTATCTCGCTTATCCGAGACCATGGGGGAATAATACTAGAGGGAGAGAGAGATCCTTCACAAGGAGGTGTGAGTATGAAGGTGTGAGAGGGGGGCCTTTTATAGGAGGAGGGGAGGGTACCCCTCCCCATGGCCGGCACCCCAAGAGGTGACCCCTCACCTTCTCATTCATGTGGTGGTAACTCCCTCCACATAAATTTGCCCCTTCGCATTCTCTTTTAAAGTCTCCACTTTAAATGCATTAAATTTCTCCAAATTTAATGCTCTCTCATTTAATAAAACTCTTTTATAATTTTTTATTCAGAATTTTGTTAATTACTTTAATTAACAAACATTCACATAAAAACCCCTGCAACATTTCAATATTACATGCAGAACCAATTTCAGCAATTTCACCCGAAACAGTTTTGGTGTCTATTGAAATAATTCCAGCGCTTTCTTAAATCTTTATCTGAAACATATTTGCTCCAAATGGTGTCGGTATCCCTTAAGTGTGTCACCCTACGGTTCACGAATAATGCAGACATGATCGAGACCCTCTCGATCAATAATCGAAGCGGGACACGGAGATCCATCTTGACTCCTACACATTCAACGATGACTTCGTGATCGTGAGAACCTTTAACGCTAGTAACTAAATCCCTTTGTCCGTGATATATTACATGTCCGAGATTGATCATTGGTATCTCCATACCTAGTTTGATCTCGTTCGACATGCACTCTTTTCGTTCGTGATATAACATTGTAGTGATCACATCACTTGCTTGCAAGCTATTTCAATGTGATATCACCGAGAGGGCCCAGTATATCTATCATCATCGGGATTGACAAATTCACTCTTGATCCATGAGCCTCAACATAACACCTTCAGTAATCGAACCCACCTCTATAGTCACCCACATTACGGTGTGACGTTTGATGTTATCAAGATACTCTTCCGGTGTTAGCAATTAACATGATCTCATGGTCTAAGGATAAAGATTACTTCGTATGATGTTATAGCAATATAAACATAATGACTTGATCGTAATGCTATACTTCGAATGAATGTTCATCACATCATTCCACCAATGGTGTGACCTTGTTATTAACAACATCCAATGTCCATGATCAGGAAACCTTGATCATCTTGTTAATCAACAAGCTAGTCTATAAGAGAGGCATGACTAGGAACCCTTTTTGTTTATTAAACACACATGTATTGATGTTTCCGAATCAATACAATTCTAGCATGTAAAATAAACATTTATCATAAATATGGAATAAGATAATAACCACTTTATTATTGCCTCTCGGGCATATTCCCTTCAGTCTCCCACTTGCACTAGAGTCAATAATCTAGCTTGAAAAACTTTGCGCATTGAACACCTATGGCTTTCTGGTGTTGCATATACGCTATTGCTAGTGGTTAACATAATCTTCGGATGTGACAGTTTCAGATCCGTGTGTATTTGCATGTATTTGCGTCTCTACGCATCACTCATTCTCAAATGAGATGGCATTGTATAAATTTGGTCCTCTGGTGAGACCTTTAGTTCGTTCGGGTTAAAATATGTTGATATTATTGTCACACAATATATCTTCATAGTATTAGCGCACTTTGAACCACACCTAGTTTGATAACAAACTACTTAACACAAATGCCCTCCTATGCTGCTACTATAGCAGTCATATACTAGCCTTTTGTTGTAGTATCCGTCACAATATCTCAACTTTGGAACTCATCCAAATCCATCATGGAACATCCTTTCCATTATATTGTGCCACCCATTGTCTAAATTGAGATAAATTTAATTTGTATCTTGTGAAAAAACTAGTATCAATGTAACACTTTACAATGAACTACCTTTAACTATTTGTCACTTATACATGATATATTCTTAGTTCTTCCAAAGCTCATAAGAATATCTTTACTATTGTCCAATGATCATCTTATGAATCATTCTGGTATATGCTCATAACATTTAGAGCATAGGACATTTTGGATATATACATATCATGGTATAATCGATCAGAATCTTCATGTGATTTTACTCACCAAGTGTTGAAACACTTGAATCTGAATACAATTATTTCCATGCAGCAAGAACCTTTCTTGTTGTTTCCATATTGAACCCTTTCAATATCTCATATATGTATGTCTGGCACAACCATATTAGCGCCTTAATCTATCCATATAGATATTGATGCCTAATATTCCGGGTTTGCCCAAGTCTTTCATTGAAATCTTATTTTAATGAAATTCTTAACTTGTGTCAATACAAGATACATCATTTCCAATCAACAATATGTCCTCTACATAATGTATTAGAAATATGTCTCAGCGCTCCCACTTAATTTCTTGCAAATGCAAGCATCTTCATCATCTCCAATGAATTTAAACTCTTTTAATAGTTTCATCATGGTGAAGATTCCAACTCCGCTATGCTTACTTCAACTATTGAAGTTTACATGCCCTTTTAGCACCCTTTGAATTAACAAAACCCTTCAGACCATGTCATGTACATGTCCTAGGTTACCGTTCTATTAGAAGAACCTTGTTTTGTTTATTCAACTACCATATACCAAATTATATGTAGTGGTTGCTACATTAATCCGTCAAGACTGTATATCGCTATGAAAGATCAAATCTTGTCATAGTCAACTCCTTGAACATTTTCATAAACTTCTTTCCGACATGTCGACTATTTCATAGATGTTAAACATCCATGTCTTATTTCTTTATAGATCCAAACACGACCGATAGGCTTCACGCCTTTCCGGAGGGTCTTCCAAGTTCAGAAACTTGTTTTCTCGTGTATGGATACTATCACGGAATCTATGACTTCTAGTCATTTTATGGAGTCAGGGCCCATCATCGCTTATTTGTATGTAGTCGGTTCATCATTGTCAAAACAATAACGACTTGCTTATCAAATCTTACTATTTGATTCTTACCGACCCACACGGTTCAATAGGAACTCTAATCTCCGAGATCACACCTTTTGTAATCATGAGAGCCATGAGCATTGTGGCCGCCACCGGGACACTTTCTGGCGCCACGCTACTTAGCACATATAGCTAAGGTTCAACAACCTTATCAAAGTTTTATTGTCCTCCCACTTAACTTTTCACGAACAATTCCTTCTCAAGAAATTTGACGTTCCAAGTAACAAACTCTTTTGTCCTTGGTGTTATGGAGAAATTCCCAACAAATTCTTTGGGATAACCTACAAAGACGTGCTTATCCGACTTTGGTTGTAAACATTTTACTTATGCATAGCATACCAAAATTTAAGAAAAGATAATTCGGGTTTTATCCCAAACCATAACTCATATGGTGTCATTTCAACGGATCACGATGGTGCTCTTTTCAGTGTAAAAGCGATAGTCTCTAAAGCCTCAATCCTTAAAACATAATGGCAGTTTTATAAATGACACCTTTGATCTTACCATGTCAAACATGGTTTGATTTCATCTCTCGAATATGCCATACTCCTATGGTTTATCGGGGAACACAAATCATGGAACAATTCCTCAAGTCTTAGGTGTTTTTGCTAAACATGTAACTCAAATATCTTCCTTTATGATCGAATCATAAACTCTTTATTTTCTTGTTACAATGATTTTCCACTTCATCTTGAAAGTCTTTGAACAATTTTCAAATGTTTCATACTTCTTCCTTGTTAAGTAAATATACAGATATATTCACTCAAATTTTCGGAGAAAGCATATGAAGCAAAAAGATCCATCGCATATGGCTACACATAATGGACTATGCACATCAGTATGCACAATTTCCAATAAGCTAGTCATCCGTTCCTCTCTGGCCTATGGACGGAGTTTCAATTATCTCGAGGAAAGTCTCACATGCGTCAATTGATCAAAATCAAAGACTCCAAAAATCCATCAACATGGAGTTTCTTCATGTTTTCTTTCAAATATAATTCAAACAGCGATGTCACTTCATAAGTGATCTTTCAATCATTTGTCTTGCGACATTTTAGCAATAGTGTTTATGGATGTGATTTCTCCAACTAGACTTGTAAAAGTTCATCCATCCTTTATGGAATACGGTAATTATTTGAACAGCCATTGTTCTCATAATATTGGAACAAAATAACAATTATTTAAACAAATCTTGAAGGCTTGGTTTGATGGCAACGAAAAACACAATAACACTTTATTTGTTTTCGATGAACATCATCACTCATTCTCTTGCTGGTTACTTAGGCCATTGTAGTTCATGAATTGCGTTGTCCTGTATGACACTTCATACCAACCAATTCGGTATCCAATACCGGTATCCAATACCTAAGAAACACATTGTTTAACAAGCAAGGAATACAACCATAAAATGTATATCTTCTATATACCCAAATTGGACATCTCCAACCTTATATTTTCTGCCAAA
The DNA here is from genome assembly GCA_023614405.1 of Avena insularis. Taxonomy (NCBI): domain Eukaryota; kingdom Viridiplantae; phylum Streptophyta; class Magnoliopsida; order Poales; family Poaceae; genus Avena; species Avena insularis. The sequence goes on along the minus strand of CM042693.1, from coordinate 431,722,096 downwards.
TATTTTATAGATTCTCTTTCAGCAATTCCTTTTTATTTTAAAATAATCTATCAACATCAATTGTGGTGTCATTCACATGACACATAGTACAAAGCGTATATAGTCAAATACTAATACCTTTGGACTTGCACTTTGAAGTGGATCACCATCATCAAATGTTTGGTGTTCTTTCAAAAATCCATTCTTTAGTAATCTATTAGTGTAGTAAACATTTTACTTGCATCTTCTATTCATCCTTATCATGACAACTTTCATGATCAAGCTACTATAGCCTATAAGGAAGAATCGCGAGTATAATATCAGTTCCCAAAACCTTTTTGGTAGATTCGGATGCCTAGCATCTCCATCCTTCACAAATTCTCATACAATATGAGAACATGTATTTTGCTAAATTATACTCTATCATAATGCAACCAAAAACATTGTTTCAGATATCACAATATCTTTTACACATGATGGTTTCTGAAACAATTTTCAGCTCCAATATAATCTTGATATTAAAACAACTTTTTGAATATCAATAATCATGGAGGCAAACATGATACTTTAGATACTAACATTGGAATTCTTACTCTTGATTTAATACTACTTATTAAACTTCATGGAGTAAATAGAGTTTGCTGAAAGTTTGCAATAGGACTTATAAACTTTAAATTGACATTCAAAACAATAAGATACCAGTTCGTAAGTAAATATCCAGAATTCTATAGTTCTATTATCTCAAATAAAAACTAAGCATAAGGTAGAAAACGAATGCCAATGACTATAACAAACTATGCAAATTCACTTTGATTTAATTTATGACAAATTTGGTTCGACTAATCCAAATTAGAAATGAACTCCCACTCAAAAACGACATCCCTCGTGCCTTTTTGGTGATTACATGAACCAAATCCACTACACCAAGTCCGATCATCACGTGAGTCGGTGTAGCTTCAAATGCGAGCATCAATATGGTCATCACATCAACTATGTGACTCATGCTTAACCTTTCGGTCCGTGTTCCGAGGCCATGTCTGTACATGCTAGGCTCGCCAAGTAAGAACCTTAGTATTCGCGTGTGTAAAACTATCTTACACCCATTGCATGAAAGCATAGAGTTGAGAACACCCGATGATCACGTGATGTCTCGAAAACACGATCCATAGAACGGTGCATACTTAAGGAAGAACACATTTTATCTTGATATTTAAATGAGGGATCATCTTACAATGCTACAGAAAGCGCCAAACTAGCAGTATAAGATGCTAACATCTAATGTGTAAAGTGAGATGATATGGTCCATGCATTTGATCTCTATCATTTGCATCGTGGTATGATCTCTATCATTCCTTTGTGTGTAAGGCCAAGGTCTATGGAACTTACACTTTGAGCGTGTTGTAAGAGTATCTATCATACATCTACTTACAACAATACCATATCAATACACTAGCCCAACAATGATCTAAACTAGACGCCTCTAATTTATCAATTGCAAGTTTTACGTGGCTTAGGGCTTCTGGAGATAGAACCGTTCTTACCTACGAACATGAACCACAACGAGGATAACTAAGTTATTAGCAACTCGTTGTAAATCAGATATTGACTATAGTAGGAGAGACAGACACCCGCCAGCCACTTATGCAAAACAAGTTGCATGTCAGTCGTGGAACCGGTCTCATGTACGATGACATGTCAGGTTGGTCCGGGCCGCTTCATCCCACTATGACACCAATATCCAAAATACATAGAAGATGCAATAACATAATCATCATCGCCCACATATAAACATATGTGTACTACCCGTGCAAAGCACCTATGCATAGATCAGGCTCTGATACCACTGTTGGGTCCGCAGCATAGAAAACAAAAAATTTCCTACGGTGTGAACTACACGCCAAGATCTATCTACTAGGTACAAAGCAACGGGTGGACATACATCCAACGAGAACTTACCCTCATAGACAACGAGCTTTGTTAACGAGTAGGAACTCATGGTTGATGTAGTCGTACACTTGCCGATCTCAAGATCGTGATGAAGTCCAGCAGGTCCGGCTCAAAGACGCGTCCATCAGATCCAGCTTCAGCACCACCAAGTCCAGCACCGCAAAGCAACGGTGCATCCGTGATCGCACACACGTCCGGTACCCCGACAACCTCCGTCCCTCGCTCCAGCAAAGCAGCGGAAGCAACAACTCCTTTCCAGATAAAGCCATCGGGAACATGTATCTCACTAATCCGAGACCATGGGGGAATAATACTAGAGGGGGAGAGAGATCCTTCACAAGGAGGTGTGAGTATGAAGGTGTGAGAGGGGGGCCTTTTATAGGAGGAGGTACCTCCCCATGGCCGGGCGCAAGAGGTGACCCTCACCTTCTCATTCATGTGGTGGTAACTCCTCCACATAAATTTGCCTTCATTCTCTTTTAAAGTCCCCATTTTAAATGCATTAAATTTCTCCAAATTTAATGCTCTCTCATTAATAAAACTCTTTTTATTTTTTTATTCAGAATTTTGTTAATTACTTTAATTAACAAACATTCACATAAAACCCGCAACATTTCAATATTACATGCAACCAATTTCAGCAATTTCACCAAACAGCTTTCGTGTCTATTGAAATAATTCCAGCTTTCTTAAATCTTTATCTCAAACATATTTGCTCCAAATGGTGTCGGTATCCCTTAAGTGTGTCACCCTATGGTTCATGAATAATGCAGACATGATCGAGACCCTCTCGATTAATAATCGAAGCGGGACCTAGAGATCCATATCGATTCTACACATTCAACGATGATTTCGTGATCGTGAGAACCTTTAAAGCTAGTAACTAAATCCCTTTGTCCGTGATATATTACATGTCCGAGATTCGATCATTGGTATCTCCATACCTAGTTTGATCTCACATCGACATGCACTCTTTCTTGTTCCCGTGATATAACATTCTAGTGATCACATCACTTGCTTGCAAGCTATTTCAATGTGATATCACCGAGAGGGCCCAGAGTATATCTATCCGTCATCGGGATTGACAAATTCCACTCTTGATCCATGAGCCTCAACATAACACCTTCAGTAATCGAACCCACCTCTATAGTCACCCTGTTATGGTGTGACGTTTGATGTTATCAAGATACTCTTCCGGTGTTAGCAATTAACATGATCTCATGGTCTAAGGATAAAGATTACTTCATATGATGTTATAGCAATATAAACATAATGACTTGATCGTAATGCTATACTTCAGATGAATGTTCATCACATCATTCCACCAATGGTGTGACCTTGTTATTAACAACATCCAATGTCCATGATCAGGAAACCTTGATCATCTTGTTAATCAACAAGCTAGTCTATAAGAGAGGCATGACTAGGAACCCTTTTTGTTTATTAAACACACATGTATTGATGTTTCCAAATCAATACAATTCTAGCATGTAAAATAAACAATTATCATAAACATGGAATAAGATAATAACCACTTTATTATTGCCTCTCGGGCATATTCCCTTCAATCGATTCAAACTATTACACACACTACATCAAATTCATTACCCACACATACTACATCGATTCAAACTATTACACACACATACTACTTCAAACTATTACACACACGTACTACATCGATTCAAACTATTACACATTTTTAGTCGATGCTAACTTCCTGCTACGCTCTCCATACTACAAATTCATTAGCCACACATACCACGGAAATTCACTAGAGCTCCGTCTTCACTCGAGGAAAATCAGAACCACAAGCTCATCCAAGCCTGGTCCCCCCACCGAAACTGTGTGCGCCGTCGCAAAACGGTGGTGGTCCTGTGCCATCGATCCTTCTAGGCTAACACTGCAGGCGACGAGGACGCTTTCTGGCAGCCTCTTCGGGGCCCTGAATGCCATGTACCGATTCCAGAACCTCCTCTAGGTGGATGATTACCAGGTGCTTCTAGCAAAGCTATCGCCCTGCCCTACTTGGAATCTGGACCTCGTACATCTTAGGAACGGCATCAGGATCTTTCAGCCATGCCTTTACCTCGATGACCCATCTGTCGCTCGGTGGCACGATTTCCACCAGCTTGCCGCCAAGGCTACTGACGACCTGCTTGAGGGCCTCCGGCTCCCAAGCATCCAATGGGAGGCCGTCAAAGCCGAGTTTGGAGAAGAAACGAAGCTGCCCCAAGCGATCTTCCCACCCACAGGCGCGATGCCAACACATGAAGCTCATTTTCTCCCCGCAGCACTCGAAAGAACAGGAAGAATGTAGAACACGCTCGGTGTCTGAGCTGTGCTCAAACCGGACAAAAAAATCGAATGGTGGCGCGCATACCTCATTGTTGACCTCATTTCGTCTGATCCCAAAACGAGACCTGAAAGCTGACAGCAACTCTGCCGGCGACACGGCGGGACGGACGCCCAGCACGGTGGCCATGAGAGTGTGGTCATCGAACTGCTGTGCTAGGGCTACCATGCCTGGGATGCGTGGCAGCACGCAACTTCCCGAGGCCGGTCGCCGTCCTAGATCGCCCGATGGGACGCGCTTCGTCGTGCGAGAAGGACTAGCCAGAGGCGAGATATTAGTCCGGGGACACGAAGCTCCGATATGGTGGACGATGCGACGGTGACGGCTACGAGCTTCGATTAGAGGCATGGGAGATTGACCGGACATGGCGGAGACGCAAATTAGAGCAAGTGCGAGCTCCGAGCTGAGACGACCAGCCGGAGCTGAGAAAATGTTATAGGGAGGGGAGCAGGGGAGAAGACCAGAGCAAATCAAAGAAATAGATCTGGTCCACTCAGAGATCTGGTCCATGCAGGGGTAAGCTAGTCCACGACCGCAAAAGATAATGGGGAATACTGACATGGCGGGTCAAGAAGAGTTGACCTGACGGCGGTATTTGAGTTCAACCGTTTTTCTTCTGGTTCAAACGTCCATTTGGTCGTTAGATTTGTATTCACCCCCATTTGGCCCTTCTGGACAATTGACGATTCTACTATGGCCCCTCCGCACGATTGATGACAACTCGGGTACCGTGGTGCGCTCACCCACCAAGTTTGGTACCGCAAACGAACATTCCCTATTTTGAGCTCTATTTTTGAGCGCCGATTTTAGCGCTTCCATCGGAGGAGAAACAACGCACGTGCGCTAAAACTGGAACATGCGTGCTGCATAGTATTTTTACAGAGCCACGACATCGCGCTCCTGTAGGAGTTTCTCTAAGGACAGGCGCCTCCTATTTCACCAAAAGTATCCAATCTACTCCCTCTATTTCAAAATATAAGATGTTTTAATTTTATGAAAGGAGTGTATCTAGACCCCCTTTTAGTGTGTAGGTTTATTTAGGTTTAGAGTGAACATACACACTAAGAGGGTCTAGATAATCTCCTTTCACAAAGCTAAAATATCTTATATTTTCAAACGGAGGGAGTACTATCTAGTGTGTTTGGGGTGGCCCACCGACAGGAGGGAGGCGAAGGATATATGCCTAAAGTTAAATAAAAATAGTATTTATTATCATATCTCAGTTAATTTATAATAGTTTTATATCGTGCTATAACTGTATTAAACGGAAACATTGATACACATGTGGTATGTAAACAAACCATGTCCCTAGTAATCTCTACACAACCATTGGCAACTGATGATCTAGGTTTCTCGATAATGGAACATTTATGCCAATTGACAATAAAATCATATCATTAGTGAATGATGTGATGGACAAGCTTACCCAACATAACTATTGTGACACGATCAAATCACATAGTTCATCGTTGCAATAATTAGGAAAGAAAGTGACCTTCTCCTTTGACTGCGAGATCATATCTAATCACTATCACTATCACCCGAAGCGGCTTTAACTGCATCAATCGTGGTGAGTTTACTAGAGTTAATGAGGAGGACATGTTGATCCTTGCAAAAGCTTCTCTTATCAATTGTAACTTAATGCCAAATTTGGGCGCTCTTCTCGTGTTTTACCTTAAGCATCAGGCTCTTCAATCTCGAGGACCCATATGCGGAGGAGGAGTTGTGACCGTTCTTGCATGTGCACTTCGCATCAACATAGGTAACATCCAACCGTTGACAGGAAGTCACCATCTCGATCTTTCTATTCTAAGAGCATGTGTTATGAATTCTAAAAATCATGGTAGATATTTCTTTGATTTACCTGGAGCAGATCACTTGATCCTAGCTCCTTTGCCTAACGATTTATTCTCTATCGAGGATGGACGTTTGCGTTTTGATGCACAGGTTGAAGCTAATCTACCCCAACAAAAAATACCCATGGAAGAGGAGAAGATCAAGAAGTAGAACAAGGGGTACCAGAACAAGATGAGCAGCCACCAAACTACTACACCACCTATGAAGACATTTATGAACTCCAAGGAAGTATTCAAAACATGAACAACCTCTCCATCAACCTTGGAGATGCTACTGCAAGCTATGATTGGAGCAACCAATGGAACGTGGGAGATTATCCACCGCCACCACAATGAGCAACAAAAGGTCTTGCAAAAGCCCGAGCTTGGGGATGTGTTCCCTTGGCAGATTTATTTGTGTAATAACAAGGTTGTACTCCAGCTCCTTGGGAGCTTTGAAACACTCGTGTTGGCTTGTTCGAACACTTTGCTTTTTAGTTGCTTTCATTTTACTTATTTTTGTTTTCATTTGTTTTTGTTTTCTTAAACCCTTGCTTGGTTGCAAGTTCTTTTCTATTTTTGAATCCCTATCCTCAAAAATACAAAAAAAATCTGTTTCCTTTTTTTCAACAATGTGGATTCGCACTTTGTCTCTTTGCTTTAATATCATTGTGAGAGTAATCGTGTTTGAGTTTTGAAGAAACATATCCCTATAAGGAAGAGGATCATGAAGTCACTTATGAGAGGTATGTCCTATGTATCCCGCTTATGAAGTTTGAGTTGTTTAACTTAGTCGGTTGATTTGCTAAGATGCGATGCTAATGGGAAGTAATTTAGTATGGTTGGAATAAGGCTTTTTATTAGTATGATGATTATTTTTTGAAGCTCTTACTCTAGTTCTTTTAGTTAACCGCGTCTTGCCTTGGATATAATATTGCCAAACAAGTATAATAAGAAAAAGTTTGAAATTTATGACTTGTTTGATGAATGATTGTCTTGAGAGTATACCTTGATGATACTTAACCCCATAGATATTTTGATAGTCTTGACGACACTCATGAAAGGAATTGTTTGATTGAAATAAAATCTAGTGGTAATTGTGATGCATGCCAAAGCTAACCTTGTGGACCAAACCACGGTACTAGCTCAAAAAAAGTGAGACAACTTTGTTCTATGTCTCTAATGCACACCTTTGGGATGCCAACAACTCCGCTAGCCTTTGAACGATCTATGGTATAACCCCGGATTTCGACTATGAGTTGACGACATGAGTGGCATACGTGTCAATATATGGGCAAAAGTATTGGTACTCTCAAAGGTTGTGCAAACACTTACAAAAGAAACATTCAGCAATCCTTGAAAAAAATGAAAGAAAGAAAAAGATATATATGAGGATCCGCATAACAAGTCCTTGGCATGGTCTCATTACTACTTTACGAATTTTTCTTAAAAGACAATGATTGGATTACAAGTGTTTTTGATAGACTTGATTTATTGATGTGGGTGTAAATAAGACACTTCATTGTTATACTACTTGGGACATGAAACTCTCTTACTCAATTATGCTATTTAAACATCCTAGTGTTCCTTGGCAAAATGAGAGTTAATTAGAAGAATTGGATTGATTGCTACACTTCTAGTTACTTATACTTATATTAAACTTTACTTTGATTGTCTTTACTTACCGAAGTTTGTATAGTAATCTTGTCATCTCTCTAACTTTGATAAGCCTCGCAAATGAATGAAGTGTTGAACACATACAACTACCAATTATAAGTGAATTCTTATTCTCATTGTTTCAAGTTTAAATGCTGAATTCCTTATAGTTCTTTTGGTTCTTCTTGCTCGAGGGAGATCAAGGTTTGAGCTTTGGGGAAGTTGATGGCTCCAATTTTTGCCATCTTCCACTGCGTTTAAACATTTCTTTTGGTCAAGCAATTGCCAAAGAAACTCTCAATCCTTACCACTAATGACTAATAATTGCAAAGATATGCAAAACCTCTCTTTGATTTATGTTGTGCGGGAAATCACGGCTTTTAATGTGAAATAAGGAGTCATAATGAAGGATTTTGAGGAAGTACACACGGCCAAGTAATTGGGAAGGGCGGCAGTCCACGCTTTAACGACCATCGGTATGGCGGCAGTCGCCGCCCATCGTACCAGTGGTGACGACTTCGTCTTGTCAAACCCTACAACTTTCATGAAGCTGCATATATATTTCGAGGCTCCAGCAACCAGATAGAGAGCCCCCATTCTCAGATTACATCACAACACCACCAAAAGAGATCCACACCATTGTTCATTACTTCCACCATCCATCCATCCACTAGCCATAGCCATTGCTTTGTACTTTAGATCTCCTTATGATTTGGCGACCATTGTAAGAATATTTGTGACGAGGGGTTAACTCATCAATGACCATTGTTGATGGACTTAGGTTCGAGGAAGTGGGGAGCGCTAGAGGCATCGATCGACTAGCAAGCAAGCACACATGTGACATGAGGTTTTACCCAGGTTTAGGCCTCGTAGAGGAACCTACTCCTGCTTGTATGCTCTTGATTATGAGGGAGTCAAAAATTACAAGGGTGCACAAATGCAATCTAGCGAGGTGTATACGGGGGTGTGTGTATCCATCCTCCTCGTTGCCCCCTCCTGGCCTTTATATAGAGAGGCTAGGTCTCGGGGTAGCAGGTCGAGTCGGTTACAAGTTAGGGTTTCCCTTTTAAGTTTCTATCCACACTTTGCCGTGTCCTCCAAGAAGTCGAACTCCAATGGGCCACCCAAATCTTTGCTGGGCTTCGATTGCACCGTGAACTCCTTCTTGGGCCGAACCATATAGGATAATCTCGGGTACCTATAAGGTATGCCCACGTCAATTTGATTTCAATATAAATATTTGTATAATGTTTTCTATCTCCGATCTATTTGTTATGAGTGAGTAGTCCTCTCGGGCTGCGGGTTGGGGAGAAACCTCGCAACAATTATGTGCATCTAGATCATATGACTATTGTATTTTATTTGCAATTATGATTTGTATCTTTTGTTTCTCCGTCTCTTGTCTCGATCTATGGACTTGTAGGCACCCAAGATCCCATAGATTGATAAAGGCTTGAGGTGAGATACTTAGCTAGCGGCGATCTCATATAGGAACCTTAGTGACAGAAAGGGTAGTACGGTCTTCGCTCAGTGCCGCATTCGAGATCAACAACAACATCACCACTTAAAGCTTTGGTCTGTGTTTTACACTTAATAATCATTTGTAACCCGTGGCTTCGGTGTGCACTCTATTGGATTAAAAGTCTATTGCTATGACCGCTGCATCACGGGAGCTCTAGAATATTAGGATGTTTTGCCCACAAGAGATTATCCCCATTCAAACATTATACATGATGATGAGTGCATCATGTTTTATATTATTATTTTGCATTGTAGATGTAGGATTTTGGTATTTTACGGTGTTCGCGCGCATATTTTATGTCTGTTTTCATCAGGATCTGGACAGATGATGGATCCAATGAATACAATTATTGGAGCAGTTGTACTATGGAGAAAAGGAGTCAAAACAACGTAAATCGCTTATTTGATAAATATTAATAATACCAGAAGAAAACCAGAAGCGAACAAGGGAGGTAGGGAGTCCAACGACCAACTATACAATCGGAGAATTTTTTTCGACCGTATAGCTCCGGTCGTATAGTTGGCGCCGCCACCGCCTCGTCAAGTAGTTTCACCCCGTGCAATTGGTTCGAAGAGACGACATACAAAACACCAGAAATTGCAGAAACCTCACCTCCAGAAGGCATCTGGAGGGGGAACTCATCCACAAGGGATCCATCTTCGCCCTGCGCAGATCCGGGAGGCTAAGGCATCGATCTTCATCATCCGCCGCTGCATCATCACCATCTCCATCCATCTCATCTACATCTTGTCTAGATCTTGTTGTAATTCCTATACTCGTTAGGGATTTATACAAGTACTATTTATGTATGATTGTTTTTATTACCATTGCTATGATGTTGATTGTCTCTATGTCTGTGTAGGTATCTAGTTCTTGGGGAGATGGAGAAACCCTAGTATATGACTGAGATGAGATAGAGATTATTATAGTATACATCATTATGTGTGCGTGTTAATTGTCTTCATCTTGATGTTGGGAGTTTGCTCTTGTGGGGACTCGATGAAGGTGATTACTTGTTGATAGACGGAGGGATGATAGCACTTATTGTGACTATAAAGCTGTTATCATTTTTTACGTACTAACTTGAGGAATTAAGGAGAACTCACAAAGCCATGTCCATGTCATGGAAGAAATCCCGTAATAGCGCAGTAATTCGATTGATGTCGTTTGCTGTCTGCTATGGTTATGAGGACGACGTGTGCAACGGTTATTGGCTATTCGTCCATATATGAAGCTCCTCCCACATACATACACATTATGAGAATATTCGTTATAATACTCTCGACCACTTAGTCTAAATTGCTAGCGGTGTATCCACTATTCTCTAAGAACGCATTTTCTCTCTGTAGTTCCAAAGTTCTATTACACACGCGATTTTTACTTTCTGCATTAAGTTTTGCTTTACTCTAAATCACCTTGTTCAACCAAAAACCCAAAAGCAACTCTACTTTACTTGTATCTTAAAGTTATTTTTTAAGTACTTCGTTTAGTTATAGTTAAAAGCATTTTAGCTTTCACATACTGCTCTCTGTGGAATCGATATCTTTATTTCAAAACTAGTTATAAATGATTTGTGCATTTGCAGTCATCGCATGACTATGTTTATTATTATCTTTTATCCCATTTGCAGCTGCAGGTAGATCTTCAACCCTGGCCTATCTCCATTCATTGATTCAAATCCATTATAAAGTAAACTAGATAGGTCCGGTAAACTAAGTTAAAACTAACAAACAAAGTCTTATAGACACGTCCTTTTTTATTATCTTTTAGTATTGCTTTCCGAGGTTCGATTAAACCTAAGTCTTCTAGGGAAAAAACTATTATAGTTCATGTGAATCCGGATCGAAGGTATCAGGCCGTTGTCGTCGAAAAATGCAGCCGCCGCGAGGACAACGCCACCTCCGCTTGTAGGGGGCTGCCCCTGGCGCCGCCCACCGGCCGCTGCCGTCCCAGATCTTGGCCATCCCCGCCGAAACGCACCGCCACCAGGGAGTGCGCCACCCCGCACGGATTTTGCCCGGCGGCGGTCGAGGAGGCGCGAGACTAGGGTTTTTGCCCCCTAGTCGCTCGGGAGCGACCGAGGAGCGGGAGGGTCCGTTTGACATTTAACTAGGTTCTCAGCTATTTCTCGACCAAAGGAGAAATAGTACTAGTTTCATAATCAAAGTTTCTATAAGACCCATGTATATTTCTGGAAGTATAGGACCCCACTTCTTCCGGTGTTGCACACATCGGGTCACGGCATTTCAAATCCTGGTGCGAATGAACCTTCACGCACACATACGTGTGCGCACCTCGTTAAATTTTTTCTTTGGACATGCACTTTTGTTGTTGTTGCGAATACCCGTGCAGCCTCACGCCTAGCTCGTAAATGCGAAAAATCTCTCGAGATTCTCTGGAAGATTTGGAAGATCGACAGACACCACATTAGTTGGGATTCTGGAGGATCCTAACAGCCAAGATCTCCCCATCCAAGCCGCTCGTTCGACGATCGGACGGCCCCCGTGCTTGATCCTAACTATACCGCAGTTAAAATCCTAATAACAACCGCAATTAAAATCCTCCACCGACAAATCGGCTCGCTATCGATTCGAAACACCGACGAAAAATCTTGTTCTGCAAGAGACGAAAGATTAATATTACTGTCACCAAAAAATATATATTTCGGAGCGGTATAGTATCTCCAACTCTAACTCGTTTCCAAAACTAGCGCGATCCCGTTCTGGACATTGCCGGCGCAATTTCGTGAACGGGCCAAAGCAGGCGAGCAGGATCGCCGGGCGGAATAACCGCCTGACATTCCCGGATGCCGCGGATACGCTGGATCACAGCTAAGCTATAATCCTCCTTGTTCAAACGGAGACGGAAGGGAGAAACGCAGCCGCGACCCCCGTGCGCTGATCGAGCACTCGTCGAACCTTATATTATAAATGAATTGTAATCTGGACTCCGACTCAGGCTCCGAGCGAGGACTCCCGGTGCATCGCTGAGACGGGAGATTTCAGGTCTGCTCCAGCTGCACGATATGCTATCGTTCGTGTATATACAGATACGGTAGGTAGTTCATCGGTGCATTGCAGTCGCCGCGTCGTCGGCTCTTCTTCAGTCGAATCGAGAGCGTGTTCTATATCAGCACATCGGAAATCAAGGTACGTGTTTCATGTTCAGTTCACCATTGCTCATAAGCTCTGTATTCTGTTCTTCTGATCGGCCATGTTAATTAATTTGCCCGACGGATCATCGAACCAGCAGATGGCCGCAGCGGATCGTACCTTCTTCTTCTTCTAACTCGCGCTGCTTTTGCTCGTGCTCCCGGGCGCACGATCTGCGGCGGCTGCGGGGCAGCATGGGAAAACATACAGCGTAATGGATTTCCATGCTGCTGGGGACGGCAACACGGACGATACAATGGTAACATCTAGCTAGCGCCACCTGATCCATGTTGGCTTCACCATCACATTGCCGATGAGATCTTCTATTACTAGCACTCCCTCTTGTCCGTATTAATGGCCTCAAATTCATCTAGATTCGTATATTTCTAGCTAAGTATTTAGACTAGATTTATTCTTATCTACACAAAGTTGAGTCCATTAATATGGACCGGAGGGAGCACTGCTTATTTGTCCATCTTCTTCTCTGTTGAAAGGCGTTTGCGGCGACATGGAACGCAACTTGCGCCGACAGCGGCCGTCCGACCATGGTCATCCCTAGAGGAAAGACGTTCCTGCTGAGCAAGATCAGGTTCAACGGACCCTGCAAGTCGCCGATCACCGTGCAGGTAACACCACCAGTCGACGATCAGGCCATACCATCATCCATCTGTAATAATAGCTGACAATAAGAAAGCAGCTAACCTCCTTTTCCTGCAGCTGGACGGGATCATCGTGGCGCCAAACGCCACTTGGACGACGACGCCAGCAAACCTCCTCACCTTCTACCGCCTCGACAACCTCACGGTGCAAGGCAGCGGCCAGATCGACGGCCGAGGCCCCATCTGGTGGACTTGCTTCAACCAAAAGGTAGGTTGCTCAGCAGATACCCGTTAAGTACTTCTCTTCCTCTATTCAGTGGCAACAATCTGATGTCCCTTTCTCATTTTGACAGAAGCGCAAAGTCCGTCCAATTGTAAGTACAGCACACAATATCTCTTTCAGTGTCAACCTGTAACTAGTCAGGTAGGCAACATTTGTATGTACTCCTCTGGAAACTCAGTCTTGGTACTTTGTGAAACCAGCTGCTGGCGTTTGTGATCTGCAACAATCTATCGGTGAGGAACATACACCTCAAGGACAGCCCGGACAAGCACATGACCCTGCTAGGGTGCAGCCAGGTGCGCGTGAACAACGTCTCCGTCACGGCGCCAGGAAATAAGCCCGTTCATTATTTGGTTTCAAACCAGCTAAACCACGAATTCAGCCCGCACCGGACCGTATGTACGGTTTCTACCGGGTTTGCTGGTTTCCAGATTGAAACCAGGAGCTGAAAACCTGTAGCTGGGTTAAGACGGGCTCAACCTGACGAAACTGTTCAAACCGTACGCATACAATTCCCTCTCTACAGCACTGGCACCTGGGGCACGACGGAGTCCGAGAGCAGCTGCCTCGTAGCTGCGACAAACATGGAACAACCTACTCTCGAGGATTTGGTGGAGTCTGGCGGTGACGACGCCTTATCCTCGGCGCTCGGCGGACAGTTCGTCTCCTCATCAATGTCGACGTCGTCGTGGCCGTGGACGGGACCGGCGATGTGAGGAGGCACGATTTCTTTTGGCTGGTGTGGTGGCTGCCGAGTGGCTGAATAGATAGTGAGAACTTGTTGCACGGACGCGCCGGCGAAGTCCACCGTCTTCTCGCCGTCGCAAAACAAGGGTCCTAGCGCTGCTCGCCTAGTTTGGGAGCCATATCACCACCGGTGAGCGGGGGCCTGCCGCGAAGGTGCACGGCCGGGCTCTGAAAGCCGGCGAACTCCACCATCTACGGCAGCGGTGACGGGTCCGACACGAGACCGGCTCGTCCTGGTACAAGGGCATGGTGGCGGAAAAGTCCGGCCTACAACTGGTGGTCGTGAACTCGGCGCTGTTCTCAATGATGGCTCGACGTGCAGAGCTTGCTACCATGTCTCGGATGTCGGACGCGTGTAGTTGGCCGCGTCACGCTGCTGACCAGCCCAGCGGCAGCTCGCGCAGCACGAAAGGGCAATCGCCGGCAGCGTCGTAGCTGACGACCAACCATCGTCCTCGAGTGGCAGGAGTTGCTATTCACCATGGCAGACAAGATGCCGCTGCTGAAACGCGATGCACATGAACCGGTGCCAAACTGTATACACCGTCGAACCAGCCCGCACCAACCCGTGCCATCACCTCCTATGTAAGCAGCCTAAACCAAACCAACCCACTTAAAACTGATAACGACGGGTTGGTTTGAGGAACCAGCCGAAACTGCTTTAAACCGGAAATGCCCAGGCTTACCAGGAAACAGCCCTAACACCGACGGGATCAACATGGCGAGATCCGACCACGTGCATATCTCGTCTTGCACTATCCGAACTGGTAAATAAAATCCATACATGTTCAAATTCTGGTGTTTGGAACACTACTGACACTGGACAAATGCAGGAGATGATTGCATATCGATTCTATCAAACACCACTGATGTTAATATCACTGACATCAAGTGCGGGCCTGGTCATGGCATCAGGTACATCCCGTGCTGACCAAATACTGATGAACTTACTCTCTAGCAGTAAAAGACATTCAGCTAAGAACCTTTCTGATCTTATTATGTAGTGTGGGAGGCCTTGGAGGTGATAGTTCGCCAGCGCTAGTGGAAAGGATTACAGTATCCAACTGCAGCTTCTTTAGAACTCTCACTGGTGTGAGGATCAAATCGTGGCAGGTAACACTAAAACAGCATCAGCACGCCTTGCGCATGTATTCAAACATATTTACTGATGGTTGCATATAGCATAAGCTAACCGAAAATTACAGGCATATATAGCAATATTCCCTTAATATATACCATGATGTTATGGATGCAGGGAGGGAGTGGCAAAGCAGAAGGGTTCCTTTTCCAGAACCTCAACATGACCAAAGTCCAACATCCAATTAACATTGACCAGTTCTATTGCCCCCCGGGAAATTGTCCGACAAAGGTAAAATCTACTGAAGCCATCACCACATTGACCACTTCATGAAATGCATCCCTAAGGTCACTGGTTAAAATTATATACGCGTGCTACTTTGTTGTGTTTGTTTGCAGGATGGTGCTGTGGCCATATCCGACGCCAGATTCGTCAACATCCACGGGACATCCTCCAACCCCGAGGCCATCAAGATTCTGTGCAGCAAGAGCGTGCAATGCCGCGGCATCTATCTCGACAACGTTAACCTCTCGTGTTCTAGGCATCATGACTTGACACGAGCCACTATTTCAAATGCCTATGGAACCATTGCGGGCAAGGTGAACCCACAAGTACGGTTCTTAGGCACTTGATCAGTAGTGCTCTCCGCTGTTGACATGCATAATACCTCTAGATAGACAAAGAGGAGCAGTGCAATTCCACCTTAGATGATAGATGATCCAGTCCTATGTGAGGAGTAGAGTACCACTTAAATTAGGTTGATTCTATTGATGGTTAATCTTATCTGATAAATATTCTCAAGTCTACCAGTACAAGTTCTTACTGTATGGTTATATAATGTAAGCGAAGCACCGAGGTGTCGGTGCAGAGATTTCAGAGTATCTTGCATGCTTCAGACTCTGAGCGGCCGAAGACCAGGTACCGGTTGTTCGCCACATTGTCGTACGCGAAGTCCCTCAGGAACCTGACCATGACAACTGAATCAATCAGTACAAACAAATTCCATCGCAGCTGTTGATAATTGATCTAGGTGAGCTGTGGATGGGTGGGGGGAGAAGGAGGCTTACAGGGGGGCAATGTTGAGGAAAGCGGCGAGCTGGGGGAAGGGCAGGTTGAGGTACTCCATGATCCTCAGCACTGCTTCAGACTTGATGTAGGACCTGCACACAGTTCACGGCTGATGTCGATGGACGTGATGGGTTCCGAAAGCAAAATCCAGTTCAGTTTACCTGTCTTTCCCGACCTCCCTGACCTCCGTAGCAGCTTCCTCCCGGACTCGCTCTGGAGAGGGATGTACCTGATGCTCGCGCAGCAGAGACAGACACTGCTGTTGGGGAGGGTTGCCGCTGTGGGGTAGGAGAGGTGGAAATGTGGGAGGGGAAGGAGGCACGCGCCGTCGAAAAGCATGATGGGCCTGGAGTCGGCGGGCTGGACGAATTCGGCGTCCGTGGCCGCTTCCATGGGCTCCGCCCGCGCGCCGCCGGCCGCCGACGCGGCCACCCGCAAGCTCGTCCGGGACCGTGTCGACCATCCTTTTCCCGCGTGCTGCAGGTCCAGTTGCAGCGGCGGGCCGCGCTGTGGCTGGAGCGGCAGGACGGAAGGCGAGTAGTAGCTGCAGCAGTAGCGCCCGGCCGCCATGATTGCCATCCTCCCCTCCTCGCCAAATCAGCAGCTCAGTTCTGCTCCTCTTCTGTTCTGTCTTCTCCTGTTGTGCAGGTGCAGCCGAGACTTGCTGCAATTTCAGACTCCCCGAAGTCGAACGCTACGTGGCACACCAGCAGCTGGTAATTTGGACAAGGTAAAACAGGTTTTGCAACCCCAAGACTAAGTGTACTTGGAAAAAACTCTGGCACTCCGACTGAAACTAAAATGTGAGGACTGCACGTTTAATATTTACCCCTGTCCGTTTTAAAATGGAGTATAAGATGTTTTAGTTTCATGAAATCCCTCCGTTTTAAAATATAAAATGTTTTAGCTTTGTAAAAAGAGTGTATCTAGACTTCTTTAGTTAGACTAGATACACTCTTTTCACAAAACTAAAACATCTTATATTTTAAAATGGAGGGAGTACGAGGTAAAACCTTGTAACGGCAGAACAGACTAAAAAGAGAATGCATAATCACCAGAATAGAACCAAAATCGACTGAGTTCACTCACACACTGAGAAACCAGCAAGCAGTTCCAACGAGACAAATGCAAGAGGCCCCGAAAACACAAAACGGATTATCACCGGAACACACACTCATACATTGGTTTTAAACAACAACAACGATAATAACGAGGTGGCCGTGTTTTCTGGTAGAGTTTGCGTGTCACAAAATAGTTTGGACCATTTTTATTCTAAGAATGTTGTCAACGCTCTATCGGCTATTTGTTATTAGGACGATAGTTTTGTATCGGCCATATATGCTAGATGCTAAAGGCGATAAGTATATATCGGCCATATGTGCGCTCAAGCTTCTTGCCACACACTTGGGTAGAATTTTAGATATCTTCCATTGAGAGTTCGAGGCAGTAAATTCCTTTCCATAGATTCTGCTAAATATGAATTTTTGAGAACTATTCTCACAATCTTAAAAGGACCCTCTCAGCTCGGAGACCAATTGCCAAACTTTCTATCCTTTGAACCAACTGGCAGAATCACCTTCCACACTAGGTCACCAACTTAGAAGCTCTTCAACTTTAACTTTTTATTGAAGGCTCTTGCTATCCGTAACTTTTCTTTCTCTATCTCTTTCAAAGCAAATAAACGTTTATCAGCGACTTATCAATGTTATCCATCATCAAGTTATGGAAATCTACTGCCAATAAATCATTTTCCTTAGCAAATCTCAAAGCAGCTAGATTTACCTCTATCGACAAAACTGCTTCTTGTCCATACACAAGTTCATATGGAGTTACCTTTGTTGCACCATGCCTCGAGATCCTATGCACCCATAAAGTTTCGGACAATACTTCATGCCACTTTCTCCAATAATCTTCTTCTTGATGAGCTTGATCGGAATCTTATTGCTCGATTGAGTTTGTCCATTAGCTTGCGCATAATATGGAGATGAACTAAGCATATTTATCTTGTAAAATTCGGCGAACCCTTTCGCTTCCTTTGCCATAAATGACGTACCTTGATCTGTAGTTCATGTTTGAGGAATGCCGAATCTTTGTATAATGTTCTCAGTTATGAACGTGATCACCTCCTTATGGGTCATATTTTGATAGGTATTGCTTTAGACCACTTGGTAAAATAATCAATAACTACCAACACGAACCGATGCCCTTTTAAAGAAGAAGGATGGATCATACCAATGAAATATAATCCCCAACCTCTAAACGGCCATGACTTGATAATAGGATTCAACATGGCAGCAGGTGCCAACCGAATGGCACCAAACTTTTGGCAAGCTTCACATCCTTTATAATACCTGAAGCAATCGTTGATCATTGCCATCCAATAAAATCCTCCTCAGAGTAAGCGCCACTTCATTTTGTGCGCCGACTGATGAGTACCACATAGCCCTTCATGTACCACTTCCATAGCAACCCTCGCTTGGTCCTCATCCAAGCACTTCAAAAAATACCATCAACCGTTCGACGATAGAGATCATCATCTATCAATGCATAAGCCATACGCCAACAACCTTGTCCGTCCTCTTGCTAGGGTCCTACAAATATTCAAGAATGGGTCTTCTCCAATCTTCATGTTCACCTGCACTAGATCCTTTATTAGTGACTAAATCAATGGACTCTAATTCGGCCTTACTTATGTCAGCGATAGCAAACATCGACTCATGAGATACATGAAAACACCATGATCAACATGGTAGTCGGATGCTTGTTTGCTAAATCATTTGCACTCCAATTGTCTTGTTGTAACATCCCAGAATTAGAGGCTAGAAATAGAGAGGACACATGTTTGTGTATTGCATTCATGCATAAGAAAATATGGGAAATTTTCGTGCAAAACTAAAAGAGTGTAGAGGGATCGAGATCTGTCTTGTTCTGATAAGAAACGTCAAGACAAGTGTGATTAATTTCGACATGACCTTTGCTCATTTTTATTGTTTGGGAAAAAAGAATTCAAATAAATATTTGAATTATGAACTTCAAACTTGAATTAATTTTAAGCATATATCAAATTTGTAATTAATGTACTTAATATAATAACTGAGATTGAATAAGAAAATGCAAAATGAATACTTGCAAATAAAGAAAAGTAATACAATTCAATAAATAAAGGAAAGGAATTCTTTATTTTAATGTACACATAATACATTGTCCTTACAATGTTTCAAAAAGAAAAAGAGTACATAATGAAGCAAAAAGGAATTCTTTATGTAATATATGAATTCATATATTACATTGCCATTTATAATAAAGGAAAAAAGAAAAATTAAAAAGAAATTTGAAACTGAATTATGAATGGAAAATGAATTGCAATAATAAATAACAATTGGATTCTTATTTATAAATATGATATAAACGTTTACAAGATTCAAATTACAAGAAGGAAATAAAATTTAACTTTATTATACAATATTACACAGTCATTTACAATATCGAAAGTGAAAGATAGAAATTACAATAATAAGAAAATAAAACCTAAATCTATTCTCCTATCTATTCTTATACCTTCTATTCTTCCATTCTTCTTAGTTCCTTCAAAACAAAAAGGAAAACAAAGATACTAAAATAAAAAAGGGATTAGTTTGGTTAGTTGTACTCTCAGACTAGACATAGAAGTGCTATGTCAGGTTCATCACTGAGTAGATAAATAGGGGTCAGTTTAGAATTTATTCTTATCAATTCTTTTGCCTCGGCTTTAGCATCATTGGCCTAAGAGAAAGTTTCACCATTGGTAAGAAAAGGGGGACAATCACATAAGGAAGATCACAGTTTACTTGATCTCATCCATAAAGAGAAAGATCTACAGTATAGAAACTTGAACCCTGTAGGGCCTGTTGTAAGCAGCACTATCATACATGCCCTGGTGTGTTGTCAACACAGCAAAAAGAGCACCAGATAAAGAGAAGGAAGAAAACAAGCCGTAGCTAGCAAAGTAACACCACCATTCCATTTCATGCCTTAGCACTTCCATACCATCCCCGATAGACCACCAAGGAACCACACAACAACCACCTTAGTTCATATTAGTTCACCACAAAACCATCCCCAATAAACCAGCTAGTAACCCCAGCATGGTGAATTGAAGAAAATCAAGTAACACCAGGAGGAGCGAAGTGGCTGGAGCAGGAGAAGGAGGCTAGCAGAGGAGCAAACTGTGGATCCACAAGATCAAGCCGGAGCTAATCAAGAACAAGCCCAAAAAACCCAGTACCAACAAACTGGTATGTATACTCTACAACAATAGGTTGATCTTTTGATCAAATTTAGTATATGTTTTTCTCAGCTTATTACATACACATCTAGTGAAGGAAAAAGCCCTTAGAAATGGTATATTGATGGTATACTCATTTTCATCCTAGGGTTTCTTTTCAAATTAAAAGTATCTGTTCTTGATGAAGCAGAGATTGGTCTCACTCTTTTGCATCATTGACCAAGTGTGCATTTTAGGGTTGTGCATCTGAATCATCCAAGTTGGATGATGTAAATTCTCTAAAACCCTATTTGACAAATTCAGCAAATCCAAAATTGGAGACCATTGTGTTCCATCCTAAAGGAGGCATCACAGTGGCATCTCACTAGTGAATCCACACCAGCATAACAACACAACACAACACAACATAATCCTTTTCCTAGCCAAAACACCTAGGAATCATATTACCACCGTCTTACTAACAATAATTGGACCATAGCCAAAGCAGTTGTAAAGCAAGTGTTCCCAGAAAAGCACCCTACAATCAACTAATCATTTCCCTAAAATTTTATGAATCATCTCATCATTACTTTTCTACTATACTAACAGAATATTTTCACAGTCAATACTGAATAAAGATTCAGGGATTAATTGACTAGCAGATACCCATTTATACTAGACTTTAGTCAATTCATTTGAATTCTATGAATCACATACACCACTAGCACATGATTCAAATTCCAACATCTTAGAGGTATCAAATTCCGGTAGAGCTAGAGATACCAGGGGAAGCCTAACACGATACCAAATCAAGGAAAGTAACTAGCAAAGGATTAATAGTACCGCTAGAAGATCTAAGCCTAAACTAAATTGAGCGGTATTGCCGAATAAGGCACACTCCTGAGGGGACTAGGGTATGGTGGCGCGGTTATGATTTGAGAATCTTGGCTTTAGTAAGGATTCATCAGCGTACCAGGAGGAAGTGCTGATGAGCTAGGTAATATTGGTTTAGGGCTTTCTACAATAGCGTTTGCACCAATGTTAACAGAGAAGTTATGAGACGTGTTCTTCCTAACTTTTAAATATTATATCATGGCATCCAGTAGCGGAGCTTGCTACAAAATGCTGGGTGGGCCACTAGGCTAAAAGAGACTAAAATGGACTATTAATAGGCCAAATATACAAGTATATAGGTACAAAATCTCATGTGTTAAACGGGCCATAGCCCAGTTTTGCTCTAACTGAGCTCCTCCAACTGATGGCATCATAAGCTTGACGACTAGACTCATTAATCACAACCAATTAATTATTAGAGAATAAGCTACTCCCTACGTTTTATAATATAAGATGTTTTAGCTTTGTGAAAGAAGTGTATCCGAACCTACGTACTAAAAGAGGTCTAGATACACTCCTTTCACAAAGCTAAAACATCTTATATTATGAAATTTAGGAAGTAGTAATTATAGAGGGCTCGGCTAAATCGTTGAGCATTGGTGGAAGCTTTACCTCCCCAAGCGAGGTGGCACCGCCTTGGCGGTCCTTACTTGAAGCTTGCAATGAACGTCTCCCTTTCCTCCTCCTCTTACCTCTTCTTCAACGCCTCGAACTCCTCCTTGCACTGTTGTTCTAGCGCATCAAGTTGCTCTTGACGCTGCTTCTTGAGCGTCTCATAGGCTTCGATTTGTTCCGCGAAAAGATCATCGAAGCTAGGCTTGATGATGTTTTCGGCACTAATTTTAGCAGGTTGGGGGTATCTGGCCATTCGACATCATGATTGTCCCAATCGAAGTCTTCTAAAAAGTGTGTTCACACATAAACACATCACGTGTACCTCCGGCGTCGAGCGTGATATGCAAGATACGTTGCCAGAGGAACCTCGCCGGAAGCGTGATACGCAAGACAGCCGGCTAGATCTTTTCAACACCCGAAACCCCACGCGTCTGGGAGAGACCCCGTCTGGACGCATGGCGGTGATGGGCTGCCCTAGCTCGGTTCGCCCGCCCCTAGGACCTCATGGATCGAAGCTCTCCAACATGAAGAAATTCGATGAACGATGAGCAGAAAACCAGGGCGAGAGAAAAAAGTAGAGGTTTGTAGATTGGTTTTTGCGATTGTGTGTTGTTTTTCAATCGGCCGTCACCTCTCGCGTATATAAGGGGCAGGACTTCCCGTGCAAGATAGAGGATTGGATCCACGCCCAAAAACATGCGTTGGGTCGAATTCGGACTTGTGGCTCCGAACTTTCCAAATATTGGCTGAACTGAACGGTCCGGTCTCCATTTAGGGTAGTAAACTTGCTCGGATTGAGATGAGTCCAAAATCAAAATTGTTCGCCTCAAAAAGACGAAGAACTTTCATGTTTTTCACCTTTTCATCGGACCTGATCTTCATGGTATTGTCCCCTTGTTTTTGTATTGAACTTGGATTTTGGCCGAACGAATTTAACTCAATTCGTTCGTATTTTGAATCTGGAGGTCACATACTTGGTCAGATGAAAATGACTCCAAAATTAAAGTTGTTTATCTCGAAAAATGAATAACTTTCATCGTAATCATTTTTTCAGCCAAGTTATATTCAGATCACATGAAAATATGTTCGCTCATGCGGTTTTTGTCCTCGCTCATGCCTAAAGACAGACATCGTCTATGGTAGGGCGACCTGCTTTTTCCCTTGGCATTTCAGGCTGCTCTCGAATCGAGATGATTTAAAAATCAAATTTGCTTGTTTCGACGAGGCGCGCAACTTTCGTGTTCGGCACTTTTTCATTTGAACTAAACTTAAAGAAGTCATG
This sequence comes from Avena insularis, assembly GCA_023614405.1. Classification (NCBI taxonomy): domain Eukaryota; kingdom Viridiplantae; phylum Streptophyta; class Magnoliopsida; order Poales; family Poaceae; genus Avena; species Avena insularis. The sequence goes on along the minus strand of CM042693.1, from coordinate 431,698,840 downwards.
ATGGAAGCCTCCATATACTTGTCTTCAAGTCTTCTCTGAACACTAGCATAATCGACTATTAAGACCTGGTCATGGCTTGATTTGATACGATCTCTCTTCGATGATGATTAATAATCCTCCTATGGACCTTTATGAATGTTCTCATCATTTGTCCTGGTTAGTTATGAGCTCAAAACTAGTGCGATCACGTTGCTAGTGCAGTTTTGTTTTCAGGCCTCCTCGCCATCTTCCTCAGCAGAGTCCATCAACTCGTCGAATTTGTCGCTCTTGCCCAGCTCTATATTTCGGAGCAGTAGTAACTAGTATCTCCAACCTTAACTCGTTTCCAAAAAGAGCGCGATCCCGCTCAGGACATTGCCGGCGTATTTTCGTAAACGGGCCAAAGCAGGCAAGCATGATCGCCGGGCGAAATAACCGTCTGACATTCCGGGGCGAAATCACAGCTAAGCTAATCCTCCTCGTTCAAACGGAGGAGGAAGGAAGAAACGCGGCCGCGATCCCGCGCGCTGATCGAGCTCTCGAGCCTTTATAAATATAAAACTCTGATCTGGACTCCGACTCCGACTCCGAGCTATGACTCTCGATGCATCGCTGAGACGGGAGATTTCATGTCTCCTCCAGCTGCACGATGTGGTATCGTTCGTGTATATACACATACGGAAGGCAGTTCATCGGTGCATTGCAATCGTTTCGTCGTCAGTTATTTTTCGACCGAATCAAGAGCGTAGCATTGGAAATCATGGTATGTGTTTGATGTTCAGTTCACCATTGCTCATCATATCTGGATTCTGTTCTTATCGGCCATGTTATAATTTGCCTGGTGGATCATCAAAACCAGCAGATGGCCGCAGCGGAACGTACCATCTTCTTCCTCCTCGCGCTGCTTTTGCTCGTATTCCCAGGCGCTCGATCTGCGGCGGCCGCAGGGCATCAAGGGAAGATATACAGCGTCATGGATTTCCATGCTGCTGGGGATGGCAACACGGACGATGCAAAGGTACTGTAATATCCCGCGTAAACCTGATCTATGGTTGTGGCTACACCATCACATTGCCGATCAGGAAATCTTCTACTGTATTACTCCCTCCGTTTTAAAATATAAGATGTTTTAGCTTTGTAAAAGTAGTGTATCTAGACCCTTTTTAGTGTTCTTATATTTTGAAACGGAGGAAGTAGTACTTATCTGTCCATCTTCTTCTCTGTCGAAAGGCGTTTGCGGCGACAGCGGCCGTCCGACCATGGTCATCCCTGGAGGAAAGACGTTCCTGCTGAATAAGATCAGGTTGAACGGACCCTGCAGGTCGCCGATCACCGTGCAGGTAACGCCACCAATCGACGATCATCCATCTGTAATAACAGCTGACGATAAGAAAAGTACTGTACTTAAGTGTGTTCCTGCAGCTGGACGGGGTCATCGTGGCGCCAAACACCACTTGGACGACGACAGCAGCAAACCTCCTGACCTTCTACCGCGTCGACAACCTGACGGTGGCCGGCAGCGGCCAGATCGACGGCCGAGGCCCCATCTGGTGGGAGTGCTTCAACCAAAAGAGATGCAGAGTCCGTCCAATTGTAAGTACATCACACAACACATCTCTTCACTTCCAGAATGAAACTAGTCAACATGTGTATGTATCTGGAAACTCAGTCTTGTATTTGTAAAACCAGTTGCTTGCATTCGTGATCTGCAACAACCTATCGGTGAGGAACATACACCTCAAGGACAGCCCAGACAAGCACATGACCCTGCTAGGGTGCAGCCAGGTGCGCGTGAACAACGTCTCCGTTACGGCGCCACGCGACAGCCCTAACACCGACGGGATCACCATGGCGAGATCCGACCACGTGCATATCTCATCCTGTGCTATCCGAACCGGTACAGTCCTTTCAGTAGAGCCCCCTAAAATCCATATACATGTTCAAACTGTGTGGTGTTTTTGGAATGCTACTGACATTGGAGAAATTGCAGGAGATGATTGCATATTGATTCTATCGAACACCACTGATGTTAATATAGCTGACATCAAGTGCGGGCCTGGTCATGGCATCAGGTACATCGATGCGTATGCAGATCCGTGCCAACCAAATACTTATGAACTTACTCTCTAGCAGTAAAAGACATTGAGCTAAGAAGAAGCTTTCTGATCTTATGTAGTGTGGGAAGCCTTGGAGGCGACAGTTCGCCAGCGCTGGTGGAAAGAATTACAGTAACCAACTGCAGCTTCTTTAGAACTCTGACTGGTGTGAGGATCAAATCGTGGCAGGTAACACTAAAACGGCATCAACACGCCTTGCATGTATTCAAAGATATTTACTGATGGTTGCATATAGCATGTACTTAACATAAGCTAGCTGCAAATAACAGGAATATATAGCAACAATATTCCCCTAATATATAGTGTGATGTTATGGATGCAGGGAGGGAGTGGCAAAGCAGAAGGGTTCCTTTTCAAGAACCTCAACATGACTAAAGTCCAACATCCAATTAACATTGACCAGTTCTACTGTCCCCCGGGAAACTGTCCGACAAAGGTGAAATCTACTGAAGTCATCACCACATTGACCACTTCATGAGATGCATCCCTAAATAAAGGTCAATGATTAAAATTATACGGGTGCTACTTGGCTGTGTTTATTTGCAGGACGGTGCTGTGGCCATATCCGACGCCAGATTCGTCAACATCCAGGGGACGTCCTCCAACCCTGAGGCCATCAAGATTCTGTGCAGCGAGAGCGTGCAGTGCCGCGGCATTCTAGGCATCATGCCTCGACACGAGCCACTATTTTAAATGCCTACGGAACCATTGTGGGCAAGGTGAGTCCACAAGTACGGTTCTCTGATCAATAGAGTAGTGCTCTCCGCTGTTGACATGCATAATACCTCTAGATAGAGGAGCAGGACAATGCTACCGTAGATGATCGAGTGCCTTGTAAGGAGTAGAGTACCACTTAAATTAGTTTGATTCTATTGATGGTTAATCTTATCTCATATATATTCTCAAGTCTACTACTAGTACAAGTTCTTACTAGTACAAGTTCTTACTGTATGGTCATATAATGTAAGCGAAGCACCGAGGTGTCGGGGCAGAGATTTCAGAGTATCTCGCATGCTTCAGACTCTGAGCGGCCGAAGACCAGGTACCGGTTGTTTGCCACATTGTCGTACGCGAAGTCCCTCAGGAACCTGTCCATCACAACTGAATCAATCAGTACAAATAAATTCCATCGCAGCTGTTGGTAATTGATAGAACTAGGTGAGCTGTGGATGGGTGGGGATAGAAGGAGGCTTACAGGGGGGCAATGTTGAGGAAAGCGGCGAGCTGGGGGAAGGGCAGGTTGAGGTACTCCATGATCCTCAGCACTGCCTCAGACTTGATGTAGGACCTGCACACGATTCTAGGTTGAAGTGATGAGCACCGATGGGTTCTGAAAACAAATTCAGTTGAGTTTACCTGTCTTTCTCGACGAGGACGACGCTGGAGATGTCGTCAGGGGACCTCCCTGACCTGCGTAGCAGCCTCCTCCCCGACTCGCTCTGCAGAGGGATGTACCTGATGCTCCTGCCTGGGTCGCGCTCCCGCACGAACCGGACGCCGCCGTTGCAGAGGTTGCACACGCCTGCGCGGCAGAGACACTGCTGTTGGGAACTTGGGGTTGCCGCTGTGGGGTAGGAGAGGCGAAAATGTGGGAGGGGAAGGAGGCGCGCACCGTCGAAGAGCATGATGGGCCTGGAGTCCGAGGGCTGGAAGAACTCGGCGTCCGTGGCTGCCTGCACGGGCTCCGCCTGCGCGCCGCCGGCCGCCGACGCGGCCACCCGCAAGCTCGTCCGCGGCCGTGTCGGCCATCCTTTTCCCGTGTGCTGCAGGTCCAGTTGCAGCGGCGGTCCGCGCGGTGGCTGGAGAGGCAGGACGGAAGGCGAGTAGTAGTTGCAGCAGTAGCGCCCGGCCGCCATGGTTGCCATCCTCCCCCTCTCGTCTCCTCGCCAAATCAGCAGCTCAGTTCTGCTCCTCTTCTCCTCTCTGCCTCTCTTCTCCTGTTGTGCATCCGAGACTTGCTGCAACTTCCGTCTCCCCAAAGTCGAACGCACGGTGCACCCTCACTCTACGTGGCACATCCAGCAACTGGTAATTTGGACAAGGTAAAACAGGTTTTGCAACCCTGCGTTTACTTGGAAACAGGTTTTGCACTCCAAACTGAAACTAAAATGTGCTGACCGCACGTTTAACATTTAGGAGGTAAAACCTTGTACTCCATAACTAAAGCACCAGCACAGACCAAGGAGAACGTATAATCAACAGAACAGGACCAAATATACCACATGACAAACGGATTATCATCAGCCAAAATCGACTGAGTTTACACACACACTGACATGAGAAACCAGCAAGCAGTTCCGACGAGACAAACGCAAGAGGTTCCGAAAACGGATTATCACTGGAATGGAGAAAACATAAGTTCAACACACACGAGGAACATATAGCATCTCTCATACATTGGTTTTAAACAACAACAACAACAACGATGGCAATAATAAAGTAGAGCAACATGAGGCTGTCACTACTTCAGGCCTCCTCGCCGTCCTCGGCATCTTCCGCAGCAGAGGCCATCAACTCGTCGAATTTGTCGCTCTTCCCCAACTCTATCTCAATCTGTGTGTGAACCAATCGCCAAGTCAGTCTCCTTACTGAGGAGCAGAATTTCATACATATAACAAAGAAAGAAGGCACGCTATCATTAAAAAAACAATGTTCTTCTCTGACCTTAGCCTTCTGGAACGGGCGGCCTCTCGATTCGTCGTTTATTTCCACAGTGGATGTCCTAATCTCTACACATATCAAAGTTAAAAGAGTGAATTCGGAGCACATAGAGATAATTGTGGAGGAACGACCATGGCCACAATGTTGACAGAAGATAAGATGAAGGTGAAACATATAATCAACAGTACAAGGAAGGAAGAAGGTTCTCACTCTTCTCAACAGCAAGGCCGTTGTTTTTTAGAATCTCTGCCACGGTCACAACCGTCGCAATGGCTGCAAAAAGATATCGGTTAGTACCAACAACAAAATACTAGAGATATATATTTACAAAGAAAACAACAAACCACAAATACAAACTAGACGCGGATGTGAAATTACTTCAGATGGCAGCCAATAACTTAGCAAAAAGCAATAATGATCCTACATAGTACAGACTCACGTGTGTGTTTTTGTACATCTAGGGCCCATGGTGTGCAAAAGTGTTGTGGATGCGCCCATCGCTATACGAGATTACTCATAGGTCGGGACAGATAAAACTATAAACTTTTGCACAACTAAATAAAAAAAAGATACTGTTCTGTTATGCAAACATGCATACCCCATGACAAAAAATTAGTTAACAGCCCTAAAGGCAAATATCACGACTATTAAGGTAGGGTGTATTTTGAGAACTAAGCACTGGCTCAGTGGCTGGAGTTCAAGGTGTTGAACCCGCCCTCTCGAGTTCGAGTCCTGCGGACTCTTCAGGGGTGCTATTTGTGCTGAAAAAGCACGGAGAGGTCTCATATCTATCTAACAATGTATAGACAAGGGAGGGATCATTCTCCTGCTGGTAACTTTTTTTAAGGTAGGGCGTATTTTCAAACAAAGGGGCTCGCTGTTCTGTGAAACTGCTACACCACAGTATAGCAGAATGTTAGGGTTTAGGCAATAACCAAATATTTAGGGATCCAGCAATCCTATATCTATCGAGTGAAAAACTAAGCATGTAACCAGTGCATTATTGGATTCAGGCACTTAAGACCGGATAGTTACTCACAAAATACAAAAACATGAGACAGCCATCTATCTTACTATGAGGTGTAAACATTTTGATGGAGATTCAGACTGAATACATTTTCTTACTACCACAAAATCAGAAACCACTTGGGAGGCAAAACTCACCCATCCCGAGCGCGGAGAGCTCGACATCGCCGTGCTGCTGCATATACCTCTGCAACCAACCAAAACCGCTTTCAGAAACCGCGACCGACACCGGAGGAATCGACCCTATGGAAAACACGGGGGCGCGGTAGGTACCTTGGCGAGGTTGACATAGAAGAAGAGGGGCTTCTTCGTGTTGGACACCTGGATGCGGTTGCTGTTGTTGTTGCCCCTCCTCTGCCCTTCCCCGGCGGCGCCGGCGGCCGGCGCGGCGGGTGCGGCCGCGCCCTCTCCGTCCTCCACCTTGAGGCCCCTCACGCCCTCCGTGATCTCCTCCACCGCCATGAGTGCTGGTAGCTGTTCCGCGCCGCCCCGCAAAGCAGATCGATAGGTAGGATTTTTTCTAGGTTCTAGTCTCCCCCACGTTTGCGTGCTGTGCTCGTAGAGAGCTGAGCGGAGGCGAGGAGGAGGTAAGGGCAGGATGGAAGCAAGGGCGGCCCAACAATCGCGTACCCTACTTCTTCTCTTGGGCCATTGGGCTTTTGTAGTCGTCGAAACCGAAACATGTATACGCTTGGGCCCATTAGAAAATGGAACGAAACCCATAAAGCTTAGAGAGCTCTTGCTGTACAAGTAGGATGTAAATGGACCGGATGGGGCCGGATCGAACATTGCGATTTCTCTATCGTTATCGTGCGTTGTTTTTACGGATTCGGCTCAGAGCGGATAGTGGTCGAATACAGATTTAAATACTGATTATATCAAATTGCGGAATATGAAATGACTAAGACCGAATGCAGATAACTAAAAAATACATTCGTAAAATTATAAATATGTTTCTTTTATCTCAAAATGTGATAAAACGTGTAACTCTATACTAGTATAAGCGAAGATGCATATTTGTTCGTACAACACATCAGCTTGTGCTGATATAAGGGCATGTCCACCGAGCCGACTCAAACGCGCGACCGAAACGGTACGTTTTTGTCCGTTTGGATCGGTCCACGGTCGTTTTGGGGTAGCGGTCCGGCCTGTTCGGCCGACTGCGCCCGGCGGCATGACCCAAATGACCGCGTCTGGCCAGCATTGTCCAGAGTTGCCTTCGCATATGAATAGTTAAGTCAGATTATACAGACAAATGTATATTTTGACAAGTAAATAAACTATATTAGGTAATATAAGTAAAATAGTGCTTACATATGAATAGTACACAATGGCATTATTGGATAAAAAATAACCAAATATCACTCAAATTGCAGAAAACAAATTAGGGGCTAAGCATTAAGATTTTCTACACGAGCCCATATATGCTCAACCAAATCTAATTAAACCTGGTCATGGGTTTGTCTGTGATGCAAATTTTCATGCACTTGCATGAATTCTTCCCAAGACGCTACACCTGGCTCTGACTCAACCAATTGACCCTAGAAATCCCAGCCTAGGTCCAAGATGCTGTCATCACGCTCGTCCTCGACAATCATATTATGCATGATCACACAAGCAGTCATCACATCCCACATCCTCTCTGTGCTCCAGGTTCTAGCAAGGTATCGAACAATGACCCACTTTGACTGAAGCACACCAAATGCTCGCTTCACATCCTTCCTAGCGGCCTCTTGCTCTTTCGCAACCTTTTGTATTTCTCATCTTCAGGGTTGCAGATTGTCTTCACAAAGGTGGCCCAGGATGATAGATACCGTCAGCTAGATAGTACCCCATATCATATGCATTGCCATTCATCTCATAGGAAACTTCTGGGGCATTGTCTTCTGCCAGCCTAACAAACACCGGAGACCACTGCAGCACATTGATATCATTGCTTGGTCCAGCCATGCCAAAAAAAGAGTACCAAATCCAGGGATCTTGTGATGCAACAGCCTCAAGTATGATAGTGCAACCCTCCACAATGCCCCTTGAACTGCCCTTGCCAACCAAAAGGATAGTTCTTCCACTGCCAATACATGCAGTCGATGCTGCCAAGCATCCCAAGAGACCCCTACGCTCGTTGATGGATAGAAGGCGGGCAGTGTCTTCGGTGTTTGGCTCTCTCAGGTATAGTTTGACAAACACTGCTACAACTGCGCTGCAGAATCTATACATGGCCTCCTGGCATGCAGACTCGTTCATGCGTATGTAGTCATCGAGGAGATCACCGGGCACTACATATGCAAGCTGCCGAATGATAGCTAAATATTTCTGGTAGGAGGAGAAGCCAAGCTTACCGATGCAATCGTACTTGGCCTCGAAGTAGTCGTCGTACTCCCTCACCCCATTGAGTATGTCCAAGAACAGGTCCCTGGACATCCGATAGCGGCGACGGAATGCCTTCTCTTTGAAGACCGGATTAGTTGGGTAGAAGCAGGGCCGAGCTGGCAAAATCCGGGGCCCTGTGCGAAACTCTAAAATGAGGGCCTATTACACTATTTTCTTAACTATTGAACAATTATAATGTATATGCCAAAATATCTTACATAGCAATTGGTTATGAAGAAGCAATTCTGATCTAGAGAATCGCAGTATCTTGGATCAAATATATCAGATTGATAATTATTTTCCTCTGCATCAACATTATTTTCCTCTACTTGGATAGTATCTTCCTCTACTTCAACAGTATTTTCAGTCTGTCTGACCGTCTCTAGGACCAATGTAAGGAGTAATAGCAAGTGCAAAGTTGAAGGATCAACCGACTGGTTATCGGAGACATATGACACTTGTGATTTGTTTTTAATAAACCCGTCCATTGCCCCCTTTTAAGATTGAATTAATTCTTCTTTTTTCTCCTTTCTTTTACGCTTTTGAAATCCGGATTGATGCTTTCCCATGAAGACTCCTACAAAAGAGATAAACAATAGTATAACATAATTAAACAAATTAAAAAATTAGAACATTATAAAATAATTAGACTTAGGGTAGTACGACAAAGACCCGAAAAGAAAACACCTAAGATCCTGTATTAAACCGAGGGATGAACACACCTGTCCCTGCTGATTAATAGATTCAATCAACAAATTCAGGTTACGGATGGAAATTTGAATTGGAAAAACTGATGAAGATCGACAGAAACAGGCCGCGTCAGAGTCTGGCACCAGCATGCGTCATTCTCACCTCGCGACCTCGATTCCCAAAATCCAAAGTAGCGTCGGCGTCACGTGCGGTTGAGACTCCAGCTAGCTCCACGACTAATCGCTAATCACGAACAAATTCGATCAGTCTTTGGCTCGGTGTCGCGTGCGGTTGCGGCTGTAGCTAGCTTCCAGGAGTTCAGGACTGATCGCTAATCACCAACAAGAGCGATCAGGCTCTTGCTCTCCCGATCCTAATACAAGGCGGCAAGGCCCATGTAAAGCACGGCCGGTGTTGCCACGGGCCAGATATTCAACAGACAAGAGACAATTGTTACATTTGTTTTTCCGCTACATACCTAAAAAAAGGCTTATACCAAAATTTGGGGCCCCTAAAATTTGTGGGCCATGTGCGGATGCACAGGATGCACTCTTGCCAGCCCGGGCCTGGGTAGAAGTAGTGCTTGTCAAGGCGTATGTGCCCCTCTTCCCGGTTGCGTTCATGGTTCGCTTCGCGCCGCTTCTACGAGCCACCTCTATGCAACAGGAGGAGGTAGTGGTCGTGCACCATCTGTACAGCTGCAAGTAGAATTTTGGTCTCACTGTCGGACTCCTCGTCGGACGACGACTCGACGAAATTCTTGTAGAAGAACTCGATCCTCCTTCGGCTGCTACCCATCTGTCCAGCAAGCAACCGTCAATGGCTATGCGAACTCCCGTAGCGGACCAAATAACCAAGAAAGGATCAGCGAACGCACCTCAACAAACAATCGAACAGGTTGTGCGCGTCTAATCGATAGGCGGAGGCCGGGGGGTAGGATGGGTATGGCGTCGATCAACCCGGCAACACGTGTGGCGAGTTAAATCCTTTCGATGTCGCGGGGTGGCAGGGCAGCCGGTAGTGGCGGCGGCGGCTGCGCTTGCTCTGGCCACATGATATGGAAGGCGAGGGTTTGGGGGATATGAGTGTTTTTGTGCCACTGGCTACAGGACCCAGGTGAACAAGAGGGCGGACGCGCGAGGCCGTGCACGCTGTCCGGGCCGACCCAACGGTCACGCAAATTAGGTGTACAGATGAGTCGAGCCAGGCGCGTCGGGACGGATGGGTCGTATCGCTACGACACCGCGCACGTAGCGCGCGTCCGCGTGGACAGGTTCGGACGGTTTGGGTAGACCCGGTGGAGATGCCCTAACATCATGATGATAGCCCAAAAAAGTAGCATGTCACATTAACTGTAAGCAATAATAATGTACTCCCTCCGTTTGAAAATATAAGATGTTTTAGGTTTGTGAAGTTAATGTTTCTAGACATCTTTTAGTGCGTAGGTTCAAGTGAATCTACACACTAAAAGGTATCTAGATACATTTGCTTCACAAATCTAAAACATCTTATATTTTCAAACGGAGAGAGTAAATGAGAAGGACTGATATTAGCAAGACACGACTAGGTGTAGCATCTATAGTTAGGCAGATGGACTTGTGTTATTTCTGTTATTTTTGTGGCTCTCGCATGTTGCACCTTACATTTGTTGGTATTACTCTACAAACAAATAGCTAATTTTCACCTGTCTATATGAATTGTTTTCGTAGTATGAAATCACAAAATCTAACATAATAAATTTCATTATCTGTGATCATGGAATTCACCACATTTCAGCAAGTTACGTGAAAATCTATTTTGTATATATATAGATATTCCAAGAATTACTTAATACATTTTAAAGCCATATTAAATATTTTTAGTAGCTGAGATAGTTTATACAATGTGGTGGTGTGAGTCTTGCGCTATCAACGAGCCGGTGACGCACAATGACTGAGTTGTAGATGGAGAAATGAAGAAAAAACACGCATGCCAACGAAATATACTCCATTCATCCATTGCATAACATGTTCTAGAGCCATGTCTAAATGATGTGGAGCCGTGGAGGCATAGGAGGATGCATCGTTCTCAAGCAATGCGCACAGACTAAGCTTCTTTCATCTCTTGCATCGCATAATGCCTGTCGGTCATTGTAATGAGAATGTCAAGTTGCATCTAAAGAAGTGGGCAAATATTCTTAACATGGTACATCCATGCACATATTTCTCATCGCCCATGATCTCGAACATACTCTCTCCGTTTTCAAAATATAGATGTTTTGATCTAGACATAATTCTTTCATAAAGCTAAAACATCTTATATTTTAAAACAGAGGCATTACTTACCGGTCTTTTCCAGCACACATGCACAACCGCACGCATGCATATGCATGTATGATCACCATGACATGCCACCATGCATCTAATATGTACTTGATATTTCTAATTTTCTATTAGTAGTATATATAACTTTTCCGATTTCGAATGGACTAATTTCAAGCTAAATCATGTGCCAACTGGGTCTTGGTGCTCACACTACAGCACATGTACTGCATGCATGTTAATGATAATGGAGTAGTGCATGCCACCAACAGACCAACTCGTTACTCAAAGTGATTAATGATCAACTGGCCGGCTTTCAATGCACCGGAGAAAGGACAGCGAATCGGGCAAGAACGCCGAGACCACTTCTTGAACGAACAGTCGCTCTCCCACTCATCATATGCGTGACTGTGGTTTCGCGATAAGTTGTCCGAAGTCAACGGTGTTGTTGGCAGCTAGTACCTCGTGTTCACACATGTTCATGTAACATGTGCATACATGAGCCGGGATCTGGTGTAGTGGGGGCGGGCGGCGTGTCCATCGACCAATAAATCTATAAATATTAGTACTCCCTCCTCCGACCAAAATTAGTTGACTTAGATTTGTCTAGATTCGAATGTATCTAGACTTGTTTTAGTGTTACATACGTTCGAATCTAGATAAAACGAAGTCAACTAATTTGGGTCCGAGGGAGTAAGTTCTTTGTAAATGTTTCAAATCAATATACAATACTTTTTTTTAGTAAATAGGACTTTGACATTAAAAAAACAACGAACAGTACAAAACGCTTCAACAAAAACGAAAATTACATAGAAATCATGATCAATTTACACTATCCTCGGTCGTTGATATTTTCTGGTTGGGTTAGTTGCATACTAGGCGAGCAGTTGTCACATTTAAGGGGATGGATAATCTAAAGGACGTGGCACACAGTGGCATACAGTCGCACGACACATGGGCGTCACCTATACATGTGACTTATATGTACTCTCTCCTCGCGTCTTAAAGTCGACGATGTACATTATCATAAGGTTTTAAGCTATGTTACCGAGACTGATCCTAGTGGTAGTATCGATCCTAGTGGTAGTATCATAAGGTGTATCATGCATGCCATTTTGGCAAAATAATGATATAACACAATAATTAATGAAGAGATGATGCTAGTGGTATCATATTATGATACGGTATCATAGCACATGTAACAAGAAAATTTAATGTCAAATACATCTTGTATATCAAATTGCATTGAGATTCTATAAATAATTAAATACCATGAGACTTGATACAACTAGACAATACTAAGCACTACAGGGATAGTATCATACACTAGTATCATATGCATGATACTAGTCATATGATACTTCCACTATGACCAACCTAAGTAACCACATTTGAATCCATCCGTTTACCCTCTTTTAGATCTAACGGTCCATATTCCCTCGTTCCGGTACCCTCATGCATTGACACCATGTGAATTCTCTACTTCACTGTATATACACGTCGAAAACATGCTGAGTAAGAAAAAAAAGAGATCGGCCGAATAACACATGCATTCTGGCATAATCTCATTCTGAGCTTTCAGAAGTCATATGCACCGCCTTTGTCTATGTAGTAGTAGGAGTACATTTCTTCTTTCTTCTTTCTTCTTTCTTCTTTCTTTTTTTTGCCACTATTGGAATTTATTTATTTCTTCTTTCTTTGTATTTCGTTTGGGATGATTTGTGCTGTTTCCCTTGGCAGATGTATCGTGTGGTTGCTATATTATTATAGCACGGCGAAAACCTGTTCCAAGGAGCACAATTCTTCTAAAGAGGGCCACTATCAATGAATATGGAAGTTGGTGAAGTCATTAAGTTCTTGGAAAATATGTAAGTATTATGTAAGTATTGTGAACATATAGGGAAGAGACTGTACATATAATACACCATATAATGACATATCACATGCATCGCTTAATTCCCGGTCGCCTATATCGACCCGGCCACGTCGTGCCTGCAGGCGTCCACGTCACCTATGTACACCTGGAATTGTCAACGATCAGCTAGTAGTGCTTAAGGGTAATACAATTGGCTTCCTAGCTGGCAGACCGATCGACACTTAAATGATGATCAGTTGATCGCTGGAGAGGGATGTGCACTGCGCTTATACGTACGTACGTTGTCTACTTGTATCACTGCACATCCATCACACACCCTCGTGCGTGTGGGGACACGAGAGCTTCACACCAGCTCACACTGCAACCCGATCGATACGGAGAACCTAACGCGTTGCGCGTCGTCTTCTCGTTTTGATTGCGGCTACTGTGCTTAAAAAATATATCTAACATTCCACTAAAAAAAGCTGGTCAGCCAAATCATGCATTAGTATAGAGCTGGATAGTACTCATATATTGGACTAATTTATCAAAAGAGCGAGTTTCACTTTGTATCCATTAAATATGGGATTTTGTTGATTTGCCAATGCCTGCTCGTGCAATGCTCCACGGTCGGTGGATCCAGCGGGGTGCCATGCACACACCCACCCTCCATGATTATAGTGAACCGGGTTAAAACCCGGGTTGAAACCCAATTACTCTAACTCTAATACTTACAACTATATAAGCACTCGACTGTCGTCGAATCAATCGATTTATGTGGCCCCGCGTGCTATCGACCTCATAAACCCTCATACCATGTGAGACCTCTTATTCACGAACTCCACTCAGCAGCTCGACCGAAGTCCGTTGTCAGAGTATTATCTTAAAATTCATACCAAATAAAACTTAAATAAACATCTGGTCAAAATTCATTATCTAAAATTGCTTCAAAATTCCCAAAAAAAAATGTCAGCACCAAAATATTAAACTACTGGCGTTGTATTTTTCTAAGAATTATGCATGTAACGTGTGGAACCCTACACGGTCAAACATCCATGAGGCACACAACAATAGAAATAACAACAACAATAATAATAACAACACATTAGTAGAAAGTATTCACACAACAAAGTCCAACGACATATATTTGTTCAGAGGCACATATTCGTACACAAACAAAAGTATGTATGAATTAATTAGAAGCAACAACAGAAAGGGGGAGCAACGGGTTAAGGGGGAAACTAGAAATGGAAAATCGGGGCGTCTGCCTCACGAGATGTTCTGCTGCTTAAGTTGACCATCAGTAACACATAGGCTAGACTAGGTATCTCATTTGTTGTTTAAATTTCCACACATGTAATTAGGTTTCCTCTGAATCTCACATCCTAGAACTAATACAATTATAGTGTATAATATAAACATAATCATAAACATGAAAAATATAATTAGAACATATTTATTATTGTGTCAATGTCATATTTCCAATAAAGAAGACTCATCTTTATATAACATTGTAATATGAAAACAAGTTTATGTTGCAAGTGTTATGTCTGAAGTACCATTGTATATTGTTTCAGACAGACAGTCGTGGATAAATGAACCTCATGGTTATATTTGGTAATATTATCGCAAGAGCATGATGCCTTTAGGCTTTATTAGCTGGAAGCAGGCTACCTTGAGCTTTTTCTTAGTTAAATCCATATAAACATGATTATTCAGTGAGAACAGAAGATTTCTGCAGGAGTATATTTTGAAGCTCAAGTTACCTCTGAAAATAAAAAACTTTGTATTTTTGTCCGCAAAAAGCATGTTTGGGGGGGGCCGAGGGGAGTTTTTTTTGTTAAAAAAATAACTAATGGTTGGTCCTAAACGAACTGCTCTTTCTAGTTTTCTCACAAAAAAGTTGAACTTTGGAATGATCGGACCTAACCTTGAGGGACCTCAAACAGCTGTTGAGTGATATCGACTTTCAGGTGCTACCAGTAGGCCAGCGATCCGTTTGATCATATCGAGCTTTGTTTGCTGTCTGTCATGCTGTGAGCTGACGAGGCCGGGAGCCATACTCGATAAGACTTCCACATGGTTCACGTATGTTGATATAGCCCCCACAACAAAAACGTGCGCTGTCAATGATAAATTCCGGTCAGCACGGCATGCCCAGCCAAAACTCCCGGCATACGCGTACGCCTGGCCTGGGCCCGTCGGAGACAGTGATGGATGCCTTGATAGCGATACTGATGATATCCTAGGGCACGTATGTACGTACGCACATCTTTTTACACGTATACGTGAGCCGTGAGGGCGCATATATTATACACATCTGACATCTCTGCACACTGATTTCTCCTTTTTCTTTGTTGCCAGGATGCTCACTGATTTCTCTAGCACGTGTGACGCGAGTCAGGATTAACTCCGTCATACTAATGATCAATAATTTCTTTGCTAACTTACTACCATTGTTAATTCCTACTCTCATCCCGCTATAGCAACCACATGATACAAGGAGTTCATTGCTGGGGCAAACAGCACAACCAAGCCCAAAAGAAGAAAAACAAGAGAAAAAGAAAGAGAACGCTAGGTCAACAAGCACCGATAACCCTCAGGCGCTGTGCCTTCCGGAGAAGTCTCACCACGTTTCTATGCTCTGAATTACCGCGTACCAAGGAACACCTTTAAGAAGGAATACGACGACGACGATGACACTGCTATCCAGACTAGTTCTAGGATATATTTTTCCCAGTACACGGAAGGGAGTGGGAAAGGGTTACACCCGACGCCCTTCAAGAAGGAAGGATGACGCGCCCGCAGGCATCACCGCGTCGGTGCCGGCCAAGATGACCCCTAAAAAACCACGACCGCATACAATCTATCATGCTCCACCGACTTGTCGCCCACCAACATGCGTCACCATGGTCTGTAGTCATCTCACCAAGGCAGACACCGAGAGACCAGCCAGACCGAGAAGAAACAACCGTATACAAGTATTGGCACTACCATTGTTAATTAGCCTACCTAGAACGTACGTCTTATATTCTGAAAAGGAGGTACGTAGTAATATGGAGTATTGATTTGGAATTTCGGCAGCACATGTATACGCATCTCGCTCCCATGGCCTGTAGCGCAGTGCACTTATCACGGCCGCGAGTCTTGGGCTCATAGATGAACCCTACCTACCTGCCAGTTAGGTGCACATGCGCGCAAGCTCTGGCGATCTATATATAGCTTCCCCAAGCTCTCTTGCAGCACACAGCAACTAGCTAGCTAGCGCCATCCATCCATCTCCTCCCACGTCTACGTTTACGTGAGCTATCGACCACGCGCCGGCCGTCCACTTTTCTCCGCCGAGTAGCCCATTCCACCTACCAGCCGGCGACGTCGATCGGCCTGCATTTTGACTCGGCCGTTGGTCGATCTACAGCTCAGAAAGAGGTTTTAGTACCAGTTACCTCGTGCTAGCTCGGACTGAGCAGCTCTCAAAGAGGTTGGATCGGCGCCGCGGTCTCGATCGCCGGAGAAGACGATATATAAAGAAGAAGCACGTACATTTGGGCGGGGAGATATGGTGAACACGACGTCAGTAGGCGTGAACAAGGCGGCGGCCGAGCAGCGTGGGGGTCTGCGGCTGGCGGCGCTGAACCACATCTCGGTGGTGTGCCGGTCGCTGGAGAGCTCCGTGGCATTCTACTGCGACGTGCTCGGCTTCTTCCCCATCCGCCGCCCGGGATCCTTCGACTTCGACGGAGCATGGTACACATATACTAGTATCCATTGCTCATCGATTACGGCATGCTCTTGGATCGATCGATCATCGGCGTGCGGCTGCAAAAAATGACACGAATTGCTAACTGATTTACAATACATGCAGGCTGTTCAACTTCGGGATCGGCGTGCATCTGCTGCAGGCGGAGGTCCCCGAGAGCCTGCCTCCCATGAAAACGAAGATCGACCCCAAAGACAACCACATCTCCTTCACGGTACGCATATATGTTTCCCCTGCATATGCAATTCGCCAGTTCCTTCCCACATCCACACCTAGCTGATCTGAATTTAATCCGGCGGCCACATGCATCAGCGAGCCGCGAGCATGGCCACTGCCACTGCCACTCGCTCGCCATGTTCCTCAGATGTAAATTCTTCTAGCTAGAAACATGTCCAGGTGTGATGCTACGTGAGTAGGCACCCGCATGCCACGCGCACGTTATATGCTGCTCGATCTGGAATACTAACTGGAAGCTATAGGAGGTCGTGCATAGTTAGCGTTGTCACGGAGTAGCCATTTACGCTTCGCCGAAGTACATACAGCTAGCTAGCCGTTAACGCCTCCAAATTAATCCTCCAACTTGCAGAGATTTCTCTCCTCGATCTCTTCTACACGAATTTCTCTTTTCTCTTCAACGTGCACAAGCAAGTGGCCCTGTTCTGACACGACCCACCTCGTACGTCAGGTTATTAAGAAACGTCGAACATCCCTGGAGTGTAGACAGCACGGTATAGACTAACTAATTCTACTCCTCTAGTTAATTACTTTAGTCACCAAATGTTAACCAGAATATAGTCTTTTACGGGTGCATGCATCTTGCTTGCATATGTATAACCAGATCGATCTCGATCCATGGATATCATTCCAACTCAAACTAAACAAATAGTAAACCGCAACATATATACTAGTAGTAGTAGTAGTAAAGTGGAGTTTGGACATCCACAATTAAAAATATGTTCATCATGAAGCATGCAAGATCATGCGGCGTCGATGCACTCATGTCATGTCCAGCCTTGATCTCACTACAACAACAATAATAAAGAAGTTTTTGCCATGATCCATGGACAGTGCATCATTTCCAGTCCCTCCGTCCTGAGTTAATTAATAATTGTGCGTTCACTACTTCAGGTAGTGAATGCAGTGTGGTGCTGTCTGCCCTCCGACCTGCATGTCCATAGTTAGATTGGTGGTGTGTAGAACTGCAGACACATAATTTTCTTGTCTGCATGCACTCGAAATGCAGCGCGACACGGTGCCACGGCGGACGCGCATTAGCTGGCCAATGTGACAAGTCACATGCGTGTGCATAGCATCCAGTATAAGCAAAAAAAAAAGAGCATCTAGTACAAGCAAACACCTCTCGCATATAGCGCCTTGTGTTTTAATATACCATAGTATCAAAATATATGCTCCTATATAGAAAATAAACGTACTTCTACTACATATCAATTATATGATAGTTAGCAAAAGTACCGATCCAACGATCGAGGATTTATTTCACCGATCGATGCTTGGGTGGCCGTGGCCTGTGCATACGATGACGTGTTATCTATACTGTGCAGTGCGAGAGCTTGGAGGTGGTGCAGCGGCGGCTCAAGGAGATGGGCATCCAATACGTGCATCGGCGGGTGGTAGAGGGCGGCATCCACGTCGACCAGCTCTTCTTCCACGACCCCGACGGCTTCATGATCGAGGTCTGCACCTGCGACAACCTCCCCGTCATTCCCCTCGTGCAGCCTGCGCCGTCCTGCAAGAGGGTCGCCGTCGCGGATCCGACCCCGGCGAAAGCAAGCGGCGGCGGGGGTGGATGTGTCGGCGAGGCCACCGACGTTCCGGCTTCGGCTTGCGCAATGATGGCATGCCCGGAGCAAGCCTGCATGCAGGTCTAGCGACTCGCTGTTTGTGTGTTGCTGATTTGTTGCCCGTGATTAGTTGTATTCTTTTTTGTCCTTGTCCAATACGTGAGTATGTAAAATGTTGGGACACGCTGTACAAATAATATTGTCAGATAAAATATGGTTTGTTCTCGGTCGTGAGATTTTTTTAAGTCTCCATCACCTGAGAAAAGTGCAAATGTAGTTAAAAAGAATATGCAACTCGTTCTATTTGCACTTTTCTGTGCAGTCGCATTTTTTTGCCAGAAAAGTGCAACTGAGACTGAGACTTGAGAAATTCTCTGTTGACTGAGACATAGTAAAACCGATAAAATATGGCCATTGCTAGCCATCAACCTTCTGATTTTGGAGGAAAACCAGCCAGATCCTATCCAATCACCACAGCAGCAAAATGCATGAGCACGATAATTTTTGCGTGTGTATGCAATATTTTTCCCATCTTATGTTAGAAATTGTAAAAAGAAGATGCAACATTTTAAAGACACCCATGTAGCAAAAACATAGCGTCATAAACAACAAATACTCATTTGGTTTGCAGCTATGTCATTCTTTGTGACAAGAACCCGACACTTTGAACATATTATATGCCAAAAGCAGAAACGTATTTTGTAACCTTGGCCTTTTTTAGCTGGTATCCTCGAGAAGGATTGCAAACCTGGCACTTGATCAATAAAGCTCCTTGAATCGCAAAAAAAGGAACCATTGCCCACCGGTGGCATGTAGTAGTCCGAGTCTAACTTCATAGCCAGAAGGACCTGGCCTCATAGGATTAATTTCTTTCTTCTTCAGCACACCTATACATCTGCATGAATGTATGATCGCAATGGCTCGTGTGATATCGATCTTCTCGATATTTCTATTCATTTTTTACATTAAAAGAAAATATATTAATATCGGGACCATACTAAATACACCCAACCTCTGGAACAACATGATGTCAAGATTAATTCTAGACATCGAGGATGCACACAACAATAAAATAAGAAAGAAAGAAAAAACAAGTCTAAGCAATCAGAGGCACACAACGACAACCGTCGAAACAGTGTTACCTGACTGCTGCAAAACATCGATCACCTTAGAACTATGGCTTATGACCCCGAAGATAGTTCCTCTTGTATTAAGTCATCTGCGTACTTGACGCAGTGGACTTCTCCATATTTTCTCGCTCAAAATATAGAGAACACGGTCCGCTATTGATGCTCAGTTGCTCACGCGTATGCACTAGTACACGCATGACGCATGCATGTCGTTTGGCTAGTGCTGGTCCATTTAAATCGCTTTCAATGCACTGGATGACCAGAGACAGGACAACGAAAAGCAGGCGAGAATCGGAGATCACTACTTGAATTATCTAAAGTCTTAAGTCTGAGAGACTCAGCCACCCAGCAGTGCCTCCTGCGGTCTGTTTATCTGCATGTGGGTTTTTTTTTTTTTGTCGCTGGTTGGTTAGCCTGATTGTCTGGGCCTCTTTCTCAGGCCATCTGCCGCGCGGTCTGGATGGTTCTTGTCTGGTGTCGTGTTGTCTGTCGCTAGGTGTGGACTTTTCCTGGTCAACCTCGTGTGTGATGCAGCTGGCAGGGAAGCTGGAGGGCGGTGCGCCACGCGTCCTTGGGCTAATTTCTTTGGTACGGTGACTATTTTGTGTACCGTAATTTTGGTGGACCAAGGGCATCCATCTCTCATCGTCTCTGAACTGCTCGAGGATTCGTCGATAGGTATTTTTCACCGCTGGGTGGGAGTCATCTTCCCTTGTTTTGTTCGTGTATTTTCCTGTCGGGATTGCTTTGGATCTATCGAGACGATCTTTGGGGCGACGGGTTCTCTGTTCGCGGTGCGCGCTCCTCCTAGTCTGCCGGCCTATTCACCTCCTCTTGCGCCGCCTCGATGGTGGCCGGCGACTGTAACTGGCGCGTGGAGATAACATAGAAGTGCCACCTAGGATCCTACTTGTGGCCTGCATCGACCACGGCTACCTCCACTCCGTAGCTCCGACCAAGGTGAGAGTCCACTGGTGTTCTCCGCCTCCGTCGTCGTCCCCGTCGCTAGCCCGGTTGCGCGCCAGGGAGTTCTCCACAAGACCGGGCTCGGCGATTTACCACCGCGATCGCTGATTCTCTCGGCTTCGTCCGTCTTCGTCGACAAGCTCCTTGGCCGAGCCTATGTTGCCTAGACGGTCGCCGCCACCGTGTGATGCTTTCCCTAGTGGTTGTCGCGTGCGCCGCAATGGCGCGGGCTAATCTGGCAAGCAACCCGTCCCCTTCCCTTCTGGGACCTAGCATGGGTGCCTCCCTCTCTCCCAGTGTGGGGCTCTCCGGCTACGGCGAGAAGAAGATGGTGGAAGGCGCAACTTGCAGTTGTGTGTTGCCGTGCCTTGATTCTTTGGGTGGCGCAGCATAACAGAGTCACTTACTCTGCTGTGTCATGGCGATGCCAAGGCGTTGCGGTGGCCTTGCAGCGCAGGGTCTTGATGGGCGGCGTGTATCAGTTCTTGAATATATCCAAGGCCAATTCCCCTTATGTACGTGACAGTTCATGGGTTCTGCTTTTTTCTTTCTTCAGCTCCGGCCAGCCAGGACGTAATCAATTCGACATTTCTTTGGCATAGGCGTGGAGTCGCTGCCGACGTCGACGGCCTCCCGCGAGCCCGCCACATGGCACACTGCAATGTCCAACGGGGATCTCGGCGGCCTCTTCCTGGTATGCAACCTGTCCTTATCTCCCGCTCCCGAATTAACTACGGCGTCAGTTTCTTGTAAGATTTCTTAATCGTGTTAAACCGTCGCTCTCTTTTTTATCCGCTGCAGAATTTGTGGGATGCAAGCAGCGCCTATGACAGACAGTCTCAATCAATTCCAGCTATGTAGCACCCGAAGAGCAGCCAGTGCAGCGCTGTCATGACCACCAGCAACTTCTTCCTCCTCTGTAAGAATCGATTCGATTCTTTGAACTTAGTTTAGCTTTTTGCTAGGCCTGTGCTGTTTTGTTTAGGTGTCCATCCTCCCTCCGGTCAGTCACCAAGGAGGCAAGGAGAAAACACGAAGTCGTAGAGTTCGTGGTCGCTCCCTTGCCGACCCTCATGTGAGAGCTGCTCTGTGGGCCATGCCACTCTCCGGCCAGCTCTGCACCATCGTGTTGTGCTGATTTACCTTTTGATGTAAGCAATGTGAATGAAGAATAGGTCTATGTTGTTTTCCATAGGATAGTTATCGTATCAGGATGAAAGTATTTGATTGCACAATTATTTTCTTTTTGAGTTTTTTAATTGCATTGTCAGGTTACAAATACTAGCATTATGTATCTGCAACACATGTTCCTGATGCCATCGTCACCCATCTGCAATCTTCTTTCTTCATTTCTTCGGCTGCAACATCTAGAAGTTGTTTTAGTAATCTCAGTGAGGAGAAACCATATGTGACTATGGAAGTACTACTTTATTCCTTAAGCATGCATTTACAGTGATCTGGTCACACGTAGATCCAACTTAACTTGTGATAATTGATTTATAGGTGCTTCGACCGAATAATGACAGTGGACGTACCCAGCTTTAGAAAGATTCTCGGAGGTGAGTTTATGTTTTATATGTTCTGG